>JAOANR010000002.1:66389136-67839542 GCA_030278955.1 Hygrophila difformis
GTGAGCGTTCCTTCTGTTTGTTTCTTGAAACAAATGGCTTCATGTTTCTACTGCATTGAAATCAATTGATTTATAAAGACAATTATCTTGTTATGATTCCACGTACCAGCATACGATTATCTACCCTAAATGGCAGTTGCCTTGAATGAGACAACTCCATGATGCACTCAATTTCGTTGTGTGCTGGAGGAGATTTTGTGTAGCCATATACCATGTGGATTGTGGCATTTTGTTCAGTTTTATCTTGAAAAATATCTATTGCTTTCCTCCTCTCTTGTTTGAGAATATCCATAATCAGCATAGCAGCTTACTTCATTATATGCAGTTTAATCCCCATTTTGCTCTCAGTATATCATTGTATAAAAGTATGGCATTCTTCTAAATTGCAGGGGAGCAACTTGCTTCTGGTGCTGATGGTAAGAAATGTTTCTGCAAGCTATACTACTCATTGCCTGTTCGTTTCTATTATAATTGAAATCACAAACCACATATTAAACGATCTAGAGTTGATTATTTTATAGGTGGTGAGCTGATTCTATGGAAATTGCATTCTACTGATACCGGTGAAGTATGGAAATTTCTGAAGTCATTAACGTAAGCATTAAATGACTATTCTTACCCAAATTAAAAGTTTGTTCAGCTTGATGTCTTGCATGTGGTGCCAAAATAGGCAAAGGCCCTTATGTGTGGTGTTGTTGCGCTTTACTGTGTTGAGGTGCATCCCTTCAATCTGGTTTGCCATCAGTGCTGTCTAGAGTGCCTTTTCTCTGGGTACTCTGGCACAAACCTTACATCCTGATAAGCATGGTTTTGTCTAGAAGAAAATGGATGGACACACATATTTATTGAAGGGGCGAGGAATTTGCTTTTCTCTGTTCTGTGCTTCACATGATGAAAAAAAAAAAAAAACTAGATTATTTTAAGTTTTGACAAGAGCTTCAAATTATGATGGATGTCAGTATGTTGTTCCCTTCTTTATTTTCAATTGTGTCGCTTTTATTTATGCTATTATACATAATTACTTTATCTATGTATTTACATATATAGTATATGTTCTGTTTAAATTATAATTATGGATTAATTGTTCTTCAATATGGTTCCATTGCACAATATAGAGATCTGCACCACCTGCACCCCTCAACTATGCATGTGAAGAAGATTCTCTCAATCAATTCAGTAATCAATTTCTGAATTTACTGATCAATTTCTATGGTTTGGAATCTACTTTTAGATTTCATCGGAAGGATGTATTAGACCTACAGTGGTCCAATGATGGGGCTTATCTCATTTCTGGTTCAGTTGATAATTCATGCATCATATGGAATGCTGATAAAGGTATGCCACTTTGAAATTTAATGCTGAAGGGGTGTAGAGCACTAAGTCCAATTATTAACTAGTTTGCACAAATTCAGGTTCCGTGCACCAAATGTTGGAATCACATTTCCATTACGTACAAGGTGTGGCTTGGGATCCATTGGGGAAATATGCAGCGTCACTCAGTTCAGATCGAAGTTGCCGTATATATTTCAACAAGCCCTCCAAAACAAAAGGTGTTGAGAAGACGAATTATACTTGTCAGCACATAATCTCTAGAGCAGAATCACAGACTACAGATGAAACCAAGGTTTTAGAATAGCACCTAATGTATTGTGCAATGATACTTTCATCATGCCAGAGCAACATTTTTAATTAATTTTTTTTAATTATTTTATTTTATTATTTTATTATCTTTTTTTTGTGATTTAGTCCAATAGAAGCCATCTTTTCCATGATGAGACGCTTCCCTCATTCTTCAGAAGGTTAGCCTGGTCACCTGATGGATCATTTTTAGTTGTTCCTGCAGGTATTGAACTCTATATAATATCTAATCTAATGATTTTGGAACATCATGTTTTCAAGTGAATAATACGATAAGAGCTTAGAACCTGTGCATAATTATATGCTTTATAAATATCCTACCAGCTATTTCAAGTTGCTGCTATTTACTATTTCAGGTTGTCACAAAAGTACACCTACTTCTGAACCCATCAATACTGCTTATGTTGTCTCTAGAAAAGATCTCTCCAGGCAAGAATTTGCTCACTAATTTTTTATGATGTTGATATGTGGGTTCATCTCAGGGAAGGTCTGTTGAAATTTTCATTTTTTGGCATTCTTGTGTTTGAAACAGGCCTGCACTCATGCTCCCAGGTGCTAGCAAACCGGTTGTGGCAGTACGCTTTTGCCCTCTAAGATTTAGTTTGCGGGGATCAAGCTCATGTATTTCCTCTTTCTCTTTTCCTAGTGTCAATAGAGTTTCTACATTTCATTGCCAAAACCTCTTTGCTCTTTTGTACAGCTTCATTTTTCAAGCTCCCCTATCGCCTCATTTTTGCGGTTGCCACTCTGAATTCCTTATATGTCTACGACACTGAGAGCATTCAACCCATAGTAATTGTAGCTGGAGTTCATTATGCTGCCATAACAGACATCGCATGGTAAGTATTATCCCTTTTTCTGGATAATGTTTTTTTTCTTTCAATACTCGCATATCCACTATGAAGGTTGTGAATTATGTCTGTACAGGTCACCAACTGGTAATTACTTGGCACTGTCATCCCAAGATGGCTACTGCACGCTCCTTGAATTTGAAAATCAAGAACTTGGGTCGCCTTTGCCCTTGCCTGGTTTGTATACATTACATTAAGTAACTCATTTAAAGGAGAATACCAGTTTGTCATAAATATTGAAACGCTTACGTACTGTTGCAGAAAAGCAAGCTGGTGATGTAAATAAGAACCCTGTTCTAAATACAAATACGACCCCTGTTCTGGAAACTACCAAAGACAATACAAACCACGTCCCTGTGGATAGTGAAAAAGGAGCAACCATGGATAACAAGAAAGAAGGAATTGTGAATAGCAGAAAAGAAGGAACAGAGAAACCCTTGAAGGAGAACGAAGAGGATAAGGATGGGAAACAAGCTTCACAAAGTACGAGCACTCCTTCAAATCCAAGCAAGAATGCTCCCAAGAGGCGCATAACACCCATGGCTATTGACTAGCTTAAGGTAAACCTCTTCTATAACCTCTATGATCTTCTCTCATGCCTGGTCTTCCTCCCCATGCATAGGATATGCGTAGAATTTTGTCGCAAGAAGGATAATGAAATGAAGAAAAAAAAACCAATGGAAATTATTAAGGTGCTTTGTGTTTCTGTTCCTGTCACTGGCTTGTAAAAAGTGTTTTTTTTTACCTGCACGTTTGTTTTAAATCTATTGAAATCCTTTATTCAACATTTATCTTTACTTGGTTTATTCTGTTGCATACAACCTTACTTTTCTGGTCCCAGGAGCAAATACCCAAGAATGGCATGATTTATTGAGGGATTATTAATATATTTGTAAAAAAATGATTGCAAAGCAATGATTCATTTTGAAGCTGACAAATTGCCATGCCAAACTGATACCAGTAGTTGTATAAATAAGGGAAAAAAAGATCCCTATTGAGCAGTCTAACATAGTAACATGTCATCTTGTCTCATTATAGTGAGCTTTTTGACCTGTCCTTTGCAAGCCCACATTTCATGACCCTCAAGTCTCCGAGAGTCCAACCACGTTTTAAGCATTATACGATTCTTTATTTGAGCCCAAATTCTCAAATAATTAAAAGTAAGGAAAAGTTTAAATATATTATGCATGTAAACAAAACATGTGAATGTCTAGTGTTCAACATCCATGTTCATGCCTTGATCATAAGGTTAGACATGTGAAAGTCTTGAAATGTATATGCCTTGATTATGAGGTTAGTAAATAGTGAGAGGATAAAAAAGTTTATAAATAGCCTATGTAATGTATTGAGAAGTTAAGTTAGAAAAATTTTATGCAAGCTTAATACTTGTTTCATTTCATAGCCATAATTATTACACTTTATCCATTTTATTATCCCACTTTTAAACTTCATTTCTTTCATCATTTAATCCCAATTTCCATTACAATACTTCCACTATAAACACAAGCTAATAAGCCATATACCATTTTATTGTACACATACATAAATAAAGATAGTTATTTCTATAACACGTTATCAGCACGAGGAGATTCTGTCCAGATTATCATTTGAGGTATAATCTCTTATTTCTAAACTTTCAATAAGATTATGGCTAACCTTGCAAAGCAGGAATTTGCTCCCTTAACCGTTGAAGGAAGCAATTATATGTCCTGGGCCCGAGATGTAAAAATGCATCTTACTTCAATGGGTCTGGAAGATACTATTGCAGAAGGCAAAAATCCCAGCCATCAAAATCAGGCAAAAGCCATGATTTTCTTGTGCCATCATATCGAAGAGGCACTTAAAATGGAGTACGTGACTGTGGAATCCCCACTGGCATTGTGGGAAAAGCTGAAAGAAAGATATGATAATCTTAAAAAGACGGTGCTTCCAAAAGCCCTTGATGACTGGACAAACCTGAGACTTCAGGATTTTAAAACAGTCCGGGAATATAATTCCGCTGTGTTCAAAATTACGGCCCAATTGCAATTATGTGGGCAAAAGATATCTGAAGCAGAAATGCTTGAAAAAACGTATTCTACGTTTCATGCTAAAAACACAGTATTGAGTGAGACATACCGTCAAAAAGGTTTTCAGAGATATTCTGATCTTATCACCTGCTTATTATTGGCTGAACAAAACAGCCTATTGTTGTTGAGAAATCATGAATCTAGGCCCGCAGGTGCAAAACCGTTCCCTGAGGTGAACGCGGCTCAATCATCGAAATATGTGCGTGATCGTGGGCACTTTAAAAATCAAAATGATGATCGTGGCCAAAATCGGTATCACAATCGAGGCAGAGGTGAATCATCTCGTCAAAATAATTATCGAAATAAGCCTCGATTTGAGCAAAATCGCAGATATGATACCAGAAGGCCTTACAAACCACAACAAAGAAATTATGCAAGAAAGCATAAACAAAATGATGAAATTTGTGATCGTTGTGGAATTAAAGGCCATGTGGCTCAAACATGCCACACAGCTAAACACTTAGCTGAACTGTATCAGGCCTCGAAACGAAAAGAAAGACCAGGTGTTGAAGCACACCATAATGCCCACGATGATACTTACGATGATATATTAAATGATAATATCACGCACCTGGAAGCTGATGATTTTGTTGAGCCAGATACTGTTACTAAATAATATATTATATAGCTATATATATTTTACTTGTCTTTTATAATTCCTGTTTAATATAAATAATGATATCTTATACTTCCCTTTTATTATCCATGTATAATATAAATATGCTTTTGCATTAATAATATTTATATTGCTGATGTTTATTAACATTCTTATATTCTTGTAAAGAAATGGATGCTGGAAATTCAAAAGTCGGAGATGATATCTGCCTCATTGACAGTGCAACAACGCATAGCATTTTGAAAAGCAAAAGCTATTTCTCCAATTTAAAATTGGAAAAGACCGCAGTGAAAACTATAAGCGGTAATGCAAAATGCATTGAAGGCTCCGGTAGAGCTGTTATATTTCTCCCTGAAGGGACAAAAATGGCAATTGAAAATGCCTTGTTCTCACGCAAAGCTCGAAGAAATTTACTGAGCTTCAATGATATTCAAAAAAAATGGATATCACATTGAAACTTCAAAAGAGGCAGATCACGAGTATCTTTTGATAACTCGAATTGAAAATGGCAAAAAATTTGTGAATGAAAAATTGCCATGTTACTCCTCTGGCTTATACTATACAAAAATATGTGCCGCAGAAATACATAACCTAGTAGGCTTGAAAGCTACTAGTGAATTTATTACCTGGCACGATAGACTTGGGCATCCTGGCAGTGTAATGCTGAGGCGAATTATTGAAAATTCAAATGGCCATACATTGAAAAGGCAAATGATATTGAACCCAAATGAGTTCAATTGTGCAGCCTGTTCACAAGGGAAATTGATAACCAGACCATCTCCAGTAAAAGTGGGAATTGAATCCCCTACATTCCTAGAAAGAATTCAAGGCGATATATGTGGACCTATTGATCCACCGTGTGGACCTTTCAAGTACCTTATGGTATTAATTGATGCGTCATCACGCTGGTCACACGTTTGTTTATTATCAACTCGCAATTTGGCATTTGCAAGATTACTTGCACAAATTATAAAATTGCGAGCACAGTTTCCAGATCATCCGATAAAGAAAATACGCCTTGATAATGCTGGAGAATATACATCACATGCATTTGATGATTTCTGCATGTCGATTGGAATTACTGTTGAACATCCTGTGCCTCATGTGCACACGCAAAATGGTCTGGCAGAATCATTTATTAAGCGATTGCAATTAATTGCAAGACCCTTGTTAATGAAATCAAAACTCCCTGTTTCTGCTTGGGGACATGCTATATTGCATGCAGCCGCACTTGTGAAAATAAGGCCGACAAGCTATCATAGCTACTCCCCTACACAAATTGTGTTTGGAAAGGAGCCCAATATATCCCACTTGCGAATTTTTGGGTGTGCGGTTTATGTACCGATTGCGCCACCACAACGCACAAAAATGGGACCTCAAAGAAGGTTGGGCATATATGTCGGGTATGAATCACCCTCGATTATTAAATATCTTGAGCCAAAAACGGGTGATTTATTCACTGCAAGATTTGCAGACTGTCATTTTGATGAAACTCAATTCCCGACATTAGGGGGAGGAAATGATCAACTAAAAAAGGAAATATCTTGGCAAAGTCCATTTGATTTCCTTGATCCTCGTACAAGGCAATGCGAACTTGAAGTTCAAAGAATTGTGCATTTGCAGGGAATTGCAAATCAATTACCCGATGCTTTTAATGATGCTGCTAAAGTCACAAAATCATATATAAATGATGCAGCAAATGCACCAGCCAATATAAATGTCCCAGAAGGGCAAATTCCAAGTGCAAATGAACCTACTGCACGCCTGAAGCGTGGTAGGCCTTTGGGTTCCAAGGATAAAAATCCACGAAAGAAGAAAATTATCCATATGGGTGATAAATCAATCACAGATGATACTCCCGAAGGAGAAATTGATTCAACCCCCGAAAAGGTTGAACCTGAAAATATTCACCCAGAAGAAAATGAAGTTATTGAAACTTCTTTCAATTATATCAATACTGGGAAATGTTGGAACCGAAAAGAAACAAACGTTGATAATGCCTTTGCATACAACGTTGCACTCGATGTAATGGAAAATAACGAGGATCCTGAACCAAGATCAGTTGAAGAATGTCGGAAAAGAAATGGTTGGCCAAAATGGAAAGATGCGATTCAGTCTGAACTAGATTCACTGAATAAACGAAAAGTATTCGGCCCTATTGTCCAAACACCAAAAAATGTGAAGCCTGTTGGCTACAGATGGGTGTTTGTGAGAAAAAGAAATGAAAATAATGAAATTGCCAAATATAAGGCAAGGCTTGTAGCCCAAGGTTTTTCACAACGACCGGGAATTGATTTTGAGGAAACATATTCCCCAGTTATGGATGGAATAACATTCAGGTATCTAATGAGTCTAGCAGTACGAGAAAATCTCGAAATGAGGCTGATGGATGTTGTTACTGCATATTTATATGGCTCATTGGAAATGATATTTATATGAAAATACCTGAAGGGTTTAAATTACCTGAGTCTTGCAACTCAAAACTCAGAGAAAATTATTCCATCAAATTGCAAAAATCGTTGTATGGGCTCAAGCAATCTGGCCGAATGTGGTACAACCGCCTCAGTGAAAGTTTGATAAAGGAATGCTATACAAATGACCCGATCAGCCCTTGTGTATTTATAAAGAAAAATGGGTCAGAATTTGTGATCGTCGCAGTCTATGTTGACGATTTAAATCTAATTGGAACTCCTGAAGAGTTGAAAAAGGCGGTCGAATATCTGAAAAAGGAGTTTGAAATCAAAGATTTCGGGGAAAACGAAATTTTGCCTTGGCCTACAAATTGAGCATTTGGAAATGGGCATATTTGTTCATCAATCAGCTTATACCCAAAAGGTATTAAAGCAATTTCGAATGGATTATGCTCATCCGCTAAATAATCCAATGGTCGTTCGGACACTTGATCCTGCAAAGGATCCATTTAGGCCAAAAGAAGATAATGAAGAGCAACTTGGCCCAGAAATCCCATATTTAAGCGCAATTGGTGCGTTAATGTATCTTGCAAACATCACGCGACCTGATATCGCGTTTGCAGTCAATCTACTCGCAAGATTCAGCTCTTGCCCTACTCAACGACATTGGAAAGGCATAAAGCATGTTTTTCGCTATCTCCAAGGAACAATTGATCTTGGGTTATTTTACCCAAAAGACTCTCGACATGAGTTAATTGGCTATGCCGATGCAGGTTATTTATCAGACCCACACAAAGCCAAATCTCAAACAGGCTATATCTTCACGTGTGGTGGAACTGATATCTCTTAGAGGTCAATGAAGCAGACTCTAACTGCTACTTCTTCTAATCATGCCGAAATATTAGCAATCCATGAAGCAAGTCGAGAATGTGTTTGGTTGAGGTCAATGACTCAACATATATTGAAGAGTTGTGGTTTAATCATTGAACCACAAATGCCCCAACAATTTTATTTGAAGATAATTCGGCTTGTGTAGCCCAGTTGAAAGGGGGTTATATCAAAGGAGATAGAACGAAGCATATTTCACCAAAATTCTTCTACACTCATGATCTTCAAAAGAATGGTGAAGTCGATGTGCAACAAATTCGATCAGAAAATAATTTAGCGGATCTATTTACCAAGGCATTGCCGACTGCAACATTCGAGAAGCTCGTGAAGAAAATTGGAATGCGGCGGCTTCGAGATTTAAAATGATGTCCAAATCAGGGGGAGCATCTGATACAAGAATACTGTACTCTTTTTCCTTCACTTGGATTTTTTCCCACTGGGTTTTTTCCAAGTAAGGTTTTAACGAGGCATATTCTTCGTATTGGCGACATTCAAGGGGGAGTATTATGCATGTAAACAAAACATGTGAATGTCTAGTGTTCAACATCCATGTTCATGCCTTGATCATAAGGTTAGACATGTGAAAGTCTTGAAATGTATATGCCTTGATTATGAGGTTAGTAAATAGTGAGAGGATAAAAAAGTTTATAAATAGCCTATGTAATGTATTGAGAAGTTAAGTTAGAAAAATTTTATACAAGCTTAATACTTGTTTCATTTCATAGCCATAATTATTACACTTTATCCATTTTATTATCCCACTTTTAAACTTCATTTCTTTCATCATTTAATCCCAATTTCCATTACAATACTTCCACTATAAACACAAGCTAATAAGCCATATACCATTTTATTGTACACATACATAAATAAAGATAGTTATTTCTATAACAAAATACTCATTATTGTTAATAATCTATTTGATGACCTTATAATTGGAAGGGAACTACTGCAAAAACAGCGAATGCCATGTTACATTTAAAATTAGAGGCATATGCAATTTGGAGGTTGTTTCACCAAAAACATTTTAAATGATCTTTTTATGTAGTGATTGTTTGAGTATCATTTAAATAATTGGACTTGTTTAAATTTTAGCTTTATATTTCTAAATTAGGTGTTTTGACTTCATCAGGTGTATCCAGAACTTCACTCTAAACATTTTACTAAACAATGAGATGGAGTAACATCAACTGGCAAAGCCCTCTCTCAACGATTTTTGTTTAAGACAATTGATGACAATTTATTATTTTAACTCTTAAATTGTGAGTGAGAGCCGTGAGAATATCATTACACACTTTAATTCTTAAATTGTGATAACGAAGATCTTCGTTTGAACCAAGATAAATATCCACATACATACAGTGGGGGTATATCGGAAAGATTTAAATGTGAAAAAACGTATTCTGAACTCTTAATAACTTAACAAATGGAAATTTAGACTTGATTAATTTCCACTGAATGTAGCCCAAGCATTTCTTTTGGTCCACACTACAACATAATGATACATACATATTGAAATTAGATCTTCCAATGTACATCACAATCAAAATTAATTAAACTAAAACCCCAGAGAATCAACAATCCCCAAAACCACATCACAAATATGCTTCAAACCCTCCCCCCTAACAGCAAGTTGTGCTGGATACACCAATCCAGGGCATCCCCTGAAGGCGCTCCGGCATCCGCTCGGATAATCTCCGGCCGCCATTACGTGCATGTACGCGTAGTCATACCGCTCCCCGTTCAAATCCACAGCCGCATTCTCAAGAGCATCCTTTGCAAAACCATACTTATCACCACATTGCTTCATTGCTCCCATCATCAAAGCATTGCCCCCCTGCAGGCCCTTCATTTGGGACGAAATGTAGGAACTCGTGGCCGTGGCATTCGCTATCGCGATATTGACCAAGATGAGGGCGAGCCCCTTGGCGTCCACCTTCGTACTGGGGGCCAAAGGGCTCGACTTCAGTGATGAAACACACAGTTCGTAGTGCTGTGTGTTCTTGCATGTCTGCTGAATCAGATCCGTGGCATCGTTCGCTGACGATGAAATTGCGTGGTGATAAGAAGTGATAAGAATGAAGAAGAGGAAGAATCTGAAAAGTGACATTTTATGTGCAAACAAAATATAGGAAAGAAGAGATAGATATTTTGCTTCTTTCTGAAGTTCTTCAAGAGGAGTGAGTATGCATTGTGCATTGTGAAAGATGGCTCCTTTTTATAGAAGTAGATTTTTTTATTTTGGGTGAATAGAAATGATTTGTTTAAAAAGGGCAGCAACTGGGCTTTGGACTGTGTGATGACTTTGAATTTGTGCTATAAAATGAGCTGTATTTTTTGGTGTTTTCTTGAAAGTTGTTTGGCTGGAAAGAATGTAGATAAGATCTAGCAAGCTAGAATTGCGCGTTTCTCTAATCTACTTGAATCAAATGTTGACAAAATATGATAATGCACTATTTCGATTCTTAATCCCCTTCTCACCATGTCCTAATACAGGGAGGTAACATTAAAAAATGGTACAAATTGGAGGTGCAAATATAATACAGGGAATAAAAGAGAAGAAAAGAAAGAAAGAGAGATGAGGATTGAAGATTCATGGAGCAATGTGAGCAGAAGTAATATTATTATATATGTTCCCATGGCAATATTGACAGAGAACTGGAAATATCAAGAATGGGGTTATTTAATTTAGTGTAGATTCTATGATATTTAATGCAGTTAGTTGCAGATAAATCTACAAGAATGGGACATAGCTTGGGTGCTGACTACTCCATGGAATAGTTGTGGAAGAGGTGAGGCCTAATGGGATTATTGATTCTCACTCCTTCCTCTTGAGAAAAATATCAACAGATGAGAGAGTATGCAGACACTGGACATTATTGTCTGCTACTGTAGGGTTTTGTATTTAGCATGCTTCAATTTGCAAGCACTGACAACATATTTTTAAGGCTTTATTAGCTTCAATTATTATCTTTAATATTTAGGAATTTCTTACATGACTTCTCCGTTTTCTTGAATTCTATATCTCTTTGTTCCTGTAAGATAATTTTAAATGTAATGGGAATAATAGCTAGATAATAAAATTGGAAGAAGAAGTAAAGAGATTGCGACAAAGGATTTACTCTCCATATAGTAGATAGATTATTAGGTAAGGTTGTGTTTGGAAAGTTGGTAAAAACCAAAAATCTGGTCACGGGTTTACCTTTGGCAAGGATAATAGTAGTATGTATGTACTACTACACATGCAAGACAGGCTCCTCTTGCAACTTATAATTATTTCTTTTTCCTTAGTAGCTAGTAGTATATTTGTTTTGTATTCAATTCCTTTATCGGCTGATGTGGAATCCCCTTTACATGTCATAAAAAGCAAGAAATTGGATAGCTAAGGGAGGATAATGTTTGATGCTAGAGATCATAGTCGGGAGCCCGGAACAATATCATAAGGTGTCAATTTTTTATATTTTCAAACTATAATGTGAGTGCTTACATTTGAGAGGTTGGAAACACTAATCTAGAGGCTTTGGTTGAGGGTGTCAAAATTATTAAGAATACCTTTTTTTTTTTTTTTTTTTGTTCGGCCATTTTTCATTCGACTCCATATCCCGTCCCACGAGGCAGACTTATCAGGATCGATGGAATATACAGGCCCCAGAGGCTCGAAACCGAAATTTTGATTGAGGGTGTAAAAAATCAGATTACATGATAGTTAAGTATTTAAGTAATAAAACTGATGGATTTTTAATTACAATGTAGTGTAATAAATTTAAGTTGGATTGTGCCTTGTCTCAACTGTCCAAGTGAAGACTAAAGCGTTTAAACGCCACAGATTCGTGATGCCATTGGCGTCAGCTATCATTAGGGGTGTCAATTTCAAGTTTCGGGTCGTGTTCGTGGCGGGTTGATCAGGTTGTATAATATTTCAGGTCGGGTTTCGGGTCGACCTGATTTGGAAAAAAACCCAAAATGACTAAACCCAAACCTGAAATTTTTCGTGTTCGTTCGGGTTCGTTTTTTCGGGTTATAGGCAAAATTTACAAAATTTAAGGTTTCGGGTCGTGTTCGTGTCAGGTTGAGCAGGTGGAATAATATTTCAGGTCGGGTTTCGGGTCGACCTGATTTGGAAAAAACCCAAACCTGAAAATTTTCGTATCGGTCAGATTCGTTTTTTCGGGTTCGTGTCCAAATTGACACCCCTAGCTATCATTCATCACCAATAACTCGCTGGGTGTTCGACGGGCGACGGCTGCCCTACATGTATATAATAAACTCATAACCCTAATATTTTAATTATTTTTATTTGCCACATTTTAAAAATGTTGTTTCACGTTCGACCCTAGTTGAATTCCAATCTGGTACTGGGGGTTTGAATATGTAGATTGATGGAAGAGTGGATAAATATGATATATAAGAATAAGATTTTATGATATTTTAAAAATATCACCACAAAATTATATCTCCACGACATCACAATTATAAAACATTATAGAAATAACCCGTAACATGACATAATCAACTTTGCCATCATAAAACTGTTTCCGCCATCATAAAACTTTTTCAAAATCCCAAAGGCCCTATATATCTGCCTAATTACTATAGATCGAGTGGTATGTGTATCAATTTTGGACACTGTATCTCTACCAATAGTAATAAAATAAGAAAATGGTCAATTTGCATCATTATTGAAAAATTCGGACACAACTAATTCAACGAGATGGGAATTTTCAAAATTTCTAGAGAGTCTTGTTGAATTAGTTTTTTTTTTTTTTTTTTTTTTTACGCAAAAAAAACTAATTCAACAAGACTCTCTAGAAATTTTGAAAAGTCCCATCTCATTGTATATATAGACAGTTATGAATAAAAATATGAAAATAAATAATTAAATAAAACCTGCAAGTCGAAAATGTGGGTTTACTATAATTTGTATGGCACGGTATCTCATCACTCATTTCCTAATTAACTTGTATAGCAATTTAGAAGAAAAAAAGAATGTGCGTGTACTCATTTCGACTAGATTTTTAAAAAAGACAAGTGAGTGTGGAGTTTAATTGCCTTAAGAATAGGAATTTTCAATTGATCCAAATCGCATCAATTTTATTTATTTAAATACAAATATATATACTACATAAATATTATATATATAATATACTATATAAATATTATATATATATATTTATATATTATATAAAATATATTTTATTTTTATAACTTTATACACTTCACATATAAAGTATATTATTCCACAACAACTATTCCTCCATCTACTATATATATTTTTTTTCACGACAAAAGAGTTATTCAAAGAAATAAGTAAAAAGAATTGGAGTTTATTACATGCATGGTCAATCCAATTCACCTTTTAACTTTTAATTTTGAATTTGGTGTTTAATTTGATCCCCAACCAATCATAACATCATATATCTCTAACCTTTTAATTTCCCTATCGAGTTTGAGTCATCAAAGACTACAAGCGGTGGTTGCAGTCGCGTTTTGACCCATCGAAACTTCCTTAGATTGGATACAAACAAGTAGTATTTCAGTAGCCCATAGTGTATGTATATATATATATATATATATACTTCCTCCGTTCCCAAATATTGTTGACATTTGAAAAAAAGTTACTATTCACACACAGACTTCCACTTAAAGTTTTATTATAGTTATACAAGTTAAAATATAGTCAAGTGAGATCTTGTTAGATTCGTCTTGTCGTGTAGTTTTTAAATATCGAACTTCTAGAATTTTTACTTGTACCGAACTTAAGTTATTAATGGTTTAAAATGTGCATTGGACTGCGTGAAAAGTTGGTTTGTAACAAACATTTGAAAACGGAGGAAGTATATACTATATGTGATGTGTGGTCAATCCTGCACCAACTTCCTACCCCATATATATAGTCTATCTTCATTTTCTAATTTATTTTAAATTATGTTTTCTCTGCTTTGATTTTCTCAATGAAAATAATACTACTCCATAGTATATATAGAAATATGGATATTATGAAAATTTGAATACATTGCTGCATGCTGTCAGTACCTGATAGATGAACTCTCATCAGGGTGATGACTTTTGTCAACTATAGGCTATCCCATTAAACTCACAACTACTCAGATCGTTGTTTTATGTTTGAATCAGATATTGTACTTAAAATTAGTGGATTTGGAATTCTACATAAAATATATACTTCATTACACAAAACATCTGTAATATTTCATTATATAAAATATCTTTTCCATCATACATGTATAGGGAAGGGGTTAGTGTGTATGCAGCCACCATGCGTGTGATGTGGGAGTTGTGTTGTGTAATGTATGAAATGATGTATTTTGTGTGTTGGGAGATATGTGTTGTGTGATGCCAAAAATGTGATGCTCAAAGATGTGTTTTGTGATGTCAGATGCTTTTTTTGTGATGACTGCACTAAAGGCTCTTGAAGGGGGTTGTACCGTAACCGGATTGCATGTATAAAACATTTTTCAATCACACGGAATATTTCTCTCATCACTTGGTTTGTATGCGCAGATGTCTGTACTCAATCCTCAACCACATAGTAGTATATAGTGATGTGGCCAGAGGCGGACCTAAATAGGGGCCTGGTGGGGCGCAAACCCACCCCCCCCCCCCCATTTTTTATTTTTTTTCTCTATTAGATTTTGCTATTTCAATTTTTTTTAATTTTCTTTTTTCTTTAGCATAAATTATTTCTAAATTTTCTCTCATTTTTTTTTGTAAATCTCCAGTTATAATTTTTTCCCCCAATTCTAAAAATTGTCCACTAGGTTTTAAGTGTAAAAATATGACAAACTCACCGACATGTGCTAGGACCTGACTTATTTTAGGTCCGGTATATTTACACATCATTAAAAGAAAAACTATTTAACTAAATATATTTATGTTAGATGTTATTATTAAAAGCCTATAAGCCTACTAGACCGAGCTATTGAAAAATTATTATATACTCCCTCCATCCCATTTAAGATGTCTTGTTTGATTTCTGCACACAATCCAATGCACTTTTTAAATCGATCATATCTTAATATATATAAGTAAAAATTATGTGAAATATATATTCTAAAACTACACGATTAGATGAATCTAACAAGACCGAACTCGATCATTCACTACAAGAAAAAAACAGTTTAGCGACCGTCAAATTCGGTCGCTAAAAGGAAATACGGGTCGCTATTTCGGCTTAGCGACCGTCTTAACGACCGCAAGACGCCGGTCGCTAAAAGGTCCGTTAGTAAATTTCCAACGACCGGAAAAAAATTCGGACCGAATTTAGCGACCGATTTAGCGACCGAAATTTGCGGTCGCGGAACTTAGCGACCGAATTGGCGACCAAAATATTTGGTTGCTAAAAAAATCTCAATTTTTTTATTTTCTTGATTTTTTATTTTCGCGACCGCATTAGCGACCAAATAATGCGGTCGCTAAACTTAGCGACCGAATTAGCGACCGTCCAATTCGGTCGCTAAAAAACTCCACAAATTGAGAAAATTTGAACTCAGTAGGACTCGAACCCACCACCTCCTCATCGCAAACCTCACTCATAACCACCTTGGCCAACCCTTACACCACCACTAATAGCGCGCAACGTGTCATATATAATAATCCTCCAAAGGTGCTGGAGAAGGCTCGAACCTGGGTCTGAAGGTTCCATCCACACGCGTATACCACTCGGACGCCTCATGCTTCATGTCATTGTATGGAATGTGTTACATATAATATATATTTATAAATTCGTAAAGTCATAACTTAAAAATAAAATAGAAACAAAAATTATTAAACAAAATAAAAAAATTATTAAAAAAATAAAATATAAACTAAATTATTAAATAAAATATAAAAAAATTAAAATTATTATATAACATAAAATAAAAATAAATTATTAAATAAAATAAAGTAAAAACTAAAATTATTAAATAAAATAAAAATAAAACTTTAAGTATTAAGTAAAATATAAAAAACTAAAATACTTAAATAAAATAAAATAAAAAAGTAAAATTCTTTAAAAAAATAAAATAAAAAGTTAAATTATTAATAAAATAAAATAAAAACTAAATTATTAAATAAAATAAATATATAAAGTAAAATTATATCTCTAAATTTGTAAAGTCATAACTCTCATATTTGAGTTTTTAGCACTGTTCATTATTAAATAAATAATAAAATTAATTAATCATATTATTAAGATAATAAAAATTAAAATAGAAAGGAAGTAATATTAATGAAATATTAATATAAAATCGATAATTAACTAAGTGTAATAATTAAATTAAAAAAGTTTAATATAAAAATATTAAATTCAATAATTAAATTTTAAAATACAAAAAAATATATAATATAATAAATGAATAAAAATGAAGGAATTAAATAAAATAGTAAATTATTCAAAAATTTAAATAGAATAATATAATAAAATATTATTTTTAAGTAAAATAAATAAGTAGAATCAATAAATAAAATAATTAGATAAATAAGTAAAATCAAAAAGTAGATAAATAATAAATTCAAAACTTCTTTAAAAATAAAAATAATTTTCAAATTAAACGATAACAGAAAATAAAGAAAATATTTACATTAATAATATTATTATTCTATAAAAGTTATAAAATAAATTAAAAGTAAAACTTAAAATAAATATTTAAATAATAAAATAAATTAATAAATTTAAAGAGAATATTACTAAATTAATTAAAAATAATTTAAATATAGAAGAATTATAAAAGCTTAGCGACCGAATTTTCCGGTCGCTATGTCGGTCGCTAACCATAATAAAAAGTTTAAAAATTTAAAAAATTTAAAAAAAAATTAGCGACCGCAAATTTCGGTCGCTAATGTGGTCGCTAACAGAGACCCATTTTTATATTGGTCGTTAATTCGGTCGCCAGTTAGCCACCAAACCTCATCGGTCGCAATTTCGGTCGCGAAATTGCGACAGAAAATTTTCGGTCGCTAATATGGTCGTTAACATCAGCGACCGTCATTTTTGGTCGCAATTTCGGTCGCTAATAGCGACCGCACTTATTCGGTCGCTAATTTCGGTCGCTATATTGATTTTTTCTTGTAGTGATTTTTTTCCAATATTTATTTGCAATAATATTAAGTCAAAGTTAAACAATGAACAGTGCCAAAAAGTCAAACATGACGTCTGAAGTGGGACGGAGGGAGTAATTTTTTAATTTATTAAATATATTTTTCAATATTATTTATTATTAATTTATTATTTCAATATTTTCTTTATAAAATTTAAAAATATGTGATGCTTAAATATGTTTTTAAAAGGTTTAAAATTTGTCATATTTAAATAGATAAACAAGGATTAGCTTATAAAATAGGTCTATCGAAGTTAATAGGTCATACTCACATGTTATAAAATCAAGTAAGCCGTTATTAAGTCTATTCATGGTCCATTTCTGATGGGGTATAGGACCCCATGGAAAATTCCTGGGTCCGTCTCTGGATGGGAGAGTTCGGCAAGGGGGTATTTTCACAGTATTACACCTGCTATTGGATCAGTCCAAAGAGATATCGGTAATGCTTATATATATTCCGCGAAGGGAAAAAGAAAAAAAGATATTAGAAATTGGCTCGCCAAGGAAGGTTCATCACCGGGTAGCACTTCAATTTTTTTGGAGGAGGGGTAGCTCTTCAATTGATGAATCCTTGGTCTGGTTAATACTGTATTGGTTTCTTCATGGTCGGGTCGTCTTTGGCTCTTTTGTCGTATTTGAGATATACATAATTTGATATAGTTATCACAACTAATTAAATTCCTAATTTTGAAACTGGGGTTCTTCAAATATTTACGGTCAATTATCCCACTCCCCCTATTTAATTATTTGAGCAAATTATACTACTAAATTTCTAGTCTTACAAAATACTGTAGTAATGTTTGTGCTTCCATAGAAGGCAATACCGGAATAGATATATATAGTATATATCATATATGGCTCCTCAAACTCGTTTTTAATGATTTAATAAAATATTGGAGTTGCCTCATGTTACACTCAGTATAGTATTAGTATTAGGTATCAGGGGTTGGGATTTACTAAAGTTTTATACTTTCTTTTTTTTTTTTTTTTTAAAGATTGTCCCATTTGAGTTTTAGTTACTAACACACAATTTAACTAATAATTTTATTGTAGTTACTATTCACACGCCTATGCATGCAGTTGAATGTATATCCAGCAAGCACTCCCGAATTATTGAACCCATGCGATTTTGAGACCATTTCCTTGAGTTTTGTCTTGATGAACATAAACATTTGTCCACACGGAAAGAGTTAGTGTGCAGGTGGCTGCACATGTAATGTGGGAGTTGTGTTATATGATGTATGAAATGGTGTATTTTGTATGTTGTGAGACATGTGTTTTGTGATGCCAAAAATGTGATGCTTAGAAAAGTGTTTTGTGATGCGAGATGTCTTTTTTGTGATGTTTGCACGGAAAGACTCTTGAAGGCGTGATTGTGTCCACAGTTCCACATTATTTAATATATACTCGCCGCGGGCGGGTTGTGCTGACTGTTGACTGCTGACTGTATTACTATTACTAAAAACTCCACTTGCCCACATGTCCTCGCAGCTTCTCATTCTGCCCCCACACAATAATAATTCACTACTACTACTACTATCCATCTCTATAAATACATCCCTTTCCCTTCCAATACTTCCATTCAAATATTCAACCTCTACCTCAATCTAACCTACCTTTAATTCCTCATCAATATAATATAGTATATCCCACCACAATAACAACGACCATATAAATATTAAAAAGCCATGGAACTGATCGACCATCATCGCCTTCATTTTCTGCAAAGATCTTATAGTCTTGATGACCGGAGCCGCCGCCCGGTCCATCTCCATATTTCTTCTGATTCTCCTCATCAGAGTAAGAGTGGCAGCCGAGGTGGAAGCGTAGGCTCAGAATCTGGCGACGACCTTAACGACCGCATCACCTCTGAATTTCATGTGGGCGGTGATGGTAGTATTGTTCCGGAAAGCCATGAGTCTGCCGACAGGAAGCTCGAGTGGCTGCGGTCTCAGATCATCGGCCAGACTGCCGACTTCGACACCCCTTTTGGCAGCCGCCGCCTCACCTACGCGGACCACACCGCCTCCGGCCGATCCTTACACTACATCGAAAACTATATAGCCACCAAAGTGCTGCCCTTCTACGGTACGTAACATATGATTAATTAATTAAATAATTATATATCGGGTGATATTGAACCGACTAGACCAATATCTTTGACTCCCAAAGTGAATTTTGAAATTTTAACAAGATGAGGTCAGCTCTTACATTTCATATTAGTAGTAGCAGCAGCGATTTTGAATTGCTTATTCAGCTTCACACTTACTACTATATACTTCTATTAGAAATCAATGTTATGTTGACTTTTTTGTTTTTCTTCCTTCTTTCTTTTCTTCCATTTTTTTTTTGTTTTTTGTTTTTTGTTTTTTTTTTTTTTTTTGCTCCCTTTATTAAGGGCGCCATGTATTGAAGTGGAATGCGAGTATTCAATTTAAAATTAAATGCTAATAAATAGAATATGTTTTATGTTAGTAACCACTCAAAATTTGATTTGAGGTAGGATCGTCTAATTATCTATATGCACTAGTGTGTTCCCATTAACAACCCTTTCTAAATGTACTAATACCTTACTTTGAATACTTTAAGATTCTATTAATTGCTAGGACAAAAAATCAAAATATTTTACAAATAGAGCTGCATAATCATTATTACGATACTCAACACGTAATGACGATCTATAAGAATATCTGGCAATCTATAGTGAAATAAATAATTGATGTTGAAAATGACAACGCATAAACTACGTATTTAATATTATGATGGTAATACCAAACATTCTGTCAATTTTCTAATTAATATTATGATGATGATGATCAGGAAACAGTCACACAAGTGACAGCCAAACAGGTTACCAAACCACAAGAATGGTGCACGAAGCATCGGCTTATGTCAAGAAATGTCTGGGCGGCGGCAGCGGCGACGCCATCATATTCTGTGGATCGGGCACCACCGCCGCCATCAAGCGCCTCCAGGAGGTAATGGGAATCGCTATTTCCCCAATCCTCATGGATAGAATGCTCAAGTGCTTGTCCGAGGAGGAAAGGTGGGTGGTCTTCGTGGGACCCTACGAGCACCACTCCAATATCCTATCATGGCGGCAGAGCCTGGCGGAGGTTGTGGAGATCGGCCTCGACGGCCAAGGCCTAATCGACATCAACGCCCTAAAAGAGAAGCTGGATTACTATAAGGCCATGAACCGCCCAATGCTTGGGTCGTTCTCAGCCTGTAGCAACGTCACCGGAATTTGTACGGACACTCGGCGAATTGCCAAACTTGTGCACCAGTTTGGAGGATTTGTCTGCTTTGACTTTGCAGCAAGGTAGATCACCTAACTCTTACAATTTTTTTTTAAAAAAAGAATGCAAAATATTTTTTTTAAAAAAATGCAAATACTATAATCTTCCAACGTGTATGTTATTACAGTGGACCATATGAAAAGATCGATATGAGATCAGGCCATATCGAGGGATACGATGCAGTGTTCTTAAGCCCGCATAAGTTTGTGGGAGGTCCCGACACACCGGGAATACTCTTGATGAGCAAAGCCCTTTACCGGCTGGGATCCGCACCGCCGTCAACCTGTGGTGGCGGAACTGTAGATTTTGTCAATGGCTTTAATGAAGAGGTAATTAATATGCGAATGTTGCCATATTAAGCAATTCTTGGATCGAATCAATCAATTCCCGTTTTACTAAATCAATACTTGGACCAAATGCAGCATACTTTGTACGTTGACAACATAGAGGAAAGGGAAGACGCCGGAACCCCACAAATCATCCAGAAAATGAGAGCAGCCCTAACTTTTTGGGTGAAGGAACTCATTGGCAACCGGACAATTGAAAAGATGGAGCAAGCCCACATCGGTCGAGTTCTCAAAAGACTCGTCCCAAATCCACACATTAAGGTTTTAGGGAATACAGCTGTCAGGCGGCAAGCCATCGTGTCTTTTCTAATTTACACCACAACAAATTCCTCATCCCGGCACAATACGAGGGGCCTGGATTTGTGGCAGGAGACAGGGGACGTCATTGATAAGCCCCTGCACGGGCCATTCGTTGCCAAACTCCTGAACGACTTATTCGGCATCCAGGCCCGTGGAGGTTGCGCTTGCGCAGGACCCTATGGCCACAGCCTCCTTGAAGTCAATGAAGTTCAATCACTGGCATTCAGATCAGCCATCCAAAAGGGTTATAGTGGGATAAAACCCGGATGGACAAGAGTGAGCTTTCCTTACTACATGTCGGAAGAGGAATTGGAGTTCATCCTTGCGGGGATCGAGTTCATCGCCGTGTACGGGCAGAGGTTTCTACCGTTGTACCATTTCAGCTGGAGGAAGGGCACCTGGACATTCAGGAAAAGTGCACTAAAAAAGGAAGAGTACGGAATGGGATTGGGCAGGATGATGATGAGATTGAAGAATGATAATAATAGTAATAAGGGAAGCAAGCCACGAGATTTGTTGCAGAGATACACGAGCTACTTGGAAAGTGCAAGGCAAATAGCCAACGTGCTTCCTAAATTCCCAGCACAGAGAAAAGTACCCGAAGATTTGGACATGGATCCCCTGCCCTTCAGGGTTTGATTATTAACTCAAGAGTGCAATAAACCAGACGCGAAAATCGAATGAAGCTTATAGGTTCGTACAAGACGCTCCGCTAGAATTATTAACATGAAAAATTCGTAGAATCTTGTTAATGGTGTGCTTTTCATTCATTTATTTATTTATTTATTTTGTTCAAAGAACTTATGCACCTGAACGTAATAGTAATTTTAATTATCTGACGATGGAGAAATGAAGGAATATCCCATGCGATCCAACTTTTATTCCACCAAATCCCATTGAGCACAAAAAGTGTAACTAAACTCCCCCATTATTTTCTCTTTCCAATTCAGTACTTACATATAAATCACTATCTAATCATTTATGGACTTATAATTTTGCGGCCTTAATTGGCGAACGCGTTTCTGTCCCGAGGCCGCATATGCGGACATGTTCTGGGAAAGAACATGTTGTGCTTTATAACCTAAACCCACATATGGCAGTATTTTATCCATTTTTCTTTCCTTATATTAATAGAGTAATTGGTGTGTAATTAAGGGGATATGTCAATTTTGAGATTTGCTGAAATCGTGCAAATTTTTTTAAAGATTTTAATTCTTACACGTGTTATTGCCAAGATTCTCCCGAATTTGAGAATGCTATGTGTATATTTTATTTTCAGTAAAGATCTTTGTCCCCACAAGTCGTATTCTATTGGACCACTTTTGTCTTTCAATACCCATTTTCTGGCCAAGTGACCCTTTCCATGTTTCCCTATTTAGACTAGTGTTACATTTTTGAATTCATTTTCTAATATTTAGATATGCTCTTTGTATTCATGTCCCCCTACTTCATGATCATGAATGCGTTATGTCCTGGTGCAACTTATGCTATGACTCTGTCACATCAGTGTTCTGTATTAGAAGCTATGATGCTTTTTATCACTTTGACAATGTGCAAATCAATGATATTAACTCTTATTATCCTGCTGACTTTTTATTATCATTTTTTGTCAATGCTATGCCTCTGTTGCATCCGTGTTCTGTCGTAGCATATACTTTGCTCCCATCCCCATGCCAGTGTGCAATTAAATATACTTCATGCCCATAAATGTGTTATCTCCTGGTGCACTTCATGCTATGACTCTCTCACATCAGTGTTCTGTAGTAGAAGCTATGATGCTTCTTATTTGTAGGACAATGTACAAATCAATGATATTAACTGTTATTATCCTCCTGACTTTTTATTATCACTTTTTATCAATGCTATGCCTCTGTTGCATCCGTGTTCTGTCGTAGCATATAATTTGCTCCCATCCCCATGGCAGTGTGCAATTTACTGTACTCAAAACTGTATATTATCCTGCTGACCCTGTGACCCTTTCCATGTCCCCTATATCTTGTGTTCCTATTGCTCCTACCATCTCTATGAATGTCATATAGATTAGTATTAAAGTTGTGCATTCCTGTTAACTTTATATTAAAAGCAATTTCCATTTTTCTCCATTTTCAATCATGCTCATTCATTATGGCAGATCATTCTCCCGTACGTGCGTGATGGCCATTGGGTGCTTTTTGTGATCGATTCCACCGAGAAGAAGGTTTGGTACTTCAACAGTCGCGTTCGGCAGCCGGGCTTCGATTCAGAAAAGATGAATAACACATTTGCTATTGGGGGAAAAAAATGGAATAAAAAAAGATGAATAATTTAAACCCTAAAAAAAATCATTTGGAAAATAGTGACCAGAAATAATGACATCAATATCTTCCACCGTCAAACATCTCTTAAAAGGCATACATTCAACACATTTTTGCCATCAACGTTACCTGCCAACACCAGTGTTACCCGGCTACAAGAACCTTCGTCCACAAGAACCTTCGTCCACATCGGCATTAGTTTCTGCGGACGTATCGGGAGCCGATTCACTACCCACACCCGCATCACCACCATCTTCTTCCATTCCCAATCGTGTTATTGAGTCGTAAATGATCTCCAAATTTTCTTCACCACCATGTGAATCGTATCTGAAATCTGCGGGTGTTGTATCACCTTCACCGGAATGGTTGTCGGAGAATGCTATTGGACACTCGCTTCCGTCGCCCAATTCGTCCGGAAAAAAATTGAGGTCGATCATCCCCACGCCGGAATGGTTGTCGGAGAATGATATTGTCGGATGTAGGGAGGTTGCGTATGTTTTTCCAATTGAATATTCAAAATATGCTTTCCCAATTAATTATACAAAAATGGCAGTTTCATATCATGCCTATAATTACTCCAATAATCAGTGGAATCACTGATACACCTGCCATTTATAATAAATGCACCCGCATGGAATTCCAAACCCTATTTTGACACGTAGCACAAGCCCTTCACAGCCGGAACACATCCGCATATCCGGACAACAAATCATCCGTATAGTAACTTAATTGCTTAATTGGTATTACCCGTGTCTAGCACTATAGTTAAATTGATTAATTAATTAATTTCACATGATCAGCTTTTTAAGCTTCTCTCATACTATCTCCGTGACTCCGTATTAAAAAAATGTTAACATTTCTTTTTTTCACGCAATTCACTACACATTTTTAAATAGTAAATATCTCAAATTTTATAAAATAAAAAATTATAAAACTACGTGATTAGACGGATCTAACAAGATCCCACTTGACTATTTTTTATTTTATGTAACTGCATTAAAAAGTCGAATCAAAGTTACTCAATGAATAATGTTTACTATGCAAACTGTTAACATTTTTAAAAAACGGAGGGAGTAGATCATAAGAATCTTTGATTGTCTCAAAATATGCTAGATTTGGGGTTGGGGACTTACCATAGTGGTCAAGTCCACCGTCTCCCAACCTATGGTTGGGGGTTCGATCCCCACCCGTCCCTCTATTAACCCCCCTGTAATTTATGTGGTTTGGGCTCCCACACACCCTTGTAGACACATAAGTGTCACCGCTTGCCAAAATATTCTAGCTTTAATCATAGATCAAGACAAGATGATGTCAGAAAAAAATAAAAAATAAAAAATAAAATTACAGATTTCACATTCTTAGCATGCGGTAAAAAAAATATAGATTTCAAATGATCATATCGGCAGTATTTTCATTTATGATGTTTTTTCTAGACCAATTGATTTAAAAGGGGTAATGTAAGTTTAATCCCTTGATCAGTCTTTATTCAAGATTCCTCCATAGCTTACAAGTTATCCTTGTTAGCTTTCTAGTATTTTCTTAATGACACTTTTATCCTTCGTATAGTGATTCTGCAGTACATTCTGGTGATCCTTCATATCCTTCATATACTTTTATCCTTCGTATAGTGATCCTTCATATAGTAATGTATTTCAACATTCATTTTATAGGATAAATAATTAACTCAGATCAGATCTTTCAAAAAGGATAAATTGCACTGTGGTTAAACAACTAGCTACTGTATAATAAGTACATTCCGTGTTTACCAACTTTCCGAAACAACTACTACCATATATGCTAATTAACTACATTACGAATTAGCGTATGATACCGTACGGATTAACTACAGTATACAGTAAACTACTAAACTACTACTTCCTCCGTTCTCTTTTAAATGCTATACTTCTGTGTTTTACGCAGTACAAAACACATTTTTAAATGTTAATAACTCAAATTGTATATAAATAAAATTATAAAAAAAAAATAATATTATAAAACTACGTGATTAGGCGAATCTAACAACATATCTCACTTGATTATATTTTTTCTATAACTATGTTAAAAAATTTAATTAAAATTACTCAATGAATAGTTAACAATGTGCAAATGGATCGTTTAAAAGAGAACAGATGAAGTATCTAATTAACTACATTATGTATGATTCCGTACCAAAAATTAGTAATTAACCCATTACCGCACTACTATATATGGCATTTTGGTCCGTGTTTACCAACTTTCCAAAACAACCTTACCTAATTAGCTACTAGTTCAGTTCTCCAAACTGAGTTAAACAAAAACATAGCAGAGGATTCAGAACAGTTAGCCAAAATCAAGAAGATAAACTCTACGGTCAGCAGCATGCTGTATGTCCCATTCTTGAAAATTTATCTGCATTGCAACTGCATTAAATATATATAATATGAGAGAAACTACACTATAATAATATTATTACTATTATTTCCACTCACATTTTGTACTATGATATTCTATGAATCTTCAATCTTCATCTTGTAATGTAATCCGTGCTTAGTACATGCATGCTACACCTCATTCAAGCAAATCACAACGTGTTCCAATTTATTTGTGAGGAGGCATGTACAATAAATAAGGGCGGCCATTTAATTTGTTGTATTATTAAAAATATAAATTTCAAATACAGATTCGATTACTTTGAAATACTACTATAATTAGCAGGTTTTATGACATAGAGTATTAGATCATGTTAGTTCCTATATTTTGAGATAATGTGTTCCACTCCGATGATGAACACTAGATAGGATCCCACCCCTTAGTCTTATCCGCATGATATACTTGGCAAGAAATCCTTGTGATCGGATAGAGTCGACTCTGCATGGCAAGGCGCGTTCCCCAAACGGTCATCTTCCATTTCCTTACGATAGGCGACCGAGTTATGGCAAGAGCATCTTCCCATCCAAAGGAAATGGGTCGGCTATGGAAGGAGGAAGATTTCATGGATAGTTTGATTCCCTTCCATAGCAATGGGATTTCGAACATCCTTTTAAGAAGGACAAATTGCAGTGGAAGAGTTGTGATTCTAATTATCTTTCTTGAGAGCCTCTGCAAGTGAGAAATCCATATTCAATCTCTTCATCTCGTCCGAGAGTTTCATCTATCGTATGAAAGAGATTGCCTCTTGAGTGTTCATTGGCTTCATCGTGCACATCGTACCCTTGGTTGATCTCGACACTTTCAATCAAGGAATTCACTCAAGTTCGTGTCAACAAAAAGATACTGCCCTTCATCGTTGCATCAAAGGGAGGATCTTTTACAGGTTCACTCAAGGGAAACTTGGAGAATGAGTCTTCAAGGGGTCGAAGAAGAATCAGAGCATTCTCACCAGAAAAGGGAGTTTCTGGTACCATCGATCATCTGCTTGGGTGTTGGAGTAAAAGATTACTTGTTCACTATTGTTCGTGTTATAACGTGGTGTTCGAACACATAGTGGAACTCTCCTGGATTGGTATCCCCCAGACGTAGGCCTTGGGCCGAACTGGGTCAACAACTCTCTGTTTGTTCTTGTTTCTTTTCTGCACTTATCTATTCCCATTAACTAACCCTCTAATAATCTATTTAAGTGTGTGTTTGAACAAACCGTTGTGATTAAGGATCTTAGTCTTGGCGTAAGTGGGACTTACAAGTGGTATCAGAGCTCACACACCTTCGGGTGAGATCCAAGCGTCAAGATGAGTCGTGAAGGAGGAAACATTTCCAGGCCACCTTTGCTGGATGGAACGAACTTTTCCTATTGGAAAACCATAACGAGGGCTTTTCTCATGGCCATTGATGAAGGAGTATGGGATGCCGTGGAATCCAAGTTCGAGCGTCCCACTGTTGAGGACGATGAAGGTGTCAAGACACCGAAACCTAAGGATAAATGGACTGCTGAAGAAAAGACCCTATCCTCCATGAACTCAAAGGCTCTCAATGCTATCTTCAACGAGGTTACTGAAGAGCAATACAAGCTTATCTCCTCGTGTGACACGGCTTATGATGCATGGGCAGTACTGGTAAACTCCCATGAAGGTATGGCTTCTGTTAGATCTTCCAAGTTGATTTCTATAGAATCACAATTTCACAAACTTATCATGGATGAAAATGAAAGTATTGTTAGCTATGTTGGTAGAATTCGTGACTTGACCAACCAGGCACATCAACTTGGGAAGACCTATTCCCAGCAAGAGTTGGTGAGGAAGATTGTTGGAACAATTCCTGACAGGTTCAATCCCAAGATTGCTGCCCTAGAACTCTACAAGGACTACTCCACTATGCAAGTGGACGAACTAATGGGAATACTTCAATAATGGGAAATTGATCATTGCAAGGAAGTTGGAAGCAAAAGCATAGCCTTCAAGGCTGAGTCCAAATTGGTGAGTGACAAGGAAGCCGAGATTGATAGTGACCACAGTGATGATGATGAGATCTCTCTTCTCACCAAGAGACTTGCCAGACTCCTCAAGAATTAGAAAGGAAAGCAAGGGTATCCTAGCAGAAAGGGCGATGGATCGAACTTCAGGAGAGACTCCAGAAACAGATCCAAACCCTATGGCAAGGATCAACAGACTGAAGATAAGCCCAAAGGACCAGAATGCTATGAATGCAGAGGTTTTGGTCACATTAGGGCAGATTGTGGAAATCTGAAGAAGAAGGAGAAGAAGACCTACCACATTACATTTAGTGATCATGACGAGGAACCTGATTGCAGTGAAGGAGAATCTGAGCATGGGATTGCCCTCATGGCACCAGGAACATGGGATTCAGACTTATGTCGGACACTGAGTCACAACATGGTATCGCTTCTAACCCTGTAAATAATGATTTCTCTGATCATGATTGTTCGTCTCTTAGTAGTAAAGAGGCAGATAAAATAGAGCATCTCACGGACCTCTACAATGAAGTTTTCGAAAGGCTGGAAACTTCAATGACTGAGATAGAAGATCTGTAAAGAACCAATTAGGATCTTAGAAACGAGATTGAGAGGCTCTTGGGCGAAAACAAGGACTTACTGTCTAAAGCTGAAGTGGTGTCCATTCACGTGACAGAACTCGAAGCTGGAATACTCTATGAGAAAGAGGAAAATGAGAAGATTTCTTCCAAGCATGATCTTCTGATTGTGGAAATCACTGATCTCAGGGAGAAACTCAACAAATCCGAGAAGATTCTGTCGGACATGAATAAAGGCAAGGCCAAACTTGATGATGCTTTAGTAGCTGGGAAATCTCATGGGAACAGACAAGGACTTGGATACAGCGACTTCGGCTCCGCCTCTACCTCAAAAGGGAAAACCAAGTTCGTAGCAGGAGGCCAGCTCAATGACAGAACACCCAATCAGAACACTAGGACCTTTCATAAAAATTTCAAGGGCCCTGGCAGAAGAAAAAATATGTTCAAAGGACCTCTTGTTTATGATTATTGCAGGTTTCGAGGTCAGAAGACTGACCACTATCGAAAGATTATCAAGGATCTCCTTGAAGGAAGACATGTTACCTGGCCAAATGAAGATCTAAAGAAGCGGATCTCCATAAGGCGCGAGTGGGTTGCTAAATACTCTGCCAGGTGTAATGTTGCCTTCCTGTTCTCTAGACAAAAGGATAAGAGTGCAACTTGGTACTTCGATAGTGGCTGTTCGAGGCATATGACAGGAGACAAAGATGTCCTTAAACCGTTCAAAGACGTTGTTGGTGGATCGGTTGTCTTTGGAAATGGTAAGAAAGGTCGTCTCTCTGGACAAGGAACTCTCCACGGTAATGGTCTGCCCAAGCTCAACAATGTCTACTATGTAGAAGGACTACATGCTAATCTCATAAGCATAAGTCAACTATGCGATGAGGATTTGACTGTATCCTTTAACAAAAAATATTGTGAAGTTCTTGATCCTAACAGTGTGTGCGTCATGAGGGGACTAAGATCTCGGAATGACTGCTATTTACTTGTTCAAACCTGTAATTTTGTGAAGGATGCAGGAGGTTCCCAAAATCTACTTTGGCATGAGAAATTAGGTCATTTGAACTTCAGAGATCTAATCAAACTGAGCAGAACAGGAGCCGTTCGTGGACTTCCAGACCTGAAGAAACACGCCTCGGATTTCTGCGAAGACTGTGCCAAGAACAAACAAACTCGTGTGTCCCATCCCGTAACTGAACACAATGTGACAACACACTGTCTGGAACTCTTACACATGGACCTCATTGGACCAACCGAAATTCCTAGTCTGGGAGGTAAACGGTATATATTCGTATGTGTAGATGATTTTTCTAGATATACGTGGGTTGACTTTCTCAGAAAAAAAAAGCGAAGCCTTCAAGGTCTTTATGAAGCTGTGCAATCAAATTATGAACGAAAAAGAATGCAAAGTGAAGAGAATCCGCAGTGATCATGGGAAGGAATTCGAAAATCAAGCATTCGATGATTACTGTTCCAGCCTTGGAATCAAACACGAGTTTTCAGCACCAAAAACTCCCCAGCAGAACGGAGTGGTAGAGAGGAAGAACCGCACCTTGCAAGAAATGGCACGTGTCATGATAAACTCCAAGAAGGTTCCGGAACTTTTCTGGGCAGAAGCCATCAACACGGCGTGCTACATGATTAATCGAGTGTACATCAGGACCAAAACACTTATGATCCCATATGAATTATGGAAGGGTAAAAAGACTTCAATATCATATTTTCACATCTTTGGTTGCAAGTGTTTTGTGCTTAATGACAGGGAACACACCGGGAAGTTCAAGGAGAAAAGTGACGAAGGCATTTTTGTTGGGTATTCAACTTCAAGCAAAGCATTCAGAGTATACAACTCTAGAACAAGGAAGGTAATCGAATCCACAAATGTCATTGTGGAAGATGCACCCAATAGAGGAATGCCAGTCGAGTCTCATGAGGAAGATGCAAAAAAAGTCACTCACAACCCTGGTCAAACTCAACCTTCATCAGGGGACAAATTGGTAACTACCACTGCTGAAAGTGACGAGGTCCAACCTAGTGTTCAAACTCCAGTTGGAACATCACCCCAGTCAGAAACTGCAGCACCCCAAGTCAGAATCCATCGTAATCACAATCCAGAGGATGTTATTGGGGATGTACTCGAAGATCGGAGAACTCGAGTTAAGAAGAAGATCGACTACAGAGAATTTGCAGGGTTGCACTGTTTCACTTCAAGGATCGAACCTTCAAGAGTTAAAGAAGCATTACAAGATGAACACTGGATTAATGCCATGCAGGAAGAACTTGTCCAATTCAAAAGGAATGAAGTATGGACCTTGGTTGAGCGCCCATATCACACCAACGTCATTGGCACAAAATGGGTTTTCAAGAACAAGAGTGACGAGAATGGGAATGTGATTCGTAACAAAGCTAGGCTCGTAGCTCAAGGGTACACCCAAGTGGAAGGAGTGGACTACAGTGAGACCTTTGCACCGATGGCAAGACTCGAAGCTGTGAGACTACTCCTTGCTATTGCATGCTCGATGGGTTTTAAGCTCTACCAAATGGACGTCAAAAGTGTCTTCCTAAATGGTTGGTTAAAGGAAGAAGTGTACGTGGAGCAACCTAAAGGGTTCGAAGATGCAGACTTCCCTGACCATGTCTTTCGATTGAACAAAGCTCTTTACGGGCTTAAACAAGCACCAAGGGCATGGTACGAGAGGCTTTCAAAATATCTGTTGGAAAATGGATATAGAAGGGGGAGTACAGACAAAACTATGTTCATTAAGGAAGACTCCAAAGGAATCATCGTGGCTCAAGTCTATGTGGATGATATCGTATTCAGATCAACCTCCCATGTGCTCAAGGACAAGTTCATCGAGACTATGGATAAGGAATTTGAGATGAGTATGGTAGGTGAATTAACTTTTTTTCTTGGTATGCAGGTTACTCAGAAAAAGGAAGGAACATTTGTAAATCAATTGAAATATGCCAAAAGTATTGTCAAGAAATTCGGGCTAGAGTCCAGCAAGCCAGTTCGAACACCGATTGGAACATCTGACAAACTCCACAAGGATCCGGCAGGGAAGAGTATTGATCAAAAGATGTATAGAGGGATCATTGGAAGTCTTCACTATCTCTCAGCAAGCAGACCCGACATCAGTTATGTTGTAGGAGTATGTGCCAGATATCAAGCAGACCCAAAAGAGTCTCACCTCAAGGCTGCAAAAAGGGTGATCCAATACATTGCTGGAACACCTGATTTGGGCATATGGTACTCCAAGGAATCCAATTTACAGTTGATATGATACACTGATGCGGATTGGGCTGGAAATGTCGATGACAGGAAAAGCACCGTAGGAGGATGTTTCTATGTTGGGACCAACTTGGTAAGTTGGTATAGCAAAAAACAGAACTCGATCTCTCTCTCCACGGCAGAAGCGGAGTATGTTGCAGCAGGGAGCTGTTGCGCACAACTCTTATGGATGAGGCAGATGATCAGTGACTATGGCATTGATCAAGACAAGCTAGTGGTTCTCTGTGACAACATGAGTGCGATAAGCATTTCAAGAAATCCCGTGCAACACAGTCGAACCAAGCACATTGATGTTAGACATCATTTCATCCGAGAACTGGTGGAAGATGAAGTAGTGTCACTGGAGTATGTTGGAACACTAGAGCAGAACGCAGACATCTTCACCAAAGCTCTAGATGGAGATCGGTTTAAAAAACTAAGGCGGGAACTTGGTCTATGCACCATAGTCTAAGTTCCAAAGGATCTCGGGGGATCTCCCTCTTCAATAATAAACGGCTAAGTTTTCTTTAAATTTATCTTTATTTTGTCTTAGCCTTATTATAAGGGATCCCAAATCTCGTATTTAACTAATTATATCTTATTGCAGGAAATAAAACCATTCTCCCTAGGCTGTCATTGGTCAAGGATATCCAATTAGGGAAGTTATTTCACTTTTTGGTAACCGGCCATCTAAATGGATTGTGTTGAATCTCGCACATCCCAATAAAGGAAACTACCTTTTTGGCTGCGTGTTCTTATCCGGGTTTTAAGCTTCCTTTATTCTTGCGTTTAGTACGAACATTCTTAAGGAACAAGATCACTCCCGATTACCTCATTGCTCTACAGGAATCATGGTGACAACCAGGAATAGGAGTTCCAACACCGAAGCCGCACCTCTTCAACCACGAGGAAGTCCTCGCACCAGAGGAGGCAGTCGCGGCGGAAATCGAGGAGGAGGACGAAGTCGCGGAAGGGACGGAGGCGGACGAGGTCGTAATCAAACTGAAATTCTTCCCTCAAATGATGCTCCGACCACCGCCGTGTCTCAAGCAGTACCAATTTTTGACCCGCTCGACATTCGAGTGGAGATGCTGCGCGCAACCAAGGAAACCACTACGGGCAATGCCCTAACCCCTTCGCAATTGGAAAATCCTCAATCGACGATTGCAACTGCTCCGCCTCAGGAGGAAACTGCTCCCAACACGTCGCCTCCATCTCAAGCCCCTGTGCCAACCGTCCAAGTTCCATTATCTACTCTCGGGATGCGGCAATTCAAAATCAGAGTTCTCCAAAAGGGAAAGGTAAAATGGCTTCTCGAAAAACTTTAGTTTCTGACAATGTTGATGCAGGGGGTTCAAATCCCATATCTGAGCACCAAGATGGCACTCAGTCCGGTCCTCAGACCACCACCCCTGTTTCTGGCTCTGGCACTCCGACGCCCTCAAGAGTTTCTGGCGAAACTGCTCCTGCGTCGACTCATATCCCTAAGGTCGCGATCAAAAATGCTTGTGGTGGGAGTTCTGGGAGTTCAGACGACGCCTCTGAACAATCATCTAAGTCGACAGAAATTTCGGATGAATCGGACCAAAATATGGAGATCAACCCTGATGAAGAAGGTTCCAGTGAAGATTCAGAGGATTCCCCTAATCCTGCTACTAATCAAGCATCTATCTTGGCTGCGGAGTTCCTCCGGCGTGAAGGGCTTACAGAAGATGAACTAAGGAGTGAGGAGGATGATCAAGATGTTGCTGACAACCCTGAGACTGGACTTGAGGGGGGAGAAATCACCTGCTTCTGATGATGTTCCTCTCAGGGCACTTGCACCGAAGAAGGTCCCTGTCAACAAATCAAAGAGGAAAGCTGATCAAGTTCCCTCAAGCTCTCAACCTCAGAAAAGGAAGAAGGATCCCGTAGATGATCTTGAGGATGTTGATGATCAGGAAGCCACTCCTGAAGTCGTGGATATCAATCTTGCATACAGCTCCAAATTCTACTCCCTGAGCTCCTTGACCTTCTTTGAGACTGTTTTGCGTGAAAGGAAACTCAAACCTGAGGTTGCATTCAGAGGTCCAAAATGTGATGAGATTGGTTGGACAAGCCACCTTGAGAAAAGGCATCTTCTTCGATGGGCAGCAGATCTCCAAGGAAGTAAGCAATCCATTGTGAAGCTTTTTTATGCTAACCTCAGAAAGTCAGTGATTGTCCCAGGTAGCAGCTGGTTTGGGCGTGTGTTTGTCAAGAAGCAAGTTGTCCCTCTCAAAGATAAAGACATCTGTGAATTTCTTGGTGTTCCACAGTGTGATTTTGACACTGTATTCAGACCAGGCACCAAGTTTAACAATGTCCAGATTGCCAAAACGTTGACTAAAGATAAAGAGAAGAGCATCAAAGGCCGAGGGTTAAGATCAGGCAGTCTAACTCAGAAATTCTTTCTGCTATATAAGTTCATATATTCGAATGTGATGCCTACTGCAAACCACTCGGTTGTCTCGAAAGAAATGTGTCAATTGATGTTTGCCATTGATGAGAACAAGAAGAAGATCAATTATGGGAAGCTGGTGCTAAATCAAATGGTTGAAATAGTTGAAAATCTAAAGGAAGACAGCTCCTCTCTCATTCCCTTTCCGGCCCTGGTCTATGGGTATTTGGAATCTGTGGGCATTGGAGGTCACCCCAAGGAGCTAATGGACACCACCAAAGTGTTCAAGTTCACAGCCAAGCTGCAAGACAAATTCCAGGACATTCCAGGCCCGGATGGACATCTCATTCCTCAGTCTGCTCTTGACCAACTCAGAGACATGCTTGCGGAACGTCAGGATGCAATTAGGAGGAAGCGAGAGGAGCTGGATGAAGAGGAAAGAGCCCTAGCTGAGATGGCAAGACTTCTCCCTGAAGTCTGGGACAGTGATCCGGAGGATGAAGTGACTGAAGCGGCCAAAGATTTCTATGCCTCCACGGATGAGGATGACTCCTCTCAGGAGTGATTGGTGTCTTTTTGACACATTGTGATCCAGAGGGGGAGAAGACGCTTGATCAAAGATGCCTGCCTCTGGTAAGTTTTTGGTCCGTGTTTACCAACTTTCCAAAACAACCTTACCTAATTAGCTACTAGTTCAGTTCCCCCAACTGAGTTAAACAAAAACATAGCAGAGGATTCAGAACAGTTAGCCAAAATCAAGAAGATAAACTCTACGTTCAGCAGCAAGCTGTATGTCCCATTCTTGTAAATTTATCTGAATTGCAACTGCATTAAATATATATAATATGAGAGAAACTACACTATAATAATATTATTACTATTATTTCCACTCATATTGTACTATGATATTCTATGAATCTTCAATTCTCATCTTGTAATGTAATCCGTGCTTACTACATGCATGCTACACATCATTCAAGCAAATCACAACTTGTTCCAATTTATTTGTGAGGAGGCATGTACAATAAATAAGGGCAGCCATTTAATTTGTTGTATTATTAAAAATATAAATTTCAAATACAGATTCGATTACTTTGAAATACTACTATAATTAGCAGGTTTTATGACATAGAGTATTAGATCATGTTAGTTCCTATATTTTGAGATAATGTGTTCCACTCCGATGATGAACACTAGATAGGATCCCACCCCTTAGTCTTATCCGCATGATATACTTGGCAAGAAATCCTTGTGATCGGATAGAGTCGACTCTGCATGGCAAGGCGCGTTCCCCAAACGGTCATCTTCCATTTCCTTACGATGGGCGACCGAGTTATGGCAAGAGCATCTTCCCATCCGAAGGAAATGGATCGGCTATGGAAGGAGGAAGATTTCGTGGATAGTTTTGATTCTCTTCCATAGCAATGGGATTTCGAACACCCTTTTAAGAAGGACAAATTGCAGTGGAAGAGTTGTGATTCTAATTATCTTTCTTGAGAGCCTCTGCAAGTGAGAAATCCATATTCAATCTCTTCATCTCGTCCGAGAGTTTCATCTATCGTATGAAAGAGATTGCCTCTTGAGTGTTCATTGGCTTCATCGTGCACATCGTACCCTTGGTTGATCTCGACACTTTCAATCAAGGAATTCACTCAAGTTCGTGTCAACAAAAAGATACTGCCCTTCATCGTTGCATCAAAGGGAGGATCTTTTACAGGTTCACTCAAGGGAAACTTGGAGAAAGAGTCTTCAAGGGGTCGAAGAAGAATCGGAGCATTCTCACCAGAAAAGGGAGTTTCTGGTACCATCGATCATCTGCTTGGGTGTTGGAGTAAAAGATTACTTGTTCACTATTGTTCGTGTTATAACATGGTGTTCGAACTCATAGTGGAACTCTCCTGGATTGGTATCCCCCAGACGTAGGCCTTGGGCCGAACTGGGTCAACAACTCTCTGTTTGTTCTTGTTTCTTTTCTGCACTTATCTATTGCCATTAACTAACCCTTTAATAATATATTTAAGTGTGTGTTTGAACAAACAGTTGTGATTAAGGATCTTAGTCTTGGCGTAAGTGGGACTTACAGATCACCCATGCATGTGCTTTCCTAAAACCTACTACAATTGCTCAATACTTCTTTTCCCTGCATTACTACAGTTTTTGTCTGTTTATTATTCTTCAATAAAGAAATAACGAAATTCAATTATTCAGCATTGCAGCCTATCCTAATGTCCGACTCCCCATCCTCCTCAACCCGAATTGGAACAACTCATAGCCTCTGACGATAACCGTGCCTAACCCTCTTGCCTCATTGACTGTCATGTCGTACAATCTTTTGGGGAAAAAAAATTCAAATTGTCCCATAATAATGCTTGATTTCCCAAATCATCCCATAAGAAATCTATTAATCCAATCGATCCGGTAGCTATGCTAGTTTTGCCCATTCCATCCCACAAACCCTTAATGACTATTAACGCTGACGTGGCAGTGGATGGTGTTGCTACGTCAGCGCCATTAGATACACTAATCTACTACCACGCCAGCGTTAATTATCATTAGGGAGTGGATGTGATGACTTGGGCAAGATTAACATAGTTACTAGATGGATTGTGTTAATAGATTTTTTATGGGATGATTTGGGAAATCAAGCATAACTATGGAGCTATTTGGTTTTTTTTTTTTGCCAATCTTTTGGAGTTTACGAGTGCACCTAATGTTGCTCTCGACACTACTATCGGGGTCTTCATAATTAGGTGTGTGTTTGCTAGGTCATAAAATATTAAGCCTAACTCTGATACCACTTATAGGAATTTAGGATCGACCAGATTTTTCAAGTATGTCGCGCAAATGCACCAAATCCTATGTTTACCTACAAAACACACTACAAGCACTTCAACACACGGTTAGTAGCATAATGCTCAGAAAGCCACAAATATAAAGTAATATCCGACCAAAGAGAAATGAAGATGGCTCATCAACTCCACTACACCTTCATTGCCTCACATCAATATAATCTCACTTTGAGAGGACTAAAAATGGAAGGTTTCATGGAATACACAACAATGATTACATTGAAAGATGAGATTGAGATATTTAAATGAGTTTCAAATCAAAACTACATTAATAGATGCACCATTGATGATATGTCAAATTAAAATAATGAAAAAATAATTTTGTATTGGAACAATAGAATAAATGTGTTCTAATTTAGTCTAATTAATTAAACGGCAAATGTGAGTTAAATCCCTCCCAAACACAATACACCCTTCAAGCTCCCCCATACCATTATACTGTAATTGTACTCCCCACCTCATAATATAGCTTTTCTTTTGAAATAATAAATAGGAAAAGACCAATATACCCTTGTTGAAATAAAAGTGGTAATAGATGGAGCAAGGGTTAAAGTGTAAATGTATATTTGGAGTGACATGATGTATGCCTCGACTGCCACAACCACCGCTCAACTTCCCTCCAACTCCAAGTAACCTCCCACGACGAAGACGGTTTCTTCCACCGGTGAATTATTTGAAATCCCCAAAAATCTTCACATTGTGGTGTGAAATAGACGAAAACAGGGGCGGAAAGACGGAGGAAAACACGGGTGGAACTCCATCGGAGTACAGTGTGGCTTCGACGGCGAGGTGCGATTGAAGAGTTACAAGCTTCGATCTTTTCAAGGATAAAGAAGAAAGGTAATGACTCTAACTCGAAAATGAAATGGAATGCGGTTTATGGTGCGATTGAAGTGCTTAAGGGTTGGATTAGTTGTTTTTGTGTGCGATTTTATGTGTTAGATATTTTTTTGTTGCTGTGAATTTGGGGATTAGGGTTTATGAAATACCCATCGAAATCGAAAAGGGCTTAGAGTGATAGGGTGCCTCAGTCTTGTATCTCTGTGAATGATTGTGTTGTTTTTTGGGCTAAAATTTGTGTCTGTAGTTGTTGTTGGCTGCGATTTTAGGTGTTTGAGATTATTTATGTTTCTGCTAATTTAGGGAGTAGGGTTGATGAGTTACCCATCTAAATTGACAGGGGTTTCGGGGTAGGGTGCCTAAATCCTCTCTCTCTGTGATTGAGTGTTTGTTTTTAGGGTGAAAAGTGGTGTATGTCATTCCTTCAATAGTTGAGAAAAATGGTACGACCGTTGGGGCAAGATTTTTTATTTCACAGATGTATGAAGAGTTGTTTTTGTTCACAAAAGTCGTATGAAATTGTTGATTTTGTACAAACCTGTGTTCTTCTATGTACGAGTTGTGTTTTGTTGTGATAGTGGTGTATTTAGAGTTGATAACTGTGCTTTGTAGTTTTTCTTCTAGGAAAGTGGCATATTTTGTTCATACCTGTGGTGAAAAATGTATGTGTTGTTTTATGTTATGATTAATGGGTTTTTTGAGGTAGTTATTGTGCTGTGGTGTTTATTTATATCATCCATGTTGTTTATTGTAGACATACATGTGTTTATTGAAGGTGTTTATTGAGTTAATAATTGTACTGTCGTGTTTTATACAAAGATAATAGGTGTTATTTGTTCTTAGTCTGTTTTTTATGTGTAATGGTATGAATGTGTATTGTCTGCAGGAAAGAAGAATGGCCCCGAAGAAAAAAAGTAGTGCAACACAAAAGGAGAGGGTGGGGACTGACCGCTCCGGGAAGAATGAAGCAAAAGAAAATGTAGCAAAAGAGAGGAAGGAAACACAGGGAAAAAGGGAGCCTGCTAACCTGGTAACCCGGTGCTCGATTTCTGTACTTCAAGATGCATTGGCACAGATTGAGGGCCGCATCACTGAGCAGCAACAAATGGCAATAAGGGGGATGCACTTCAAGATGCATGTGTTGTTTTATGTTGTGATTAATGGATTTTTTGAGGTAATCACTGTGTTGTGGTGTTTATTTGTATCATACCTGTTGTTTTCTGTGCGATTAATGGTGTTTTTTGGGTAAATAATTATGTTGTGTTTTCTAAAAAGAAAAAGTAGTTATCGTTGTTTTACTGTTGTTTTTTTGTGTATAATAGTATGAATGGGTGTTGTTTGCAGACAAAAAGAATGGCGCCGAAGAAAAAAGGTAGTGAAACAATAAAGGAGCGTGTGGGGATTGGAGATGGAGGAACTGACCGCGCCGTGAAGAATGAAGTGAAAGAAAATATAGCAAAAGAGAGGAAGAAAATAGAGGAAAAAAATAAGCCTGCTGGCCTGGTGTCCCGGTGTTCGATTTCTGTACTTCAAGATGCAATGACGGAGATCGAGGGCGCATCACAAAGCAGCAACAACTAGCAATAAGGGGGACGCACTTCTACAACTTTTCAAGGGTAGATGGTGTATATGCTAGCAATACTAACAATATTTTTTTATGTGAATGATTGTAGTGTTTTTTTTTTGCAAGTATAGTATTTTTGGTCTTCCTTATAGTTGTGGTTTTTAATTGTATCATATGAAGTAATGAGTTTCTTTAATTGTACCGTGTGAAAATGTTCCAATTCTTCTATGTATGTGTTGTGTTCCAAAAGGAGACTGTGGGGACTGGAGACGGAGGAACTGACCGCTCCGTGAAAAATGAAGCGAAGGAAAATGTAGCAAAAGAGAGGAAGAAAACAGAGGGAAAAAGGGAGCCTGCTGCCCGCTCCTACTGCCAACCCTTCTCCTACAAAGGATTGAAGTGATGACTGTGTTGTTTCTGATTGACTGCACTATTTTATTCCATGATTGAATGCCCGGAACAGAACATTTATATTTTTGACTATGTTGTTTTGCTGAGCTATTTGTCTGTGTTATTCGGGTCAGATGTGGTGTTTCACTCAACACTGGAATAAGAAGTTTGACATCTTTTATAATATGAATGATGTAGTGTTTTGGATTGCAACTATAGTGTTTCTGGATATGATTATAGTTCTGGTGGAAGATTGTGTCCAATGAAGCAATGAGTTTCTTTAGAAACTAAAGGGAAGCTTAGTGAAATCCCAAAAAAAAGTATATGTTGTAGTTCAAGGTGAACCCGATTCATTTAAGCAAAGTGAAGTACAGGTTGTAGTTCAAGGTGAAATCCCAAAAATAAAGTACATTTAAGCATTGATCTTCCTCCGTAGTTAGAAATAGCTTAAATTTGTTGGTTTCATCGATTTCATCCACTAGATGAACATTCCCTTTCCAAAACTCTATTCGTTGTAGTTTAAGGTGAACCCAATTCTTTCAGAACAAACTTGTGGTGTGGGGCGCAGATCATTTCAGTAAAACACTAACAGTTTCGTAGTTCATAACTGTTGTGTTTAGAACGACCATGTGGTATTTTAAGACAGTATGGCGTTGTTATCTTCAATGATTGTATGTTGTTGTTGATTCCAAGTGTGGTAGTTCAGGGTGAACCCGATTCTTAAGATATAACAATTGACATTCCTCCGAAGTTGAAAATAACATAAGACTGTAAGTTTCATCACCCACTTATCCACTAGACATACATTTCCAAATCATATTCGTTGTAGTTCAAGGTGAACACGATTCATAACATATAATCATTGTCATTCCTCCAAAGTTGAAAATAGCATAAGTTTGTATGTTTCATTAGCCCCTTATCCACTAGAAATACCTTCCCATTTCCAACACCCTATTCGTAGTACGTCAAGGTGAACCCATGATTGTAGTGTTTTGTTTTGCATCCTAAATTGTTTATGATCTTCCTTGTAGTTGTGGTTTTTAATTGTATCATATGAAGTCATGCAAGGGTGATGTTTTCGTCTCCCATTAATCCAGTGTGTTATGTGAAAGGTGGTGTTTCATAACACACTTGTGGTGTTGGGTGCACATCATTTCAGTAAATGTCCATCAGTTTCATAGTCGATACATGTTGTGTTTTAGAACGCACATGTGGTGTTGTATGACTGTAAGGTGTTGTTATGTTTAATGTTTGTATGTTGCTGTTGATTTCAAGTGTGGTAGTTCAAAGTGAACCCGATTATTAAGATATAACAATTGCCATTTCTCCTAAGTTGAAAATAACATAGATTATAAGTTTTATCATCCACTTATCCACTAGACATACCTTCCTATTTTCAAAATCCCATTTGTTGTAGTTAAAGGTGATCCCGATTCTAAATACTTATCCGCTAGACATACCTTATCCACTAGAATGTTTCATCCATGCCATCCACTAGACATAACTTCCCTTTTCGAAATCCTATTGGTTGTAGTTCAAGGTGATCCCGATTCTAAAATAATGGTGTTGTTATATCTGTTACATCCTAAAAATACATAATCATACACAACTATTGAATACACTGACCACACTGGAACAACATATTTATGTATGTAAATACCAAACTACTGGTACCACGAACACCACTGTTAGAACCCACAATATCATTGTGCCTACTGAGTATGTTTGCACACTAGTTTCAAACACACTTGCTCAGAGCCACATACCATTTAAATATGGACTTTGCATACACCACAATAACCACATTCCATATAAATAAGCGATTCAAATAGAACATTACAACCACACAGCTGTCTATTTTACAGTACATTATTCCAGTGTTACATAAAAAATGTATCATATTTTGAAACAATCCAGATCAAGGACCGTTTCAAACAATGAAACCATTCAAAATAATACCACTCCAGCCAGTGGAAAAACACCACAGTAGTTCAAAAAAGTGCAAAAGTGAAGCGTATGTGCAAAAACTGTGCTGTGCAACTGTCATTCAGGCAGTCGTTTTGTACGCCACTTTGCATGTGGCGCGTTTGTGCCCCCGGCGTCGGCATAGGCCACACTTGACCTTGCTTGTCTGGACTTGTGATAGTATACGTTTTTTTTTCCTAGTGCCCGGTTGCACCCTTACATCCCAGTGAAGCACAAATTCGCTGACATTGTCATTGTCATTGTCCTCTTCGATGTCCAGTCGATGTCATGAGAGGGTATATCACCACGTCGGACCGCAATACAATAATTTTTTAGCACCCTACGAAACTGATCCGCATTTTTAAACTTTTGGCCTTCCCCTTTAGAAACATTAGCCCACAGCACTGTTACATCCTCGTTGTCTTCCTCACGAAAGCTATTGCATTCATCATCATCTTCATATCCGTCCTGCAAAAAATAATTACCACTTGCTGTCACTACACATACCACAACATAACACAAAACTGTTTCATAAATAACATCGCATTTCTCAATGTCTGCACAAATATGCAGTGTGCAACATTTATTCCAATACAACATTACCATGCAAAAAATAACAGATTCATCAACTGAAACACGACACAGTATATAAACATGTATAACACAGCACAAATATCTATAAAACACGAATTCACTTTACTAAATCACTATTCCATATGTTGAACAGTAGAAACACTCATGATCTTTGCATGCAAAAGAAAAATACCGATTTACTTCCAAACACAAACGTTTCCCGTAATGCATACATGCACCAATGTGCATTCAGAAAATAAAACACCAACATCATTGGTTTGGGCACCACATAGGTCTCGTTTCACACCACACGTACCTCATCTCTTCCCCTCCATGGTTCCCTCTCGTTCGCGATCAGTAGCATCCTCCTAAAAAAACCCTAAACCTTCTCATCGGACTGAAGAATGTCGCCGGAATATTCTCAAAAACCCCTGCCCTTACCCTCGTCTCTCCCCTCTCAAAGCACGAAGAAACTTACCCCTATTCCCTGGTTGATCGGCTGGAAATGTGGTAACAAACCCTAACCTTTTCCATCTTCAAAACCGAGCTCCAAAACCCCTGCCCTTACTGTCGTTCTTGCTCTCAAACTTGTCTTCCCAAACAGGAATTTGGTGCGAAGAGAAGCTTCCCAAAGAAGCTAGCAAACCGACGTAATATTATGTGTGTGGAGGGTTTTGTTAGCCATTTTTGCGTAAGGGGAAGGAGGAGGGAGAATGGTAATGATAACATGTCAAATCACCTGCATTTTGCTGCCAAAAAGGTAAGGGTAATAAGGTAATCTCATAACTTTTTATGTTATTGCATTTCTTTTATGTAATGGGGATTAAAGTGGAATGTATTTCAACAATAGGTACTAATACATGATAAGAATAGTATGTGGGGATTTAACTATAAAAACCCCTTAATTAAAACTAATAATATATAATTTTTTTAAAAAAATTGAGGTGGGGCCCCCGCCCCTGCCATTAGATGCACTAATCTACTGCCACGTCAGCGTTAATTATCATTAGGGAGTGGATGGGATGACCTGGGCAAGATTAATATAGTTACTGGATGAATTGTGTTAATAGATTTTTTATGGGATGATTTGGGAAATCAAGCATAACTATGGGGCTATTTGGTTTTTTTTTTTTGGCCAATCTTTTGTAGTTTACTAGTGCACCTAATATTGCTCTCGACACTACTATCGGGGTCTTCATAATTAGATGTGTGTTTGCTAGGTCACAAAACATTAAGCCTAACTCTGATACCATTTATAGGAATTTAGGATCGACCAGATTTTTCAAGTATGTGGGAAAAAAGCCAATATGATCCCACAACTTTTGTGTGTTTCTCAAATGGTCCCAAAATTGTGCACTTCACTTAATCCATCCAATATGTTTGCTAATCCACGCCCAAATGATTCCATCCGAGGTTAATGATCTCCCAGGCTGATGTGTCTAGGGGTGATTAACGAGTAGTGCTACTCTAACTCGACTCGGGACTCGGATCGGAAAAAACTCAACTCGTACTCGAAAAATTCGAGTCGAGTCGAGTAGTCGAGTTGGGAATTCGAGTATCGAGCTTGAGCTCGAGTTCGTATATATGATACTCGAACTCGAGTCGAGTTGAGTATCGAGTACTCGACACATTTTCTTTTCTTTTCTTTTTTCTTTTTAAATTTTAAAATAAAAATGAAAAAAATAAAAAATACTCGATAAACTCGAGTACTCGACTCAAGCTTGAGCTCGAGAAGGAAAAAAAATTTAAAAATAATCGAGCTCAAGTAGCTCGACTATTCGACTCGATTGATTAAAAAAAAAAAAACTACTCGAGCTACTCGAGCTCGAACTCGAACTCGAGTCGAGTCGAGCTCGAGCTTGAGCTCAACTACTCGAGCTCGAGTAGCTCAAAAATGCCATCAAGTCAAGCTCGAGTACCCCCCACTACTCGAGCTCGACTCGACTCGTTATCACCCCCTAGACATGTCGCAAGGATTAAGGGGTTAATTATGGGACCATTTGAGAAACGGACGAAAGTTGTGAGATGATTTATCCGTTAATCCTCGCAATTAACCTCCGATGGGATCATCTGGGCGAGGATTAGCAAACATATTGGATGGATTAAGTGAAGTGCACAATTATGGGACCATTTGAGAAACACACGAAAATTGTGGGATCATATTGGCTTTTTTCCCCAAGTATGTCGCACAAATGCACCAAATGCTATGTTTACCTACAAAACACACTACAAGCACTTCAACACACGGTTAGTACCATAATGCTCAGAGATCCACAAATAAAAAGTAATATCGGACCAAAGAGAAATGAAGATGGCTCATCAACTCCACTACACCTTCATTGCCTCACATCAATATAATCTCACTTTGAGAGGACTAAAAATGGAAGGTTTTCATGGAATACACAGGGTCTGTTCTGCACGCAGAGCTGTAGCTGTGAGCTGTAGCTGCGAGCTGGAGCTGTAGGGAGCTGAAGCTGTAGGGAGCTGTGGGAGCTGTAGCTGTCAGTTTTATTTAAGTGTTCTATACAACTAGTTGTAGCTGTCAAAAAATATATGAAATGACATAAAAGGACAAACATTAATGTAGACTATTGGGTAGTTAGTTAGTTATTGGGATAAAATTGTAATTGCTCAACAATAAGCTAGGAGCTTATTTTTTAAAGCTACTACAAGTAGCTTCTAAAAAGAAGCTTCCAAAAGTTCTCATAAGCTCCTAAAAGCTAGTGTGCAGAACGGAGCTTTTGCTTTAAAATAAAACTAAAGCTACCAAAAGCTCCCAAAAGCTGCGTGCAGAACAGACCCACAAATACACAACAATGGTTACATTGAAAGATGAGATTGAGATATTTAAATGAGGTTCAAATCGAAACCTTAACCTCATGGCCAGGGCCAATCAATGGACTAAAAAATCCCCAACAGCTAACGTCAATTTTGCATTGCACGCGAACAACTTTAATTTAGTTTTGAAGAGTTTTTTTTTAATTGATTTGTTACAGGCGGCTTATAGCCGTTGGAAAAATACTGTATATATGCGAGAATTGTAGAATAATACAATTGTCACAAACTGACTTGTATGTATAATTCGCCTAGTATGGTTTATTACAATAAGTACTTAACAAAATTCTATATCATTATTTTGATATCATTTTAAAACTATTAGAAATAAATTATAAAATTATTATCCTGTCACATATATTATCAAATTTATCATTAATTCATTTCTTTCTACCGTTTTAATATAAGCATATATACATGGATGGATTATACTATATATATTTATATCTGCATACTTGCTAGATCGAGTGGGTACATGTGATGAAATGAATCGAATTCTGACAGAATTGAGCACCACTTGCCCATATGGACTAAGATTATTTAAAATGTCAAGTGGTGTGATGTTCAATTGCACTAGAGTAGAATTTTTTCCAATTGATCCAAATTGACAATTTGTGGGTACGGTGTGAAGTTTAATTTTGCACTGGAGTAGTATATTCCAATTGATCCAAATTGCCGTTTTAAGTAATCTATAATATACTATAATCGAGTATTCTAAATGTATTCTTCCCGCCTAAAGCATCCCAAATTATATCTTTACTTCACTATCCCAATTCAATTGCAACTACTATTGATATCCATCTATTCTACTGTAGTTATTATTATTATGTATACTAGAATTGAGTATCCATAATTTGTAACTCAAATATTACAATTAAAACTCATTTATAATCTATTATTATTATATTAAAACTGAGTATTCCTAATCTATTTTTCCGCTGAAACACATTAATTGGAAACCTTCCGTTGCAACCTATGTTACACCCTTACAGCTATTATTATTCATTTGTCACTATCATCGGCTGCTTATATTGAAATTAGATTAATTAATTTCTATTCAAATTCACTTCCAAAAACAGATGTGAGCAGCTTGCGAAAAAATAAATAAATTCACAGCTATTACAAATAATAAATTCACAGCTATTATTCATTTGTCACTCTGTACAATTTATATCAATTGAGGATGTGTCCATTACTATTCACAGCTATTACAAATAAAAGAAAACAGTTTCTGTCAATAAATAATTTATATCCATTTTAATTAATTTATGATTAGAGAAAATAAATAATTTATATCCATTTCAATTAGTCTTAATTAAAATAAATATTAGAAAGCATTTCTTTTCCTTCTATTACCCAACTCATTAAATCCCTCATTTACACCTCCTACCCTATCTCTAATTTATATATTAAAATGATTTATCCATTACAATAGATTGTTTAAATAACACATTTATTTAAATTGATAAATGATAGTTAATTCCATTGATTAAATTGAGCTCAATTTGTGCATCACTTTAAATTGTCACTAAATATTGCCCTATAACATACTACCAATCCACCACTCATTCCTGATTCCTAAATAACATACACCCTTTAGCTGCTTCAATACACTCACTCCACCAACATTATATCCATTTCAATCAAATGCTATTAATTTTCAAATGTTAATATATTTCAATAACTTTATTATATTTCAATTTAAATTATTGGCTTGATAATATGATATTTTTAATGCTAGATAGTCATGTGATTTAATTCCAATAATTAATTAAATAAGCTAAAAGCGTATTAGTGTAGCTCCCATTCAAAACTAAGAATACGTTAAATTTGAAACTGATATGCACTACAAAAATGTGGTCATCATCAGAATAAATATGCAACGATTTAAATAATACACTTAAGACAAAATTAGTGTAATTTAAATAATATTTTCCGGTAACTGTCTCCAATTAACATAGTTTATCTATATCCATACAATTTCATCTAAATAACACATTTATGTGAATTGTCAAATAATGATTAACTCCATTGATTAAATTGAGCTCAATTTGTGCATCACATTGAATTGTGTCTAAATAGTGCCCTATAAAATGACACTACCCATTCCTAATAACACCAACCGTTAGCTTCTTCCCCACACTCACTCCCTCATCAAGAGAAAAAAAAAAAAGGATAAAAATACCTACAAAAATGTGGTCAGTTTTCAATGATTTTCACCCTGAAACATTGTCACCTGCAGTGAAGGTTAGATGCGTGCGTTCTTATGCAATTCCATCAAAGATGACCGGCGAACATAATAGTTTTGAGTGTATTTTCCATGATGTTGAGGTATTAATTCAAAAGACAAAAATCACTAATTTTCATAACTAACAAACAACTAACGTTTTAGAATTTTATTTGCAGGGAACTAGATATCATTTCACTGCCCCAAAAGCCTTAGCATCCAAGTTCCTCGATATGTTTACCGAAGGGGAACAATATGCCATTAGAAACTTTGGGATCACCCATAACATATCGAAATGGAGAGTGACATCTCATAAGTTCAAGGCTATTTTCTATGGAAACACAAATGTGCGAAAGGAAATCAATGATGCATTTCCAAGAATGATATATTCTTTCAAATCATTTGATGAAATCCAATCCATTGAAAATATTGCTGATTCGGTTCCAATAGGTAATTACGTAATATAACTATAGATATATACAATTAGAATTTATTACTTACTTTTGTATTACTGTACTTAGATGTCATTGGAAGAATAATTTGTACTCCTACTGTTTCAACAATTACATCTGGAGGCCGGGAGAAAAAGTTGATCAACCTTAATCTAGAAGATCCCGAGTAATTTTTTTCCCTTTTATTTATTTCGAATATTATACTATCATCCTTCACATTTACTATATTATTATTTTGAATCGGACTCATAATTTTATTTTATTTTCTAAAGGGGGAGAAGAATAAACTGCACTCTTTGGGAAGACTATGTTGAAATCTTCATGAAGACTTATGAGGAAAAAAAAGGGAAGTGAATATTATCATTTTACAGTTTTGTAGGCCAACCATTTATCAAGGTAAAGCAACTAAGTTATATTCAGTTTTGTACCCATTATATATATACATATTTTTATTATTTTAAAGTTAAAATCAATCTAATACAAAGCATTTACATCAACAAAAAAATTGTCAGGCACTGTTAAGGTCCAAAATGGATTTCATATTACAAAAATATTGTTGAACGTTGATATACCTGAGATGCAAGAGTTCAATGAAAGGTATATCTTTTGCACCAAATTCTCATTCTATATTGTATTTTTCCTACATCATTCAACTTATATAAAAATTTTATTTCACAGATATGCTTCGTCTCCTTTATGTTCTAAGACTCTTCCCTACACACCACAATATTTAACATCTTCAAATGGAGATGCAATTGGTGATGGAGTTCGAGTGACGACTATAAAGGATCTATGCGAAAACACTGAGGTTATAAACATGATCTAACTCTTTCTTTCCCGGGCTTTTTCCTTTAACATGCTATTATAATAGATGCACAATTTCAATGTCTATTAATTTACAACATTTTCTCCCGTTTCTTCTCAGGGTGGGACCTTTTGGATATGTGGAACTGTGGTTAATATTGATTGTGATGGAGGATGGCATTACAGAGCTTGCTATAAATGCTCTAAAAAAATTACAAAGACCGAATCCCGCTGCCCACATTGTAAAACCCATACTACTACTGACTCACAAAATTTAAAGTATAAAATTATAATAAATGTTGCTGATGAGTCTAGCAGTTCACCTTTCATATTGTGGGATAGAGAGTGTAGTTTCGTTGTGGGAAAAACAGCTAAGGAAGTCAGTTCACTTATGTCAGAGGTATGTTGTTTTTCCAAACCTCTTACCCATACAATTAAATTCAATATATTTTAATTATGCAAAATTATATTCTATTCCTGCTATTCATTGTTTCTTTTATTGTTAGGAATTTGTTGTTCCAAATGACATCCTTGATGCATTACTACACAAGAAGTTTATGTTTAAAGTCATTGTCCCTTTAGGAGAGGGTTGGAAATATAACAAAGCATATAGTGTGGACACACTATCAACAGACCCAAAGATTTTGGATACTTCTACTCAAAGCGGATGTACCACTGAACCTTCTAAGCCAACCTCTATATTTCAAAGTTCAAGCAAGGTTGTGGATTTGATTGAAGATGATACTCCAAATACAGCTCAATCTAAGGTTGATGTTGACTTCCTAGGGAATGATGGTGGGCAACTGAAACGGAATTTAGATGATGCATTTTCCTCAACCAAAATATCAAAGAAAGGGAGATTCGAAATCAAGCAGGAGAAAGACTGATTTCTCAAATAATTTATTTTCGTTATGCTCTTTTGATGTTTTATAACTATGGGTATTAATTTTTATTTGAAATGTTGTTTTCTGAAGAGTGATGCATTTTTCCTCCCAAATAATATAATAAAATGGAGGGTTCAAATCAAGGAATAATAATATTGTTTTGCTTCGTGATTTATTTTATAGGATCTGTTTTTATAAAAAAATGAGTAATGAGTATTTGCTATAGTTCACACCATAGCTAAGCTATCATAATGTTATTCTAATTCTATTACTATCTATATTTTTAAATAACCACAATAAATTAAAATATACTTTTACATTACTAAACCTAAATAATTATAAAAAGATCTGCAAAAAAAAAATATAAAAAATAAAAATTTTCTTTATTTTAAAACTACTTTATTAAGTGAATCCATTACTACCCTACTATATATATTTTTTTATTATATACGTTTGATTAAAAAAAGGGTTAAACAAAAACTACACAATGAATAATCTAAAATATCAAAATGTCTCACGTATTAAAACGGAAAAGCAAAGAAAGCCATCTGTCTCGCTTATTCCATTTTCCTTCATCATACAAAAATATCAAAGAAAGCCATTTTCCTTAAAACAGATGATAAGTCCACTAATAAATAAAATATATAGCATCTTTAACTACTATATAGTTAATGAAAATATATGGTTAATAAAATCATTAACTATATACTAAAATAAATGAGTAATGAGTATTAGTACCGTTGACTCCACAGCTAAGCTACCGTAATGTTATTCTAATTCTATTCTTATCTATATTTTTCAATAACCACAATAAATTCAAAATATATTTTTAATTATTAAACTTAAATTATTATAAAAAGTTATAAATGTTCTGTATTTTAAAACAACATTATTAAATGAATCCAATACTACCTTACTATATTTTTTTTATTATATACGTTCTATTAAAAAATGGGTTGAACAAAAACTACACAATGAATAATTTAATACCAAAATGTCCCATCGTATTTTTTTTTTAAAAAGTATGAAATTATATATAATATACCGCTTTTTATGTTGATTTCCACATAAAGCTTTACATTGATTATGCACCCTTCCTTCATCATACACGCCATTTGCATTAACTTTCCACTCCAATCACTTACACTCATTGATATTGATTGAAAAAATACATTTATTTAAATTGCTAATAATAATTAATTGTATTTATTTATATATAAGTGTCATTCTATCTAAAATAAATACAATTATTTAAGTGCAGTAAATAAAATAATTAGTATGAATGGTCATGATGTGCCCTTCTATCTAAATTTATTTCTAATAAATAAAAATATATTCTAATAAAGATTATCATTATTGCTCACCAACTAAATTAATTGCTTTGATTTGCTTATGAAGTTGCATAACGGTATCCAAACTCAAAGAACCACAAGAAAATAAATCCTTAACAGAACAAACTCCATTGTGTACCAATTTCACACACATGAAATTCACTGAATCATGAGAAAGATTAGTGAATCAACTGTTCTTGGGAAACAATGCAGACATATGGCTTCAAAAGAAGGTACACATTACTCCATATCATTATTCATACCTAACTCGGTATTACTACAATTATGCACCACAATACAATTCACATACCTTCATTCCATTTTCGATACCCACAATCTGCATAATCACAAAACGTTGTCGTGCACAACTAACCAAATATGCATAAAAACACCCAAACGATTTGGTACTTTTCCAGATGTCATTACTTTTGAAATTCCCTCTAACCTATGTTATAATATATGACTAATATTGACTCCAAAAAATTGGACTGTAGTTAAATTGGACTAATTTAGTGAAAAGCATTAAACTAATATTGAAAATATGACTTGATAAATTGGACTAATTTAATAGCTATGTAGGTATTGAATTTGTTATTAGTTCGTACAAGCCTAAAACATCCACATCCACGGTGGGCAAATAATTAAAGATGGATTGGTTTGTGATTGGAAACGGTACTTTGCTTATTGTTTTCAACATTAGTGAAAAACGAAAGAAATAATAATAATAATAATAATGATAAAATAATAATAATAATAATAATAATAATAATAATAATAATAATATTTCCGTTTGTGGAATGCCATTTCTACCATATATGCATCATGATCTTTATTAAACTATTCTTGTATGATTTATTCTCTCAACATTACATTATATTTAAACATTCTACATTACCAGATGACTTGAATCATCGTCCATCAAAACTGCCTTGTGGTGTTATACCAACCCGTGGGCAAATACAGTTCATTTTCCCTACTCAAACTCAGTCTATCATGCTTGCTGGAGAACCGCTAAAAGATTTAAACAATGGTAAATTATTTACTTTTCTTAGTTGGCATTTGATATTTATTTATTTAAAATCTTAAATTTAATTTAATAGCTTGCTAATATTTTCTCATATCATTTTTCTGTTTTTGCCAGTTGTTGGTAGCAGCTCATCCTCTCTACCAAGTAATGCAAGGAGAAATATGGCAAACGTGACGAATGAAGCCCACTCAAATTTTGGTAATGTAAATTGTCCAGAAATAAATGATATAAATGGTACGAATTTAAACTTTTCCATTTTCTTCCTACACAATTATTATGACAAAATAATAATTACTTTTATTTGTAAAAAGAAAAATAGAAGACAAAACTTTGCAAATTGAACATAATTTTTAACTTTAGTTAACATTATGTTTCATCAATTTAGAATGTCGTTGTCTTTTTAGGAAATTTTGATATTTTGAGAGTAAACTACAATACTAATTCGTTCAATATTGATAATGGGTCTAAAAATAAATATGGTGGATTTTACTTTATAGATTGGTTTTTGGGGCAAACATCACTATATTCATAAGCAAAGAGAACAAATAAAGCAAGACACGAATGTTTATCCGAATCCACCAAGCATGCAAGTACACTACCAGATCTGCGACCGATTGTGGAGGTGTTGGATTTTACTTTATAGATAGTTCACTCACATATTTGGTTATAAGTATTTTTTTAAAGATATTATATATTTGCTATCTGTATTAAAATTATCTTTGCTAGCCTTTTTAGGCTGTGTCACCCAAAAAAAATCTAATTATCGGCAAGTCTTCCGTGCACGAATACATTATATTTGTATGAGATTACATGTTCTTATTTGTTAAAAATATTTAGGAAATAACCAATTATACCTTCAAAACAACATTTTATTTTGCCAATTTAAATTTTCATTTTCTTTCAGGAAATTTTGATATTCACAGAGAAAATTGCACTACCAATTCGTTTAATATTGATACTGAGTCTGAAAATGTAGAAGATGGTATGTTTTATTCAATTTCATGGTTCGTTTATTTCCTATCTATGTTGCTATTATTTGTGACTATTTTGACGCATTGATATATTTGCTCGGGTTATATATATATATTGTTAGAAATCTTTCAAAATTCTTTTTTGTTTAATATATGTAGAATACATTGTAGTTACAATTCTTTTCTTCAAATTATCTTTCGTCAATTTAATTTTTTTTTTTTGAGAAATTTTTTTCCAGTAAATACGTCAATTAAAATTATTATTGTCTGAGTAGGGAATTTTTATATTTCAGGAGTGAACTCCACTACAAATTTGTTGAATACTGATTATGATCAGTCTGAGTATGAAAATGCAGAAGATGGTATGTTTTGTTTATTATTTTTCTCAATTTATTCGAACATTCAAATTATGGTTTCTAATCTGTTAGTTATTACTATTATTAAAACAACTCTTATATGCATCAATATATTTGCTCAGATGTGGGATTTGATATAGAAGATTGGTCTGGTACGAGATCCACATGTGGTATGTGTGTAAATCCGGAACTTAATTTACTCTAACAATATATGTGTGTTTATATAATTAAGTAGATATAACAAATGTGTATTCTTTAAATTTATTGCCTATATTTTATAATCAAAATTGTTTGATTTTATATAGGTTTGTATCATAATAACACTTCATGTATTCACTATCCCATTTCCATAAATTTTTTATAGTTCGATACTCGGAATTAATTGGATTTATATATGTTGTATACAGAATATTGGGATATTGGTGACCCAATATACTTATGTGAGCACTGTAAAGCTTTCTTTTGGTATGAAGAGAGATTAAACAAACATGTTAGATCAAAATCACCGAAATACTCATCATGCTGCTCAAATGCGAAGATAAAGCTTCCAAATATGAAAAGGCCTCCTAAATTACTGGAGGACTTGATGTTGGGAAAGAACAACAAAAGCCATCATTTTCTTGAGAAGATTCGATCTTACAACTGCATGTTTAGTTTCACGTCTCTGGGCGGAAAAATAGATAGAACCTTGAATACAGGCAAATCACCACCTATGTTCCGCTTAAATGGCCAAAACTATCATTCGATTGGGACTCTGATACCACCCGAAGGCTCCAACCCAAATTTTGCACAATTATACATTTATGATACAGAAAATGAAGTTGAAAATAGAATACGATCCGTGAGGTTAGTACTATTTAAATATGAACTTATGCAACATTTATTTTGACATTTCATGTCTAATTAATTAGTTCATGATACTTGGTTTCATTGAAACTTTTTTACCCAATGAATTGAATTCCATAATTTTATTTTTCAAATATTTACAGGGCAAATGGTGATGTCAATAATTTGGATGCTGAAATTGTGGCTGATCTTAAACAAATGTTAGATGAGCACAATGTTTTGGCAAAGTCCTTCAGAATGGTAAAGGAAAAATTTGAAGAGTCTCAAGTTTCTGAAATTAAGCTACGCCTTATTGCAAAAAGAGGAAATGATCCAAGAACATACAACCTTCCTACCGTTCCTGAAGTTGCGGCTTTAATTGTTGGTGATTTTGATGAGGCGCTTCAGCAAAGAGATATAATTGTTGAAAGCAAAACTGGAAATCTGAAGCGAATAAGTGAATTACACCCAAGCTACCTTGGTTTACAATATCCATTATTGTTTCCATATGGTGAGGATGGCTATAGAGAGGACATACCACTGGGTGAGATAACTTTTACTTCAACTTCAAACAAGCGAAAAAGAGCCAGTTTGAGAGATTTTTTCGCTTATCGATTACACGAACGTGAAGATGAAGTTCCTATCATCATGTCATCTAAACGGTTGTTGCAACAGTTTATGGTTGATGCGTACACTATGATTGAATCAAATCGATTAACATATATACGCAACAATCAAAAGAAACTACGATGTGAAATGTATAAAGGCCTTAGTGAAGCATTGTTAAGAGGAGAGAATGATCCAAGTAGGCATGGGAAACGTGTAATTTTGCCATCTTCGTTTACCGGAGGTGCTCGATATATGATACAAAATTATCAAGATGCAATGGCCATTTGTCGATGGGCTGGATATCCAGATTTGTTTATCACATTTACTTGCAACCCCAAATGGCCAGAGATTAGTAGGTTCGTCGAGAAAAGAGGTCTAACACCTGCGGACCGTCCAGACATCATTGCTCGAGTCTTCAAGATGAAACTTGATCAAATGATAAAGGACTTCAGAAATAACAAACTCTTTGGCACTGTGAGAGCAAGTAAGTTGCTTAAGTACATAGATTTTACTTCTTTTTTTTTTTTACAAATGTTATGACTTATAAAAAATATTCCTGTCTTTTACCGTATTTAAAATTATTTTTCAGTTATCTATACGGTTGAATTTCAAAAGCGAGGTCTTCCGCATGCTCATATCTTATTATTTTTGAGCAATGAAGATAAGTTCCCTACACCAGAACACTTTGATACAATTATTTCGGCTGAAATACCCGATCCGGATCAGGATGGCGATTATTACAAATTAGTTCAAGATTTTATGATGCATGGTCCTTGTGGGGTGGCCAATAAAAAATCTCCTTGTATGGCGAATGGTCGTTGCAGCAAGTATTTTCCCAAGCAATTTGTGGATGCGAGTTCCATTGATAATGATGGATATCCTGTATACAAACGTCGAGACAATGGCAGGGTCATTGAAAAAGGTGGTGTTACATTAGATAACAGATATGTGATTCCACATAATCGCCATCTTCTGATGAAATATGGTTCACATGTGAATGTTGAATGGTGCAATCAGTCTCAAGCAATTAAATATTTGTTCAAATATATAAATAAGGGGCATGATCGGGTTACCACCACTTTTTATAGAAGTTCTGGAGATGAAGACATTCAAAGAGATCATGATGAAATAAATACATATTATGATTGTAGATACATCTCAGCTTGTGAGGCGGCCTGGAGAATATTTATGTTCAATATCCATTATCGGGATCCTGCAGTGGAGCGTCTGAGCTTTCATTTACCGGGTGAACAAAATGTGATTTTTTCGGATGATGATCCTGTAGATGTTGTCCTTGATCGCCCCACTGTCAGAACAAGTCAATTCTTGGCATGGTTTGAAGCAAATAAAAAATATCCAGAAGCAAGAGAATTAACTTATGCCGAGTTCCCTACCAAATTTGTATGGAATGACAAAAAAAGAGAGTGGTGTCCAAGAAAACAGAGATATGCGATTGGAAGATTATTCTACGTACCTCCAGGTTCTGGTGAATTGTATTATGAAAGATGTCTACTGAATATAGTGCGTGGTCCAACAAGTTATGAGGAGCTACGATCTATAAATGGGGTTCAATATAATTCATTTCGAGATGCTTGCTATTCTTTGGGATTGTTGGACGATGACACTGAATATATTGATGGAATCAATGAAGCAAGTCAATGGGCATCAGCACATTCCTTAAGAAATCTTTTTGCAACATTGTTAGCATCTGATTCCCTTACTTTGCCTGAAAAGGTCTGGGATAGGTGTTGGACCCATTTTTCAGATGACGTTTTGTACAATCAGCGCGTTTTGATGGATCATCCAGGTATGCGATATTTATTTAAGAATTATTTATTTAGTTATGGAATTTTTAAAATAGTTTATTAGTTATTAATATTTTAATTTATTAAGATATAGAATTCTAATAATAGTTTATTAAATACTATTGTTTGATCACAGATTTAGTTCTTCCCGAGGAAGAAGTTAAAAATTTTGCATTATTGGAGATTGAAAAGTTGTTGCGTAGCTTAGGTCGGAGCTTGAGTGATTTCCCGACTATGCCGTTTCCAAAAGGACCTAATATGCATATGGATCAAAATAGATTAATTTGGGACGAACTTCAATATGATCACAATTCTCTTTCTGATGAGTACTGTGAATTCTTGCAAAAATGCACAAATGAGCAAAGAAATGTTCATGATAAAGTCTTACATAAAACAGGGCAGTGATCTTGCCAATCTCATAGTTAGATCAAAACTTATTATCTGGGATGAGGCACCTATGCTACATAGATTCTGTTTTGAAGCATTAGATAGAACTTTACGTGACATAATGCATCAATCATCCCCTACCAGCTGTGATGTTCCATTTGGAGGTAAGACAATTGTGTTTGGCGGTGATTTTCGTCAAACCTTGCCTGTGGTTCCAAAGGGTACCCGACAAGATATTGTTAACGCCACAATCAATTCTTCATATCTGTGGAAAAACTGCATCATCTTAAGATTGACAAAAAATATGAGGTTACATACTGCAAGTTCAGATGAAGAATGTCTCCAATTGGAGGAATTTGCAAAGTGGATAGCAAGTGTTGGAGATGGCACTTTAGGGGGTCCGAATGATGGTGAAGTGAAGATAGATCTCCCTAATGACATTGTCATCAAGTACTCAGGAGATCCTATTGCTGCAATAGTGGATGAGATATATTCATCATTGAGCTACTGTAGTGATAATCAAGTGTATCTACAAGAGCGTGCTATTTTGGCACCGACACTTAACGTGGTTGAGTCAATTAATCATTATATAATCTCAATGAACACGAGCGAAGATCGCCAATACTTCAGCTCAGATAAGGCTTGCATATCTGACTCATATTCTTCCTTGCTTAATGACGTCCATACACCCGAGTTCCTAAATAGCCTAAAGTGCTCTGGTCTTCCAAATCATGAACTACTTTTGAAGGTTGGCACTCCCATAATGCTTTTGCGGAATATAGATCACGCAAATGGTTTGTGCAATGGCACTCGATTAATCATAACAAGACTTGGGAACCATATTTTGGAAGCCAAAGTCATAACTGGTCGGAATGCCGGTAACATAGTCCTCATACCAAGAATGTCACTGACACCATCAGATGTAAGTTTGCCGTTCAAATTTGAACGGAAACAATTCCCTATCATAGTTTCATATGCGATGACAATTAATAAAAGTCAAGGGCAATCCTTGTCTTCTGTTGGATTATTTTTGAGGAAAGCAGTCTTCAGCCATGGTCAGTTGTACGTAGCAATTTCTAGAGTGACAAATCGAAAAGGCTTGAAAATATTGCTATGTGAAAAGGACGATTATGAGAAAACATGTACTACAAATGTTGTGTACAAAGAAGTTTTACAAAATGTGTAATATATTTATTGAGTTCATTTTATTTTCCGTATATCAAATATTTAAAATGCATGTGTAATATTATAATTTTATAAATTACTACTATTATTATATATTTGGTAAAGTATAAATATTATATATGAAGCCGTGCATCGCACGGGTGGAGTACTAGTTGATTAAATAAGAATGGTGTCACATTGTCAACTTAAATGCATCAATGAGTTGTCGTGATTGTAATGCATGCTTTAAATTATGATAATTTAATTATTATTGGGAGAGTTGGGATATTCCTAAAGTTTTATATTTAAAAATAAAAATGGAGGAGTAAATTAAAGTTGCATACACTACAAGAGTATTTGACGATAGTTAAATTGGTAAATTTTATTATAGCAACAAGTTACAAGCTAAGGGTTGGATTAAACCTGGATGTACATGTTAGTTCATAAATCAGATCATTCTTTACGTGCTCTTATATATAAATTAATTAAAGCCGTGTTTCTTCACGCTCATAAGTTTCAAACTCATTGCGTTTTGGACATATTATCTGATTATTATGTTTGCAAAACGTAAATAATCAGTTAATTCTATTTGTGTACTAACTTCCAATAATCTATTATTTGCGTTTGCGGGAATGAAAACACTATTTTCTTGCAGCAACATTTTGGTGCTGCAAGAAAATTGCGTTTAGCCAAAAATAGATTTTACTATATTGTTGTCTTTTGAGGTAATGAAAAAGGCAAATCCAAACACTTTTTAATGATTATCTGGTTATTGCGATTTGAAACAGCATAAACTCATCCAAACACTTAATTTTCTACCGCATGTTTTGTTACAACAAGTCTCTGATTATCCATTTTCTAAACGCTGCAACACTTTTTAAAACGCACATCCAAACACCCTCTTAAATGGTCAGAACACATAATACAGGCACTGGATTTTCCAATCACATCAAGTACCGAACAAAGCGATTATTATTCTTACTAGTATTACCCCCGCCCAATGGGCGGAAATATGAACAATGTGAATAAAAATAATTTAACAAATATAATTGTTCAATTTTATTATGTCGATCACATTCCCCAAACTCCTAAATCATTTTAAGTATTACATTAGTACATGAAAAAGCAATTGTCCAATAGACATATTTATATATTACTCCCTCCATCCCACCCAAAATGTCTCATTTTGACTTTTGACACTGTTTATTGATAAACTTTGACCTAATATTATCATAATTATATACGAAAAAATATAGTCATGTTCGGTCTTGTTAGATTCGTCTAATCATGTGGTTTTAGAATATACTCCCTCCGTCCCACAATAATGTTCCCATTTGACTTTTTGACACTGTTCATTGTTCAACTTTGACTCGATATTATTGTAATTATATATTTGAAAAAAAATAGTCGAGTTCGGTCTTGTTAGATTCGTCTAATCGTATAGTTTTAGAATATATATTTTACATAATTTCTACTTGTATATATTTTGAGATATTAACAATTGAAAAAGTGCATTGGATTGTGTGCAGAAATGAAATGTGAACATTATTTTGGGACAGAGGGAGTATATTTTACATACCTTTTATATATGTACATTGTAAGATATTAAGTGTTAAATAAATGCATTGTACGATGTGTCCAAAAGTTTTGAGATAGAAATAATGGGACATGGGGAGTACAATTTAGTACCTTAAAAAATACTAATGTATTACAAACAATTTTGTACTACAAAAAATAGTTGAAATGACAAAAAAAATGAAATAGCAAATATAAAAGACTTTCAACTCACGGCTCTAGTATCATACATTGACACAGAAAGTACGTGAAATCACATTGCACTCAGTACTTGATTATTGATATTAATTCACCCGAAAGCGTTGAGAAATTAGAAATTTTACAAAGATGTAGATATTTCCAAATTAAAGTAGAAAAATATAAAAAATACTCTTGTGAATTAATCCATTGACAAATTAAAATGACTATTGTTTCATCAACTTATTGTCGTATTACAATTTATATAATTTAGTTAATTTATCAAATACAAATTTTTGTTATTCATTAATGAATATAATACCAATCTATAAAGTGCTTATTAATAATTTATCATATATTTTTTAACTATAATTTCAATTCGTAAAGAATTGGTTAAGAATAATGACAAATATTGAAAATATATTTTTAAAATAAATATAATATCAACACATAAAGTATTTGCTACATATGAAAGTGCATTATGTTTTTATATAATTCCTTCATTTTTTATAGTGAAAAATGATTGATTTTTTCTATTGTTTATTATCCAACTTTGAATGCTTATACAACATCTATAGAAGAAAAAATATATTGAAGTGGGATCTTGTTAGATTCGTCCCATCATATAGTTTTAAAATATCAAATTTTTATAATTTTTAGTTGTACACATTTTGAGTTATTGATGAGTTATTGATTATTAGAAATGTGTATTGGATTGTGTGCAGAAAGTGAATATTGAGGAAATAGGTAGGTTACTGTTCATAAGGGTATTTTTGTGAGGGGTAATTGGTAGGTTACTGTTCATAAGAGAATGTAACTGTTCATAAGGGATATTGTTTTTACAAATACGTAGATATTTCCAAATTAAAGTAGAAGAATATAAAAAATACTCTTGTGAATTAATCTATTGAAAAATTAAAATGACTATTGTTTCATCAACTTATTTGTCGTATTATAATTTATATAATTTAGTTAATTTATCTAATATAAATATTTCCTATTCATTAATGAATATAATACCAATCTATAAAGTGCTTATTAATAATTTATCCTATATTCCTTAACTATAATTTCAATTCGTAAAGAATTGGTTGAGAATAGTTACCACATATTGAAAATATATTTAAAGAATAAATATAATATCAACACATAAAGTTTTTTATCGTAAAAAGAAACACAAAGTTTTTGCTACATAGTTTATTTAGTAGTATTATTTACCTATAATAATTAATGAAATTAAATTATCTGATGTGAATTTCGCTGAAATTTGGTTCTCCAGTATTTTGAAAGTGCATTATGTTTTTATAAAATTCTTTCATTTTTTATAGTGAAAAATGATTGGCTTTTTCTATTTTTTATTATCCAACTTTGACTAATGCTTATACAATTCCATAGAAGAAAAACATAGTGAAGTGGGGTCTTATTAGATTCGTCTCATCATATAGTTTTAAAATATCAAATTTTTAGAATTTTTAGTTGTATACATTTCGAGTTATTGATGAGTTATTGATTATTAGAAATGTGTATTGGATTGCGTGCAGAAAGTGAATATTGATGAAATAGGTAGGTTACTGTTCATAAGGGGATTTTTGTGAGAGCGAATTGGTAGGTTATTGTTCATTAAAGTAGGTTACTGTTCATTAGGGATATTGTTTTTGTATATAGCATAGATAGATGTAGTATTTGCAAACTAAAGTAGAAAAATATAAAAAATAATCTTGTGAATTAATCAATTGACAAATTAAAATGACTATTGTTTTATAAACTTATTGACGTATTGCAATTTATATTATTTAGTTAATTTATCTCATACAAATATTTGTTATTCATTACGGAATATAATACCAATTTATAAAGTACTTATTAATAATTTATCATATACTTCCTTAACTATAATTTCAATTCGTAAAGAATTGGTTAAGAATAATAACACATATTGAAAATATATTTAAAGAATAAATATAATATCAACACATAAAAAATTTTATCGCAAAATAAACACATAAAGTTTTTGCTACAGATTAATTAAAGCCGTGTTTCTTCACACTCATAAGTTTCAAACTCATTGCAGCACAGATTATCTGATTATTGCGTTTGCAAAACGCAAATAATCAGTTAATCCTGTTTGTGTACTAACTTCCAATAATCTATTGTTGCCTTTTGAGGTAATGAAAAAGGCAAATCCAAACACTTTTTAATGATTATCTAATTATTGCGATTTGAAACAGCATAAACTCATCCAAACACTTAATTTTCTACCGCACGTTTTGTTACAGCAATTATCTGATTATCCATTTTCTAAACGCCGCAAGACTTAAAATGGTCGGAACACGTAATACAGGCGCTGGATTTTCCAATCACATCAAGTACCGAACCAAGCGATTATTATTCTTATTTCTATACTGAAGATCGATCACCTTCCTTACCCGTTCGATTTTGATGAACAAATATTTATTCCATACGAAATCTCCGGTGGCTGTGGCTGTGGCTGTGCCGACTGTAGTATTCCTAAAACTCCACTTGCCCACCCCACATGGCGGCAATTAGCTCCTCATTAATGCTGCCCCACACAAAAATTGCATCAATACTATCCATCCATTCATTTCTATAAATACATCCATTCGAGTATTCAACCTCTGACTCAATACAATCGTCTAAACTACCTTCCCATCCTCATCAATGCACCATATAAATCATCAACCCATGGAACTCGACCATCATCATCATCATCATTTTCTTCGGCAAGTATCTTACAGTCCTGATGATGATTGTAGTCCCCGCCCGGTCCATCTCCCTATTTCTGATTCTTCTAATCAGAGTAAGAGTGGCGGCCGAGGTGGAAGCCTATTAGGCTCTGATTCTGCCGACGGCCTTAACGACCACGCCTCTGAATTTCATGCGGGTGATGAGAAAGGGAATACTATTGTTCCGGAAAGCCATGAGTCTGCCGACAAGAAGCTCGAGTGGCTGCGGTCTCAGATCATCGGCCAGACTGCCGACTTCGACACCCCATTTGGCACCCGCCGCCTCACCTATGCGGATCACACCGCCTCCGGCCGATCCTTACACTACATCGAAAACTATATAGCCACCAAAGTGCTGCCCTTCTACGGTACGTACGTTACATCTATGATTTTTTTTTTTTTTTGGATGTCATTTAAATATTTTTTTGGGTGACATCTCTGATTAATTAATTATGGGATTCTTTGGTTGTAAATACTTTATGCAATTTTTCAAAATTATTTTTTTACAATAAAAAATTAAATTTTAATACTCTAAACTATTTTTACTCCAAAAAAAAATTGTTCATGAAAAAAAAAATACGTTAAGTTCATAAAAAAAAAATTGTTTTAGTCAAAATAGTATAATGTATATAAAAAAGAAATTGTAATTTTAATTTTCTTTTAAAAAAATGAAAAGTTTAAAAAAAAAAACCTGAAAAGTTTATTAGGTCATTAACATGATATTTTTTAATAAAAGTAAAAATATTACAAAAATTTAAATAACAAATAGAAAAAGCTTAGCAAGCGAATTTTTTATTTTTTTTTAGGAGTCGTTGAAGGTCTGAGAAATGGGTGGTGGAAGGTCATGATACACAAATTACAAAGGGAACAAATGAGAGAGATAGGAGGCCAGATGGGAATTCGAACCCCAAGCTATAGGTTGTGAGTTATCGGATCTCTTACCACTAGAGTAAGTCTCCAACCTTTTTTTGGTCATTATATGGGTTAGCTATCTAATTAGCTACTAAAAATTTTGATCGCTAAAATTGATTTTACATGTTTCGCTGAAATTTTGACTTTCTTGTTCAACTTTATATTTTATATCTCGAGTAATTAGTTTTTAGGCCCAATGTAACATGAGATATTCGTATATACAAAAGCTTAACATTTTATGAAATCAATGTTATTTTGATTTTCTATTTTTATTCTTTTTTCCTTTTAAATTTTACCTTTGCCTAGGGGTGACATCGGGTCGGGTTCGTCGGGTTTGAGTAATTCAGGGTTTAGGGTTTAGGATACAAAATTCAGGTTCGGGTTTGAGTAATTCAGGTTCGGGTTAGTCGGGTTCGGATACAAAATTAAAATACCCGACCAAAACCCGACAATGGTGGGTACCTGACACCCACCCGACATGTCGGGTACCCCGATCGGATCGGGTACTCACTTCGGGTACCCAATTACCTCACTTATTCTTCTTCTTCTTCTTCTTTTTGTTTTTTAAAAAAATTAAATTTAAAAAATATATATTAAAAAAATTAAATAAATAAATAACATCAAAGGGCATTATATCAACAGTCTACACAAAGTTAACCAATAACAAAGAAATCTAGAATTAAATATTTAATTCATCCATAACAGATATATATGTGGATTAACTACACATTAAAAAAATTACGAACATGTATAAAGAGATTTTTAGCAAATACTACTAAATTTAGACAAATAGAGTAATTAATAAATTCTTCTATTTGAGAAAGACATAATGAGTGAAGAATTAGAATAAATATTTGAAGAAATAGTGAAGAATTCTCATATTTATAAACTAATTAATTATAAAACTTGATTGTGTATATATCTATAGTAGATGATAATTGTGATAGTTTGGACTAAATGATAATGGCTTGTGAAATTATTAGATGTTTTAACTTTTAAGCACTTTAAAAAAAATTATAGAAATTGTGGAATTTTTTTTTTTAAAAAAAAATTCGGGTTATTCGGGTACCCGATTGGGTATTTCGGGTCCAAATTTAGGACCGATATCCAACCCGAACTTTGGGTTCGGGTACCCGAACCCAACCTTTCCCATTTAAAAAAACCCGACACCGAACACGATTTTTTTCGGGTTCGGGTGGGTACCCGAGTAACCCGAACCCGAGGTCCACCCCTACCTTTGCCTTTGTTAAAAAAATGTTTCTCCAACTTAAAATCAATTGTCCATAAATAGAAATATACGACGTTATATAAACTGGGTGAATGCCACTCAAAATTTGATTTGGATGGGAAGTAAATAGAAATAAATAGAATAGCTTCTTACTTCCCTTTTACAACCCTTTTTATATGTGCTAATACCTAAAAGGGGAGGTTTGTGTGCCGGAAACATGAGGTACTGTCAATCTAAAGTGATGTTTGGGTTCTTAAAAATCATGTCAATTTTATCAAGTGATGCTCCTTCTTACAAAAGTGATGAATACACAAATCTAACAAATCTAATTGAATTAATAATTGGCACCCCTTATGTACACACAAAGAATCTCTTTAAAAACCGAAGGATTTGGGCACCCTCGGCAAAAATAGCTAAAAATACATCCCGTTGAGGACACTCAAATTATGTAAACTGATTTTACCCTTTAAACATTAAAACATGAACAATTCTTAAATATTAGGCCACAACAACGAGCACACCACCGAGACTGAAAGAGATGCCTGTTTTTTTTTAAAAATGTTATATCCTTAAAAACGAGATAGAAGAGCCATCACCACCGAGACTGAGAGAAAAGAGATCTACACCCAAACCACACTACCGAGACTGTGAAAGATGTCCGGCGGCAGCGCAACATACGACAATACACTTTTTCGTTTTTTAGGGCAAACAGCCATGATTGGTTGTTTTTACAAATAGGGCATCGGCAGGTGTTGGACGTTTGGGGTAGGGGATTACCGACCATCGGTGGCCGGTCTACTTTCTTTTTTTTTGGATGCAACAACAAACGGCCATGGATGGCCGTTTGTATAGAAAAGGAATCGGTCATCGGTGGCCGTTTGGGGAAAGAGTGAACCACTATCAATGGCCGTTTAGTTATTTTTTTTTTTCTAATACGTTCAGCAAACGGCCACGTATGGCTGTTTGCATAAGAGGCCCAACGGCCAACACTGTCCGTTTTGCTATAATTTCTTCACCACGCAACTAGTGCCATAAATAAATAATCATTGTATGTATATAGCAAATTCAATTCAATAAGACAATGCAGAGTCTGCAGTAGTTTTATTTGCTTCTAGTTGCATAGTGACTCAACTTCTAGAGGATGCCCCATTAAGAATACTGGAAGTTGTGTTATGAATCTAAGGTTTGTGTTTGGGTTTAGACGTAAAGAAGAAGATAATTCTATGGGTGCCCCGCTAAGATACTTCTATTAGGGCAATGGTGCCCATAACATAATTTTATTAGGTCTAAGGACATTTAAGACATTTTAAATAGTAAATGGGTGCCCCAAACATTGTTTGTGTGTATATAACCCGAGCCTTAATAATTTACAACAGGCATCTTTTTACACAACATACACATCTCTTCTGTAGGTGCTGGCAAATGCTCTGACTGTACAATAACTCTAATGATACCTTACTTTAAATACTTTAAGATTCTATTAATTGCTTGGAAAACAAATCACTTACAAATAGAGATGCAGAATCATTATTACGATACTTAACAATATTTGGCAATCTCTACTGAAATAAATAATTAATGTCGAAAATTAACACGCATACAGTAAGTTATTAATAGAATTACTGTAATGTCAAACATTCTTTCAATTTCGTTAATTAATATTTTGATGATGATCAGGAAATAGTCACACAAGCGACAGCCAAACAGGTTACCAAACGACAAGAATGGTACATGAAGCATCGGCTTACGTCAAAAAATGTCTGGGCGGCGGCAGCGGCGACGCCATCACATTCTGTGGATCGGGCACCACCGCCGCCATCAAGCGCCTTCAGGAGGTCATGGGAATCGCTATTTCCCCAATCCTCAGGGACAGAATGCTCAAGTGCTTGTCCGAGGAGGAAAGGTGGGTGGTCTTCGTGGGACCCTACGAGCACCACTCCAATATCCTATCATGGCGGCAGAGCCTGGCGGAGGTTGTGGAGATTGGCCTCGACGGCCAAGGCCTCATCGACATCGAAGCCCTAAAGGACAAGCTTGAGTTTTACAAGGACATGAACCGCCCCATGCTAGGGTCGTTCTCAGCATGTAGCAATGTCACCGGAATTTGTACGGATACTCGACGAATTGCCAAACTCCTCCACCAGTTTGGAGGATTCGTCTGCTTTGACTACGCAGCAAGGTAGATCACCTAACTCTTACAATTTTATTTTATTTTTTTTGAAATTAAAAAAAAAAAAAAAGAATCTTCATATTATACGGGAGGAATAATGTGCTAGACAGATTTACCATGTTGACAACATTAGCAACTGATGGATAAAAGCTACTTCCTCCGTTTTAAAATTTTTTTTACATACCCACTTTTCACGCAGTTCAATGCACATTTTAAACCATTAATAACTCAAGTTCGGTACAAGTAAAAATTCTAAAAGTTCAATATTTAAAAACTACTCGACGAGACGAATCTAACAAGATCCCACTTGACTATATTTTAACTTGTATAACTATGATAAAACTTTAAGTAAAAATCTATGGGTGAATAGTATTACATTAATAAACGTCAAGAACATATGAAAACGGAGGTAGTATCTTGCAGATAAATCACTGCAAAATATTTTTTTAAAACAAAAAATTGCAAATTTTAAAATCTTGCAACGTGTATGTTATAACAGTGGACCATATGAAAAGATCGATATGCGATCAGGCCATATCGAGGGGTACGATGCAGTGTTCTTGAGCCCGCATAAGTTTGTGGGAGGTCCAGGCACACCGGGAATACTCTTTGTTGGGTAACTCCGGTACCCTGTTTTAACCTATTCTATTACAAACCTTAAAGGCCTAACTAGTGGGATTACATAGCTTTGAACTCACCATTACAAGTTTACTCAATATAAAAAAAAAAACAGAAACAGAAACGCCTTCATCAAAGCTGCTTCCGGCTGCTGTTCCGTTTTTCGACTTGAGACAGAATCTTCAAGTCCTCCGTTTTGCTTCCCCTGGTTACTGCTAACGGTCCAGGGGCTCTCTTTTCTTGTTCTCTTTCCGGATCTACAAAAGATGTTAGTAGAACAAAATAATATAACAACAAATGTTAAAGGTAAGAGAAGATACCAAATAGATCTATAGAGATCTATTAAAATATAGGCTCGGAGCTCCCAAATGAGACACAACCCGAAGAGAACACTAAGCTCCGCCGGAACCACCACCAAGGCGCTGCCGGCACCACCACCGGACCACTACAGCCCCTGCCGGACCACCGCCAACGTCACAGCCGCAGCCACGCCTCTTCAGCTCCCTGTCGCCGCTCTAACCCTTCGCCGGAATCCCACTTTCCGGCGACCTAGCCACCAAGGCTCTACAAAGGTAGAAACAAACAGCCCCCACCGAACCCTAGACCAGCAAACCCAACCCCCAACAGCTCACACCTCTCAAATCCTCTCACACACTCACTTATCAATGGTAGAACTAATCTAACCTAAGTGAAGGGCTGGTGAAGTAAGCAGAAAATATTGGGAGAAGGGAGGTGGTGTGGGGCGCCGCTGCAAGAGCAGCCAGAAGAAATGGGATTAGGTTGGAGTGAATCGGCTAAGAGGGAGTATTTATGCTTTGGGTATAAAGGTAATGGGCCTCAGCTTATTAGCCTTCATGGGCCTATTGGGCTTCAAAATTGGGCCACTAAAAAACTAACAATCTCCACCTTGGCCCAATTTCTGTACTAGAACCGAGTGTGCTCAATTTGGGGCATTTTCGTCATCGCCTTTGGTACCTCCACTTCCATGTCACAGAGTATTAAAGCAGTAAATCATGCATCAGAAACAGAACATATCAGCCAAAGTCAAAGTGAAGGATTTTCATGCATGACATCAACTTCTCAGCAGGCAAACACTTAGTTCCCATATCAGCAGGATTATATTCAGAAGCAATTTTATCCAGTTTAAGTTTTTCACACTCAACATTGTCCCTAATGAAGTGGTACTTAACATCAATATGTTTAGACCTATCATGAAATACAGGATGTTTGCTTAACTGAATAGCAGATTGACTATCAGAATATATGGTTATCTCATTCTTTAATCCTAGTTCATGCATCAGACCACTAAACCATATTCCTTCTTTAAAAGCTTCAGTTATGGCAATGAATTCAGACTCAGTAGTGGATAAAGCAACAACATATTGCAATTGAGATTTCCAACTCACACAAGACCCACCTAGAGTGAACACATAGGATGTAGTAGACTTCCTACTATCCCTATCATTAGCAAAGTTAGAGTCTACATAACCAGTCACAAATAAATCATCATTCCATTTAGCAAAACACAGAGAGTAATGCATAGACTTGATTAAGTATCTCAACAGCCATTTCAGAGCTTCCCAATGTGGTCTACCAGGATTAGCCATAAATCTGCTCAAACAACTTATAGGATATGCTAAATCAGGTCTAGTAGAAATCATCAAATACATAACAGAACCAATGGCATGAGCATAAGGGACAGATTCCATATCTTTCATTTCAGATTCATTTTTAGGGCACTGTTCTTTAGTCAACACGAAACGAGAAGCAAGAGGACAACCAACAGGTTTAGCATTTGACATCTTGAATCTAGAGAGAATTTTCTTCACATATTCAGCCTGGTTAAGGATTAGGGTTGAATTAGCCCTATCACTAACTATATACATTCCAAGAATGCATTTGGCTTCTCCTAGATTCTTCATGTCAAAACTCTTGTTCAAACAATTTTGAACCTCAACAATGCTTTTCATGCAAGGACTAACAAGCAACATATCATCAACATAAAGCAATAAGAACATAGGCACAGATTTCACATCTTTCATATATAAGCAATGATCAAATTTAGATCTGGTGAATCCTATGTCTTTCATGCATTTATCAAACTTAATGTTCCACTGTCTAGGTGCTTGTTTTAGTCCATACAAAGCTTTTTTCAAAAGGCATACATGATTGGGTTTGGTTTTATCCACAAAACCTTCAGGTTGCTTCATACAAATTTTCTTATCTATGTCACCATGCAAGAAAGCAGTTTTAACATCCATTTGTATAAGCTCCCAATCAAAATGAGCAACTAAGGCAAGCATTACTCTAATAGTAGTGAACTTAGCAACAGGTGCAAATATTTCAGAATAATCAACACCCTCTTTCTGAGTAAAGCCCTTAGCTACAAGCCTAGCCTTAAACCTCTCACCATGAGTTTCCTGTTTGATTTTAAAAATCCATTTACAATCAATCACAGAGATATTATCAGCCCTAGGAATCAATAGCCATGTCTCATTTTTATGTAATGATTCAATTTCCTCATTCATAGCACTAAGCCACTTACTAGCCTGTTTAGACTTGACAGCTTCAGAATAAGATTTAGGCTCTAGATTATCAAGTTCTTCACACACAGTCATAGCATAAGCAGTAAGAACACAATCAGATAATCTAGCAGGAGTTTTACCTACTCTTCTAGCTCTATCCCTAGCTAGCACATAATCACTCAAATCATGTTCATCAATAACATCATCATTCTGAGCTCCACCTTCATCAATATCATGGGTATCAGTTATGGGTTCCTCATTCACATGCAAATTGGGATCAGCAATTTCAGCATTTTCAATCACATTAGGCACAGCAATGGGAGCAGGCAAATTCACAGAATGTTCCACAGAAGAAGACTCCACCTCAACAGAAGTACTATCATTCTCAAAAACTTTCATAGGAAATTCAGATTCATTAAAAATCACATCCCTACTAACAATGATTTTAAAACCACCCCCTGATCCATCAAACAACCTGTAACCCTTAGTTCCCTCAGGATAACCTAAGAAAATACATTTCTTGGTTCTAGGGTCCAATTTATCATTACTAGTATGCACAAAAGCTGAACATCCAAACACTCTAAGACGTTCATAATCAACAGGTTTACCAAAAAAGACAGAATCAGGAGATTTACCATTTAAAGGGGCATTGGGTGATTTGTTAACTAAGTAAGCAGCTGTCATCAGTGCTTCACCCCAGAACTTCTTAGAAAGGCCAGTAGGTGCCATCAAGCACCTAACCTTTTCTAATAAAGTTCTGTTCATTCTTTCAATTACCCCATTCTGTTGAGGTGAGTAAGGAACAGATTTATGCCTTCTAATACCAGATTCAGCACACAAAGTATCCATTTGGTGATTACAAAATTCAAGCCCATTATCTGTCCTAAGTGTACCAATCTTTAAACCAGTTTGATTTTCAATCAAAGCTTTCTAGTGTTTAAAGTTCCCAAAAACATCAGATTTGTTTTGCATGAGAAATACCCAAACTTTTCTAGAATAATCATCCATGATAGATAAAAAATATCTTCTACCACCATGTGTGGGCGTCGAAGAAGGACCCCACACATCAGCATGAATGTACTCAAGTACACGGGTGGATTTTATCCCAACAGGATATGAAGAGTTAAAAGACACTCTATGTTGTTTACCAGCTAAGCATGATTCACACAGATCAACTTCACATAAATCAGATTTTAAACAACCAGCATCTTTCAGAAATTTCATGCCTTTGTCACTCATATGCCCTAGTCTAGCATGCCACAAAAGCGTATTTTCTTTCACCTTATTAGAACTAGAACTAGCAGCAAGAGCACAATTAACCACATTAGAGACCACAAAAAGATTATTCTTGATAATGGCCTTAAACAACATCAAATTACCTTTGAACATTTTAATCATGTCATTACCAATTCTCCCTTCTAAACCTTTCTTCTGCAAGTTCGCAAGAGATATCAAATTGTAAGACAAATCAGGCACATGCTTCACACCATCAAGACAGAATCTTGTCCCATTCTCAAATTGTAAGACAATTTTTCCTATGCCTAAGACAGGACATCTATTGTCATTACCCATGAACACAAAGTCATTTTCAACAGGTTGATAGGAATCAAATAATTCAACATGAGGAGACATATGGGAGGTGCACCCTGAGTCTAACAACCAAGCAGATTTAGAAGCATCTTTAGCCATATTAACATCAGAAAAACAATTCAAATCATGAACCATCAAAAGCTCATCATGCTTAACTGCTACATCAGTCACGGCATTAACCTCATTGTTCTGATTATCATTTTGATTTTTCTCTTTCTTAGGGAGTCTACAATCTTTAATGAAATGGCCCTTTCTACCACAGTTGTAACATTTCTTATTATGTTTACCTCTTGACTGAGATCTATGTGATTTAGACTGACCCCTAGCATTGCTTCTGCCCCTATCATTATGCTGTTGGTGATTACCCTTTTTCCAATACCTACCCCTGGTCATAAACACCTTATCAGAATGCTTAGAGGAATTCTTCATTTCAAGTTCTTTGTTCTTTAGACTCTTAATCACATGATCTAAAGTCAAATCATCTCTAGCATATTGGATAGCAGATTTCACATCAGAATAACTATCAGGGATGGCATTCAGCAACACTATAGGCACATAATCATCTATATGCTTATCTCCAGTTGCTTTTATGTCTTGAACAAGTTTAGTGAAATTATCTAAACCTTCATCTAAATCTCTAGATATATCCAATTTAAATTTAAAAAATTTACCAAGCAGGAATATTCTAGAAGACAAAGATGACTCAGCATACAGTTCAGACAGCCTCTCCCAAAGGTCCTTGGCTGTTTTGCAATCATTAACTTTTCTAAGCACAGCATCAGATAAACTAAGGATAATGGCAGATTTAGCAAGTTCATCCGTTTCAGTCTTTTTAGTTTCAGTTACATCTTTATCAAAGAGTTGATCAATTGCATTATAAACTCTTTGTTGGACAAGAACACAACGCATCTTAACTTGCCAGATGCTGAAGTCGTTCTTTCCATTAAAAGGAACTATGCTATTCGAGGTGGAAGTCATTATTGTGTTTGACCGTTTAACGGAATGAGCAAACAAGTGCTCAAACACTTGGCCAACTAATCACAACTAATTCCACACTATAGCATTTGTCATCCTTTTAAATTTTTTTAAGCAAACCCAAATTAATTTTGGGAGCCCAAAAAATTTTCCAGACTTGACCCAGCTATTGGACAGGCCCAAATTAAATTTTGGGTGGCCCAAAGAGCTCAAACGGTCGGATTTCAAAATTTGGATTGATTTTCACAGATTCCTAAAAAATCACAACTTTCAAGATTTTCAGGAATCTGCTTTTTCAGGGAATAAGAAATCAATTTTTCTATTCCCCAAAAATTTTCAAATCCACAATTTTTGCACACAAAGCACAATAACACAGAAAGTGCACAATTCACTAATAACACCACACAAAGCAGTTTATGCACAACAAAATGCAGGAAACAAAAAACACAGTTTAAGCATAATATTTCCAGATTTTAAAGCACAAAGCTCCAAGCATGAAAAATCACATATTTCAAGCAACAATCCAAAACAAGAATATTATCTTAAAACTGTAAAAAAGATGGATCAAGCTATTTTACCTTGCGGGGGTGCCTTGACCAACCCCCGTCCCAAAGTGGCCTATGGCTCTGATACCACTGTTGGGTAACTCCGGTACCCTGTTTTAACCTATTCTATTACAAACCTTAAAGGCCTAACTAGTGGGATTACATAGCTTTGAACTCACCATTACAAGTTTACTCAATATAAAAAAAAAAAACAGAAACAGAAACGCCTTCATCAAAGCTGCTTCCGGCTGCTGTTCCGTTTTTCGACTTGAGACAGAATCTTCAAGTCCTCCGTTTTGCTTCCCCTGGTTACTGCTAACGGTCCAGGGGCTCTCTTTTCTTGTTCTCTTTCCGGATCTACAAAAGATGTTAGTAGAACAAAATAATATAACAACAAATGTTAAAGGTAAGAGAAGATACCAAATAGATCTATAGAGATCTATTAAAATATAGGCTCGGAGCTCCCAAATGAGACACAACCCGAAGAGAACACTAAGCTCCGCCGGAACCACCACCAAGGCGCTGCCGGCACCACCACCGGACCACTACAGCCCCTGCCGGACCACCGCCAACGTCACAGCCGCAGCCACGCCTCTACAGCTCCCTGTCGCCGCTCTAACCCTTCGCCGGAATCCCACTTTCCGGCGACCTAGCCACCAAGGCTCTACAAAGGTAGAAACAAACAGCCCCCACCGAACCCTAGACCAGCAAACCCAACCCCCAACAGCTCACACCTCTCAAATCCTCTCACACACTCACTTATCAATGGTAGAACTAATCTAACCTAAGTGAAGGGCTGGTGAAGTAAGCAGAAAATATTGGGAGAAGGGAGGTGGTGTGGGGCGCCGCTGCAAGAGCAGCAAGAAGAAATGGGATTAGGTTGGAGTGAATCGGCTAAGAGGGAGTATTTATGCTTTGGGTATAAAGGTAATGGGCCTCAGCTTATTAGCCTTCATGGGCCTATTGGGCTTCAAAATTGGGCCACTAAAAAACTAACACTCTTGATGAGCAAAGCCCTTTATCGGCTGGGATCCGCACCGCCGTCAACCTGTGGTGGCGGAACTGTAGATTTTGTCAACGGCTTTAATGAAGAGGTAATAAGCGAATTAGTGTTGCCATATTAAGTAATTCTTGGATCGAATCAATTAATGTCCTTTTTACTAAAGCAATACTTGGACCAAATGCAGCATACGTTGTACGTTGACAACATAGAGGAACGGGAAGACGCCGGAACCCCACAAATCATCCAGAAGATGAGAGCAGCCCTAACATTTTGGGTGAAGGAGCTCATTGGCCACGAGACAATTGAAATGATGGAGCAGGCTCACGTTGCTCGAGCTCTCCAAAGACTCGTCCCAAATCCACATATTAAGGTTTTAGGGAACACAGCCGTCAGGCGACAAGCCATCGTGTCTTTTCTGATATACACCACAACGAATTCCTCATCCCGGCACAAGACTAAGGGCCTGGATTTGTGGCAGGAGACAGGGGACGTTATTGATAAGCCCCTGCACGGACCATTCGTTGCCAAACTCCTAAACGACCTATTCGGCATCCAGGCCCGTGGAGGTTGCGCCTGCGCAGGACCCTATGGCCACAACCTCCTTGAAGTCGATGAAGTTCAATCGCTCGCATTCAGATCAGCCATCAAAAAGGGGTATAGTGGGATAAAACCCGGATGGACAAGGGTGAGCTTTCCTTACTACATGTCGGAACAGGAATTGGAGTTCATCCTTGCGGGGATCGAGTTCATCGCCGTGTACGGGCAGAGGTTTCTACCATTGTACCATTTCAGCTGGAAGAAGGGCACCTGGACGTTCAAGAAAAATGCACTGAAAAACGAGGAGTACGGAAGGAGTTTAGGCAGCATGATGATGAGAATGAAGAATGATAATAGCAATAAGGGAAGCAAGCAACAAGATAATTTGTTGCAGAGATACAGGACCTATTTGGAAATTGCAAGGGAAATAGCCAACGTGCTTCCTAAATTCCCGGCACAGAGAAAGGTGCCGGATGATTTGGACATGGATCCCCTACCCTTCAGGGTTTAATTATTAACACAAAAGTGCAATAAATCAGACGCGAAAATCGAATAATGAAGCTTATAGGTTCGTACAAGATGTTCCGCTAGAATTGTTAGCATGAAAAATTCATCGAATCTTGTTAATGGAGTACTTTTCATTTTTATTTTTTTATTTTTCCAAAGAACTTATGTACCTAAACGTAATACTAGTAAGGCTTCGTTTGGTAAATAAATAGAGTTTAGAGTTTAGAGTTTGGTTTCAGAGATTAGAGTTTAGCTTCAGAGATTAGAGTTCCCAAGACCACAATTTGTGGAGAAAATCAGCGATTTCAAATCTTGTATTTCCGGAAAAACAAACAGATATGAATTTCTTAGAGTTGGGAATGGGCTTTTAGCGTTTGGACCGCTTATTCCAAACGGGGCCTAATTTTTACTATTGAATGATGGAGAAATGGAGGACGGAAGGAGTATCCAATCATTAAGCACGAAAAATCTATATTATACTAAAGTTGAGTATTCTCAACTTAGTTTTCCCTCCCAAATTAACTTTTTGTGGATAAGTACTAGCTAAAAATATTTTCATTTATTTTACAACTATTACTTTTAAATTCCCAATTTAATAACAATTAAATTACCAATTAAATTCGTTACACATATCCTTGCTACTCCCCGGTCAATTCTTTATATTCAGCATTTCATCCAAACCTAATATATATATATATATATATATATATATATATATATATAGTAGGGTTTATATATATAATTATTTTTTACTATTACTAGTTTATTTGCATAAATTTTTATTTCTTTTTAATTTTAAGACTAAAGTTTGCTACCTTTTTAATTCCCCCTATATTTGGTTTGCATAATTTATCTTTTTCAATTCTCCCTATATTTGGTTCTTCATATACGATTAATTCAACTATCGGACATGTTGCTATGCGGATTTGCCATATCCACACGGTGCAGATGCAAATCGCAAGCGTTGATCCATTTTATCATCCAACGTTGTAATGATTAGCAGGGTTAGTTTCATAGTTTTACTTGTTACGTATTTTAATATGTGAATTCGCAACATAGGTTATACAATTCAGTGACATGACATACACAACTCAGCGACGGAGCCAATCCAATTCAGCGACATTATTATATTCAACTCAGCGACGTTTGAAGTTAGAGCCATTTGAAGTTCATTGAGATTTTAAACGCATCCTAGTGACGGAGCCTTCACAAACCAGCGACATGCCCTATGTAATTCAGCGACATGGCATATACAATTCAACGACACTATTGTATTAATTTTATACATTTGAACGACATAGTTCTATGCATTTGAACGCATCTCAGCGACGGAGCATACACAATTCAGCGACATGGCCCTATGTAATTCAGCGACAAGACCAACAAAATTCAGCGACATACTATAATATATTTCAGCGACATATATTGTTATCTTAGCGACATGTTATATTTATCCCAGCGACTTATTTTCGTGATTTTGGTAAGTAAATAAATGAATATATTTTTTTTTACAATTATACCCTTATAAATTTATGGCCATCCGATTGAAATCAATGGACCACAACGACGTGCGGACGTGCGGATATTTTTACATGGAAGTATAGCAACCGCTCCCTTCAACTATAACCTTCTTTTGCTGCTTCTCTTCGGTTTTGTATTTTTTTTTCAATCCCAACAAATTCTTCATCAATGGTAAGCTATGACTTTTGATGTTTCTTTAAATTGTAAAACTTCTATCAATTGAAATACACTACACATTTAAAATACCATTTATTCTTTTATTTTTCATTGCATTTAATATTTTTTAGAAAGACTAATTAATATTAAATGTTTTTTGTATTATCATATGGGGCCCAATAAAAAAAACTTTGCTCCGGACCCCCCAAAAAGATCGAGACGGCCCTGTCGATAACCCTGCCAATCCCTCTTGCCTCATTGACTGTTATGTCGGACAATGTTTAGGAGTTTCCAAGCGACCTAGTGTTGCTCTCGACATTACAATCGGAGTCTCCATCCACATTAGGTTAGGTGTGTTTGCTAGGTCACACAACATTAAGCCTAACTCTCTGATACCACTTATAGGAATTTAGGATCCACCAGATTTTTCAAATATGTCACCCAAATGCCCTAAACCCTATTACCTGCAAAACACACTACAAGCACTTCAACACATGAGTACCATAGGGCTCAGAGCCACAAACACAAAGTAATATCTAACCAAGAGCAATGCAGATGGCTCATCAACTCCACCATACCTTCATGGCCTCATATCAATCTCACTTTAAGCGGACTACAAATGGAAGGTTTTCATGGAATACACAAAAAATGATTGCGTGCGAAGAGGATGACCACTTACGAACTATTACATTGAAAGATGAGATTGAACATATTTAAATGTGGTTCAAGTTGAAACCTTTAATTAACTTCATGGCTAGCGAGCAACTTTAATTTTCAAGATATTTTTTATTGATCAGGTTATAGGTACAATTGTCACAAATTCACTTATATAATTTGACTAGCATCATTATTTTGATTTCCTTTTAAAACATGACAAATAAATTACTACAAGATTATTATCCAGTCACGTATATTATCATTAATTGATTTCTTTCGACGTTTTTAACATAAACATACACATGGATTATATATTTCATATCTGAATTCTTGCTAGATCGCGTGGGTATATATGTGTATCAAATTTGGACATTATATCTCTAATCTTTATTACCAATAGTAAAATAACGAAATGGTAAAATTTAGACCATTATTGAAAAATTTTAAGGAAAAAATTCTGACACAATTGAGCACGCCACTTGCGCATATGGACTAGATTATTTAAAATGTCAAGTGGTGCGAAGTTTAATTGCACTAGAGTGGTATTGTTCAATTGATTTATATTGACAAATTGTGGGTGTGAAGTTTAATTGCTGTTGAATAGGATTTTCCAATTTTTACAAATTGCCGTTTTAAGTATAATTGATTAAATAAAAATGGTGTCACGTCTCAAACTATATGCATCAATGAGTTGTCGTGATTGTAATGTTTTAAATTTTATAAATTTCATCTCATATATACATGCTCAAAAATTTCTTCTCGTCTATATTTGAACTGAGGGGTAACTGAGCTAGCAATTAGAGAGACATTAAGAACTATTGATAAATTAAAGATCTTTGTTGAGAATGGTTTAAAGCCACCAAAAAAAAAACATTGACATTCAAGTGTCGATACTTTATTCATATGTGTGGGCCGTCTTGAACTTTTTTGGGGCTCTGAGCAAATGTTCTAATGGGGCCTCTGATATAAATAAATTATTTAATATTTCATTAGTCTTAACTATATTGTCTTGTTGGGGATGTGGACTTAGCCCAAGTGGTAAGTCCCTAGGCTTCCAACGGAAGGTTGGAGGTTCGATCCCCACCGGCCCCCTATCCCTCCCTTTTATTCCCCTTTGTAATTGTGTGGCATGGGCTACCACCACCCCTTTCCAGGCCTTCAATGGCTCCTCAAAAAAAAAAAAAAAACTATATTGTCTTGTTTGATTTACATTGTTGATCATTCAACTTTGAATTAATTTTATTGAAGGTATATAACTGGAAAAACAAATAGTCGAGTTTAGTCTTCTTAGATTCATATCCTCGTGTAGAGCTTTAGAATATATATTTGACATAAATTTAACTTATACATATTTTAAGATATTAATGGTTAAAAAAGTATAAATCCAAAGCAATATAAAAAATAATGACTATTTTAATAAATTTGTCTTTAGAAACAAATATAAATTACATCGAAAAATTTTATCTTTTTGAGATTCTGGAAAAAGACGAAGAGCAAGGATGGAAGAAACTAGAAAAAGAGAAATTATAACAGATTTGACAAAAATATTAATTAAAATTTAAACAAAAATAAAAAGAAAAAAAAAAGGAAAAAAGAAAATGAGTAGGGTCCCCAAAAATTGGGGGGCCGGAGAAAGTGCTCCACTTGTTCTCCTTGGAGCCGGCTGTGACAAAACCTCAAATTTAGGGGTGTATTTTGTTATGTAAAAATCTTTCATTATTATGTATATATGTTCGAATCAGATACAATATTGTAAACTCAATACTGAGGTGATGTGTGTATAGTGTAGACACATTTTATAATACTATCAATTATATTGAAGACCGATCACCTTATTAACCATTCGATTTTTTGAGTTTTCTCCTCCTGATGATGAACAAATATTTATTCCATACGTAATCTCCGGTGGCTGTGCCGACTGCCGACTGTAGTATTCCTAAAACTCCACTTGCCCACCCCACATGGCGGCAATTAGCTCCTCATTAATGCTGCCCCACACAAAAATTGCATCAATACTATCCATCCATTCATTTCTATAAATACATCCATTCGAGTATTCAACCTCTGACTCAATACAATCGTCTAAACTACCTTCCCATCCTCATCAATGCACCATATAAATCATCAACCCATGGAACTCGACCATCATCATCATCATCATTTTCTTCGGCAAGTATCTTACAGTCCTGATGATGATTGTAGTCCCCGCCCGGTCCATCTCCCTATTTCTGATTCTTCTAATCAGAGTAAGAGTGGCGGCCGAGGTGGAAGCCTATTAGGCTCTGATTCTGCCGACGGCCTTAACGACCACGCCTCTGAATTTCATGCGGGTGATGAGAAAGGGACTATTATTGTTCCGGAAAGCCATGAGTCTGCCGACAGGAAGCTCCAGTGGCTGCGGTCTCAGATCATCGGCCAGACTGCCGACTTCGATACCCCTTTTGGCACCCGCCGCCTCACCTATGCGGATCACACCGCCTCCGGCCGATCCTTACACTACATCGAAAGCTATATAGCCACCAAAGTGCTGCCCTTCTACGGTACGTGCGTAACATCTCGGATTAATTAATTAAGGGATTGTTTAGTTGTAAACACTTTATGCAGTTTTTCAAAATTATTTTTTTACAATATATAGTTAAATTTTAATCTCTTAAATATCTTTAGCTAGTGAAAATAGTAGTATATAAATTGGGTGAATGCCACTCAAAATTTTATTTCCATGGGAAATAAATAGAAATTGAATACCTTCTTACTTCCCTTTCACAACCCTTTTTTATACTACTGTGCTAATACCTAACTTTAATAATTTTAAGATTCTATTAATTGCTTGAAAAACTAAATCAAAATATTTTTTTTTACAAATAGAGATGCAGAATCATTATTACGATATTTAATAATATTTGGCAATCTCTACTGAAATAAATAATTTATGTCGAAAATGAACACGCATAGAGTACGTTATTGATACAACTACGGTAATATCAAACATTCTTTCAATTTCGTAAATTAATATTATGATGATGACCAGGAAATAGTCACACTAGCGACAGCCAAACAGGTTGCCAAATGACAAGAATGATGCATCAAGCATCCACTTACGTCAAGAAATGTCTAGGCGGCGGCACCGGCGACGCCATCATATTCTGCGGATCGGGCACCACCGCCGCAATCAAGCGCCTCCAGGAGGTCATGGGAATCGCTATTTCATCTATCCTGAGGGACAGAATGCTCAAGTGCTTGTCCGAGGAGGAAAGGTGGGTGGTCTTCGTGGGTCCCTACGAGCACCACTCCAATATCCTACCATGGCGGCAGAGCCTGGCGGAGGTTGTGGAGATTGGCCTCAACGGCCAAGGACTCATCGACATTGAAGCCCTAAAGGAGAAGCTCGAGTTTTACAAGGACATGAACCGCCCAATGCTAGGGTCGTTCTCAGCATGTAGCAATGTCACCGGAATTTGTACGGACACTCGACTAATTGCCAAACTTATGCACCAGTTTGCGGGATTTGTCTGCTTTGACTTCGGAGCTAGGTCGATCACTTAACTCTTACAATTTATTTTTAAAATATAAAAGTAATAAATAAATAAAAAAGAAAACAAAAAGGAATTTTCATATTAGACACAAAGAACAAGCAAACGTGCAAATACTCAAATCTTGCAACATTTGTGTTATTACAGTGGACCATATGAAAATATCGATATGAGATCAGGCCAAATGGAGGGATACGATGCAATTTTCTTGAGCCCGCATAAGTTTGTGGGAGGTCCAGGCACACCGGGGATTCTCTTGATGAGCAAAGCCCTTTACATACTGGGATCCGCACCGCCGTCAACATGTGGTGGCGGAACTGTAGATTATGTCAACACCTTTAACGAAGAGGTAATAAGCGAATGTTTCCATATTAAGCAATTCATGGATCAAATCAATTAATGCCCTTTTTACTAAAGCAATTCTCTGACCAAATGCAGCATACCTTGTACGTTGACAACATAGAGGAAAGGGAAGACGCCGGAACCCCACAAATCATCCAGAAGATGAGAGCAGCCCTAACATTTTGGGTGAAGGAGCTCATTGGCCACGAGACAATTGAAAAGATGGAGCGAGCCCACATCCGTCGAGTTCTCCGAAGACTCGTCCCAAATCCACACATTAAGGTTTTAGGGAACACAGCCGTCAGGCGACAAGCCATCGTGTCTTTTCTAATATACACCACAACGAATTCCTCATCCCGGCGCGAGACGAGGAGGGGCGTGAATTTGTGGCAGGAGACAGGGGACATTATTGGCAAGCCCCTGCACGGGCCATTCGTTGCCAAACTCCTTAACGACTTATTCGGCATCCAGGCCCGTGGAGGTTGCGCCTGCGCAGGACCCTATGGGCACAGCCTCCTTGAAGTCAATGAAGTTCAATCACTGGCATTCAGATCAGCCATCCAAAAGGGTTATAGTGGGATAAAACCTGGATGGACAAGAGTGAGTTTTCCTTACTACATGTCGGAAGAGGAATTGGAGTTCATCCTTGCGGGGATCGAGTTCATTGCCGTGTACGGGCAGAGGTTTCTACCATTGTACCATTTCAGCTGGAGGAAGGGCACCTGGACGTTCAAGAAAAGTGCACTCGAAAACGAAGAGTACGGAATGGGTTTCGGCAGGATGATGATGAGAATGAAGAATGATAATAGTAATAAGGGAAGCAAGCCACGAGATTTGTTGCAGAGATACACGAACTATTTGGAAAGTGCAAGGCAAATAGCCAACTTGCTTCCTAAATTCCCAGCACAGAGAAAAGTACCTGAAGATTTGGACATAGATCCCCTGCCCTTCAGGGTTTGATTATTAACTCAAGAATGTAGGTTCGTACAAGATGTTCTGCTAGAAATATTAGCACCACAGATTCATAGAAAAAATTAAAGGAATGAGAACAGATTCGATCATATATTTTGGATATTTTATAATGGAAATAATCTATATATATATATATTAAAGCATTAGTGAACAACCCATCCTAAATTTAATGTGGTGTCTCCATTTCTAATTTCTAATTTTTATAGATTTTTGCATTTTTAATTAATTATTTTTAAAATTTTGCATTTATTTATTCATTATAGATTTTTAGTTTTTCAAATATATGGAATTTCCATTTTATATGGAATTCCCACAATCTTCACTTTTAAATATATTTGAAAGATTTGAAATTTGAAATTTGAAATTTTGCATTTTATTTTATTTATATTATTTTGCAATTTTAAATTTACTAATTTTAGATTTTCGCGTTATTTATTTATTCATTAGAGATTTATTCACTTTTAAAAAGATTTGAAAGATAAAATTTAAAATTTGGTATTTTTATTTTATCTATTTTGGAATTTATTATTTTGCATTTTATATTTTATTATTTTGTATTTTTTATTTTATTTATATTAGACTTTATTGTTGTATTTATTATTTATTTATAGATTTTGAGTTTTTGCGCCATATAGGATTATTATGACATGGATAAGCATTTTCCATTTTTGCACCATAGTATTATTAGTTATTAGGACGAGGTTCGGCACTGGCAACTAAGAATTATGTTGTGTTTATATTTCTATATGGTGATCATATTGTAATGTCGGTAATTATGTGTAGGTTTAGTCTCAATTTTGGTTATATTTGTTTGGTGTGATAAATGATGTAATCAAAATATACATTGCACATATTTATTTATTCATAGTAAATGTATATTAATGTGCCTATGAAATTCCAATTTTAGTTTTTAAAATATATTTAATTTCCAATTTATATGGAGTTCCTACAATTTTCAGTTTTTAAAAATTTGAAATTTTAAATTTATATGGAATTCACAGTGTATATATGGAATTTATATTATTAAAAAATACATTAATGAATATATGGAAAGGGTTTGTATATATCAATTAATGTATATATAGGCCATATTTTCACAAAAATATGTTAATTCTCTTAAAAGTAATATACAATTATATATTTAATAAAGTAATATACAATTATATAGTTGCTAATCGTTAAAAAATATTCTTAATAATTATATCATTCTAATTGTATATAAATATATACAAAATAGAATTGATCTTATTTATGTTTTATTATATTTAAAATAATACAAAGGAATTATAATTATTAAGAGAAGTGTGAAAATTTATATTCTATGGATAATTGATTTAGAGTAAATTAGTTATTTCGTAAGGCATATTATAAATAAAAGAATCGGGTGTATAAAGAGTTATTCGGGTGCGAATAGTCCATCAGTAACTAAAGAATGAAAATTTACTTTTTTTTAAAAAATCTATTTTTTAAGGAATACTTCATTAATATATATTTTGACAGATTTGTAATTGACGGAAGAACAAATATACATCTAGCTTTGTTAGAAATTGAAAGGTTAATTGCTGCAAATTCTATAAATTGGAAAATTTTCTCTGAAATGGCAGTACTGAATGAAGTTTTAACGTTTGAAACAGATAATCTATTGATACTACAAGAGAAATATTATAATAAGGAAGAAATGAAGGTGTATCATGCTAAGCTATTACCTTTGTTGATTAATAAGTAGAGGAATGTTTATAATAAAATAATGTATGCAGTTGATAGTGATGAGGGTTGATACTTTTTTCTTTACATGGTGGAACTGAGAAGACAATTATCGATAATTTATCCAGAAAATATTATGTTTAGCTTTTTATGGGAGAAATGATATTGTGTTGCATGTAGCATCTAGTGGAATAGCATCATACTCCTTCCAAGAGGTAAGACTGCACATTATAGAATTGATATTCCACTAGATTGTGACGAGAATTCTACTTACAAAAACTTATCCCAGAAAATTATTCAACCTCTCTTCTCATTGAAAACAAGCTCAAGATTTGGGATGAAAATTCTTAATTGGTAGAATGATTATGAACCCGTCTGAATTAACCAAATTTCCCATTCGATTTCAGAGGAAAAAAGTCACACTCGCATTTTGTTTTACTATAACTATAAAAAAAGTCAATGTCATTTTTTAAAGAAGGTTGGACACTATATTCAAAAATTATTGTTTTACCTATGTTAGTGATATGCTGCAATACAGCGTGTCACTGAAAAGAGGGGACTTGAAGTATTAATATGCAATTAAGATAGATTAACCCAAGATACTACAAGAAATGTTGTTTAATTTATAATAAAAATTATATATGACATAAATTTGCACAATGAATTCTTCATGTAGGTGATGGTAATTTGTAAATTTGGTATTGATATTGAAGATATACAATTAGATGTGATATTTCCATATGATAATTTTATAAATTCTACGGGAGATCCTATAGCGGCAATTGTTTAGAGTACTTATACACATATAAAATGTACCACTTCAAATCCAGATATATTTAAAGATATTGCTATACTATTCCCTACCAACGAGATTGTTGATACGATCAATGATTAAATCATGGAACGTATGTCTGTAAATGAAAATGTATATATATCAGTTCTAATGATATTTGTCAAGAGGATGAAAACATAGATAATCCAATAAATTATTTTCACTATAATATCTAAACACAATCAATTGTTCTGGATTCCCGAATCAAGAAATAACGTTGGATTAGGGTTGCATAATCATGCTTATTAGGAATATGATCCGTCAAATAAAGTATGCAATATAAGTAGGTTGAAAGTAACCAAGATGCGGAACCATATTATTGAGGTTAAACTAATTTTCGAGAAAGCATGAAAGTAAAAAATTCTTGATTGGTAGAATGATTATGAGCCTATCTGATTTAACCAAATTCCTGATTCGATTTCAGATGAGAAAATTTCAACTTATAGTTTGTTTTGCTATGATTATAAACAAGTCAATCAATTTTTAAAGAATGCTGGACTTTATCTTCCAAAACCAGTTTTTGCCATAAACAGTTATGTTGCAATATTTCGCGTCACTATCAAGATGTGACTCAAAGTATTAATATGCAATTAAGAATGATTAACTCAAGATACCACAAGAAATGTTGTTACAATAAAATTTATATATGACAGAAAATTTGCAAAATGAATATTTAACTTAGGTGATGGTAAGGTCGGTATTGATTTTGGAGATCTACAATTAGATGTGACATTTCCGGATGATATTCTTATAAACTTTACGAGTGATCCTATAGCAACAATTTTTAAGAGTACATATACAAATATAAACTGCACCACTTCAAATTCAGACATTTTTAAAGATAGTACTATACTAGCCCATACCAATGAGATTTTCAGAAATGAAATTTTCAGCAAATTATGAGGAAATTTTTCATATTATGCTTAATACAAATATATAAATTTTGTTTTATTTTAATTTAAATTTCAAATTAAATAAAATATTATTTTAATAATTATTTTTATTGATATATTAAGCCAAAAAAGCTAAAGAAGACGGTATAATATGATTTTTTAGTTAGTTTTAAAAATAATAAATTATATTATCAATATATCATATTTCGAATAGATATAAAATTATTACACATTTTCATTACTCAAATATAATTTATGATTATTTTATACAATATAAGTATATATATTATATAAAATATATAATTATGCCCGTCGAGTCTCGACGGGTTAATTACTAGTTATATATTAAACTAAAATTATAAATTATCTACAATTCTAGAATATAGTGTCTGAGGCCCGTTTAGATTCACTTTTGAAAAAAAAAATAAAAGCATAAGCAGGTAACTTTTGTGTTTGAATTGAATGTTTGAAAAGAAGTTTTTTTCCAAAAGTGTGTTTGGATGTGTAAAAGTGAAGTGTTTTCGAAATGTGTAAATTACCAAAAATGATATGCTGCTAATTATATGGGATAATATATATTTATAATGTAATTTTAATAAATTAGTATGGGCATTTATGACTCTGCACACATTACTAGGTACTAGATCAAAATGTGGCTGCTCAAGCGATTAACGATTTAGGATGTGTTTAGGAAATAATTAGAGTTTAGCGTTTGGAGTTTGCAGGTTAGACTAGGGTTGGATCGGTACGGCATACCGAATATTTTCACTCATACCGTTACCATACCTTAAATATCAGTATATGAAAAAATGAATACCGTTACCATACCAAAAATTCGGTATACCAATATTCGGTATACCGAAACATTCGGCATAAAAGTTCGATATTATCGATATACCAATGTAAAAGTATTTATGAAAATGAGTGAAAGAAAATTTTCATACAATTGTTGTAACTTAATTACAATAAAATAATTTTCAAAATAATGTAATTAATTTGAATCATATGATATCAATAGAGTTTTAAATGAACTTTAGAGGTCATTCATAATCTCTTCTAGCATAATGACATTTATTTATTTATATATGCTCATGATTAAAAATATTAATATGTTCTATAAGTCACAGTGGAGTTGAAGATCAATGATAGTAAGCTTAATCAGGACGTACAACTATTAAAAAAATGAAAGTTATAGATATATGTTAGATTAAATATTATAATTAAATACTATTTAAATTTTAAACTTAAATAAATAAAAATAATGATTTAAAATATGATTGAAATTTAGAATTAATGTTTGCTTTATAGTAAATATAAACTTAAATTTAGGTTATTTGAAATTGGGTTTAGGCCTTAACTATGATTTTTTTGGGGTTTAGTAATAAATATATAATATTTTTTATTTTTAAAAAAAATATAATTATATATTTAATAAAATATAAATGTATATATCCGTATTTCGGTATTTTCGGTATACCAAATATCTTGTATTTTTATACCGATACCATACCAAAAATATTCGGCACGGCAATATACCGTACCAAAAATTTTGGTATACCATAAATTTTAGTATTTTCGGCATTTTTCGATATGGTATGAACGGTATACCGAGTTTTCGACGAAATTGTCCAGCCCGAGGTTAGAGTATACAGTTTGAAATTAATGGTAAAAAATAGTGTCAAATTTGAATAATGGTGTTTGGTAATGTAATTTTAAATTAGAGTTTACGGTCTAGAGTTTGGAAAACTAAAAGTTGGGATTAATAATAATATACTACTATTTAAGTTGTGTCTTGTGTTTGTATCCTACTTATTTACTTGACTTTTATATTTGAAAATAAAAAAACGGTAGTAAAGTAGTAGAAGTTACATGGGTTTGAATAATTTGCTAGGAATTATATTTGTTATTGATGTAATCACCTTGTGGCTTAACGAACTGTGATTTATATATAATTTATATCCCTCTCTAGTCGCTATAAAATTTTCTTTTAAAAAATAAATAAATAAATAAATTTATAGCAGAATTTAGTCATATTTATTTGCATGTATCATCCATGATCCATGTATAAATAGATGATAGATCCATTTCCCTTCCCTATATAGTTCCATTCAAATACTCTATTTAACTAACCAGACCATGGAACTCGACCATCTTCGTCTTCCTTTTCTGCAAATATCCGATGATGGGAACCGCCGCCCGGCCGATCAGAGTAAGAGTGGTGGCCGAGGCTCTCAATTCAGCGACGACCCTAACCCTAACAATCACGTCTCTGAATTCCATGTGGGTGATAAGAAAGGGAGTTGTGCTGTTCCCAAAAGCCATGAGTCTGCCCACAAGAAGCTCGGTTGGCTGAGGTCTCAGATCATCGGCCAGACTGCAGACTTCGACACCCCATTCGGCCGCCGCCGCCTCACCTACGCCGACCACACCGCCTCCGGCCGCTCCCTCCACTACATCGAAAACTATATCGCCACCAAGGTGCTGCCTTTTTATGGTATGTAACAGTTGAGCGTCTCCTATCGAATTAATTAAGTGAAAATTCCGACTAATGAACTAAACCAATATCTACTAATATCTTTGACTCACAAAAGTTAACTTTGAAATTTTAACAAGACTAGGTCAGCTCTTCATTCAGTCGTTGCTATTTTGAATTACTTGACTTTCATTTTTTCTCTTTTTTCAGTTTTTCCATCTGCAGCCATTTTTTTCTGTAAATGGGTACCTACGTCTGAAAACGTTGACATTCTATTAATTGACTGTCAAAATATACAATCTCTGTCGACATAAATAGAGGTGGAAAATGTCAACACACATAGTTGTACACTTGTACAATAATTAATAACTGTAGTATATCGTCAAACATTCTTTCAATTTTTCTAATTAATATTATGATCAGGAAACAGTCACACGAGCGATAGCCACACAGGTTACCAGACGACAAGAATGGTGCACGAGGCATCGGCTTACGTCAAGAAATGTCTGGGCGGCGGCAACGGCGACGCCATCATATTTTGTGGATCGGGCACCACCGCCGCCATCAAGCGCCTCCAGGAGGTCATGGGAATCGCTATTTCCCCAATCCTCAGGGACAGAATGCTCAACTGCTTGTCCGAGGAGGAAAGGTGGGTGGTCTTCGTGGGACCCTACGAGCACCACTCCAATATCCTATCATGGCGGCAGAGCCTGGCGGAGGTGGTGGAGATCGGCCTCAACGGCCAAGGCCTCATCGACATCGAAGCCCTAAAGGACAAGCTCGAGTTTTACAAGGACATGAACCGCCCAATGCTAGGGTCCTTCTCAGCATGTAGCAACGTCACCGGAATTTCTACAGACACTCGGCGAATTGCCAAACTTGTGCACCAGTTTGGAGGATTTGTCTGCTTTGACTTTGCAGCAAAGTACATCACCTAACTCTTACAATTTTTTTTTTTAAAGAATGCAAAATATCTTTTTTTTTAAAAAATGCAAATACTAAAATCTTGCAACGTGTATGTTGTTACAGTGGACCATATGAAAAGATCGATATGAGATCAGGCCAAATGGAGGGGTACGATGCAGTGTTCTTGAGCCCGCATAAGTTTGTGGGAGGTCCAGGCACACCGGGAATTCTCTTGATGAGCAAAGCCCTTTACCGGCTGGGATCCGCACCGCCGTCAACCTGTGGTGGCGGAACTGTAGATTTTGCCAACGGCCTTAATGAAAAGGTAATAAGCAATGTCGTCATATATACTCATATTAGGTCATTCTGGGTAAAGGAGCTAATTGGCCACAAAACAATTGAAAAGATGGAGCAAGCCCACATTAGTCGAGCTCTCCAAAGACTCATCCCAAATCCACACATTAAGGTTTTAGGAAACACCACTGTCAGGCGACAAGCCATCGTATCTTTCCTAGTATACACCACCACAACACAGCACTCATACAAGATGATGGGCCTGGACCTGGATCTGTGGCGAGAGACAGGGGACGTCATTGATAAGCCCCTACACGGGGCATTCGTTGCCAAACTCCTGAACGACTTATTCGGCATCCAAGCCCGTGGAGGCTGCGACTGCGCAGGACCCTACGGCCACAACCTCCTTGAAATCAATGAATCTCACTCACTCGCCATCAGATCAGCCATCAAGAAGGTATGTATTATATACTAATAGTATAATTCTTCTACACATTGTTCAAGGTACTACTTTCCAACAAGAAATGTTTAGCTGACAAAACTTGGGTACCATACCAGGGTTATAGTGGGATAAAGCTCGGGTGGACAAGAGTGAGCTTTCCTTACTACATGTCAGAAGAGGAACTGGAGTTCATCCTTGCAGGGATAGAGTTCATTGCCATATACGGGCAGAGGTTTCTACCGTTGTACCATTTCAGCTGGAGGAAGGGCACCTGGACGTTCAAGAAAAATGCACTGAAAAACGAAGAGTACGGAATGGGTTTAGGCAGCATGATGATGACGAGAATGAGTACTGGAGGAAGTTGTAATGATAGTAGTAGTATGGGAAGCAAGCAAGCGGATTTGCTCAACAGATACACGAGCTATCTGGAAACTGCAAAGAAAATAGCCAAACTGCTTCCTAAATTCCCTGCACAGGCCAAAGTACCAGAAGATTTGGACATGGAGCTACTCTTCAGGGTTTAATTCAATTGTGATTCTTGAATATGATTAAGGGTTTTTTCTATATTTTTTTTTGTCATTCGAATAAATTATTGTTGATTCTTGTGTTTTTATTCTTCATCCGAAAAAAATAAAATAAAATAAAAAGATTCTTGTGTTTCCTTTTCTTTTCTTTTTTTTTTTTTTTTTGAAGAAATTAAGACAAATAACACCCAAAAAAAAGGGGGGTAAATACTAAAGAGAATTCCCTAATGGTTCTTCATCAATTTTCTATTATCTTAGTATAATTATTGTTGTTTTAAAATAGTGTTATCCCTTTAAGTAAATTAATTAGTTATGTTTGAAACATTTAGAAATACATACTTCATGTTAATAATATCATATGAAATGAAGGATTTATTGGATGGTAGCATCTAGAGTAATACATGTCTTTCTGTTGTGCCGAAAATAGTAGGGGTGTTACATGTATATATTGTTTTTAACTGTATATATTTTTAAGCTTCCGTTAAAAATATAACTATATGTATGCTTATTATGGGATTTAGACTTCCAGCTATGGTACAAATAATAAGTCAATGGACATATGGTTTCATGTATAAGGCACTCCCATATAATTATACTTCTTCTGTTTTTTATAAGTGCTACGGATCCACCCAACACGCAGTCCAATGCACATTTTAAGCCATTAATAACTCAAGTTCGGTACAAGTTAAATTTTAAAAGTTAGATATTAAAAACTACACGACGAGACGAATTTAACAAGATCTCGCTTGGCTATATTTTAACTTGTATAAGTATGATAAAACTTTAAGTCAAAGTGTTTGTGTGAATAGTGTCATTTTTCAACATGTTGCTCTTATTCAAGAACGGAGGAAGTACAAAGGGTTTATTCACCCATATGCATAGAGGGCTTAGACCATATCCAACCCACCATGCATTTCATTATTTTTGCAGGGTGGAGTGCAGGTGGGGCTCCAACCCACCCTGCATTTTGGCAGAAAGCACCCTCACATTTGGGAGGGTGCTACAGTGTTCCTCTCAAATGAGAGGAACACTATCAAATGAGATGAACACTATTCACACCCTGCATTTTTTTTCTTTTCATTTTTTATTTTTTTAAATATTAAAATTTATGTATTATCATAAATTGATGTAAAAATATTATCAATTGAAAAAATATGAATCAATTGTAAATTTAATTTTTTAAATATTTAAAAAGTAATTTAAAATGGAATAGATAGGGAATATTTCTTAATCCTGCAAAAATTGAGATTTACACTCACTACAAGAAAAAGTCATTTTAGCGACCGAAATTAGTGACCTAATGAAAGCGGTCGCTGTTAGCGACCAAAATTTTCTGTCACTAATTGGCGACCAAATTAGCGACATAAATTTTCTATCACAAATTAGCGATCGAATTAGCGACCGAAATTTTCTTATACCAAATTCTCGATCTAGACAAAATCAATCACCATTAGCGACCGATTTAGCGACCGAAAAACTTCGGTCGCAAGTTTTTTCTCCCCTAGTAATTTTTTTAAATAAAAAATACTCTAGCGACCGAATTAACGACCAAAAACTTCGGTAGCTAATTTTCGCGACCGCATTAGCGACCGAAAGTTTCGGTCGCTAAAGTTTTTCCATTTTTTATTCTTTATTTTGTTATTTTTAATTAATATTATTATTCTTAATATTAATTAATTTATTATAATGATTTTATCATATTATTTTGTAATTTAACTTAATTAAACATCATTTTATTTTATTTATTTTTATCTAATTATTGAATTTATTTATTTATTTAGTTTTAATTTTTTTAAGTTCAATGAATTTTATATAGTTTATTTTTAAATAGTATTAATTAAAATATATAATTAAATAATTAAACTTGATAAATAATAATAATTAAAAATTAAAATAAAATAAAAATGAAAAAAATATTAATTTTTAATCATAAGAAAATAAATAATTATATTTTTAACTTAATATTTAGATAAATAATAAATTCATATTTAAATTTAAAAATAAAATATAAATTAAATTAAATAATTATTTAAAGGCAAAAATGAAATAAATTAAAATAGATTAATAATAGTAAGATTTAATTATATATTTTAATTAATAGATTCAATTATAGTATTATTTAATTATTTAAATATATATGTTTAATATATATATAAGGCATTACATTATAAAACATGAAATACAACATAGCAGGGTGGCACATAGATGGACTTCAATGTTCAAGGAGATGGGTTCGAAACTGGTCATTAACAATTTGGTGAATTAAATGTAGTGAAAGTGGTTAGAGGTGAGGGCTGGGAGGTTGAAGGGGATGGGTTCGAGGCCGCACGGAGCCAAAAATTTTCACATTTTGGAACTTTTTAGCGATCGAAAAATTTGGTCGCTAATTTGGTCGTTAAATTTAGCTACCGATTCGTTCGGTCGCTAATGCTGTCGCAAAAATAAAAAAACCAAAAAATTGAGAGACCGAACATTTCGGTCGCCAATTCGGCGGCGGACCTTAGCGACCGAAAATTTTGGTCCGAAATTTTTCCCGGTCGCTGGAGATTTACTAACGGAGCTTTTAACGACCGGACGTCGTGCGGTCGTTAAGACGGTCGCTAAGCCGAAATAGCGACCCGTGCTCCCTCTTAACGACCACATTTGACGGTCGCTATCGGGTTTTTTTCTTGTAGTGACTGTAGCTCTATAAAAATAGAGGATTCGGTTGGAGATGGTCTTAGGACATTTCAAAATTTCTTAGCGCATTCAGACAGACAAGTCATAAGTGGAACAAAGTTATTAAGGCAAGAAAATCGATCTACACTATAATTTCTATATACAGAGTCATATAGGAGGAGATGGGGCCGGTGGGTATCCTCAATTAACCAATTAAGTTTGTGTCTAGAATTCATAGATTCTGGATCTCCAGAAAATGATACAAATCCAATTATGATATGCTAAATGCATTGTGATACGATTTTTTGATAGACAGTGACATTCATGTGTCGGCAAATGTGTGTGGGAGCCCAAGCCACATAAATTACAAATGGGGGATAAAGGGGAGGGATAGGTGCCGGGTGGGTATCAAACCCCAACCTATGGTTGGGAGACATGGGACTTGACCACTAGGGTAAGTCTCCAACCCCTGTGTGATACGATTTGTTACCATTATTGTTGACATAACACATATGGAAAGACAATTCTGTGATTATTGCAAACTGTAGAGAAGATTATATAATCCCTTAAAATGAGGAACAATGCACATAATTGTTTCTTGGGGTTGTTATCCATCCGGCTGTGAATTGAGAAAAAATATGGGTTTTAGATCTAAACGTCGATCCCAAAGATGACAACAACAATGCGATATCCGGGGAGTGCGGCTTTGTTTATGCGCATGACGGATATACGACAGATGAGGCGTGGACTGCAAGGATGCCGTCGGACCACATCATCATGTGGCAGCTTCCTTCACGATGCAAAATCGGCGGACACAACTCGTGGTGCTGATGACATAGGTAAATTATGCTTAAATGCTTGTTTTGGAACTTGTTTGTCTAAATTAATACTATGTACACTCAATATGTATGCTACACTGTGTGATGATATGTGCTACATGTTTGTTTATCACATGATGTATGCGTGCATGGTAATCGGAAATATATTATGATATAAATTGTTGGTGCTACATACAGCATGTGAAAATGCTTATATTTATTAAAGAAAATGTTAAATGAGTACAATAACAGTGTTGATTTAGAAAATTGGTATAATATGGATAAAGTCAAACAATATTTTTTTCACTACTTTCTATTAAAACTAAAGCACGACCCTTTCGAATAGGAATAAAATCCTTCCTTTTATGGTAACACGTGTATGAGGATATTGAAATTATTGCCCCAATTTGTGCCACGTATATTACAGGCCCTACCATGGATTAAGACAATCACAATCAGGGCGGATGCACCGTAAGGCTAGGTGGGGCCTCGGCCCCACCTCAAATTAAAAAAAAATTCTATTATTTTTTTTTTACCATTTTTTTACTTAAGATTAAAGAAAAAAGACTCCGGCCCTACCTCCCGAAAAATCATGAATCCTCCACTGATCACAATTCACTAAAAACCGCAACAAATTATACACCACTTACATCCTTTTGTATTAAAATAAATCGTAGCATTAACCCTATTTTTACAATTCCGTTAGGGTGCGACTAAGCATTTTGACTTGATGTACTGCGGTACATCGCAGCCATTGATTTAATTTATAAATTGATGGTTGAGATTAACTTAAAGGTTATAATAGTAAATTTGCTACATTTAGTTTGTGAACGCTAATTCTTCCATTCTTCTTCCGTTCTTCTTCTCTTCTTCTTTGCATTTCAAGGATTGATCTCATACTACCCTCCAATTTGCTTAATTATGTTGCTATACATAGATATACGTCGCTGAAATATTTTTAAATAAAGTCATTGAATTGTTCATGAAAACGTACCCGAAATATTCTAGTTGAGTCGCTGAATTGTTCTTCATAGCATCGCTGAATTGTTCTTCATGGCATCGCTGAATTCTTCTTGACAGCCTCGCTGAATTCTTCTTGACAGCCTCGCTGAATTCTTCTTTGTAGCGTCGCTGAATTCTTCTGTGTAATGTGGCTGAATGCTGAACTCTTCTAGGATAGTGTCGCTTAAATATTTTTTATAGCATCACTAAATTGTTTTTTTTGTAGCATGATTGAAATTATCTATTAATATATTTGTTACCATTCGTTGATGATTATTTGAAAATATTAGATTAGATATGATATTATTTACCAAATATTAGATATGATAACATACTAAATATAGGTTTACCAAATATTAGATATGATATTATTTACCAAATATTAGATATGATAACAGAAATGTTTTTGGTAGCATCGCTGAATCATTCTTGGTAGCATCGCTGAATTCTGCTTGGTACCATCGCTGAATTACTCTACTTGATCTCGCTGAAATATATTTGATAGCATCCCTTCATTATTTTTGATAGCATCACAGAATTGTTTTTGGTAGCATCGCTGAATTATTCTAGGTTGCGTCGCTGAATTATTCTTGGTATCATCGCTGAATTATGCTAGATACGGTCGCTGAAATATATTTGATAGCATCCCTTCATTATTTTTGGTAGCATCACATAATTGTTTTTGATAGTATCGCTGAATCATTCTAGGTTGCGTCGCTGAATTATTCTTGGTACCATCGCTGAATTATGCTAGATACTGTCGCTGAATTCCTCTACTTGTGGTCCCTGAAATATATTTTATAGCATCACTTAATTGTTTTTGGTAAGATCGCTGAAATGATCTATTAATAAATTTGATACGTATCTTTGATTATAAAAAGATATTATTTGAAATATTAGATATGGATTACCAAATATTTAATATGATTTACCAAATAATAAATATGATAACATACTAAATATAGAGTTACCAAATATTAGATATGATAACATGTCTAAATACTTGTCATATCGCTGAAATGCATTGTTTTTAAAATGAACTATTATTGTGTTATGACAAGTATACCCTTTTTCATTTACAACCCTTGGATTTTAAATGGACGCTTCAGATCGCTGCCTTGATGTGCTGTGGGATTTGTTGATTGCACCCTAACTGGACCCCTATTTTTATCACTTCTGGAGATCTATAATCAGGACTTAAACCTGATCGTCAATTAACAGGCGGAAAACAATTTAATAAATTAAACAGCCGCCACCTTGGAATTTTGGTTTTCCCAAAGAAGTTGAAGTTGACTCCCTCAAAATGACATGGTGGTTTAGGACTTTAATTAGCTTGTAGTAGTAAATTTTTGAAGTGAAAGTGTGTGTCGCATACCAGTTTACGTGGTAAGAACTTAAGAATGTCAATAAAGCCTGCTGGCTGCTTTAATATGAGTATATACTGGGATGAGGACCTAGCCCAAGCGGTTAAGTCCCTTGACTTCCAACGGAAAGTTGGAGGTTCGATTCCCACCGGCCCCCTATCCCTCCCTTTAATTCCCCTTTGTAATTGTGTGGCATGGGCTCCCACCACCCATTTCCAGTCCTTCAATGGCTCCTCCAAAAAAAAATAATATGAGTATATACTTACTTTTGTGTTTTAATAACTACACAACTTCTGTATTTCATGTAATTTAATAATATTTTTAGCTAATAATAACTCATATTATATATAAGTAAAAATTATAAAAATTTGATATTATAAAATTATATGATTAAACAGATCTAACAAGATATAATGTTTTATCTTATAGAACTCTGCTAAAAAATTTGATCGAAGAGACTCAATGAATAATTATTAGTATTATGTAAAGGGAACAATTAAATGAAAAATAATTACTCCATCCGTTCCTTTTTAGTTGTCTTTTTAGAGAGTAAAAAGTGTTCCAAAATAGTTGTCATTTTTAGGTAGTTATGCTATGTTTTTACTATATTGCCATTCACTTTACATAAATGCTATTTGTTGACATTTATTATGAATGAGTTTAGTTGAAGGGTAAAAATGTAAACTTATGAGTTAATTAATGCAAACCTTGGTTATTGAAATTGAGCTGAAAGAGATAACTAAAAAGGAACGGAGGGAGTAGTACTGTAGCATTGGCGGACAAATCCGTTTCATCGCCCATATGCCCACTTGGGAATTGGGAAAGTCATAAAACCTTGACTTCATTTGGGTCAATAATTAAAAATTTAAAGTCAAATAACCGACTGCAACTTTTATTCCGGGGAATGGTTTATAGGCTGACTGAAGCAGTTTCAGCACATGCCGAATGTGCTAGATTCCAGTACATTGGGTGATAAGTGTGTTTCGTTATATTCATTTTCCAAAATAAGGAAGTATTATTTTTGTTAAGGTGATACTATGCTTCCATCCTCATTTGGAAATAATAATAAATACCAATAATAAGAAAATCATAATTATTGACTTTCCAAATAATAATACTGCACATGCCATTTTTAATGACAATATTAAAAATCAACAAGTTACTGGTATCATATGCTTGGAGTGTGAAATCCACGACAGTTCTGGCCTTGTTTCGTGATAACATTTGTTTTAAATGTGCTAATTTGATTCATTGTATGTGATAACTTGATTTGTTGTCTGTGCTAAATGCTACCATTTAATGTGAAATATAAAAATATATTTCCTTCGTCTCGTTGTAATCGTCACGTTTGACTTTTTAGCATTATTCACTGTTAATAAAAAATATGGTCAAGTGGGATCTTGTTAAATTCGTTTAATCTTGTAGTTTTAGAATATCAAATTTTTATAATTTTTATTGCACACAAAATTTAAGTTATTAACCGCTAAAAATGTGTATTTGCATGTCTGTCAGGTGAATCCGTAGCAAAAATATTAAGATGAGGGTAGTAAATGTTAGTGGAAAATAAAATAGGAAATATAAAAATACATTACTTATCAAATCTCATTTAATATGGTAATAAAAATCACAACACAAAAGTTAGCACATACATAACTAAAATTTATCATTCAGCCCAGGCTGAAAACTGCTTCATTCAGCCTATAAACCGTTCCCTTTATTCTGCATCACTTAACATTCATAAGGGAAAAGTAAATGAAGACAATTAATACCAAAAGAGAAGAGAGTGTCTGTCTAAGGTAGTTAATTAATGTACCAGGCCGGTTTCGGTGCAGACCGGCTGTAGGTGCTAGCACATTTAAAAGTGGTGGGTATGTGTATATGAAGTGATGTGTGAGTATAAAAAAGTGATGGATGTAGGTTATGAACCAAAAACTAATAATAAAAAAAAACAATCTACCATCTATACATCAAGGGCTACACATCATTTTTAGTGCTGTCTGCACCTGCTGGCAATTGCTATGTCATTACAGAGACCGAATTGGTACCAAATAACCGGCCAGCTAATTGGTTGTTTTATTGTTTCTCTGGTTTTGCAGATGATGTATGCAATAGTGTAAACAAGAACCGGTATAACTAACTACTCCGTATATTAATTACTGTAATGTGAACAGATGGAGTTTGACTTTGTATATGTGGAATAAGTCGACATATATACTAGTAGGTGTTACTCCCTCCGTCCCACGAAATTTGGCCACTATTCTTTTTTAGAGTGTCCCACGAAATTTGGCGACTTTCCATTTTTAGATAAATTAAAATAATATAACTTAGATTAGAATTTTAATGGTTGTCAAATTATATTAAAAGTGTTCACTTTTACTATTCTGCACAAATTCCGATGCACTTTTACTTTTTTTACCCAAAGTCCCTAGCATTTCTTTAATTCTTAATATTTTAAAATTGGTACAAACAAAAATTGTATAAAATATATATTATGAAACTACACGATGACGATTCTAAGAAGATCAAACTTGAATATTTTCTCTAATTGTATCATTACATAATACAATGTCAAAGTTAAACAATAAACAGTATCAAAATTCATTAGAATCTTAAACACAAAATGCTTACATCACTTTAACTACTAAACCCCACTACCTAAATTACCGTGCCCAAAAAAAAGTAGCCATATTTCGCGGGACGGAGGAAGTATAATTTGAGGGATTCAGATCTATCTTATCAATTGGCATATGCAAAGAGGTGCTGCAAAAGTGATTCTTGGACACGAAGCAGGGTTTAGGGTGATCCATGAATATAATACTTACTATATGCTTGGATTTAAAGTACAGAATAATGGACAGCAACTTTCAAGCGTGTGTGTTCTTTGGAAAAAATAAGATTGGTATTATATCGTTCTATTACACATTTGGTATTATAAGGCGAAAATTTTACAGAGTACAATATGTATGTAATATTTTATCAAAATGGTAGCACTTTTTTTGATGAATTACCGGCTATCCCAATGTCGCATTGGACATAAGACTAATCTCTCGAGATCTGCATGAGCAACATGCCCGGTGCTTAGCAGGAGCACCCGGTGCTCTGCTCAGGGCCCCACATTTTAAAAAAAATTAATTGAAGACTTTTTTAAAAAAAAAATTTATTGATATTTTAGAGTATATAGGAGATTAGGAGTTTATAAATTTGTTAATACTTTATTATTAATTAGTTCTTTGCCATGTGGTGGGCTTATATTATCTAGTTAATTACTTATTTGAATTGTATTTCTTTAAAAATTAGTTAAATTTTTGAACTTATAGCTAATTCTTATAGCTTGATAATTTTGTCAATCTTCCCTAGTGAAAAAAAAAATCTTGACTATATATTTTAACAAAATACAATAATACTATTTTATATATTTTACTAAAATAAAATATTAAATTAATTTTATAGTAATAAAATATAGTTCATTTTATAGGCCCCATTGTTTAAGTTTTGCTCGGGGCCTCCAAAATGTTCGGGACGGCCCTGATGGGCAATGAAAGACGTCTCTCTCAAAGTAATTTTTTGCATACACAATGTTCGAACCCGAAATCTTGCTTAAGCGATTAGAGTCACAATCCACTCAAGCCAACTTCTGTTGGTTTAAAGATTGGTTGTTAACTTAGATTATTTAATTTGTGAATATTTTTATTGAATATTGAATATAATTATAATAATAATAAAGTTATGGATATTCATGTTGGAAAGATTTTTATTGAATTTTGAATTCGCAATTTCTAATGCTGAACGAGCAGCCTCACTATCATCAGTGAGGCCCAATCAAGCGGGTGGTTGTATATTCCAATTCCAAATTCTAACGTCAAATTTAAATGCACGGTATGTACATAACAAACAATTACTATACTATTAAGGAAAGTTTAAGTGTGTAACTACAATTGGGCCAACTATTAGTCTCTGGTGCCCATTTTCTAATACAGGCACATTTAAATTGTTACTACTAAAAACAATAGCACCCATTATTCATTATTTATTGGCCCATCGCTATATTTCTGTTGTTGCCCGTCGGACGCTGATTAGGGTCTTATATAAAAAATAATAATAATAATAATAATAAAGATAATTTTATTACTTCCTCCATCTCAATACGCTACAAGTCAAAAAAAAAAAAAAAAAGATACGCTAGATTGGGCTTTTTGTCACTATTCAAACTTTAACTTTAATTTAAATTTTTATCATAGTTATGTAAAAAAAAAAAACATAATCAAGTGAAGTGTTATTAAATTTGTATAATCTTGTAGGTTTATAATATTAATTTTTCATAACTTTTATTTGTACACAACTTAAGTTATTAATCGTTAAAAATATGCATCGGCATGCGTGTTTGAACCCAACATAACGTTTTTATTGAGACGGAGGAAGTATTATTTAAAGTTAATCACATAATTCTAGAATATTCACGTTTGATAATTTATATATATGCACTGAATATAGGATTGTGGCACTTTAGTTTCAGGAAACCAGATGCATCTCTCCGTCTACGTCTCCGACGTAGAAACCAATGTCAAGAATTTTGTCTTCGTCATATACTCCATTGCACGTCATTATTTAAGAAATATGACCAACAACTATTTAACTTGAATGTTTCGAAATTTACTTCTATGCCGCCTCTATCCCTCTAGCCATAACGTGTATATATATAGTAGCTCGATCAATTTGAGGTAGGGATCGGAATTAATTAGCCATAATTAATGATGATGAACAATATGCTTCAATTATTCCTTTCCCTGCAGCTCCTCACTCTTGGTTTATTAGGTTCTCATCACCTTCTCTGTGGTAATGTTTTTCTTAATTACATTTGTTATACTACTATTTATTATTGCATACTCCTAAAACTAACGTGATTTCTATCATTTAGTACATTCACTAATTGTATCAAATGTATAATTTTGCTGCGTGCTCAAATTCGCCTATTATTATTATTATTATTATTATTATTATTATTATTATTATTATTATTCACTTTTTCAGCCGGCGGGAAAGTGATGATGGAGTACATAGGAGCCACCGGAGCTCCGGTCCAAATCTCCAGCGTCCCCGTCGATCCGGCCATCGATTTCCACTTCATCCTGGGCTTCGCCATCGACTCCGACCCCTCCGGCAATCCGCAGAACGGCGTCTTCTCGCCCTACTGGTCATCCACTCTCACCCCGGCCGCCATCTCCGCCGTCAAGTCCCTCCACCCCAAAGTGAAAGCCCTCGCCAGCCTCTCCGGCTGGAGCATCGGCGGCAAAACCCTCTCCTGGTACAACCCCGCCGACCCCAACCTCTGGATCCACAACGCATTCGCATCCCTCAAGTCCCTGATCCAAACCTACCACCTCGACGGCATCGACGTCGACTACGAGAGGTTCCCGGGCAGGAATCCCACCACGTTCGCGTACTGCATCGGGGAGCTGATCACGATGCTGAAGAACCAGAGCGTGATCTCGGTGGCGACCGTCGCGCCTTACTACCTGACGGCGGCGCGATACGTGGAGCTGCACGAGGAGTACGGGGAGGTGATAGACTACCTGAACTACCAATTTTATACGGACAAGGTGAGCGGGGCGGCGGAGTACGTGGAGGCGTTCGGGAATAGGAGCGCGGAGTTCCGGGGAGGGCGGGTGGTGCCGAGCTACGAAGTGGACGGGAGAGGGATTCAGGGGGATGGGTTTTTCGAGGCGCTGAGGATGTTGGAGGAGAAAGGGTTTGCGGTGAATGGGGCGATGATATACTCGGCGGATGCTTCGGTTTCCAATGGTTTCTATTACGAGAGGAAGACGCAGGAATTCTTGCGGCACAATTCCACCGCCGCCGGCGGTGGATAGCGTCGGCCGTCGGTCGGTCGGACCGGGGGCTGCTGTATTATAAGAATAATAAATGACCAGCTGGAAAAAAAAGATCATGTTTGCTTTTGAGGATTATTATTGTGGATCGTCGAAGTGATGAGTGATTTTGATGTAGAATAGTTGTTGAGCATGGATTAAGAAATTGGTTTGAAAAAGTATTCCCTTTATCATTATTTGGTTTGGAACAAATTTGTTTGTTTTATTTTATTTTATTTTATTATTATTATTATTATTTTTTTTTTTGGGGGGTTGCATTTCCTTCGATGATGATCCACATTAATGGTAACTGGGAATGTATACTTCAAGTCTTCAATTGAATTTACAATTTGGTATTTAAGTGCGGAAAAAAAAAATCTATTTAGTCCTATAAATTTTTTTAATTTCTAAAATCATCCCACAAATATTGAATTAGACGAACACGTTCTGAACCCGATTTTTATTAATTTTCGCCGAACTCGTCCCATAACTATCCTAATGGAGGGATGGGTTCGGCGATGTTTAGGGTTGTTATGGGACGTGTTCGGCGATGATTAGCAAAAAAATCAAGTTCATAGACGGATTTGGTGAAAATTATGGTAGTTATTGGACGGATTCGTCTAATTCAATATTTGTGGGACTATTTCGAATTTTTTTTTTAAATTATGGGACGATATTGATTTTTTTCCTTTAAGTGCGAATCAATTCAGAGAAATATCTACCTGAATATTAGAGTATCCCCATGCTTCATTTGATACAAGACTAATTTCCGAGGATACATTAAATTGTTGTGTCTCTCCCAAAACAGAATTCTGCATACATAAAGGTTCGAACCGAAACCTTTGTTTAAACTGTAAGAGCATCATACCACTCAGGCCAACTGCATTTGATAATTATTTATTATAGTATAGTATTTCAAGAAGCACAACAACGAAATTATTTAGGAATGGAGACTTACCCTAGTAGTCAAGTTCCCGACTCCCAACTTGTTCGATTCCACACCCGACCTTTATTCCTCTATTTATTCTCCTTTGTAATTTGTGTGGCTTGGGAGCCCATGCCACACAAATTACAAATAGAATAAAGGGGAATTTTTTCTATTTTTTTAAGTGCTACATTTGCATAGTAATTACTATCGATTGAGTTACTTTGGTTCGAGTTTTTTTACATAGTAATATAAAATAAAATATAGTCAAGTAATATTTTGTTGGATTCGTTTAATCTCATATATTTAAAATATCAATTTTTTTATATAAATTTTATTTTTATATAATTTGAGATATTAAGCAATAAAAATATATTTTGGACGACTGCATGAAATCATGAAATGTAACTCTTGGAAGGGAAAAACAAAAAAAAGGGAGTATGTGAATTCATACCCATATATCTATATACTAATAAAAATAAAAAATATATTAAGAAAAACACTTGCCCTTGTCTACAATAATACTTCATGACTTATTAACATGGTATTCATCTATCACAATATCGGCTAGTGAACAGTGCTGGCTCGACTCATGAATGGTGAAGCAAAAATTCATTATATCTCAATACCATAACCCATCTCTTTCTCCATGAGATTCAAAATTTGAATACTTAAAATCGTTTGAAAAAAAAAAAGCTGCATTCTAGTAGACATTTCAATTGCAATTTCCAAGCGGAATTCCCCTTCCCCTTCGGACTTCCAAACCCTAGATCTCGTTGTTCGGAATCTCATCATTCCTGGCCACACGCTTCGCCGGCTTTGTCTTTTCCGATTCCCGACAAACCGTTAGTTGCTTAATTTGTTGTTTCACGTTGCAGTTTATTTATTTTTTTCCTTTTTTTTTTCCTTTGATGTTCAATTTTGTATTTTTAGTAATACACATTCTCAAGCTTTTAATGACTCATCCAAGAAAAAATGAATAATACTATATTTTTTTTTACTGAACAGCCCATACCTGTATAATGAGCAGTATTTGAGTTTAGGGTTTAATTAATGAATAAATTTGTAGTAAAAATTTGGACATCATAATATCTTTAAAACTAAAAAATGAAAAGTGACCATGCCATATAAATTCAATTGTATTTAGGGTAAAAACGGTATGATAAATATCCGACTAATTTGACGCGATATTCAAATATATTCAAATTCAAAATTTGTTATATGGGTGGATATTGGATTCGATGGGATATTACTAAGATATGATCCGGATTGTAAATCCATATTCGAGCCGCATCCGAGAAAAAATTATAAGATAATATTTAAGTCCGATAACAGTTGGTACTGATTAAATCCCTTACTGTATTTCACTCTATTTAAAATTGATTTTGTTTTCAAAATTCTAACTGAAAAAGTAAACTTGATTGAATTTGAAAACTCTTACATGTTGTAAACTCCATCAAAATAAAACGAGTGTTTTTCAAACTCAACCGAATAAAATTCAAACTAATTTAAATTAGTAGTACTGCTATTTAATAATTTAATAATTCACCCCCTCAAGAAATTTGAATTTAGTTCCTTTCCCACACCAAATTCCATTCCAACGAACCAAGGCAGGCAAAATATGCCGTCACTCGGAAAGGTCGAATTTTACCTAATTACTACTAGTCTTATAAATATAAGAAAATATATTATTATATCAAAAAAGAAAGAAAAGGGAAAAAAAATTATATTCCCATTCTTCCCCCACTGTCAAACAGCTTCCGCGCACGTTAGCACTACCCACGCCTCTCCTCTCTCTCTGGCCTGCGCCTCTTCCCCCATTCATCTGCTATAGGGGTTACGGGCGATCTCCCCACCACCTGATTCACACCCCAATTTTCCCCAATTATCGCAGTATCTACTTTTCCAATTTGAGTTTCTGGGTGCAGAGCTGGGGCTGAATTGCGTTAAACTCTTGAATTTGGGGGGTTTTGGATTGAACAAATTTTCAGTTTTTGTTTGGGGATGAGCACAAGGAGGAGCTGACGATGGTCGGGCTACTGGGATTGACGCGTGCCCTGGGCGAGTGGGCTGAGTCGCCTCGCGAGGTGACGCGGACGATTCCGACCAGTGAAAGCATCGGGGAGAGCGGCTGGCTGATCAGATTCTTTGACTCCTCGTTTTTCTGCGAATGGATCGCTGTCAGCTACCTCTACAAGCACGATCATCCAGGGGTAAGGGACTACTTGTGCAATCGTATGTATACTCTTCCTCTATCTGGTATCGAGAGCTACTTGTTTCAGATTTGCTACATGTGCATTCACAAGCCTAGCCCATCTCTCGATAAGTTTGTTATCGATATTTGCTCTAGATCGCTCAAAATTGCTCTCAAAGTGCACTGGTTCTTGATGGCGGAGTTGGAGGATGTGGATGATAATGAGGGCATTAGTAGAATTCAGGATAAATGCCAGGTAGCGGCAACTTTAATGGGTGAATGGCCTCCTTTGATTAAATCTGAGGCTCGGAGTGGTATTTTTATGCCGTCATTGTCTAGTAGCAATGACAATGGGAGTAGTAGCAGCCCCATCGGGAAGAACCAAGTTCTCAATAGGTTGTTGTCGTCCAAGCAGAAGTTATTGTCTTTAACTTCTTCGCCTCCGAGTAACACATTGGTTCCACGATCATTCTCACTTTCGCCCACTTCAGGGAACTCATTAGTACAGGATGATGGCGGCATGGTGGTGGGATCACCAGAGGATGGTAATAAGATTTTTAAGAAATTCATTCCAGGGCCCAAGATGAGGGATGCACTCTTGTTTAGAAAATCAGTTGGAAAGGAAGATGAGGAGCCTGAGAAGGAAGGTGGGTTTTTTAAGAAATTGTTGAAGGATAATAAGGATGAGGTTGTAGGGAAGGCAGTGGAAAAGGATAAAGAAAATGATGAGGAGCCTGAGAAGGAAGGTGGCTTTTTCAAGAGATTGTTGAGGGATAGTCGGGATGAGGATGCTAGGAAATCCACGGGTAAAGATAAAGAGAACAGTGAGGAGCATGAGAAGGAAGGTGGGTTTTTCAAGAGGATGTTGAGGGATAACCGAGATGAGGATGTGAGCAAATCGGTAGATAAACGTAAAGATAAGGAGGATCATGAGAAAGATGGTGGGTTTTTCAGAAAGTTATTAAGTAGTAGTCGTGATGAAGATATGAAACAGTCTGTCGATAAGAACGATGAGGATCTGGAGAAAGATGGTTTCCTTCGAAGGTTATTAAGTAACAAAGATGAGGAAGAAGTTAGCTCCACTACGGATAAATTTTTCAAACGTTTGTTTCGGGACAGTAAAAGTGATTCTGAGGACAAGGTGTTGTCAAAAACTGTGGAAGATGATGAAAAGGAAGGGTTTTTCAAGAAGCTCTTTAAAGATAAATTTGATGAGAAGAAGGATGCTAGTGATAAAATTGATGATATAGAAAGGGTAGCAAAGAACTCGGAAGATGATGATAAAGAGGGGTTCTTTAAAAAGGTGATAAAAGATATATTTGTTGATAAAAAAGATATGAGCAGTAACAATGACGGGGAGAAACTGGGTTGTGTAAATAATGAAGACGAAGAGCCATCAGAGTTTTTCTTGTTTCGTAGATTGTTCCGCGTACATCCAGAAGATTCAAAAAACACTTTGGCTAATAACAATAGCTGCGATACAAACATGCTTGAAAGCAGCCCTGGAACAGAGAATTTTTTTCAGAAGCTGTTCAAGGATCGTGACCGTTCAGTGGAAGATTCTGAACTCTATGGTTCAAAAAGGAGTAAACTGGTTGGTTCTTATTTTATTTTCTTTTCATTGTTGATAAGTGTGTTAATTGTATTAGTTTCTCCCCCCAATTGCCTTAATTTTCTAAGTTACTTTGAACTTCAAAATCAACTTGTGCTAACTTTGTTGCGCTTTCTGCCAATGAGGCAGATAGATGCCTGGAACATTGCCTTTCAGTTGCTTATTTTGTAGGTATTTTGGTAAAACCGAAGTCTAAAATTTAAATACATTATGACACAAGAAAAATATATTTATTCTAAGCCCTATGATCTCAACAATTTTTCATAGAAACAATATCTGAAAGGCTTATTTCTTACCTTTTAGAATTGGTTTAGTCATGAAAATTTCAAACACACTTGATGAATTAAAATTATCCTGTTTTTGTAATCATAGCATAAGAATTCAAATATCAAATATGATGCCCATAAATTTAAGTAATGTATGAAGCTACAAAATAGAGTCTTATCTTAGATAGATTGTTAAATAGATATTGTTGAATGTCCCGCATCGAAAGACTGTTGTGATTCCCTCCTACATATACGGCTAATGAGCCACTCCACTCATTGCCAATTGTTTTAGTTGGAAGGTCCTGTCCCTTTGTTTACCTTGGCAACAAAGTCATGGTACCTGTATTGGGTGTTGTTAGTCTTGGGTTGGACTTTGTTTTCAGATGAAATATCATCTTGAGTGGGGTGTGATGAATATCCCACATTGAAAGAATACTCCTGTATATACAAGACAAGGGCCACTTCAGTCATTGCCAATTGGTTTTGAGTTGGAGGCTTTTGTCCCTTGTTTAACAGATATTAAGAATCTGGGGCTGTATATATACTGCAACACAACCAATGTAGACAGAACTCAACGGACTTGTTTCTGTACTTTTAGCTTTATAAGGCATGCAGTGTTGGGGTTTAGGGTTTAGGGCTGTTGACAACCAAATCGGCCTCCAGATATCCATTATCAGCTGCATCACGTAGCACAAGTGAAAACTGAAATCCTTATCCCTGATAATTTATTCACTCGTGTTCCTTGTGATTTTTGGGTAAGGATGTTTCATATATTTCTCCTAGCTTGATACTATTTTACCACCCAGACAGCACTGTTTCTGCATATGTTCCTACATATATATCATGCCAATACAAACAGATGTGTAAAGCAGAATGTCAGAATCTGGATGTGGAGGTGAGACATGTGTAAAAGCATGATAGTCAACAATTAGATGGGTATAACATGCGTGAAGCCATAATATTCATTTGTATGATCCGTTGTGTTGTGTGATGGTGCAGTGCAGTCTAGGGAATTTTCTTTTGTTTCTTTAATTTGATTGAAAGTACATTCTGCTGCTTGCAGTTTGTCATATTACATAATACATAATGTGAAGTGCTCATTAGCGCTCCCCGAGCAATTGATAACTAAACTTTCTCTGACAGAGAAGTGCCACTGAAAAGCTAAATGGCAAGCCACCTCTTCCAAGTGCACAACAGTTCAGAAAGGGAACTTATCATGAATCACTTGACTTTGTTCAAAGTTTATGCGAGACATCCTATGGTCTTGTTGATGTATTTCCTGTTGAAGACCGCAAAAGTGCGCTCCGTGAGGTTGTCTTTTCCTCTAGGTTCCTTTTGTATGAAAAGTTTTTGTAACTGGCATCGATCGTTATCCATACTGAAGCTTTGATTTTTACATTTCAGTCTCTTGTAGAGATCAATGCACATATAGATGAAGCCCAGAGCAGTGGAGGTAAATATATTTTGACACACTTACTACAACTAGCTGATATTTTCTTGAGCTTCAAACCCTGTATAATGTTTTGGAGGAGGTGCATTTGTGCGTATTAGTACAGTTTATTGTACCTGCATAGCATTGATGCTTTCTGCTATTTTCTGAGTCTAAAATTTGTTTGGAACTCGGAGGATTGTGGTCTCTGGTTTATTAGCCTTCACTATGTGCATTTTCTAGTCCAAATAGGGGTGATTTGGTATAGTTCAATGAGAAAGCTGTCTGAAATTTGTTGTGACTCCAAACTGTAGTTGTAAATGATACAGCAGGCTCAGTATTCGGGATGAAAGTTGGTCTACCTACAGACTATTACCATTTTCTTACCTCAGCATCTTATGCTTATTGTGGATGGATTTGTGTTTCATGTGGAAGTCCTTGTTTGTGATGACTGGGGAGTGGGAATTATCCTGATGGGGCAGGGGCTTACTTTCAGCTTTCCTTGAACCTACCAACATGGACAGAATTTGTGTATGGACGAGAACTGTGTTATGATGGCATGCTAGAATATGAAAATTTTCTGCGCCAAGAGATCTTGAGAATCAGTTGCATGCATAGACTGAGAAAAGTGCATTTGCAGATAGCATTGAAATTGTTATGTGAAAATGCTGTGGCTTTTATCATAATGAGTTGTGAGCTGCATCGAACATGGAATTTATTTTAATATTTCTTGTGCATTCAGTGGTTCTCATGATTTCATTTGGCATAACTTCTTATACTTTACCATTTTCACCACTTTTTACATTTTTAAATATGTTTTTGGTCTGCCTAGTGCATAAAATACTGCTATCCCATCGTTCTCACAAGGATAGCTCAGGCTAAAACTTTTCTGACTCAACTATTTGCTCGGATTTCGTATCATAAGTCATACTGTTTAGACTTTTTTGGGAACAGATTTTCGGGTATCTAGGCCCTGTTAGCTTATCCTAGGAGTTAGATTCTTCTTTTGTTGAAACTCTTCCTGTTCGTTCTCTCTTCGCCCTGGTTCCCCTTGCGTTAGGTGACATCAAGGCCTGATTGGATGGTACTTCACATTTCACAAATTTTAAGAGACTTTCTTCCCAAAGACACTGCCAATACACATTAGAATTCTCATAAAAAAAAGTGACCCACATTTTCTTCTTATTCTCTCTTGTATTTTGCACTTTATCATATTTTGTTTCATTTTTTTTTGTTAAAAGTCAGTTACAAAATTTTCATTTTCTACTTTATAAATAAGTATTTGTTTTGAAATATTTTTATGGCAGTCATTTTAGTTGTACATTTTTTAGTATTCGTTTCAAAAGATTATTATAACTATTACTGACATAGCCGTGCACTTTTCTTTCAACCATCATCAGAAGTAATATGTTATTGTTATAATTATTGTCACAATCAAACAAAATAGTTGTGTTCCCTAGTTCCCTTTGTTCTTTCCTTATAAAACCATCCAATTGCTCCCTAAGTTTATCTAGTTTTGTTTTATCTGATAATGCTGCAGGAATATGTTTTCCAATGGGTAAGGGTATGTATCGCGTGGTACACATACCTGAAGAAGAAGCTGTTCTCTTAAATTCGAGAGAAAAGGCTCCTTACATGATATGTATTGAAGTTTTGAAGAGTGAAGGTCCAAGGTGATTTTCAGATTATTTTGTTGAATTGTGAATTTAAAATTCTGTTAGTCTTATTCGTGGGAATAGTAATGGAGGAATTTTGTCTCTTTTTCTCTTCAATTAGTAACTCAAAGGATGCATCCAATTCACAAAAGCTTTCTAAAGGAGGAATTCCTTTAGCAAATGGTGATGCCCTTTTACCAAAACCTCCACCCTGGGCTTATCCTCTGGGTACAGGGCAGGATTCGTACCATAGTGGTTATGATAGGATGTCGAAATCTACCTCTGAAGCTATAGATCAGGCAATGGCTCAGTTAAGTGAGGCCAGTGTGAAATTTGTTAGTGTTAATTTATCCGTGGAGAAGGAATCGGACGATGCTGATAGTTTTTTCAATCCTCAACCAGCATCTGCTAATCGTGGCCAGATTAGGGAGGCTGGTTGTACGTGTCAATTAAAGGGTGAGTGTAATTTGGAATGGGTGCGGGTTGTCTTGTCAGCTGAACCCGGAATTAGCATGGATGATGTGGTGGACCAAGAACCGCCACGACGGAAAGAGCATCGTCGTGTTCCAAGTACTGTAGCTATTGAGGAAGTCAAGGTAATGATGCACTTGTGATATTTGTTGATGAAAAATCCTTATAATCAGTGCCCATCTGTCATAGTTGACATCATTATTGTTCATTGGTATCCATGTGCGCAGGCTGCTACTTTGAAAGGAGAAGCACCCCCTGGACTTCCTCTAAAAGGAGCTGGTCAGGATTCATCAGATGCACAACCCCAGGTGAAAATGGCCAAAATAATTTCTTTTTGTTGATATATTATCGTAGATTGTCAGTTTACATTCTCGAATTAAACAGATTGAAAATGGGGTATTTCCCAAAGTTAGTGATGCATTAGCTGGGGAACTGTGGGATGTAAAGAAGGAAAGAATCCGTAAAGCCTCACTATATGGAAAATCACCCGGTTGGGACTTGCGATCTGTAAGTTGTTGACTGTGTTTTTTCCTTGTACAGAATCTATCTTTGCAGTAATTTGGTGTACACCACGCATCCATATTCATGTGCTATAGATGGTGTGTTAGCACATGCAAGTTCTTGGCTAGATATTGCAGGGGGACCAGAGATATTACTATTGCATATTAGTAGAACCGTGAATTTCTTCATTTGCCTGTCCCTTTATACTGCTGATGTTCCAAAATTATTCTTCATTCTTCTTTTCTAAATCTCACTTCACCGTTCATCTTCAGTATCTCATATCTTTCACCACATCTTTCCCCCTGTTGGATAACTTTTCTAGTTCTTGTTTATCTACTATTAGGTGATTGTGAAGAGTGGGGATGACTGTAGGCAGGAGCACCTTGCCGTACAACTCATTTCCCATTTTTATGGTAGGCCTTCATGTTCTAATACTATGTTTGACACTTTGTTCTGCTCTAGTGTAACTCCTCTTATGTGTGCTTGTCGACGGTTCAGTTTCTGAATTCTCATTTTCCGCAGATACATATATCGTTTCCTCCAATATGGACTTAATGCGCGATGTATTTTAGTACAAACCTACGATGCTCATTTGCTCTTCCTAATACTACCTCTGTCTCAGTATATTTGTTACGGATGGTTTTTGGCACTATTCACTGTTTAACTTTGATTCGAATTTTTATCATAGCTATGTAAGAAAAAAACATAGTCAAGTGAGATCTTGTTAGATTCGTTTAATCTTGTAGTTTTAGACAATTAACTTTTTATAACTTTTCGTTGTACACAATTTAAGTTATTAACCGTTAAAAATGTGTATCGGCATACGTGTTGGGTGGGTCCGTAACAAAAATAGTGAGACGGAGGAAGTATACTTTTGATTGTTAATTATACCACATTGAAGAATTTGTGGGATTTCCCCTAGTTTATATGGGATAGAGGTTAATCCACTCATTGTCAATTGGTTGTGAGTTGCAAGTTTTTGTCCCTTGTTTAACATAGTATCAGAGCCATGGCATCCGTATTAGGTATGTTTCTGATTCTCTGTGGGATTCGATTCAGGATGAGATAACATGTTGAGGGGCGTGTGTTAAGTATTCCACATCGAAGAATTTGTGGGATTTCCCCTAGTTTATATGGAACAGAGGCCAAGCTACTCATTGCCAATTGGTTTTGAATTGGGAGCTTATAATCTTTGTTTAACATTGATGATAATTCTGAGACAATAAGCTATATGGTACTCTGAGCATAATTGGTTGTGAGGATGACATGATTTCTGTACATGGTTTTCAACTTTGCAAATCTTATCTCTTTCTTTCTTTTCTTTTTTCTTTTTAACAAAGAAGGTAGGCTCATAATTTTGTAAGAAATGGTTTGAATGGCTCTGTTTGTGGCTTGAATGATTTTCTTTCAAGTCCTGCCATACACTACGTATTAGTTATCTTGCTATTCATCATTTGATGGTACTGAATCGTTATAAAGCCTTGCTCTCATCAGCATGAACCTTCTTGGTCATATTTTGTATAAATCTATTGATATTTTTGTTTCCACTACCTTTGAATGCTAGATATATTCCAGGAAGCAGGTCTCCCACTGTGGCTGCGTCCTTACGAAGTACTAGTTACTTCATCTTACACTGCACTCATTGAAACTATTCCAGACACGGTAATTATATTGTTTATGAATAAAAGCTGTAATTGAATATTATGCTTATTGCTAGCACCCATCTTATGAGTAAAGCTGTTCTGGACAGGCATCGTTGCATTCAATCAAGAGTAGATTTCCTGACATTTCCAGTCTACGCAACTTCTTTGTTGCCAAGTATGGAGAAAATTCTCCGACTTATAAGCTTGCCCAGGTAAATAAATTTCCAATGTCTTAAAATTAACTTGCATTCAAGTTCATTTGGAACATTAAAGTTGTTACTTCTCTTTTTATTTTTATGGGGATCGTTTTGTGATAACGTTAAAGTCATATGAGGCGCTTGGTAGAAGTGTTTTGATATTGGGTATGAGAAATCAGCCTTATATCCTAACTCTCTGTTTGGAACAAATAATTTGAAGGTCGAATTTGTATTAATTATCAAATACAAAGGTATGTGAAATCCTTTGCTCAAATTCAAAGGATTAAAATCCCAACCCCATTCCAATTTTGCTTTTGATCCTGATTACGGGGTTAAAACCGAATGCCCCCTAAATGAGGTACACTAAAAACACTAATCCCTGTCTAATCTAGTTTATGCATAGAATTAATTTACATCGTGGTTCCCTACTAATGAAGATTGTCCATGATTTTCCATCATATTCAGTGTATTTGATGGGACCCAAATTGGAACCTTTAAATGTATCTTTGAGTCTAATGTTTCTTTGTTTATCTGAAATTGGAACAATTTGAAATAATCTTAACAACCATTGATTCCTGACTTTTATGAGTCTCCATTTTCCATTGCAGAGGAATTTTGTTGAAAGCATGGCAGGATACTCTCTGGTGTGCTACCTTTTACAGGTGAACTCTCCTTTCTAAGTCAAGTGGGGTGTACAGAGATTGTCTGTTTTTGTTTTTGACCTTTTTCCGTTATTTAATGATGTCATAAAGGTGTTGGATGAGTATAATGTATAATACATAACTTAATATTCAACTAATTTAGTTTTGTCTTCATTCAACTAATTTAGTTTTTGTTTTTGAACTTTTTCCGTTATTTAATGATGTCGTAAAGGTGTTGGATGAGTATAAATGTATAATACATAACTTAATATTCAACTAATTTAGTTTTTTCTTCATTTTCTAGGTGTATTTTGGTGTATCTTTTCATTTTTCTTCTTTTAATATTTCTCTGAAGTAGCACAGCCAACATTCCAGGCTTTTTGAGGACAAGGACATCCCACGAATATGACTTTTGCCACACATAAAAATATTGCTCTAGAAAAATTTCCAGCCTCTAGAGACTAGAAACCAGTATATATAATCATGGTTTTTTTTTTTTTTTTTTTGGGTATATGTAGTATTTGTTTTTTACTATTTTATTGTTTTATAAATCGAATAATTTAATGATTGGACGATGTCAAGAGGTATAAGATTGATAGATGGTTTAAAGAATGGGGTTTTATGGGGGCATTAAATGTGAATTTGGATTTATTTATTTGTGTGTTTGGTAAGACCTTAGAAAAGGTTATGGTTGGTTGGTTATGGGTTTGTATTTATTTTTTCTCCTCAGGTGAAGGATAGGCACAATGGGAATTTATTGTTAGATGAAGAAGGCCATATCATACACATTGACTTTGGCTTCATGCTTTCGAATTCGCCTGGAGGTGTAAATTTTGAAAGTGCACCATTTAAATTAACCCGTGAACTTTTGGAGGTAAGGACATATTAAATTATGGTAGACAGAACCATATAATGTGACATGAATTACCAATATATGTCGATTTATAAACATGAAGAAATTTGCAATATAAGAAGCCAAATTGTTGGTTTTTGCTAGGTGATGGACTCTGATGCTGAGGGAGTTCCAAGTGAATTTTTTGATTATTTTAAGGTAAATTATTGAATTGCCCATTGAATGTCCATATATGATCAGTGTATCATTTTATAGTTAAGGTGTTTTATCTTTTCCACCGTTTATGTTCTTTCAGGTTTTATGCATCCAAGGTTTTCTTACGTGTCGTAAACATGCAGAACGCATCATTCTTCTTGTTGAGATGTTGCAGGTGATTAAACTCTGTTTTCAATCTCTGGCTCTTTTTACCTTTTCAGCATGCTAGCTGCTAAATAGCTTTTATAAATGTTTAATTTAATGATGGATGGATTTTTAAATGGGGCATTCAAGATGCAAGAGAGGAAAGAGGATCCATTTGGGCCTATAAGTGATAACTGACATCTCCTCAAGTGTATATAATAAAGGACAATGGGTTGATCAACGATTCACTTTTCAAGAAGTGCATAAAAGGATACATATTAATAATTAGAATTTCTTTTGGATATACAGTATAATTACTTAGTGTATTAAATTTAAAGAAAAGTTCTTTTGTTTATTGTGCATTGTTGATGGTGGGGATGGAACTCCGTCTGGATTAGTTTCTATGATGTTTAAAAAACAACAATTTTTTTGAGGAGCCAAAGCGAGATAACAAAGTCTAAAGAACAACATATCAACGGAAGTTCTAAATCACAGATTAAAATCTATTTGGCACTTGACTTATCATTCAAGTTGGATACACTTAAAGCTTTGAAATCTGTGCTTCTCTGACATATACTGTTTGCAACATTCCTGCTGATAAAGCCTCATAGCTCATACCTTCCAAACTTCCAAAACTGCTTATAGAATTTTTATTCTGCATTTTTAGATTGTGGTAGATGCTTTTTTGTCAGAAGTAACTGACTTGCAGCTGAACTTCTCATGATCTGTGATTTCTAAAGAATTTATACACTTTTTATATCAAAAGAGAGGTAGCTTCTGCTATAGAAGTGGAAAAATGGGAGGGTCTGTATTTAGAAGAGATGTTCTTTTCTACTGTATCAGATTTTCAGGATGCATCTTGGAGATATGTTGGTGTTGGTAGAAATTAATTTTCACTTTATTTGTGCCTGTTGCATTAAATAAATTGAAACCGATTGTCCATTGGTTGTTTAATTATGAAGCATGGGTGTATTTCAGATACAAGTTTTCCTCGATCCAACCTCTTAACATTTTATTGCAGGATTCTGATTTCCCTTGTTTCAAGGGTGGTCCACGAACAATACAAAACTTGAGAAAACGGTTTCATCTTAGTTTGACCGAAGAGGTATGTTCCTTTCTCTCCCATTTTCTATTACAATATTATATAGTGCTCCAAATCATGATTGGTGTTGCCTCTGGCAGCAATGCGTCTCTTTGGTGCTCTCGCTGATCAGCAGCAGTTTAGATGCTTGGCGAACACGACAGTATGATTACTACCAAAGAGTCCTCAATGGGATATTATGAGCACATGATTCACGGTGCTCGATAGTTTGACATGGAGATGAGAATGAAAGTCATCCCCAGTAGTAGCAATATCTGATTGCCTGTTTCTTTGAGGAATTTGTGAAATATCTACGCAGAAGCATCTATAGAGGTCTAGCTGATGCTAGAGCTCTTCCAGAAGAGTTACCCATTTTTGTTTTAAAGGTTTTTTTAGCTTCAATTTGCAAACGACGTTCTGCTGACTGTCAGGATATCAGTATCCGAGGAGCATGTACATGTTCGAAACCCTTTATGAGATGGACAATACTGCACAGAAGGATTGATATTGGTTACAGATGGAACAAACAACATTCAAGGCAAGGCTGCCATCCAAACCTTGAGCATCATTTTTTAGTCCACTGCTGCTACACCGGGTAGCTATGTAGGAAGGAACTCGTCGATGGCCTGTATATTTAGAACATATATGATTTCTTACCAATAGTAAGCTTCGATCCAACACAGCTTTTGTAAGCTGCGGTTAGCGTTGTCCTGTGGCTTCTGCTCTCTGGTTTTTCCATGTCCAAGCTTTGATTCTTTTTATGTGTCCAATCCATGGTTGAACTATTTCGGTATGGTTGTGTTGTATTTTGTACAAAGTTTTGATCATTTTTAATGCAAGTGTGCAAATTTGGTGGTGCCAATCTATCCATCTCAAATTTTTTGAACAAGTTAAAAATCTTAGGTTGTGGAGTACTATTATTTTATTCACACAAATCTCAATTCTCACTTACATTTCAAAGTAGTTTTGAAATTGATTTGGGGTATGTAAATGAAAATATTGGCCAAGCTTATATTGTTGCTTTTATGCATGCCACCATATTGTTGAGCACATAATCATATCACTGGACAATGTTTATATGCGAACATAATGATAAAAGCAATGAAGAAACATTATATCACATATTCACATCGTCGGCAACCCTGCCAAAGCTGTGGAAAAATTGAAAGAAATGTGAGATTACCTAAATTACTGTGGAAAAATTAGGAATAATAGTCACAAAAAAAAAAAAAAACATGAGAAAAACTAAGTTAGAATTGTGATGGTGGTATCACTGTAAAAATTAAGTGGTTGCACCAAGCCAAATATAACCACATGTTAAAAAAAAAAGCTCGAAATAACAATTTTATCAATTTGAGTGGTATCATGTGTACCACATGAATACATGTAGATCCGCTTATGATGATGTGTTTTGTTAATTTTGTCGATGAACTTCCATAATTTCCCCTTTGAGGGAAAAAATACGAAATAAAAATCAAGTTAGACGAGTAAACTTGCTAATCTACGGGGTTCAAATTTTTATTTTAGTTACTTGAAGTGAATAATGGATCGGGTTCAAATTAACATTTTAGTTCATATAATCAAATTTCGATGTAACATATTAACCCGACTTATTGTTGTACCAAACTATAGGAAGTGATATGTGGGGAGAAAAATTCCTTCGTCTTCCATATTTTGATTTTGCTTTAAACAAAAGGTGTTTCTTATCACATGTCTTCTACTATTAATTAAGCGACATAATGAGTTCATGCCAAAAACCATAAATCCAAGTTCACTCATTCTCCCCATAATGAATGTGGCCCATGCAACAATCCAACCCATGATTGTACTCTTATAGATGAATAGGTTCCTATGCAGACGTCCTTATATGCTGACATGTTCTTTTGATGCAATGTTTGTGTTGTGCTTGTTATTTCATACATATGGTAGTATAATTACATATTTTGTTTCCTTATCAAGGTTGTGGTAATTGAATCTATTTTTAGGCTAATTTAATACATGTGGGGTTCTTTTGAGAAAACTTATCCAGTAATGGTATCATGTTAAAAATAGATATACACGTGTTTTGGGATTACGGTTTGAGATAAAAGTGTTCTATAATGGTATCAGTTATGCTATTACCCTGTTGCCACCGTGTTCTGTAATGGTATCAGTTATGCTATTATCCTGTTACGATTGTTACTGTAATGTATCAGTTATGCTTTTATCCCGCTGCCACCGTGTTCTGTAATGGTATCAGCTATGCTATTATCCTGCTACCACCGTGTACTGTAATGTATCAGTTGTGCTGTTTTGGAATGGGATGGAAACATGTCGGTTCTGGTGTTCTCCTGCTGTGGAATGGAATTCCTATGATATGCTGTTTTGGATTTTCTTATTCACTACCAAAAAGGGACGGTGATGTGGAATGGAAAGATTACTAATTGACGTTAATTCCACTAATTGGGGCTATTAAATATCCACCTTCCATTTCTTATTAATTGGCTTTAATTGACAAGAAATGACAGCCCACTACCCGCAGCACTATCTAGCTTATTGCAGAACACGTCTGTATATGGGGATGACTAAATGTCAGCATAGTAACTCTATTGCTCTTATAGAAATCTAATTTTCGATCGACTTCGAAATTGTAATTAATCACACACAAATGGCACAATGCTCATTGAGCTACATTACTAAAATTATAATTAATATTTGCTCTAGAATGAATTGAATTGCCGTTAATTATGACAGAAAAAGGAAAAAAAAAAAAGCCCTTTACAAACCTCAGCAAAGATTTAGTTTCAAGAAAATAATGAAATTACACATAAAATCCAAAATTACATGAAGGATATGCCTCATTTAACAATGTAAGTACACATAATATTAAATATATATATATATATATTAAAGGTATTTTTTTAGTTTTATATCCAAAAAAAGGTTTTTTTTTTTTAGTTTTCGAAACTGCTATAAAAGTCAGCCAAAATAATGAAAATATATGGAATACGGAGTAGTGCATTTTCTTTCTAAAAATCATACAAATGGGACAAAAGAATTATGACATCATTCATGCATCTAACAGAAAAATCAGAAATGTAGACGAAATTACTCTAGACATAAGAAGCATATTTTAATGAAAAAGAATTGGAATCCAGGCAGGCTTACTCAAGAAGTTAGCCATGCTCTCTAAATGGGAACAAAACAACCCAATTTAAAAGCTCTTTCCTCGCCTCTATATATAAGCAAAGTCTTTGCCCTCCACAGTCTTCAGTTTTCACTTTCTTTACCGTCTGTTGTCTCTCTTGTGTATGCCCTTTGTGTTTTCTTGCCCATCCCTCTCCGGTTTCGAAGGTGTGTTCCGATGTTCTCCCTTGCCATGCCGTTCTCTTCGTCTTTTCGTTTTTCGATTTCTTCTTTTTTCGCTTATTGATGTTTCACTAGATTTTTGTTGTCGTCTTGGTATTGGGTCTAGGGTTTGATATCGAAAATTGTGTACAAATCTAGGGTTTGATATAGGGTTTCTGCTATTTTGGTTATCGATTAGTGGGTAGTGTGCGTCGATGTTTTTCACGGTTGTTGTGCTGTTGTGATTTTTCGATTTTTCGTTTCTTTGTTTGATCGAGGTTTTTTTCTCGTTTGGGCGTTATCGTTTCCACGGTTTGTTCGATATCGTCCTTTTGTTTCTTGATGTTATCTGGGCTTTACGTATTCAAGTCATCTACAAAGTATTGGTCTTTATGATGCATAAGTTTTAGTTTTGGATTCGTTGTTGGGGAATGTGTTTTGGCGTAGTTGTTTTTTTTTATTGTTCTGTCTTTGATAATATTGGCTTTTATAATTGTGTTGGTGCGGTTTCTCGGCAGAGTCCACGCAGCTCACACTATGTGGTTTGCAGTGTTGAAGTGCAATTTTTTTGTATAAAGCTCATGTCGTTGTTAAAATGCTAGGGATTGTATTGCACACCAGATGTCTTTTGATTCCAACAAGAAGCATCTGTGGCTTGTTTGGTGTGCTTTCTGTTTCATGAACCGGGGGAGGCTTTGGTGCTGTAGGAAGGTATTGTTTCGACATTGGACTTGAAGAAGGTTGGAGGTTGTTTTACATTAGTGATCTGTATTTGTAGGGGTTGTGGCGTGCACAGTATCTGGAACTTCCTATTTTATTTTCCTTTCTGGTATTTATTTAGCATTTTTAGTTTATTTACTTCTGAAGAAGAAATTGTTCTCGGCTGAGTGAGCTGCGCAGTGCGTAGTAGTCTTGGGAGTTTTGTGAAGGAATTGGATCGAGGCGCATTCTATTGCAATGGCAATGTCATCTCTGCCTCCTGGATTCCGTTTTCACCCTACTGATGTTGAACTGGTTATGTACTATCTGAAGAGGAAGGTCATGGGAAAGCGGCTTCGCTTTGAAGCTATTGCAGAAGTCAACATCTATAAATTCTCTCCATGGGACCTTCCAGGTATGCGATTGCTCATATTTCTTTTACTTCATTTCTCTTGGTATTTGTGATTGCCAAACTAAGTTATTCTTAATTTAAAATGTCCTGAGAACCTTGTGGACTATGTAGATGATTACTATGAAAAGTTGTTCAAGCTTGATTTTTGGGTAAGCATGCCATAGTAGATTCACTGATACATTGCTTCATTGAGATTCGAGGGCCTTGCAATAGCAATATTTCCCTTGAAAATGATATTTAAGAGTTCTCATGGTTGCTTCTTTACTGCAGATAAATCTTGCCTAAAAACTAAGGATTTGGAGTGGTACTTTTTCTGTCCAAGAGAAAAGAAGTATGCTAGCGGTGGTCGGGTGAAGCGGGCTACAGAAAATGGATACTGGAAAACTACTGGAAAGGACAGACCTATTCGATCTAATGACCGAACTGTTGGAACTGTAAAGACTTTGGTTTTTCACCTTGGCAATGCTCCTCAAGGGGAAAGAACTGACTGGGTTATACATGAGTACAGGATTCTCGATAACCAGTTGGCTATGGCAGGCATTCAGGTATAGTTTGTTTACTTGGTTGAAACTGTGCTTATAAGACCTTTTTTCCGATACATATTTATGCATTAAGGATCACTCTATTTTGTTTGTTTGCTACTTTGCTTGTTTATTTTATTTTTGTTTTGCATTATAATTATGCTAGTTCTTTGAGATGTTTAATCAAGGTACATCAAAGTGCATTTTTTTTCCCGGTTGTTTTTGTTTCAATTTCCTTGAATTTATGTTGATTTTGTTTGAATTTACCTAGTTTACCTACATGACCTTGAATCTGTGTGTGTTACTGGAGTCTGGGCAAATTTGTGGCTTCTATTTTGAGTAAAAATTCGAACATTTTATAACACAATTGTAATGAAGCCTTCTTGCATATAATCCACTGGTTCTGGTAACAGAAATAAGTTTTGTTGGTTATATAGTAGGGGAAATGTAAGTGTGATTTCTGATCTTATGGTTGACACATTTACTTTCATGTAGGGCATTTTCATCATACTTGGTTTCTTTGTTTGTTGATTCTGCTTGCTGTAATATTTGTTGGTTTCTCTAATCTCTATATACTCATTCGCTGACTATTATTGATAGCTGGCATTAATTGTATGGTAATGATGAAGTCCTGTTTCACCTCCTTCTTAGTCCATCTAATTTGTGTTTATCTAAATGTCTACCTGATCGTGAGCCTTTTTGCTAATACAGCTAAAATGATGGCTGCAATTATTGGAGGTGTTTAGCCTTGTGTAACCTGACACAAAATTCCATTTATTGCTTATGTGATTATAAGTTCTATATCTATTTTATATGGGACTGATTTGGTCTCAATTGTCTTGCTGAGTATTAATCAGGTTTACTCTATTTTTTAGGACACCTATGTTCTTTGTAAGATCTTCAAGAAGGCAGGCCTAGGTCCGATGAATGGCGCACAATATGGAGCTCCATTTAATGAAGCTGAATGGTCTGAAGATGATGTTGCCGATACCGAAAACCAAGCTATACCCATAGCATCTGATCTCCCACCGCCTACTACGCAAACACTGCTGTCTGGCTTGCCTTTGACTGATGGAGGTCCTCCATCAGCAGGTCGTCCAATTAGTGAGGTGCTTGTGGATGACCTTGATGATGAAATTACATGTTTTGCCAATACCGAAAGCCAAGCTATACCCATGGCATCTGATCTCCCACCGCCTACTACACAAACACTGCTGTCTGGCTTGCCTTTGACTGATGGAGGTCCTCCATCAGCAGGTCGTCCAATTAGTGAGGTGCTTGTGGATGACCTCGATGATGACATTACACGTCTCTTGGCAAAATTTACAGATGATTATGACGTTGATGAAAATGGGGCTAACCAGGTCCAGGTGCGACTATTGACTTTGATATGCCTCAAGTTGAATTCTTACGTTTATTATAGAGGCTTGCTCTTGGGATTTCAACTTTCTGATTTCTTGAGACCTCTATTAGAATGTATACATCTCTTCTTTTTGTTTTTCAATACACTTACAGTTGAGATTGCTTGTATCTACTGTTGTTGCCTGAAATTGGTCTTGGTCATATGCTGAAGCAAATTGTTGATTCAGGTTAATTTAAACACCAAAGGGAATGGCAAATCCTTATCTAGCCCCGAGGAAGATTGTATATTCAACGGTCTTGGTGACTTGGGTGGTTGGGCCACACTGAATGATGACGGATTTATCTCAGGGATGCAGAAGGGTAGCTCTTTTCATGAGTACATGGGTCTCAATGGTCAGGCCTATATAGAAATGAATGATTTTTTGACCCCATTGAATGGCTCAACTGGAGAGATTGAACCTGACCGAGCCTTGGTTAGTGAGACCGTTGGATCCTACTGCAACCATTATAATATTCCCAAGCTACACTGGGGTTCTTCTGTTAGTCAGCATGCTTCTTGTTCATATCAACATCCTGCACTGCCTGAACAATCATACAAAGGCACTATTCATGTGGATAAGCTACAGATGGTGAGCCCCTGTGATTTTGCTTTCCATTTTCTTGATATTGTGTAGTTTGACTTGTATTACCCTGTTGATATTTCTTTTTGCATTGATGGTGATAATATGTTAATTCAGGTTAACAATCATGATGGATTTAATGGTGCATTTGAGCTGGGTATTGCAGAGAGGCAGCTAATGGAAGGGGATAAGTTTCAAGGCATGGAAAGAGGTAGATTTGCTGATAACTGATGATGATTATTCTGCTTGTGGGGCATCTATTTCCATTTAATTTAGTCTTACAGTCATATCTATGCCATCAACTGTCAGATATTGGCAGTTATGGATGTCTCTGTTTTATGCAAAATCCCTTCTAGGGTGCAGCATGCCTTGGGGGAACTGGGATTCTACTTGTGACAAGGCATGGATTACTGGTTTGTTTAGTGTTCTGGACCCTAGTGTTATTCCAGAATCATTTATTTTATGGCAAAATAAAGTACAAATATTAGATTCTGGAAGTCTGTGTTTTATGTAAAGTTATGTGTGTGCAGCATCTCTTGTGAGGTTGCATTAACCTCTTATGTACCTCGTTGGGTGCTGCAGGTACTTTCTGCATTGTTTGATGTTTATCCTTAACATTGCTGTGTCAATCTCATGTTATGTTTGTTTTCCTACATTACTTCCAGGGACACATAGAAATTTACAATCCTCAAGATTAATGGACTCCATTCCAGCTCTCACACCATCAGCTGCTCAGCTTCTTTTTCTTTTGTTTTATTCTTTTGGTGGCTCCTCCATGCATATCAAGGCTGAGGTGACTCATGGAGCTGGTGAATGCACTAAGGAAGCTTTAGTATTTATGATGGAGGGGTCTAGCAGCTGTTGGTGCAATCTGCCTTTGGCAGTTTCACAGGAAGTGTTGCTATGGCCTAGGAATCATCTGCTTTATTTGGTAGATTTTACTTTTCCATTGGTTCTAGTTTATTTCTGTTTAAATGAGAAACTGTTTATCTCACGAAGTTATATTTATTTTTGTGAAATTGAGAATTTTTCTTTATATCTGGTTATGCCCAAGGTATGCTACACAAGTGCTCACATATTTTTCAATAAAGTTTTCTATAGGACTTGCACCATTTAGCTGTTCTAAAATAACGATAGCACAAAACTGGAACGTAAGTTCTGCATTCCTGTGTTTCCCATCTATTATTGTTACCATAATTATCTGCTTTAAAGTTTAAACATGAAGGTTAAGGTTGTATATGAATTAAATTTGTGTTTTCTAGCTAGGTTTATTTTTTAAAAGCTTTTTTCATATTTATTTTGGGGTTTAGAAATGCAGCTTCTGTAAGTCCTCCTATTTTTTGCTGTTTTTTGTGTGTAAGAATGATCAACGAAATCTATAAAGAGTTTGATTTCATGGTTTTTAATTATTTTATTAACAAAAAAGGGAGTAAGTTTTAAGATTTTGGGAGATGTCTTAAATTTAAATTTTTATATGAGAAAAAATTGAATTATTATTAAATTTATTTTAGCACCTGTGATTGCATCTAGTGTTTGGGTGGTGTAATACTGGTGCTTCATTCTTTTCAAATGCTGTGCTCTCCTACTTTTGTTATGTGTGGCTTGTGAAGGCTGATGATGTTTATGCCCATATTTGAGTGCAATGCTGCATTCCTGCATTTCTTTTTATTATGCAGGGAAACTTTTATGCACCCCAACCAACCTTCTCACTGTGGTGTTGGGGGTGGGCTATGTTGAATGTCACATTATGCAGCTACTTAAATTATGCCTGCTGATACCACCTGAATGTGTTGTAGGTAGGCACTAGGCAGTTGAATGTTGCACCTATTCCTTTTGGTTTCATTTTCGTTCTCCAATTAGTTGGAAATTATTGATGCATCAGGTGTTATATATATATAATCTTTTTTTAAAGAAAAAAGTCATCATAGCAATATATCCATTCGATATTCATGTTTACCATAATCGTAGTTGAATTATTGTAAATACTGATGCATATTTGTGTGCTTTGTTTCAAATTTCGTGACATTTTTAATATTCTTGACATCTAATTTTTTCGTCTTCTTAGGTACAATCTAACTTGGTACTTTTAGGTTTTTTGTTCGAGTTTTTAAACTTAACTATTTGATATATAGGCCCGCTCACACACAGATATCCTCACCCTGAAATTCTGGTTGGTGGCTTGGTTAACAATTTCAGTCTGATAATGTGGATTTGAATACATGTATGTATATATAAGTATTAACATTTTCAGGTTATAGTTTTGGAATTTGTTTGATGAACCTGCAGATGATGTTTAATTTTTCTTTTTAATCATGAGGTAATGATACCTGAATATAAGTCGGGTTTTATGTGATAGGGTCTTCCGCTATTCACTTGTCGGATAAAAGTGTGAAGCATTAAGGTTGTTCTCTTGAATGTGTGGTGGCTACTATGGTCTCTATGGGCTATGGTTTATTCATGCTTTGTTTTTGAGCGAGTCGTATGGTAGTTATACTAAATTCTATGGTAGCTACAATGGCTTTGCTTTGTTCTCTTCCACTAGCCTTTAAAGAGATTAACAGTTAAATTTTATGGTGTTTTGACCTCTGATTGTAGATTATTCTTTTTATGCTATTTTACAAAGAACTTGGTATTACAATACGGCTAAAGATGCTCGGATTGAATTTGGTTCATCTATTTAGGCAGAGAATTTAGTACTCATTGAATTTGGTTCATTTATTTAGAAGTTTGGATTTGAGATTGGATTTCACTCATTTATTTTTCTTTTTGGCGATTCGACTCATTTGACCTGATTTCCCCCTTGTTTTGTTTGGGTTTGTTTTCTTTGGTTTGCCTTTCTGGTCTAAACTTTTTGCATATTCAAACTTGATATACATTTGCCATCCGAATAATAGAATGAGTAACTTGGATTTTTTGGTCTTGGTCACTTTGGTTTGCATTGCTGATTAATCTCGAGACGGGTTAGAACTGGGTTATAATGAATTGGTTTAGTAATTAATTAGTAGGGTGAACATGGGTATCATTAATTGTAAAAGGAGAAATATTAATAAAACAATAGGCGGAATGTGATTATGGTTATGTTTGAAAGAAGAAAAAAAATTAAAGAAAAATTGATTGTTTAGCTTTTGAAATACTATTAAAATTCTCTCTGATGACTAAAGTATTTGCTTATAGATTGAAGCTCTCACATTTTCATCAATATGTTAACTCGACTCTTTCGATTCTCAATATAACAAATTAAAGCCATCTGTTCATTTAGTTGAACGTGTTATCGCACGTGTTGAGCAAATTAATCTCACCCTATTTATTCTTAAACAGAAATTTGGGCAACTCCACAGTCCACATACATAGCAGCAGATAACACATACTACCTCCGTCTCAATATTTTTATCACGGACCCACCCTGCACGTATGCCAATACACATTTTTAACGAGTAATAACTTAAATTGTGTACAATAAAAAAATTATAAAAATTTGATTGTCTAAAAGTACAAGATTAGACGAATCTAACAAGATCTCAATTGACTATATTTTTTCTTACATAACTATGATAAAAATTTGAATCAAACTTAAACAGTGAATAGTGTCAAAAAATCAAACGTAACAATTATACCGAGACGGAGGAAGTATATATATATATTCCCAGGCCAATCATGTGTATATAATTCTGAATGTGAGAAATTTAGCTTTTACTACCATTAAGAAAGACTAAATTGTCACTAAAAAAAGAGACTGAATATATATTTTCAACAAAAAAAATGTTTGAAATATTTATTTGTTACTTTTGAATGAAAATTGAGCATTTAATTATAAGTGGCAAATTCAACACTCCAACAAATACATACCGAAACAGCATGGGTACTTATTCCAGGTAAAAATGAATTGCTGCCTGCCAAACGATCCAATTCGATCTGATTTATAGCCAAATGAATCTAGATGATGGTGAGCAAATAAAGTAGTAAAGAATTGAATTGCTCTGGTATATACTGAAACTAATCAAACTTGGTGACACAAATAACTCCTCAAACCTTATTCAGATCAAATGATCAGAGTACGTACTAACATAATACTATAAGACCCAGCCGCCAAGCCAAGAAATGAATTTCTATCCATTTATTTATTCACAAGAGAAGATCGAGCATCGAACAATAAATATATAGTAGAAATTCATAAAACTAGTAGTAGTTGATGTTTACATGTAGAGATCTACGAACATGTATCGTGTGTGCATGAATACATGTTCAGACTACTTACTCGACATAATAATGTGCATATATGCCTATATGTAGTATAGTTCAAAATGGTGCAGACACGATGCCCCGGAGTCCGGCAGGAAACCTCCGGGACTGATCCTTAATGTTCCGGAAATCATACTCGCCGTCGTCGTCTTCACCACCGGCATGATCCGGGACGACGTCCATCAACCTCCCACTGATCTCTGCACATCCCACAACTGGTTCAAGTCCCTGCATCATTAATTTCAATTCCCATTATACTCCCTATTTGCATTAATAATACTTCCTCCCTCACGCTATTTTTGCTACGGATCCACCCATCACGTATGTTTGATACACATTTTTAACGGTTAATAACTTAAATTGTATACAACGAAATAAAAGTTTAGTTGTCTAAAACTACAAGATTAGACGTATCTAACAATATCTCACTTGATTATGTTTTTTCTTACAATAAAAAAACAAAAAAGAATTTCCGTAACAAAAACGCTGAGATGACCATTCAAATTAATTTAACAACATACTGTATATGATACTACCTCGGTGAAAATTCTGAGAGCTTCTTCAACAGTTGTAGTGTTCACCACATACATCGCTGCTTCCTGCACAATCCACCATTACATTACTAAACCCTCAATATTATATAATACTATATATAGATATATATAAATAATAGTATTAAGAAGAAGAAGAAACAATACTCCGTATTAATTAAGGAGAGGTAGGTAGGAACATACATACCCTGGCAAAGTCAATCTGGTTAATATTAAGCGTACGAGGTTCTTTCTCAATGGATGACTCTCTCTTTATCCCATTCCCATTCCCATATCCATCCATTTTTTCTTCCTCAATTTCCGAACAAAAATCTCTCCTATATGTAATACTACTAGAATTCTCACCTTTTACTTTCTACCTCACTCTGTACCCAATCATATACACTTCCCACACCCACACATATATATCTTGTTTCTACCATTTACCATATATGTATATTGGACAACACACAAACCAGCACGCGACAATGTATGTATATATGAAGTATATAAATGGGGTAAGATATTAAGGATGTCTCATTTGGACAGATGGTTAATGAAGTAATACTAATATATAATTGGAGACCGGGGGGCGGTGAGAGACGGACAGACGTGGCGGCTGTCCGGAGGGTGTTGGACACGTGCTGATCTCGTATTACGCAAGGAGAACTCCTTCCCCCTCGGAATGTTCGCTCGACATTCAATCGGTTGATTTTCCTATAAAGGGAAAGTTTAATTTGGGGAACACTACACACCACACCACACCACAAGTTAGGCGATGCGTGTCCCTCCCGTCAGCCAATCAGCGCTTGCCACGGCCCTCGATTTCAGCAGATACGTAGAATATGTTGTATTTGCATCAATGGCGGCTTAGGGTTGGTCGATCACCTGACACTTATATTCTTAAAATTCATTAATTTAAAGATTTCAATCAACTTGGTTGGTTACAAGATTTCTTTTTTCTTTTTTGATCGTGGTTTGGGATGTGTCATTGGCAGCAAAATCTTGAGATAATTGGATGAACAAGATTTCAACATGGAGACTTTGTGGTAGATTATTACAGGATCCCAGGAAGAAAATTAGTACTCCCTCCGTTTTTAAATATGTTTACCCTTTGCATAGTTGTTACTATTCATTTAGTGACTTTGATTCAACTTTTTGACACAGTTATATAAGATAAAATATAGTCAAGTGAGATATTGTTGGATTTATCTAATCGCGTAGTTTTAGAATATCAAATTTTTATATTTTTTACTTGTATATAATTTAAGTTAGAATTGATTAAAAATGTGTATTGGATTGCGTGATGTGCATGCATGGTGAAGTTAAAAAAGAACGGAGGGAGTATTTGTTTATTTTATTATTGTTATTATTATTTTATTATTACAAGGTGGATCCGTGCAGCTGGGATGTTCTAGCCCGAAACGGCACTTACCAATTATATTGACCAGATGATGTGTAGCAACTTAGCGTCTTTATACAGGGAAAAATATCCATATCCTCCCATAGTTTTAAAATAATTTAGTCTCACAAATATCGAATTAGACGAATCCGTCCCACATCTATCCTAATTACATGAATCCAGTTTTTCGCTAATCATCGCCGAACCCATCCCATAACTACCGTAATAACAGTAATCATTGACGAATCCATCCCAATATTAGAGAAGTTATGGGATGGGTTCGGCGATGATTAGGATAGTTATGGGACGAGTTCGGCGATGATTAGCGGGAAACCGGTTCATGGATGGGTTTGGCGATGATTAGGATAGTTATGGGACGGATTCGACTAATTCGATATTTGTGGGATGATTTTGAAAATTGAAAAAACTTATTGGACTAAATGGTTTTTTTTTTCCCTTTATACAGCGTACCTAAAGTAATGTCACAGGGAAGAACATGAACACAGAAGCAAGATTAAACACATGCAAGATCATTTATTGTGTAAAAACTTGGCTTAAGTCCATAAATCCAAAAAATAAATGAACTGACTTCACAAATCAAAACACTACTAAACAATTCACACATCCTACAGGCTACAATATGGAGTCCAAGACTTGGAACATCAAGCAACTTCTGCTGATTTGTCATATCTCAAGACCGGACCTAATGAGAACAGGCCTAGAAAACAGCCCCTCAAGTGGGGAGCGGTTTGGTTGTAGCCGGCCCCATGTGCTGCTGTGATGGCCGTGTTGGGTCCTCCCAACTAGTCAACAAAATACTAAAATAAGTAGGCAACCATCCTTCATTATTGAGAGAGGGACTCGGGCATTTAATTAGTGTGTGAGTAAAGCTGGCAAAATTATTGAGATTCCATATTACACAACCACATTATTGAACAGCCAAAAACTGAGAAAGAAAAACAGTAGCAGCAGAGCAAAACGCAGACACAAAACCTCTCCGTCCAGTTTCTGATTTCTGGCCAAACGGTGAACCAAATATTGTCCGATCGGGCTGAAATTTTTACAGCAGGTGCGGGACATCTTGTTCTTCATTTTGTACAGTGGAGATCGAATTTCAACGGTTAGAAAGTTTTGTATAATTTTCAGTTCGGGGCTGCAGTTTTGAGTTCTTATTTTCGATTTGGTGTTCTTGGTGGAGTTGAGATTGTGGTGACTTTGTGTTGTTGTAAGGCCACATCTTTGGTTGTAATATGGGCAGACTTTGGTGTAATCTCTTTTGGTGATAGTGGATTTGAGATAGGCTCAAGAGCCTCGTGGTTTTCCCTTTCGAATTGGAAGGGTTTTCCACGTAAATCCTTGTGTTCTTGTTTGCTTGTTTTTGTTAATGTTCCTGCGAAATTCTAACAACTTGGGAATTGTTTGTCCGCTGCAAATTTTGAACTTGTGAAGTGTTTGGTGAATTCCCAACAGAGTGGTATCAGAGCTATTGTTGTTGTTAGAATTATGGAAATTAACACAAGTCGGATGATTTCATTGAATGGGATGAATTATCACAAATGGCAGGGGAAGATGAAAGATCTTCTATTTGTAAAAAGTTTGCATCTACCTGTGTTTGCTACTTCGAAGCCAGAATCTAAATCGGATGAGGATTGGGCTTTTGAGCATCAACAAGTGTGTGGTTTTATTCGACAGTGGGTCGATGATAATGTGTTAAATTTGGTAGCTAATGAGACGCATGCCAAGACATTGTGGGATAAGCTTGAAAAGCTTTATGCTTCAAAGACGGGGAATAATAAGTTATTCTTGCTGAAACAATTGATGCAATTGAGGTATAAGGAAGATGTTCCTATCGCTGACCATGTGAATGAGTTCCAGGGGTTATTGGATCAATTGTCAAATGTTGGAGTGAAATTCGAAGATGAGATTCTTGGATTATGGTTGCTGAATACTTTGCCTGATAAGTGGGAGACATTCAGGGTGTCACACACTAATTCTGCTCCTGATGGTGCAATGACTCTTGATTATGCCAAAAGTGGAATTATGAATGAGGAGATGAGGAGAAAAACTCAAGGTTCATCATCTTCACAGAATGAGTTGTTTGTTGCAGATAATAGGGGGAGACAGAAAACCAGAAATGTTGATAAGGGCAGACAAAGGAGCAAATCCAAATCTCGATACAAGAATGTTGAGTGTCACTACTGTCACAAGAAGGGTCATATCCAGAAATATTGCTTCAAGTGGAAGAATGATAACAGGAATGCTGGTGCAGGAAAGTCTGAGGATACCAGTCATGTTGCCACGACTACAAAAGATGATCTCGTTGTTGTCTTTGATGAAAATGCAGTGAATACAATTTCCTCTGATGTTAGTTGGTTTGCTGATACAGGTGCTGCAGTCCATATCACATCAAGAAGGGATTTCTTTTCTACTTACAATGCTTGTAAGTATGGTTCATTAAGGATGGGAAATATTGGTATATCTGAAGTTGTGGGCACAGGTGATATTTGTTTGAAGATAGCCAATGGATCTATATTGCAATTGAAGGATTTCAGACATGCACCGGATATTCGTATGAATCTGATTTCTTTTGGGAGACTTGATAAAGATGGTTATGGAAATAATTTCTGTGATGGTATATGGAAACTGAATAAAGGATCTCTTGTGGTTGCTAAAGGTAAAATACTGAGATCAAACTTATATTCGTTGCAAGCTTCAGTTTCCAGTGATGCTGTGAACCTGGTGGAGAAGCAGAATTCCCCTGAATTATGGCACAGACGGTTGAGTCACATAAGTGCTAAAGGCCTCGAAACTCTGGTGAGAAAAAATGCCATTTCTGGATTGAATAATGCAAATTTGGAGAAATGTGCACATTGTTTTGCAGGAAAGCAACACCGAGTTTCATTCAAGACTCACCAACCTCGACGAATGCAGAATTTATTGGACTTGGTGCATTCAGATGTCTTCGGTCCGTTGAAGGTACACTCATTTAGTGGTGCATCTTATTTTGTGACATTTATTGATGATCATTCCAGGAAGCTATGGGTCTATGTATTAAGGTCAAAGGATCAAGTACTTGATAAGTTCAAGGATTTCCATGCTTTAGTTGAAAGACAAACTGGAAGAAAGTTTAAATGCATCCGTACTGATAACGGGGGAGAGTATCGTGGACCATTTGAGGATTATTGCAGGAAACAGGGGATTCGACATCAAAAGACACCTCCAAAGACACCTCAGTTGAATGGGTTAGCTGAGAGAATGAATCGAACATTATTGGAGAGAGTTCGATGTCTTCTGGCAGAGTCAAAACTTCCTAAGTCCTTCTGGGGTGAAGCTTTATTGACAGCTACACATGTGATAAATCTGACTCCCACAGTTGCTCTCAATGGAGATGTTCCAGATGTAGTTTGGAAAGGTAAAAATTCATCATATGATCATTTGAGAGTATTTGGTTGCAAAGCCTATGTTCATGTTCCAAAAGATGAGAGATCAAAGCTTGATGTGAAAAGCAAACCGTGCATCTTTTTGGGCTATGGTCAAGATGAGTTTGGTTATAGAATGTATGATCCAGCTATAAAGAAGCTCGTAAGGAGTCGTGATGTTGTGTTTATGGAAAATCAAACAATTGAAGATTTGGAAAAATCTAACTCTCATGCTCAAGATGACTTCGTAGATGTTGAGCCAGTTCCTATAACACGATCACGAGCTGGAGATGATGAAGAACAGGGTGTGCAACAAGATCAGGGAGAAGATGATCAACATGCTATGGATGATGGCAACGATGGTTCTGATCATGCTCAACAGATTCCTCTCAGGAGATCTACAAGAGATAGACAACAGTCTACTAGATATTCACCTAGTGAATATGTCCTTTTGACTGATGAAGGAGAACCTGAATGCTTTGATGAAGCCATTGAGAGTGTGGATAAAGAGCATTGGTTGCATGCTATGAAAGATGAGATGAAGTCTCTTTATGATAATGATACATTTGAGTTGGTGAAATTACCAAAAGGAAAAAGAGCCCTGAAAAATAAGTGGGTTTACAGGCTGAAGCAAGAACAAGGTTCTTTGACGCCAAAGTATAAGGCAAGATTGGTGGTTAAAGGCTTCGAGCAGAGAAAAGGAATTGATTTTGATGAAATCTTTTCTCCAGTAGTTAAATTCTCTTCTATTCGATCTGTGTTAGCGATGGCTGCAAGTCTTGACTTGGAGATCGAACAAATGGATGTGAAGACAGCATTTCTTCATTGTGATTTAGATGAAGATATCTATATGGAGCAACCTGAGGGATTTCAAGTGCAGGGCAAAGAAGATCATGTCTGCAAATTGAAAAAGAGCTTGTATGGTTTGAAACAAGCTCCTCGACAATGGTACAAGAAGTTTGAGTCAGTGATGCAACAGCATGGTTATCGAAAGCTCAATTCTGATCATTGTGTATTTGTGCAGAGGTACTCAGAAAATGATTTCATTATCTTGCTGCTCTATGTTAACGACGTGTTAATTGTTGGTCAGAGTATTTCAAGAATTAGGGAGCTTAAGCAAGAGTTGAGCAAGTGCTTTTCTATGAAAGATTTGGGAGCTGCAAATCAAATTCTTGGCATAAGAATTTTGAGAGATAGAAAAGTTGGTAAACTTTGGCTATCGCAAGAGAATTATATTCAGAAGGTGTTTCAAAGGTTTCATATGGAAAATGCTAAGCCTGTTAGTATTCCATTGGCAACACACATGAAATTGAGTGTTTCTCAATGTCCTTCCACTGAAGAAGAGAATAAAGATATGGAAAATGTTCCCTATTCATCAGCAGTTGGAAGTTTGATGTATGCAATGGTATGTACAAGGCCTGATATTGCCCATGGTGTGAGCACTGTAAGTCGTTTTCTCTCAAATCCTGGAAGAGAACATTGGAAAGCTGTAAAGTGGATCTTGAGATATCTTCGGGGTACATCAGATTTGAAACTCTGTTTTGGAAGTGAAGATTTAATTCTTCGTGGTTTCACTGATGCTGATATGGCGGGTGATATTGATACTCGCAAATCCACTTCAGGTTATGTGATTGTCTTTGCAGGGGGAGCAATCTCTTGGCAGTCTAGAAGGCAGAAATGTGTTGCGTTGTCAACAACTGAAGCTGAATTTATTGCAGCTACTGAAGCGTGCAAGGAGATGCTTTGGGTGAAGAAATTTCTCAAAGAGCTTGGCTATGCACAAGAGAGGTATGCCTTACTTTGTGACAATCAAAGTGCTATCCATGTTAGTAAACATCCTAGTTTTCATTCAAAGTCTAAACACATTGATACGAGATATCATTGGTTGCGTGACGTGTTGGATGAGAAGTCGATATACCTTGAGAAGGTACATACAGATGATAATGGAGCTGATATGCTTACGAAATGTGTACCGAGATGGAAATTTGAATTTTGTTGTTCACTTGTCGGAATGACAAGTTCCTCCACATAGTCGGGAGGAGGGGGAGATTTGTTGGGTCCTCCCAACTAGTCAACAAAATACTAAAATAAGTAGGCAACCATCCTTCATTATTGAGAGAGGGACTCGGGCATTTAATTAGTGTGTGAGTAAAGCTGGCAAAATTATTGAGATTCCATATTACACAGCCACATTATTGAACAGCCAAAAACTGAGAAAGAAAACCAGTAGCAGCAGAGTAAAACGCAGACACAAAACCTCTCCGTCCAGTTTCTGATTTCCGGCCAAACGGTGAACTGAAACTTTAGAACCTTAGTTCATTAACACGAGCTTTTCTAAAACATCCCAAGTTAAATGTATTAAAGGAAAAGAGTTATGGTTCGTGGGGAAAGGGTTTAAGAATATATTTCACTTTTTACTACTCATGTGGGGTATTCTGATTTCAAACGGCGCTGCGGTTCTCCCCGGCATGAAACTTTTGACAATTTTCACGGTGCCGCCGGGATAGATAATTCAATCTTGACCTTCAGTCTGTCACACTGAAGACCCCCAGCATTTGGCATCATGAGACTTGTCATAGTTTTATGTCATAAAGATCCTTGCCATGAAACACACTCCCATTGTATGAGTATTTTCTGAAAAATCATAATCCTGGTTTTCAATTTTATTTAGTAAAACCAATTTATGAAGATGGAGTTGGGATTAGGGATATATTATAGGTTGTCACGTTTTTATTGCTCATGTTAAGAAACTGTGCTCCCGAAAGCGCACGGTGTCTAAAGTTGCAGTAATTTATAGTAAGACCGGATCGTTCACTGGAGGAATTGCGATAGAAGCAGGGCCCACGTCGTTTACTAAGATTTTCCACTCGGTTACTCGATTCAGGTTTTGCAATGGTTTCTAACAGCTACTTGCCAATAATTTAAAACAGATTATGAAAGCAATAAAATTATTCTACAAAGCATGATAAATTAGTCTAGAAAGCGATTAAATCTATTCTAAGAAAGCGATAACATTATACTAGGAAAGCAAATAAAATTAATCTACGAAAGCGAATTAAAATGTGACAGAAGGGACATGGAGAAAATAATGAAGATTGGACAAGGTTCAGGTTAAACACAATTAAACTTCCATTTTAATACACAGATCTTTGTTGGGGATAATTCATCAGTTAGCTAACTCTCATGCTCTCTATGCCATGTTCCCTTTAGCAGACAGGTACTTATGGTAAGAGTTTACATGCTCTTAAGACCTCAACTTCTAAGATACCACAGATTAATAACCCCCCTTGCAATGCCTTGCAAGAGAATGTTAGTCATATGTGGTGGACAAGCAACACCTAACATATCATTAGTTGACATGCCAAGTACTCCGATCGTCCCCCTTGTCACACCCAAAGTCCAAATCTAACCCCGAACAAATCCATAACTCTTAAACCTTACAACCGGCAGATGCACCTCTGCTTCCGAGTGACCTCTATAAAAGCATTTTAAAGAAAGTGGTAAAGAAAGCAGTAAAGAAAGCAGTTAAAAACCTATCGCTCGGAAGTCTTAAAAGATCGTCACAATCCGTTAGTATAAAAGAGCCCCTGGTCTTGGTGACCATATGCAGATTTAGAACTTCCCAAATATCAGTAAGCCACAGGGCTTATAACATTTGGTTAGTTATGAGATACAAACATGAGTGGAACAGACCTATGAAGGTTTGTTCCGAATGTACTCATTCAAGACTCAATTTTAGGCTTTGGTGGGAGAAGATAGTAGTTGAAATAATACTCAACCCTACCATAGAAATTAACCAAGGCCTATGTGTTGTTCCTCTAGTGTTAATTATCACATTTTATCCGAATCCAAGTGGAAACGGATTCAATGCAACACTTAATACAGGATTTCCAACACACAGTAATTTTGAGAAACAAATAGATGTTTGAAAATCATTCCCTAAACAGGTACTAAACTCTCAATTTAAACACAGATCCTTTCAGTCTAGGTGAGACCTAATCGCTGACTCTGCTTCTAAGTTCTCAAAATCAACCCCCAGTAGAAGATGAATTAGTCATAACTGTGAAATTTATCCCTTACTCAGATCCGGATTTTATAAAGTGATTTTTGTGGAAATTTATTATGCAGCATCTGATTTAAATCAAGACTTCTATGTCCAAGGGGAAGGATCCCCAAAATAATAATGACCACAATATCTACATAATAATATAATGCATACATGTATATGAGAAGTAAAATAAACTATCCCAAAATATATGGTGGGGTTAGACAGAATTCGATACACAAAGATGAATTAGCCAGAGGTAAGAAGAATTTGGCTAAAAAGAGAATGCCAGAAATAATTGGGGTTATCCGGACTGTAAACATCTGCTATCCGGTTCCCAAGTATTCCAGATGGATTGGTTGTAGACAGTGAAATGCCTTAAGTGACAGTTGCCGCCGTCACCTTAGACTTTACTTTCTATGAATTTGGATGATAACCCACATGTTCTATTACTGTAATAATTATTAGATGACATTGGCATATATCATCTACTATTACTACAATTCTAGATTCGGGTTTGAAATTAAGATAAAGAAAAGAAAACTGTATCCAGATAGGAGTCAGCTGAGCAGCTATTATGATCCCGGATGGACGAACCGCCAAGGCTTCCACCGACCACTACCCGAACCATGCAAAATAACAACTAGTAATTAATACTCAGAATATGAGCTAATTATCCGTGTGGGAATATCCGCCAACATTAGTCTGATGTATTTCTTACTAGTTGTTCATGCACACAATGAAAGGGAAAATAAACAAAGTTAAGAAAATGTTTTTGGTATTGTGTGAGTGTTAATCACACAATAATTAGACACTAATGGTTTGAGATGTGTAATGGATAAAATTAGAAGTGGTGGGCCTAGGCCCAATGCACCCATGCAACTTGCACAACTCTTGAAATAAAATATTTTTGGAGTTTTAAAATAGAAGGAGGAAAGTAATTCGGTCTATTGGGCAAAATACAAAAGAGACCGAATTGAGGATGCATGAGGTATGAAGTAGGGTTGCAACAGAATCGACCGATTCGTGATCCGATTCGTGATCCGATTCGAAATTTTGCTATTTGTATTCGAAATTTTTTGATTCGAATTCGAATAAAACATATTCGATTCGATTCGATAAATAACAAATACAAATAAGAATATCTCAATATTCGATTCGATATTCGTTGGTATTCGATTAAATATTTAATAAAATAATATATAATTTATTTATATATAATATTTTTTAAATTGGTACGTGCTCACTATGCTAAAAAAATTAATACATGCCCAAACATTAACCCCTAATTCTTTCAAATTTTCATTTTACTCTACAATTCACTCAAAATAACACAATTCACCCCACAAAAAACAAATCCCACCCGAAAAGAAAAGAACATAATAACAAAATTCAAACTAACCCTAAATGCACATCCCTTTCCCCAAGTCCACAATACTGCGCCGCCCTCATCCCTTCTCTTCAATTTCATCGACGACGTCTCCTCCGCCCAGCGCCGACCCCGGCCCCCCACACTGCACCGTTGCCTCCGCTACTCATCCTGCCGGAAAGGGGTAAGCATTCCCGCCGTTGTTTGCTCTCCCTTTCGCTCCGATTCTTGCAAGTTTTTTTGTGCGAAAATATCGTTAGTTTAATGTCGATTATAGAAGTTCGAATAACGGAGTTTGGTTGTTCCACATTTTGTTGCTAGAGTTTTTGCTTGCTTCAATTGTTTCTGCGTTTTTTGCTGCTTCCTCTTCTCCTTTGCAAGTTCATCCTTTTTCTTGCTCAGAGTTTGGGCATTGAATAAGTTTATTGAAGTGATATCTTGACCAAGTCTATGTAAGTTATGTACTCTGTATATCTTTGTGTAATTACAAATTTCTACAAGTTAAATATATTTCGGGTTCATGCGGTGAACATAACCATGAAATTGTTGTATTGATATGAATAAAACGAAAGATGTTTATGAATTGAGTGATATATGCAAATTGCCAAGCATAGTATGTGGTGATTTACAAGCTTATATGATTAGTGCATCGATGTTTAGTTATGCTGCAAACATTTGGTGAATTTGGAAATAGGTTTCTGGCTGTGGTGGGGTGTTAACTTCTATGATCTTTCATTTCAGTATTTGTATTAGATGGTTGTCTGTTTGTATGATTTGGGATATCTATTTTTCTTGGGCACAAGAAACTCTGATTAAACAAGGACCACAGCTTTGGGGTGAGACATATTTTGTTGTCGTAATTTCTGATCGCTGATGAAAGCAACTTCTACTTCTGTATTAGTCTAGTCTTTTGCTATTTGGTATTTACCTCACGCAGTCTTTTTTCTATCCAACTGATACAGTAAGTCTGGCCGCCCTTCGAAGAAGTTATCAGATCGCAAAGGCTTTTCTAGACTTGGCCATGTGGCGAATGGTGGTTCACCTGACTGTAGTGGTAAACATTTAGATGATGCATCTTAAAATTGTAGTTTGTCAACATCGTTTTCCTCATTTTAGTTGGCTGTGCTATATTGATGCCAGTGTTGACAGCAGATGAATTTGTAGTCTACTCTAAGTAATTATTTGTAATCAATTAGCTTGTCTATGTTTGATGGTCTGACTATGCATACTCTATAGATTACTGGCATTGGTCTGCTGCTCTGTCTTTAAAACAAGTTTTAGTTGGTTTCTATTAGTTACTTATGTTAATGGCCAAGATTTCTAGCTACCAAGGCCATATGAAGTAATAGAATTTCTGGGATTTTTTAGAATAACTTTGTAGAGTAAAGCTGTGTGTTAACTGTGTATGGAGTAATAATCAATTTGTAGGATGTTAAATTTCCATAGTGAAGGTGAAAGGAAACAATACTCAACCACAAATTCTCTTTCTTGATATTTGTATGAATAAACATTTTTTTTTCCTTCAGGGGAATCAGATGATGATCGTGAAGAGCTCTTCACAGCTGCTAAACTTGCTTGTTATTCTAGCTGTACGATCTGAGATAATTTTGTTCTTATTTCAACTAATTCCGCCAATAATGCAGTGATTACTGTTATTTGATGCAGTTAATGCATGTTCGAACGCATTCTGGAAAACATTTGAGGCCTTGTTTGCTTCTGTTGACCTTGATGAAAGATCCTTCTTATCTGAGCAGGTATTTAAATGGTTTATTAGATTACACAGTTTTATCGGAGGGTTGATTCTAATTTATTATTTTATCTATTATATTATTTTGATTTTTGAATCAGCTGAAGTTGTCTGATGAATCACTCACAAGTGTGTGTCAGAACTCTATCAACGACAATTCATTTGAAGTTGAATTGGTTTGTTGCCATCTCTTTTAATGTTTCACACAGACTAGTTCTGGTAGATCGTATTGGTCCTGAATTCATTCTGGCTGTTCTGTTGTTTGTCTTTGGAAAATAGAGGGCTACTAGTCTGCTTAAAATATTGTTCTCTAATCCACTTCGTTCTGATATATTTGACATACTTGTTCAGGATAATAATCACCATGAAGTGGCGACATGCACAACGAATAACAGCCATATTAGGGATTCTGTGGATCAGTTTGAGTTTGTAGAACAATTTTTTGTGCCAATATGTTTTTGCAGGAAAAAGCATACAATATTTTGGAAGAGTATGTAGAGGAATGGAGTAACTAAAAGTGCATGGAGTATCTAAAAGTGCATGGAGTAGTCTGAATCTTTACTAAAATGGAGCTGCAAACTGAATGGAGCAGCTGGACATGAAATATTTTGATGATGTTGGAAACTTTGAATGATATTGGAATTATTTTGTTACTGCACTTTGGAATTATTGTGAAACTTGGAATGTTATTGTGTTACTGCACTTGCACTTTGATTGATATTTTGATGATGTTGCAAACTAATTAGCAGGTTTTTTTCGAATATCGAATCGAATAGGTTCGAATCGAATAATTATGAATCGAATCGAATGTATTCGAATCGAACAAAAAATTATTGTATCAACATATTCGAATCGAATAATCGAATCGAAGCGAATACTCTCGAATATTCATTTCGAATCGAATACGAATACCATTTTCGATTCGCTTACAAATCGAATACGAATACGAATATTCGAATATTTTTTCGAATACGAATACGAAATAGTGGTATTCGCTTCGATTCGATTCGATTGCAACCCTAGTATGAAGTAACACCATACCCAATTAATCATTGTAAAGTCATGAAGTATCCTCTAATTCGAATTGTCAAGCAATTCGGTCTAAACCGAATTGGACAATTCGAATTGATGAAGTCATTCCTTCACTCAAATTTGGCTAAGGCATTTACCCCAAAAATGAAGGTGATTCGAATTGCCAATTGAATTCGGTCTAGACCGAACTTGGACAATTCGAATTGGTAAAACAGAGAAAATAAACTAAGGCATAAGAGGATGGCATGCATACAATGTGGTTTCCTAAGTCAATTCGTTCTATATGGGCAATTCGGTCTAGACCGAATTGCATAGGCCGAATTGCATGGAGATCACATGAAAACAACTCTTTTTGCTATGCAATTCGATCTCATGGGCAACTCATAGAGATCACATCGAATTGCATATAAATTTTTCAAGTGAAGTAATTAACAACTATTTTTGCCATGCACTTCCATTTTCATGAGTAATTCGGCCTAGACCGAACTACCTCAGATCGAATTGCATGTCTTTCTCTCATAAGTGTGGGTTTGGTATACATTGTGTGGTTTATGATGGATAAGATTTACCTAATCCTTCATTTCACATCAATGTCACTTCACAACCACACTAATGAGTATTTTAAAGAGAATTGACCTAGGTTATGTGGCTAACAGGCATTGGCTTGAACCAAACCTCAAAACTACAAACAAGCAATCAAAGATTAAAGATTCTAGCATAAACTGAACAAACTAAGAACACATGCTCAAAAACAAGAACACCTACATAATCTAAGGCAACATTAAGCTAAAGAAAACGAGTAAAACATCAACTAAAAAGCAAGAAAAATTAAGTCTAGCAAGCCTAAGATTATCTAAAATCAAAGAACACTTATTTGAGTCTCTAAGGTGTAAGGTCAAGCCACAAACCACGTAGCACACATTTATTGAGAATGCAAGTCAACTAGGGCATAATAAATATAACCTAGTTGAAACAAATAAACATTCTACTATTATTGCTAAGGAAAGCATTAAATGGATGCCAAACACTTGAAATGAAAACCCATTTCTGGATTCTTTCTTGTATTGACATCGGAAAGCAGTAAACAACCCTAAAACCATTCATTAGCTTGAAGGTAGGGTTCATTCTAACTACAAAGCATTTAAGGTTTATGGAAATGGCAACACTAAGGGTGGTAACTAGCTTCTATGAGATAAAAACTAAGCTCCAAAAGCAATAAAACTACATTACAAACATAAAAAAAATAAACTAAACTAAACTACACTACCTACCTAACCCTTAAGGGGTGAAGAACCTTCTCCTTCTTTTTGTCTCCCAGCAACTGTCCAAGAGTTTCTGTGTGTCCAAGGATATTTCTTGTGTTGAGGAAGGTCAGCTTTTATACTTGTTTTCGAAACCCTAGGCCCATCATGCATTTCTCACATGCTCAGCTGTACTTTTGAATGTGATTCGGTCTCCTCATGCAATTCGGTTTAGATCGAATTGATGCAATTCGAATTGCATGAGGTCTTCCTTCTTGATCTTGAGCTGAAATGTGGTAGTCATCCATCAATTCGGTCTTATGGGTAGACCGAATTGGCCTTGTCGAATTGGAGATGGTTCCTGCTTGGCTTCTTTGCTTTAAGGCAATTCGGTCTATGCAGTCGATTCGGCCTAGACCGAATTGCATAGATCGAACCTCTTCTTTCTGTTTTGCTCCAAGTCTTCTTTCTTTCCATGGTGTAATTCGGTCTAGGGGTCAATTCAGTTTAGACCGAATTGGTTGCTCTTCCCTTCTTCAACACTTCTCTTTTCTTCTTTCTTCAGCAATTCGGTCTAATGAGCAATTCGATTTATATCGAATTGCTTATAGACCGAATTGGTCTTCAACACTTAGCCAAAATTTCAGATTGTGGGATTTTCATTCTTTTTCCCATCTTTTTTATTTTTGTGGGCTATCTTATTTTTTTGCCCATCTTTTCATTCCTTTTTCTTTTCTTTTTCCTTTTTTCATGTTTTTGGATTTTTCTAACACAAATGCAATTAAAATTGCATGTTTTGTGTCTTTCATTACCAGCTTAATATTTTTACAAACTTGCATTAATCTGTCGAATTCAAATGCTTTCTTATTGAAATAAGATGGGATTTCGATCAAAATGTCCGTCTCAGACACGGAAATGGATTGGAAATAATGGACAATTTTGGCCATTATCAACATCCTCACATTTAATACTGATCGTCCCCGAGCAGTCAGAGTCAGTGCTCCTAAGAGCAAGGACTCTGCATATTCAATCCATTTGTGTGGCTTCAGAAATTTCATTCTTGTTATATTGGGATAATACAATCAAAATTACAAGTATTAAGCTCTTTTGATTGCAGTGTTTAATGAAATGATACTTCTCACTTGGATAGGTATACAAATCAATCATTATTGTTAATTTTTCTTGAATATATGTATAGAAAATTTTCATTGGTTTAATTCTTGAATTCAAGCGTGACATGATCATTAATCAATCAAAGCAGAGCCTCACATATAGTAGAGTCGGAAATTTCACTCACTCTCAAAGTTGGCTTTTAGACAATACGCTCATAATCAAATTCAAATAAATTCTCCCATAAGCTTGCAATTAGACCAACTCGCCACCTACTCATTTCCTCAAATCGAGATCCCGAGGTCTTATTCAAGGTTGTAACGAGGCATACGGTTGTAACATTAGGTATGGAGGGGAATTATTAGGCAAAAAGTGACATGAATCCATTCCATCATAACTTGGCATATTTTTATTTAAAATCTATGATCATCAATAATTTCTTTCTTTCTTTTGTTTTTCTTTCCTATTGCATGACTTTAGACTTTGTCTAATTTGCTTTGTCACTTGCAATTTATTTTTATTGAATGGATCTCAACATTTTTCTCTTTTTTTGATCGGTTTAAGCGCACCGAGTGATATTTTTGATGATCATAAACTATAATGCCTTGATGGAATCGATTCGTGTACACTTGGGTTTGATTTCTTGGTCTTTTTATAAGGTTGGGAATAATATAGTGGTTTCAAAGAAAAATTAGGCTTAAAGGCTCAACTTGGTTAATCCTAAAGGGAAAATATTTTTGGGTTTGGAATTCAAAAGAAGGCCAAAATTTTGGGTTTTTCTAAGTGCCTCGATCATATGCTCGATTTCGGGAATATGGTATGGTCTTGAATCGATCCCAATTGCAAGTTCTAGTGTCCTTTAATCGAATTGATTTTCACACAACAAAGAATTATTGAGTAAAAAAAAGATTCGGCTCAGATCTCACATGGACGGTTTGATCATGTCATACCTTTATTCTTAAATTTAGCCTTTGGAAATTTCTTGCAAATTATTCAATCAAATTCTCAACATGAAAATTTTGTTTTTCTTCCAAGTGATCGTATCATTGGATTTTTATAGCTCAAAACCTCAAGAATTTATATCATGCATATTTTTAATTGTTTTATCCCAATTCAATAGTTTGAAATTTTCATCTTTAGCCTAAATTCAACATGTGAATTTAGGTGACAGATTTATGCTTGTTTTATGCCGGTTATTTAATTGAAAGCGGTAAAAAGACACTGCGAACATGCAAGCATGTCACAGCTTTGTTTTTGGCGTGACAGTCGCTTATTCATCTTGGACTGTCACACATCTTTTTCAAAATATTTTTGAGAATTCAAGACAAAATTCTCTTTGTGAAAAGCAGTAAATACATCAGTTACAATAGATTTCCACAGTATGAATGAGAGTGTACTGGGTGAATGGAAAATCTAATGCATGACGTTTACATTGGAGCTCGCATGAATGTGATCGCGTTGACTCAATCTTTTTCCTCTGGATAGTGCTTGGAGGGTCCAGTGTCATCTCTTGGAGGTGAGGGTAGCTTTCTGAGCAGATTCTTCATCATTTCGGCTTGATTATCGAACATTCTGGCTTGACTGGCGAACACTGCTTCAAACATTTTTCTATTCTTTTCCTCATTCTCAATTCTTTCCTGATGCTGCCTTGCCGCTTCCTTTCTGAACTCCTCTTCTCTCTCAAGCATTCTCAGCCTAACTCTTCCTCTTTCTACATTTGTTTCTCGTGAGTCGAAACAATGACATCTGCCAAAGATCTGACACTCTGCATCATTGACTCTCCCATTCTGCTCACTGCTTCCAGAGTTTGAGAATCAGCTGGATACTGAGACACAATCGGACTTCTGCGAGAGGGTCGGACTGGATGTCTTCGTGATAGGCTTGGAGTGGAAACATCAGTTCCAGGATGAGTCTGAGTGGGGGCATCACCTTGAGGATGTTGATCTGCAGCAAGTCCAATTGAGGGGACTCCAGCTTCTTTTGTTGAAGGCACCGCTTCAGTACGGACCTCTTTCTTTCGTGACTTGCGCTTAGCTGGTTGCCCAGGAGTGTATCTGGATTGGGCCTCTGATTCCTCTGGCATCGCGTATACCACTGGATCAGATACCCGCGTTTTTGGGACTGGAATTGGGCGACTCATATCAATAGTGTCGCTCGTTGAGAAAACAGATAGATCTACTCCTTGGGCTTCGCAGATTCTTCTAATGAGGTTTGGATAGCAGAGAGCAGCCGCCCTGCCGGAGGTCCTTGAAGTCATGACATGGAAAATGTGCTCCCCTACATTGATCTTTAGTCCATGCCATAACTTAGCAAAACCCTTCAGCATCCGACCAGATATCTCATGTGCATGAGGGTTGGGCCTGATTTTTGACATGTAGAAATCATATGAAGGTTGGAACCCCAGCTTCAAGTGCTTGGCTTTGAAGAACTCGCCAGTGTAGCTCTCAGCAGTGAGGGATCTTGTGATGTTGTCATAGTATGGCCTATCAACTGCCTTACATGCTCCCTTTTCAAAGTGCTCAGCTTTCGGGAATTCTGATGCCCAATTGGGGGTATTGAGGAATCTGTTTAGATAGTCTCCAGATATGTCTACATCACTCCTTGCACCCAACTCTTCTTTTGAGCGACATTGATGTTGCAGTAGAACTCCCGAACCAGCTCTGCTATCCCAGGTTCAGCGTGGTGCGTAAGGAATTCAGTCCATCCATGGTTTTGTTGCAGGAAGACCAACGTAGGATGATTCACCATTTCTGAACTGAATCCTTTATCAGGTACGAATAGCTCTCCTAACGCCATATAACGCCCCGCATTCTGCTCGTTCCCGTTGAACCCTCTCATTATATCTGCATCTTCCTTAATGGGGAACTTTTTGCATTTCTTTGTGGATATCCCCAGGCGTCCCTTTGAGGTGGACTTCTCCCAATATCCAGCGGATCGGACTGACCCCGTTGATTCTTGGGAGTCCTGAGGATATGCTTGCTCCTAGTCAGAATTCGATTTCTCCTCCATCTGCTCTTGCTGTTCATGATGCTCACCCTCTACTTGATGTTCAGTTTCAGCCTGCGTATCTGCCTGCGGCTGTCCTTCAGGCTGTTGTTCGTGTTCCGCTTGCTCACCTCATTGAGATATTCCCTGTTCAGACGAATTACAAGGAAATTCATGAAGCACAGCTATGAGAAAATCATCAGAAAAGACGGGGTCAACAACATGTTGGTGTTCTTTTTGAGGTACCTCCTCGTCCATCCCTGTTTTTAATTTCCCCAACTGTTCTACCATGTGATCTCCTTGATCTCCAGTGATATCAAGATCCCCTTGGAGGATTTGTTGATATGTTTTGTTCTTGAACAGGTCCTCAATGGTATCTACATTTGCTTGAGAGCTGCCACCACTGCCCTCATTTGCCACTGCTTCTCCTTGATTTGCCTCGACTTGTGGATCCGCCTCAGCATGCGAGCCTTCTAATTCTGTTGTCTTCTCATCAGGTGCAGTGGGTTGAGATTGGGCAGCAGCTGCAGCCATCGCATTTGCAGCAACTTGATCCAGACTTACTAAAAGTTCTGCAGTCTTTTTATTCAACTGTTCGAAACGCTCATTGCCCTCCTGCACCATTTCCTTCAACTGTGGGCTTGAGTCCTTCACCGATCTCATCCACTTTCTTTTCACTCCCACTCCTTCGAGTGGCTATCTCCTTTTGCTGCTTCTTTCAATTTTTAACCCATTCAGCCGGCTCTTCTTTCACTTTAATAGGCACGATGTTGGTTCCGCTGATTATTTGACAGTCATCGTCCCCAACATCAGCCTCTGTTGTGACTTCTTTATCCTGTCTTTTCTCTAGCCCGGCTTGAATTTTCTCAGCAACTTTTCTATTCTCTTCCTCTTCCCGGGCTTTTCTGTTGTTCTCTTCCATTTCAGCCTTCTTAGCTTCTTCTTCAGCTTTCTTGGCCATTTCTTCCTTCCACAGTTTATCTTGCTCGGCCCTTTCTGCCTCTCGCTTTTGTTTCCACTCTTCTTTTTCTTTGACCATTTCAGCACCAGCCCTCTCCTTCTCCTGCCTTTCTCTTTCAATTTGGCGCTCCTTGCGAGCAGCAGTCCTTTGTTCCTCAGCCCGTTCAACTTTCGCAAGCCTCTGATCTCTCATTGCCTTTTCTGCGTCGGCTTCTTCTTGGGCCCTTTTTTGCCATTTTTGCAGCATATTGTTCTTGGGCTAAACGTTGCTGCTCTCCCTTGGATAGATTAACGGCTTGCTCCTTACCCCTGTTCTTTGGTTTGGAAGGTGTACCATCGAACTTGGGTACTGGTGGGAGAATCCTTGGCCGAGTGGGAGGTTCCTGAATTTTGACTTGAGATTCTGCATGTTTTCCGGCCTTCTCTTTCTCAGCCAGTTTTATCAGTTTCCTCTTTTTCTTTGGTGGCTCTGATGCAGATTCGGTTTGAAGAGGCTCTGATTCGGTTGACTGGTGGGGTTCTGATTTGGTTGACTGGTGGGGTTCGGGCGTCGGGTCCTCATACTCATCGATCATCTTATCATCAGCTTCAGTCCACAGCCCTAACTCAGGCCCTTTGGTTTTCAGATACTTCTCGATAAAACTGGGCTCAGTCATTGCTGTAAGCTGAGCCGTCCATTTGGCTGCGAAATATCTACCCAAGACGCCTTGGAACCCCGTGTTATACCGTAATCGCACTTTGTTTTCTTGGCAGTACCTCAGGGCTTCCCAGTCTATCTCTCACATTAATTCGAAGAATCTGGTCTTCATGTCCGCATAGAGAGTGTCCATGATGTCTGCCTCCTTCTCACTCAGCCCTGACAAGTCCCGAACTAGTGGAATGTTCAAATACCCCAGGCATTTGGCTTCGCTCATCAGTGGTATCTGCTTCTTCTTCCTACCCATTCTGTCCCAATTTCTGGTTCGGTACATGGTTGTGCACTCGGCCCTCATTAATGCAAAATTGGGCATTCCAACCATTGTGGCTTCTTTAGGTTCCACCACCGGGATTCTTGTTGGTAGAAATCTTGGAAGTATTTCCTCATTTCCCTGGGGTATCACCACCCCTGTATTTAGCACAGATCGTCTGATGTCCTTCTCCCAGCTTCCCCATGCCTTCATGTATTTCCCCCACAGCTGCCGTATTGCTTTTGTCTTTTCTATTATTGTGTCCAACATCGGAGTGTGGTGGGTTGCTCCATAATTCAGCACAGGTTGAAGGGACTCCCAAAAGTTGTATGCCATCTCAATATGACGTAACTTGGCATGATTTGTGAGCCACAGTTGCTCTTCCGGTCCGCAGACGGTCCCATTGTCAAATAGTTCCTTCTTGTATGTGAATGGGAAAGCGTCTGGCATGTAGACCATTCCGGACATCACCACTTTGTGTACTGGAGGAGTTTGTTTGGCAAACAGACTTCTGACTTCTTTTGTAATGGCTGGTTGAATGGGGATTGGCTCGAAGGCTGCTATTTTCTTGTCCCCAAGGTGCTGCTCAAGCATTCGATTCCACCAGGCCTTAAGTTGAATCATTCTCCAGACCATTCTCTCGTAGTGAACTCTCGGATCGTTGAATCTCATGTCATATCTCGCCTGGTCGAATTCATTATTCCAGAAGTTCCACATGTGCTGGCAGAGGTCTCTTTCGAGGCCTGTAGCTTTAAGGTTTCTCTCCTCTTCTGGAATATCTCTCCACCAGTCATCCTTCATCTCAAATCTCCATTCAATCTGGTGGTCCATGTTCAGATGAAATTCATCCCTGATGGCTCTTCTGTTTGCTTCAATCTCCCTTTTCAACCTTTCAATTTCCAAAAAGGCAAGGTCTGGAGTGGTTGTTGGAAGACTCATTATGGAAGTTATCACATATTTGTCCCTGAGAAGAGAAATTGAAACTATTTTTAACAAGTTTTTGATAGACATATTCAAATTGGAAAATTCAACATCCTCACATTTTGAGCTAAGCTCTAAATGTGAGTTAATTGGTTTTCTTACTTGAATTTATTAGAAAACAGAAAACATAGAGTTGAATTCTTAAATTCAACCCTTAATATAACAAAAATAGAGAGAGAAGAGAAAGTAAGGATTTGAGGTCCCTACAACAATTTTTCTTAGACTATAAATAGTCTAAAATAGTTTTGGAGTGGTCAAAAGATCAAAAAGTAAAATTTCATAGGCTATTAAGCCTACGAAAGAGATTTGGATTTTTATCACTTAAAAAGTGATTTAAATCATGTGAAAAAGGTGGTAAGATAATGAATGATGGGGAACAAATGCACATGACAGATTATGCAATCACTAGAATGTAATAATGGATTATGAAGAATAAAAATAAAACAAACATGCACAAACACAAAAAGAGCATTTTTGGATTTTTATGAGAAGTGTTGACTTATTTATTTAGTGAAATTGGGGGTGTGAGTGGTCCCCCATTTGGATTTGTTTTGGGAAATGGGTGTTCAAGAATGAAACAAGGTGTTCAAATTGAATATTCCCCCACTTGTCCCAAAAGTGAGTATAAGTCAAACATTTAAAAGAAAGAACATAACATTCTATCACTTTTTGTCTTTTTAGACATAAATACCATGCCAAAAGTGTTAGAAAAATTTTTGCATGGTTTCGTCTATAATACCATGTTTCCCGTATGTGCAAGCATCACTTTTCAAGTTGAGATAGCAACTTTCAAGTTGAGTTTGCACTTTGTGGTTAACAAGTATCCGACAAAAGCATTTATTGTCAAAATGCACAGTACACAACACATGCATAAATGAAAATAAGACACAAACAATCCATTCACACCATGATCATGCAGAAATTTGGTCACAACTCATGCTTCAAAAACATAGCCACGACAATACCATCAACATGCATATTCCATCAACATTTTCACATAACCAGTAAAATAACACAGTGATTGTAAGGGAAAAACGAACCACTGTGTTTAACATCTTCACAGATTTTAAACAACAAACACAGTTAACAAAAATAAAAATACTAACAGCAAAAACAGAACACACAAACACATAATGAAAGAAAACATGATTTTTGAGGGTTTTGCAACTCCCATTTTCGAAATAAAACATCCCCAACACCACAGAAACTCAAGAAACACAACAATGGCAGTTACGATCAAAAGCACAAAAACCCTAGGTTCTGCCTATTGCGTTCTACCCTCTTCTTGATCACACCCAAACCATTCCGGCCATATTCCGACCATCTCCCACTCGAAAACATGCTTCATTTCCTTCCCCATTACCGATTTCGCAAAAAACATGAAGGAGACAACATTTGAAATCGCGAAACAGGGTGCGAAATCAAAAATAGGAAACTCACCCGACACTCCCAGTAGGATTAGATGACGAAGAAGCCATTTTCAAATGCTTTGAACGGAGTTAATCAAGCAAAAGCTTCGACTCGAGCCCTGGTTTCGCGAGGAAGACGAAGTTCGCGAGAGGGGATTCGGGGAATTATCGAAGTGTTGGAGGGTGAAAGTGAGGGAAAAGAGGGGGGAAAAGGAATATAAAGGGGTAGGGGATATGGTGATTCGGTCTGTTAGAGACCGAACCATCAATTTGGTCTAGACCGAATTGATGTGGTCTTAGGTGTTTGCGAAGGATTCGGTCTCTTAGGCCAATTCGGTCTAGACCGAATTGGCATAGAGACCGAATTGGCAGAGGGGAGTAAACACACTCTTACTGCCATGAAGTCTTTGGAAGTTAATTCGGTCTAGACCGAATTGGTCTAGAGACCGAATTACAGCAAGAAGACCGAATCTGGTTACTTAGAAAAATTTTGGGGGGGTGCTTTTGTGAGGCAATTCGGTCTATATGGGCAATTCGGTTTAGACCGAATTGCCTTATAGATCGAATTGCTCACTTGCATAAATAAAACTAAGGAAACACAGATGCCTTTTGTAGATCAATTCGATCTATTTAAAATTAATTCGGTCTAGACCGAATTGCTATAGATCGAATTGTCACTTGGCGAAATTTACACAAGGATGGGGGATGTGTCTTGGGGAAATCAATTCGGTCTCTTAGGTCAATTCAGTCTAGACCGAATTTGCTTGGAGATCGAATTGATTGAAAATTTCCAAGGCATACATCCAGTGCGATCTGTCTCAAACAATTCGATGTAGACCGAATTGTCTTGAGATAAAATAGATCGCATTCAACACTTAGAAAATTTTTTTTTTAAAATTTTTCAAATTTCAAATTTTCTGAAATTATGGATTTTCTCAAAAATTAACACACTGAAGGCACATATTAAACAGAAATAAATATTCCTCTATGGTAAATTGCTTGCATGAATTAGGTTGGATTAACACCCTTATTTTATGGAGTTATTCCGGATTTTAAATTTCTCTAAATTCCGAAATTACTTTCCATTAAATTTGGTATTAATCCAACTGGGAACCTGGTTTTCGTAGCTTTATCCTTCTTTTTGTTGGTTCTATGAATTCCTGCAAGGCAAACATAGGAGAAATTATTAGATTTTCTCCAAATATCAACATCCTCACATTTAGAGTCTTAGTACTCTTAATGTTTAGTTGATTTTTGGGTACTTATCGTTCGAGACGAATAAATACATAATAGACAATTATATAGAAATATAAATATAAATATTTATTGAGCATAGGCCGGCTATGATGTCATTTGAACTTCCTTTCCGGGGTCGAACTGCCCTAGATACTCCTTCAACCTGTGTCCATTCACCACTAGCTCTCCTTTGTCAGTTCGAATCCTGACAGCTCCACTTTCAAACACGTGCACCACTTCGTATGGCCCTTCCCATCTGGATTTAAGCTTTCCGGGGAATAGCTTCAACCTAGAATTAAATAACAAGACATTTTGGCCAACATAGAAGTGTTTAGACTTTATGCGACGATCGTGTAACTTCTGGGTCCGCTCTTTGTAAATCCTCGAGCTTTCATAAGCTTGTGCACGTATTTCCTCAATTTCATTGAGGTCCAACTTGCGTTTACTCTGAGCCACTCGTGGGTCAAAATTAAGCGTTTTTACGGCCCAGTAAGCCTTATGCTCTAGTTCTACGGGCAAATGACAAGTTTTTCCAAAGATAAGCCTGTATGGGGACATCCCAATGGGAGTCTTGAATGCAGTGCGGTCCATTGAGTCTACGTGACCAGTCTTTGCGGGTTATCCCCACAGTGGCTTCGAGTATATGTTTGATTTCGCGGTTAGATACCTCGACTTGGCCACTGGTTTGGGGATGATAAGGCGTGCCGATCTTGTGGAGAATCCCACTTTTGCTCATGAGATTTGCAAAAGCTTTGTTGACAAAGTGGGTTCCTCCATCAGATATGATTACCCTAGGTACACCAAATCTATTGAAAATGTTGTTTTTCAAAAATTTGATGACTTGGTGACCATCGTTGGTTGGCAACGCAACTGCCTCGACCCACTTGGACACGTAATCGACAGCTACCAAGATGTAGTGATTCCCATCAGACGTCAGGAATGGTCCCATGAAGTCAATACCCCATACATCGAAAATCTCAAGGATGAGAATTCCTTTTTGAGGCATTTCATCCCTCTTGGAGATATTCCTTAATCTTTGGCATTTGTCGCAAGCCTTAACAAACGCCTTACAATCCTCGTAAATGGTAGGCCAATAGAAACCACACTCGAGCACCTTGTGAGCTGTTCGAGTGGGGCCATGGTGACCTCCATATTCCGATTCATGACATTTTTTTGCGATTTGATAAGCCTCGTGCTCAGTTACACAACGTCTAATAACCGAATCAGCACAATTCTTAAAGAGATAAGGATCTTCCCAGAAGTAGTTGACTACATCTTGGTTGAACCTTGCTTTCTGCCTCGTGCTCTGGAATTCTGGAGTTATTCCACATGCTAAAAAGTTAGCAATGTCGGAAAACCATGGACAAGCTTGATCATGAAGATGCAAGGCAAACAGTTGTTCATCCGGAAAATTTTCATTAACGGCTATCTCATTTTTATCATTATCTATCCGAGACAAATGGTCAGCAGCACCATTGTCTTTGCCTTTTCTATCTTTTATTATGATATCGAATTCTTGCAACAAATGTACCCACCTGATTAATCGAGGTTTGGCGTCTTGTTTGCTAAACAAGTATCTTAGTGCAGAGTGATCGGTGTATACTATGGTTTTCGTACCAATGAGGTATTGCCTGAATTTATCAAACGCGAAAACCACAGCATACATCTCTTTCTCCGTGGTGGTGTAATTGACTTGGGCTTCAGTCAGGGCATGCCTGGCGTAATGAATTACGCAATGCCTTCCTTCTTTATGTTGCCCAAGAACTGCACCCACGGCGAGATCACTTGCATCACACATGACCTCGAAAGGCATTGACCAATCGGGTGGTTGCACTATTGGAGCAGAAATCAACATCTTTTTGAGCGTGTCAAAGGCTTGAACACACGCTTCACTTATTACGAAAGAATTTTCTTTACAAAGCAAATTAGTGAGCGGCTTGGCAATTTTAGAGAAATCTTTAATGAATCTCCGGTAAAAACCGGCATGCCCTAAGAAACTCCTAACTGCTTTTATTGAGTTTGGTAATGGAAGGTTGGATATGACTGAGACCTTGGCCCTATCGACTTCGATGCCTGCGCGCGAGATGCGGTGACCTAACACTATTCCTTCGGTGACCATAAAATGGCACTTTTCCCAGTTTAAAACTAGGTTAGTGTCCTCCATCTTTTTAAAATTTTCGTAAGATTTGTCAAACATTCATCAAAAGTATCTCCATACACAGAGAAGTCATCCATGAAAACTTCAATGCATTTTTCGATAAATTTTGAGAAAATAGACATCATGCATCGCTGAAAAGTGGCAGGCGCATTGCAAAGTCCAAAAGGCATGCGCCTGTACGCAAAACTTCCATATGGGCACGTGAAAGTGGTCTTATCATGATCTTCACTAGCTATCACAATCTGATTGTAACCAGAGTACCCATCCAAAAAGCAATAGTACTCCCTCCTGGCCAACCTCTCCAGCATCTGATCAATGAATGGCAAGGGAAAATGATCCTTCCGCGTAGCGGTGTTAAGCTTCCGGTAGTCGATGCAGACTCTCTAACCGGTCACTGGACGCGTTGCCACTTCTTCTCCTTGCTCATTAGTCGTTATGCACATTCCTCCACGCTTAGGTACTACCTGCACTGGGCTAACCCATTTGCTGTCAGATATAGGATAGATGATACCAGCATCTAAGAGCTTGATAACTTCTTTCTTACCACTTCTTGCATATGAGGGTTCAGACGCCTTTGTGGTTGCCTTGAGGGCTTGTACTCCTCTTCCATTAAAATTCTGTGCATGCAAACAGAGGGGCTTACTCCTTTTATATCAGAAATGGTCCATCCAATTGCATGTACATATTTCTTTAGAATGTCTACCAGAGCTTTTTCTTGTTCTTTTGTCAGCATAGCTGACACAATTACCGGTAATCTTTTATGTTCAGCGAGAAAGACGTACTTAAGATGATCCGGAAGTATTTTAAGTTCAAGCTCTGGCGGACATTCAACGGAAGGTAGTAATTTGCGAGAATTGGTTGGGGGTGAGAGATCAGATTTACCTTCAGGACCCTGTGTCAGTACAGGGTCCACTTCCTCTTCCGTGGTGCTCTCTTCCTCCTCCTGAGTGAATTCAACACCGTCAAATTCTTCAAGATCCCCAGTGATGGGGTCTTCGAAGTGCACGGCGTTGCAACTTCTTTGCTGATCAGCACCTCCAGGCGTCAGTACCTGTTTTGAAATTTTGTCCGTCACATTAGTCATAGAGTCCATGCTCTCATCCTCACACCTACCATCTATTACATCAAATTTGGAACAAGTTTCCTCAGACGGAAACTTCTGCAGCTTTCCCATGTTGAAATTCAATTCTTCTTCTCCGACTCGGAGCTTGATTTGATTTGATCGCGCGTCTATAAGTGCACCACCGGTTGAGAGAAAGGGGCGGGCTAAGATCAGTGGCATCTCGTAGTCCTCCTCTATATCCAGAATAATGAAGTCGACGGGAAAGAGGGTCCCTCCCGTTTTGACAATTACATCCTTCAGGATCCCGACTGGATGGGCAATCGACCGGTCTGCCAGCTGTAGTTTCATTGTAACAGGCTCAATTACACCCAAGTGAAGACGTTTTGCCATGGCGAGTGGCATAACATTGATGCTTGATCCCAAATCGCACAACCCTTTTCCAACATTGGTTTTCCCGATGTGGACTGGCAGTGTAATACAGCCTGGATCCTCTCTCTTCTCCGGTAGCACTCTCTGGATGATGGCGCTGCAGCTGCTGTTCAAAATCACCACTTCATCCTGCTCAACTTTTCTCCTCCCTGAAATCATTTCTTTAAGAAATTTAGCATAGACGGGCATTTCTGAAATTATTTCGACCAATGGAATAGTGATCTCGACAGCTTTCAGTCTTTCTAGAAACTTTTTAAATTTTTCATCTTGTTCCTTATTTTTAAGACGTGCAGGGTACGACACCCTTGGCATGTACTTATTATTATCTGTTTTTGGTGGTAAAGAGAAGGAAGTTGTACCTTCACCCATACCCTCTTCAGCTTCATTTGCAGCTTCAGCCTGCGAGTTAGCTGTATCTGATTTATCCTGTACCAGCTCAACACTTTCATCTCCTTCGATCCTTTCCTTTTCCTTTTCCACCTCCAATGAAACCTTTACTTTCATGGCTTTCTTCTTTGCAGATCCAACATTTCCCTTCAGAGTCTTGCCTCCCCGCAATGTGATTGCCTTGCATTGCGGGTTGGCTTCAGTGCTGCTTGGCAGTGTTCCTTTCCCCTTGTTTTGCAATTCCTTAGCCAATTGGGTGACCTGCGTCTCCACATTCTTGATTGATGACTGCAACTGCTGGTTTATCTCCCTTTGATTGGAAATAAACTCAGTCATCAAATTCTCCAGACGAGATGGTGGCTTTTGGTTGTATTGCTGATTTTGATCAGGTTGTGATTGGAAGTTCTGGAAATTTTGGCCTTGGTTTTGGTTGGGCCTCTGTTGGATATGGGGTTGGAAGTTCTGGTTCTGGTTCTGGAACTTCTGGACTCTCTGCTGGACGAATCCTTGATTCGGAGGTCTGAAGTTCTGCTGAAGGTTTTGGTTTGCAAACTGGTTTGGCTGGTTTGGCTGTGTCAACAAATGCGCATTGAGTGCATTGTTGTTGGAATAGGAGAGGTTGGGGTGGCGATTCTGGTAGTTCCCTGCATAATTGCAGCTTTCGGTAGCTAGTTGTTGGCATGTGTCAGTTGGATGTGGTCCCTGACATAGCCCACAAATCGCTTCCGATTGCTGTGTCTATGCTTGACCTGATGAGGCTCCTGCCTGAGAAGTACCCGCTCCCTTTCCTTTCTCTTGTCCCAGCTGTATCGCAGCTACCTGTTCCTGCTGTTTTTCAAAATCTGTTTTTCCTTTACTTACAGCAAAAACTTTTCTAGGAGGATCCGCCTTCTTGTCATTGCTGTTCAACACAGATCTGTTGACAGACATTGTCTCAATTTTTTCCCAGGCTTGATCCATGGGCAAATGGAGTAAATGTCTTCCGCCTGCGGCGTCCAACATCATTCTCCATGGATAGGTGAGTCCTCCATAGAATTTCCTCAGTTGCTCCCACGGTTGGTATCCGTGTTGGCGGTATCGCCTCAAAAGGCTGGCGAATCTTTCCTTTGCGTCATACAATGACTCGTCCGGCTTCATCTTGAACTCTCCAATTTTCTCCCGTCCTTCATCTATCTTAGATTCAGGGAAATATTTTAACAGAAAGCTCCTCACTAAATCTGCCCAGGTACTCCTCTGATTTATGGGCAACGATTTATACCAATCCCTGGCACCACTAAATAAAGAGAAAGGAAACAACATTAGTCTTATGGCATCAAGTGATACTCCCTGATTTTTTATGGTGTCACAGAGCTCCAGGAAGGTTTGGAGATGATCATGGGGATCCTCATTATTTGCACCGCAAAATTGATTGTTCTGCACCAAGTTGATGAGTGCCGGTTTGAGCTCAAAATTGCGTGCAGGAAATTGTGCTCTCCCAGGCCTATCCAAATAGGGCTCCATGATGGGCTGCATAGAATCAGCTGCTGCTTGCTGCTGTTGATTTCCTTGATCTGGTTGATTTTGATACTGCTGGTGATAGTTGGGATTCTGCTGAAAAATATTTTCAGGATCATGGGGATTGTTTTGGAATTGATCCTGATTGAAGGCTTAATGGTATTGCTGGTTTGGCATATTTTGGTTTTGTTGGTTATATTGGTTAGGGGGTGGTGGTTGTTGGTGGAACTGCTGATACTGTTGCTGATTTGGATTAGGTAGATCTTCCTCCTCGTTTGCACGATTCGGGTGTTCTACCATACCCCCATCAGCTCCATTACCAGGATTATTGGGTGGTTGGTCTAATGGCAAGATCGAGGGAATGTCCTGGTTCTCTGCCATATCGGATATGTCACTGCTTGTGGTTTCGGGTGAGGTACGAGTCCGGGCTTCCTGCTCTTTCCTTCGTCTGGCTTGCGCCCTTAGTTGGCGAGCGATCCTTTCTATTTCTAGATCGAACGGTAGCTCAGGCAATGTGGCCTTTCTCCTTTGCATAGCAGTTTGTATCAAGACTTGACAGCACCTGCACAACCCCCAGGTTAGTAATGATTCAAGAATATATACAAAAACTATCTATGAGTAAATCAGGAATGTAGTTCTCTTAGTAAACGACGCTGCATCCTCCCCGGCAACGGCGCCATGAAACTTTAGAACCTTAGTTCATTAACACGAGCTTTTCTAAAATATCCCAAGTTAAATGTATTAAAGGAAAAGAGTTATGGTTCGTGGGGAAAGGGTTTAAGAATATATTTCACTTTTTACTACTCATGTGGGGTATTCTGATTTCAAACGGCGCTGCGGTTCTCCCCGGCATGAAACTTTTGACAACTTTCACGGTGCCGCCGGGATAGATAATTCAATCTTGAACTTCAGTCTGTCACACTGAAGACCCCCAGCATTTGGCATCATGAGACTTGTCATAGTTTCATGTCATAAAGATCCTTGCCATGAAACACACTCCCATTGTATGAGTATTTTCTGAAAAATCATAATCCTGGTTTTCAATTTTATTTAGTAAAACCAATTTATGAAGATGGAGTTGGGATTAGGGATATATTATAGGTTGTCACGTTTTTATTGCTCATGTTAAGAAACTGTGCTCCCGAAAGCGCACGGTGTCTAAAGTTGCATTAATTTATAGTAAGACCGGATCGTTCACTGGAGGATGTGCGATAGAAGCAGGGCCCACGTCGTTTACTAAGATTTTCCACTCGGTTACTCGATTCAGGTTTTGCAATGGTTTCTAACAGCTACTTGCCAATAATTTAAAACAGATTATGAAAGCAATAAAATTATTCTACAAAGCATGATAAATTAGTCTAGAAAGCGATTAAATCTATTCTAAGAAAGCGATAACATTATACTGGGAAAGCAAATAAAATTATTATACGAAAGCGAATTAAAATGTGACAGAAGGGACAGGGAGAAAATAATGAAGATTGGACAAGGTTCAGGTTAAACACAATTAAACTTCCATTTTAATACACAGATCTTTGTTTGGGATAATTCATCAGTTAGCTAACTCTCATGCTCTCTATGCCATGTTCCCTTTAGCAGACAGGTACTTATGGTAAGAGTTTACATGCTCTTAAGACCTCAACTTCTAAGATACCACAGATTAATAACCCCCCTTGCAATGCCTTGCAAGAGAATGCTAGTCATATGTGGTGGACAAGCAACACCTAACATATCATTAGTTGACATGCCAAATACTCCGATCGTCCCCCTTGTCACACCCAAAGTCCAAATCTAACCCCGAACTAATCCATAACTCTTAAACCTTACAACCGGCAGATGCACCTCTGATTCCGAGTGACCTCTATAAAAGTATTTTAAAGAAAGCGGTAAAGAAAGCAGTAAAGAAAGCAGTTAAAACCTATCGCTCGGAAGTCTTAAAAGATCGTCACAATCTGTTAGTATAAAAGAGCCCCTGGTCTTGGTGACCAGATGCAGATTTAGAACTTCCCAAATATCAGTAAGCCACAGGGCTTATAACATTTGGTTAGTTATGAGATACAAACATGAGTGGAACAGACCTATGAAGGTTTGTTCCGAATGTACTCATTCAAGACTCAATTTTAGGCTTTGGTGGGAGAAGATAGTAGTTGAAAGAATACTCAACCCTACCATAGAAATTAACCAAGGCCTATGTGTTATTCCTCTAGTGTTAATTATCACATTTTATCCGAATCCAAGTGGAAACGGATTCGATGCAACACTTAATACAGGATTTTCAACACACAGTAATTTTGAGAAACAAATAGATGTTTGAAAATCATTCCCTAAACAGGTACTAAACTCTCAATTTAAACACAAATCCTTTCAGTCTAGGTGAGACCTAATCGCTGACTCTGCTTCTAAGTTCTCAAAATCAACCCCCAGTAGAAGATGAATTAGTCATAACTGTGAAATTTATCCCTTACTCAGATCCGGATTTTATAAAGTGATTTTTGTGGAAATTTATTATGCAGCATCTGATTTAAATCAAGACTTCTATGTCCAATGGGAAGGATCCCCAAAATAATAATGACCACAATATCTACATAATAATATCATGCATACATGTATATGAGAAGTAAAATAAACTACCCCAAAATATATGGTGGGGTTAGACAGAATTCGATACACAAAGATGAATTAGCCAGAGGTAAGAAGAATTTGGCTAAAAAGAGAATGCCAGAAATAATTGGGGTTATCCGGACTGCAAACATCTGCTATCCAGTTCCCAAGTATTCCAGATGGATTGGTTGTAGACAGTGAAATGCCTTAAGTGACAGTTGCCGCCGTCACCTTAGGCTTTACTTTCTATGAATTTGGATGATAACCCACATGTTCTATTACTGTAATAATTATTAGATGACATTGGCATATATCATCTACTATTACTACAATTCTAGATTCGGGTTTGAAATTAAGATAAAGAAAAGAAAACTGTATCCGGATAGGAGTCAGCTGAGCAGCTATTATGATCCCGGATGGACGAACCGCCAAGGCTTCCATCGACCACTACCCGAACCATGCAAAATAACAACTAGTAATTAATACTCAGAATACGAGCTAATTATCCATGTGGGAATATCCGCCAACATTAGTCTGATGTATTTCTTACTAGTTGTTCATGCACACAATGAAAGGGAAAATAAACAAAGTTAAGAAAATGTTTTTGGTATTGTGTGAGTGTTAATCACACAATAATTAGACACTAATGGTTTGAGATGTGTAATGGATAAAATTAGATGTAGTGGGCCTAGGCCCAATGCACCCATGCAACTTACACAACTCTTGAAATAAAATATTTTTGGAGTTTTAAAATAGAAGGAAGAAAGCAATTCGGTCTATTGGGCAAAATACAAAAGAGACCGAATTGAGGATGCATGAGGTATGAAGTAACACCATACCCAATTAATCCTTGTAAAGTCATGAAGTATCCTCTAATTCGAATTGTCAAGCAATTCGGTCTAAACCGAATTGGACAATTCGAATTGATGAAGTCATTCCTTCACTCAAATTTGGCTAAGGCATTTACCCCAAAAATGAAGGTGATTCGAATTGCCAATTGAATTCGGTCTAGACCGAACTTGGACAATTCGAATTGGTAAAACAGAGAAAATAAACTAAGGCATGAGAGGATGGCATGCATACAATGTGGTTTCCTAAGTCAATTCGTTCTATATGGGCAATTCGGTCTATAGACCGAATTGCATAGGCCGAATTGCATGGAGATCACATGAAAACAACTCTTTTTGCTATGCAATTCAATCTCATGGGCAATTCGGCATAGACCGAATTGCCTAGATCGAATTGCATATAAATTTTTCAAGTGAAGTAATTAACAACTATTTTTGCCATGCACTTCCATTTTCATGAGTAATTCGGCCTAGACCGAACTACCTCAGATCGAATTGCATGTCTTTCTCTCATAAGTGTGGGTTTGGTATACATTGTGTGGTTTATGATGTATAAGATTTACCTAATCCTTCATTTCACATCAATGTCACTTCACAGCCACACTAATGAGTATTTTAAAGAGAATAGACCTAGGTTATGTGGCTAACAGGCATTGGCTTGAACCAAACCTCAAAACTACAAACAAGCAATCAAAGATTAAAGATTCAAGCATAAACTGAACAAACTAAGAACACATGCTCAAAAACAAGAACACCTACATAATCTAAGGCAACATTAAGCTAAAGAAAACGAGTAAAACAGCAACTAAAAAGCAAGAAAAATTAAGTCTAGCAAGCCTAAGATTATCTAAAATCAAAGAACACTTATTTGAGTCTCTAAGGTGTAAGGTCAAGCCACAAACCACGTAGCACACATTTATTGAGAATGCAAGTCAACTAGGGCATAATAAATATAACCTAGTTGAAACAAATAAACATTCTACCATTATTGCTAAGGAAAGCATTAAATGGATGCCAAACACTTGAAATGAAAACCCATTTCTGGATTCTTTCTTGTATTGACATCGGAAAGCAGTAAACAACCCTAAAACCATTCATTAGCTTGAAGGTAGGGTTCATTCTAACTACAAAGCATTTAAGGTTTATGGAAATGGCTACACTAAGGGTGGTAACTGTTGGGTTTTGTGGCCCATTGATTTGGGCTCGGCCCATATGTTGTTAGGGTTTCCCTTGAACCCTATAAAAGTGGTTTTCTCCCACCTTTGGAAAACAAGTTGGTAAGTCTGTCTCCTCTCCCGTAATGGCTTTGTGGCCTCTATGAGAGATCTCATCTGCAGCCATTGATTGGCGAGGCGATTGAAGGATGTGGTTGGGTTGAGGAGTTGTTTCCATTGCTCTCTGGTTGGATATAAACTTTTGTATTTGGGGCTCTCTGAGCCTAAATATTACTAACAAGTGTGTTAGTGTTTGTTTGAGTTGTTTTACAGGGCTTAGGGCAATCGGACAGTGGCTCGAGTAATCCGGTTCGATCCGACTATTTCCTAACAGTGGTATCAGAGCTAATGGTTGGAACCGGATTTTGTTCCGATTGAAGGCAGAAACAGTTTATGTTTGGAGCGAACACTTGGATTTGAAAAAGAATCGAAAGGGTTTCAGATTTGGATCTGGAAGGAACGGAGAAGAAAAATCGATGCTGCAGAATCGATTTGGAGTTGGAGAGAAGCAGAGGCTTCGTATCAGTCCTCTTTGTGAGGAAACCCGTTCAAGTCCTCTTTGTGAGGAACCGTTGTCCTCTTGGTGAGGAAACCCTAATGTGCGCCGCCATCTGCCTGTTCGTCGCCGCTGCTGTGTGCGGCTCCCTTATCCGAGCGCCGCCGCCCCTGCTGAGTCGCATTCCGCTGCTGTGTGAGCCCCTGCGCGAACCCCGCTGCCCGACCGCTACCTGCTACCTGCTTGAACCACAGCTCCTGTGTTGCTGCTATTCAGACCAGTTTCGCCGATTTGTTGCTGTGCGGAAGGGAGGCCGCCGGAACCGCCGCCTGATGCCGCTGCCGTTCTAGCCACCGCTAAGTTGCGGCGTCCCTCCACCGCCGGGAGCCTCATCGCTGCTTCCCTTCCCTTCTGTCGCGGTTCCACTGCTGTGTGCAGTATCTCCGTTGAAGCCTCAGCCACTGAATCGCTGCTGCTATGTGAGCTCCGCCGGAACCGCTGCCCGACGCGAGTGTCGCCTTCCCCCGCTGCTGAGCCCCATCGCGCACCGCCAGATCCGCTGCCGCTGTGCTCCGTCCTCCGCTGCCGCCGCTGTTCCGCTTTGTTGAAGACGTCTCCTCTCCATTCCGCCACCGTCTGGGAGAGTCGCATCGTCGCCGCTGAGTGTGGCCGCCTACGCAAACCCGCGCCTGTGAGCAAACAGTCCACCGCCACTGCGCCCCTCTGTGAGCTCTCATCTGTCGTCCACTGTCGTCTCTCCCATCTCTGACGCGCGTCTGTGAGTGGTCCTCCTCCGCTGCCGTTGCTGCACACCACTTTGGGCTGTTTACATGGTGTTGAAAAAAAATGATTTTGTGAGAGTGGGAGGCTTGTAGCTATGTCGATTTTTTTGAGAGATAAGGAAAGTGAGCAGTTGTGAAGAAAGAAAATTGGGCAGACTAGTTGGTGAAGAAAGTGGAGAAAAGCTTAGTGTTGATGGATAGAAGGAGCAAGGAATTGGAAACCTTTATCAGTTGCAAGCTGGCAACTACCACGCAGAGAGAGAAATTATTTAAGTACATTGCCTAAGTGGATAAAAAAAATGAAAAAAAGGGGACTTTGGAAAAGGTCATCGAAATTGGTGGTGTGATTTGGGTGGAAGAGAAAAATGAAATTGGCCCCATTTAGTGGAAAATTGGTGTTAGTGGGAATATTTTTAAAGTGGAGGCCAAGTGGGGGGATTGCTATGTACCAGAAAAAGCAAGTGGAAATGTGGAAAGGACATGGGATTCTGCTGATGGTGGAGTTAAATAAAGAAAAGAAATTGGTCAAAGAAGCTGTGTGCCATTGCTTCAGAAAGCTGTGTTGGCTAAAGTTGTGAGCTGAGTGCTCCTCGTTGTGTTGGTAAGTCGGGAATAGATTCGAGGCATTTCCGCTCAGGTATAAAAGCTTGTTCCCACCTTTTATATGCTTTGATTAACTTGCTTGCTGTCATTATGTGGTTAATTAGCTATATTGCTTTGTGCATTGGTTATTGAGAAGCATGCTTAATTATGTGAAATTGATTTTTTATGTGGTTTGAAGTCTTTGTGACTATGTGGATAATATGCTTGAATTGAGGTGGAGCTTGTTTGCTAGCTTGAGCATGAAATTAGTTAATCTTTGTGATTATGAGAATTTGAGAAATGGGATAATTTCATTCAAGGTGGATTGTGTATGTGGGAGACCCTCAGTTTGTTTGTGTCCTCGCGATGGAGATCCGTGTTTGGTGCCTTGTGTCGAAAGTCTTCCTGATATTGTGATGGTCAGACGGCGTGTCCCGTTCGTAGGAGCGGCGGTGCAAGATGATTTGCGGATCAAGTTGATTGTCGCTGGAGGAGAGGCCATATGGTGTGTGGTCCTTGGTTTGAGGGGAATGATTGTTGGGTATGTTACCCAATTCCACATCGGTTGTGCAAGGAAAGATCCCATTATTCATATGCTTAATCAAGGTGGAGCAATGTGCTATATATCTTTGTGTTTAGCTTAGTGCTACGTTTTATATGCTATGAATCTTGTGTTAGTTATGTGCTATGTGCTGTGTTTTTTTGCTTTGTGTTGTTGCTTTGCAACTGATAAGAACAGATACTTTGTGTGCTTTACTTTGTGGTGTGTTGCATGCGAGTGTGTGTCGTCATGGTAAGTTGCATGTGCATGTTTGGCGATGATGATTGTGTTCCCAAACAAGTATACCCTTTGAGCAAATGGATCAATGGTCCAAGGTGGAGATTGTTGGGTTTTGTGGCCCATTGATTTGGGCTCGGCCCATATGTTGTTAGGGTTTCCCTTGAACCCTATAAAAGTGGTTTTCTCCCACCTTTGGAAAACAAGTTGGTAAGTCTGTCTCCTCTCCCGTAATGGCTTTGTGGCCTCCATGAGAGATCTCATCTACAGCCATTGATTGGCGAGGCGATTGAAGGATGTGGTTGGGTTGAGGAGTTGTTTCCATTGCTCTCTGGTTGGATATAGACTTTTGTGTTTGGGGCTCTCTGAGCCTAAATATTACTAACAAGTGTGTTAGTGTTTGTTTGAGTTGTTTTGCAGGGCTTAGGGCAATCGGACAGTGGCTCGAGTAATCCGGTTCGATCCGACTATTTCCTAACAGTAACCAGCTTCTATGAGATAAAAACTAAGCTCCAAAAGCAATAAAACTACATTACAAACATAAAAAAAAAAATAAACTAAACTAAACTACACTACCTACCTAACCCTTAAGGGGTGAAGAACCTTCTCCTTCTTTTTGTCTCCCAGCAACTGTCCAAGAGTTTCTGTGTGTCCAAGGATATTTCTTGTGTTGAGGAAGGTCAGCTTTTATACTTGTTTTCGAAATCCTAGGCCCATCATGCATTTCTCACGTGCTCAGCTGTACTTTTGAATATGATTCGGTCTCCTCATGCAATTCGGTTTAGATCGAATTGATGCAATTCGAATTGCATGAGGTCTTCCTTCTTGATCTTGAGCTGAAATGTGGTAGTCATCCATCAATTCGGTCTTATGGGTGGACCGAATTGGCCTTGTCGAATTGGAGATGGTTCCTGCTTGGCTTCTTTGCTTTAAGGCAATTCGGTCTATGCAGTCAATTCGGCCTAGACCGAATTGCATAGATCGAACCTCTTCTTTCTGTTTTGCTCCAAGTCTTCTTTCTTTCCATGGTGTAATTCGGTCTAGGGGTCAATTCGGTTTAGACCGAATTGCCACAGACCGAATTAGTTGCTCTTCCCTTCTTCAACACTTCTCTTTTCTTCTTTCTTCAGCAATTCGGTCTAATGAGCAATTCGATTTATATCGAATTGCTTATAGACCGAATTGGTCTTCAACACTTAGCCAAAATTTCAGATTGTGGGATTTTCATTCTTTTTCCCATCTTTTTGATTTTTGTGGGCTATCTTATTTTTTTGCCTATCTTTTCATTCCTTTTTCTTTTCTTTTTCCTTTTTTCATGTTTTTTGATTTTTCTAACACAAATGCAATTAAAATTGCATGTTTTGTGTCTTTCATTACCAGCTTAATATTTTTACAAACTTGCATTAATCTGTCGAATTCAACTGCTTTTTTATTGAAATAAGATGGGATTTCGATCAAAATGTCCGTCTCAGACACGGAAATGGATTGGAAATAATGGACAATTTTGGCCATTATCATGAACCAAATATTGTCCGATCGGGCTGAAATTTTTACAGCAGGTGCGGGACATCTTGTTCTTCATTTTGTACGGTGGAGATCGAATTTCAACGGTTAGAAATTTTTGTATAATTTTCAGTTCGGGGCTGCAGTTTTGAGTTCTTATTTTCGATTTGGTGTTCTTGGTGGAGTTGAGATTGTGGTGACTTTGTTTTGTTGTAAGGCCACATCTTTGGTTGTAATTTGGGCAGACTTTGGTGTAATCTCTTTTGGTGATAGTGGATTTGAGATAGGCTCAAGAGCCTCGTGGTTTTTCCCTTTCGAATTGGAAGGGTTTTCCACGTAAATCCTTGTGTTCTTGTTTGCTTGTTTTTGTTAATGTTCCTGCGAAATTCTAACAACTTGGGAATTGTTTGTCCGCTGTAAATTTTGAACTTGTGAAGTGTTTGGTGAATTCCCAACAGGCCGGGCATTCAAAAGTTATTGTAATGTGTGTGGAGTAATGTATGAGTATGAAAAAAGTGATGGATAAAAACTACTTCCTCCGTTCTTTTATAAGTGACACATTGAAGGTTTTGTCACTATTTATTGAGTAACTTTGATTCGAGTTTTTAATACAATTATATAAGATAAAATATAATCAAGTGAGATCTTGTTATATTCGTCTAATCGCATATATTTAGAATATCAAATTTTCATAATTTTTACTTGTATGCAATTTGAGTTATGGAAAATTAAAAACGTGTATTGGACTGCGTGAAATGTGGGTCTGTGACATTTAAAAAAGAACGGAGGAAGTATGAGAGAAACACACATCATTTTATAAGGTCCACACATCATTTTATAAAACGCACACATCACTAAAGCACATGCAGGCATATGTGCCGACTGTATACGGTAACTTTATTGCCTGAAGTGTTTACTTGTTTGTTATCCATTTTGGCAAAATCAACAAATGACAGCCTGTTCCAACACAAATAATAAATCTTAGAGGGATGATCATGAAGCATGCACCACTCAACAAGTTCATAAAGGTTGCATTCGGAACAAAACGCTATGGTCTTGCTTTTGAAATCTAAAAAGCTACTATAAATATTAAATATATTTTTATTTCAATAGCTAAACTCTAAAATGCTCATCTTCTGGGCTTTTAACTTCTCTAATTTCAAACTCTAAATTCTAATGCCCAACAAAACTCCTCAATTTAAAATAATCATTCATCATTAACTCCAAAACCTCTGAACTCTAAAACTGAGATGGAATAAGATGCACTAATTAACTTGCAAGAACCCACAACTCTTTTCAAGAAACGTTTTTCAATAAACAAGCCATTTCATAATAAGTTAACTTAATTAAAGGGTCTACTGTAGGATGGCTGCACATAACCATCCTCTACTGTAGTACTATAAATAGTGTGTTGCTAACTGCTATACTGATACTCCCTTCGTTTTTCAAAAATTGTAACATTCCTGCATTTCACGTTATCCAATGCACATTTTTAATGCTTAATATATCAAATTGTGTAAAAGTAAAAATTATAGTATAAAATTTGATATTCTAAAACTACGCGATTAGACGAATCTAACAAGATCTCACTTGACTATGTTTTATTTTCTATAACTGTGTTAAAAATTTGAATCAAAGTTACTCAATGAATAGTAACAACTATGCAAATGTTACAACTTTTAACAATATGAGTATTATAGTTATATGCGTAAAGTTCAAGTAGTGATCAGTAGGTTTATTAGGGCTTAGGGTGTTTTGCACATAACCATACTCAATTACTCCATAATAATCTGCACCTATACATAAACTATCTACTTTTACAATTATTATGTGCAAAGTTACTCAGTGAATAGTAACAACTATGCAAATGTTACAACTTTTAACAAACGGAGGGGAGTATTATAGTTATGCGTAAAGTTCAAGTAGTGATCAGTAGGTTTATTAGGGCTTAGGGTGTTTAATTTGCACATAACCAGACTCAATTACTCCATCATAATCTGCACCTATACATAAACTAACTACTTTTACAATTATTATGTGCAAAGTTACTCAGTGAATAGTAACAACTATGCAAATGTTATAACTTTTAACAAACGAGGGGAGTATAGTTATGCGTAAAGTTCAAGTAGTGATCAGTAGGTTTATTAGGGCTTAGGGTGTTTAATTTGCACATAACCGTACTCAATTACTCCATCATAATCTGCACCTATACATAAACTATCTACTTTTACAATTATTATGTGTAAAGCTCAACTAGTGCTCACAAACTTTAATAACTTACATCATTTTTATAGTACGGATTTGTTAGCTTTAGATTTTACATCAAAATAATAGCTTCATTCTTTACACTTTGACTTCAAATTTTTAAATGTTTTAACTGTGAATTGAATTGCAGCTACGGAAAACTCTATAATTATAAATTACCCTGAGTAGCCTTTAGGAGCTTTCGAAAGTTACTTTCCAATTTAATTATTTGTTCTCTTCAAATTATAATTTATGACAACTAAATCTACTTCTACCGAATACTTGTGTAAAAACTGATAACTACAGCTAGGAGCTCCTACAACTGTAGTTCGTAGCTACAGCCAGCAGTTACAACTCCACGTGCAGAACAGACCCTACTTAATTACCATGATATCTTATAAGGTTTTTAAAAGAAACAAATTTAGGCTAATTTGCACATGAACATAAATGAGGACAAATTCATATATACAAAGTGACAAGAAACTATGGTTGTAATTTTTTTTTGGGGGAAAAACTATGGTTGTTATTTATACTTACAACATTAAAAAAGAAAAGTGAGAATATTCACACAAAGTCTGATGGATAGGTGGACATAGGGCCCAACCCTATGGCTATGGGTACAGTTGGATGGCATTGGTGGTCCATTGTTCTTTGAAATAATATTCCATTCCTCTCCATAATTTCTTCTTATATTTTACTTGTGTTATTCCCTTTATTTTTTTTTAACTTATTTACAATACATATATATATATAATATTCCTTACTTCATCAAATTATTCTATTTAAACTTGTGTCAAGAAGTAATACCTTTTCCAAAAAATATAGTATTAACCTAAAACAAAAGGTAAACATGTTTTACTAAGAAAATCTTAATAAAAGAAAAGGTGAAATAAAGTAACTCCAACTAGGAAAATAAGGAGGCATAGGGAGAGGGCAATAACTTGATAAATACTCCCCAGCATTTAACACTGCAGCATGGTATGTCAGTTTTCAATAGTACTAATATTGAAATATATCATAATTTTCGTGTCAATATATTTGTTACATTGACTTTTAGATACTCTTAACTATTTAATTTTAACTCAAATTTTTATCATGCTTATACAAGAAAAAATATAATTTGAGATCTTGTTAGATTCCTCTAATTTTATAGTTTTGGAATATGAACTTTTTATAAATTTTCCTTATACACAATTAAGTTATTAACAGTTAAAAACATATATATCAGCATGCGTGTCAGAGAGAAATGTAACAATTATACGATGCAGTATTTTTTTTGCTTGACTATCACAATAATAAAATTGATTGATATATTTATTTATGTTTTTTTTTCAAAAAAAAAAAAACTATTACTGTATTATTGTTCAATTGAGAGTTTACATTGTATTAAAGGGGAAAAAACCGAGAGTTTTTACATAATAAAAGCATAAAGCCATACGTAATTTGGAAGCCATTACCATCATTGAGTTTGAATCCTAAGGATTAGAGTTTTAGTGAATTACGGGGATCCCATGCCACATTGTGGCCTAAGACTAATTCTTTGAGGATCTGTATGGCAATGAAGCTCAAACACAAGATGCTTAAGCGACTAAAGTCTCGAACCACCCAAGTCAATTGGTATTTGTAATCCTAAGGATTAGTTTTAGATCAAGCATACCTAATTATTCAGAAAATAAATAAATACTTCCTCCGTTCTCAAATATATTTGACATACCCACTGCGCACGCAGTCCAATGCACATTTTGAATCAATAATAACTCAAGTTCGGTATATTTAAAAATTCTAAAAGTTCGATATTTAAAAACTACATGACGAGACGAATCTAACAAGATCTCCCTTGACTATATTTTAACTTGTATAACTATGATAAAACTTTAAATCAAAGTGCATGGGTGAATAGTGCCCCAAAACCAAATGTATCAAACATTTGGGAACGGAGGAAGTAAAATATTATTAGGTACTTTAGTACAGGAGTAGGCAATGAGACTTGATCCAGTCGTAATGTTCTCTACCTTCCAACTGGTTGGATTCTCACCGCGCTCCTATCCTCCGCCTTTATGACTTTATCCCATTTATAATATACTATGTGTCAATATTTTTTTTTTTTTCAAAAAAGTACAGGTGTAGGGTTAATATGGTAATTTAGAAGTGGCATAATGAGTGGCATGAGTCATGAGCATTGGGTGATTACTGATTAGGGAATAGGGCGTGAGCCATGACTGAATTGATGAGCTGAACCTGAACATATGTGGTGGTGTTGTTAATCGTCCTGTCCTCCACATTTTGCTGCCCAAACTCATCAAACACTCCAACTCCCCGATTCCCGATGCACGATTCCAAGCCCCACCACCACCACCACCATCTCCATCACCACCATCATCCTCATCCTCACCAGCGCCGCCGCCGTCGCTGGTGCTGTTCCTTCGCCACTCCGCCTCTCAGCCCTGATAACCCCGCCCTTTCCCACGCCCGTTCCCTCCGTTCTCACGCCTCCTCCTGTACTACTAATAAGAAGAGTGAGCTCTCCTCTCCTCAGACCCACCTCCACCAGAAGCTGCCCCTTGCTCGCCGGATCCTCTCCCCGGGTCGGGTTTCTCCCATCTCCGACCACCCAATCGTCCCCCGGAACGCCCCCCGCCCCCCACCCCCGCCTGAGTCCCCACCGCCGGCCGCCGATTCGGAAATGAACGTCGGGGGCGAGGTTAATTTGGGGGGTTTCGACGTGAGGCTGAATCTCAAGGGGAAAAACGGGGGATCCTTGATTCTGGAGCTCAACTCGGAGGTTTTGACCGCGAATAGCGCTGTCTTCGCGAATTATATCGCCGGTCATCCCAAGAATGCAGGCGGTTTGTGCACGATTGATGTGCCGGATGTGGAAGACTTGAATGTGTTTCGTGAAACGATGGAGCTCATCTTTGAGGACGACATTCAGAAGGAGTTGGTTAAGATCGGGGTTTTTCGCGCTATTGATATACTTGAGGTATTCTTGTTTCTCCCTCTCTATTTTACGCCCTCTTTAATGTTACATTGTAGATTTGCAATAAGGACTTTGAAGTTGTCAAGTTGTTGGCCTTGGTGATTCTTGGGATATTTGGCAGTTGGAAAGTCGTTCATTAATGATTAATTAGTTCGGAATGATGATCATTTTTTGCTTTTTGTCCCGTCCGTGTGCTTTTGGGGGTGACACTGTGTGGTGGGTTTGTATATTGTGAGTGCTAATTCCCTGTTTCGGATTTGTAAAAAAATGTCTCACGTTTCTCTTGGTGTATCATGTAAGTTAGCTGAATTCTCTTTTCCCTCTTGTCCTGTTCGACAATTGGAAGTTTGAATATTTTGAGTTTTCAAAGCAGATCAAATTTTGATCCATTCTCTATTTCAGATCAAAAAGATACAAGTAGTAGTTTGTTATTCAGTATGTTTTGCGAAGAGAATTATACAGAGATTAGGTGTATCTTCATGAATCATGATTCTCTGTGTCTGGGTGTGTTGGGGATTCATAACTAGGGTTTTTAGAATTGGCAAACTGTTTTGGGCCACTTCAAAGTTTATTATGTAGATAGTTTTTAGTTTTGAGCATGGGCGGATGATGTAGGTGTATCATGAATGGGTGAATGCAAATGAGAGAAGTGTATACTGAATATGGTTTGATCATAAATTGAAGACCATTAGATGTCCCGTTGTAATTTATAGAACTTAGAAACCAAAACACTAGAGGAGAGAAAAAAAATGGAACGCGTTACATTTAAATCTGCAGGAGAAGTTTGTCTAGATCATAATGTGACCTTGAATGCTGCAGATTCTTATGATGAATGGGAAAGGGATATTGTTTTGGGTTAGAGCTGGCAAAGTGGAAAACGCTTCATCTGCCATTAGCTCGCGATAGAGTTCACCTCACATTTCTGTTTTATTGCTACCACACTTGTTTAACTGACCGTTCATAATGCAGTATTTGTGAAAATTGTTTATGTTTAAAGACTGAACTTCACAGCAGTACCAAAATACTACTTCACTTTTCTGGAAAGGACTATATAGAAAAGTGTGTAAAATCACTTCAATTGGTCTCATGTCTTACAAATCACGTTGTCAAAGCCTAATATAGATGGTTGCCTTTTGTTTATGTGAGTTTAGGTTCTTTTTGTAGTGACAAAATTTTATACCTTCTGTCAATTAGTTCCATCAATTATTCCCTTTTGATGTTTATTGTAACTGAATTGAAAGCGTATTCACTTGTGACTTGTATAACCAGGTATCAACATGCATCAAATTTAATCGGGGTGTTTCAACATGTTTAAAGTACCTTGAGGCTGTACCATGGACTGAAGAAGAAGAGGAAAAACTGTCCAGATTGTTCACCAAACTCAAGCTTGAAGATGAGGGAATCACTGACAGACTTTTTAGTGACAATTCTGTTGATTCCCAAAGAACATTGACTAAACAGGTTTTATTGTCTGTCACCACTTGCACCGATGCCACCTCTAGGAACGAGCTGAAATCTATGGTCAAAGGTCTCCTCGCTGAGAGCACGGTCTATGAAATGGACTATCCTGATCTGAAAAAGGACTTATTTGCAGTTTGCAAATCGTGCCTGAGTTCACTTACCGGTTTGTTTGAGGAAGCCACTGGCATTGATGAACATCAAAAATCCACAAGGGATAAGAATAAACCTTTATTAGAACGTGTATCAAAAGAGACAGACAATATAAATTGGTTGCTGGAAATCCTTATCGATCACCAAATGGCAGAGGATTTTGTGGACCTGTGGGCAAATCAAAAAGATCTTCTACAGATGCATGAGAAAGCATCTCCAATGATAAGGTATGAGCTCAGCCGTGTCTCAGCAATGGTTTTCCTTGCATTGGGCACTGGGAAACTTCATTGTCGGTCAGAAACAAGGCTAGGACTCCTACAGGGGTGGTTCAGACCAATGCTCTTGGATTTTGGTTGGTTACAACGGTGCAAAAAGGGTCTCGACATGAAGGCATTGGAGGAGGGCCTGGGCCAAGCATTGCTCACGCTTCCATTAAACGAGCAGTATCCATTATTTATGGACTGGTTCCATGGTTTCTCCAAGCATGGAGCCGAATGCCCTAATCTCAGTAAAGCATTTCAAATTTGGTGGCGCAGATCATTCCTTCGGGGCTCAGAAACTTTTGGCATTGAATCCAGGTGAAGTGACACTGTAATGTGCTGTACCTCTTGTGGGGAAATCTTGTCTTATTTTGTGTTTGAACTCAAGCAAGTGGTAGCGCGGGGTTCCGTGATGTAGATTTTACTTGTTCTAAATTTCGTGTAACACTTCCCTGCCAGAAAAAGGTAATGTAAGCTGAAGCTTTAGTGCCTATTGTGTTATGTGTATTCATATTTAGAGTTTGTGTTGTATTGTGGTCGTATATGCATCTTCTGAATCTTCATTTGTTGTTAATATCTGATTATCATTCATGCTTCTGGCCTCTGGGCTTTCCCCACATTTGCAAGCTTTAGTGCCTATTCCAAATTGCCGAATTGAATATATTAACCATTTCTCTATTTTCCGATCGCCTGGGAGGAACAAAAGAAAAATTTTGTTGTTTCTTCAACAATTTCTGATCTCTAGTGGATCTCTCAGTAGGATTCAGACCAAAATGTAGTTCTGACCATCTATCAAAAAAAAAAAAAAAAAAAAAACAACGATCTTGGCATATTTGCGGAAATAAGCAAACCTAAACCTGTAACAGCCACATTTTTTTGGCGTATATTGGGTATCTTAAACCACATTGGATCCAAGACTAATCACTTGAGAATCTAGTGGTCATTGAAGGGTTGTCTCTCGCAAAGCAGAAAAAAAAATACTCAAACCCAAATATAGTTTTTATTTTTAAATTGTTATTCCAAAATTAATTAAGTAATATATGAAGGGAAAATACATATTTTATTGAATACTACTTGTAAAGGTACAAAATTTTCAAATTTACTAGAACATAGATTTGGGAAAAAAAAAAAAAAAAAAAGGAATTAGTGCCAAGTGTGGGAATCATATGTAATTAATGTGGTTGAATCTCAATCTGGGCAATGAGCATGGCAGCTGGAAGTAGTGACTACTCCTAGTCCTACCAAGATAACTCATAAATCCTCTTCTCAACGCAACAAAACAAAGCATGTGGATATTATGAAGTATACAAAATGCACAAAATCAAAATTCGGGGGGGGGCTGGGGGGCTGCTACCACATTTGCCCCTCTTAAGCATACACCACCCCCAAAAAAAGAAGATGTACTCATCCCCTCACCTACAATACACTATTTTTGTATCTAAATCGCGCCCATACTTGCTATTATCATGTTTGTCAGTGCCACTGTGGCATCAATCCTGGGATTGTATCAGATGCTCAGGAATTAGATCGGCGTTGGTTCAGCTCAGGTAAGGAATCTTGTGTTAAGCGAAACCTATTCCAAGTCCTACGTTGGTGTATGCTTTGTCAGAAGTACCTCACTTGTTTTTCTTTCCCCCAGCCAGGATACGTTGAATCTGCAATCCTCTACTGAACGCTTGGTTGAAGAGCAGCCTGGTTTGGAAATCTGAGACAAATGGGAACCATGCCAGGGTTGCCACAGGAGCAAAGATCACCAAAGACATGATGTATTCACACCCCTTTGCAAGAGCTTTAACAGACCTCCACATTCCCAGTGACTTCACTAGTGGTCTGCATGCTTGTGCTATCTGCAAGGGGGGACATTGGATAAAAGTCACAGTTTGTTTTTTCATTAGTTAAATCCGTATTGAGATGAAAAAACACTACCTCTGTTTTCTCATTAGTTGTTACAGAGGTAGTGTCATAAAAACAACGAAGGCTGTATTATATATTTACGGGTAGTTTGGACAAAAGCGAGGAAGGAAAATGCTGCAAGTGAAATTGAAGGAACAGAAGTGTACCAGCAGGAGCGCCCATGCAGTTGGAAAGAAGCCAAGCAAGCTGATAAAAATATCTGAGACTGTGAGGTCGAGGAACTTCATGAAAATGAAGATTGCACCAACTGATGCTATAAACAAGAATAGCTTCAAAAGTCTGAAAAGCAGCTGGAAATCGGAGCTGAACTTTTGCCTTCCCATGGCCACTATCTGCAGGAAAAATGAAGTTTATATACAGAACATTGGGGTTGGAAGACGACCTTCAGGAAGTGAATTTCTGGTATAAGAAATGAAAACAGATTGACCTTAAAAATGATCCCGGCAGCTAAGATGACCAGCCAAGACAGAGCGTAAACCTGGAACCGAACCAAAAAGGTAGAAAATTTATAAATTGACATATCTGAAAATTGAATGTTTGATAACAAATTCAGTGAGCATGTAAAATAAGATGCTCACCATGATACTCTTGCTTCTCTGTGCAACATGCAGCTGATAAACAATTCCGTACTGGTATGCTAAGAATCGTAGAGCAAGAATGATTTCCAATAACCGCCCTAGAAATCCTGTGTTTCTGAGATGCCCTTGCTCCTCCTCCCACCAAGACTCCCAACTCTTGGATGCTGGTACACCAATTCCACCAGGGGTATTCATCCACTTAGTCCAGTCCTCGAAGTCCTCCACTATCTTTTGCCATTCAAATCCAGAAGGGTTAAAAAGGAAGGGAGCAAACAACCAGGAACCCACAAGAAACCACATAGAGAAGGTGATGAGAACAAAGGCTAGAGAGTCAACGGCAACAAAGTTGTAAATGTGATATATGACGAGCAAAATCATCAATTCTAGAGCTTTGGTAAAATGGCTTCTCGAGTACATTCTGTAATTCTCTGCAAACTTTTCATGCCTAACAACAAACCCACGCCCTGTGGCTCTGTATTGAGCTCCACCATGTAATATTGTTCTCCCAAAGTAATGGATCTTTGTACCAAGAGAGAAGGTAAAGAAGACAGATGCCAGTTGAAGCTGCATTACTATCATTTCAACAGAAGCAGTTCTGAAGCCCCTCTCCAGTCCAATTTGCATAATCATGGGCATCGCTGTCAACAGGCCTAATTGAACAAATGCCTGTGTTCCCATGACAGTCTTGAGAGAATTATTTCCCCTCATGCCCGCAAACCTCCATATGGCCTTCTCCATTCCACTCAGACAAAGATAAAGCCTACCATACAAGTATGCATAGACTGTAAGGACCACCATCTGCATCACATCAAATGCCTCACTTGTCAGCTGAAGGATAACAGAAAATTCTTCAACTATTGAGATTGCAGTATGTTTGAAAATATCCCAAGACAAAATAAAATAAAAAAAAAAGATAACAATACACTCATCATATATGCTAGGCAGAAACAAATTGAGTAAACATACAGGCAGCACCTTTCACTGATTTGGCAAGTTAAAACAGATATTATCTGTCAGCAAATCTCTGCTTCCTAAGTCTCTGAAGTATACATACATGCATACATGACTGCTTAGAATATTTCGTTTGTTTCTGGGTTCATCCAAACTAATCGAGTATAGCAAGAAAGGAAGAGCTCATATTTCCATCCAACTATTACAGCATTTTCTTCTTCCCTAGTTCACAAAACAGGTATCTAAAACTAAAACTAATGAAGTGTTACATGAAACAATTTTTAATAGCAAACCTTGAGATTATTGGAACTTTGAAACAAATGTTTTTTTCTTTTTAGATTCTCTTGCCTTCCCCAAATGAATTGACAGCCAAATTAATCAGTATTGACAATTATTGAAGAATTAATAGACATAAATATAATGTGATGCATCTTTAAGTTATTCAACAACAAATTTCTAAATAAACATAAAAAAGAGAATGAGGTTTTAAATTTGATTTATAAGGGAAGTGTATTACCATTGCGCTAACATAGAATCCCGTGGTTGTATAGTAACATGAAAGCATGCGAAAGAAGTCAAAACGGTGACCCAATCTATAGATATCACGGCTAAGTGTCTGCTCCCCGTTACCACATGCAACTTTGGCTTCAAAAAGTGAGATCTGGTTGAGACCAACATCTCGACCCTTCCCAACTTGAATATATTCATGGTGAGTGATATTTCCTTGCCTTAGTGTTGAATTGAAACCTCCATACAGTAAAATGTGTTAGAATTAAGTATGTTAAAAGTGCTACTCAAGGAAAATATATATTGGGATCTCACCAGCAAATATATCCTCACTAAGATTAATTCCCCTTGATGCCTTGCTGATGCCTCCACGGGTAATGTGGAAAATTCTGTCGAAGACATCGGGATGTCCATAGTGGAATCGTACCCTATATTGAGACAAATTAGAGAAAACAAAATACCATGAAGCTGAGACTACAAAATAACACAATTGCACCATCAAATAACTTAATGGTAGCATGATAACATAGAATATTTTAATATTTCAGTAATGAGATATTATGGGCTTTTGGTCATTCATTTGTTCATTGTGTAAGACTCAGTTTTCCACATTGCAGACAGCAAAAATAATTTTCTTTTTTCCTATTTTGTAGAAGCTGGTACCATTCAATAGATATCATTATATCGTCCCATGTTTCAATTAAAAAAGAAAAAATCCCAGTATGTGCTATGGCAGCAGTGGCATTTTTCCAAATACAATTTACAAATTAAGAATACTCTCTTCCATAACCATACTAGTATATTGTTCTTAGTATGTCCACTGTACACAGACAAAGAGAATGTAAATTTGGTGATGTATCTGGAAAGGAATGAACATACTTCAATGGTCTTGCTAAAACTCTCTGGCCAATGGTGACAAAGCTTGTTTCTTGATTAGACATAAATGAAGCCAATGATGATACACTGCACTTGAAGATAGACAATATCAGAGAGTGCTGAAAACCTAAACTCATACATACTGGATGAGAGTTAGAACAGTAACCAACCTTCCAGTGAAAATATGCTCACGAATACCAAGGATGGTGGGTGGTCGCACTCCATGATCTTCATTGAATTCCTCAAGTAGATTGCGCATCTTAAAAGCTTCTTCAAGATAGTTATCCTACATAATGACCCCAAGACCTTTTTTGTTTAATTGACAGGAATTTCTTCAATGAAATTACAAATGCATCTAATCAATTATACCTGATTCATATCTATGGTTTGAATGGATTCCCCACGTGTAAAAATAATAGCATGGTTTTGGTTTTCAGGCTTCCCTTCTCCCAACTTTGCTGGACCTGGAAGCTTTATACGGTAGATTTCCTACAGAAATAAATAGAATTGAGTCATAGAGGTTAACCAAATTCTGTTACTTTATCTGCAAAAGAAAAACATATTGACCTGATCATGATTATTTACAGCCTTCACCAATACAGAATAATAAACCTTCTTGTTTGTTCCACCCTCCCTTTCCTCAACTTCATCAATGTATGCTACACGAAGGGATGGATTACTGCACAAGAGTGAAACAAAATAAACCGTAATGATACTAATTTATGAGTCTACATAAAAAGGGGCTTCGAATCTCTTCACGCAGATAAAAATGAACAACTTACTTGACCATCAGATTTAAAATGTCAGTTGCACGACGATCTCCACTACGTTTCTGATTCCCATAGATTTGGCAGGTGGCAACATATGTGAATTTCATGTCAGCTATAGCTTCCAACTGAGTATACATGGATCTCTGGCTCCTTTTATCTTCTGGTGATGGCTCTGAAATACTTTTATAGCCTTTAAGTAACTCTGTCCAACATAGGGAAACAAATCAGAAACATACCTGGGTAACAGGTAGCTGAAGAAAATGATAACATAAGAAACAACTTATTCATTTTCACTCACCTTTCCATTAAACAACTAAGAAGGCTTTAAATGCCATGTTATGTTATTAAGAGTAACCAATCTACTAGTACTATTATATTTTCACAATATCCAACTTGAAAGTACTCTGCTAAAATATTTTCATGCCTCTCAAAACAATTTTGCATTCACGAAATCGTGAGCTTGATCCTATGAAAGCAGTAAGATATATTTTTACCGCCTTCATCAGCCATGTCGAGAAAAGCCTGAAGCTTCAAGGCCCTTCGGTAGTACATCATTCCTCTGACTGCATGAAAAATTAAATATTGTGAACCAATACGATGCTAAAGGAACAGGGGGATTGGGGGGTAGAGAGACTCTACTAACCCGTTCTGCTAAGAGTCTGTCCCCTCAAGGAGGCCCAATGGCGCAGTTGCAATATGTTTTCTTCATTTTCCCAAATTTCAGATTCTTTGCAATTCATACGCTCCACGAAATTGTTCCATTCATCTTAATTGAAATTACCATGGAGATACAGCATTAGATGAATAGCAAAATTTGGCAACCAAATTGTAAAGATCTTTAGATTGGAATATAAAAGAAACCTGGATAAATCTTTTGAAGGTAGTATATGATAGACACACCATCTTCATTTTCCATTTCAAGATCACTCTTTGAGAAGAGAGTCTCCTCACTATAATATGGTGTAAATACACTGCAACAACAATTCGATTTAGCTGACAACTTCAATCATTATTTATTATATCAACGAAAAATGCTAATAGTAATTTCTCATGTATCCAAACTTCGATTTTATAACCGGGAATGATTCTTGGAGAAAACTATTTATAGAAAGAGCTCATTCACATTACATGAAATCTTTTAATGGTTAACGAGAAGGATATTGCAAACACTGATCAATTATGCCTAGTTTAAAGTAACATTCTGTTGGGAAATAATTATGATAAAGATGGTTCCTTGAAAGTTTCAGCTAGTACATATCAAAATTGAGATAACTACCACACAAAAGAATGTACAAAAGTAAATATCCAAATTGCGGAAACAGTAGGGTGATTTACTGACCTAAATGACAGCATTTTGCGCACTCGGGGTGCTCGTGGCATGTCCATGAAAAGTGAATTGGCGAAAAAAGATATCCTCCTACGTGCTTCAAGGTTTGTTGGGACATCAGTTGCAGACTCTTTGACAGTTAGAAGCAGATAGAGGCGCCGCACCTGACAGAATTGAGTATGCAAAATAATGTTTGATTTTGTTGACTGAGCACTATTGAATCGTCAGAAAACTCAGGTTATATATTTGACTGGAATATTTTTTTTTTAATTTGGTGATGAGATATATCATACAAGGGTTAAACTCATCTTGAATATCTAGAGCTCTATCGTGTGCAAAGTACATGGGTAGGCTGTGATTAACAAATTTTGGAGGGAAATGGTATTATTAATAATTGAGCAGGAAAAAATAGTTCAATCGTACATATAATACAAAAAATAATAAAAAAAAATTTAAAAAAATTGTACATATAATAATGTGATATGGGGAAGAGTTTAGTTATCATAGTGTAATTTTCCCTCTAATATAGTTGGTTATAAAGAAGTGTGGATTTAAACTAAGAGTAAGACAGTGATAGAATTATTTTGCACAATTAAATGAAATAAATAACTAAGATTTTAATACTCAACTATATGTAGTTAATACTTAATATTACAAATAATGATCTGATATGGAGAATATTAGTTTTCAAGATGCAACATTTACACGGATATAGCTTTGTATGAAGTGTCAAGGTAAATGTAAGTAAGACAATTATATGATAATTTGTGATTGTAAAAGAAAAAGAAATGATATGCAATTAAGGGACTGGATCCTGCAACGGAACACGATGGTTCATTGTTTTTGTGTAGGTGATCTATGTCAATGCAAATGTATCATCATGTACCTGTTCTTCCCATTGTGGTTTGTTTTGGGGAGGGAAAGCAATATTGGCAAAAAGTTGCTTCCCAGAATCTTTGCTCCCTTGACCAAGTTCAGCAAGTTCACTGCATTCCATGAAGTGAATAAAATTAGGTCAAAATGAGGTCATGGGATGACTGCCAAACTGGGATAACTAGTGTTGACCGCTGATGATTGCATTATATACCAACCGGTTCTCTTTAACCATCATGTCATGGGTAACTACTTCTAACAGATCTTGAAGAAGCAAAACAACTCTGCCTTTCTGGGATGGCTGGCCATATATCTGCAATATAGAAAGAAAAGGAAATTCAGATGCTTGTGATATGAAACATAAAATTGAAAATAAACCACAAAAATGTCTCACCAATATCTCCAAAATTTCGACAAATTTCTTGAGAAGATCAGGTAGAGGCTTCATTCTGAAATTTGCCAAGAATGTGTTCTTCGATATATTACTTTCAATTTCTTTTATAATGATTCCGATTATCCTGTTCCAGCAATGTCGACATTAGAGCAAGATGCGGACAAGCCACTTGTTTCAAGTCTCATGACAATTGACGTTCTAGAACACCAAAAAAAGCTATGCGATTGATCTCCAGTAGCTTGCGCAAAATGATCAAATTTAGAACCCATAGTCACACATGCACGTTATACAACAACATAGGATATGGGGGATACTGTACTTCATAAATCAAAGAAAGATACCAATTGCAATTCAAGATCTCAAAAGGGAATGGAAAATTGAACGATTGACTCCAAGCTGCATACTCCTCTGAACATAGATAATTCATGTTATGAAGTTGAGGGCACATATTAAGATCTCAAGTGTGCCAGTACAATTATCAGCATGGGTTAAATGAAGAGAAAAAGTGGGGGAGAGATTACATTTATAAGAGAAACAAATTTGAAAAAAAAAAAAAAAGTTGGGTAGAAATGAAAAATAAAAATTTATTGATCTTTAACTACAAAAATGTCATTTATTTTGAAGATTTTAAGATACCAAAACATCAATAATTTAAGTGAGGGAGTATAAAACATGCTACCACATATGAATGTTCAACAAGAAAATGAACAAAGCTACGAACATAACCATTCAGATATTCTGTGTCTGTTGAACAATTTAAATGAAGTAGAAGGCAAGGTAGGAACTGATTCTAGCATCTTCGCAGTATTAGCAAAGTTAAGGAAAATAAATTGCACAATTTCACAAGTATAATTAATATGGTATCATTAGCTAATGGACAGATAATCTCATGGATTTATAAGGAAGAAAAAAAAAACCTGTTCTCAGTCTCTCCAATTATCAAGGCATTCAGAATATTTTTAAGGGATTGATAACATTCAATTACGGCACATTCCATATACTCATCAGCACATATCCGCCTCCACAGATCAGAATCCTTAGAATGAAAGTGAGCAGCCATATCCACTGCAATTGGGATCTGCAAAGGCACAATCAGAGTCGAACAAGAATTTAGGCATATCCCTACAGCCCAAAAAGCCTGGTTTTTACCTTGCCAGCAAGCAAAAATGGGGGCCATTGTATTACTTTCAGGCTAGGGTCAGAGGAATAAGGAACAAGAAGCAGATCCATCTCCCTGAAGTATAACATAGGTTCAATTCCAGTTCTCTACAAATTTAGAAACAGATGAAATTTAAGACTAGAAAAACACAAACAGAAATTAAAGTTGTAAGGAGCTATTCCTGTCACTTAGTAGATCTTCTTCACGGAAGCTGCTTATAACTTCATTCCACAACTGTGCAAATTTAACTGCATCACTTCTCATGTTTGCAAAAGTTCCCTAGGGGTTTCCAGAAGTTTAGTATTTCAAAATCGGATGAAATTAACCATTTCAACAGGACATGAACATTAGTTGCCAGACGACAAAGATAAACCTTATAAAAGTGCTTTGAAAAAAAGAACCCTCTTTTCTTTGGTTTGTCTGAAGGCACAAAATTAGTGTTGAATGCACCTGGTAAAGACCGAAATCTCGACCTTAGCATTTCAAGTGTTTGAATCTGTAGACAAGCAAATGGACATTAAAATCGGCAGAGAATAGGATTAGTTTCAAAGAGATGTAAAGTTACCAATTAAATATAACATGATGTCATCCATAATCCCACATCTAAAAGATGCAATATTTTTATTTAGTAGATCATGTAATTTCAGGAAGTAGTTAAACTAGTATTTTTACTATGAACATATAATTCTGTCTATCAAATGCATGCTATCCATGCAAACAGATGACATAAAACTATAACAAAGTTGTTGAAGCTTAGGACATTATTCAAAAACTTATGAACTCTAGGTTTATACTGAATTTGAAAGTATAAGGAAGAGACTTAAATGGAAGCTAGCTACTGAGCTAATCGTCATTTGTTGGTGGAATTTTTAATATATATATATATATATATATATATATATATAATACGATAAATCTCCCTGTCCACTTAAGCTTTTAAGTGAAATTGACCATTCAACGTTGTATTGGAATAGGAAGCCCTATATCAGAATCTTCACCTAAAAAATGTATTTATGCACAAGACTTTGTGAATGTGAAGTAGGGATGTTGATGGAAGTAATAATAAATACATAAACCTAGTCAATGTACAATTTTTTGGCAGTAAATAATAGTTGTTCCCTTCCTTTTCAGTGTCTATTTTGGCTTTAATCTCCAGTATAAAATTGCACCACATTTTCAAGTTCAAGACGAAAAAAGATTATTATTTTTCCTCCTCTGATATTCAAGTGAGAATCGGATCTTGGTATTTCATTGATGAACTTTGTAATCAAGATGGTAATTTACTAAGTTCTCTTAATAATTAATATACGTGACATACTTTTAAAAAAATGATTATTGAATAACGGTCTAACTATTTAATTTACAAGAGGTTACTACCTCACCGAGACGGTCAAAAGCCCCAATAAAACCTCCATACACAGTGGAGAATACAGCATACCAAATCTGAAGGTCCATGAAGTAAACCTGAAAGAAAATATCATGATAACCAAACAAAACAAAACATTGGATCATCAAAGAAGAATTAAACTAGAATGTTGATGACACAAACACATACCAAGATAACTGGTGCCCATAGTGCAATGACAGCTCCCAAATTGTACTTAGCTGGAATTATAAGATTATACCCTTATTGAAAAATTCAGAAAATAATTCTGGAAGAAAAAGAGAGAAGAACAAGATACTTACCATTTGGGAAGGGCTCATGCCATGTATACTCAACGTGTTTGATATTCATTATATCTTTGGTGGGTGGTAGCAGAGGCTTTATCTGAGTTTTAAAAAAAAATAAAAAGAGAAGACTTTGAGATGAAGAGAAGGCCCTTGAGAATACCTTACATTATATTGCCTAAGTAGAGAATGTGGAACTACCATCATGAAATAGCTAAATGCAAATTTTGAACATAGAAGCAGGACCCAGAATATAGTATATCTGTCATCAGCAACATGAAAAGTAAAGTCAGCATAAAAAAATGTCAAGAAAATTATCCGCGGAACAGGACATTTGGCAACTTACTTTATAAGTGACAGTTGGCTTTCCTGCATTCCCCTTCCTATATATATTCTTTTCTGCAAATTTGTAAGGATAAAAATATAAATGAAAAAAATAGATCATATTCAAAATCTCATAAAACAGGCAAAAAATTCATTCAAGAGGGTAAAGTTTGATGTGAGAAATAGAGTTGTAAACAGCAGGCTTTCATCATTCTACAGTTCAAATCGGGCATTTCCACCGACCGAATAGAGTTAGATAATCCTAAATATGGAAAACATGAAGGACATGTTCAAATATGATCAATCAAAAGCATCTGATGTCCAGATATAAATAAATCAAATGATATCAACAAAAATTAATGTTGGTTCTGTCCAATAACGCAGAGAAAGGATAAAAGATGTCTTGGGTCAAAAATTAATTCTATCATTAAATATTGTTTTATTTTAAAAACATGACTCAGTGCCTTTCTAAAGTAGAGAGGAACAAGATGTTTACAATTTTACCTGTGACCACCAAAGGAGAAACCTGATGATAAGCCAATTGGATTTTTCAATCCAGCGTCGGAGCATTGGGAACACAAATAAGGTTACTGTCAGCAGATTTGGTAGCAGGTATATTGCTACCGCCACCAGGTACAAAGTTGGCATGCCCTTGAGCTTATCGAGAAATTGGAGAACATCATCAAGTGGTTTAAAATGTAAATTGCTTTCGAGCAAATAAAAAGTTGGCAGGATGATACACCAGGCAAGGCTGATAATCAGTTTGAGTACTGTCCTCAAAACATGAATGAATTTCCATCTAAGGTAACCGGGGAAGTTTAGAACAAGGTCCAAGATACCTAAAGGAATTTCAAAAATATTTTCTTAGTTTGTATTAGCTTCTTCAAAGACCAAAAAAAGAAATAAAATAAAATAAGAAAAGTTTGAACTCAAAGATCAAGTTTCATGCTTCAGAACACATTGATCTTCTGATACCGCACAAGAATAAAAAGAATAAATACATACTCTGAAGCAATTGAAGATAGGCTGCTGTGATAAAAATGCTAGAAAGCTGGTATAAAACTTCCTTCTGGAAGATATCAAATACAGAAACATTACTCCATCCAATTATAAGCATAATCTGCAGCAGAAGAGCATAGATATTCAGTAAAAGCTCTTAACTCCTTACAAAGATAATAATTTGTAATTTGTTTTGATTAGGTACCTGAAGTCCAAGAATGAGAAATGTCCATAGCCTATCAAAACTGCGGTAAATGTGCCAAAATGACCTAGTTTCTGCAAAGAATGATTTCCCCAGCTTTCTAGGAGTTTTTGAAGAGCGCTTCCCCTGAAACAGAGTCATTAATAAATAAGTAACATTGAACTTCACTCAGATATGTTTCTTTCAAAAATCGACTTTACCTGTGTTACATCTCGTGTTGTTTTGAAAAACTCTGCATCATCACGCATTGGCCAACCCAACTTAAAGCAATTTGATGACCTATAAGAGTTACCATAGTCATACTAGCAGAAAGAATGAAATTAATCTTGCAGTGCAGAATACTTTTGATGTAACTGTTTACCAGAAATATTCATTTAAATCATCATAGTTGCACCAACTTGTGTGGGGAGCTTTACCATCATTACTTTTCTTCGCTTCCTGGAGCATTATAAGAACTACTTTATTATATTTTCAGAAGAAATATTTTGTTAGAACAATGCATTCTAGGCAAGACATTACCCTTTCAATCACACGGTAAATGGGTGTTACCACTTTCCGCAAGAAAGCTTCATCATCTCCGCCATAAGAAGGCTTGATGTTCTCCCCCGTAACAATGCTGACATTTCCAGCTAATAGACCATGTAGTTCATATGCCATCTAAACATGCACTCTTTCATTTTAATTTGCCCTTATACTTGACTCATAAAGAATCTGAAGTTTGATAAGAATAAAAAATTGCTCACATTGTGGAAAATGTAGCATAGGCACTCTGGCATAAAGCGTAAGTTGGCTGCTTCACCCCAGATAAGAAGATAGAGGCCCATATAGAGTATCTTTCTCTGTTGCACTTCCATCCGACTACCCTTGGGGAGCCTAAGATGAGACATAATTAAAGAATATTCGTCTTGTAACTTACATGATGAATATCTTTTGCAAAATTCTCACTTTACCTTAAGCTGTGTTTTCTTCCTAAATATCTACACCAAGACTTGTAGTTCTTGAAAAGCTTTTTCATGAGAGCATCAACAGCTCGATCATCAATCTAAAAATGTTTGAACATATCAAATGGGTAACGCATCTTGATAACACATTGATGCATCCACAATCATCTATAGTCAATATACAAGAGAACTTAGTGTGCTTCTGATACAAGTGTGATGGAAACCGAGAAGATGTTATACTTCAGATAATTTTGACTTCTAAAAAGTAGGCCCTGTTCTTTAAATGTGCATGATGCATGATATGCTTACAATAATCTTGTGTTCAAACTATGAAAACTGATAGGGTACACATACTGAGTTTTGCAGCTCAGGCAGGGGTTTTAGCCTTGAGTGAATATTTGCAAGTAGCAAAATCAAATGCTCCCTTTGGTTTCTGACATTGTCCTTCTGCAGATAGCAAATGATACATTCACCAAATATCCTGATATAAAAATGAGAATTGTTATTACAGTTCTGATTTGTGCAGTCTATAATACATGCCTGAAACCCAAACATGGCTCTCAACCAATCAAGGATGTCCAACTCCTCAGTTTTTCGCCTTTGCTCAAATGAGACCGGCCAGTTTAAACCATGAGTGTTCCTTAAAGCAGTCACACCAGCTTTCACCTGGTTTCAGTAAAGAGTACACAATTTAAATAGAGTATTAGCAGGATGATCAATACACCCATGAAGTGAATATCGTTATCAACAGCACAGGAAAATGGATCACCTCTTCAAGCTGCATGATTGACTGTGACGACCCAGCAGAATCCAGGGGAAGAATATTATATGGGGAAAATATTTCCTTCTTAGCTTGGACATCATTTGCCGCAGCCATAATCTGTAAAGTTCATGGCTTAAGTATGCTGTGGCATCAAATTCTCCCTCCTATGTGGATTTCATGAAGAAAGGCAGTTTGGGGGTATATATCAACCTTTCACGGAAAAAGCAATCACGCACTTAGGTGAAAACAACTAACCTCAGGAGCAACTTCCTCAACTTTCTCAGTTTTATTAACAGCACAAAGCACTTCAAACAGTACACCAGCTGTCTGGTAAGCTTTTCCAAGCTGAGCCCTGTCAAGGCAAAAGTCGGACAAATAGCCATTAGTTTCAAATAGATAATTTTAATATGTGAGGCAGTTCGTGCAAGTAATTTTTGAACTGCATTTCAGAACCTGTCTGCTTGCTCCCCCTTGTTAAGTGCGACAACATATTGCTCATAGTATTGCTTGTAGTAGCTCTCAATTTCCCGAGCATCAGTTTTCTTAACTCGAGCAGCAAGTGATGGTGCATCATCCTGAATACAATTCAGCAAAGACTTTGAACTGATAATGAAATGCCAACAAAAAGTTATATTGGACACGTCCTGGTGCTATTACATGTCCAGATTCTGTTTATACACTAACTGAAATGAGGAAACTGAGCCAAGAGGAGAGAACACCAGCCTACTAAAAAATATAATTATCTTTAGGAGCATTCTTCACATCTCTCCCTCCATTGAAATCAAAACTGGAAATTTATAACGAACTACAGTTTTAGGCGAAATTACAAAAGTTGAAAGTTCTGCTTCACATTGAATTTGAGGTAGTCCTCACACAAAAATCATAATTAATTTATTCTCTCTCTCTCTCTCTCTCTCTCTGCCTTAAACCAATTACATCCTCAAACTAATTACATTTGTACTTTGGCTCTTAGTAACCTCGCTTCCATGAAATTGGAGGGATTATCAAAAGAGGAGGAGACTTATGACACTCGTTCCAAGTTGTTAGGAACTGTGAACTCAATCCATCCAGACGAGCACCAATACAAAAAGATAAGTGGCTCAACTGGGAATGCAGTTTCTACATTATTGGGGAGAATATCTCTATTAACCAAAAATAACAAACAAAATCTGGAAATATAGTAAATTGAGAATGCAGTTTCTACATTATTGGGGAGAATATCCCTAGCGACATAAGTTGATTTAAACCGTGTTGTATATTTGTGTATCCCTACATTTCACTTTATGTGTTGGAGAAATGAAGCATATACTTACCCTTTCTAGTCTCTGATGGAGGCTAGTCTTAAATTGCCGTACACCTCGTCCACTGGAATTGGGATCCAACCTATCTGCCTTTTCAAATGCATAAAACCGACCTGCCCAAAATATGTTAACTCATTTCATCAGAGGAGGAAATTATCGAAAGATGATAGTGTGAGATTTCTTTATTAGAATTGTACTCCTACAAAATTTAATATAAGTATTTTCAACTTCACAGCAGAGAAAGCCTAGCAAGACAAATCCAACGCCTTGATTGGGTGGAGTCCAGGCGTGCGCACAACACAAATCAACGGCGTACGCGTCCTGGTGCTCTCGGGGATTCAGTTAATTTCGAGAACTTGTGCGCACAGAGTACGGTTCAAAATTAACTATGCAAAACTGAAAAACGATAATGCAGGCATACATAGATACGCGACACGGGGGCGCACGGTCTGTATCTCGGCAGCAACGCGAAGTATGGGAGCGATTGACTGTAGAGAGGAAGGGACAACCTCATTGTCAAACACTTCGGTGGAGAAAACAGTGGTGGCGGCGCTGCGTGACGCACGGCGCGTCAGCGCGGGTTGATCGGCGCTCCGTGGCGCCGCCATTTATCGGTGTGCAAGTTTTGGGGGGCCCTCGGGGCAGCTCAGCCAGGGTGAGCCGCAGAAGTTGGAAAAAAATCTTCTCTCCTCGATCCCCTGTGCGTTGCCTTCACCCCCTGCTGGTGATCACCATACAAAAACCAAATTAAAAAATTCCGATCCAAAGAGAAAAATGCACGAACCGTAAAAAAAAAAAAAAAAGGAATCAGAGCGGGAAAAGACATACAACAAGAAGAAACTGAAAAAGCGTAGGAATGGGAATGAAGGGATCGGATAGGGGAGAATGGAATCCGGGGAATGAGGGGAGAAGAAGGTAAGAAGAAAGAGGAAAGGGAGGAAAATGGAGGGAGAATTTAAAAATGGGGAAGAAGGAGAGGAGGAGACGTGGTTGAGCAAGAGACTTGTGCGGAGGTTGGCCGTTAGCTATTCTCTTCTTTTTGCTTCGCGCTTTCTCCGTTCGTACGGTCGTCTTCTCATCCATTTTCTTTTTATTATTCCCCGTTTCTTTATTCTTCTTTTTTTAAAAATCAAAATGTGTTGTACTTTTATAACCGTTTTTTTTTTTTTTTTTTTTAAAGGATTAGAAAATTTGGGCTTTGTATTAAAATTCATAATCTGATTTCAATCATGGGCTCAATACCCGACATATTAATCTGGCCCAGCCCAATTTTTCCAGTCACGGTTCTATTTCTCCTCTCCAGTTATATTTTACTGCAGTCTGCAGTTGGAAAATGAGTGGCAAGATTTAAAAATATTATTTTAAATCCTTCCATTAATTTAATTCAAACCTGATGAGTGATTTATAATAATGCATTTCAAATTACTTTCTAAATTTCCAATCCAAATGAAGCTAAGTGATAGGGTTTTGGATGTGGTGGTTGATTTTTTTAAAAAAAAAATGGTTGGCATTTGGCAAAGGAATTAAATGAATACTTCATATGATTAAGCTATTGGCCCTGTTTGGGAATTAGCTGTTAGCTGTTAACTGATTCTGTGAGTAATAATTAGTTAAAATTAGCTGTTTGACAATTTCGAGACTAACTTTTTGTCTAGAATAAGCTAAAATCCAAAATGCTGCTATTTGCAGCAGTTTCAAAAAGAGCTGATTGAACACTGTTTTAAGTTATTTTGTCTTTTTAAATAAGCTAATTTAGTTCAAATTGTCTAGAATAAGCTAATTCCAATTAGTTGCCAAACAGGACCATTATCGATCTGGAAGAGGATTCAACGTTTTCACAGTAAGTTGCTGGAGTATTAATTAATCTCTTGGTTACGTGGCCTGATCAGTATCCGCGTTTGGAAACAAACGCTAGCGATTAACGTTTAGCTTTTAAAGTACATACTAAAAATAGTCTAAAATCCTATATATAGTAAACACTAATTACAATAACCGCCAAAGTTTAATTTCTAATCTCTAAACTCTGAACGCTGCTCTCCCCCAACTTTTAGCTTCTCAAACTCCAGACTCTAAACTCTAATTTAAAATTGCATTACCAAACACTATTATTCAAATTTAAAACTATTTTTCACCATTAATTTCAAACTCCAGACTCTAAGCTCTAAACTCTAAACTCTAAACTCCAGATGTTAAATCTAATTATATATGATAGTAAAAATCACCATTTCGTGCATATACTACCATAGCTAAGAGGGTTAAATATGGGAAAGCTTACATTTGGCTGTTTGCATTCTTACACCAACTATAAAAAGGGCTTTTAATGATTTCCAAAATATTCTATGTTGATGTAGTTGCATCATGTGAAACCAAAACCTTTGAATATGAGCAAGCAATGGCATCTTACACTTTATTTATCAACCCCTTAAACAATAGTTGAGACTCGGTCTAACTAAGTAGGATAAAATTGAAAGAATCATATCTAGAAAGAGGGGATCCATCAATAGTAGCAGTAGTAGTACTATATTTAAGTTTTACTTTTACCAAGTCAATAAAGGGTATGTTTGGAAAATTATTAGAGTTTAGCGTCTGGAGTTTAGAGATTAGAGTCTGGAGTTTGAAATTAATGGTAATAAATAGTTTTAAATTTGAATAATGGTGTTTGGTAATGCAATTTTAAATTAAAGCTTAGAGTCTGGAGTTTGGAAAGTTAAAAGCTGGGGGAGAGGAGCGTTCTGAGTTTAGAGATTAGAGATTAAAATTTGATGTAATTAGCGTTTACTATAAATAGGATTTTAGGCTATTTTTAATATGTATTTTAAAAACTAAATGCTAATCCTAGCCTCTTTTCCCAAACGCAGCCAAAGCCAAACAAAGGGAACCATATGTGTACGGAATTAATAAGTATTCAACATGTTCTTACAAGTCTTCTAATTTCCACATATAGTAATTTGGCCTATAGGACTTGACTCTACCTTATGGGGAACTGAACCTACTGAAATCAAACAACTTTCATGGAAATTCTCCCTTATACTTCCGTTTTTTTCTTTTTATTATTATTATTTTTTTTTTGCCATTTGGGTTTGGGTACTTTCACACATATTTTAACTTAAAATTTATCATAGTTTGTCTCGTCGTGTAGTTTTTAAATATCAAATTTTTAGAATTTTTACTTGTACCAAATTTAAATTACTAATAGTTTAAAATGTGCATTAAACTGCATATATTGTGAGTCCGTAGCAAATAAAGAACGGATGAAGTATTATTACTCACAAAGGGGGAAAAAAAATTAGAGTCAAATTACGAGAGTAATTGAAAATAAGCCGACCAAATGAGGCAATAGGGGCGCTTAGGTTAGAAACCAAAAGAATATTACTACTCCCTCAGTTTCCTATTTTATTTTTATTTTTTCATTTTGACTATGTTTCCTACTTACTACTTATTATGCAATTTTTATTTAATATTTTTATTTTTATGATATAAAACAATATAATTAAATTGGATCTTGTTAAGTTTTTCTATTTATATGTTTTAAAATAGGTATTTTATAAAAAAATTATTTATATATATATATATATATATATTGTACACTAGCTAGGAAGGATGAATTACAAAGTGAATGGAGGCGAAAGTCAGACTATGAGATAAAGATTGAGCAAATAGTATTTGCTGTGTCTAGAAACTAGAATAGGATGATGGGAGCAGTCTCTATGCGTAAAAAGAAAAAAAACAATATGAACTTTTCTAATGTAATGAAAATATGATTAAACAAGAGAAAGAAACAAGTCAAAATATTTATAGATATTCAGGTATGTTCCTTATGCCAACTCAGTTCTTGAATTCCGGTCAACCAACAATCCGAACGGCCAGGTACATTGGTCAGGGTTTCATGATTACCCTGTCCCATGCAAATCGTTTATCTGTAACTATTCAATACCCCTACGAAAAATTGATCACACTAGAGCGTTTCCGAGGCCGAATTCACTTTGAATTCGATAAATGCATTGCTTGTGAAGTATGTGTTCGTGTATGTCCTATAGATCTACCTGTTGTAGATTGGAAATTGGAAACTGATATTAGAAAGAAACGACTGCTTAATTACAGCATTGATTTTGGAATCTGTATATTTTGTGGTAATTGCGTTGAATATTGTCCAACAAATTGTTTATCAATGACTGAAGAATATGAACTTTCTACTTATGATCGTCACGAATTGAATTATAATCAAATTGCTTTAGGTCGGTTACCCGTGTCAATAATTGATGATTACACAATTCGAACAATTTCTTCGAATTCATCTCAAATAAATCAAATAAAAAAGTATCAAATTCTTGATTCAAAAACCATTTACAATTTGAAAATCAAAATAGCTTTTTGATCTAAAGGAATGAGATCCCTTCCATGCCTGATTTCAGAGGGAACCTCAAAGTGGCTCTATTTCATTATATTCCATCCATATCCCAATTCCATTCATTTAATACCCCTTTTGTGTCATTGACATAACACATGTCGTTTTTAGTTATCTCTTTCTATTTCTTTTCTATTGCAATTTCTGGATTATTATATGATGATTTCTGAATCTGGTGATATAACCCAGGGACTTCCAAAAGTAGAACAAGTATTAGAAGTGCGTTCGATGATGTGAATTGATTCCACATTGAAAAAAGAGTCGAATATTCATTCATCAAATCATTAACTCCAAAGTCCGATAGTTCTTTTAAAGAACGGATCAAGCGGACGAGAATAAAGATAGAGTCCCTCATAGAGTCTTAACAAGAGAATTCCTATCAATTCAATAATAAAGAAACGAAAAACGACACATTAGAGACTCCCCGGGAATTTCAATTGTGCTCATATTCATCACTGTAGGAATTGGGTTCAAGCTTTCCCCAACCCCTTCTCATCAATGGACTCCTGACGTATACGAAGGAGTGCGGTTCGTTCGAGAAATTCCTACCTCTATATCTATCTCACTTTATTGTGAAATACCATATTGGCCCGTTCTGCCATAACACAAGTACCTCCCTATTCTGCTAAGTATGATTCGACAATGGGGTTGAGTCAGTGATTGGAAAACTTCCTTTTCTTGGTCTTGTTCACGTAGAAATTCCGGAACTACGGGCCTAGTTAAAGTGAAGGCCTCTTCACTTTAACATATGTCGTTTCTAGTCTATCTCTTTCTATTTCTTTTCTATTGCAATTTCTGGATTATTATATGATGATTTTTGCCTAGTCTATCTCTTTCTATTTCTTTTCTATTACATATATATATATATATGTAAATTTATAATTATTATACTATTACTTACTTATTAATGTCTTCGTTCTCAAATAAGTGATCTATTTGCATAGTAGTCACTATTGATTGAGTAATTTTGATTAATTTTTTTAACATAGTTATATAAGAAAAAACATAGTCAAGTAAGATCGTGTTAGATTCATCTAATCACGTAGTTTTAGAATATCAAATTTTTATAATTTTTATTTATGTACAATTTGAGTTATTAATATTTAAAAATGTGTCTTGGACGATGTAAAATGCATGAATGATGCATTTAAAAGAGAACGGGAAGTATATATGTACATCAACGAATAAGAAAGTAGTATAATAGTTGGAGGTGTTAGATACTTAGATTTACTAATAAAAATTAAAAAGTGTAAATAATACTAGTAATAAGTTTAAAATTTTACTTCGTCGTACGTCGAAGACAATTATTATATTCTTCAAGCATGTTCACGTGGATGGGTCTACATGTTTATTTTAAATTATTTAAACATTTAAATAGTATGTTGTTTATTTCATACAGAACAAGAAATTAATAATTTCAGAGAATTGTTATATTCGTATATCTTTGTTTATTATCCTTATTTATATATTAACCATATACAATAATTAGTTTCCAGTATCATTTATTATTCATACACTACAAGAAAATTCAAAAATACCGACCGAAATTACCGACCGTCGGGTTGCGGGTCGGATTTACCGACCGCAACACCGACCGCACCTGGTGGTCGGTAAAAATGAGCCGTTATTGGGGCCTGGCTTTTATGGCAACCACTGCGCCGACCAACATTATTGGGGTCGGTATTACCGACCGCATTACCGACCGCATATACGGTCATTACATTTTTTTAAAAAAAATTTTAATTATTTTTTTTAAAAAATATAATCTACCGACCGCATGCGGTCGGTACTTTTTTTCAATTTTATTTTAAATTTTAATTCTTTTTTTTAAAAAAATATAATCTACCGACTGCATTACCGACCGCAAATGCGGTCGGTACTTTTTTTCAATTTTATTTTAAATTTTAATTCTTTTTTTAAAAAAAATATAATCTACCGACTGCATTACCAACCGAATTTGCGGTCTCTAAAATTTTTTCCATTTATTTTATATTTTTATAAAATATTTCTTTGATTATTTTTAAAATATATTTATTTATTTATGGAGCCATTTAATTATTTGTCTATTTTATAATTTAATTATTTATTAAATAATACTTCTATAAAGGAAAAAATAAATATTAAATTTTTTTAAAAATTATAGATATATATATAATTATAATTTTGATTTCATTTCTTAAATTTAATTAGTAATTTAATTAATTTTATCCATTTAATTTAATTTTATATTTAATTTAATTAATGAATTATTTTATTATTTATGTTATTAATATCAGTTTTTATTTTATTTTTTTTTATTAATTTATACATTTATAGTTACATATTATATATATATGTAACACAATGCATATAATGACATGAAAGTTTGTGCGTCCAGGTGGCACGCGCGCGGGTGAGAACTTGTGAAGGATTTATTATATATGACACATGGCGGGTTTCCATTGGTAATGTGAAGGGTTGGCAAAGTGGTTTAGGGTTGAGGATGGTAATGGTGAGATGGGCGGTTCGAGCCCTCCCGATGACATTTTTTTTCATAAAATAGAATTACCGACCGCAAATTGCGGTCGGTAATTCGGTCGGTAAATTTCTCCGGGACCTTTCAGGACCAGACAGTACCGACCACATTTGCGGTCGGTAATTCGGTCGGGAAATTTACCCTTACGGTCGGTGGTGCGGTCGGTAAGCCCCGAAACGACCCGCATCCCGGGGGTTACCGACCGCACGTGCGGTGGGTAAACACAATTTTTCTTGTAGTGATATATCTAATAGTAGGAAAATGATTGATTCACTCAGTGGATTGTTAACCTAAAATACATGTGGTATTTGAAAATTGGGTTGTTATTTTGAGTCGTATTTTAAGTATATTTAATAGTTTTTATTGATTCATTCAATGTCCAACGAAGGTAAAATTGTTGGCTTGGAAGGTGATGAAGGGGGCAGTTCCTGTCAGTGAATTACTAGCTAAGAGAGGGTGCATAAATATATCAAATGCTATGTGCCCTTGCTGCGGTGGGGAAGTAGAATCGACAGAACACTTATTCTGTAGATGCCCTATGGTGAAAGAGTTTTGGTATATTGGGGCAGGGTGGTTCAATGTGAAATGGGCTATGCCCGGTCAGGTGAAGCTGTTACTGGATTGGTGGTTTGCGGGCCAGGTAGGAAGGGGTCAAGGCGAGGCATGGACATTGACTGCGATGGCTATTATATGGTCGGTTTGGAGGCACAGGAATGCAGCGGTCTTCCAAGGTACGTCTTTTCTTAAGAACATAGTAGAGGCTGAGATCAAATGGATGATTGGTTTTTGGTGGCAAGCATATAATGATGGGGTGGAGGCAAACTTTGCCGGCCTGGATGCTGACTTCCCTGGCTGTTTGGCGAGATTGAGGGGGAGTAGGCAGATCTCTGTTAGAAGTTGCATGGAGTGGGAATGCCCGGAGAAGGGATGGTGGAAAGTGAATACGGACGGGTCGTTATTTGGGAACCCTGGTCCAGCGGGGATTGGGGGGGGGGGGGGGGGGGGTCATCAGGAACTATAATGGAGAAATCTTGTTCATCATATCAGATTACATCGGATGGAAGGATGTCGCGGAAGCTGAAATTAAGGCTATTAGTAGAGTGTGTATGGCGCTAATCCAGGATCAAGCATTTCCGCTACCTAGATTGGTTTTTGAGTGTCTCCCAAAATGTCGTCATTTGGATAAATGAACCAAAGAGGGTACTGGTAAGATGCAACAAGCTTTTGGCTCCCATCATGGCAATTCTTAGATGTGGTGGGGAAGTAAGGGTTAGGCACATCTACAGGGAACGTAATTCGATAGCTGACTCGTGGGCCAGAAGAGGTGCAGTAGGCGAAGGGCGTTTAGAAGCCTGGCTTTAGCAAGAATATTGGAACGATGGAGCTGGGAGTTTGCCCATAGTATGATACTGTAGTGCGGTTATATTGATTTCTGTTTTCCATTTTATGATAATATGGTTTTGTTCATTGGGTGTGGTTGTTGATAGGGCTGTAGCTGGTCGATGAGTTAAGCATGGTTGGAGGTGATGTATACTGCCCAGGTTTTTTTCCTGGTGTAGGAGTCGAAGGTGCTGTCTACGTTTTTGACAGATGAATAAAAAGCCAATATGGTTTATCTAAAAAAAATAATTATATATATATGTATCAGTGTAGTTAATTATGTAGATTTCCAACTCGTGGAATCACTGTATCACTCCCTATGACAAAATAATACTTCCTCCGTTTCCAATTAATTGGAACATTGTAAAATTTGACACTATTCATGCACGCATTTTGACTTAAAGTTTTATCATAGTTATACAAGTTAAAATATAGCCAAGTGGGATCTTGTTAGATTCGTCTCGTCGAGTAGTTTTTAAATATCGAACTTTTATAATTTTTACTTGTACCGAATTTGAGTTATTAATGGTTTTAAATGTGCATTGGACTGCGTGCATTGTGGGTCCATTTTATTTTTTGGAAAACGGAGTAGTATAATATACATAAATACATAAGTTTTTATTTATTATTATATACTACATAACCATCATCATAAAAAAAATTATAAAGACTAGTTGGTGCAGTAGTAATCGAGGCTTAACTTGATATGAAAAACTATGCCACCACATCATTTCACACCACTATTTCATCACTACATCATACACGAAGTACCTGTTCACCGGAAGACATTTATTTACACATTACCACAGTATGTACAAGCAAAACGTCTTTAATTGTACAGTAACTTTATTGAAAATTTGATACTCCCTCCGTCCCGCGAAGATTGAACCCTTTATTTTGGGCACGGTAATTTAGGTGGTGGAGTTTAGTAATTAAAGTGGTGTGGGTATTTGTGTTTAAGATTCTAATGAATTTTGATACTGTTTATTGTTTAACTTTGACTTAATATTATCGTAATGATGTAATTCGATAAAAACATTCAAGTGTGGTCTTGTTAGAATCGTCTAATCATGTAGTTTTAGAATATATATTTTATACAATTTTTATTTGTATCAATTTTTGTAATATTAAGCATTAAAGAAATATAAGGGACTTTGTGTAGGAAAGTAAAAATGTATTGGAATTTGTGCAGAATAGTAAAAGTAAGTATTTTTAATGTGATTTGACAATAATTAAGTTTCTAATCAAATTTTTATTAATTTAATTTTTCTAAAAAGGGAAAAGGATCAAACTTCGTGGGACACCTCAAAAAGGAATATGGGTCAAATTTCGTGGGACGGAGGGAGTATTTACATGTCAACTCCATCCAACGGTTGGAGATGGGGACTTTGGACTCCCAACCTTAGGTTGGAGTCGACTCCCCACCCGGCCCTATCCCGATCGTTTATTCCATTTATAATTTGTGTGGTATGAACTCCCACTACTTTATTCTGTATAGGAAAAAAAAAAAAAAAAACTCCATCCAACAGTTTTAATTCACAAAGAAAAATTAAGGAGCCGCCCATATTTATAAAATGCTTTTGCAATTTTTATTTATTTATTTATTATTGTATAGTATTAATTTTGTCAACCTAGATATGAGGCGTGCGAGATAGCTTATAGGTCGAATACCTTCTCGATTGATATTTAGATTTTAGGTACAACTAATTGTAATTATTTGTCAATCCCTTATTGATTTAAAATCAAATAAAGTACTCCATGTTTCTTCTTAAAACCAAAGCATAATGTCACTGATAAAGTACCAAAAAAAGAAATGGAAAAAAGAAAGAAAAAAAAAGAAAAAAGAAAAAAGAAAAAGTCCACTTTATATTGATAGCCGATAGGGTCCGCATGAATGTATATATATTTTGGTAAATAAACTTGCTTTTTCCCATAGAGTCAATACGTTCATTCCTATAATGAATTATAATAGTTATTTAAGAAATTAATAATTAGCTAAGGAACTAGAGTAGTCGAGTGGACAACTCAAAATCAACTCTCGATCTCGTCAGAATACTTATATTTTATGAAGAAATAATCATTTTAAATACATTTTAATTATATCTTCAATCAATATCAATATCAATCAATATATAAATACCAAATGCAAGTTGGCCTGAATGCTTAAGTAATGGTCTCGAATTCGAGCCTTTATATATGTAGAATTCTGCTTTGGGAGTATCAAGTATTAACCCTTCAATGCCTACCAAATCCTTCGTGTATGCATAAAACCATGATCGCAACTCAAAGTCTCGAACTACAGCAATCTCATTACATTTCATAAGATACCAACTTTTATATGTATGTAATAAAGATTTTTGTGTGTATAATATTTTCTCACCAATCTATCTTCATTTGATCATCAACATTCACTAATGTTGCCTCAAGAATTCAACATTGTTGGCAAAAAAGAAACACCAACCCATCAGTACGTTTTAACATGAAGACTTATAAGTTGACTTGTCGAATAGAAAGTTCTGAATAATTATTTACTAAAATTCAATCCCCCAAAATATTTTAGGAAAAAAAAATTGTCAAAATCTTGAAAATTTGAAGTTTCATGTTCTTCTAGGCGTTTCGTGTACATAAAAGCAGATAGATGTGACACCTCTGAAGTCTCAATATGAACACAGAACACACACACATTTTGGCTTCATACAATGGGGATGTTTGGGAGTCAGCGGATCCGCTAGCAGATAGCAGATTCGGATAGAGAACTGTGAGACAATATGCTCTTCCAATATGCTATATGCTGGTTAATATGCTGTCTTCCAAACAGCCACAATGTTATAAATATACTGTACATATTTTCACATTAATTGATAAACATTTGCCCCACTTAGGGGTGGGCAAAAAATTCGAACCGAACTGTTACCGCTGATTCGAATCGAATTCGAATCGAATTTTCGGTTAACCGGAGTATTCGGTTCGAATACAAATACCTCAGTACAGGTATTTGCTCGGTTCGGTTCGGTTACGGTTTTTAGAATTTTTTTGCCCCGGTTAACCGAACCGAACCGTATATTATAATTAAATTTTAATTTTTTAAATATATTATATGTATTTATATTTATTACCCAAAACTCAAAACTAATATATCTAATAACAAATTTCAGAATGCTAAAATCTGAAAAGCATTCGGTAGCCCTAATCTTATCCAAACACTCCTCTTCCTCTTGACCTCTCGCCTCTCGGCTCTCTCGACGGCTCGACCTCTCCTGGGTTGGGACAAAATATGGGACCTCGTTCGCTACTGGTTCTCCTCCCTGTAAGAAGTCTTTGATTGTTCTTTAATTTTCATGTCGGTGGGATGGGATGGAGTCAATGGTGGAGCTAGCGGAATGCTAATTTTTATTTACAGTTTGTCATTATCTTTTTATGAAGTGGAAGTATATGCTAATTGATAGCAGTATTACAGTAATTCAAAGGCATGGTGTTATGTTTACGAGCAGAGACAAGTGCGTGTGTTGAGTTCAAAATCAGTTAGTATTTCGATAGTAGTGCTTCTTCATAGTAGTGCTTAGGCGGCTGCTCGCTCTCCACTTCTTCCCACTCCGGTGCTCAGGCGGCTGCTCGCTCTCGACCTCCTGCTCACTGCTCAGGTATCATTTTCGGTTCGATTCGGTTAACCGCCATTTCGGTTATTCGGAGAGCAAAATTTTCATAGGATGGCTCGGTTCGATTCGGTTCAAGTAACCCGCAAATATCGTGATTTTTCTCGGTTAACCGAAACCTCGGTTAACCGAGGTTGTTCGGTTCGGTTTCGGTTAATGTTTTCGAATATTTGCTCGGTTCGGTTCGGTTAGCAAATACCTGAAAAACCCCGGGTATCCGAACCGTGCCCACCCCTAGCCCCACTCATTAATAATTAATTTCCCCTAGATTTAAATTTCACCATCATTTCCTTGTCTTGTGAGAAAAATCGCAAGGTTTATTAAATCGAGAAGAAAAATGCAAGATAGATCATTTGGGAGGTGAGTATGACTGAGCCATTATATTTTCCCTGTAATCCATATAGGATATATACTTTTGCACGAATTAATCAATTAATTAAGTTTTTGGCCGATTGCCTTTTGAGTTGACTATCACTAGGAATGTCAAGACTTGCTGGCGGGCGATACGGGCCAAGCCCACTCCAGTCCACCATTTCGCGGGCTTAGGCGGGGCGGGCTAGAATAACCTCAGCCCAGACCAACCCGCCGGCGGGTTGCGGGCCAGGCGGGCTAGCCCGCGGTTTTTTTATTTGATTAATAAATTAAATTTTAATTATATAATAAATTGTATAATATTGTTATTTATCCAAAATTAAATATATTAGCTAATTTTAAAATTAAATAATATTTTTAATAAAATCTAAAATGATTTAGTTTAATTTTGTATAGTATTCTTTTTGAAAAAAATTAGTTGAAAAAGTAATGTTATGTAGCTCATGTCATATAAAGTGATAAAATTATTCTAATTTAATTTAGTTAATATAATTCAATTTATAATTAAAAAAATTATAAATTGAATTATATTAACTAATATCAAATTAAAATATATGAATTCAAATAATATTCAACTAATCAATATTCTTACAAATACATATGTTATTTAGATTTTCATAACAAACTTAACAAAAAATTAAATAAATTAAAATTTTGGCTTAGCCCGCAGGCTGGCTCGCACCCGCCGCGGGCCAGCCCAAGCGACGACGGGTTCAGGCGGGCTAGCCCATTTAGGCCCGCTTCTAAACGGACCTTTATTTATTCAGCCCAACCCACCTTTTTGGGAGGCGGGGCGGGCTGGCCCAACGGGCCAAGCCCATTTTGACAGCCCTAACTATCACACAATCAAGTCAATACTTGAAAGGTAGAAAGTAAATGAAATTTGGTGTTTGGTTCACTCACCATCAACACAGCTGAGCTTTGAGAATTCGTTCATTTGTGTATGCAGATTTCTACTTTGGAAAGAGTCAATCCTTCAATGGTACCAAATCTTTGAGCCCGTTTGGATTGGCTTCTATGGAGGTACTTTTGGCTTTTGCTTCTGCCAAAAGCACTTCTAGTAGAAATTAAGTATTTGTTTTGGCTTTTAAGAAAAAGCAAAAGCGCCTCGAAAAGCGAAAAAAGTGTTTCTGAGAGAAGCAGCTGCTCCCAAAAGCAGAAGCCAAAAGCACCTCGTAAAATGTGCAAGGACTTAAATACCCCCACTGCTTAATATAAATTACACTATAAATATATCTTATATTATCATATTAAGTAGCATGTTCTTTTTGGTAATTACCACAATCTAAAAGCACTTTTTATTTTTATTCATCCAAATATATTTTTTAGAAAAAGCCGTTTTTCAAACATTCCATCCAAACACAAAAGTTACATGCTTTTGCTTTTGACTTCTGCTTCTGCTTCTACTTTTGGCTTCTGCTTTTTTCAAAAGCCAATCCAAACGGGCCCTTTGATGGATTAGTTTTGGACCCATTGACTTGCGCATACTGCCAAAAATTACAAGTGTTGTGTTTGGAATGACTTTTAGCAATGTGCTTTTGGCTTTTGCTTCTGTCAAAAGCACTTTTACTGGAAAATAAACGTTTGGTTTGGCTTTTCAAAAAAAGCAGAAGCACATCGAAAAGCTGCAAAAGTGCTTATGGGAGAAGCAGTCCAGAGGTGCTTTTTCGAAAAGCAGAATCCAAAAGCACTTCGTAAAATGTGCAAAGACTTAAATACCCTCATTACTTAATATAAATTACACTACAAATATATCTTATCATCATATTAAGTAGCATGTCATATTTGGTAATTTACACATTTCAAAAACAATTTTCACTTTCATACATCCAAACACACTTTTGAAAAAAAAACAGCTTTTCAAACATTCAATCCAAACACAAAAGTTACATGCTTCTACTTTTGGCTTTCACTTCTGTTTCTACTTTTGGCTTCTGCTTTTCTCAAAAGTCAATTCAAACGGGCCCTTAGTTCAACCCCCATTAATCGCTATTACAACAATCGAACCATAACTATTCCTATCAAATCCAGCATCAATCATCACTAAACCAACCACCAACTTCTTTTCTTTGAACAAATTGACAGAATGTACTCTAGTTTATGCTTTCAGGGATCTGTGTATATTAAATATAAAAAATAAAAAATAAAAATGAACTTGTTACAAGATTAAGCACACAAATTAAACAACTATATAGACATGTTAATAATTAATTAAGCTTACATGATAAATTTTCACCCCACCTCCGATCCCTGACGTAAACACCTTTTGTTATACACATAAATTCTTTAACAAACTGATTTGTAAACCTAAAAAATCAATAAAGATAGTGATCGATCGTATAAAACCTTTAATTTAATTCTACAGGTTCTTATGCTGGAACAATATTATAACTTGGCTCCAACTATATACAGTAATAATTAAATAACAAGTCTTGATGATTAGGTGACGATTTTTTCTTTTTTCTTATTTTAATTTAAATTCTCTAATTTTTTTTATTTTTTATTTTTGCTCTCCAGCGTGTGTGATGCAACCTCATTTTTATTATAGAGAGTCTAACGAGGGTTTCTTTATTTTTTAACTACTTTATTAATTTCTCTGAGCAATCTTTTTTATTTTTGAGATAGAGAGAGAGTGCTTATTAATATTATATATATGGCATAACTTTTTTAAATGTCTGAACCAAAATATTAAATATTTATAGGCCTGGCATATCCAATAATTAACATGTAGGATTCCGTTTATATATATCAAATGCTTGGACAATTGTATTCCAACACATTTGGGTTTACAAAGAACAATTTATTGGAAACGTTGGAAACGACAACCCCAGGAATATTATTGGATGTTGTTAAATTATGTTACCTCGTTGTTGAAACAACAATTTCAACAATAATCTTTATGTTTTTTTTCAACATTGTCGATGATGTTGGACAAGATGCATGCCACCGACGACCCACACAGCATATCTGCATATGTCTTATCAAAGTGGAATATACTCCCTCCGTCCCATTAAAATTGTCAACTTTCTCTTATGCACAAAATTCAATGCAATCGTTAAATGTTTTATATCTCAAAATCAGTATAAGTAGAAATTATATAAAATGTATATTTTAAAACTATAAAATTAGACGATTCTAACAAGACCACACTTGACTATTTTTCTCTTCTTGTATCAATACAATAAAATTGAGTCAAAGTTAAACAATGAACAGTGTCAAAAGTCAAAACGGGCCACTTTTAATGGGACGGAGGGAGTAGCATGCATGGTAAAATAATATACCACTCCTCATATTTAAAAATTAGAATATTCATTACTTTAGTAGTAATGCCATGTAAGTTATTTAAGCTAGAATATGAGTATATTTAATTCTTTTAATTTTATAAACCGTGGCGTATTATTATTCTACTTTTATTATAGTTTAACTAATAATGTGATAATTATCTAGAATCATGATCGATCATCTAATGATTAACAATGTCGTTTGTCTCTTTGGAATTGCAAGTAATTTAAATACATTATGAAAAATTAGGTTGTCAGTTGGGTGGTTACCACTACCAATCCATTCCATAATCTAACCACACATATAAAATTAGTACTATTTCATAATTCTTAGATGCATAGAATCTTTTTACATATCTTATCATTACATTATGATAATTTTATCTATATTAAATTTATAAGAAAAAAAAAATTACGTTGATAAAGAATTAAATCCCACAATCTCCAAATTCAAATTAAACACAGCATTTTAACCCGCACTAAAATGATTTTTCGTTTACTCCCTCCTAATAATTTACACGGACACAGGAATTAAGTGGATTAAATTATTTTTTATTATAGGTAAGTGTGAGAAAGAGAATATAGATGAGTCATTGAAGGTCTGGGAAACGGGGTGGGAGTCCATATCACACAAGTTACAAAGGGGAATAAAAGGGACGGATAGGGGGCCGGTGGGGATTCGAACTTCCAACATTCCGTTGGAAGTCAAGGGATTTAACCACTTGAGCTAAGTCCTCATCCCCGAAAGAGAATATACTTAGTTGGCTGCTTATATTCTTTTATAGAAATGTAATAATTTGGGTTGATAAATAAATATGGATAAAATGGATAAAAAAAAAAAAAAAAAAACGAGTGTACAAACAAACATGTATTTATAGGCTATATAGCTTTGGATTTCTCAAGTTTAAAATGTGAAGTAAATAGAACTTTCCGGCAGCAGCGTCGTTAAAAGGCACCTACTTTTCTTTTGTTTTCTTTTCCATTCATTTATATATTCTTGCTACTATTTGCTACTCCCTCCGTTCCTTTTTAGATGTCGTTTTAGCAAAAATCACACATATCAAGGAATGTCATTATTATTGGTTAATTTTCCAGTTTTACCCCTATTCTAGAAAAAAAGTAAAATTAAAGTGGTGAGATATTGCACAATATTCTAAGAGTAATATTTATGAAAATATAAGGGTAATATTGGAAAAGTGTGATATAAATATGTAAAATGACAACTATTTTGGAACATTTTTTTGTTCTAAAAAGACAACTAAAAAGGAACAGAGGGAGTAATAATGATGACATGTTCTGTATATTTGTACACATATGCATAAATACACTTCAATACTTCATATTGTCAGCGGCGGATTCAGAAATTTTTTCAGTTGTATCACAAAAATGGTAGAAACTATGTTGAAATTAGGAATGGTAGTCAAAATACAAAAACTATTGAAAAATACTTGGTTATATTTCATTATAGTTGTATCATCACAAAAAAATTAGTGGTTGCACAAAGTCAAATCAAGCAAAATCTAAAATAATTTTAACTTAAAATTGTAATTTTATCAATTTGAGTGGTCGCCCGTGCTACCATAGAAGTCTAAGTGGATCCGCCCCTGCATATTGGTACGTATATTATTTGTCTTGGTATCCATTACTCCCTCCGTTCCTTTTTAGTTGTCTTTTTAGAGATTAAAAGTTGTTCCACAATAGTTGTCATTTTTTAGGTAGTTATAGTTAGTTATGCTATGCTTTTACTATATTCTCATTCTCTTTATATAAATGCTATTTGTCTATATTTATTAGGAATGAGTTAATTAATGCTTTAGTTGTCTATTTGTCTATTTGTCTATAGTTATGCTATTTGTCTATTTGTCTTAGTTGAAGGGTAAAAATAAAAATTTATGAGTTAATTAATGCAAATATTGGTTCTTGAAATTGAGCTGAAAGAGACAACTAAAAAGGAACGGAGTAGTATTTTTCTAGAAATATAGGTGCAAAGTGCAATGAATGAATTGAAGTGCAGTAGTATAATTTATTAGGGCACAGAGACGTATCATTGTCATGGAATAGATATAAATCTTTCAGCATATGGGAAGTCATTTTCATTTAACCTACTATAATTGGTTTCTCTATGTTTTAGCATATTGAAATTTGATAAATGTTTTTATCAAAATGCCCAGGAGCTTTATGGTAGTCCAAACTATAAATCTTAAAATTTTAAATGAAGCCCTAACCATGTTAATTAATTAATAGAAATTAAATTAAAAAATAGAAAAAGACAGATGGGTGGTATTGGTAATAAGTGGTGGGAAGATGTGGAGTTTGGATAGCTCTGAAACCAAAGCCATGGATTTTTGTCCCCATTCTCCAACTAGTAGAGAATTGCCCCATGTTTTGTGCTATTCCCAGTTCCAGATCAATTAATTTTCACTTTATTACCACCACTTTTCTATTTTAATACTGCCATGCACATTGCAGACAAATTCTTTTTCATGATTATTTAATCCCCACTTGATAAATCAAATAATCAATCTTTATTATAAGTCCGATCAGAGGTCCGTCTATCATCTTTCATTTTGTATTTAAATCGGTTCTATACGCAATTTTTTCGGATAAACTTCTACTTCTATACGCAAATTTTGAAAATAAAATCTTAATTAAATGTAGAAATAAAATAATAATATCCGTCAATTTTAAAATTACTACTTCCTGCAATTTTTTTTAAGTGTAACGTTTTAATTTTTTTATCGTTCATTATAGCACTTTGACTTCTATTTTTATTATAGTTATAGAAAACAAAATATAGTCAAGTGAGATTTTATTGGATTCGTCTCATCTTGTAATTTTTAAATATCAAATTTTTAAATTTTTATTTGTATCGAATTTAAGTTATTAGTGCAATGAGAAACGCTACATTTTACTTAATTGAGTTACTTTGTAAACATTAATATGCAAAGAAAAATATACTTCGTACTAGTCTACTCCCGACCTAGAAGGTGTTTTGATAAGTTGTAAGAAAATACATTATCTGATTGTTTGATTATCATAATACAAATAATCAGTTTAACCGCTCAAAATTGGTACTGCAAACCTGATTATTTACGCTTTAAAAATACAATAATCAGATAATCTATTTTATATTACTTATCCAAATACCCATTTACGGAAATTGTTTGGAAAAAATGCCAAATATATCATTTTTGTTTCAAAAAAAGCCAAATCTATCCTTTTTCTATTTTATTACCGAATTTATCCTCTATATATGCTAATTATATCCGAAAATATCCTAAATTCACTAATCGTGGAATGCCTGCTGACGTGGCAATAAATTAACGTAAACCTTACATGCTGGATGGGATTTGAAGTGTCTCTCAATTAAGGCTGGGGAAAAATACCAGTATACCGCATACCGCACATACCGTATCGAAAAAAGAAATATCGAAATTTTCGGTATACCGTAATTTTCGGTACGGTATCATACCGAAAAAAATTCTCCGTACCGTATACCTTATCGAACTTTACGGTATGAAAAATTTCTTACGTTGCCGTACCGAACATTTCGGTATACCGATCTTCGGTATACCGAAAGTTTCGGTATGAAATATTTTCATACCGTTTCCATACCGACATTCCGGTAAGTTCGGTATATTCCGCTATACCGAACATTCAGTACATACCGACATACCGTATTGTGGTATATACCGACATACCGAACATTCACTACATACCGACATACCGGTATTACGGCATATACCGGCATACCGAACTTTCTCTATATACCAACATACCGATATTACGGTATATAACGGTATCGCCGTATATACCGATACCGTGGTATATACCAAAGTTCGGTACGGTAGCGATATACCGCGGTATCAAAAAATTTATACCGTTACCGTACCGAAATCTTACGGTACGGTATGATACCATATCGAAAATTACGGTATACCGAAAATTTCGATATTTTCGGTATTTTTTCAATACGGTATGTGCGGTATGTAGTATATTCGGTATTTTTCCCCAGCCCTAATTGAGACACACTTCAAATTCGATCCAGCGTGTAGGGTTTAAGTTAATTTATTGCCGCGTCAGCAGGCATTCCACGATTAGTGAATTTAGGATATTTTCGGATATAATTAGCATATGTAGAGGATAAATTCGGTAATAAAATAGAAAAAGGATAGATTTGGCTTTTTTTAAACAAAAAGGAAATATTTGGCCTTTTTTCCGAAATTGTTTGGGTGCTGGCAGGCTGTAGGTGCTGGCACATTCAAAAGTGATGGGTATGTGTATATGAAATGATGTATAAAAAAGTGATGCATGGAGGTTATGAACCAAGAACTAATAAAAAAAATAAACTACCGTTTATATATCACTTTATAAGGCTTATACATCACTTCACAAAGGGCTACACATCATTTTTAGAGTTGTTTACACCTGCTGGCAATTGTTATGCCATTACAGAAACCGGATGGCCCATTTACTAGGGGTGATATCGAGTCGAGTCGAGCTCGAGTAGTGGGATACTCGAGTAGTGGGATACTCGAGCTTGACTTGAGAGCACCTTTGAGCTACTCGAGCTCGAGCTCGAGTCGAGTAGCATCACTCGAGCTCGAACTCGAGTATCATCGAGTTCAAGTTCGAGCTCGAGTAGCTCGAACTCTTTTTTTTTTTTTATAATTTCTCGAGCTCGAGCTCGAGTACCATCGAGTTCGAGCCCGAGTTCAAGCTCGAGCTCGAGTAGCTCAAGCTTGAATTTTTTTATTTTTTATTTTTTACATTTGTGTGTGTTGATTTTAAATTTTGGAACTATGACATAAAAAATTGATTCAATTTGATATATAAATATTTTACTAGTTATTGTAAAATTTACACTACAAGAAAAATTTCAGTATAGCGACCAGAATTTGCGACCAAAATCGTTCATTAGCTAGTTAGCAACCGAATTTACGACTGAAACCATTTACTCCCTCCGTCCCATATTTATCTTCTTCGACACTGTAGATACGGAGTTTAAGAAAGTTGTATTTTATTATTTTCATGTGTACTTTTTGAGGGGTAAATTTGTCTCTTTTTGTCTTGTAGTGCATTGTTAGTAAAATTAAGGATTGATTTTTCTGTAAATATATGGACATGTAGGGATATTTTAGTAAAAAAAATTCCCTTTTTGGGGTAGGAAGATAAATGTGGGACATCAAAAAACGGAAAGTAAGAAGATAAATATGGGACGGAGGGAGTAGTAGCTAATTCATTTTATTTTTCTGTTATTTTTATATTTAAATAATTATTTTAGTTAATTATATTTTATTTTAAATTTAAACATGAATTTATTAATGGATCAAAATGAAAGTGGACAATAAATAAAAGTACAAGGAGTATTAAAAATATAAAATATATGAAAAAATTAAAATTTAAAAAAAAAAACGAGTCAAGTACTCGACTCGACTCGGTACTTGACTCGATACTCGTCGAGTACTCGATACTCGACGAGTATCTTAACCTTGTACTCGAGCTCGAGCTCGATACTCGACTAAATACTCGACTACTCGACTCGACTCGAATTTTTCGAGTCGAGTTTTTTCCGAGCCGAGTCCCGTGTCGATTTCGAGTAGCTCTACTCGTTAATCACCCTACTACCATTTACCATGTGAAATGCTCAAATTGCCACGTGGAGCAAACAATTTCCCAACTTGATTCTCTGCTCTTGGTAGCAGCCCAGGACAAAGGAAATATTTTATTTTATTTCGCCCATCTTTATTGATAGTATGATATTATTACTACAGCATATTAGTATTAATATTATGATATGTTCCAGTTCCACCAATGTGCCGAAAAGGTATGTGACTTATACTCTGCGCAATGAATGTCGTACCTTGGGCAGGACCAGAATGTAACGAACTTACTATAGCCGGCTATCAAATCCATTTGGACAATCCTATTAACCGTCTGGTATTATTATTACTATTTTCATTTTAATCTGCAATGTGAAATTGTATTCCGTACTTATTTGCCAAAAGATGTCCTTTCATAAAAAAATGTGCATGGCTTTTACTACTTCGGAAAAAATACCAAATAGGTCCTTTTTATTTTCCAAAAATTTAAATCAGCCCTTTTTCTATTTTATTATCAAAACAGTACGCTACAAATGCTAATTATGTCCAAATCAGTCCCTTGTTCACTAATTATGCTCTAATTGCTGACGTGGCAAGGGTTTAAATTTAAACCTGACACGTGTGCATAATATTAGCCATTTTTCTTTTATCTTTTGTCAATTCAGTCATTAAATTTTGTTTTGTTCTATTTAGTCCTCTACCCAAATCAGTCATTTTTATATTAATTGGTCTTCAACCTTTCAAATTATTTCATTTCAGGTACAAAACCTTAAATTTTTTATTACTACTAATCCATTTATCAAATAAATGGCAACATACTTCCATAAATAAAACTAAACATCAAACCTCATACATTAGGTTTGACTACCTTGTTACCGGGTTTTTCAAGATTCGGGATTTTACGGACTCTCTCTAACCATTCGACTGTAACCGATGGTTCATTGGTTCTGGTTTCCTTCAGCAACAATTAACACAATCATGGACAATAAAATCCAATGCATGAGGTTTGGTGTTTAATTTTATTTACGGAAGTATGTTGGACATTTATTTGATAAATGAATTAGTAATAATAAAAAATTTAACGTTTTTGGCCTGAAATAAAATAATTTGAAAGGATGGAGAGCAATTAATATAAAAATGACTGATTTGGGTAGAGGACTAAATGGAACAAAATAAAAATTTAGAACTGAATTGACAAAAGATTTAAGAAAATGGACTAATATTATGCACACGTGTCAGGTTTAAATTTAAACCCTTGTCACGTCAGCAATTAGAGCATAATTAGTGAACAAGGGACTGATTTGGACATAATTAGCATTTGTAGCGGACTGATTTGGTAATAAAATATAAAAATGATTGATTTAAATTTTTGGAAAAGAAAAATGACTTTTTGAGCATTTTTTCCTTTACTACTACTATCGACATGTTTGAAGAATATATTAAAATTTATAAATTAGAATTAATAATAAAAATATTTTCAAATTAAAATTTTTGAAATAATAATAATAATAATACATATGATATTCAAATTTAAAATCAGAATTAAAAAATTTAAAATTCAAAAACATTTTTTAACATTTAGAATTAAAAAGTTAAAAGAAATAACATCCGTACTTTTATTTAGAGCATGGAATCCTATAAAATGAATAGTAATAAACCAAAAGAAAAAATTTGGTAATGGTATCACAAAAAATAAAAGAAGTCAAGTTGAAATTAGGAATAACACTCATAACATGCAAAAATTAAAAATTAAAAATAAAAATAGAGAAACGCAGTTGGTCTGAGTGGTATGGGGCTCTGGTAGCTTAAACAAAAGTCTCGGGTTCGAACTTTTTATGTATGCATAATTCTGCTTTAGGAGAGATAACCCTTTAATGTTTTCCAGATCATCGAGGGATTAGTGTCGGGTCCAATACGGCTTGAGAATACCCTATACACACTAAAAAAAACAGAGAGAGAGAAAAAAAAAAGTTAAGTTGGATTTTATAATAGTAGTACTCCCATAGAAATTTTTTTGGCGTGTACCGGGTATCCCCAGGCCACATTGGGCCAGAGACTAATCCCTCGAGGATCTGGTGGGCACTGAAGGGTTGTCTCTCCCAAAGCAGAATTCTGCATACACAAAGGCTCGAACCCGAGACCTTTGCTTAAGCTGCCAGAGCCCTACTCCTATAGAAATTGAGTGTTGCGCTCAAGCAAATCAACCAAAATATAAATAATTCAAACTTAAAATAGTAATTTCCATCAATTTACATACTGTCATGTGCCACCACCCTTTATACCCTACATCCGCAAAATTCTCTACCCATTCATCAAATTTACCCCTCCATCCCATTATTTGTATCTCACTTTCCTCTATTGACCGTCCAAACACCTTGTCCCATTTCCATTTAAGGAAATAATTAAATATTAATCACTAAACACACTCCCATCAGATCACATAAATAAATAACTATCAATATTAATTTCAAACATACAACCATCACCTCACACATAAATAAATCAATTAAAAATTCAAATTCATTACCATCACATCATCTAAATTTCTAATTTACTCATATTTTAAATACTAATCTATCCATACATTAAATACTAATTATCCTTACATAAAATACCGTGCCCAAAAGTTTTAAGACATTATAAATGAGACGGAGGGAGTATTATTCTTTTGAATGTTTTGACATCATATATATAATTTGAGTAAACATTGACATCTATGTATTGCCAAACGTGTGTTGAAGCCAAAACCACACAAATTACAAATGAGATAAAGGGGAGGGATAGGGGCCGGGTAGAAATCGAATCCCCAACTTATGGTTGGAATGCAAGGAACATGACAACTTGGGTAAAGTCCCATTCCCATCAAATATATAATTTAACTCAACACGTATAATTAACAATTAGGAGTATTTAGTAATTTGTGTGGCTTGGGCTCCCACACACCTTTGCCGACACATATAGAGGTGTTAATGTTTTTTTTTTAAAAAATAATTAGGAGTATTTAGATATTCTTTTACAAAATTGTTCATTAATCAAGCATCATTTTTTTTTAAAAAAAAATCTTAATTTAACTTATATTGGAGACGTTTGAGTAGCAGCCCGGTTCCTGTACTGACAATTAATTTGCCTGTACATGCGCACATATCATTTCACACAATCACCATTTTTCATTGCTCTAACATCATTTTTCTATGCGTATCCATCATTCCATTTTTGTCAGTACGTGCGGTTTACAACACACAAGCCACATCCATTAGAGTAGTAAATAATTTTCAGTTATTCAAATAATATTTTTTAGTGGTTTGACTAATTAATTAATAAGCTATTAATGATAAATTCGGTAAAGAAAGTTTGAAATAGTCTTTGACTTTCAAAATGCTACATAACCCAATTTTTTAAAACATATGTTTTTAATATATTCTTTTAAAATGTATATTTTATTGATCCATGTTCATATTTATATTAGACTATTTTACCAAATATTTTATTACTAAAGTTTTGTGGGAAGAATTTTACAAATATCTATTCGTACAAATGATGAAACTAATGGTTGATGTAAGCGTGTTTGGATAGGGTGATAAATCGATGATATTCGGTCGTCGTTGGCGTACTAATCCGATGAGATATGTGTGTTGGGTGTTAATGATTGATGTGCTGGGTGTTAGTGATGTTTAAGTTGTATAAATACATTTAGTACATATGAACACTCATTAAAATAAATTTATACAAAAAAACACTACTTTAGCAATTTAGCATTTGCTGATTCAGCTTCCAAAGCAAATCATTTCATAATATAATTAATTAACCCTTTACCTTTTTCCATGGATAATAATTACTATATATTTATAAATCATTAAATTCTTATTACTTGAGTTAATGTCCAGTAATATGGGTCCCGTTATAAGTTTGAATTGGGGCGTACTAGTTATTGGGAATGTTTGAGAGCGAACAGATTCACTAGCGGATAACAAATTGAAAGTTGATATTGTCTCACAGTTCTTTCTCCAGATCCGTTAACCGCTAACTCTCAGACATTCAATTTATGCTAAATAAATATTTTCATTATATATATATATATATATTCAACAATCTCTTGTAAAAAAAGAATTTGTGTTTCTATTGGATCCTAATTTGATTACAAAATGTAATCTTCATGAATTTGAGTCCATACAACAAAATACCAAAATGAATTTATCCAATACATTCTATCATGTCTTTATATAGTAGTAATATATATGCTTCTTCCTTCTTTTTCTTTTTTTTTCCCTTTTTGTTTTACTACGGACTCATAATATACATAGTGCCGTAGCACAATGGATCTATCTCGACAATATTGTAATAACCGGATTAACTAGACAAGATATAGGTGACTGAGAGCTATGGATGAAGGGAGATGAACAAAAACACCAAGAACATAAAAATAAAGGGATAGCAAAACCTAGGTTGAAGGAGAGCCAAATTGGTTTATGGGATTAAGATCTTGTCTAACCCGAAAAACTCCGTTCAAGTGCATCAAACGTGATTCAATGGAGTTGGTTTCATTTCTCCAAGGTGTGAAGATCCGAGGATGTTTTCACAAAAGGATTGAGAGCCGAAAATGAGCTCTCAAAAGTGACTTTAATAAAATGATAGAAGGGTCCAAAATGATCAAAGTGAATACAAGTTGAAGGGGACCTCATATAGTCATATTTATAGAGGGAGCCCTTAAAAACGGAATTAAACAAGCCACAAAGTGTTTTAAACAAAGGAAACAAGAAAACCCTAATCTGAAACAGCGGCGTTGTAAACCATTCTGGCGTCGTGATCCACGGATAGCGACGTAAGGGAGTATTGCGACGGACAGCTTGCTAGACTGGAGGAGAAGCTTGGCGTCGTGATTCTTTATCTTACGTCGTGATCATAGGGTTGCGACGTAGAAAGGTGTCACAACGTAAGCTTTTTTCTTTCTTCTTCTCTGCCGGCGTCGTAATCCATTCAGGCGTCGCAGAACTGGGGTTGCGACGTAACGGAGGACTGCGTCGTAATCCTCTCCTTGGCGTCGTGGTCATGTATTGCGACGTAGATACGGATTGCGACATAAAGATCAAGACTTGAAGAATCCTTCGAACTATTCATGGTTGGGGTCCACTGTTCCGATGTTGACCTCCGTTGACCGACTACTTTTCCGGCGACCTCCGGCGGAGCTTCGGCGAACTTCCAACGACGGCGGCGGCGACAGTGACGGTGGGGCCCTCCTTTTTGACCTATTCATGCTAATTTGTTCTGTAATTGCATATGGAGGCCATCTTCCTTCTGGATTCAGTTCGGGGAAGTGGGACCCAAACTAATGGGCCTCAGGTCCTTCCGATATTCTTTAATCTAGATCAGCAGCTGCATCCGTTGGGCATCTTTTGGCTCCGATTTATCTGTTTCCTGCAGTAAAAAATGATACACGGAATCGGTGAATTTGTTGATGCGTTGGCTGGAAACATGCCCATCCGAAAAGGTGGGAATTATCAGTTCATTGGTTCTGGCGACCACGCCACATAGTCCGATGCATATTTTAAAACATTAATAACTCAAGTTCGGTACAAGTAAAAATTTGATATTTAAAATCTATATGACAAGACGAATCTAACAAAATTCTACTTGACTATATTTTAATTTGTATAACTATAATAAAACTTTAAATGTAAAGAGCGAACAAAAATCAAATGGGGCTATTTTTTTTTTGCTGAAATCAAATAGGGCTATTAAAACAAAACGAATGATCCTCTGTTCCTGAATTATTGACACGTCATCGGTTTTGTCAATGTTTATTAATTAACTTTGATTCGACTTTTTAATACATTTATATAAGATAAAATATAATCAAGTGAGATCTTGTTGGATTCGTCTAATTGCATAGATTTAAAATATCAAATTTTCATAATTTTTACTTGTATGCAATTCGAGTTATTACGGATTAAAAGTGTGTATTGAATTGCGTGAAATGTGGATCCGTGACAAATATTAAGGAACGAAGGTAGTATATTCTAAAACGAATGAAGTATATACTTCCTCCCTCTCATTATTTTTATTACGGACCCACTCAATACGTATGCCGATACACAATTTTAACGGTTAATAACTTAAATTGTGTACAACGAAAAGTTATAAAAAGTTAATTGTCTAGAATTACAAGATTAGACAAATCTAACAAGATCTCACTTGACTATATTTTTTCTTACATAGCTATGATAAAAATTCGAATCAAAGTTAAACAGTAAATAGTACCAAAAAATCATCCGCAACAAATATACTGAGACATAGTATATTCTAAAAATACATGTTACATGACTATATAGTTTTGGGAGTATCATTGTCATTCTTTTGGTATCACTTTTTCCAATCCAAAATACTTCCTCTATTTTTATGAATGTGCAACATTCACTCTGCCCACGTAGTCCGATGCATGTTTTTAACAGTTAATAACTCACGTTGTATATAAGTAAAAATTATAAAAATTTGATATTATAAAACTACGAGATGAGACGATTCTAACAAGATCTCACTTGACTATGTTTTCCTTTCTATAACTATTGTATAAACGTGAATCAAAATCGAATGATGAATAATGTCAAAACACCAAATGTTTCATTTTCATGAAAACGTTATATGAGATATCCGTCCTCTTTATGAGACTATTCCTGAAGTAAATAATTTCTGCATCTGTATAGCCAAAATGCTTGGTGTCTCGGATACAAAAAAACCCCTAATTCTACTGTTTGGAATTTGCAATCCAATTAGTGATTTTTTTTATTTTTTAATTTATTTTTTTTCCACAGAGAGTCATGACGGCAGTGATTTGCAGAAAAATCTTGTGGGCTCTCCGGATTCAGCGTCGATTATAAAATTATTTTAAAAGAAAGTGGGAAAAATGGGGGGATGGAAAGGAAACCCTACCCCCTAATTGATGGCGACGGAGGGTAGGGAATAGCCGAATAGGGGTGGTATAGGCGATGAGTGGCTGGTGGCACATCACCTTCGTTTTCCAGCAATAAAACAAAGTGCTTTGCATTTACTGACACTGGGCTCACACGTAAACTCACGCTACACGCCGCCCCCCCTTGTATCTATCTGTATCTATCTCCTGCTCTAGAAAAGTAGCCCACGTCAGGCCAGGGCAGGTGCGTTTAATCCAACAAAGCCCGCCTTGCCTTCTTGCCCTGCCGTCCCAACCCAGCTAGATTATTTGTTTTAGCCTGTTGATCAATCGGCCCGGCCATTGTCCCCTGGCCCGCAAGGTCCCACCCATCCCGGTGTCTACTGGAATTGTAAGCCAAAAAAAAAAAACCAATTGGGGATAAAAACAAATGTGATAAATACAGCCACTTGCGTCGTCATTGATCTTAGATTATTTACTTTTAATCGTATTTTGATTATATTATGCGCGATATTGTGTGTGTATGTATTGGTGATTGTGAGGGGGGTAGTTGTGTTGTATTTTCTGTGTAGGGGTCTTTCTTCTTCAACGCTTCTCCTACTTCTTTCCCCCATTTAAATTCTATCCATCTAATTCCATTTCCGATCCCTTTTTACTTTCTTTCTTGGATTGTTTCTCTGTCGTTGTATGTGTATATGAGAAGAAATAGATACATATAGCTGGTTAATTGGCCCTAATTTTATTGGGTTGTGAAGGAGAGAGAAAGAGAGAGAGAGAAAAATGCCGGCTTGGTGGGGTAAAAAATCTGGAAAGAGCAAAGATTCGAAGAATTCTGGAAAGGGTTCGTCAGTGAGGAGCGAATCCCACGGAGGGGATGAGAGTGATAAACAAGTTCGGAGCTTTGACGAGGGTTTACTGCACCGCCAATCGAGGAATTCGCCCAGGAACAGCAGGGAATTTTCCTCCACGCCGAGGGAGTCTTTGGGCGGACGGAACTCATCTGGGTTTTCCGGCTTTGATTCAGCTTCTTCTCTGGAGAGAGGGCTCCCCTTGCCTCTGCCGTTGGAGCCGTCAAACGATCAGGTTCATGGAGCCGGGCTCGGATCCGGCTCGTCCGGTGGTTCTATGTCAAGCGTCAGCTCATCTGGGTCGTCTGATGATCATGCCCACGCTTCTGCTGATCAGACTGCTCACAGGTAGGTTTTGATTGGGGACTTTTTAACACCGTTTTTTGCCATTGGGTTTTCTGATTTGAAGGCTTTGAATTGGGACTGGTGTAAATTGGGGCTGTGGTTTCTGACTCTTAGTAATTGTTGATCTATAATAATTGACTCGGTTGGATTTGGTTCACTGATCATTTAATTGCTTATTTTCTGTGTGTTATATTTCGAATCTTAAAGTTCATTTGTGCTGTACAAGATTGACATCTCGCCGCCAGTTTCGATTGGGGATTGATTTTAGAATTCACTTTCTGCTGGAAACTTTGAGTACATGTAGTCTGGCTTAATTATTGAGTAGGTGAACTAGAAATTCATTCGTTAGATTAAGACATTTAACAACACGAAAATGAGTAATTTTGTGGTTGACTTGTGCGAATTTGGCTCATGGATTATTGAATCTCTATCATTGAACTTGATGTGAAAAATGGCAAGAAGAAGCTGTTCACCGGTTTGACCTTCTCTATGAGGCTGCCATTGCTGCCGTTGTTATGAGTTCTAAATTTGTTTTATGTGGCAGGGGACATGGGGAGAACAGATTAAGTCCATTAATGCGAAGCCCAGGTCGAGGGTCTAAGAGTCCCCTGAACGCCACATCTCCTATTCATGTACGCTTTGGTGGGATCAGTCTGGACTCTCCAGGTTCAAAGCTTGAAGAGGGTAGGGGTGAGTGTCATAAGCTACCCCTACCACCAGTTTCTCCTTCTAGCACTTGTTCTACAATATCCAACCCGAGAAGTCCGGGAATAAGTGAAAGCTCAAGCCATCATTCTTCTAAATGGAGGAAAGGAAAACTTTTAGGAAGGGGCACTTTTGGTCATGTTTATCTTGGCTTTAATAGGTATTGGGAACTTATGCGAGAAATTGGAAACATTTTGTACTACTTTTTTTTAGTGTTCTTGGCCTACAATGTACATTTATATAATGATCTTGTAATGGCTTTATGGCAGTGAGAATGGACAAATGTGTGCCATAAAAGAAGTTAGGCTTGTTTCAGACGATCAATCGTCGAAAGAAAGTCTCAAGCAACTTAATCAGGTATCATGAAATATTTGTTGCTGGGTTTCTATTCTCTTAATTTTTTTTTGAGCTTTTTGTTAACTTCGTCTTGGTAACAAATTGGATTATTTGAACAGGAGATAAACTTATTGAGTTCACTTTCACATCCGAACATTGTGCAATACTACGGGAGCGATTTGGTATGAGCTAGTTTCAATTCACCCTTTAATGTTATTGTAGTGAATTCAGACATTTGCATTATTATTTTTAATATATATCATCATTTGAATTAATAGTGGATGCCAAACTTGTTGTAACTAAAGTTATATCTTTCCAGAGTGAAGAAAGGCTATCAGTTTATTTGGAGTATGTTTCTGGAGGTTCCATCCATAAATTACTGCAAGAATATGGGGCATTTGGAGAGGCTGTTATACAAAATTACACCAGGCAGATTCTTGCTGGTGTGGCTTACTTACATGGACGTGACACAGTTCACAGGTGCCCGCTTCGTATCTCTTTGTGATACTGATATCAACATTGTATGTTTGTATATTTTTGCATATTGATGATGTTTTTTCCTTCATTGTTTATCTGCAGAGATATCAAAGGAGCAAATATCCTAGTTGATCCTAATGGTGAAATAAAGCTTGCTGATTTTGGCATGGCAAAGCATGTATGTATTGTTTTCCTTGCTTCAGAATTGAGGGAAGAGAAACTTTAATACACGAATCCACATTTATAAATCAATTGTGGGCAAATCAATGAAATTGCATCAGCCATGATTTTAATTATTACTGTAATCAAAGTCAACTATGAAAATCTTTAGTAACAACTAGACAAAGGAAATATATATATATATATATATATATATATATATATATATATATTCCATCGTCTTGGCTGCTCTTAACCAACCTCATGTGCCTGGAATATCTAATGAAGCTTTCCATGTGAGTTGTTGTTCTGCTTGGATTCTCAAGTGTACACCGTACCTGATGATGACAAACCAACAGCATTCAATGCTACGCTAATCATTTTGACTCTATTTTAGACAGAGAAATATATAAAAGGCCATTCTTATTTTACTGATTACCCTTTTCATTAAAGTTAAATGAAGAAGAGTCCTTTGCTCTAAATACCTTAAAATTGGATGCGGACAATAGCATGACTTCTAGATCTCTGATTCTAGTAACAGATTAAAATCACTTGGGAAACCCAGCGCAACAGAAACCAAGGATATGAGAACCCGGAATATAAAATTTGTAGACTTCAAATTGTCTTAGCTTCCATTTACATGTCTGTATTTCAGGCATTGGTGCAAACAAACCATCTTTCTAATGTTGCATTTATCATTGTCAGATTGCTTCATGCTCTTCAATGCTATCCTTTAAAGGAAGTCCTTATTGGATGGCGCCTGAGGTCTGTCTATCACTCTCCATGTCGATCATTTCATCATTTGTAAAGATGCAGTCACATGATTTATAGACAGTTCTCCCTTTAATTTCTAATTATCCTTTATGTATTCTCTCCTCAGGTTGTAATGAACACAAATGGTTACAGCCTTCCAGTGGATATCTGGAGCTTAGGATGCACAGTTCTTGAAATGGCAACATCAAAACCACCCTGGAGCCAATATGAAGGGGTCAGGGATTTTGTATTTGATGTTGAGCACTTGAGCTTGTTGAATATTAGTAATGATGTGGACTGTGAATTAATTTTTTTTGCATTTGATTTATTTAACAGGTTGCCGCAATATTTAAAATTGGGAACAGCAAGGATGTTCCAGAGATTCCTGATCACCTATCAGCTGATGCAAAAAGTTTCATAAGGTTATGTTTGCAGCGGGAACCGTCTGCAAGGCCTACAGCATCCCAACTTCTAAGTCATCCTTTTGTTAGAAACCAAGCGTCACCACGAACTGCGAATATCAATATCACTCGGGAGGCATTTCCTCGTGCATTTGATGGAAGCCGCACTCCAGTAAGTATTTACTATTAAAATGATAAGTTCATTTTGTTTTGCTTTAATCTTTAGGGTGTCAAATGTTAATTCTACTTTTCGTCTCAGTTTATGATTCCCTTTACAAATCTTTTTTCACTAGACCAATCTTCAGTTCAAGTTTGACTCGCTAGAGTGTGTCTACTGTATGGTTGGTTGTGGGCAGGGAATTATGCCAATATACGTTTTGTTGCTAAACATGAGTATGGATCCCAGATGAGGATCATTTCCATCTTTCTGATTTACAATTTTTCTTGAATTACCTTTTGATGACACATTTAAACAAAAATTCTTTGCCCAAAATATAAACCCACAACTTTGAAGCAGTTAAAAAAAGGCAACAATTTGTGAACAAAATTTTTTCTTGGAAACAAAAATTTGAAAACCCACTTTACAATTTTTCTTGAATTGCCTTTTGATGACACATTTAAACAAAATTCTTTCCCCAATGTATGAACCCACAACTTTGAAGCAATTAAAAGTTAGCAATTTGAAAAGTAGGATTAGGTATCGTGTGCTTCATTTGTTGCCAAAACTTCTCTCATCCATTTCAATTGCAGACTGCTATGGAGATGCATTCCAGCAGATCGAATGAGAATTGTTTTGATAGAGATGAAGTTTCAAGGATAACAGCTCCAAGGACCCTGATAAGTCCTAGGTAATAATTTCTGTTTCAGTTTCACTTGTTGCACTTCCATGTACATTTTGTTTCAGTTTGGAGATTAATAACTGACATTTCCTACTATGTTTATAGGGACCATGCAAGGACAATAACCTCCCTGCCTGTGTCTCCTTCGTCGAGCCCATTACGGCATGATGGATCATCATACAGAAACTACTTTCTCTCTCCCCCACATCCCTACACTTCTGTCACCCAAAACAATCATACTTACAACAGCGATCACTTGGTATTTCCAGTAAAACCCAACTCGAGAAGCTCACTAGACCCATGGATCGACATTCCGCAGTATAGAGCTCAAGAACCTCTTAAATTCACTTCAAGAACTTTGCTGTAGACCTTGAGAAATGTGCAGAATCTTTTGAACCCCACGAGGCCAATTTCTCTACAATAACACGTGTGAAAAGGACTTGTCAGGAAGCAGCAGCCATGGAAGTTGCTTTTTGTAAACTATATCTATTGCGAAGCTTCACCCGAGAAGATTATGTGTAGCATCTGATGTACATGGGAGTAGTAACCTACGGTGGAGTTGACAGTGGGGTTGCAGACAGTTTAAACTTCTTTCTGGTATACTCTGCGCTGTAATTAGCCGTTTTTCTCAATGGCCATGTATAAACTACAAAGCTACTATTGACCACACCAAAGAGAGCTTCTGTTGTTGTAGTAAGTATGACAGTGGGAATGTTGGTCAAGAATTAATGGTTATAACTTCCAAGGATGCTACTAGTTTCATTCTGCATTTCTATTTCTCGACTGGGCTTCATCTGTTAATATTGTATAAGCTAAGATACTGTTTGGATACCAAAGAAAATATATTAGAACATTTCTTATTTTCCCATGTTTTGGTATATTGATGCAAGATAGGTAACTGGTGTGTTTCACGATATTATTTGATGTGAACTAGCGTTCTACATGGGCGCCCTATGTGTTTTGTAGCGCCGGGCGTTCAGCAGCAGCAGAAGGCACAACAGGCATTGTACACAAGTATGCATAATATAACCAATGCTTGTGAATTGAAACCCCTAAAAACTTTTTATTGATTTGGTGATGAATAAGGTACAACGCTCGGGACTTGACAATAACAGTTTGTATCAAGTGCCTATAGCGTTTCTCTAGGTACAGTTACACACGGCTGAGTTGCTACCGCGATGAAGTGCAATGCTGATTGTCGATTGCTGGCCTAGAACCAGTTCGATTTGCAAACTCTTTTACCTCTGTTGATCATATTCTCTCATAATCGAGCTTTTCTGACTGCATAGGTAATGAAAAACGATTTATATAGTTGTTGGTGGTTGTTGACAGCACCAAACCGGAAATGCTATGTACGGAAGTCTAAGTACCTTTATAAGCATCTCGGTTGGAAGCCAAGCCGGTGCTGTAGGTACCCCAACCCACGCAATCTGCAAGCAGAAAGAAGGTTCAAACTTGAAACTCGAGATTGAATCCAAGAGGTATATGCAAAGCAAATGGCTTACAAGTGCATATTCGCCTGTGTCAAACACGCGGATATCCAACACCTAAGCCAAGAACCAATGTTAGGCAAAATGTGAAAAAGCTAAGCATTGCATCCACTGGTAATGCTCAGAAAAGCATCGGATAGAAATTGGTACCTCCCCCCGATCCTCGTATATGTAGTCCAGCCCTTTGTAGTAAGGTGGATGCCCTACAGATAGATACTGAAAGAAAAGGAAATGGTCACGAGCTCCATTGGACTAATTAGCGCCTGCAGAAAATCTATGCTTACATTAACACTATTGAGGTACTTCTCCTTCTCCACCCTTACAATCTGGCCTTTCTTCACTGCCCAAATGAAACAACCAAGAAACATTGGTGACTTAGAAAATTTGTGATCATACATTTATTGAAAATGATAGAGATACTGACTGGAGTAAACTGGTTTCTTCGGCAGCGTCTTGGGAGCTGAAGCTGCCGGTGGTGGTGGTGGTGCTGAAGCTTTCTCATTCTCGGGTGGTGGTGGTGATGATTCTACAGCTCTGATCACCCGGAGTCGATTAGGGGGAACTCTTCTGAGGCTCTGTGAGAATGTAGTTGATGATGATATGGTGGAGAAGGAGGAGGTTGTGCTGTGTGTGAAAGCCATGGATGGCTCACTTTGGTTCAGGGACTACTCCTGCACTAGATAAGGTCTGTGCTATATGTGAATGTCTTAGTTTCATTTTTTGTTATTACTATTTGTTTGCCAATAGTGTCTTATTCCGTCTCCAATGTTATAACTATTCCTATAATGGATGTATTTTAATTTTTAAGATAGCTTTCAACTTTCAATTCTTTCCATAATGTAATTTTTTTTCTTTTTTTTTTCTTCCTGAATTAACAGATAAAATGGTTAAAAAGACATTTTTAAAACTCATCAAAATTCACTGATTTCACTCCAGTTGACTTAAAAAAACTGAGAATTTTGATGTAAGAAACATGTAAAATAGGAAATAAAGTGTATTTGGATCAAAGTCAAAACTCAAATGGGTGAGAATAGGCTAAACTATTAAATTCGGGTGAGTGAGACCCGGATCAAAGACTAGATTCAAAATTCTTATTTAGAGGTGAAAATAGGCCAAACTAAACTATCATCTTTTATTAATTTAAATGGAATGATAAAAAGCTTATAAGCATTTTCAAGCATCCAAATAAATTATATTTGGACATATATAAATTAGGTTTCTAATATGACTTATTTAATTCAATAGTTAAGCATATTAAAACGACTTATCAAAGTAGCAGGCCAGACCCGCTCGGCTTAGCCAGTTTCCTGTGTTCTTTGGTCCATTGATTTCTAAACAGGACAGCCTCCAGACAGACCCGCCATTCTCCTCGGTCATCCCCGCACTTCACTTCCCGTCGGCCTTCAATTCTGTACTCCTCTCTGTCCCATGTTTTCTGTGTTTCTACGTGTATAGCTTCTCCTGTGTGTTCATTACCCTCCTAACCCACATTCGCCCTAGTGATTGCCTCCGTTCATCAGATTCAGTTGCCTCATCCCTGTTATCTCACTCCCTGCCCCTTTCTATGGCTTCTGACAAATACTTGCCTGCTTCGGCTGCTGATGGGTGGGAGTCACATGGTTGTCATATCTTCAGACGCCATTACCCAAACCTGACTTTTTCACCTAGTCTAAAATGGGTCAATTCTTTTTCTGTGATGGTGTCCTGGTGCTGTCCTGTTTCTGGGGGTGTAATTTCCTCCGTTTCAGTTGATATCTGTTTTCCTTTAATCGGGAAGTTCTCTCGTCTCACGGATATCCATCCATAGTTGAATTCAGGTAAAAGGGTTTTCTCCTCTTGATTTAATTCATTCAATTTTCTTGCTTTTAATATTATTGAAAATGATCCTTATAGCCTATAGGGATGTCGTTGGTACTAATTTTGATATGTGTGGAAATGGAGCGAATGATAATCTAGATTGTTATGGCTGAAAAGCTGGTTAACTGGTGAACGAACATAAAATTTATGTCTTTGTTGCCAATGGGTATCATGTATACAAGTCAAAGGAAAATGATGTTAATGGAAAGTTTGAGGAGAAGGATTTGAAAACTACTCCCGTGGATAAAGTGGTTGTATAAAGTAGGAGTATTGATGAAGACACTGAGAAGCGTTGATGATTCTAAGGATAAAGCTGGATGGTATGGGTTAATGGAGAACCTACCTTGGAGTAATAGTTAATGGCGGTAAACTTAGTACTGGAATTTTTTCCAAGAGTCGATGTAATTCTGTCAGAAAACAATTCCATGTTTCCAAACTGAATTCTTTGATGACTTAGTAAACGAATAGGTTTTTGGAAAGTGTTGTCATGCATATCAGCAGATATACCATTGAAACCTCTGTACTTATGTTATTGTACTTTATGCATAGTGTGGGGCCCGTGTAACTGTATTTTTCGTAACCTTATATATTGGATATTATGACTACGTGATCTGGCATGAGCTATATGATGACATGATTTCGCAAGAACTGTATGATGATGTGATCTAGCATGAAGTATACCTTTACGTGATCTGGCTTGAATTATGCGTCTAAATGCTTGTTATTTATTTTCCTTGTGTGCCATCAGCGTTCCCCGTTTGCATTATGAAGTGAAACCATTATTTGTCGTTGTTGAGCACAGCCTTTTGTCAACCGGGTCCACGGTAACCTAATATGGTCAGTTAGGTTACTTTGGCATCTCCATAGTGTCACTCCTATTCCTGGATATGTTATTGCAGACTATTTGGCACTTTAAACATATGTGTGGATATGATACTCAACTCTATTTAGCCAGAGAAATTATACGTCGAAAGTCATTCTTACTTTACTGATTTCCCCTTTCCATTAAAGTTAAATATAGAAAAGTCCTTTACTCCTTCGGTTTAAATACCTTAAAAACATTACAAACAGGATTCAAATGGATGAAATAAATGGAGTATCATCTTTATTAGTATGATGATGATGTCCTATTGGAAGAAAAAAAATTTACACCATCATTTATCAATGGTTCTCCATGGACTGGAGGGCTGAGCAATGAGTTGTGAACATCGAAAAAGAAACAACGGTAGCTGATATGCAGAACATACATATAATTAGTAGTGAGTGCGTTAAAAGAAAAGTGTAGGTACTACTAATAAATAAGAAAAATGAGAGGCACACATTAATTAGCTTTGGTCATGTACATAAAAACTCTCTAAATACCCTAGTATGATTGATTGAAAAAAATTGTAAGTCCACAGTTCATATGAGAAGGCGACTTGCAACACCTAAAAGGAATTATTTGAATAGATGTACTATTTATATTTACCGGAGAGTGTGTGTTTTGATGAAGCACCATAGTGACATGTGATCCTGATATTTGAACCCTATAACAGTGGCTCAATTGATGACTATGATATACTAGATTATAATTAAATATTTATTGGCCTTAGCTTTGTTTTTGTAATATATATGTATATATATATCTATATTTATATTTTCAATGGTTGAACTTATGTACATATTTTGCGTGGAAGTTCCTCCCAAGTTATTTCTTGTTCTCTTATTATCTGTGATTTTCTTTTCCCCCTTTTCAGAACACATCTTGCTTCCCATTGCCCTTTTCCCTCCTTCCTAAATTTGACACAAATTTCTATTCCATTTTTTGTTGCCATTTGTAGTAAAATCTGCAGCTCCTGTCAATTATCACTTATCATATATGGATTCCGTCACAAAGCCTCCCATCAGTGTGGCCCATATTGGTAAGTGGATAAATACTTATATATAGAATGTCTGATACTTTTACATAATAAATGGAGTCCTGTGAAAGTGACAAATTGTTATGCCGCTTAATACTTGCCATACTATATGAAAATGATTATTTATTTGTTTTTTTACTTTTGAAGTTTAAATGGAAAACATTAAAAAAATTATGCATACAATGATGTTTTTGCTTGGGAATATCTTATTAAATTTCACTTTGGTAGGATATGACTCTATGTTGTAGTGGTTGAATAATTTTGCCATGGGTCAGTGTAACACCCCAGAACAGGGTGTTACTGCCGTGGACCTATCGATTACAGTAGCTAAAGATGCACAAATGAAAGAGATAAATGAGAGCAATCTATAATGGATCAAGCTTCGGAATCAACCATACCTCCAATATTGTGACCCACCCCCTCCATTTGAATTGAGTTGTCCCGTTCTCAATTGTGACGGTTGCCAAATTGGACATAAATCCAAGGGTGAGAGCTTGGTGGTACTCGGATGATATCTTGAAGAAAAACATAGTTAATTCAATAATTGGAAGATTTGGAACAAATGTTTTGGGAGGCTCTATATATATAGAGCCAGAAGCGATTTTTATGCTAATCACAACCATTAGCATAACTTAAAAAATGTAAAAGAATGGTTAAACAACTACTGGAATGATTTAAACAACCCTGAGCTAAAATAAGCGCTAATGGTGTGCCGCACAGAATAGTGGGGCGACTTGCAGAGGTGTGCAGATGGAGTGGCACGAGGGAAATGCTAATGGTGCGAGGAGTTTCGTCGCACCAGTAGTGTTCGTCATGCCCAGCATTGGTATTCCCCTTTGGTTTGCCTTCATGTAAAGGGTTGGGTGCGAATGGAATATGTGTCATGCCACTGTTACTCGTACCCACATTCAAGGAGTTGGCCATACCAATCTAAACTTCAGTCCGGTGCTCCCAGCACATGCAAACTGCTCAACATGCAAACTGCTCAACTTCAGTTCCGGTTTCCAGCCTGTTGACTTTCAGCCCTTGTTGATCATTGACTTTTGGTCAAAATTCTGACCAAAAGTCAATGATCAACAAGGGCTGACACACTTAATTTTGAAGTTATTCTTGGATGGCTACTGAAAAAGAAATATTTCTTGTGAGTATAAGTAGATTGTTTCACTCTTTATAAGCCATACTTTGGGGTATTATATCTCGTTGTGCCTTAGCTAATCTATGTCCCGGGACTCTTTTCTTCCCTGCAAGGCGTTTGAGTTCCCAGGCCTTGACCATCCACATCCTGTGGATCTGGTAGATGCCTGAGTACCCAGTAAGCACACATTCGCAGGTTGGCTTTGATACCATTCTGTAATACGTCATAGAAAGTTGTACTGATTAGCTGGATCGGATGTGAAGGTTGACTACACAGATCCACGAACCAATATGAGCTCTTTCCAGTGCACTTTGGTTTCACTCACGCACATCCCAAAATACTTCCCAGGTCATTTCTCCTAGTATTACTCCAAAGCTATCACGCTTTTTAAGCTATATTTTGGGGTATTACCGTTAGCTTTGATAGAGCTAGATAATTGGTAGGATTTACCAATTCATAAGGTAGAGATGTGAATTGTAAGAAAATATAGGCAATGGTGGTGGATGAATGAATCCACTTGCCCTAAAGAATATGGGGATGAGGAAATAAAAAAGAACAAGAACGCAAGAGCAACAAGAGGCTTGACATATATTAGCAACTATTCACTGAAGAGAAGATTAACTGTTATACTCCATAAAGCAGCCAAAAACAGTGAACAACTCACAACAGAATTTTCAGCAATCTCAATTCCTAGGAAGTATTTCAATTTTCAGGCATCCTGTGTCCTTTGTGACAGAGCGCTTCTAATAGATATACTTTAATTTGTTCAATACCTAGGACATCATTTCTAGATATAAGGCCACTTTCCCTTGGACAAATACAGAATCACCTATAATTGTATATGTTACTATGGAATTCTCAAGACAAAGCCAGAATTCTCTCGGGCCAAAGACCTACTTTTATTTCACAAAACTCATACCAATAATTCACAGATTTTACATATTTATAACCCAAAAATTAGGCTCTTAACTATAAAAGGATTCCAATTAAGAAACTCTAAAATTAAAAGCCACAACAAAAGACAATTCAATCCTAAAAAGCTCTAAATCCTAACTACTCAAAATTATCAATTCTAATAACATAACCAATAAAGTTTAATAAACATATCAAAAGAAAAATACATAATAAAACAAATCAATATTGATTATTAAGCTTCTGGAACTTCTTTGACTTTTAAAACTTGAATTGTAACAATACCATCCTCTGTAAGATCAAGGCCGGCCAGAGAAAAGTGGGACCACTGCGGCATCAATTTCCTCTTCTAGATCAGTAACATTCTTCACTATGCTTGCATCGCTTTCCTTAGTTTTGGCCTGGCCATGGCGGAATCAGTCTCCTGTGGCACTATGAGGGTGTGTATTTGTTTCAAGGGGCAATCGTGTAATGGGTAGAAGGTTTGATTACAGCAAAACAAAGTTTCTTTTCCCTCATTCTTTGTACCCTTTGAGATGGCATACTGGAGTTCGGTTGGTTGACTCCTCTTGAAGTGCTACAGTTGGAATTCATTGAGTCACTGGAAGGTTCTCCTTTGATTGTAAATTGGCTCATTCTATCGGAGGTTGCCCGAGGGGGCTTTAACCATTGGGTTTGGGGCCAAGTTTGAGCGGGCTGGAGGTTCCTCATCTGAGTGCCATCGAGTCGGGCTCTACATGTCTTGCAGTCTGCATTGCAGACACTAGATTGGATGGGTCAATGTGTGGTGGCGCCTGACTGCATTATCTAGACAAATTCTAGGTTACTTAGAGGCCTGTTACTTGGCTGTGCGCTTCCTAATACGTGTCTTAGTAATACAAGTAGAGGATAGTGAAACAACAAAGGAATGGAAACAAGGGCGAAGATTATGAGAAGATAAGTAATTAGTGAGCGGATGTAAGACCATGTAACTTCACAAATAGTGATAGGAAGTTCACAAGTAGTGATAAGTAATTAGTGTGCAGTGTAAGACCATGTAACTTCACAAATAGTGATAGGAAGTTCACCAGGATCATGATCAATGGGAGCAAACCACACATGGGATCACTTTTTGATTGCTGATTATACAGTAGTACAGTATACACCATAGGTGGTGGAGATTTTGTAGGAGGCGAAACTGGTAAATGAAAAGGCATCTCCCACGAGTTCCAAATGTATTTGGTGTAGGTCTGATTATACTATAATTTAAACTCAAGAAAAGTGACGAATGACAATGGCATAAAAATGGCCCATTGGATTGTATATGGGAAAAACATACTCCTTATAGGCTAATGAGATTATTATTTTGGTTAAAACTAGTACGCCCAAAGTATAAATAATGGAAAAAAATATTAAGGTAAACATGGGGAACATCACATAGAACACAATAAACCATTCTATTTATTACTGGTAAATGAAAAGGCATCTCCCACGAGTTCCAAATGTATTTGGTGTAGGTCTGATATACTATAATTTAAACTCAAGAAAAGTGACGAATGACAATGGCATAAAAATGGCCCATTGGATTGTATATGGGAAAAACATACTCCTTATAGGCTAATGAGATTATTATTTTGGTTAAAACTAGTACGCCCAAAGTATAAATAATGGAAAAAAAATATTAAGGTAAGCATGGGGAACATCACATAGAACACAATAAACCATTCTATTTATTACTACCTCCGTCTCAATGTTTTTGCTATGGACCCACTTGACACGCATGCCGATATATATTTTTAACGGTAATAACTTAAAGTGTGTACAATAAAAAATTATAAAAATTTAATATTCTAAAAGTACAACATTAGACGAATCTAACAATATCTCACTTGACTATATTGCATAACCATGATAAAAATTTGAGTCAAAGTTAAACAGTAAATAGTGCCAAAAAAAAAACGTGACGATTACAACGAGACAGAGGAAGTAGAAGACAAGCCATTACAATATCACCTCCCAATGTCCATGTGAACATTATTGTACGGGCAAGATGTTTTGTTGAGATGTATGAGAGCAAGAGGTCTGAGGTATGATATTATGGGATTCATAGGAAACGAAAATGACATTTAAATAAATTATAAGACACTATTCTGCGAAGGTTTGAAAAAAAGTAGGAAATCGTGTTTCTAATCTATTTCACTCGTGAAAGAAAAGATGAACCTAGGAACTTCAAAGCGATTTTTCAACAAATACGGTCACATCATCCTTGAATAATGATAGTTTTTATTAACGTGTTTGGCAGAATAGTTGTTTGTGGTATAAATATGAAAAAAGATTGCAAAAGTTCTTAGGAAAAAAACTTTACAAACTTTATTTTTATTTTAAAGCTATTTATCAATTACCAAACACTACAATTAAGAATTTGAACATGTTTTTAAACCTGTTTGCTAAAAACCCTTATGTTTTTTTTATTTATTTTTATTTGTTATTTATTTATGAAGTATTTTAGTTAAAAACGATATTTACTTTTTCATGCATATATAATACTAACATTAATAGTTTATTCATGCTATAAAGTTATTATTTCTAAGGAAAATTTTCTAAATTAGATACTCATTAAACTATACATATTCCATTTTCGAAACCATTCCATCTATGCGAATCAACCTTGCCATTAAATAGTAGTAGTAATAAATTTGAATTGTTTTTGACATACACGATTTTGTATGTGAAAAGTATTATAGTATAATACTCCCTCCGTCCCACTCCAAATGTCTTGTTACTGTTGGGCACGGGAATTAAGGTAGAGTTGATTTGTGAGTATATGGTGGGGTCCACATAGTTGTTGGAGGGGAAAATTATTTCTATTTATAGAAAAAAAACATTTGTAATGGGACATCCAAAAATAGTAAGTAGGACATTTGGAATGGGACGGAGGGAGTAATTGAATAATGTGCATGATTCTAAGACAAAATATAACGGAACTATAATTGAATTTTTATAACAAACAAATTACCAAAATCTGAAAAATAAGTAACAAATCCATAATTATACATAGGAAAAAATGCCAATATAGTCCATTTTTTTTACAAAAAAGCCAAATCAGTCCTTTTTTTATTTTTTGGCCCAATTGGTCCGCTACATATACTAATTACGTCCCAATCGGTCCTCCATCCACTAATTATGCCATAATTACATATTTTTGGCCAAATCAGTCCTTTTTTTTCTTCAAAAATCTAAATTGGTCCGTTATTAATTTTTGTCCACTTTCATGCAGTCCAATGCATATTTTAAACCACTAATAACTCAAATTCGATATAAGTAAAAATTTAAAAATTTCGATATTTATAAACTATACGACGTGACGAATCTAGCAATATCCTACTTGGCTCATTTTAACTTGTATATCTATGTTTAAACTTTAAGTCAAAACAAGTGTATGAATAGTATCAAATTAGATAATGTAATTATTAAAAAATGGAGGTATTATATCGCATAAAATGATGTTTCTCCTTTAAATGTAGTTATTAAAAAAATGTAGTTATTAAAAAAATGAATCATCTTTTAGAGTTCGGTGGTTTTTAGTGTTTCTCCATAAAATGAAGACCAATTGCGATATAATCCCTCCATTTTTTTAATAACTACATTGTCTAATTTGCTACTATTCACACACTTGTTTTGACTTAAATTTTAAAAATAGATATACAAATTAAAATGAGCTAAGTAGGATCTTATTAGATTCGTCTCGTCGTGTAGTTTATAAATATCGAAATTTTAGAATTTTTACTTATACCAAATTTGAGTTATTAGTGGTTTGAAATGTGCATTGGACTGCATGGAAGGGGCACAAATTAATAACGGATCATTTTAGATTTTTGAAAAAAAAGGACTGATTTGGCCAAAAATATGTAATTAGGGCATAATTAGTGGATTGAGGACCGATTGGGACGTAATTAGTATATGTAGCGGACCAATTGGGCCAAAAAATAAAAAAAGGACTGATTTGGCTTTTTTGTAAAAATAAAAGACCATATTGGCCTTTTTTCCATTATTACATATATGATTAATAAAATGGTAATTGATATTATTATATATTTTTTTATACATTAATTCTTCAACAGTTAGAAAAAATAAATGTTGGGTCTTGACCCTTGCTTATAGAGTGAAAAAATGGCCTTTTGTTTTTGCCTTTTCCCGTTTGAAAAACCATGCCATATTTGGATATAAATTTTTAATGTTTTTTGCCTATGTAACATCGGTTATGTTTTTTTTTGGTTGAATAGCAATAAATTTGAATATTCTTTGGATATGTATTTTATTTAATTGTATCTTTTTATTTTATTTTTATGGTTTCTATGTATATATTAAAATTGATAGGAGAAGTGGGAAGAATAATAAAAGTAGATGGGAGAGGGTGGAATTAAATCGTGGAAAATTAAGGGCAATTTAGAAAATTCTAATTACGTAGCGTGACTAGGTAGTTTATCTCTTCATAATAAAAAGAGAAAAGATACTAGCATACTCTAAATGGATGACAAATAAATATAATAAATTCTAAAAAAGTAATTATATTATGATGTATTATAAAATAAATTAATGAAAATAATTAAAAAGTTTAACAATGTGTCTTGGCTCTTGCAAAATTGAGAGTAGTTATCAGGTATGCCCCCTTTACCCTTTTTTGAAAATCATGCCAATTTGAAATTATTTGCATATGGTAGATAGTACTTCCTCTGTCCCAACTCAAATGTCTTACTTTCTATTTTTGGATGTCACATCACAAATGTCTTCTTTCCATAAATAGAAATAATTTTCCATTTCTAACAACTATGTGGGGCCCATCATATACTCACAAATTAACTTTACCTTAATTCCCGTGCCCAACAGTAACAGGACGATATAAATGGGACGGAGGGAGTAGTATTTTTGTTGGGTATAAGTGTAATTAACTATACATTTTCAATAATAATTTTTTACCTCAAAATTATATAATCACTTAATAATGTAAATTATATATATATATGTATATTATATATATATATATATATAGATCAATAATGAATTGTTTTAGGTATAAATTTTTCAAATATAAATAGATTTTAATTTGAATTGAATTCAAATCGGAATAATGGTTAGAATTGTTAAATTTTTGTATGTTCATGTATGGGATGAAATGTTATTCTTAAAAGGTTGCCTACGGTAGTTTATGCTAATACTTTCTTAGGATGTAAAAATACATTCACATAAAGTTACTTTTTGAGTGAAACAAAGAATCTCTTAGGCCTCTTGGAGGCCAAGAGTAATCTTTTGAGGTACGTGTGGACTTAGCGGTGGACCTCTCCCAAAGCAAATTTTGCACTCACTTGAAAGTTATTAATAAAATTAAATTGCATATCAGGATTTGCATGTGCTTGCAACATCGAAAATTGATTATTTCCCTCTTGTTCCCTTTGTTTGAATCGTGTTATTACGAAATATTACTGGTTATTCCCTAAACATTATTTCGAGTTCACATTAATTAGATTCATTTTATTATTCAAGGAAATTACGCTAGATTTTGTATCAGATATGACTTTAATTAACCCCTCACATTAAATATTTTATAAATAATTTAACAAATTATTCCTTCTTCACGTCTAGAGTTATCTCTAGTAAATGCGAGGTATATCTGTTCTGAAATTATAGAGACACATGGAAGAGAGTTCTCAAGGACATTGAGGGCTTTATTCTTCCGTTTCATATTTGACTTGAGGGTGAATTTATTAAAATATTTTATGCTGATTTTTGTAATCGACTCTCATTGTCAAGGCAATTTCTTTTTTACATATAAACATTTATGTGTGTAGTTATTTCTCTGTCCTCTATATATTGGATGGAAATTTTCATACGAGGAGCCATAGAGCCATCTTGGGGTAGTCAGTTTCTGGAGTGATGACCTCCAGAAATATAACCTACGCTGAAGGAAGACAAAGGATGAGGCCTTACCGCAAGTGTCATTGGACAACCGCAGAAGATGCGCTCCTGACTACATTTGTCCAAGCGTTTGGTGCTGGAGGTTGGGATTTCATTGCACGCCACATTGAAGGAAGATCAGGTATAAATTGCTCTCATATCTGCAACTCTAGAATAACATGTAGATTTGTGATTTGATGTTTCTGGATTTTCAATTGCTGAGAAATGAAGATTATTTTGTTTCCAAAACAGCAAAAAGCTGTCGCCTGCGTTGGGTTAATCATTTGAGTCCCAATGTGAATAAGGCACCCTTCACCGAAGAAGAGAAATTAAAGCTCTTACATTTGCACAAAGAAGTTGGTAACAGATGGTCCTTAATTGTCAAACACTTCCGCGGCCGAACTGATAATCAATTGAAGAATAAATTCAATGTGCTGATGGGGGGTCGCAAGAGAACCATGGGCGCTTCTGGCTCTGATTCTCGTGTCCCTCTCAAAGGTGGGCCCACAGGTTTGTGTTTCCATTCTGTCAAAAATAGTTACAGTTTCTGTGAAATAAGATCCAACAGTTTTTAAATGTTCCTTTAACAGGAAATCACTGCCCTGGTTTCAATCCCTTCTCTAGTGCAGCCATGAATGCACAAGCAAGTCCGTTAATCTCTACTGGTTCAGCTTCAGGCCATGTCAAGGGTGGAACAGTGAACAAACTTTCTTGTCCTATTGGTTCTAATCGATTGAAAATCTATTACTGTCACATGACTAGCCATGGAAATCCCATAATGTCTGATGCCAACTCTGTTGCTTCCCATGGGATATGTGTGCCTGTTGCTCAGCCCCAGCAAGAAGCAGGCCACAAAGAGCCTCAGTTCTTTGACTTTATGGGCGTTGGGACTTCTGTGTGAAATCTGTTGTTTCTGTTATTGTTGAAGTCTATGCTTATTTAGCATTTTCAAATTAGGTGTAATGTCAGGTGCTTTCTGTGGTCCAGATTGCACCCTCGAGTCAAAGTTGTCATTGTCGTTTAGATTTGCATTACTGTCGTCTGGTTTCAGTTATTGTCGAGTCGTTTATAGATCCATGTCGGTGTCTCTGGTTTCAAGGGCATCTGGTTGTTCTTGTATTAAATAATTTGGTACTCATATGTACTTCTCAAGTGACTAATGTTATTGCCCCTTGTTGATTTTAATGTATTAGAATGCTGGAAGTTGTTCCCTAGCTAAATTTCTTTGTGCTTGATTAATTTCATCATGTATTCATTATTCATATGCTGCAAAAGCTGGGTGGAAGTTTTGGTAAAATGAAAACTGTGGATAAGACATAAGTGTAAACTGAAGTCATGGTTTAGTCCTCAAAACAAAGCAAATTATTAGGATGACAAGGGACCTGGGTCAATCCCAGAACCAACTCACACCCAATCCGTTTTCATCGGCTTGAGTTTGGATTAGTTCTCTCGTTGATTTAAACTTGGTGTATAATGGTCATCCCAAAACAGGGCTTCAATTTTTTTTACAAAGGGGAATACTGTTGGAGGATAAAATATAGAGGAAGGGATATTTTGGTGTGTAAATATTTGTGGACGTATGGTTTTATATTTGAGAGGTTAGAGGCTAAGTGTTAATATGGAACTTGAAAGGTTTGAAAGAAGAGAAGGATGCTTGAGAAAGTTTTATTACAACTCAACTCACTTGTTCTTCTTGTTGTGTTGTTACAAAATGATACATGATCCACCTATTTATACTACTTCATGGTATAATCTCTATTATTCTAGAGAATTCTACACTAGTTCCTTCCTAATAAATCTAGATAATACTTATTATTTGATCACATGTTTGTTTCTAGATTTTTCTTACATCCACATGGTTCTACATCTTTCTTTATCCATAATCTCAACTTCTCTAGAATCATCTATTATAAAATTAAGTTTATTACTTCAACACCCCCTCTTAAACTTGATTTTGCATTCCAAGCGAGCTTCTGAGTCTTGCGAACACTTCATACTTGAGGGGTTTAGTGAAAATGTCGGCGACTTGATCTTGTGACTTCACATGCTCCACTTGGACTTCTTTCTTCGCAATGCAGTCTCTAATGTAGTGGAACCGAGTGTCGATGTGCTTACTCCGATTATGAAATACTGGATTATTTGCTAATGCAATCGCTGACTTATTGTCCACATAAATCCTTGTGGGCTCCTCTTGTGGCCATCCAAGCTCTTTTAATAAACTCCTTAGCCAGATAGCATGACAAACACTCGAAGTGGCAGCTACATACTCAGCTTCACACGTAGATAATGTCACAATTGGTTGCTTCTTTGACATCCAAGTGAATGCAGTACCTCCCATGAAGAATACGAACCCACTTGTACTCTTTCGATCATCATTGTCTCCAGCCCAATCGCTATCACTATAGCCAACAAGCTGATAATTATTAGTACTTGAATAAAGTAGGCCATAGTTGAGTGTACCTTTGAGATATCTGAGAATTCTTTTTGCTGCCTTCAAGTGTGTAGTGGTTGGATTCTCCATAAAGCGACTCACAAACCCTATAGCATATAGAATATCTGGCCTTGTGCAGGTTAAGTACCTTAAGCTTCCAACCAAGCTCTTGAACATTGTTGGATCTATCTTTTCTCCTTCATCATGCTTGGATAATTTATTTCCACTGACCATTGGAGTGTTTGTTGGCTTGCAGTTCTCCATCTTGAACTTCTTAAGAATCTCCTTCGTATAGCCTTCTTGTGCAAGGAAGACTCCATGCTCAAGTTGCTTAACCTCCACACCGAGGTAGTACGCCATCAGCCCGATGTCAGTCATATCAAATTCTTTGGTCATAGCCTTCTTGAATTCTTCAAACAACTTTGGGTTGTTTCCGGTGAAGATAAGATCGTCTACATACAAACAAACAATTAAGATATCATCACCTTTAACTTTAACGTAAAGGGCATGCTCATGTGGGCATTTTGTGAAACCATTATCCTCCAAATACTTGTCAATTCTGTTGTTCCATGCCCTTGGTGCTTGCTTTAACCCGTATAGAGCTTTTTTCAACTTCAAGACTTTGTCTTCTTGCCCTTTCACCTCATAGCCTGGTGGCTGCTTGATGTAGATCTCTTTGTCAATCACTCCATTCAAAAAGGCTGACTTGACATCTATCTGGTAGATTTTCCATCTATTCTGGGCTGCAAGAGAAATTATTAGTCTTATAGTTTCAAGGCGAGCCACGGGAGCAAATACCTCATCATAGTCAATTCCGGCTCTTTGACTATATCCTTTAGCAACGAGCCTTGCTTTGTATCTCTCAATTTCTCCCTTAGAGTTCTTTTTTGCCTTAAACACCCATTTGACCCCAATTGCTTTGTGATTTCTTGGCAATGTTGCTAGCTCCCATGTATTATTCTTCTCTATGGATTTGATCTCCTCATCCATTGCCTTTCTCCACTTTTTGCTTTGTGCTGCCTCATCAAAGGTTAATGGTTCACAATCAGCAAATAAGCAGAAAAGTGTGAGATCTTCTAACCTTTCAGTGTCATCATAGATCTCATTGAGGCTCCTCACTCGTGATGTAGTTCTCTCATTCAAAAACGATGGTGGCGAGTCTTCAGCTTCTTGCGTTGGTGAAGCAGGTGGAGTCACTGGCTCTTCCTGAACTTCTTCTACTTGCTCAACTTCTTCTTGGTCTCCGAGTTGTGGAATAATGAAATTGTAATTATTGATGTTGGATCCAAAATCCCATGCTCCTTCCTCATCAAACTCCACATCTCGACTTATGACAGTTTTCTTTGTATCAGGATTAAATAACTTGTAGCCTTTAGAGTTAGAGTCATACCCGATGAATATGTATGGCTGACTCTTGTCGTCGAGCTTTCTTCTTGTCTCGTCTGCCACGTGAGCATATGCTTTGCTCCCGAATACTCTTAGATGAGCGATTCCGGGCTTTCTCCCACTCCATGCTTCTTGTGGAGTCTTTCCCCATACACTTCGAGTTGGAGATCGATTGGATAGGTACACCGCGCATGCCACTGCTTCTGCCCAAAATTCTTTTGGAAGATTCTTCGTCTTCAACATGCTGCGCGCCATCTCCACTATGGTTCTATTCTTCCTCTCTGCTACACCATTTTGTTGAGGAGATCTTGGAACAGTGAGAGGCCTCCGGATCCCGTTTGCTTCACAATACGCCATGAACTCATTGGATGTGAATTCACCACCTCGGTCGGTTCTCATGGATTTGATTTCTAGTCCGCTCTCCTTTTCAACGGCAGCTTTAAATTTCTTGAAGGCTTCAAATACTTCTGATTTATGCTTCAAGAAATACACCCATGTTTTTCTAGAGAAATCATCAATGAAGAGCAGGAAATAATTGTTGTTACCTAGAGAACTTGGCTTGATCGGTCCACAAACATCGGCGTGGATTAACTCCAACGGCTTTTTAGCTCGCGAGGTTGACTCCTTTGGGAATGGCCTTCTAGCTTGCTTCCCAAGTATACATCCTTCGCATAGTTGGTCGGGATGCTTGATGGATGGTAATCCTCTTACCATTTCCATCCTTGATAACAACTCTAATCCTCCAAAATTTAAGTGCCCAAACCGTAGATGCCATAACCAAGACTTATCCTTAACGCAAGCTTTAAGGCATTTTGCTACATCATTCCGAATATTTAGTAGAAACATCCTATTCTTCGACATTGGCACCTTCGCTATCAAATTATTTTCCTTATCTCTTATTGAAAGGTTATAATCCTTCAAGTGAATATCATAACCTTTCTCTAAGAGTTGTCCCAAACTCAATATATTATTTTTCATGTTGGGCACATAATAGACATTCGAGATGAAATTATGACCACCATTTTTTAAGCGAATCAAAATTTTTCCTTTTCCTTGAACTGGAATTTTTGATTCATCACCAAAGGAGACATTGCCACTTACCGATTCATCCAACTCCACGAACATGCTCCTTTTGCCGCACATGTGGTTGCTTGCTCCCGTATCGAGGTACCAAGTATCATCTTGCCTTTCATTTTCTCCTTTGTATGCCAAGAGCACACTTGCATTTTCTTCCTTCTTGCTCTCAACGAAGTTGGCCTTCTCTTGAACCTTTTGTTTTTCTTTCCAACACTCGGAAGCATAATGCCCAAATCTATTACAATTATAGCATTTTATAGAAGATTTATCATACCTCGACTTCGGGTTACTCCTTCCATGACCAAATTCTTTTCTTTCTCCACTATTTGCATAGCCCCCTCTTGCTTGTCCTCGTCCACGTCCACGTTCTCGACTTTGTCCACGACCTCTCCCAAAACGATCATCACTTGGGCCTTCATCATTCTCTTTTGGCCTCACTTGCAATTTTAATAATTGCTCAACTATGTCTTGCTTTCTTTTATGTTTTTCTTCATATGCTTGTAGTGACCCCATCAAGAGATCAATAGTCATCTCCTCCAAATTTTTAGTTTCTTCAATAGTCACCACAATATGCTCAAATTTGGGAGTTAGTGAACGCAATATCTTTTCCATTATTCTAACATCCTCCAATTTTTCACCATTTCTTTTCATTTGGTTTGATACCGTCAAAACTCTAGTAAAATAATCCGAAACGGACTCGGACTCTTTCATTTGTAGGGACTCAAATTCACCACGCAAAGTTTGGAGGCGTACCTTCTTAACTTGATTGGCTCATTTGCATGATACTTGAAGCTTCTCCCATGCTTCCTTAGCGGTGGTTGCACTTGAGATCTTCTCAAAATCATCTTCTCCCAATGCTTGGTAGATGAGATAGAGAGCCTTCTTGTCCCTCTTCTTTACATCTCGTAGCCGATCCTTTTGTTGTTGGGATAGTGATGCCTCATCTTGTGGTTGTTCGTAACCACTCTCTACAATCTCCCAAACATCATGAGCACCTAAAAGTGCCTTCATCTTGATACTCCAATTATCAAAGTTGATCTTATTAAGTAAAGGGACTTGGAAATATTGTAGGTTGTTAGCCATCTTTCACAGGAGGAGGACCTTATGGCTATGATACCACTTTGTTGGAGGATAAAATATGGAGGAAGGGATATTTTGGTGTGTAAATATTTGTGGACGTATGGTTTTATATTTGAGAGGTTAGAGGCTAAGTGTTAATATGGAACTTGAAAGGTTTGAAAGAAGAGAAGGATGCTTGAGAAAGTTTTATTACAACTCAACTCACTTGTTCTTCTTGTTGTGTTGTTACAAAATGATACATGATCCACCTATTTATACTACTTCATGGTATAATCTCTATTATTCTAGAGAATTCTACACTAGTTCCTTCCTAATAAATCTAGATAATACTTATTATTTGATCACATGTTTGTTTCTAGATTTTTCTTACATCCACATGGTTCTACATCTTTCTTTATCCATAATCTCAACTTCTCTAGAATCATCTATTATAAAATTAAGTTTATTACTTCAACAAATACAAGGGAGGGATAGGGGGCCGGTGAGAATTGAACCTCCAACCTTTCGTTGGAAGTCAATGGACTTAACCACTTGGGCTAAGTCTCATCCCCAGAACAGGGCTTCAATTTAGGATACTTTTACTAAATAATCTTTAAAATTTATTTTTAAAGATTAATAGAAAAGTATATTAATACATAGTACAACATAAAATTGAGACATTCGTGTATCTTAGAATTCCATCATTGATCATTCCTTACAAAAGAAAATTTGCATCCAAACTTTTCAGTCTTCCACAATTTTTATTTACTTTAACTATACTCTGTAGTTTTCTATTTTCGACTCTTCGGTTCTTTCACAATTTGCATCTGATCATTATTTATTTATTTATTTTTATAATTTATTGTTATTATATTTTTTAAGGGGCCTTTGAAAAAAAAAAAACAGAATAGGGCCTTAGCATCCGGCTTGAATTTCCCAGTTGAAAATACAATCCTGAGTTTTTTCCTTTGGTGGGGTGGCGACTCTACTTTTATTGTTTTGTAATTTGTATGGCTGCACTTTCCAATTTTGAATTGTGTCATTCCCCAACACGAACAATCTCTACATAGTTAGTGGTTTCTCCCAATCATATGTTTTATACTTTACAATATGTAAAAGCTTAGTTATAAACGTGATAGGCCATATATATATATACTAGAAATCTTTCCGGGCGCGCGCACACCCGGTGAGAAAAAAATATTATGAAAATAAAAGGAAAATTAAGATAAATAATTCAATAGTTAGGTGCGAATCTCAATGAAATATCCACGGGAAACTATAGTACATTTTTTTTTTACACCCTATGCAAGAACTTTAAACAAACAGAAATTCTAAAGAAAGATCTTTAGAGAATAAGAAAATCAAAATATCAAAATTAAAACCATACCTAGCATTAGCACAAACTGTAGACAGAGACAGAGGTTTTCAGAAATTCCGAAAAGTAACATGAAAACACATGCTATGTTGAGAAAAAAAAATTGATGGTATATAAGGAAACACAGCTCGAGAGTGATCTTGGCAAGCCTGTAATGTCGAATGCACACAAGGGGATACAGAAGATGGGACAAGCACATCATAGAAGATTTGATGAGCTCCGATTCGCGTTTCGAGGTCTGGATGGAGCATTAGTCCCTTCAACCTGCAGTTACACATCACTTTCTTTAGCGACAAAAAATCATTGCATAGTCTCATAGCGAAAATGCATATTGAAAGTCGGAAAGAACCTCTAAGCTTGCCAACCACCATAGAGGGTCAATCTCCATTGTGGTCAGTACTCTGCTGCTACGTGCAAGAACAACCTGTATTTGAAAACCAAACCATACAGAAAAAGTTGTATCAAACATTCTGGAATTTACAAAATACAAGTCCACTTTCCTAATTTATATCGAAAATCTATAGTGTTTTTATCAAGAAGCTTTGAAAAATAAAATGCCAACTTTTTATCCAAGCTTAAATTCCTAAATAATGTTTACCCTAACCTCATCCCAAATAAAGCATGACCAAATATGATATGGATTCAAAAATCTGGAAAGTAACTCAAATTATATTAAAAAAAAATGGTGTGATCTACAATTACAAAATATCATAAAGGTAACCAATCTTACAGGATTGTAATGTTGGAGTTTCGTGACTTTGTTCCTCTTAATTCATGTAATAATTGTTGGACATTTGGCAGTAGCCCATGTCTGTATCTTGAAAAAATTCCATGATTGGGCACCTACTTTCTTGCATAATTTCAAGCCATTCCATTGTAACACTCTTTCGACTCTATAGTGGCAGCCCAATAGCATGGTCCAATATAAGCTAAAAGCACCCTAAGCACAATGGATCAGTGATCAGAAAGCTTGCAACAAAATAGCTATAATAAAAGAAGGTGGGTTGGAAAGAACCTGAGAACAAATGCCAATAGCTCTTAATTGATACGCCAAAGAGGACAGTGTAGTATCTGGCAACCTCAATGAAAAGTAACATAGTTCAGTGTAGTTCTGCTTTGATGAAAGCATCCTTCATGCTATTATTGCAGTAAGAAAATATATTTATGAATGTAACCTTGCTTCAGTTAAACAGTTAAACTGTAATAGTTTAACAATACCGCACTATGTGCATCTACATTTGGCCAGGGAATCTACTGTTGTGCCAATCTGTTGTGAACAAAAAGAATAGCTAAATCTTCTCATGGTCTATCATGTGACAAGACAAAACCCAATAATCCTCATGTTAAATAGTTCCTCTTCTATTAAAAAACAAACTACCTCATACGCACATTACACCTTCATTAATTTGGCCAACTCAAAAGTGAGAGGTGACAGATTTAAAATTGCTAAACCAACCCCTATAAGAAGTAAAGATTGTGTAAAAATATAGCTAGAAAGACAAAATAAAAACATTTGTTGATCCAACAGCAAAAACATGAATGTTTACATGATAGTGAACCATATAACGTTTACACTAAGGTTTGAAATATATCTAAATAAAAACCTCAAATTTACCCTAACTTTGCATAGATTATTAAAACATGCTTTTTATGACCAAATGAACACCGAGCGAAAAATCTAATCCAAATTTCTTTAACCTAAAATCAAGCAAATATGAATAAAAAAAAGGTTGATTACAGAACACCAAGACCCACAAACTTTGTGGTTTTGGCTCACATAACTACATAAGAAAATAAACAATGAAAGGATACGAACTCCCACTTCAAAATTTCCATTTGAAAGTGGTGTGCAATGCAATGCATCATCAATGTCCTTGCAACCTGCACACACAAATTTTTTTTCCTTCACATATTGTTCGAATCATCATTGAGTAATGGATTGTAGGCAGGAGAATCGAGGATGGAAGCCCAAAAAAACAACTTCATATACTAACTAAATACCTGGAGGGTCCACACTAAAAACACATAGATGACGCAAGTCCTGCCTAACAGGATTTGATATATATCTTCAGCGGACACATTCTATGGTAATGGTGGCAAACATGCCAAAACTTGAGCAGAAAATGGTCTGGCATCTATATCATTCTCAATTAACAGAACCTGCATCGAATACATGCAGTTAAAACAAAGTTGTAAAGCTGACTTTTAGGTCAGAAATGAATCCCCTTCACTCCCTCTCCATTGCAAAGAATTTGATACTCCCTCCGTTTTTTTTTTAACTTCACCCATCCTGCACTGCACGCAATCCAATGCACATTTTCAATCATCAATATCTCATATTATATGTAAGTAAAAATTATAAAAATTTGATATTCTAAAACTACGCGATTAGACGAATCCAACAACATCTCACTTGACTATGTTTTATTTTATATAACTATGATAAAAAGATGAATCAACGTTACATAATGAATAGTTTCTACTATTCAAAGGGAGAAGATAAAAAAAAAAACGGAGGGAGTATGAGTGCTTTCTACATTGGCACCAACACCAACATTGACAAAGTCAAGGAAACCACTGAAGATCAACTTCAGTTTCATGCATCTTGTCATTCTCATAATCTACATAATAGATATCTTTAAAATTAAGGATTTTTGTTGGTATAAAGTGTTTTAATGTCAAATCTCTGCAAAATACATTAGGAAAGACAACTCCAGTCCAGGGAATAAAATGCAACTAAGATTTTAATTTATCCTCCTGAAGCACATGCAATGATAAGTGAGAGATCAGCTTCCAGATGCATTTAAACCAATCAAGCACTTGGCCTTTGCGAAACTCCCATTGCAATATAGAAATTGTCATGACCAAGTTTTTTATTTTTTTGTTATAAAACTTAAACGCTATTGTGATGCATATTCATCTCTACAAGACATGATTAACTTGTTGACTTAAAGAACTTGTGGAGACAATGGTGCAAAAAACTACCATATTAGCTTATATTGTACTGCATAGAATTTTGTGGATGAATAATGTGTGCCAAAACACTGATGTTGGCAAAAGAACTGCTGTAAACAATTTTATTAATAAGAATTTGAAGTTTAGGACCTATTAATATGATGGAATGTACACACTACAACATGTGCATTCTTTGACAGCAAAAAAACAAATTCAGAAGCCAAACATGTGGTGTGCGATGGACCACTGTGTCACAGAATTAACACAATACAGTAAAAACTGTTGGGCAAATAACAAAGAAACACAATTTCATAAAAATCAAAAAAAAAATTGAAGATAGCAGTGATGGCAGAGGTACACTACCAAGGAGGCTGACGGAGGCGTGTAGCGTCTAGGGCAGATTTGGGCAAATCTAGTACTGTCCTGCGTAGATAAATTTCTTCACCAAATGGCGGCGGCGGTGGCGAGGCCGCAGAGGCGTGGTGGCGCGGTGAGACAGCAGGGCAGATGGAGAGCAGCGGTGTAGGAGGAGCAAGCGAGCAGGTTGAGAGGCCGGCACCGCGCACGACAGGTGGAAAAAGGTAAGGCCCCGAGGACGTCGGTAGGGGAGGTGGTGCGGGACAACACCTTTCGGCAACGGGAGAGAGGTGGCGGCGGTGGCTAGGGCAGCGCGCAGGGGCTGGTGGGCCGGCCGGGAAAAGCTGCTGACAACCACCGTTCGACTGGCACCAGTGAATACCGGCAACTGCAGGGGACGCGCAACCGATCAAGGGGCCACCGGTGGCCGGTTCTTGGAAGCTCGGGCACTGAGTAACGACGGAATAGCACAACCCAATGAACGACGATCTAGCGGCGACAATCGGCTCCGCAGAATCAAAAGACACGGTTGGGAGAAATGCAATTAAGGCTTCTATGCAGCTACTTTTGCCCTTTTTCCAAAATCACTGTTCCTAAGGGAACAACTGTGCACATATACGGCACAACTGTTACAATATACTGCGTTGTATTTATATATAATAGATATTGATAACCAAACCCGCCTAAAAGGATGCGCGAAGAAAGGAGAAACAAATCTGGGTTCCTAAAAGGGGGGCATGAGCACAAGATACACATATTCAGGTAGAGCCAAAAGATGGGATGACTGGGATTCCAACACGAGACCATGAATTTCATATCCGCCTAAAAATTACTAGTAATATACATCAGTCTCAACATATTCATTAATCCTTACGGTTGATGGTTCGATTATCCACTCGGTCCCTTATCCGCCCTATTTATCATTTTTTTTTCATTTGTGTGGCCTGTGCTCCCACCATTTCTTACTGACACTTGGCCGGGTGTCACTTATTACAAAAGATAAAAAGAAAAAAAGAAAACATATTCAAATGTTGAAAGCAATACAATGAGTGTATGACATCATATTCTAATGGTTCAAAATTCAAATTGACCCAAAGATCTCCCCCCCTTGTATATTTGGGGTTGTCATCCTACTTCTTTTCTGGCGTGTAATAAAAATAGAGTAGTAATAACTTTCAACCATAGATGGTTTCTGGTTTTCGCAGCTAGAAGATGATTCTTAATATATTACTATTAAGGGATTGTGTGTTCCTCTTAATTGCAAGTCTTATAAATAATTTTTTTTCCCTTTTTTTGCTGAACAGAGTATGCATACTATGAAAGAGGTGGTGTGAATTATAAAGGGACAAAGGGAGGGGCCGGGTGGGGAATCAAAACCCTAATCTAAAGGTTTGGAGTTAGGGACTTGAGACTAGACGGTCTAGACCACATTCTAGGGTTGCAAAAGAATCAAATATTTTTGCTTCGATTCGTGATTCGATTCGAAATTATTCGAAATTTTGATATTCGAATAATATTTGATTCGATTCAATATTCGATTAAACATTTTATTTTATATAAAATAATACTCCCTTCGTCCCGCCTAACGTGTCTTATTTGATTTTTTGACACTGTTCATTGTTCGACTTTGACCCAATTATATTATATGTATATATTTGAAAAAAAATTATCAAGTTGGGTCTTGTTAGAATCGTATGATCACGTAGTTTTAAAATATATATTTTACATAATTTTTCACTGTACATATTTTGAGATATTATCGATTGAAAAAGTGCATTGGATTGTATGCAGAAATCAAACAAGACAAGTTAAATGGGACAGAGAGAGTATATAAATATGTAAAATAACTTTGTTAGATAATTTAAAATTTATTTTTAGTGAATATATTTATTAACTAGAATGAATATATTTATATATGAAATTAAAGTACTAAATTTAATATACAAATCGAACTAAATATTTAATTTTAATAATTAAAAATTATTTTTTTCAATATTAAATTACCTTATAGAATAATTTGATTCGATTCGAAAGTATTCGTGAAGCTTAACAAATCAAATCGAATACTGCAGTATTCGGTTCGATTCGGTTCGTTTGCAACCCTACCACATTCTCATTCCCTCTTATAGACTAATTCAAAACAAATACTAACACAGCCATTTAATTCAATTATTCAGATTTCAGAGAATAACAAATCGTCATTAAATCTCTTGGGCCAGGGCATATTGGTCTTAACACCCAAAGTGTTGGGCCGGAATTTCTCATTTAGGAATAGATGAAGTGATGATCCAAATATTGCTTAATATATTATAGTCACATTTTCTTTTTTTTTTTTTTTTTTTTTGGGTGCTATGGACTATGGAGTATGGATCCATCCGGTGTGCAATCTAATGTATATTTTAAATCATTAATAATTTAAGTTCGGGTTAAGTAAAATTTCTAAAAATTTTATATTTAAAAACTACAATATGAGACGAATATAACAAGATCTTGCTTGGCTATATTTTAACTTGTACAACTTTGATAAAATTTTAAATCAAAGTTTGTGTGAATGGTAGCCAAAAGCCAAATGGGGCAAATAAAAAACGAAGGAATTATATATTATCAGAAGGCGCAAAAATCATAAAATTTGAGGAATACTTTAATAGTTTATATAGTTTGAGATTTTTAAATTTCAAGAAACAGTCTGTTAATTCCCTTATTTATTATCCCGAGACATGTGAGGACATGTTTGAGAATTAGCTATTAACTGTTAACTGATTATATGAATAATAAATTAGTCAAAATTAGCTGTTTGACAATTTCGAGACCAACTTTTTGCCTACAATAAGCTGAAATCCAAAATGCTGCTTTTTGCATCGGTTTCAAAAAGAGCTGATTGACCCTGTTCTCTAGGCCTGATATTGTCTGGTCAGATCTGATTTGAATTTTCTGGTCTCGTCTTTTCTAGTCTGATCTGATTCAATTTGGTCTGGTCTGGTCTGGTCTGATCTGATAATATGTTATACTTCCTCCATTCTTGAATAAGTGCAACATGTTGAAAACTGACACTATTCACACAAACACTTTGACTTAAAGTTTTATCATAGTTATACAAGTTAAAATATAACCAAATGAGATCTTGTTAGATTCGTCTCGTCGTGTAGTTTTTTAATATCGAACTTTTAGAATTTTTACTTGCGCCGAACTTGAGTTATTAATGGTTTAAAAATGTGCATTGGACTGTGTGCTGGGTGAGTCTGTAGCACTTGTAAAAAAACAGAGGAAGTGGCCAATGGCCCTGTTTGGGAATTAGCTGTTAGCTGTTAACTAATTATGTGAGTAATAATTAATTAAAATTAGCTGTTTGACAATCCGAGACCAACTTTTTTCGTAGAATAAGCTAAAATCCAAAATGCTGCTATTTGCAGCGGTTTTAAAAATAGCTGATTGAACACTATTTTAAGTTATTTTGTCTTTCTGAATAAACTAATTTATTTCAAATTGCCTTGAATAAGCTATTTCCGTTTAGCTATTTGCCAAACAGGGTCAATTATTATAATGATTTGATTTGATTTGATGTAGTCTGAATGAGTTTGGTCTGATATGATTTTATTAAAAATAAGTAATAAGTCCTGAAAATAAGTCCTAGAGAACGGGGCTTTAAAATTGTTTGAAATTATCTTATCACTTTAAAAAAGCTAATTTTTTTCGCATATTGTCTCACAAATTAGCTGATTCAATTTAGTTGTTTCGCCACGTGTTTCTTTTTTGTTTTGCTCTCTCTCTCTTCCTTTTTTTTTTTTTTTTTTTTTTAAATTAAAGGAACTGGGAGTATGGTCATATATGTTTCATAGGTTGTGTTCAAATCAAACACAAAGTGTTCGAGGAAGAAAGAAATAAACAATAATCAGAATATGAAGCCGCGGTTTGCTTATTCGACACGAAGCGGAAGCTTCCACAAATATGATGACATTTGATTATGTATATACGATTAAAACCCATTTCCCTCCTCAAGTCGTAAGTATGAAATATCACACTATTCACTACACGTTTTCCTGGTTGGACTTGGTAAACTGCATCATTACAAAAGATAAAACCTCATTTTTATATTTATTTTTATTTTTTTTTACATACAACTACCCACATGTTTGAAAAAAAAACAAAAATCTAAAATTTGTATATATACATATACTGTATATTATAAAGGGGGGTTTTCCAAATTATACGGAAAAAATAAGTACTAACATTAAAATTTTCAGTAACTCAAAAATCTTGTTGGTCAGTTCAGTCGAGTTGAGTGATAGTACTTAGTATATATGAAGACGACAACGGGATAAAACACAAAGTCTTGGAGATGTCCGTCAATGGAGATACTAAAATACACTATGGTTTAATTATAATTTTAGGTTTAATGTAGAATTAATATCTACACCCTCCATAATTTAAAGATTCTAATATTTAAGAATTTCGCGCAAACCAAGACATATTTTTAAGGAGTTATACCTCAAAATTTATAAAATTAAAAGGAATGAAATTTGAAAATCACGATGGTTCAAATGAAAAGCAAGAATATTATAATCCGCGTCTTTATTATTTTTGTTTTTTTGTTTTTGTTTTTTTTTTGTTTTTAATTTATTTTCTAAAGAAAAAAGAATGATAGATTAAGTTTTTACTACTAGCTATGTTTCTTTATTATTAACGACACATGCATCTCTCTCTCTCTCTTCACTCATATTACTACTCCTCCGTCCCATGTAAGACGTCTTGTTTGACTTTTTGATACTGTTCATTGTTCAATTTTATCTTAATATTATTGTAAATATATATATTTGAAAAAAATAATCGAATTCGGTCTTGTTAGATTCGTCTAATGGTATAGTTTTAGAATATAATATATTTTACATAATTTTTACTTGCATATATTTTGAGTTATTAACGAGTAAAAAAGTGCATTGAATTGTGTGCAGAAGTCAAACATGACATCTTAATTGAGACAGATGGAGTATTATTTTAGTGAGGAGAAAGATGAAAAAGGGGAGGAGAGGAAAGGGTTTCTTCTGAGCAATTTCTTGCGCAGCATGTCGATGGGAAGACTCCCACTTAACGTAAAAATTTATCCCAAAAAAAAAAAAAACAGGAGTTTGAAAATGGGCCACCATTGACCTCAGTTTCCTCAATAAAATTTCCACATATTGCTACATTTATCAAAGACCAAACCCCACGTAAAATCCATTCCTTTTTTTTTTCTTTTTTTTTTTCCCAAAACTCAATAGGGTTGTTATTATGGAATTATGATGATGTCTTGGCTTTTTTAAGTTTGTTTATGTTTTTCCTAGAAAGATATTAAATAACAAAATAAGCAATATACAAATTAAATTTAAAACCATTTTAATTTTTTCCTTAGTAAGTCATTGCCCAAAATTTGGCACATCACATCACATAACATATACTCACTCCTTTTTTTTTAAATGTTACATTTTGATTTTTTTTTTACTGTTCATTATAACACTTTGACATCTATTTTTATTATAGTTATACAAGACAAAATATAGCCAAGTGAGATATTGTTGGATTCGTCACATCTTGTAATTTTTAAATATCAAATTTTTAGAATTTTTACCGAATTTGAGTTATTAATCGTTGGAAATGTGCATTGACATACGTGTAAATGAGAAGTGTAACCTTTACAAAAAACGGAGGAAGTATTACATTGATATGTCCAAAGCATCTCACTGCAAGAATTTTTTGTTCTAGTGACCAATTTTTTCTTTTTTTTTTATATAATTAGCGATCGAAATTCATTAGCTACCACATTTTTTGCGGCCGAAATTCATTGATTTCTATAATTTTAGCTACCAAATCCACAATTTTTTTAAGTAGTGAGCCGAAACTCCCAAATACAATACCCCTTTATTACAAGACTCCACCAACAAAGTCAATTTCCACACCCCCCCCCCCCCCCCCCCCCCCCCCCCCTCAATCCCTCGTAGCTTATTCCACCAATGACACACCCTTTTTTGTCCTCCTCATCCCTCACCCACCCAAACCCCATCCCTTAAAAGCTCAAAACCCTCCCAAACACCCTCCAAAAAAAAAAAAGCACAATCATCATTCATCATCCCACACAACACCACCATCACCACCAAAGATCAAAGACCATCACCACCATCATCCCACCATGGATAGAGAGCAAGAGGAGATCCAATTCTTGGGCTTCTTCGGCATCTTCAAAGAATCATGGACCATCCTCACCACATGGACAAAAATCTTCTCCCAAATCACCCTCTCCCTCATCCTCCCCCTCGCCTCCATCTACCTCGCCCACATCCAAATCTCCGATATCCTCTTCTCCCACATCGCCCAAAACGAATACATCCTCGACCTCACCCCCGACGGCTCCCCACTCCACGAGAAGGCCTCCTCCCTCATCTCCTCCGAGCTCGCCGCCTTCTTCCTCTTCAAGATCGCCTACCTCGTCTTCTTCATCGTCCTCGCCCTCCTCTCCACCTCCGCCGTCGTCTACACCATCGCCTCCGCCTACACCGCCCGCCCCGTCACCTTCCGCGGCGTCCTCACCGTCGTCCCGAAGGTCTGGAGACGCCTCATGCTCACCTTCATCTGGAACTTCGTCATCGTCTTCGCGTACAACGTCCTCTCCGTCCTCATCCTCTTCCTCGGAATCGTCCTCCTCGGAATCGTCCCGATCCTCGCCGCCGTCTTCGCCGTCGTTTTCGCCATCGCGTACCTCGTCGGGTTGGTGTACGTGACCCTGATCTGGCACCTGGCCGGCGTGGTGTCCGTCCTGGAGGAGAGCTACGGGCTCGCCGCCATGGCCAAGAGCCGCGCCCTGATCAGGGGCAAGATGGGGATTTCGTTCGCGGTGTTCTTCGTGCTCGGGGCGGGCTTCCTGGGGAGCCAGCTGGCGTTCGAGTTCCTGGTGGTGGATAGGGAGCGCCGGCCCGCCTCCGTTGGGGCGCGGGTCGGGTATGGAATCGGGTGCCTGGTTCTGATGTCGGCGGTGATGCTGGTTGGGCTGGTGGTGCAGACGATCCTGTACTTCGTGTGCAAGTCGTATCATCACGAGAACATTGATAAATCGACGCTGGCGGATCATCTCGGGGGTTACTTGGGAGAGTATGTCCCCCTGAAATCCAAGGATGTCCAGCTCGAGCATTTTGATGGTCAGGTTTGAATTCGATCGATCGATACATTGTATGTATGTATGCTGTCGGAATCCGATGATCTTGTTCATTTTATTGTTAAAGGCTCCATTTTTATTATCCTCGAATAACTTAATGAATTAACCTAATTGAACCCATCCATCCATTGTGTTCTTTGGATCCTTTCTTTTCTAAGGACGAAACCGAGGGGAATAAAAATCAATGTAGGAGGTCGTCAAAACTCAAAATCCCTAAAATGGCCGGAATGAAGTTTCTATTTTGAATATGTAATATATATATATATATATTTTTTCTCGAGAGACCTATGCAAATTTAAAATCCATTGTTTTTTTTAATAGTACCTCTACATTTTCTAATGTGCTTCATATATAAATTTTCATTTAAAATTTATCATAGTTATACAAGTTAAAATATAGCCAAGATCTTGTTAAATTCATCTCGTCGTATAGTTTTTAAATATTAAACTTTTGAAAAAGTGTATTTATATCGAAATTGGGTTACTTTGGGCACGCAAAAAATATTTGAATACTATGTAATTTGATGCGTGTATATATTTAATAATTGAAGTCGTTTTTGAAAGGGTGAATGTCAACATAGAAGCGGGGCCTGTCCTGTGGGCTCTTGTGTGTGGACTGAGTCGCGAAATTAGACAAGTCTACACGCGTTAATTAGGAGACAGCCGGGGGGGGGGGGGGGGGGGGGGGGCGGCCTTCTTCACACAAATAATATTACACCAAGTTGACTAGTTGATCAATACTACTAGTTTCATTCAATTTATCTTCTGAACACAATCCAATGCACTTTTTCTATCGTTAATATATCAAAATATATACAATGAAAAATTATATAAAATATATATTCAAAAACTACACGATCTTACGATTCTAATAAGACCCCTATCGACTATTTTTTTTTTTGCAATATATACTTGTAAGAAAATTGAGTCAAAGCTGAACAATAAACAGTGTCAAAAATTCAAATAGGACATATGTTACGTGGGACGGAGGGAGTATTAGAGTATTAATTATGCCACATTTTGAATATTTCGTGTTTTTTTTAGCATTAACATCCATATGTCGGCAATGGTGTGTGGGAGTCCAAGCCACATAAATTACAAACAGGATAAAGATGAGGAATAGGGGGCTGAGTCAGAATCGAACCTAAACCTATAGTTGGAAGGTAAAGAAGATGACTTGAATATGTCGTGTTTGTATTAACTGTTTTTAAATGGTGTTTTTATGAAATATTTCTTAATCTTTTTTTTTAAAAAAAAAAGAAAAAAAAAAGAAAAGAAAAGATGTTTTTATTAGATGAATCGATATGGTAAGCACATATATATAACCAAACATGCATCTATGATTACGCAAATTAAGGTTTAGGTACAGCTGTCTTGTTTGTTTAGTTAGGCCAATTAAGCCACAGGAGTAGTTGACAATGATACACATACACCCCGAAAGAATTGGAGTGGATACTGATTCGTAATTCCAAATGTCCCACGATGTTTTATCATTTCAATTTTTAAGAGTACTTTTCTAGCAATACAATGTAAAGAGAGTTTTGATGATAATTTTTTATATTTGATGACTACATATATGTACTATATTATAACTCAAATGTTATGTTGCTAATGAGTTTTAGCTGCAATTATGTATACATCACTACCAAAAAAATTATATTAGCGACTGAAAATGTTTAGTAAAATTCAATTTAAAAAAAGTTAGCGACTAAAATTTATTTTATTTTTTTTAATATAATTAGTATATTACTATTAAATAACTTATATTATAGTATAATTTTTATTTAGATATGTATAAATATCAGATAGGGTATACTTAATATTACTTTAACTTGATCCAAATTTATATTTTTCAATCGATATTTAATTTTTGATAGATTAACTAATTATTATTATTTAAAAAGTTTTAAATTTATTATATTGATTTAGATTAATATTTTATATTCAAATTATTTTTGGCGTGTACTTTTAAGTTCAAATTTGAATATAATTAGTAGTATAATATTTTTATTTAATACTGTAAATATCAAATATAATGTGTGGCATAGACTTTTCATCGATCTTTTCTCTGGCTTCGAAATTCAAAATGAATATAATAGTGCAATTTGTGTACAATTTATCGTTTTAAATATATAAAAAGATTTTTTCAAGATTTATTTATATTAATAAATAAATTTATTATCTAAAATAGTGAGACGCCTACCAACAGCTGTTGGTTTGAGTGGATGAGGCTCTAGTCGCTTAAGAAATGTCTCGGGTTCGAGCCTTATGTATGCAAAAAACTGCTTTGGGAGAGGCGCCCTTAATTGTCCTTGCAGATCCTCGAGGGATTAGTCTTGGATTCAATGAGGTTTGGGGATACCCTGATATTCACCTAAAATAGTGAGACGCCTATGCGGATTTTTGGAAGCTAGACACTTTATGAAGTGTCAATTTGAATATCATTTAAGTATTTTATTAGGGTTAATTTACATATTAAACCTTGAGTATATATATATATATATGTTTTTAGAAGAATTAAAAAATAAATATTATTTAATAAGAATAATATAATATAGTCTATATATATAAAATATTCAAGATTTATTTCATAGATTAAGTTAGGATTGTCACAAAAATATTTTCGAATACAGTTTACTGTTGTACATATTATCTTCTATAAGTAATTATATTGATTTTGTATTTATACAATTATGAGAGCATTCTGTAGAACAATTACTTTCGTGATTTAAACAATTCGAATTAATACTCCAAAAATTCGAGATAAACTCATGACGACCATCGAAATGAACTAATCGCCAAAGTCAAACAACACAATTGGGCCAACTAAATAAGCTTTTAAGTACAGGTGTACAACACAGATTAAAATCCACCAATCACAATAATTATTTCTCTGTAACATATTTGACGCCACAAATCACAATTATTAATCAATGAGCACCCCAGCCAGACTAAATTTTGTCAAATTTTGCGCAACACACGCCAATCATTTCTAGAATTTGACTTTTCCAGCATTTAAAATTTTCCTCATCACTTGTTTAAATACATTTTCAACAATATTCTTTGTGAGTTTGAGCTTGTTAAATGATGCTACATAACAGAATCCTCAGTACACTTACTGATATCCACCTATTAAAGTATTCAAATTGAAGTTTAAATCAATCTTGCATCCTAAAATTGTCCATCCCCTTTCAAGATCAATAATGAAATGGAAACAACATCAACAACATTTTATATACTTCCTCCGTTCTTTTTTTAAATGCCACGGACCCATATTTCACGCAGTCCAATACATATTTTTAATCCTCAATAACTCAAATTGCATACAAGTAAAAATTATGAAAAATTGATATTCTAAATATATGCGATTAGACAAATCTAACAAGATCTCACTTGACTATATTTTATCTTATATAATTGTATTAAAAACTCGAATTAAAGTTACTCAATGAACAGTGACAAAACATCCATGTCACTTATAAAAGAACGGAGGAAGTATTAAAAGAAGAAAAGAAAACCACTCTAAAGTCAACCATGCCAAAGTCTTTATTTACACATTTATTTTTGTCAATGCATATGACCCTAAAAAATGTGTCCCTAGCTAACAATTCCCCCAAATCCATCCCTACCCAAAACACCTTATAACATAAAAGTTAAGACCCTACAACATCATTACCAAAATAGAGATTCATCATACAAAACAACATTGGATTATCTCAACCATGAACAAACAGATCCAACTAGACATTGGCTTCTTTGGCATCTTCAAAGAGTCATGGAGAATTCTTACATCAAGGAAAAAGATCTTTGCCCAAATCACACTCTCCTCAATCCTCTCCCTTGCCTTCATCTACTTAGCCCGCATCCAAATCTTCGAGCTCTTTTTTTTCGGACATCATGAACAACATCAATCAATACGTTCTGTACATTAACCCTGAGCTTTCCCCGGTAAGTTTTTCCAAGATCATTGCCTTCATTCGCTTCAAATTCATCTTCCTCGTCATCTTCATCGCCCTCGCCCTCCTCTCCACATCCGCCATTGCCTACACCACGGCCTCTGCCTACACGTGCCAGGAGATTACCTTCCACCGTGTCATCACCGCGGTCCCCAAGGTGTGGAAGTGCCTCGCGGTCGTCTTCCTATGGTACTCTATCTGTTTATTTGCCTACACCGGTTTCATAGTGCTGGTGTGGATCTTTTTGTTCGTGGTTGTGGGATGGATTCCCTTACTAGACGTGATTCTTTACATCAACCTTTTGGGCACGTACTTGATGGGAGTGGTTTATATTACGATGGTTTGGTATGTTGCAAGTATGGTGTCCGTTTTGGAGGATGGCATGGACGGCACAGCATCATCCATGGACAAGGGCCAGGCCCTGGTGGGTATTAGGACACGGTGGCCTTTGGCGTCCGCTGTGGTCTTGTTTGGGTATTGCTTCCTAAGAATTCAGCTGGCGTTTGAGGTTCTTGTGGCGGTCACGGACAGAAAGCTGGACAGAGTTGGAGACAGGATTTGTTTTGGAATTGGGTGCCTAGTGTGGATGTCCGTGGTGATGCTGGTGGCACCGGTGGTCCAGACGATCAGTTACTTTGCGTGCAAGTCGAGATACGATGAGTGTGTGGACACGTCGCAGCTGGCGGATCATCTTGGGCGTTACCAGTTTCAAACCGATGATGATGAGGAGGAGGTCGAGCAAGTTTATCAGATTTGATGATTGTTGTAGTCGGAATTTAACAATGTCATCAGACATCAGTTTCAATTCCTAATTATGTACACCGAGTACAGAATAAACTATGTTCTATACCAACGTAAGCACGTAGCCCATGTTCCTACTGATCTCCAATAAGAATGTAAATTTCTTATTGATTGTTTTCAGTACTAAAATGCCAGTAGTTTCACATACAGGCTGTTGCATGCATTATATTCAACGATCAATGGGGGTTCAACTTGGGAGACTTTGCCAAATTATTTAAACTTGGACATGCATCTACGGTCAATTTTTGGGCGTAGCCGAAGCCAGGAAAAAAAAAAAAAAAAAATCTATGGTCAATTGTGATTGCTTATGAAATGTTTCAACGAAATGCATACCATAATTGCATATGACTGTCAATGAATAATAGTCAACTGATATAACAAATTTGACCAACAGATTGATCGTTACCAGATACTTATAACAATCTGCTTCAAAAAGTAATCTGCTCATAAATATGGTACTTATCAAACGAGTATATTTGGTGGTCAAATATACTAATTTACTTATCTGCCATTCATTCTTCAATCCAGTACACCAAACAACCCCTATGTTAGTTGAACAATAGGTAGCCAAAAATAATTGGGAAAGAAACATTAACTGGTTTAGCAATTTTCTCCAAGATCTTATTAAAGTATAATAACTTTCATGAATTAAGATTTAACTTTCCAATTCATTGCCTCCCAAATCCTTCACTTCGTCACTAGTTGGTTGCAATTTTAAAAGCGTGAATTTCAGACATTTTTCTTGTAGCTGTTTAGAGCTGTAAACGAGCCGAACCGAACCGAACTTCAAGTGTTTGAGCTCTGTTCGTTAAGCTTAACGAACGAACACGAACCGAGCAAAAAAACTTAACGAGCCAATTTTCATGTTTGAGCTCTGTTCGTTTAACCTTACGAACGAGTTAATAACGAACGAACACGAGCCTAGTCGAGCTCAATTAACGAACCATTTATTTTATTAATAAATTTATTTGCTTTAGAATTAAATTAGGTGTGAAAATGTAATATATCTTGTAATATAATTTATGAGAGAAATGTGAAATTAATTAAAATGAAAAATAGAAAGAACAACTGGATAAAATATTTATTTGTTGTAATATATATTCTATTAAAAAAGAATTCCAAACTGTTCGCGAACTTAACGAACGAACACACAAACCAAATTATGTGTTTGAGCTCGGTTCGTTTAACTTACCGAACGAGCTGTTAACGAACGAACACGTGTCGAAACGAGCTCAGCTCACGAACTGTTTGTTCTATTTACAGCTCTAAGCTGTATAGAACAGCAAACAGATGAAAGCAGCGTCATCCAACATTCACAAACAAACACAATTGTCATATGTACTCAAATACCCATGATTCAACAATCAACAAAGACAAAGGAATAAAACCTCTTACACTGTCGTGGCCTCTTGGACAGTGCTTTAATCCAGTCAAGAAAATTTTCAACGAGCAAATATGAATTCCTTTCCATTTAATTTAAAATCCCTGTTGACTGTTGAAGCTGTTTGATCAGTTTATATAGTTGGAGCCTCACAGGGTGCAAAACCATCAAGTGCAAGCCTTGATTATAGCTCAGCATTCAAGTATGGTGTTCCTGCATAAATGCCAAATTAGATCCAGGGTTGGTGGTCCAATTGAAAACCATAGGTGGAGTCTTTGAGCCTTCCAAACCCAATCCACTACCATTTGACTCACAGTTTTTCTTCTAAGAGGGGCAAACAATAATTTTCCAAAAAGGAACTTCTTAAATTTAACATTTGTGCAAACAAGTGCCATGCTAGAACACCTGTTTTTAAGGGGTTGATGAGGGTCATAAAAATTATGACACAAGATCTAGGGAACCCAGCAGTCAATAATGAAAGCATAGCATCAACTTACTGCAAGGGATCATAATAATCAGTATATCAGTAACACAACACTGACAGGTTTCAAGAACATTAAAAAATAAAGACCCATCATCACACAAAATTGAAAAAGAGAACAGAGCTCCGTTTCAAGAAGTGGTTTTCTCGCCCTCCTCTGCCGCTGCTTCAAATGTTTCTCCAGCTACAAGGTCTGGAACATCCTCATCATCGTCATCTTCTGCAGCACCAGAGGTTCCACCAGCAGCAGGTGCTTGCTTTTGGAACTGCTCCGCCAATTTCTTCAAGTTCTCTAGGTTATCTGGGCCTGAAAATTTTTCGAGAAAATCATTTCAAAGTCAAGATTTTGTCTTAACTTAACAAAATATAGGTCAGAGGTGAGGAAAAGCATCACTTACCCAATTGGTGAATAATTTGAGGAAGAATGTCTTGCAATTCTGAAATATAAGCATCAAATTACATTGAGATAAGTCAAAGTGCAAAAAAATCATCATGCAAACAAGCTTGAGAGTTTAGACCATTTTCACAATGAATAAGAAAGAGGATTATCAAGGTAATTTCCAGATAGTGAAATTCAAACTAGTGTAAATCTATTACACACTCTTAGAAGAAAAGGCAGGCCAATACAGATACAGTAACTTGATCCCAAAGGTGCAATCTATTGGGTAAACAATTTCTTAAATGATAAAAGCAGAACTTACTCTTATTCTGAGGAGTACCACTGACAACCCATGTGTTGGCTGCAATAGATGCTTGAACTGGAAACAACAAATATTCAATTAGGTAAATAATAAGTGAAAACCACTCTAATCTAAACTTTAGACATATTTCATACCTTTAGGATTAGTGAACTGGATAACAACATCCTCTTTGAAGATATTGACCTCCTCAATGGCAGGTATGGCATTCACACCAATTCTCTTCAAGGTGCTTTGCAGCCTTTTATCATCTGTGGAGGTTGTCTTGTGTACAGCCTTCTTCTTTCTGCAATCCACGGAAAATTATCAGGTAAATAAGAACACTCAGATTTTTAACTAGGTTATTATATTGAAATCTCTTGAGTAATTAATTCTCTATTGCAATAGATTGCCCATGTAGGAAACAGAACATGGTAACAAAAACAGCACAAACGATAGTTCAAACATAATAATAATATATCATGGCCACATTCTTCTAAAAGACAAACCTTCTCACGGTACCCTTCCCACCAGTGCGTACTGATCCGGCCATCTTCATTAGCTTTTCCACATTCATCTGTCATTCCACAGCATTAGGACTACAAGACTAACTACAAAGATGCATTTCTCACAATACAAATCATTGGATTTTCTATCCTCACAAAAAAAGAGGCTAAACAGAGACAATATGGCATTATAAGAATACTAACTCCACATTTTCCCTGAAACTAAGTTTGCAGGAACTTCCAATATGCAAACTTCGATTCGCCTTTGGAGAATAGCTTATTCACATAAGCAAAAGATCAGCATAAATGAAAACCCCTTCCTTACAGGCTCCAGCAAGAAATTGTTTTCGTTTTCCAAATGCAATCCACCAAAAGATTAAAATAATAACCAACAGTAGTACAGTCCACACTAGAAAACATGGCTTTTCAGTGTAAAACAATTGAAGCCAATTCTAGTCAGACCAAAACAAACACCCAAAATCCATCCCTAATCATATCCAAAACAAGTCCTCAAATTCAACGGGCACGTGCATTTACATCCAAAAAAAAAAGGCATAAAATTTCAATCAAATAAACTGAAGAATAGTATCGAACCGCATAATACTTTAATACTAGAAAACGCACGACGGTAATCACCTTAGAGAGCAACGAAGTATAGGCGCGCGAAGGCCAATCGAAAGAGAGACGAGGATACAAGAGTGATGAACGAACCAACAAGGAACTGTACAACGAAATGAAAACCTAGGATCGGCTTCCGGCTTCCCTTCCCTTATCTTAATAAGGTCACAGCATAAAGTACACAACAACCCTGAGGTTATTTACGACATTACATTTCATCTCGGTCCCATCCCATTGTTTTCCTCCTGTAAATGTTGGGCTGGGCCGAATTCATGGGCCAAAGGTTAAAAGTATTGGAATTTAACTAAAAGCCCACATATACTTGCCCATTTTGATATTTTGATATAATTATTCATTTAATAACTTTAATCAATTTTTAACGTATATATAAGATAAAATATAATTAAATAAGGATAAAATATTTTTAGAATATTATTTTTTTATAAATTTTATTTGTATACAATTTGAGATATTAAAATTAAAATATATATATTGAATTACGTGAAATAGAGAAATGAATCGATTATTAAAAAGCAAAAAAGGCTCAACAAGGGATTATACTTTTTTTAACCATGAGATTATACTTTTTTTTTTTCCGGTGAACAAGGGAACTTTTAGGCTTCTAATATCCAAATGAAATATTTTAGGTGAGATCTCTCCCAAAGTGGTATAAAATTTTAATGTATAAAATTAATTAAGCAATAATAAGATTATAAATTTAAAACATTAGAAAATCCATTCTAATGTATAAAATTTTTAACTAAAAAATGTATCTCTTGCCTACATTCTTAAGAATTATTTATACAAGTGGCCAAATTTATTGGCAAGGAGCCGAATTGATATTCGACCAAAATTTTGACGCCACAAAAGAATTTGGACATTCACATTCCACTGAATTGCATGTAGGAAGAGATGGTCACCAGACAGAACATGTGCAATAAATAACCAAGTGATTTAGCCATCAAATTTAAATTTCTTGAATTGACCATTCAAACTCAATATTTATACCAACCCATTTCCATATCTCAGCATTCAAACCATCAGTGAGTTACGAGTGGACTTTTTAGGGCCACCAGTCCATACTGTTGAGTCAAGGTTTTGTTGGAAGTTCAAAGTCGATGATCGAACTCTGTGGATGAACCTCCTGAGCGGCAGTCTTCATGTGCGACGTGGAATATTTGGAAAGACTTGCATCAGCCCTAACGACTCTTTTCCTAATCTGGGGAGATTATTTACTAACATTTTATTTGCAGAACCCCTCTTCCAGATTAGTGAAACAAGAGTTTGAATGTGTGAGTAACGGACACTATCAGAATCCAACGGCTAGTTGCAGGTTACCGTTCCAGTTTTGAGCTTCTTGGTTAAAAGAGAATTTCAGGGGATTGGAAGCCAACTTCTCACTATTACTATCTTGGAACTACTCTGAAACTCTTACAAGCTTTTGGAATCACCTTTGTGAGAAACTCAATCGATTAGCAGCCCCCTGTTTTTTGAATCTATCTGTTGCTGCTAAATCGACAAGCCTTGGACTCTTCTCTGATTGATTACAAGTTGTTAAACTATTTGAGGAGATTGCCAAAGGCTTCACAGGAGATAAGCTTACATCGTTCATATCATCTTGTTCGAGAGAAGTGATTCACGGACTGCTCCAAGGGAAACTCAAGGCAGGAGCTTTGGGGAGTTGAAATAGGTGGAGATCCTATACCAGAACTTGGAGAGTGTCTGGTTCAAACAACTATCTGCTTGGAGTTTATGGTGAAGTCATTCTCTTTATTTTGCTAGTGTGTGTGGTTGTTTACCATCTTGAAACACATAGTAAAATAACTCCTGGATTGGTATCCCCCAGACGTAGGCCGAAGGCCGAACTGGGTCAACAATTTCTTGTCTCTTTGATTTACTTTATGCTTTATATTCTTTCCGTTGTGCATATGTTATACTGTGGTTTATGAATCTGTTGAATATTGGTTGAGTTCATTGTGTATCAGTGAACCTTGGCATAGAGTGTCTGTCTTACTTCCCCGTGGACCTAACACATACTCCTATGCTATGGTAACAAGATTTCTTCACTTCTATCAATGATGAAAATCTAAATATTTAGAATGGCGCCATCTACTCAATCAAGCGAAGTTATTTGGCGTATACCGGGTATCCCGTGCCGGATGCTTTGGCTAAGATCACGACGAACGAGAGGATTATTTTACGGAGTTTTTCCGCCACATCACATGAGGTGTTACAACTTGAGTTTTTTCGACATGTTTTTTTGTTTTTCGCTTTTTCTTTTTTAGCCTGGCGTTGTGCTCAAAAAAAATTTTGGCCATAACAACGGGTGATCTAGTAATCTAAAGCCATTGCAGTGCCCAAAAAAAAAAAAAAAAAAAAACCAACAAAAATTCATATGAAATTTGTTCATATAAACAACAATTGCCATTCGCCAATCCATCCCATTTACATCACGTTTTTTCCACTAGGAAGTAGTAATTCCCTCAAAATTACACACAACACCAAAACTCCCTTACTATTACAATGCATCATTATTCATCGTGTCCTCATTCCACTTTGCCCTAATCAACTTAAGCAACATTCTCGCCTTGCCTTTGGTCCTCCCACTGCATTGGCTCTGCAGCAGCAGCAGCAACTGGATCACCATCCCTTCCACAACAGCCCTCTCCCGGGCGGCCCGCGACTCCGCGCAAAGCATCGTCAGTGCACTCACCGCGCTGTCGCTGCCGCCGTGATCCGACGACACACGGAACACCATCCTCACCATTATCCTGATCCCCGTCGGGTGCCGCAACACGGCCTCTTTTCCGCCGTCTACTGCCAAGAGGTTTTCGATCACGGATGCTGCCACCGCCACTAGCCTCCCGGCTTTGTCCTGCACCTTCTCGATATTGGCCATGTAGTCTAGAAGTGCTTCGACCGCGCCTTCCCTTACAAGGCTGTCGCAATTTACCTTAATTTTCGACAGGGCGGATATCATTCCGATTCCTGCCTCGGCGGCCTCGGATCTTTCTTCGACAATGTGGATAATTCTCGGCAGGAGATTCCCCGAATTCACGAGACGTTTGCTTAAGTCGCGAGTTTCGGAGCTCGATGCAATTGCCTCCACCATATGGCACAAGCATTTCTTGATCAATGAACTCCCCTGTTGGAAAAGACAGAGGAAACCCTCATACCTGTCCTTATCTTGCAGCATGTTTAAGGTTGTCAAGTCACTGAACGGCATCAATTTCAGAGCACTGGAAAGTGCCCTCTCCACAACACTCAAATCCAGTTCCAAAGACAGCCTGAAGACACACTCGAGAACCGATCCGAAGAATCCCATTCCAATCAATCCATAGTTCTTCAGGGGCAGCTCTTGGGACAAGGAATGGACCTTGTCCAAAACCCTAACCTTATCCTCCAAAGAAGATGCACCCGACTCGAGCAGTGGCGGATGCAAGAATTTATATTTGGTAGGTCTTTTTTTTTTTTTGGCGGGTATCCCAGGTCACATTGGCCCCAAGACTAATCCCTCGAGAATCTGGTGGGTATTGAAGGGTTTACTCTTCAAAAATAGAATTCTGCATACACAAAGGCTCGAACCGAAACTTTTGCATAAGTTGCTCAAAATAATTACAATTGTTTACAATGATTTCACATATTTTAGTATTATTGTACTATAGCATGAATAATTATGTTCATTAACAAATCTCGTTTTATGAAAGCAACCTAACAATCATTCAACAACTGATCCCCTATGTTATTATTGTTATTCCCACACGAAGAATTAATACTAACTTCGAGTTAAAAGTGAATACACTCTCAAAAATGTTTAATGCTTTTTTATCTCAACAAACTTGATAAAAGTTTATTTAAATACTTCACATCCCATAATCAAATTCAAAATCGAGTTCAAAATGCCATCCAGAATCAAAACAGAAATTTTTTACCTTGTGTGTGACGAAATGCTAAATTTAATAAAATCTACTATTTCATATAATAGATAGAGTTAAAATTAGTAAATCCATTTCATTTAAATTGATTGGGCTAAATTTAGCTTATTAAATATTAATTGGTGTATTTTCTTAAAAATAATGGTAGGTCAATTGACCTACCTTGAACTAAGGTAGATCCGCCAATGGACTCGAGGATCCTCTTGGCTGCAGCGGCCGAAAAGTCGCCGGCATCATCGGAGAACTCAAAGGATTCGGGCGGCTCGAACCGGCCCTCGAGGCTGAGCCAATTATCGATCAAATGGCGAAGGGTGTGGTTCGGCACCATCGACACGTCGTCGAGCCTCTGCATTGTGACGGGGCAGGTGGAGTTCCCTTGAGACATCCATTTTTCGATGCAGGATCGGTCGTAGGTTTGGCCTGTGGAAAGAGTGACGGGATCTTTGAACAAGTCTAGGCTTATGGGGCATCTGAACAGAGGAGGTATGATCATCTCTGCAGTGGTACAGTACTCCATTAAAGGAATCTAGTGACAATATGCACCAATTCTATGTTAGGACAAAGAGGTGAAGAAATCTGAATATTTATTAATATTGAGGGTGTACTAAGAGATGGGTATTGGGTAGGGTTGGGAGGTAGGGATGGTGATACAAAGGAAAAGGCCAAACATGTAAACACTGGAAAATGACATTATCCCATTGGTTGGGGACTGTAATGGGAATATGGGAGTATTATCCAAGCCCCTTTGGAGTTTGGACCAATAATTTTGAAGTTGGACTAAGATTTGTGGGCATTGGATTAAATGTAATAATCTAAATAATTCATAGGATAATAATTGGTAAAAGTATTACTATGACTAGGCCCCATCGGAATGGACAATTTATTAAATAAGTTAACAGCCAAAAAAAAAAAGTAATTAGAAAAGGTAATTAAGAACTTAAATCGGTAATATCTTTATCTTTATTATACTACTCCTATGTGTGATATGGATCTAGTTTGGGTTTTGAATGAGCAGGTAATGAAGTGCTGAAGTAGTGATTTGTCATATAAAAAAATGCTTTATATTACTGAATATTTTTATACAATCCAAGCACCATTAAAAGTTATTGCAGTGAAGGCAATTATATTGGAAAAGAACAGGGTTTAAAATATAAGGAAAATCACTGTCGGATTCATTTGGATGGATGAGGAGAGTTGAATAAGATTAGGATCATCTAGTAGAAGTATTAGTACTACATTTCAAGAAAATACTAGTAAGTAGAATAATTGGAGGGACCCACTATTTGTTTGCCCATTAAAAAAAGAAATACTCCTATAGTAGTAGTATATAATGTAAATTACCAGTCAAAGTGGCTTTCTTGATGCCTTTGACAGCAGGAAAGAAGAGGGATCCATTTAATTGTTACTACCTCTATTCCATTTAATTTGTCTTGTTTGACTTCTGCACACAATCCAATGCATTTTTCCAATTATTAATATATCAAAATATGTACAATGAATGATTACGTAAAATATATATTCTTAAACTATGTGATCATACGATTCTAAAAAGACCCAACTCGACTATTTTTTTTCCAAATCTATACTTACATTAAAATTGAGTTAAAGCTAAACAATGAACATTGTCAAAAAGTCAATCACGACACGTTACATGGCACGGAAGGAGTACTACATTTGTATTATTTGTATATTATGTAGTTGTAATTTTGTATATGGGATGATGTCTTGAATGGCACCTAACACTGTTGAATGGTTGAATTTTGACATTAAAAGACAAACGCCAGAAATCGTGGGATCGCCCCACCTTAAGAACTTTTCGATGGAATCTAACTCTTCTTTTTTGCTTTTTAAATACTTCTAATAAAGAGCGCATGTTTAAAGGACTATTTTTCGGAAGGTTTTGGTAGTATATATGTGTTTGCAAGAACAAATACCTTGACTTAAAAATAAAAAAAATGTAGCATATAGCCATATAGGTTTGTCTTTGAAGTTGAATTATATGATGATGGGTTGAAGGTTGTAACCTGGACAAGCAATGACGGATATCATAAAAAATTTGAATGAATTCACCAATCCAAGCTTAAAAAATTATTATCTTCAAAAATTAATTTGAGTGTTGTCATGGGGCTTTACTTCCATTAGCCCATGGCCTTAATTAGGTCTGTTCATGATTTTCAAGCTGACCTGCCTGAAGAAAATGCTCTTTTTCTCAACAATTTTTTGTGGGAACCCTTTCAATGTAGGCTCTTACATTGGACCTCCAATTTTGTTTGGGTTCGGTTACGGTACTGTGGCTAAAAGCCACGGTACATCAAGGCACGCATCATAGTCATTGAAAAGTATTCTACGGTTGTGAATTAATAAGGGTATAATTGTCATAACATAATAATAGTTCTATTTTAAGAACAACTCATTTCAGCGACAAGGCAAGAGCATTTCAGCGACGGGAGCAATACTATTTCAACGAGAAAGTATGCACATTTAAGCGACCAGGACAATATCATTTCAGCGAGGATTTTAGAATCTGGAGCCACTGTTTTCTTCATAGCTAGATTGTCGCTGAAATGGTGTACAAGTGTCGCTGAAATGTATATCGGTGTGTCACTGAAATGTATAACAGTGTGTTGCTGAAATATATATCAACATGCCGCTGAAATGTGTATCAACGTGTATCACCGTGTCGCTGAAAATGTATAAAACAAAATTATGTTTTGCAAATTTACTGTTTTAACCTTTGAGTTAATCTGAACCATTGAAATTTAAAATAAATGAGCGGTTGAGATTCGCCTAATGATGTACTGCGGGGAATGGGCCTCCACACCCTAACTTCTGCGATTTTTTTCCCCTTTGAATAGGTTCATTTTTATCAGTTACTTCTTGCTTAGTAGGCGGCCAAAGTTAATTCACAGAATTTTTATATATAGGACCAATCAGGCAATCATCAAAGCTTCTGCAAATGAGAATGTAATGAAAGTAGCAATGTAAGAAAATGAAGGAATTACTACTACTTATCTTCAATATTTCCTTCAACTCCTTATTATACCTTAGTGAGAGCTCACAATCTACGACTTATTAATAATGTACTTCCTCCGTTCCTTTTTATTTGACACGTTAGTAGTTTTGTTACTGTTTGTTGGGAAAAATAAGCTCTGATACCAACACAAACACACACACTATAGAGGACCTATGACAATTCACTCACACAACACCAACGCTTTAATGTTGGTTAGCCTTTGACTAAAATTCTTAGTGCACAAGGATACTTAGGCGGCAGGGCCGACCATATATCATTAGGCGGTATAACCGACCATATATTAGTTAGGCGGCAGGGCCGACCATATAACTAATGCAAGTGCACCAAGAACTTAACAAACCAAGGCTTAACCGAGAGACTTAAACAAATATAACACTTTTATAAATACAAAACACAATTACAAGAGATTTCACTACTCACACCTTATCACTCTTCAACTCTCAACTCACTTCTCAACTCACACCTCTCTACTTCACTCAACTCTCCACTCTTCACCACACACTAAACTTACACCTTCTCTACACTCTTACAAATGAAGAGCCTCACCCCTATTTATAGAGTGGGCAAGAGTTCTAGAATACTCTAGGAAAATTATTATTAATTCTAAACCTAGATTATTCTACACAATTCCTTTTCTCCATATTTCTAGAATATTCTAAAATATTACTACAATTTTCTAGATAATTATACTCACACACTAATTTCTCTAATATTCTAGAATATTCTATCACTTAATAACATTTATAACATTATTAAGTTTGCATTGATCTTTAACACTCCCCCTCAATGCAAACTTCATTCCATGGTTGATTTGCAGATCATTCCGAGTGCTTCTCTGAATTTTTCGAACTTGGATTTACTTAAACTCTTCGTGAAGATGTCTGCAACTTGTTCATCTGTCTTTGTTGGTACCATCTCGATCTCCCCTTCTAGCACTTTTTCGCGAACATAGTGATAGTGCACTTCTATATGTTTTGTCCTTGCATGGAAGACTGGATTCTCTGCTAAACGTATGGCTGATAGATTATCACAGAAAAGCTTTACTTGATAATTTGTTGGTTGATGAAGATCTTCCATTAGTCGCTTCAACCAAGTGCTTTCCTGTGTTGCCGATGTTGCCGATCGATATTCCGCTTCGGTGCTTGACAACGACACTGTGGGTTGTCTCTTACTACACCATGATATTGCTCCCGATCCAAGATTAAATAGATACCCAGTTGTCGACCGTCGCGTATCATAGTCTCCAGCATAATCGGCATCGCAATATCCTGTCACATGGCATTCCTTTGTTTTCTTATATAAAATGCCAAAATCAATGGTGCCTTTAACGTACCTTAAGATACGTCGCACTGCATCGAGATGAGGCTTCTTTGGTTTGCTCATGTATCGACTAGCCACTCCAACTGCATATGCTATGTCTGGTCGACTTAGTGTGAGATATATAAGACTTCCGACTAGCTGTCGATACATGGTAACATCTTCTAAACTTTTCCCATCATCGGCTCGCAATTTTTCATTATGGTCCATAGGAGTTGCGATGGGCTTGCAGTTAAGCATTCCATACTTCTGCAAAAGATCCCGTGCATATTTCTGTTGTCCCAGAAATAAGCCTTCACTTGTCTGCTCTACTTCGAGTCCAAGAAAATGTTTGAGTTCTCCAAGCTCCTTCATATGAAATCTGATGGAGAGATTTTCCCTTGTCCTCTGGATCTCCTCGCCATGATCCCCCGTGATGATTAAGTCATCGACATATACTAATATTATAGCTAGCTTTCCCCGATCTTCTTTCACAAATAAACTCGAATCTGAAGGAGCAACTGTAAAACCACTTTGTATCAAGAACTCACCGATCTTCCCATACCAAGCTCTCGGAGCCTGCTTCAAGCAATAGAGTGCCTTCTTCAATTTGTAAACATACTCAGGGCGGGTCTTGCTCTCAAAGCCTCTTGGTTGCTCCATATAAATGCTCTTGTCAAGTTCTCCATGTAGGAAGGCATTCTTGACATCCATCTGCCATAACTTCCAGGACTTGCTAGCCGCCAAAGCTAGTAGGACTCGAATTGTTGTGATCTTTGCCACCGGGCTAAATGTTTCTTCATAATCTAGTCCATATTGTTGTGAGAAACCTCGAGCAACAAGTCGAGCCTTATACCTTTCAATGGAGCCATTTGGTCGAGTCTTCACCTTGTACACCCATTTACAAGATATTGGTTTCACATCTTTTGGTTTGGGAACAAAGTCCCATGTTTGATTTTCTTCCAATGCTTTCATTTCCTCTTCCATGGCTTTCTGCCACTCTTGGCTCTGCGCCGCTTCTTCATAACTACAAGGCTCAATAGGTGTAGATTCATCCACAAGGGCAGCATTGGCATACCTTGGATTAGGTTGCCTTAGCCTTGTCGACCTTCGCAATTGTTGTACATGCTCGCCTTCTTCATTTTGGCTTGGAGAGAACTCATCGGATGTAGGTTGATGTATACCGGTCTTCCATGGACTCTTATCTTTGGTAGGTTGTCTTTCTCGTTCTTTACTCGAATCCGATGTATGCTCTTCACCTCCTTCTTTTTCTTCTGAATCCTCCTCTAAGTCATGGGATTCTGGGAGCTCGACCTTTTCAGGTGTCCACCACGAGGAAGCTTCATCAAACACCACATTTTTGGAAGTATGACACTTCCCTGTAGTTGGATCACAGCATCTCCATCCTTTTCTTGAGTCATCATAGCCGACAAAAATGCATCGAATGGCCTTCTTATCAAATTTGCTCCGTAGGTGATCTGGCACGAAGACGTAGCATACACATCCAAACACCTTGAAATGACCGACGGTTGGTTTAATCCTCCATAGCTTCTCGTACGGAGAAACAAATCCCAGATTTGCTTGTGGAAGCCTGTTGATCACGTATGATGCCGTCCTCATACATTCAGCCCAAAATCTTCCTGGAACGTTTTTAGCATGGAGCATGCTTCGACATGTTTCTGCAAGGTGACGATTCTTGCGCTCTGCTACTCCATTTTGTTGTGGAGTATTAGGGCAGCTGAGTTGCCGTCTGATCTTATGCTTCTCAAGGTAGACATTGAACTCAGTCGACAAATATTCTCTTCCATTATCCGTGCGTAGGCACTGAATTTTCTCACTGAGTTCACTTTCTATCTTCTCCTTGAACTCTTTGAACTTCATAAAGGTCTCCGACTTCTCCTTCATAAAGTACACCCACACATACCTTGAGTAGTCATCAATGAATGTCACCATATACTTCATGCCTCCAATTGATGCTTGTTTTACCGGGCCAAAAACATCTGAGTGTATGAGCTCCAATGGTGTCTTGGAACGATGCTCCGACTCTTTGAATGGCAATTGATGAGCTTTGCCAAATTGACATCCGGCACATACGGTATTTGTGATGATATCAAGTTGAGGGAGCCCCTTTACGATTTGTTTCTTCATCATCTCCTTCAACTTGTTGTAGCTCACATGCCCAAGACGTTCATGCCAGAGATCAACCGTCTCATTCTTACGAGTCTTGTCCACGTATGCTGTTTCTGCAGATAGCACATAGACCGACTCTATTTTTCTTCCTTGCATAATTGGATTGCCAACCACCTTCATTTTCTGGAACACAGTCACATCTTCGGGCCCAAAGAGCACATATTTCCCCTCTGCTGTCAACTGCGATACTGATAGTAAATTCTTCTTCAGGCCAGGGACAAGATACACCTTCTCGAGCTGGAGCTGGTGAGAGTCATCTTTTGGAATTATTGTCTTTCCAATATGTGAAATAGGCAACCTTGAATTGTTGGCTGTCAACACGACTCTCTTTCCTTTATATTCATCCATGTCGTGTAGCTTCTTCTCGTCGTTGGTCATATGATTTGAGCACCCAGAATCGACGATCCAATTATCTTTGTAGTTTAACTTTGTCTTCATAGTGGCAGCAAAAGCTTGATCCTCCATGTCTTTCTCTATCTCGTCCTCGTCGATTCCAATAGAAAATCCAGCTTCGGCATCCCATTCTTCCTCACTGATGGATGCATCCAAAGTAACTTCTTTTGTTTCGTCTCTTGTGGTGGCCATGTTTCCTTGGAAGGTTCGCTTCCTTGGAAATCTACAGTCTCGAGCAAAGTGACCCTTCTTGCCACAATTGAAGCATTCACCATTTTTCTTTGTATTGTTCTCCTCATGTTGTTGATGATGGTATCCTTTTCCTTGCCGAACTCCCCCTGTGGTGTTACTTCTTGCATTTGGATGACCATTGCCTCCATGAGTCCACCTTTCTTTCGTCACATTTTGTGTCCGATTCATGGCTTTCTTCCTGTGAGTGAAGAGGGCCTCGTCTTCTCCTTTTATGGTGACTCCATTCATTTGCTTAGCTAATGCCTCTTGGTTAGCCAGCAAATTCTCCAACTCTATGAGTGATGGTTGAGTGGGCCATCCTCGCACGGCGGCTATAAATCCGTTATACTCGGGCCTTAGACCGTGGATGATAATTCTTTTCATCCTTGCCTCACTTATGTTCTCCTCAGGGGCGAGTTGAGATATCTCTCGGCAAATAGATTTCACCTTTGTGAAATATTGAGAGATTGTGAGGTTACCTTGTGAGATTCCCGCGAGCTCATTTTCCAAGAGCTGGAGGCGTGCTTCATTCTTCTTTGAGAATAACTTTTCCAAAGTCTCCCAGGCTGCCTTAGGTGTCTTCACATCCCGGATGTGCTCCAACAGGTCCTCCTCAATTGTAGTCTTCAATATGAACGGAGCTTTCCCCGCCTTGATTTTCCATTTTCTCAAGGCTTCAGCATTTTCCTGTGGTGGAGGAGTAGTATCGCTACCGGCGACGATCTCCCACAAATCTTGACCATGAAGGTAAGATTCTATGCAAGTCTGCCAATAACCATAGTTATGGCTATTGAGCTTCTTGATTCCACTGCTCGTGCTTGCAAGATCTGCCATCTTAAACGACGTCCAACGTCACGTAGGCTTGGTCCCAGACCACTCAACTTTCACAGTTCCAAACTGTGCTCCGGCAGAGTCTCCCCTTGCTGTTGACGAGTCGATGTAAGTGTCCAACACTTACAGAAGCTTTCCTCCACTAGCGGTTCGGAACCTGATGCTCTGATACCAGTTGTTGGGAAAAATAAGCTCTGATACCAACACAAACACACACACTATAGAGGACCTATGACAATTCACTCACACAACACCAACGCTTTAATGTTGGTTAGCCTTTGACTAAAATTCTTAGTGCACAAGGATACTTAGGCGGCAGGGCCGACCATATATCATTAGGCGGTATAACCGACCATATATTAGTTAGGCGGCAGGGCCGACCATATAACTAATGCAAGTGCACCAAGAACTTAACAAACCAAGGCTTAACCGAGAGACTTAAACAAATATAACACTTTTATAAATACAAAACACAATTACAAGAGATTTCACTACTCACACCTTATCACTCTTCAACTCTCAACTCACTTCTCAACTCACACCTCTCTACTTCACTCAACTCTCTACTCTTCACCACACACTAAACTTACACCTTCTCTACACTCTTACAAATGAAGAGCCTCACCCCTATTTATAGAGTGGGCAAGAGTTCTAGAATACTCTAGGAAAATTATTATTAATTCTAAACCTAGATTATTCTACACAATTCCTTTTCTCCATATTTCTAGAATATTCTAAAATATTACTACAATTTTCTAGATAATTATACTCACACACTAATTTCTCTAATATTCTAGAATATTCTATCACTTAATAACATTTATAACATTATTAAGTTTGCATTGATCTTTAACACTGTTCATTGAGTAACTTTGATTCGAATTTTTAATACAGTTATATAGGACAAAAAATAGTCAAGTGGGATCTTGTTAGATTCGTCTAATCGCATAGATTTAGATTATCAAAGTTTCATAATTTTTAGTTGTACGCAATTTGAGTTATTGAAGATTGAAAATGTGTATTGGATTGCGTGAAATGTGGGTCCGTGGCAATTAAAAAGGAACGGAGGTAGTACACAATAAATTTGTTTTCTTTTCAGATATCCTTTATTTATTTATTTATTTATTATTTTTGTAAAATATTTTCGAATATTAAAATATCCCTGTAGGCTGTAGAGCCATCCCATCCCATGCCTTATTGCCAATTTAAGTGGTAGTGTGTTAAATTCAATGATTAATATATTATATTAAAATAATTATACATACTATATTAAAAGAATTATACGTACTTAAAAATATAGTATTCTGTAGTCACGCACTAAGTTTATCTTTTTTTTTTTTTTGGTTACAATAAGTTAATCTAAATTCTTTAAATATCAGTGGGATGAGGACTTAGCCCAAGTGGTTAAGTCCCCTGACTTCCAACGTAAGTTTGGAGGTTCAATTCCCACCGGCCCCCTATCCCTCCCCTTTATTCCCTTTGTAATTGTGTGGCATGGGCTCCCACCACCCCTTTCCCAGGCCTTCAATGACTCATCCAAAAAAAAAAATTCTTTAAATATCAGTTTGTTTAGCCTATATAAATAAATAAAGAAACATGTCCACAAATACACAAATGGATACCCTATACATATTTCACATCAAGAGTCTTATAATTTCATTCAAAATCCCATTTGAGTAAATGTTGATAATTTCAGTCAAGAAATGTACACCACATTAAAAAAAAAAAAAAAAAAAAAAAAAAAAAAAAAAAAAAAAAAAACAGGTTTCGAACTTTCCGTCATAAATGAGACAAACAATAATACATTATGCACATCACCTACTTTGAATATTCCGACAGATATTTGAAAACTGAAAAGCAAATTAAAATGTTGAAGAATTTCCATATCATAGAGACAGAATTATATTCTCGTGTAAGGAGATAAATTTTTATTTTTGTTTTTTGTTTTGTTTTTTTTTTCAAACCAAGCACATACTTAATGTAATTATAAAACATAATAGATTAAAATTAAAAATTACAAGAAATAACTCATATCTGTACAATCTTGACCAAGTTCTAGCATAAAAGGCTATGGCCCTACCTTTTACCACGCAAAAAAAAAAAAAAAAAAACCCTCATACCCGTACAAATACAATTTTGCGAAAAAAGGGGGGCCAGTGCCCCCTCTTGGCGCAATAATACATCCATAATTATATACTCCAAAAAGGAGATGAGATGACTCTATTGGTAAGGTGTTTATAATAGGGTTCTCTCAGTTACTTTTATTACAAAAGGCTTCCAGGAACTGGCAAAAAACGTTTGAAATGGTGGGGGCTTTCAGCCAATTTGAAAAGCCAGCCGATGGTTTTTGTTTCGGTTTAAACTAGAAAATTTTCCATTTAATTGTAAAACACTATAAAATCGGACATAAACGGCCAATTTTTCACTTGCATCGTTGGCCTTTGAGGTTTTTGTAAGTTTTTTTACGCTGTTACCGCTATTGACATTTTTTTTTCTCGCCCATTTATACCTTTAAAAACTGCCGGTTTTAAAGATTGTTTCTCCTTTGAAACTAGTAATAATAACACTGCTCAATTATATGTTAAGACTCGTTTCAAAATTAAACCAACTTTGAGGGTCTGTTCTGCACGCAGCTTTTGAGAGCTTTTGGTAGCTTTAGCTTTTATTTCAAAACAAAAGCCCCGTTCTGCACACTAGTTTTTGGGAGCTTCTTTTTAAAAGCTACCTGTAGTAGCGTTAAAAAATAAGCTAGGAACTTTTTTTTGAGCAATCACAATTTTAACCCAATAACCAACCCACTACCTAATAGTCTACATAAATATTTGTCATTTTATGTCATTTCATACATTTTTCACAGCTACAGCTAGTTGTACAAAATACTTAAATAGAACCGACAGCTACAACTCCCGCAGCTCCTTACAGCTCCAGCTCACTACAGCCACAGCTCTGCATGCAGTGCAGAACTGAATTATTGGGCTTACTATTAATTACTTCATTATTGAAATGAATGAAAATACGTCTTAACAACTCTTAATTAGGCCATGCATATATAATATAAGGGCACTAAAATCATTGAAATCGTAAATGACAGAGAAAACATGATTACATGAGCCGATTCCCGATAGGAAGGAGAAAATGACATACCACATTATAGCCCCATGCCATACAACATGGAACATGCGATTTCCTTTTAGATGTCCCTTTTCCGCATATGTAATGTAATGTAATTTTCTAAGCCCCATTATTTAATTTGTTTTTGATTGTCCCACATGACACACGCATAATTGATTGACATGGGTCGACATATATATATTTGTCGATAAATTAAATGGAACCAGCTGCAAGTAAGTATTCCTTCACAAATGATAGATAGATACTAGTACTACATACATGGACATGGTAATGATGATTCATGATCAATTGATCATGTATGTGCACCGGCCACCATGCATTAATCATCCTTATATATGTCTCGTGAAAGCAACCAATTATAATTATGTTCAAGTACGCTACTCCAAAACACACATGCCGTACGTGTTATTTTATTTATTTATTTATTTTTCATTTCATTTACTATACTACTTTACTTTTGTCATATCCTCATCCATATATTATTCTTTTGAGTCTCGACGGAGAATTAGGTGTTAGGAGGGGACATGGGCGTAACTAGTCTTGTTCAAGGTGGGTCAATTGACCCACCAAAAAAAATTAAAAATAGTAAAATATTAGTACTAATATTTTGATATAAGCACTAATATTTTGATATAAGCTAAGTAGGAATTAAGTTGTGATTTTAGGACTAGTATTGAATAATTTGGGTAGGAGTTTAAGGGATTCACAACTCCATAAAAATGTATTCAATCAAGAGTCTATAGAACTTTTTGGACTAAAAATTTAAGTATTTTCAATTTGGATTTTAATTTTTTAAAAAATTCATAAGTATGATTTAATCCCGGTTTTAAAATATCATTAAAATTTTAGAAAAATTCAATAAAAAATTTTAAAAATCTTTACGTATTAAAAAATCTATTGAGTTTAAGACTCCGATTTTCTTAGAAAAATATCAATACATAATATCTCTCGAAATAATAATAGATTTCAATGGATTCGGTAGAACGTGAAGTCTATACAAAGTCAGCCAACTCTACTTGGAGTCGATTTTCTAACTTCACCATCTTTTTAAAGTTCAAAAAAATGTAACAAAGTTCAATTGAATATACCTTCATAAATTTAGCTGATTATTCGTCATGGTATTATAATATCTGACCTACCAAATAAAATTTTCTAGATCCGCCACTGGGAGGGGATAGGGCGGTGTAAATTGAACCCCAAATGACGACTAGATTAAACCACGAATTCACTCTCTTTTTTTTTTTTTTTTTGAAAACCAAATGACGACTAGATTAAACCCCGAATTCACTCTTTAATACATAAATCAATAAAACAAAATAAAGCTTTTCCTTTCTAGATGTACTATGAAATAGTAGTAGTTGGGGAAGAAAGTTCGAGCTTTAAAAATATTATTACGAGGCATATTGGACAGTCGAAATTGGGGCCCAAAATAATAGCCCAAATAGCCAAATAAATGAACACTACAATAAATAGTGTGGGGAATCGGATAATTTATTTTCTTATAACTTATCCAACATCCACTTAATTGAATATTTCATCCAATGTTTGAATTTCTTCCTTAAAATAAAGGCATCTTAATTTCCTATTTAAGACTCAAGATATCCCCCACGGATTTGGTATAGAGACTTACCGATAGGAATTTTTTAAGGAGTCGAAGCCAGAGAAATGGTGATTACAAATATAAAAGCTCGAATGGGGAATCGAATCCCTAATCCTAAAGTTGAAAGTCATAAACATGACCGTTTGGGCAAATTCTCATCCCGGTGGATAGAAAATTGATTAAAACAAATATGAAAATATAAATAAAGAACACAAGAAAGGGGCATCATTTATACATAATTGTTCATTTTTGTTTAATTTCAAAAGGTCGTTACAAATGGAGGTTGCGGGTTGACTGTAGAGCTGTAAATGAGCTGAACCGAGTCGAGCTTTGGGTGTTTGAGCTCGGCTCGTTAAGCATTCGACCTCGGCTCGTGTTTGTTCGTTAAAGAAGTCGAGCCTGAAATCGTGTTCGACCTCGGCTCATGAAAAATTCGTGAGCTCGAGCTCAAGTTAGGCTCGGCTCGTTTAGTTCAAACGAGCCAACTTATTCTTTTGTTCAGCTCGGCTCGTTTGAGCTCGTTCGGCTCAATTAAAAATTTACCAAAAAGTTAGGAATCATTCATCCAATCAAGGGTTAGATGTTTTTCCCACAATATTGAAATTGTCAAACGAACATATAAGAACATGTAAAATTACAAAATTACCCCATTAATGAACATATACGAACACTTTCGAACTGTTCACGAACAAAGCTCGTGTTCGTTCGTTAAGCCAACGAGCTCGTGTTCGTGTTCGAGCTCGGCTCATTAAACTTTACAAACGAACAGTTAACGAACGAACACGAATCGAACTGAGCTTTTTTCGCGAACTGTTTGTTTGTTTTACAGCTCCGGTTGAGTTATGATAGGGGATTATTATTGTTTACTTTATTCGTTTCTAATTTACTTGCTATAGATTTTAGGTTTTTTAAAAGGTGAATACTAATGTATCCACAAGCTTACCAACAACAGTTGGCTTGAGTTGATTGGGGCTCTAGTCGCTTAAGTAAGGTCTCGGGTTCGAGCTTTTTTTTTTTGGGTGAACATGACGCCAAGCGTCGGCAGAAGAGAACAAAACTAAAAAAATCTACAGAAAAGGGGGTTCGAGAGAGAGAAGAAAACAAAATCAAGCTAACATTTCATCAAAACCGCGGGAGCCACATCCCCGCGTTGTCCACAGCTAAAGCTGAAGCCGCCTCATCCGGAGGAAAAGCCCATGTCGTGAAGAACTCTTCCATCCCCGCTCCCTTCTTGGCCAGAGAATCAGCAACCATATTCCCTTCCCGCAGAAGGTGGAACCACTGAATCCTCGGCATCTGAGAATAAAGCTCAGCAATTCGAAGATACATAGGTTGTAACCAATGTCCTTCACGTCTCGGGTTCGAGCTTTGTGTATGCAAAAAATTGCTTTGGGAGATGTGCCTTTAATTGCCCATACAGATCTTTGAGGCAAGGTTGTTAAGATCGGGATCCTATATGGGATCGTTTTTCTCTTTGTAAGATCGAGATCGTAGGATCGAATCGGGATCCTAAGATCTTATGAAATTGTAATAATGGATAAATTCAATTATGCATACTAACAAGTAAAAGCATTATTTCATATGTGTTATGAATCTTGCAAGCTAATTAATACAATACAGTACAAAAACATCACAACTAAACATAAAATATTTCCACATACATATATATTATGTTTTTTGTATAGATCATACACAAGGAATACAAGTTCTTAAGTTTAAAATTAAATAAAAAAAGTTACTTTGATCTCAAATCATAAAATACTACAAAAGTTTTATGGTTTAAGAGGGTATGATCGTAAGATCGTAGAAGCGTTTGAGAGAATATGACCATAAGATCGTAACATTCTACTATCAGGATCGGGATCTTACTAATTTTAAGATCCTACGAGGATCGGGATCGTTTTAGAGAGGTGTGATCGTAAAATCGTAAGATCTTAAGATCAGGATCGGGATCTTAACAACTATGCTTTGAGGTATTAGTTTTGAGTCCAATGTGGTATGGAGACCCGATAATTCACCAAACAAAATAATGTATCCACAAGCTTCATTGGATCCAAAATTAATCCCTTAAGAATTGGATGAATATCGAAGAGTTGTATAACCCAAAACAGAATTATGCATACATAAAACTCGAACCTAATACTCATTGCTGAAACTGTCAGAGCCCTATACTACTCAAGGTTATAAAACTAATCCATGGTTTATATAATTTTTGTTTACTATTAGTGAAAAAATGCATTAGTTTTTTTTTTTTTTGGAAAACATAGACACTTGTGTGTCAACAAAGGTGTATGGGAGCCCAAGCCATATAAATTACAAAAGAGAGAGATAGGAGGAAAATTTCATATGTTTAACCTATGAATTTAATTAATTAGTATTAATGATTTTATTAAATGGAGCTTCTCATTTAATAAAATTTAAATATTTTTTTGTAAACAAATAAAACTAATATTTTAATTACTTATTAGTTGCTTAGTTTTTTTTTTTTGTTTTGTTTTTGTTTTTGTTTTTGTTTTTTGTGTTTTTTGTGTGTTTTTTTTTTTTTTGTTTTTCGCCTAGAAATTTTTGCTTTTCTTGCACAATCCATTTAATTTCACTAATTTGAAACCAAACATAGCCTTAAGGAGAAGATATGATGTAAGAAGAAAGTGCAAGAAACAGGAGTTCAAGAAAAATATCGAAGGGGGAGAATGAGCGCCTTGATTGGGCAAACCCAAAGCCCATTCTCTCGACGCGCCCTTCACCACATAAATTCTCCTGCTCCCCAATTTCCCTTCTTCATCCCCCTCTTCACTTCTTCTCCTCCCAGAGGAATACGCCTAGCTTCATCTGCTTCAATGTCGTACGACCAGCACCTTGCCGCCGCCAAGAAGGCTGCATCTCTCGCTGCTCGCCTTTGCCAGGTCAATTTTTGCCCTTTTATGTTCCTTCCATCAATGTATTATTATCGCTTACCGGAATTGTGGATTTGTTGATGATTTGGCCCTAGAACTTCCAGTTTTGATTGTGCTTAATTGACCATTTTATTCATCTGTCTGAAAGTTAATCAGCGAATTTTGTTGTCAAGACTGTCAATTTGTGTTGAAGAGATTGCTGACTGAAGTGTTGGTTCTTGAGAACATCGATCATGATTGAAATACTCTTTTTTTTTTTTTTTTTAATTTTTTATTTTTATAAAGCAGCGCTATGTGCCCTTTTTTGTTAGTGACTGGTTATGATTTATGACTGTTGAATTGAGTTTTTTTTATTCAAAAAAAAAAAGTTCATTTCTATTATACTGTCTTTCAACAGAAGGTGCAAAAGGCTTTGTTGCAATCTGATGTCCATTCCAAGTCTGATAAAAGTCCTGTCACAGTTGCTGATTATGGTATGATGTTGCATTTTTATTTATTATTTTTAAGTTTGTACTTTCTGCAACTGGATGGGAGAATCTAACGGCATGTGCATAAAAAATGTCCATTGTATGCTGAGTGCTGACAGCTGAGATATGTGACATTTCTTTTCAGGACGTGGGGAGGTCCAAATGATGGGTCTTTATTTGTCACATAAGATGTCTAACCTACTTTGTTGATTTTCTTTGGTCTCTTGCACGTCTTCTGTCTTGCCTTATGATTTCAAAAATTCCCACTCCTCCTCCTCACCCCCACAATACGGCAATCCTTATTAATATGATGCTTGATTATTTGAAGCATAAGAAAGGTTGTTACTTTGTTGTGGAACCATTAATGGAAGAATTTTTGTTTCCTCTAGCTTTCTCGTTGATACATATGGATCCTCTAGATTCTTAAGCAAAATCCAATCGGTAAACTTTGAACCGCACTTCCATATCACGTAATTCAGGATTACATTACTTAGTTTCAGTATATGGATGAGTGACTGGGAGAAAGTGATTTCCACTTTTAATAGAAATTATTATTAAGGATATGCGCAGAAAAATGATTGACTGTACATACCCTATTTGGCTATTTTTTCGATCTGTATATAAATCTTATGTAGTGAGTGTAAACCCTATTATTGTTTAGAATGGAATTTTTGTTCATTCCAAAGTAATCTATAAATGTATTGGAGACATTTACATTTTCTGTTTGTAGAAAATGCAGTTTGTGGGATACTCCTGGTTAAGTCAAGTAAACTGTGCTGTGAAGATTCGCATTGCTAGTTTTTCTGATTCACGTTTGCATCATGCATATGCAAGTGATATATTTTGGTTTCTAATGTTATCCAGCTGCAGTTAATAGTTGACATGCTGGATTTAATCCGTATCCTTTCTGATTCTGTAGGTTCACAGGCTATTGTTAGCTTTGTTTTGCAGAAAGAGTTGCCATCAATACCATTCTCATTAGTAGCTGAAGAGGTACTTGTATAACTCTATGTATATTACTATAGTATTTGCCATTTGTTCTTCATTCATTTCTTCCTCTTTCATATTACTCTTCATATAATTTAATAGGAGTCTTAAAACGTTTGTGCATTTGAATTGTTACTGTTTCAAACTTTCAATGCATGTGGGTACGTTTTTTTTTTTTTTTTTTTTTTTTTTTTTTTTTTTTTTCCTTATTTAGTGGACACTTAGATTTTTTATTTGAGTTGTTTAGGATGCTGGAGATCTTCGCAAAGAAGAATCGAGAGAAACCCTTCACCGCATAACAAAACTTGTGAATGAGACGCTTTCCAGTGATGACGCAAATAATATATCACCTGTGTCAGAGGAAGATGTGCTTGTAGCTATTGATAAAGGAACGTCTGAAGGGGGTCCTCATGGTCAACATTGGGTTTTGGATCCAATTGATGGTACTAAAGGGTAAGCCTGAGCAATTCCCTCTATCTTTCTCCATGTGTTTCTAATAGTTGTACGCTGTGGAGACTATAATGCCTTAAAAAATAGTGATTATCACTTGTGCCTAGACATTTGACATACATTTGATTATCAGGATATGATGAGAAATCCTAAGGTCAGGGTGGCATTTTTCGAAAGCCTATTTGAATATAAGTTGGAGAAAGATTTCTTTTTCCATAAATGCAAGCCAAATTTTCTCCCCTCCCTGAACTATCAAGAAACTGCATTTTCATTGTATACTAAGCCCTTTGGTTTTCTCAGTATTGACTGAATGGCTGTCCATGCTTGTGGATGCAGATTTGTAAGAGGAGATCAATATGCAATTGCATTGGGATTGTTGGATGGAGGAAAAGTTGTACTTGGAGTGTTGGCCTGTCCGAATCTTCCCCTGACATCTATTGGCGGAGCAAATCTAGGTGGTTCAGGAGTGGGTTGTCTTTTCTTTGCCCAACTTGGTATGGGAACATATATGCAAAGTCTAGAGGGATCCCCGCCCACCAAGGTTGTATTTCTGCAACCTTGACTCTTGAAATTCTTTGATCCAGCACTTACCTTTTTATTATGTTACAGGTTCATGTCACTGCAATTGAAAACCCAGAAGAAGCATCCTTCTTTGAATCCTATGAAGCTGCCCATTCACAGCGTGACTTATCTAGTTTGATAGCTGAGGTACCATATTTTGCTTGTCTGTTATCAGTGTTCCCATATATTGATTCCGAGAGCTCTGATTTTGGTTTTCTCAATAGAAACTTGGTGTTAAAGCGCCACCTGTAAGGATTGATAGCCAAGCAAAGTATGGTGCACTGTCCAGAGGAGATGGAGCAATATATCTGCGATTTCCTCACAAGGGCTACCGGGAAAAGATATGGGACCATGCTGCCGGATGCATAGTTGTTTCAGGTCATATAAATTATTCATCTTCTCCCAATTACGTTTTCTATGAACACATAAACCTCAACGTGTAGAATCTTTCATTTTTGTAGAAGCTGGAGGCATAGCAGCGGATGCTGCTGGGAATCCACTGGACTTTTCTAAAGGGCGATTCCTTGATCTGGAAACAGGAATTATTGTTACAAATCAGAAATTGATGCCCGCCCTCTTGAAGGCTGTGCAGGACTCCATCAAGGAGAAAGCTTCATCTCTGTGAGACAGGGTTGGAATCTTAATAAAGGGCAGCATTCCCGATTCAACAGATGCAGCAGTATCAGAGAGGCAAGTCGGTTAGCTCGTCATCTGTACCCCCTTTTGAAACGGGACATGCCTAGGGATATTTTTTACTCCAGGAATTCCAATGTCAGCCTTCTCTGTCCTTTTCTCAATAGACTTCATGTGTACTTGGATCATGCACCATATTTATCATATTCTGATGAAGCCAAGTTGCTGCTATTCCCTGTCATAGTTTGACTGTCTTAAGAGTTTCACATTTGAGAATCTGCGCCAACACTGTTTTGATTAAGTGTATCAAATGCTCACAACTCACAAGCCGTGCCAAGTTGCAACCAGTTTAACATATCACAACTGTTAGGTCTTCAATTATCTATGTTGTTACGTGCAGAGCACTGGCAATTTATCTTTAGTTTACAAGGAAAACAACAAAACAAAGTTAAGAACACAACAAATAGAGCTTAACACTGAATATTTTTATTTGGCAGCATTAGCCTTGCATAGTATATTGCACAAATGTTCTAATGATATATTTCACCTGAAACTTGGTATGTTAGCATAAATGCATTCAACAACTAAAATGAAAACTCAGAAGGGTAGTCCTTTTGGTGTTTTTGAAATGTCTCTCGAAGTGATTTCTCTTGCTCCTTGAGGTTGGAAGGAAGTACATCGTACACATCTGTTAGAAGTTCTTTTATAGATGGTTTGCCAGCCTTCTCAGCAACTTGAATTGCTTGCAGCACCTGCATCATCCAGCCAGATTATGTTTTGAAAAGGTGTCTAATTCAAATTGAGGCAGATGGTATCCATGGCTCCAGTAAGTGGGATACATAATGGATGACCAAATTTCACACACTCTAACTAAATTGCAGCAGGTGCAGACCCGTATGACAACACAAAAGATTCAGAATCTTGACATTTGTAAAGAAAATGTAATGGCGCAGAAGCATATATAATTGGGATATAATTGATTCGAGTTCTCTGAAGCTAGACCAAACTACCTCGCGGCGAGCTAGGTCTCGAAGTTCTGTCTCCAAGTGAGCAGTCCACCAGCCTTCACCTTCAAGCCATTTCCTAAACCTTGATACTGGTTCCTGAGCTGTCTTCCACCATTCAATTTCTTCAACATGACGATACCTGGAGGAGTCGTCAGATGTGGTGTGGTGTCCAGCTCTGTAAGTGAGGGCCTGCAGATGAAGATTCAACTCAACAGAACCAATAAGGAAAAATGTGCCAGAAAACAAAGACCACGTCTTGAGAATATATCAAAGCATATATGTCAGATTGGACACCTCAATTAGAACAGGTCTAGATTCAGAGATGGCCATCTCACGTGCTGTGCGAACAGCACTAAACACTGCGAGGGCATCGTTGCCATCAATTCGAATGCTACGAACGCCGTAGGCTTGACCTCTAACGACAATGCCATCACCTGTATGGGAATTACAGAATTCAAATTGGATGTCAATAGTCAATATATGGTAATCATAGATGGATGTATTACTGAAAGCATACTTCGAAATTGTTCATGAACCGGAGTGCTGATGGCCCATCCATTGTTCCGGCATAATAGAATTGTTGGTGCATCCATGACCGCAGCAAAATTTATAGCAGCATGAAAATCTCCCTAAGGGATATATTAAAATAGCAATAAATACTAGCATCCGGCTTCCATAAATCTAAAAAAATACTGTAATTGTTGACCTTCATATTTCTGCAGTTTGGCAATAAATTAGTCAATAACATTATGGGCTGCTTTTTGCATTTTCAAACAAGAGGATTTTCAAAAACCTATCATTATGGGGTGTTATTCCCAAAACAAGGAAAGAAAATGTAAAGCACAAGTTCAAAGCCAACATGTGATGCCCACATATTATGATGGGTATTTACCGTACTGGTGCCTCCATCTCCAAAATAAGCAATTGTGCAAGCATCTTTTCCATCCATCTTTAATGAATAAGCAGCACCAACAGCATGGGGTATTTGAGTACTGGCATAAAACAATCTGTAAGCTAAATTGATGCAAAACGTAGTCATGAATATAACTCTTATCATACTTACGCAACAGTCGAAGCAACTGTGAAATAATTGTGTCTACTGGATCCATAATGAGCAGGCATCTGCCTGCCTTTTCCATAGTCACTTTTGTTACCAAAACATTGGTCAGCAAATTCTTGAATGGTTAGCCCCCTCCATAGCAAAACTCCAGCCTCCCTATACTGCACATTGTCTCACTATCTTTACATGGACATATAACATAAACTATACATAATGTTGCATCTTTTCTGAGTGAGAATGAGAAGAAGACTCTTGTTCAACTGCCTATAGGTCAACCATGAATTCCTTGACAAAACATACATCTATGCAGATATACATTCTTTGGGAAGATTCTTGACCTGAGGGAATACGAAATCATCCATACTAAGTGCAGCTGCAGATGCAATGTTGATTGCTTCTTCTCCATTTGCTGTGACATAGAATGATATTCTTCCTTGTCTCTGCGCTTCGTAGAAGATGGTGTCCATAGTTTGAAGTGTAACCATGTCTTTATACATCTTCAAAGCAATGTCTTTGTCTATCTAATTTCATTTGTCACCAAAAAAGAACAATTGGACAACATTTCAACTTACAGAAAGACCAAATGTAAGCAACAATATAGGTAAATTTTGGCTTCATAGACCTGTACAAAGTTGTTGCTAACTCTCTCCCCATTTTCATCAAGAACTCGGTAGCAATGAACCCTTTCCTTTGGATAGTCAGACAGAATGTTCAATTCGGATGTAAATTTAACAATTCCCCCAGGGAAATTCAGTACCTAGTAAATCACGAGAATACAATAAATATAAAAAACAAAATTGTTGTGAAAGACTCTACTACCACTTCATCAACGCATTTCTCCCACCTTAAAAGGTGCAATAAAAACTTTTATATAATTGACCCCACATGAGATTTCCCTTTAAGATGTAGGTCACAAATTAACACATTTCATAGCATTGGTGATAAAAATTCTTAAAGGAGCCCCGCAGAATGTAAACAATTTTAGAAACACAATTTTGGAGGACTTCATATAGGTAAAGATGCAAGGATATACAACAAGTGACTGGTTAAGCACATGCCAAGGCCAAGTAAAAATGCAGAGAAACATCGAAAATTAACAAATTTGACTGCCTTTAGTTCGACTGCATAATGCGCCGGTCATGTTCATGTTTCTTCACAACAAAAAACAAATCTTTAAATTTTTCATTATCAACTACAGCCAGTGCAATTTTTCTACCGATCATTTACAAGGTTTGATACTGTTTTCTGGAATCCTTAAGACAGTCTTCCCAAACTTTAATCAGCTTATAATAACGCGCAATAGTCTTGGAATCAATTATCCAAAATCCACGAACTCTTACATAAGAACCAATTCAATCATCTAGAAGATACACTGTTACAATAAGCAATCACATTTTTTATAAAAAAAAAAAAAGAAACGGAAAGAAAAGAAAAGACATAATCCACGCGAATACCAGTAATGATCCAAAAAATTCAATCAAGAATAACAAACACCTTTACTCACGAGGACGAATATTCTGTTGGAATTTTGAATTGGGGAGAAGAGAGTTTAGATGTTATTATTCTAAATCTCGTTCTGCATTTTTCACTAAGATTACACGGCTATTTATAGCCGAAAGGATTACAAACTTAACAATATAAAATACACCAATTTTGACAAATGAATCTGCAATGGTTGAAGAACACAGCCGTTTCTTTTGATAGTGGCTTGTTGTCGGTAATGACTTTGCCGACATTGGAATGGGTTTAATTTTTAACATTTTCCCCCCTTAAACTCATTCTTCCATCATCTTGTATTCCGAGCTTTTTCCGCAAATACTGGAAGGTTTCAACTTTCAGTGCTTTGGTAAAGATGTCTGCGACTTGCTCACTTGAGTTGATATACTTCAGCTCTACTTCTTTTGATTTTACATGTTCACGTATGAAGTGAAAACGAGTATCAATGTGTTTCGAGCGTTCATGATGGACTGGGTTTTTTGCAAGGGCAATGGCAGACTTGTTGTCGACATGAATTTTGATTGCACTATCTTGTTGTATCTTCAAATCTCCAAGCAATTTCTTCAGCCAAATTGCATGACAGACGCATGCAGCAGCAGCAATGTATTCTGCTTCACAAGTCGATAACGCGACAATGGGTTGCTTCTTTGATGACCAAGTGAATGCATTTCTACCGAGGTAGAACACGAACCCTGATGTGCTTTTTCGATCTTCTTTGCTTCCAGCCCAATCACTATCACTGAATCCAACCAATTCAGTGCTTTGATTTGTAGAATATAGCATGCCATAATTGATTGTTCCTTTGATGTACTTCAAAATTCTTTTCGCAGCTTTCAAGTGTGAAGTTTTTGGTGTTTCCATGTACCTGCTAACAAGACCAACTCCAAACAAGATATCAGGTCGTGTGCAGGTTAAGTACCTCAAGCATCCCACAAGACTTTTGTAGTAGGTTGGATTTACTGGGTTTCCTTCTCCTTCTTTGGTCAATCTGGTGCCAACTTCCAGCGGAGTGTCGACATTGCAACAATCTTCCATTGAGAAGTTCTTCAGGATCTCTTTGGCATATTTTTCTTGTGAGATAAAAATTCCTTCTTCATCTTGCTTGACTTCAATGCCTAGGAAGTATTGCATCAACCCCAAGTCGGACATTTCAAACTCCTTTTCCATTGATTTCTTGAACTCCTGGATCAAGGCCTTATCGTTACCTGTAAAGATAATGTCATCAACATATAGACATACCAATAAGAATTCTCCAGACAGGTTTCTTTTTGCATATAGGGAGTGCTCATATGGGCACTTTACAAATCCATTTTCGATAAAGTATTTATCGATTCTTGAATTCCAAGCTCTTGGTGACTGCTTCAATCCATAGAGCGCTTTCTTCAACCTGTACACCTTGTCTTCTTGGCCTTCAATTATGAATCCAGGTGGTTGCTCAACATAAACAACCTCTTCAAGATTTCCATTCAGAAATGCGGATTTAACATCCATTTGATGTATCTGCCACTTCTTTTGAGCTGCTAGTGAAATGAGCAGCCTTACTGTTTCAAGCCGGGCAACTGGGGCAAAGACTTCTTCATAATCAATTCCATATCTTTGATTGTACCCCTTTGCAACGAGACGGGCTTTGTGCTTTTCAATTTCTCCTTTTGCATTTCTTTTCGTCTTGAACACCCATTTGACTCCAATTGCTCGATGTCTGTCAGGAAGTGATGTGAGCTCCCATGTATTATTTTTTTCAATGGCTTGAATTTCTTCCTCCATAGCTTTTTGCCACTTGACTTCTTTAGAGGCTTCTTGAAATGTCAATGGGTCAAGACCTGCAAATAGACAGAAATTATTGAATTCATCATCAATTGGCTCACTGGAGTCATATATGTCCTGGACTCTTCTTGTTCTTCTCACAAGAGGACTATCATCAGAGGATTGGCTTTCAACTTCAACATGATCAGGTACCATGTCCTCCATTTGTTGTTGCTGTTCCTTTTGCTTTTCATGTTCATCATCAAAAGGAACATGCTTGGTCGGCTCATCTTCATTCCATCTCCAAGTTTGATCCTCATTGAATATAACGTCTCTTGACATCACCACTTTGCGGGTTACAGGATTGTACAGTTTGTACCCGCTGAAATTTTCACCATAGCCAAGAAAAATGCATTTTTGGCTTTTATCTTCGAGCTTTGTACGCTTTTCTTCTGGCACTTTTGCAAAACAAATGCTTCCAAAAATTCTTAGATGATCAACTTTTGGCTTTTTCCCACTCCAGGCTTCTTCGGGAGTTATGTCTCCAATACTCCTTGTTAGGAACCTGTTCAACAGATAGACAGAACAATTTACAGCATCACCCCAAAATTCTTTGGGAATATTTTTCTCTTTCAGCATACATCGAACCATATTCAAAATTGTTCGGTTCTTTCTTTCTGAAAGACCATTTTGTTGTGGTGTATATGGCATCGTGAGTTGGTGTGATATCCCATGCTCTCTGCAAAAATAATCAAATTCTCGAGATGTGTATTCTCCACCACGATCTGTCCTTAGGCACTTTAATTGGCACCCACTTTGTTTCTCAACAAGGATTTTAAATTCCTTGAATTTAGAGAAAACTTCACTTTTTTCTTTCATCATATAGATCCACGTTTTTCCACTGTAGTCATCTGTGAAGGTAAGAAAATACCTGTTTCCACCAATAGAAACTGGAGTAATTGGTCCACAAACATCAGAATGTACCAGCTCAAGTCGCGATCTAGCTCTTCTCGCGCCATACTTCTTGAAGGTTTGTCGATGTTGTTTTCCCATGACACAAACCTCACAAACATCGTTGGAGGATTCAATCTGCGGCAGTCCTGTCACAATATTCTTTTTCTGCAACAATTTCAATGCATCAAAGTTAAGATGCCCATACCGGAGATGCCATAACTTGCCGCTATCAACAGTGGTTGCCTTCAAGCATTTTGAGTCATCTATAGTGAGCTTCAGAGGAAACATTCTGTTCGTCGTCATCTTGACATGTGTGATCAACCTGTTATTCTTATCTCGCAAACTAAGAGCCAAATTTTTCATTTGGATTTCATATCCCTTTTCCAACAATTGGCCAACACTTAGCAGATTACTTTTAATTTCAGGTACATAATAGACATCAGAAATGCATAGATGTTTTCCATTATGTAACTCAAAGGTAATGTCTCCTTTACCTTCAATTGGCCTTTTCGACAGGTCACCGAATGTGATATTGCCCATTCGTCTTTCATCAAGTTTGGAAAAGAATTCCTTTCTTCCGCACATATGGTTTGATGCACCTGTATCCATGTACCATGTGACCGTATGAGGTGGCTCTAATTCTTTGCAAGACATTAGTACAACTGGACCATCCTTCTCTTCTTTATCAATGAGATTCGCCTTCTCATTTTTGTTGTTGTCTGCATTGTACCAACATTCATTAGCAAAATGACCAAATTTCTTACATACATGGCATTGAACTTCTGATTTGTCAAATCTTCCAAAGTTTCTGCCACGTCCACGACCACGAGCTCGGAATTGTCCTCGGCCTCGATTGATATTCTGGCCACGTTCATTTCCTCCATTATTTTCGCCATTATTGATTCGATTCTGATCATAGCGATTGTTGACTCGGCCATCTCTTCCTCTCTGTGTTTGATAACGTCCACGTTGTGGACTTCCTCTGACAGCATTATTTCTTTTAAACGACAGTTTCGTCTGCAGTGCTTGCTCCAAGGATTGTTCGTCTCCCTTTTTGAAGAGTCGATGCTCATGGGCTTGTAAAGAGCCCATTAATTCTTCAATTGTCATTGCCTCGAGATTTTTTGATTCTTCGATAGCAACAACGATAAAGTTGAATTTTGGGTCTAGTGACCTCAAGATTTTCTCCACAACACGAACATCTTTGATCTCCTCGCCATTTTGTCTCATTTGATGAACAACAGAGATTACTCGGGAGAAGTAATCTGAGACGGCTTCTGATCTGCTTTGTTGTAGAGTTTCAAATTGGGCTCTCAAGGATTGGAGCCGGATTTTCTTCACTTTATCTACTCCATCGTGGGCTTTCTTTAAAATTTCCCATGCATCCTTCGATGTTTTTGCTGTAGAAATTAACTCAAATGTGGCTTCATCTACGCCTTGGTATATTGTGAATAAGGCTTTTTTCTCTTTTTTCTTTATCTCCTTCAATTGATCGTCATCTTCTATTGTTGATGTCAACTCTGCAAAATCTGCTTCGACCATATCCCAGACATCAAGGGATCCGAGCAAGGCTTCCATTTGGATACTCCACATCCTGTAATTTTCTTTTGTCAATTTGGGCACCTGTGATTGAAGAGAACTGGTTGACGCCATTGTGAACAATATTTTCTGAATAATTGCAGGACCTCCTCTTCTGATTGCACAGCTTCCTTCGTGTACTCCAAAATCTTCAATTTTGACAAATTCTTCCGGAACCCACAATTTTTTTGAAAGAAAATATATATGCACTCTCCTTTTTTAAAAAAAAAAAAAAATCTCACCACTAACCTTTTTTTTTTGAATATTTATTTTTATTTTTATTTTTTTAAAAAAAAACACCCACTAACTCCTTTAATTCCCAACTATCTCATTTAATTCACAATCATCCTTCACACCTGCCACACTACTTCATCTCAATTGAAAATTATTTTTTTTGTTTACTTACGCAAGAGACAACAGCCCAAGGTGGAACGAATGTTCAAGACACCAGCAGCGTTTTTTGAAGAAGGTGTTGGTTGCGGCTTCGGCACGGAGGAGTTGTTGCTCACGGCGGCGAGCAGGAGCAGCACAGGGTGGTTGTTGGCTTTACGGTGGCTGCAGGCGGCGCGGATGGCAGAGTTGCGCAGCTGGTCGGCGGCGGGAGTAGAACGGCAGCGGCGGTGGGAACTCGTCGGAGCAACAGCAGCAGTTTAGTGACTGTAGTGGTGTTGGGGACGAGCAGCGGACGCGCTGGCTCGTCAGACTGTGGGCTGCAACTCGTGGTGGCAGCGGGCGGCGCTCGGAGGTGCGGATTCGCCGGAGAAAGGTTGCAGGCAGTGGTGGTGAGGCTGCTGGCAGTAGCTAGGAGGAGACACCCCAGGTGAGCAGATTTAAGTCTTTTAATTTTGAGTGTTTATACTCAAATTGTTTGGCTCTGAGTTTAGATCTCAGGCTCTGATACCAATTCTGTTGGAATTTTGAATTGGGGAGAAGAGAGTTTAGATGTTATTATTCTAAATCTCGTTCTGCATTTTTCACTAAGATTACACGGCTATTTATAGCCGAAAGGATTACAAACTTAACAATATAAAATACACCAATTTTGACAAATGAATCTGCAATGGTTGAAGAACACAGCCGTTTCTTTTGATAGTGGCTTGTTGTCGGTAATGACTTTGCCGACATTGGAATGGGTTTAATTTTTAACATATTCCTCAAATTGCCAAAAGCAATAAATCCTTATACCTGAGGTTCAGTGGCCCTATCCAGTGAACAAACATCCTTATCAGCTCTGACGGACTTAAATCGGCGAGAGGTGAAACGGGCTCGAGCGTTCAACAAAGCGGCATGCGAGGTACAATCGGTTTCCTCATTTCGTGGAGAAGTACAAGTGCGTTGATTGAGGGCGAAGATGAACCCCAGAAAATCCTTCGTGGCTCTGAAATGGGGTAAATTTTTTCCATATCTCGATAAGGAAAGTGCCATTGATGCTGAGGAGACGAAGGATGAAATGAATGAATGAATGATGCAGCGGAAAAACTGAAAATTGGTAACCGAAAAGCGACAGGCTACGCAGCACTACAGCATCAGCATTATTCAGCAGATAATACTGTAACACAAGTCAAATTACTTTTGGATTTGATTGCCACGCCTAACTTAAGGAACAAACGCTTCCTAATTTACATTTATTAATTACTCGCTCAGTTTATTTTTTATTTTTTATTTTTAAATTACTATTCTTTTTTAGAATGTCTAAAAGAATTACAATCAATTTTATTATTTTTTAATTTTTTTATTTTATACAGGAAACCTTCAATAAAATATAGTGGGGTATTTTCAGTAAAGGATAAAAATACAATATATATATATATATATATATATATCATTTTTAAATTTTAATCATCTAAAACAATAATACAATCAGTTAAAAAAAATACTCGTATCCTTAAATAGACGGAGTATATTTGCCATTTTATTTACTTTTTTTTTAAAAAAAAAAAGTTCGTGTGCGGTGATAAGTAGTATAAATAATGATAGGCTAGAAATCTTGCTTATTTTGAGTGAGTTGGATCGGATAATGTTAAAAGATGTCAAGTTGGAATATTTCACTTATGTAAATTCCTCATTTCTTCACAAGATTAATGAGTTGCATTTTGCCAAGGGATTTATCTTTCTATAACATAAAGAGTATTATTAAAGATATACTATTTCTATATTTTAATCTAAGAATACATATACTATATATGGTACGTATGAATTGCCTTCTAAATGCAATTGCAAAATGAAGCCCACAGACAAAAAGCATATTATTATTCTTATTATTATTATTATTATTATTATTATTATTATTATTATTATTATTATTATTATTATTATTATTATTATTATTATTATTATTAACTTTGGTCATCCCTTGTTGTTTGACCAATTTTTAGCTCATACATAAAAAAAAATATCCTAAAAAAGATAATGTGCAAGGTATATCATCCATGGGCACTAGACCATATTAGTATATGGAGGGTGTTGATTTTCCTTTCTCCCGAAATTGTACTACTACTAGGCATGCATGACCCGACCCATCTCTCCCTTTTCTCCATTATAGAGCTAGAACAAACAGTTGGTGAGCTGAGCTCGTTTCGACACGTGTTCGTTCGTTAACAGCTCGTTCGGTAAGTTAAACGAACCGAGCTCAAACACATAATTTGGTTTGTGTGTTCGTTCGTTAAGTTCGCGAATAGTCCGGAATTCTTTTTTAATGGAATATACTTCCTCTGTTCCTAAATAAATGTCACGGACCCACATTTCACGCAATCCAATACACATTGTTAATCCGTAATAACTCAAATTCCATACAAGTAAAAATTATGAAAATTTTATATTCTAAATCTATGCGATTAGACGAATCCAACAAGATCTCACTTGACTATATTTTATCTTATATAATTATATTAAAAAGTCGAGTCAAAGTTACTCAATGAACAGTGACAAAAGTCAAAACGTTACATTTAAAAAGGAACGGAGGTAGTATATTATAAAAAATAAATATTTTATCCAGTTGTTTTTTCCATTTTCCATTTTTATTATTCACATTTCTCTCATAAATTATACTAATATACATTACATTTTCACACCTAATTTAATTCTAAACAAATAAATTTCTTTATGGATGGATTCTCAATTCAGTATAGGCATATATATATAAACAAATTAATCCCAGCTTACTGACTGATGTTAATTTGATCTGTATTCATATATCAGGTGAGTACAACTTGAATATGATGCATAAATTAAATAAAAGCACACATAAGTATATATATACAAGAAAAGGGAACTTCATTGTATCACAATTAATATACATATTAAATTTACATGTAAATTGAGTTGAGCACATTTCAAATACATATGTGCTTAACTAGCATTATCTACAAACTTTCTTCTCTTGCAACATAGTATATTACATAAAAGCTAGCTAATAGATCCATGACATATATATATCCACACAAGTTTTGATGGCCGCCCCCCAAATCTAATAAGTTCTTAAACGATACAACAAATCTTAAAACTCCATAAAATTAAAGGATGTGAAATGAATGCCATCAAGAATAGTTTTCATATCTTCAATCGAACCTTCAGCTTGCCGAGCTAATCTCTTCTTCATCATCATCATCATCAAGAACAGAAACATCATCTTGGCGATCCATCGCGAAAAATATTTCATCAACACATGAGAGTTCAAGTGCATCATTATCAATGGGGCAGCCATCATTTTTGCGAAAACCTGTAGCATTCCCTTCATCACGAACTCGACACAAAACCCATTCATCCACATCCTACAACCAAATAAAATGGGAGATGATTGACTGCATACGTGCGATGTTCGATGTTCCGTATGATGGAAGAATGTTCTGTGCGTACGTGTGTGATGAGAGATATGTTCTGTGTGATGGAAGAATATATGTCTGATGATGGCAAAAGTGCATGTTCCATGTGATGGATCGGAAAAGATATCTTATGTGATGCCTGCATATGCAGACTATTTATCATAACTGTCTGTGTTCGAATACAATAATATTCATCAATGGTTCCTTCTTTTAAATTTTTAATGAAATTGTAATAAAATTACTAAATAAAAAAAAAAAAAAAACAAAAAGAGTGTCCTTGCCTCATGTGTTTGAGTATTATTTCTATTAAGAAGACGATATTCCTCCATGATCCAAGAACTTGCTCCTACTTGATCATCATGATCATCATCGTTGTCGGGACAATACACAAAATAATTCTTGATGCCAATTTCATTTCCATCACTCGTACGGATTATTGTCTCATCGAAACCCTGCTGCTCCTTCCAAAACCCTCTTCCTGTGGATCGATGCTGCTTCATTTTGCTGAAGAAATACCAACCCTTTTTGCTCCGATAAGCCTTATCTAAAATTGGAGAAATATTTTGTAAGTTTTTTTTTACTAAAGTTAGAAAAGATAATTAGTTAACTAATACTGGATTAAGTAATAAAAGCACAGGAATTGCTTGTACTTTACCAGTAAGTTCCTGAGGATGAGATCCATAGATATCAAGATCAGGAATTATGTTAGGGTTGCAGGGCAAGCCCTTTTCCTTCTTACAAAGGAAGTATACGATGAGCTCTTCGTCGGTCGGATCGAACTGAAGCCCTGGAGGAAACTCCATTTTCATGAAATTTAATTTAATTACCTGAAACAAGCTAAGTGAAGCTTCCTCCACATGTATATGCGTATATGTATATGAAGAAGAAAATGAAGATAGGGAAAGAATATATAAGAAGGATTATTATTAGTGTAATGACATGAAATGCATCAGATGAATAATGGGGCAAACACCTGTCGTAGATAAGACATGAAAGGCGGCTGGTAATATTGGAAAAAAAGAAGCTACATGAATGAAACATCCATCATCCATCTATTACCTTATTATAAACTGCTTAGTACTTCCTCAGCTTTTGAAAAGTTGAAACACTTATGTATTTCACACAGTTCAATATATATTTTTCACGCTTAATATTAAATTATGTAAAAGCAAAAATTATAATTAAAAATTTGATATTCTAAAACTACGAGATTAGACGAATCCAACAAGGTCTCATTTGTCTATGTTTTATCTGATATAAGTGTGTTAAAAATTTGAATTTAAAGTTACTCAATGAATAGTAACAACTATTCATTTGTTTCAATTATAGGAAGGGAGGGGAGTAGTTCTTTTCAGTCATGTCCTCTTATAATTTTTTTTTAAGAAAAAATAATTTAGAATACGGTAGATCACTTGTCCATCACATTTTATAAATCTTGATTCCGTGTTAATTTAAATGTTTAACAAATACAGTACAATATGTAGGATGTTGATATATAGAATACTTATTTGGAAATTGGAATACTTTTAGAAAGTAATTTAAAATCATGTTGAGTTATTTGTTAAAATTTTGCTTTAAAATTTGTGAGAAGAGTAGTTGTTTTACTATGACCAAAATCTGAGCCAAGCCTTAAATATTAGCGATAATAACTAAAATACAATTAATACTTCTAATTACTCTCGATCTGAATATTATATAACTCTATGGTTTTTCTAAGAAGCTTAAGAATTAAGTTTGACATATATAGAGCTTAGCTTGTAATTAAGATCCACTTATTTATTTATGTAAAATATATTCTATACCAGTTCTTGATTAATTAATCACATCATGTAGAATTTAATATGAGAAAAAGAAGCAGCAGGATATAATTGAACAATAAGAATATAATATTGTAGAATTTAATCACCAAATTATGAGACCTAAATTGTAGGTTAAGTCACTAGAGTATTTTGAGTCAAGTCATGATGAAATTAAATAAAATGTTACATCTAGCTGGAAGAGAAATTTGCTTTCGTGTGATATTTTTCTAGCTAAAGATTAATTGATAAGATATCCCCACAACTAGAGACATCCACATTATCACATACATATAATATATAATAAAAATAACAAATTATTATAATTATTTTAAAAAAAAAACAACACACACTACTCTCCAGCTATTCGATGCATGTTATATGTATGCTTTTCTTTTACAATTATATCCATTCAATGAATAAATATTTTAAAATAACTTTAGGTATGTATGGTGAATTCAATGTGCTCGGTGTAATATTTATATATGAGATTTTTTTTAAGAGGGAGATCCATATTGTATGATATACTTCTATTGTTAAATTTTAAAATAAGGTTTGACTAAGTGCTCAGTATATAACTTCCTAACTTTCTAGGTTTTTTTTTTTTTTTTTTTTTTTTTTTTTTTTTTTTTTTTAAACATTGACACTTATGTGTCGGCAAAAGTGTGTGAGAGCCCAAGTCACACAAATTATAAAAGAGATAAAGGGCCGGGTGGGAATCGAACTCCCAATCTATAGTTGGAATGCAGAAAACATAACCAATTGGGTCAAGTCTCATCCCCAACTTTTCAAGGTTAAATAATTAAGTGATGTGGGTTAGTTGCAACGGCTATTTTGGTCTTCTGACATTTGTAGAAAATTAAAACAAAAATAATTACCGTTCCAAATGGAGAGAAGCATGCAATGCAATGCAGTGCAAAAGTTTTGAACTTTATTGCTCTTTACTACAAGTGTAAGGAAGGCTTCCATTTCGGACAGCTAAAAAGTAAAAACCTTATCGCTATATTTACCCTTCATCATCATCATCATTCTATTCATTCCTCGAAACTTCACCTGTGGCATCATAGTGTAAAAAACATTTCTTTTTATGTCCACGTGTAATCAAAAGTGACAACCTAATAAATAAATTCATGATCAAATTAAAATTTTGAATTTCATAGCACTACTTTTCAGTAGATTCAGTCGTCATTCTTATATCAGCAGCACTAACTATTACACCCAAGGTTGTTAAAATCGCAATATTGATATTAGGATAGCACGATCCTACGATCCTAGCTATAAAAATGATCCGGATCGCCTTAGGACCGAAAATGTATTAGGATCATGGTAGGATCGTTAGGATTATGCGATCCGATCCTAATTCCTAACCTCCAAGGTTTTTTTGTTTTTTGTTTTTTTTTTGTGTTTTGTCTTTTTTTTTTGGAGCAAAATTACTTAATGTTTCAATTTCTTTGTCGTCTTGGTTATCCTATTTTTTTTGTCAATTTTGTTTAATACTTCCTCTGTTTTCTTATATTTGCTACGGACTCACTCGGCACGCAGTCCAATACACGTTTTAAACCATTAATAACTCAAGTCGGTATATGTAAAAATTCTAAAAGTTTGATCTTTAAAAACTACACGACGAGACGAATCTAACAAGATCTCACTTGACTATATTTAAACTTGTATAACTATATATGATAAAACTTTAAATTAAAGTGTATGTGTGAACAGTACCGAAAACTCAAATAGAGCAATTTTAGAAAAACGGAGGAAGTATATCTTTGCAATGTTGTACCCAGAATGGTTGAATTATGTATCAGTGTTTAACTTACATTGTATCATAAATAAGCATGCTAGTAACTATCATATTCTTGTTTAAAATGGATCTAAAATAGATATTTCTAATTCTAACGACTATCACCAGTTTGATAAGATAATTGACAAGCATTAATTTTAAAAAATATAAATAATAATTTCATAGGATCTTAGGATCCCGATTCGATCCTACGATCCCGATCTTACAAAGACAAAAACGATCCTATATAGAATCCCGATCTTAATAACCTTCATTACACCAGTCAAGGCATATTTGAATATTCATTTATAAAAAAAAAAAATCCTTTTCACAACACAACTCTGATTAAAAAAAAAACATTTATTTATTTGAAAAAGAAACTAATTATAATCGGATGGGCATTGAAATGTTGTCTCATTCAAAACAGAATTTTGGGTTCGAAGACACAAAAGTTAGAACCTGAAAATTTTACTTAAACTGACAGAGCCTCGTACTACTCAAGCTAACTACGTTTGGTGACTGTGCTATTTTGAATCAATTGTCTCTTTATGATTGATTATTGGTAAATTTTATATGGCTTATTACCAATTTTCCAAGTGGGTTGAAAACGGATTAATGTGGATCATTTAAAACGAATAATGCATTTCTGGAATTGACATTTCCTGTTTGATTTATATACCAAATTTAAAAGTGTTTTAGAAGTAAGAAAGAAACACATGCAGAATTATAATTATTAGTGGATGGACATCAATATCACCCTTCAAATCTCTTGTTAATTTTTTCCAGGTATCTTTGTAATACTTTACATGTACATTCACACATGGTAATATGTAAGTGACATCTTCTCATGTCATCGTGACATCAAATATGCTTCATTTGCTCCCAAGATCCAACCCATTCTTCAAATAACTGTGAGAATTGATATATATATATATATATGCGCTATTGAATTCCCCTCATATATGTAGGAGAGTGGCCGGGTTCACCAGCATGATAATAGAGCTAAGGTATCGTGTTCGAGTCCTACTACCCCAATATGTATTTGTGAGCTTTGTCCTACCGTCCATATCATATATATAATTTTGTCTAACAGTTTTTTTTATTTTTTGAGGAGCCGAAGCCAAAGAAAAGTTAGTGGGAGCCCACGCCACACAAAATACAAATTAAAGGAATAAAAGGGAGGGATACGAGGCCGGGTTGGAAAGCATAAACTTGACAATTTGGACAAGTCCTTATCTCCAATTTAGTCTAAAAGTTGAAAGAATACAACATATTAATTTTCATTAGGGAAAAAAAGACATTAGTTGAAATGCATATTAGTGCCCGACCTCATCTCTAGTCATTTGTCCACCCATATGCAAAAACCAAATAAACAAAAAAGTGGCTACAAAATACTAAAAATAACATCGCAGTAATGATAATACAGTAGTATATACTACTACTACTACTGCAAGTCTGCAAGCAACATAATTTGGATCCCAATTAATTTATGCACATACAGATACAACAGCCCTTTAATTTGTCTTGGCTCTTGCAAGCTAAGGGGCTTCGACAGAAGCTGTAAATGGACACGAGGATCCTCATAATTATGAAGGATGTGGATTTGGCCCAACTTTGTTAAAATACACAAAAATAAAATCAGCCCAATATTGTCAAGTGTGATTTGGTTGTGGAACCTCACACATAGAGCTGTAAACGAGCCGAACCGAACCGAGCTTCAAGTGTTTGAGCTCTGTTCGTTAAGCTTAACGAACGAACACGAACCGAGCCAAGAATCTTAACGAGCCAATTTTCATGTTTGAGCTCGGTTCGTTTAACCTTACGAACGAGCTAATAACGAACGAACACGAGCCTAGTCGAGCTAAGTTAACGAACCATTTATTTTATTAATAAATTTATTTATTTTAGAATTATTTAGGTGTGAAAATGTAATGTATATTGTAATATAATTTATGTGAGAAATGTGAAATTAATAAAAATGAAAAATGGAAAAAACAACTAGATAAAATTTTTATTTTTATAATATATATTCCATTAAAAAAGAATTCCGAACTGTTCGCGAACTTAACGAACGAACACACAAACCAAATTATGTGTTTGAGCTCGGTTCGTTTAACTTACCGAACGAGCTGTTAACGAACGAACACATGTCGAAACGAGCTCAGCTCACGAACTGTTTGTTCTATTTACAGCCCTACTCACACATATATATATATATATATATACATATACTCCCTCCGTATGTAAAAGATATTAACGTTTGCTTAATAAACACTATTCATTGAGTAACTTTGTATGTAAAAGATATTAACATTTGCTTAGTAAACACTATTCATTGAGTAACTTTGATTCGACATTTTAATACAGTTATATAAGATAAAACATAGTCAAGTGAGATCTTGTTAGATTCGTATAATCACGAAGTTTTATAATATTAAAGTTTTAGAATTTTTTATTTTATAAAATTTGAGATATTACTCTTTAAAAATATGTATTGAATTACGTGAAAATATAAAATGTTAAGATTTTTTTTGAATACGGAGGAAGTATGATGCAGACACCGACACAGGCTCACCCTCAGAGTCTGGACAAATAATTGATTTTGGACGCTTTGTTCTAGGAAAGTAATTAAGTACTAATTGTTATGCATGTAAACAAGATTGTGAATGTCTAGTGTTTAACATGTGAATATCCATGTTCATGCCTTGATCATAAGGTTAGACATGTGAAAGTCTTGAAATGCATATGCCTTGATTATGAGGTTAGTAAATAGTGAGAGGATAAAAAAGTTTATAAATAGCCTATGTAATGTATTGAGAAAAGAGAGAAAAAATTTTATGCAAGCTTAATACTTGTTTCATCTCATGCCATAATTGTTACACTTTATCCATTTTATTATCCCACCTTTAAACTTCATTTCTTTCACCATTTAATCCCAATTTCCATTACAATACTTCCACTATAAACACAAGCTAATAAGCCATATACCACTACGAAAAAAATGACCTTTAGTGGTAAATTTTTTTGTCACTATATAGAAGAAAATTGACACTATAATAGTCTAGTGATGACAAAAAAAATTATCACTAGGTTGTAACTATTGATATTGTCACTAAGAGTGTAGTCACAACTTTTATGTTTGACACTAACACTAATATTTAGCTACAAGTAAATTTCATCACAACAACCTATGGCTATAGTAACAAAAATATTATTGTCTCTAAATGCTTAGTTTTAGTGACTTTAATTTTGCATCACTATAAAATATTTTTTGTAGTGGCATATTTTTTTTTTTTTTTGTAATTACCTTGTAGGCTGCAGCAAAATTTTTATTTGAATAATTTATCAAATTAATATAACAATAATACATTTAGTAGCACATAAAAATTTGTTTGTATAATAATAATAATAATAATAATAATAATAATAATAATAATAATAATAATAATAATAATAATACAAGCACACCGAATAAATTAAATAACTTCATTCATCAATATTCATATGATAAATTTACATGAAAAGTTTACAATAATGAACGTGAATAACATTTCTTACTAAATTTATAAGCACAAAAGTACTAATTAGATCTATTAAGATCTATCTATATAATTAGGAAAGAAAGAAACATCCATCAAACTACATCAAAATACATAATAAAATTCTTTCATTTGTACATTCCCTTCCAGGCTTCATTTTCCAAATTCCGATCGCCATTCTTCACGCGATGCCTTTATAGTACAGCTCCTTCCTAATTCCCTTTCCAAATTGCAATTGCCATTCTTCATGCGCTACCTTTACAGTGAAAACAAAGATACCACATCAAACAAAAGAAATTATTTAATAAGAACGAAGACAATTTTACCTTGAAACAAAGTAAATGTCTATAACAGAGAAGGCCTTCGCAACCTGTTTTTGTTTTCGTGCACTGTAGGCATTCAAAGGGCTGACTACGAAACAAATGGGGTTGCGTTGAACAAAGCAGAAATAATTAACATTTACACCATATAAAAAATAAACACAGTCCAGAAAGCAAACGTCAACTAAGATTAAAAAAAGAAGAAACTATTTTGTTGAATATAAACCTTCTAAGACCAACTCCAACCGAACTGCAAAACGGAAAATGGAGTGAAAATCAAGCTCCAACCGAACCCCAAATCCAAACGCAATTTGCGTTTCCGGCAAAGAAGCCGGCAAGTGGAACACATATATGCGTTTCACTGTTCATCCCCTCAAACCCATCCTAATTTTGCAATTTAACCCTTTTACTTTATATTTTTATTTATTTCTCCTACCATAATTGCAATTTGATTTCTTTCTTAATTTTAATTCTTTTCTTTTTTGATTGGTTTAATTATGTATTCTGCCAAAATTTGTTATTTCAGAAAATTGTAGATTTCTATTAATTATTTTTATTAATATTTATTTTCTGCCATATGTTTATATCAAATTTTAATTAGTAATTTTTATAATAACTTTTGTTTTAATTTAATAATTTAATATATAGGGGTCAATTGTAAAATATATGGGTGAAATTCTAAATTTGATAAATATAATAGTAAGATATGAAAAGTGTAAAAAGTAGTAAAAGTAGAATATTCTATAGAATATTCTTTTGAGTTTGAGTTTAGTGTTTTCGGTTAGAGATATAGTACTGTTTGATGTGACATTTACTGCATTTTGGGTTTGAGTTTAGGGTTTTCGGTTGGAGATGGCCTAACCTGGTGGACGCAAATGAGAGACATCGTCGAAAGTTTTCACATAAAAGGAGTTTGAAAGCAGAAAAATAATTCCTCCATATCGGAAACCTTCTAACCTCGAAGAAGAAACAATAATTCTCCCTTTGGATATAGAGCCATGCGGTTTCTGGAAATCACGAAACTGAATCCCTCCATATCTCTTATCCAAAATCTGGAGAGGGAGAAATCATATAAATGTGCCCACGGTAAATCCCTTCTTAAATATATATTAAATAATCTTCTTAGAACCGCCTCTCTCTGATTACTTTTGCCCACATTCACGTGTAGCGTTATTTTCGTGAAGTTTGTTACAATTTAATTAAATTAGTCATTACATTTACGTACAGATACATAATTGGCTTTTTTATATCAAATAATTAGATTTGATACCCAATTTCCTTTTTATGCGCCAATGACATGTACATTTATTATAATTTAAAGTTGTTTTTTTTAACCAATAATTTTATAAGAGTAAAATAATTATACTGTAAAAATTATGGGGTGTTTGACAAAATAACTAAATTAAATCACCGCATAGATATTTAATGTACTTTATGGGAATAATTTTGAACCTACAATATTATTGTTTGGGTATTAAGACCATGTTCTCTTTGCTTGAAATAAGCTATTCTGATTTAAATTTATAATATATGGTCTTGTCTCATATGAATATGTCTCGTCTGATCTGATCTGATTCGATCTGGTCTGGTTTGATCTGATATTTTTATTCTAATTAAAATTATTTTCTCGATTATAATAATAATAATAATAATAATAATAATAATATGTTTCAAAAAATAGTATAACTATATACTTCTATTTCTTTCAAGTATATCTAATTGAACTACTCTTTATTTTCTCTACTTTTTTTTTTTGCTCAACAGCCTATACATGCTAAGAAAGAACGGTGGGAGCCCATCACTACTAGTAAAAATCTGGATTGGGTAGCTAAAACTATAGTAGCTAACGAATTTTGGTCGGTAAAATGGTGGTTGCTACGAAATTCGGTCGCAAATTCGGTCGCTAACGTCTTTAGCTACCGAATTTTACCAATTTTTTCGATCGCTAACATATAAAATTCTTTTAGTGCATGCCACACTAATTACAAAGGGATAAAAGGGGATGTATAGGGGCCTTGTGAGGAATCGAACCCATAGGTTGAGAGTCGGGGGGCTAAGTCCACATCCCCTTTCTCTACATGAATTGATACTTGAAAAATAAAACAAATTAAAAGGCAGTAGTTTGCTTGAGTGGATTGGGGCTCTAGTCGCTTAAACAAGGTCTCGGGTTCGAGCCTTGTGTATACAAAAATATGCTTTGGGAGAGACGCCCTTCATTGCCCATGCAGATCCTCGAGAGATTAGTCTTATGTCCAATGTGTCCTGGGGATACTCGGTAATTCATCAAAAGAATTAATTATCTGAAAATTAATGTACTAATTTTCATTTTAAAAATGATTAAATATTTTGCAATGTATAAAATATCATATAATAAAGAAATAAAAAATATATTTCTAATATGATCTGATGTGCTCTAGTCTGATATGATCTGGTCGGTCTGATATGATTTGAATGGGTCTGGTCTGATCTGAATATTTCTAATCTGATTTGGTCCGATATGATTTTAATATAATTAAGTTATAAGTCCTGGAAATTAGTACTATAGGGAACAGGTCCTAAGTGCATCTTCAATAGCCAACACCAAACCTAAACTCATTTTACAGTAACTGTCACATCAAACAGTAATTCATCATCAAACATCTAAGCTAAATTCAAACCCAAAAAAAATTCATATATTCTTTCTCGTGAAAATTTATTTATCTTTTCAATCACACCCATTATTTTTTATAAATTATATATTAACCCACATAAATTAAATTCTCATTAAAAAAAGAAGGTTAAAAAGGGGAATCTTTTCACTAATAATTAGAAAGGGTCTTTTTCCAATATCTATTGATCCGGTTGAATTGATTTTACTGTTACTGGTTTAAGAAAAATATATATAAATAGAATAAATATTTTAGTTATATTTATGTCTAAAAATTTATTTTATAAAATAAAATTCTTAAAAGTAAAAATATAAAAGTCTAAACTTTTTCAATTTCATTACTATAAAATATATTTATAAAAATTTGTATGGTGTTGATTAGCATTGAAATCTAATTGCTAATTAACAATATTATATATACAATATGATTTAACATAAATATTCACATTCAATGTTTTTTTTTTTTTTGTAACACTCATGTGCTTACAAAGGTATGTGGATCTATAGTAGTCCAATTCACACAACTAAATATTCGTTTACAAAATTTTTTTTGATGAAATTATTCGTTTACAAAATTAATTATATATGCAAATATAACATATAATATAATTTTACAATATATTACAAATCTTACGATCAGATAATAATAATATTATATATTTAAGTAAATATTATAAGATTATTATATAGAAACTATTTTAGTATAAAGGTTGTGTTATTATAATGAGTATATTTTAGTATATATTTGTTGACCAAGAAATTTTGTTGATTGATATTGATGAATCACAAGCCTGACCCATTAAGCCCATTCCAGGAGTCTTCAAGCGCTGCTGGAGTGCTGCCAACCCCTCGGCCGCCAGCTTGTAAGCGCCGCCAACCTGGTCCTTCAAGCGCCGCCAGCCTAGTTCCCTTGGTGTCGCCAACCTGGTCTGTTGAGCGCCAGGCATTGCCCTGGCCGCCAGCCACGCTCCAGCCGCCAACTGTTGCTTGCCGCCAGCGTCGCCCAGCCTCCAGCATCTCCACGGGCCGCCAGCATCACCCGGCCGCCAGCCGCCAGCTTCGCTCGAGTGCCGCCAACAGCTCCACGAGCCGCCAGCATCACCCGGCCGCCAGCCTTGTCTCGCTCGGCCGCCAGCTTCGCTCGAGTGCCGCCAACAGCTCCACGAGCCGCCAAGCGTCGCCCAGCCGCCAGCATCTCCACGGGCCGCCAGCGTCACCCGGCCGCCAGCCTTGCCTTGCTCGGCTGCCAGCATTGCCCAGCCGCCAGCCACCTGCATCGCCGCCAGCTCTTGCGCCGCCAGGCACGGGCCGCCAGCATCTCTCTTCGGCCGCCAGCTTTGATCACTTGGGCCGCCAGCCATCCAGCTCCAGGCCGCCATCTGTTCGGGACGCCACCCCGGGCCGCCAGCATCACCTTGGCTGCCAGCCATCCAGCCAGGCGCCGCCAAGCACGGGCCGCCAGCATCTCTCTTCGGGCGCCAGCTTTGATCACTTGGGCCGCCAGCATCACCTTGGCTGCCAGCCGTCCAGGCAGCTCTTGCGCCGCCAAGCACGGGCCGCCAACATCTCTCTTTGGCCGCCAGCTTGATCACTTGGGCCGCCAGCCTCATCTCCGGCCGCCAGCATCTCTCTTCGGCCGCCAGCTTTGATCACTTGGCCGCCAGCCTCATCTCCGGCCGCCAGCTCCGGCTCCAGGCCGCCATCTGTTCGGGACGCCACCCCGGGCCGCCAGCAACACCTTGGCTGCCAGCCAGGCGCCGCCAAGCACGGGCCGCCAGCATCTCTCTTCGGCCGCCAGCTTTGATCGCTTGGGCCGCCAGCCTCATCTCCGGCCGCCAGCTCCGGCTCCAGGCCGCCATCTGTTCGGGACGCCACCCCGGGCCGCCATCTCATTTGCCTTGAGCCGCAATTAGAGTTGCCCCGAGCCGCCTTCAGATTCGCTCCCGGCCGCCATCAGCTCCGCCCTGGGCCGACATCTCAATCTGTTCCGGGGCCCGCCACTTGCTCCGGTTTCACGACTCACGTCCAAACCGCCATGCCTCTGAGCTCGTCCGTACCTCGGAGCTCATGTGTCGGGGCGCCATCCTCAGTCAGGCCGCCGTCCTCAGCCAGGCGCAATCCTCATTCACCAACTATTCGGCCTCCAAGGCCGCTGTTGATGGCGTTACAGGGCCACTATCCAGGGTTTTTACCACCCAAGGTTATTGCATAGGCCACCACTATTGGTTCGTCTTCTTCTTTATTATGTTTTAATTTCTCAAAACGAGTCCCGTGTGTAGGTAGACGCTTCTCATCTTGTTCCTCTAGGAACTTTTCCAAGCGAGCCGCTTTCTCGGCCAGCCAGGCAAGATCAATGGAATCCTGCACAATTAAATGCTCTTTCAATTTTGGCAACATGTTAGCCACTGCAATTTTGGCTATCTCCCTATCAGGGACTGCCATTGTACATCGGTCCTTAATCCGCTGTAGTCGGTTAATAAAGGTGCTTGTCGTCTCATCGGCAAACTGTTTGACATTAGTAAGGTCTGCGAGACTCACCCGTGACAGTGGCGTATAGAACCTGTCATGGAATGCCCGTTCAAGATCGGCCCAGTTTTGAATTGAGTAAGGCCGCAAGGATGCAAACCATGCGAAGGTAGGTCCAGTGAGGGATGAACTGAACAGCCTCAACTTCAGCCAGTCGTTGGCCGCCGCTTCACCACACTGAGATGTGAATCTGCCCACATGTTCTACAGTGGACTTGCCATCATCCCCTGAGAAGGTGGTGAACTCGGGCATCTTGAAGCCCCTGGGGTACGGCAGCATGGTGTCTACCCAATCAGGGTATGGCTTCCTGTATGTAGGCCGCTCGATCGGCCTTCGTTGAATCCCAAAATGTTGCTGCATTACGTCTGCCAGCAACTCGGGCGAGACCGCCGGTGCCTGTGTAGGAGGCATGGCGGCTGGAAGTGTGGCAGGTGTCGCGTCCACTCCACATAGTTGTGGCGCCTGCCCCCCTAGCGTTGGCGGCATCGGACTAGGGTTCGGTGGGGGAGCCGCTACTGGCATGGCGGTTGTGGGAGGCGTATGAGGTGTCAAAGCCACTCCATATGGCTGTGGTGCATGCCTCCCTTGCGCCGGCGACATCCAACTAGGGTTCGGTGCGGGCGCCGGTACAAGCATAGCAGATGTGGGAGGCATGGAAGGTGTCAAAGTCACTTCATATGGTTGTGGTGCCTGGCCCCTTTCCGTCGGCGGCATCCAACTAGGGTTTAGGGGCACCGCCGTCGCTTGACATGGTGCCATGCCGGATGCATCGGGGATTGCCGTACAGCCTGGTATAGCGCTGGCCGCCATCAAGCAGCTTGATGAAGCATACATCGGCACGGGAGGTGCCGCATAACCGAAATTCGGCATGCAAGGTGCCGCAGGAGTGAAAGCATAGGTGGCCTGATATGGGAATGGGGGCAAATTGGCCAGGCCTCCGGACTCCGGGAATGGTGGCTGGCCAAGTGTGGTTCCCCAACTCCGCTGTGGGCCGCCAGACGGCCCTGGACATGGCGGCACAATAGTGCCATTTGCTGGAGCAGATCCATCTTGTCGAGTACACAAGGATCCATATATTTTGTCAATTTGGTCGTCCATGGCAGGCTGCAACACATCCATTAGGTGTCTTGTTAGTAACGACATGAATTCGGCCATCGATTCAGTTATCGATAGCCGCATTTGCTCAGATAGGGTAGGGATTCGCATTGTTCCCTGTTGTGGTTGAGAAGTGCTCGCCGTATTATCGGCGTTCTCAGAGGACGTTCTAACCCATGTGTTCTCTTGTAGCGACATTATTTCGGATTTTTGAGTCAAGTTCCTTACTACTCGTCCAGATCTAAGTAGCATACACTCCTAAGCGGATATGGTCTCAATCTCGTGTCCCACTGGGCGTGCCAATTTGTTGATCAAGAAATTTTGTTGATTGATATTGATGAAGATGATTACAAGGATTGGGGAATGAAATTACAGAAATTTAAATAAAAGCTGGTAAAGGAATGTAAATTACAGAATGGAAGAACACGAAAGAAACTTGCAGAAAGGAAATGGCAGAAAGTAAAGATAATGAAAGTGCAGATTCCTCTTGGGAGTGTGTGGATGCCGACTAAACTGTTGCCACTCATATTTATAGGCTCCTCAACCCTAAAGTGGCTGCATTACTCTTTCCCTGATCTCGCGCAATCTTGAATGCTATCGGATCTTCTCATGAGGAAACTCTCCTTGATCCACTCACCTTGATGGCGTTAATAATTAATACTTCTTTGATCCCCTCCATGGTAATGCGTGTCTTGCATGTCGCCAGCTATTCACCACCACTTGGTCATCGGATAAATCTTGAACTAGATGGCGGCATCTCATCACTTGGTCATTATCTGGATAACTCACAAATTGGACCGGGCTTCTCGATTGGGCTTAGCTTAATGGGCCTTTGGATTGGGCCTCTCGGAAAATGGATTGGACTAAATCCATTGGGCCTAATTTGTCGGGCTTAAAATATTGGGGTTAACAATATTTAAATAATATTTTAATATGTTAATATTTGTTTCATAATAAAATATAAGTGAAATGAGCGGAATAAGTATTTATTGAGCAAAAAAGAACAACACAGAAGTTAAAAGCTTACGCACGTAAACACACTTTGGATGGTTTGTTGAACAAGTATTTATTTTATTTAATTATGCTATTTTGCATCATTATTTAATCTACTTATTTTTTTCTCATTTTTTCTTTAATTTAGTTTTAATTCGATTACATATATATAACATTCAACACACAACCATAAAACGTATTATATTAGGATGGTACCTATGTTTAAAGATTGTGTTTTTATTAAGGTTCGAAACTTCTCAGTATCAAATGCACAAATTTAAATTATGCTAACAAAATTGTCACTAATTCACATTTTATTAGTGACAAAATCTATATCTGAAAATTCAAGTTAAATAATTAGTCACAAATCATAGTGATAATTATTACTGGTGTATCTAAGTAATTGTTATGTCTACACATTTGTGACGATAAGAAATCCTATGACAATATCTACACTTATAGTGACAATTTTATTTTCGTCATTACGAGTTTCGTCACAAAAAGTTACTTTTTTTGTAGTGTACCATTTTATTATACACATACATAAATAAAGATAGTTATTTCTATAACACGTTATCAGCACGAGCTCTATTAGAGTTTGCCAATTCTACCAAGGTTTTGTTGGAGTTCTGTTGTAAATTTGATTCATACCGGGGTTCTGCCAAAATTTTTCAAATCCAGAATAAAATCACTTGAGGTAATATATTACAACTATTTTCAATATCAGTTATGACTAATTTTTCAAAACAGGAATCTATGCCGTTGGAAAGATCCGGGGATTAATTATTTATCTTGAAATATGGATATTAAGATTTATTTGGAAACAATGGGTCTAGAAAAGACCATTATAAAAAAAAAATACGGCCACAGGCCTAGACCGCAGAAAAAAAAAATACGGCCACAGGCCAAGACCTAGAAAAACAAAACGGTCAAAAGATCATATTGGTCTATATATGGGAAATAAGCATTTTGCCAATTCTTATTTTTGATAAGAGATAGTGACAGTTCCCTTAATGTGGGGGCAAATGGCAGCTCTTTGATAAAATAAAGATTTTTGGCTGAAATCCCAAATGCGGGGCATCATAATGACTGCAAGACTATAAGTCTGTAAATGATATAAATCAGTCATGTTCAGAATAATGTCACGATTGAGATATGTGACAATATATTAATAAAAATGACATTAATACCAACAGAGTCCATAAATCTTAGTTCGGTTATACCAACAGATTTCGTGGGTCTTTAGTTTGGTGTGTACTGACAGAGTCAGATTCTTAAATGGCAAAATAATTGCCAGAAATTATGCCTCTAAAAGGCGAAGCAATTGAAGAAAAATGCTATCAATATGGCAGGAGGACATAGTCCCATAATTTGTCGTACGACTAATGAATTGATACTAGTTACCGAGAATTATTGATAAATAAAGCAAATAAAGGTTGAAATAAACCTTGCTAAAGTACGACAATATAAATATTACAAAAGGCCATTATTGATATGCTAAATATATCATCGAAAGATATACAAATTTCTTCAATGATACAATATTATTATATTGTTTTTATTACGCTTTGAATTTTTTTAATTTCTGCTATATTATTATGCATTGTGTTGTTTCACTTATATTTAATCTTGTTTTAATATTAATTATATCTTGTTTTAATTACAGCAAAATGGGGAATTATAAAAGTGATAATATATGTCTTATTGATAGTGCTTCAACGCACACGATACTAAAAGACATAAGGTATTTTTCCAATTTAAAAATGGGAGATACAAGCATAAACACAATATGTGGTAGTGCAAATATTATACAAGGAATTGGCACAGCCAACCTTATTTTCCCAGAGGGAACAAAATTAATTGTGAAAAATGCACTCCTATCTCCCAAGTCTCGAAGAAATTTATTAAGTTTTAAAGATATCCGAGAAAATGGGTATCATCTCGAGACATCGACTTCAGAGAATGTCGAATATTTATTAATTACAAATACCACACATGGTAAGAAATATATATTGGAAAAATTACCAGCTCTGTCTTCTGGATTGTATTTTTCAAAAATAAATACAATTGAAAATTATCACTTAGACCACAGGTCTAATATTCCCCAAATAAACCAGAGGTTTATTAATGGCCAGAGGCCCACTAATATATATCATCCCAAAATAGGCCAGAGGTCTATTGGAAGCCATATGTTTACTGATGAATATATGATATGGCATGATCGCCTAGGCCATCCCGGCTCTACAATGATGAGGCGAATTATTACAAATAGTCATGGCCATTCATTAAAGGGACAAAAATTGCTGCAACATAATGATTATATATGTGTTGCTTGCTCCCAAGGAAAATTAATTTCCAAACATTCACCAACAAAAGTGGGAACTGAAAGCCCCAGTTTTCTTGAAAGAATTCAGGGCGATATATGTGGACCTATAGATCCACCATGTGGACCATTTAAATATTTTATGGTGCTAATTGATGCATCAACACGATGGTCCAATGTATCATTATTATCATCTCGCAACCATGCGTTTGCAAAATTACTTGCTCAAATTATTAAATTACGAGCACAGTTCCCTGATTATACAATAAAAAATATCCGATTGGATAATGCTGGTGAATATTCATCCCAGAGGTTTGATGAATACTGCATGTCAATTGGCATAACAGTTGAGCATCCTGTTGCTCATGTCCATACACAGAATGGACTTGCTGAATCGCTTATAAAGCGTTTACAATTAATTGCCAGACCATTATTAATGAGATCTGGATTGCCATTGACAGCTTGGGGGCATACAATATTACATGCAGCAAAATTGGTGCGGTTAAGACCGACACATTATCATGAATACTCCCCTATACAATTAACATTTGGGCATGAACCCAATATATCCCATCTCAGAATATTTGGTTGCGCTGTGTATGTCCCGATTGCACCACCTCAGCGCACAAAGATGGGTCCCCAACGTAGATTGGGAATATATGTCGGGTATGAATCACCATCGATTATTCGATATCTCGAACCATTAACTGGTGATTTATTTATTGCGAAATTTAAAGATTGTCATTTTGACGAATCTCATTTCCCGACATTAGGGGGAGACAGAAATCAACCAAAGAAAGAAAAAGAAATCAACTGGAAAACACCGTTAGATTTCTTCGATCCTCGTACAAATGATTGTGAACTAGAAGTACAAAGAATTGTACATTTGCAGAGTATTGCAAATCAATTGCCGGACGCATTATGCGACTCTAAAAGAGTAACAAAATCTCTTATACCGGCAGCAAATGTTCCTATCAAAATTAATGTCCCAGAGGGACCAATTACAAGTGCCAAAGATGAATCTACTGCACGCTTGAAGCGTGGTAGACCACCAGGTTCAAAAGATAAAAATCCTCGAAAGAAAAGAGGATCACAAATAATTGAAAGTGACAAAATTACAGAAAATATTCCAGAGGAAAAAGAAGCTCTTGAAGAGCAAGTAGCTCCAGAGGAGCAGGAACTTGCAGCTCCAGAGGATAATGAACTTGAAAATAATGAAATATCAATCAATTTTGTCACAAGCAGAAATGTTTGGAATCGAGATGCAATTATCATAGATAATGTATTCTCGTACCACATAGCACTTGACATCATAAATGATGACGAGGATCATGAACCAAATTCGGTTGATGAATGTCGGAAAAGAAAAGATTGGCCAAAATGGAAAGATGCAATCCAATCTGAATTGGATTCCCTGGCTAGACGAAATGTGTTTGGACCGATTGTCAAAACACCAGAAAATATAAAGCCAGTTGGATACAGATGGGTTTTTGTAAGAAAAAGAAATGACAAAAAATGAAATTGTCAGATACAAAGCGAGATTAGTCGCCCAAGGGTTTTCACAGAGACCCGGATTTGATTATGATGAAACATATTCCCCCGTAATGGATGGAATAACATTTAGATATCTTATCAGTTTAGCAGTCCATCAAAATCTTGAAATGAGATTGATGGATGTTATTACTGCGTATCTATATGGAAATTTAGATACAGATATCTATATGAAGGTCCCAGAGGGATTAAAAATGTCAGAGACATATGAATCAAATCCTAGACATATGTATTCCATCAAATTACAAAAATCCCTATATGGACTGAAACAGTCCGGGCGAATGTGGTATAACCGACTCAGTGAGTCATTGATACAAGAGGGTTATACAAATGACCCAATTTGTCCATGTATTTTCATTAAGAAAAATGGACAAGGGTTTGTAATCATTGCAGTTTATGTTGATGATCTCAACTTGATTGGAACTCCAGAGGAGCTCCAAAAGGCTATTGAATACCTAAAAAAGGAGTTTGAAATCAAAGATTTTGGTAAAACCAAATCATGTCTTGGTCTGCAAATTGAATATTTAAATAATGGAACTTTTGTCCATCAAACAGCTTATACTCAGAGAGTATTAAAGCGATTTTATATGGATAAAGCACATCCATTGAGTACTCCAATGGTCGTAAGGTCACTTGATATAAAAAAGGATCCGTTTAGACCACAAGAGGAAGGTGAACAAATTCTTGGACCAGAGGTCCCATATTTAAGTGCCATAGGTGCTTTAATGTATCTTGCAAACTGCACTAGACCAGATATATCATTTGCAGTAAATTTATTAGCGAGATTCAGTTCATCTCCTACAAGACGACATTGGAATGGAATTAAACATATATTTTGCTATCTCCAAGGAACTATTGATCTTGGGTTATTTTACCCAAATGACTCTCGACATGAAATAATCGGCTTTGCTGATGCCGGATATTTATCAGATCCACATAAAGCCAAATCTCAAACTGGCTATGTTTTTACATGTGGTGGTACTGCAATTTCATGGAGATCAATGAAGCAGACTTTGACTGCTACTTCCTCAAATCATGCTGAAATTTTAGCAATTCATGAAGCCAGTCGAGAGTGTGTATGGTTGCGATCTTTGATGCACCATATATTGAAAAATTGTGGCATAGCTACTGAAGAAAAGATACCCCCAACAATTTTATATGAAGATAATGCAGCTTGTATAGCACAATTGAAGGGAGGGTATATTAAAGGAGATAGAACGAAACACATTTCACCAAAATTTTTCTTCACTCATGATTTACAGAAAAATGGTGAAATAGATGTGCAGCAAATCCGTTCAGCTGATAATCTTGCAGATTTATTTACCAAGGCACTACCAACAGCAACATTCGAAAAGTTGGTGAAAAGCATTGGGATGCGCCAACTAAAGAACTTCAACTGATGCTTTGATCAGGGGGAGAAGTAAATATGCAAGAATCATGTACTCTTTTTCCTAACTTGGATTTTTTTCCCATAGGGTTTTTTCCAAGTAAGGTTTTAACGAGGCATATTCTTCGTATTGACGACATTCAAGGGGGAGTGTTATGCATGTAAACAAGATTGTGAATGTCTAGTGTTCAACATGTGAATATCAATGTTCATGTCTTGATCATAAGGTTAGACATGTGAAAGTCTTGAAATGCATATGCCTTGATTATGAGGTTAGTAAATAGTGAGAGGATAAAAAAGTTTATAAATAGCCTATGTAATGTATTGAGAAAAGAGAGAAAAAATTTTATGCAAGCTTAATACTTGTTTCATCTCATGCCATAATTGTTACACTTTATCCATTTTATTATCCCACCTTTAAACTTCATTTCTTTCACCATTTAATCCCAATTTCCATTACAATACTTCCACTATAAACACAAGCTAATAAGCCATATACCATTTTATTATACACATACATAAATAAAGATAGTTATTTCTATAACACTAATATGTTTTTTTTTTGTTTAGGATAAATGTAATTTATTTCAATGGTCACAAAAAGGGACACAGCCCAAAGGTTCCAATACAGCTACACAGGCCATTACCACAACAAAAGGGAGAAAAAGACCATAAACAAACTTCAAAGTGACGAACAGTCTATATTAGAAAGGACTCCCAAGAATTTAGTCCTAACTAGAAAGGGCTCCCAAGAATTTAATCCTAACCAAAGCAAGAAAAATCGGCCCACTGAACCTCAAAGAAGATTACTATGTTTATTATTCCTCAATGAAATCCTCCTGGTTCATGTGGCAGTAACAAGGTTACTGCATCACCAGAGTAGCAGCGTCACCGGCACTCTCAAAATTCAAAAATCCAAAAAAAAAAAAATTCAATCATTGCCACCAACCTCCATGCTCGAGTACCATACTAGAACCTGTCTGGTATGCTAGCTCCCCAATGCACACTACCCGTCCAAGCCTCACAGTGAAACCACCAAACACTACCGAGTCGGTCCAACATCTTATGTTCAAGCCAATCCGCCCTCACTTAGATAGCATGAGCTTGCGCATTCTCAATCAGTGAGCATACAATAGATTCCTCTAGTGATGTATCAAAATGACAATCCAAAAAACTTGCTTCGAAGAAACACATCTCCCCTGCTTTAATTCATCAAATCCAATGCATCGAGTCCATGGGCCTTTGTATAGGTTAAGGGAAAGCATGGCTATAGGTTGGAAGTAAGGATAGGCGGTTAAAGGATCATGAGGAACCATCTATACAAATTCACACAAAGAAATCTATGTGTGAACAACAATCTATTACTACTCAGTAACAAGACCACAAACAAACCACATAGTTGAAGAAAAAGAACAAGGCGCTCCTTCTTAAGCCCCAACCCTTACTTTCTAAATCAACACTTAATGAGACAGTCCCAAACCAGGTAATCAATACTATTCTTCTTCTACATATTTTTCTAGCAATAGCACTCTTTCTTTTACTATATCTGATTCCTCCTCTTTCCTTTCTCTTTTTCTTTTTTTTTTCCTTTTATTTATTTGTTTATTTATTTTTTTTATCTTTTTTTCTCTCTCTCTCTCTGTTATTTTTTTTTTCGCCCTACCTAACTTCAAGTGATCAAGACAGGAGAATCATACCCTCTATGCATTCTGTGACCATTCTAAATCCCAATCAAGAGGGCCACCCACAAATATCTAGACTCTCAATCTCACCCTAATAGAAACATTTCGACACCCAAAAATTCCAGCAACAAAATAACGACTACTCACGATTAATCGTATGAAAATGCACAGATAGTTCCTGATATTTCTACTGGTGCAAGAAGTCTTGAAGGGCTAGGAGAAGGAAAGGCTAGAGGTTAAGGGAACAAGTAGTGAGCAAAGCAGTAGAATGTGACACTAAGCCTCGGTCTTGGTTCACGGGAGAAAGAGAAGGTGTGAAGGAGAGAACACAACCAAAATCCAAATGAAGAGGGGAGGCCCTGGCGCCCTTGTCATTCCCGATGCACCGAAATGTATGAGTGCAGGCTCAACATGTTTAAAGAAGCAATATCTGAAATGTCAAAATGAAATCACATATGCACACATCTGGATAAGTTAACAGTGCAGATCTCACCATGTAATTATTCCAATTAGCTTGTGAAATTGATAGCAAGAGGTCAACAATCCACCCATTGTTAGGTCCACGGAGTAGCAGGATACACACTTTATGCAGAGGTTCACTGAATATTATGAACTCAAACACCCAACACAGATTAATGTACCAATATAAATATCAAGCACAGCGGAATAATAAACAAGCATAAGGTAAATCAATGAGACACGAAATTGTTTACCCAGTTCGGCCTTCGGCCTACGTCTGGGGGATACCAATCCAGGAGTTATTTTACTATGTGTTTTAAGATGGTAAACAACCACACACACTAGCAAAATAAAGAGAATGACTTCACCATAAACTCCAAGCAGATAGTTGTTGGAACCAGACACTCTCCAAGTTCTGGTATAGGATCTCCACCTATTTCAACTCCCCAAAGCTCCTGCCTTGAGTTTCCCTTGGAGCAGTCCGTGAATCACTTCTCTTGAACAGGATGAATTTGATCGATGTAGCTTATCTCCTGTGAAGCCTTTGGACAATCTCCTCAAGTAGTTTAATCGTCTCGTAATCAATCAAGGAGGAGGTCCAAGGCTTAGTCGATTTAGCAGCAATGGATAGAATCTAGGAACAGGGGGCTGCAAATCGAACGAGGCTTCTCACAAAGTATTTCCGAAAGCTTAGAGAGAATTCAGAGTGTTTCCAAAGATTGTAAGAGTGAGAAGTTAGCTTCCATCCCTCTGAAATCTCTTTTAACCAAGAAGCCGCAAATCTGGAACGGTCACCTGCAACTAGCCGTTACTCACACAGTGTCCGTTACTCACACAACGTTCAAACTCAATTCACTAATCTGAGGGAGGGTTCCTGCAAAATAAACATTAGAGAATAATCTCCCCAGATTAGGAATAGAGTCGTTGGGCTGGAGCAAGTCTTTCAAAAATATTCCACGTCACACAGAAGACTGCCGCTCAGGAGGTTCATCCGAGGAGTTCGATCATCGACTTTGAACTTCCAACAAAACCTTGACTCAACAATCTCCCCCCTTTTTGGCAGGAAGTGAGCCAGTACAAAATACCAACCGATGATGAACTATTACAAGGAAAACAATGAACCTACTAGCATCCAAATCCCAACCACCAAATTACATCCCAGAAAAAGCTCTTCATAAGATGACATAGTCAACACATAGAGCTTACATTAAAATAAAAAACAGGGGACCAGTTCACAACTATTACAAGCATTCATCAAAACATTAACCATAAAAAGTTCATCCATCAGCAAACATAATCAACATCAATCCAACATAAGATAGTCCAAAACAAACAACCACAGAAAATATCAGAGTATCTTGATCAAAAGATCTCAACAGAATTTAAAGAGTTGTAGGGTTAGAAAGATGTTACCAAATATCCAGCAGAGAGGGCAGCTTCATCAGGTGTTGGAATTTTTGAAAATTTTTGAAAAAGTTTCTACTCCCCCTCTGGATCAGCTTACATGGCAAAAACATCACTCTTCAGCTTCATCATCATTTTCAGAGTCCCTTTCATCCTCATCCTCCTGGGGAATATGTAGGATAGCACCTTCATCATCTGACCAGACCTCAGGCAGAAGTGCTAAGGCTTGATCAAGCGTTTCTTCTATCCGAGTATGTCTTTCCCTTAATTCCCTTAACTCTTGAACAGCAGCAGAGATGACAGTCTTGGCATGATCTAAAGCACTCTGATTAGGTAAGGATCCATCAGGACCAGGAAGATCAGGAGTCTTCTTCAGAAGTCTCTGAGAGATAGCAAACTCCACAATGGGATTGGTTGCCACCTTCTTCCCACCAAGAATGTTTTCTCCTTCTAGGTATGCTGTAATCAAGGCTGGATAAGGAAGTAGCACTTTCCCATCATCTTTGAGACTTTCTGCAATCTTGCTCATGTGGGAGAGAACTAACTGCCCATAATTGATTGGCTCTTTCATTTCGATGGCATAGATCAGATGGCACATATCCTTAGTCACCAAGGAATGGTTGGCTGTGGGAAAAACATTTGAGGCACAGAACTTGTAGATCAGGGAGAACTTCAGAGTTAGATCTCCTGAGCTGACACCATTTCCAGGCATTCTCATAGTCTTCTTCTTGGTCACAGCTTGAGCCACCTTATGACTGTCAAATGAAGTACCAGGGGCATAAATGGTATCAAATGGAACATCTGGAACACCCAGTAATGCATTGATCTTGGCAGCAGTGAGATCATAGAAAAATCCTTGAGTATAATTCAGATTGAACCAGGGACGATTTGGAATGACAACATCCTTCTTCAGATTGGCATAAAATTCCTTCACAAATACTGGTTTGTAGCTCTCCCAGCAGGATGCCCATTTGAGCAGAGACCTCTTTTCCAAGTACTTGGTCCAACCCATCTCAACGAACCTCTTCCCTTGATAGGTGTGTTCTGCCCTGAATTTCTTCTTGACTAACACTGTGTCAAAGTAGTACATGTTGTAGTGAGAGTGGAACTGAACATTGTACAGCTTCTCAATGGTCTGACTGGATTTGCCCTTTTCCTTGGAGACTTTCTTCCCTTTTGCATCAAGCTTGGCCTTTGATCTAAGCTCATTGAGTGTCTCTGTATCACTTGATCTCCTTGAACCACCAGTGGCCTGAGGCACTTCATCATCTTGTTGTTCCTCTTCTTCTTCTTCTCCTGAGACATCTCCAGACACCTCCTCATCGGATTCTTCATATTCACTATCGGACTTCTCTTTCCTCTGCACTTTTGTGAATGGCACTGGAGCAACCTTGGATCCTGTGGCAACAACTGGTTCTTCATCTTCTTCTCCGGACTCAGACTCTTCTCCTTCTGAACTAGACTCTTCTGACACATCATCAACAGCTTCCTCAGTCGGACCAGTGGTGACAACATCTTCAATAGGCTCATCAGTTTGATCCCTGGGAGGATTCACAGCCATGGCAGAACTTTCCTCAACAATTGTTGATCCAGAAGGTTTCTTAGAAGCAGATGGTTCCTTTGCCAATGAGAGTTGATGTGGAGCAGGATCAACTGACTCCTGAGTAGGGCTCTGGATGGATTTCTCGATCATAGAAGGAGTGAGTTCCTTAGGACCTTGTTGAGTCATCACAGCAGGCCTCAGAAATGAGAGGGGTACAACATCAATAGGAGGTGAGGCGGCAGCATGCTTCTTGACTCCTGGAAAGAATGGCTTAGGGACCAAGTCTATCTTCCTTTTGGCACGAGTAGACACCATTGGTTTCTCAGCAACAGCCACTGGAATGGGTGGAATCGTACTAGCAGCAACTGGAACCTCTGGAACAGCAGATTTAGTTGCAGGAGCACTTGGCTTCTTGAGACTCTTTCCTTTCTTCTTGGAAGCAGTTGAGACTGGTGGGGAGGTGATCGGGGCCTTCCCTTCAGAAATAGCCTTTCCTGTAGACACATTTGCAGAAGTATCAGTGGATTTAGGAGCAATTTTTGTACCTTTCTTTGATGGTTCCTCAACTCCGGCAGTTGAAGCAGCATTGGCTAGAGTTCTCAGATTTTTGGGAGACTCCATGATCGAAGCATCCTTCGTTTGAGGAATATTATGAGAAATAGCCGATTGCGATTTTGTAACTGCTTGAGAAGACACGTTCGCAGACGAGGGTTTCGTGGATGTAACCCCCGACGTGGGTAACTCCCCCTGAACCGCCACTCCCGCCTCTTGGAGTTCACTTCTGATGTCCAAAGGGTCCATTACAGCGCCTGATTGAACTTCTTTCTCAAGATTCTCCAGTAGATTGGGGGGCACTTCCCTTCTTGGCTTTCGCTTAGGAACCGCAACCTTCTTGGGAGCAGGAGGTTTTGCTTGAGGAGGAGCGGAACCCTTAGAGCTTCGCGTATTCACCATCGTAAATGCTACAACCAGAACTCAACGAAACTTCACAAAACTAACACTGAATGATCAAGAACAGGGGTTAGTCGAAAGGACGAAAGGAGGGTTGAGAGAAGGGAATCGATTACTCGTAATGAAGAAATAGATTTCTTTCCCGCCCTTAGGAAAACTCAATGATGATTCTTCTGCAGTGAACTTCTCGAAAGAGTAAGTCTGCAAGATTCCATAAAATGACAGATTTGGGCCTCTTTTAGACAAATGGGCCTCTTATAATACTCTCCCCCTAAATCATATAACTCCTGCAGCCCAAAATTAATTAGTTCAAATAAATATAACAAGTATTGGGCTTGAGGAATTAAACCTTTTACACCATGGGGGAAGAGGAGAGGCATATTTCAGTCGATTATGCAGAGCCCAAGATCACGTCTTAGGGCCTCAAATCGATCATTGCTCAAAGCCTTGGTAAAGATATCTGCATGTTGGAGCTCAGTACCCACATGTTGAATAGTCACAACACCATCTTCAACTAGCTCTCGAATGAAATGATGACGGATATCGATATGCTTGGTTCGACTATGCTGCACAGGATTTTTTGCAATGTTGATTGCACTCATGTTGTCACATAAGAGAATCAATTCCTTGTGTTCAATACCATAATCCTTCAGCATTTGTTTCATCCACAATAATTGTGAGCAGCAACTCCCTGCAGCTAAGTACTCTGCCTCTGCAGTAGATAATGAGATGGAAGACTGCTTCTTACTGTACCAACTCACAAGGTTTGTTCCTACATAGAAACACCCTCCAGTAGTACTCTTTCTATCATCCGTGCACCCGGCCCAGTCAGCATCACTATAACCAATTAGTTGCAAGCTGGAATCCTTCGAATACCATATCCCAAGGTTAGCAGTGCCAGCTACATACTTTATGATCCTCTTGGCAGCATGCAAATGAGATTCTTTGGGGTCAGCTTGATATCTCGCACAAACTCCAACGGCATAGCTAATATCAGGCCTGCTAGCTGCAAGATATAGAAGACTGCCAATTATACTACGATATAATTTGCAATCAACACTTTTACCATTTGAATCCTTGCTGAGTTTGTCATTGGTTCCAATTGGAGTTCGAACTGGCTTGCTGGACTCCATGCCGAATTTTTTCACAATGTTCTTGGCATATTTGGTTTGACTAATGAATATCCCTTCCTTCTTTTGAGACACCTGCAAACCTAGGAAATATGTCAGTTCACCAACAAGACTCATCTCAAATTCCTTACTCATAATGCTGACGAATCGATCTTTGAGAATGTGTGAGGTAGAACCAAACACAATGTCATCGACATAAATTTGAGCAATAAGAAATCCTTTGGCCTCCCTTTTTATGAAAAGGGTCTTGTCAGTGCTCCCTCGATCATAACCATTCTCCAGAAGATATGAAGACAGACGGTCATACCAAGCTCGGGGAGCTTGCTTCAACCCATACGGTGCTTTGTTTAACTTGTAGACATGATCTGTATAATGAGGATCCACAAAGCCTTTGGGTTGCTCAACATAAGCTTCTTCCTTTAGCATGCCATTCAAGAAAGCACTCTTGACATCCATCTGATAGAGCTTGAATTCATAGGTGCATGCAATGGCAATCAGTAAGCGGACGGCTTCAAGTCTGGCCACTGGAGCGAAAGTCTCACTGAAGTCAACACCTTCCACTTGAGTATATCCTTGAGCAACAAGTCGAGCTTTGTTTCTTGTAATGTTGCCATTCTCATCCGACTTGTTCTTGAATATCCACTTTGTCCCTATGACATTGACATCCTCTAGTCTTTCTACTAAGGTCCAAACTTCATTTCTTTTGAATTGCTGAAGTTCTTCTTGCATAGCAGAGATCCAATGCTCATCACAGAGGGCGTCCTCAACTTTGCTGGGCTCAATGGTAGATGTGAAACAATGTAGACCAGCTAGCTCTTTGTAGTTGATCCGCTTCTTGTTCCTGGTCTTCCTTCCCTCATTGATGTCTCCAATCAGATCCTCTTCATCATGATTCCTGTGAATTCTTCTGATGGGTGTAGAAGGGCTAGGAGGGCAGTTCTCCTTGTCAGTTTGAATCACTGATGATTCAGCACCACCAGTAGGAGGAAGATCCAGATTGCCTTCATCCTCACTCTCAAGATTCTTCCTGATGTCATCATCAAGATAGTTCTGAAACTTGCTTGGCTTGTCTTCAATGACCACATTGACAGATTCTATCACCTTCCTTGTCTTTGGCAAGTATACCCTGTAGGCTTTGCTGGATGGGGAGTAACCAACGAACACTCCTTCATCACTTTTTTCTTGGAATTTCCCAAGGTTTTCCCTGTCATTAAGTACAAAGCATTTGCTACCAAAGATATGGAAATAAGAGATAGAAGTCTTTTTACCATTCCAGATCTCAAAGGGAGTTTTCAAGAATTTTGATCTCATGTGGACTCGGTTGATCACATAGCAGGCTGTATGCACAGCTTCAGCCCAGAGATTTTGAGGAACGCCCTTTGAGTTTAGCATGACTCGAGCCATTTCCTGGATAGTCCTGTTCTTTCTTTCCACCATTCCATTCTGTTGGGGGGTGCGAGGAGCAGAGAACTCATGCTTTATTCCAAATTCATTACAGAATTCTTCAAAGGCATGACTCTCAAACTCTCCACCATGATCACTTCGTATTCTCTTGATCTTGCACTCCTTTTCAGTGATCAGTTGATTGCAAAGTTTGATGAACACCTTGAGAGCTTCACTCTTTTCCCTGAGGAAATAAACCCAAGTATATCTAGAAAAGTCATCAACACAGACAAAAACATATTGCTTACCCCCAAGACTCTTAACCTCAGTAGGTCCAAACAAGTCCATATGGAGAAGTTCAAGGCACTGAGTTGAACCAGACTGGTCAATTGATCTGTGAGAGGCTCTGTGTTGCTTGTTCTTCATGCAATCATTGCACATCTCAACATTGATGCACCCTGTGAAACCACACTTATACAAGCTTGAATTGTACTACAATATGTCCAAAATGAGTGCATTTTACCTTAATTTATTGCACTTTTAGGTGTATTTCATGTGTTTTTATTTTTCAAGTGATCATGGTTAGATTTGGCTTATTTAGGTTAAATTTACCATGTTTTTATGTGTTTTTAATAAGACTTTGGCAAACCTAATGCATTGCAATGTTGTTTCAGGCATTAAAATGAAGAAAGAAGATGTTCGGAGGTCAAAGGATGCAAAATTCGGAATTTTCAACACTGGAAGGCTCCAGAATGCGCCACATAGGCATGGCGGCGCATAAAAATGCTCTCCAGCGCCACATTATGCGCCACCTCAACACTTGGGAAAATTTCGGATGGAAAAAGCTTCAGGATGCGCCACAATAGCTTGGTGGCGCCTAAAACTGCTCCGGAGCGCCACAAAATGCGCCGCTCCTCCTTGGTGGCGCCTAAAATCACCTTTGTGCGCCACTTTTTGCGCCACTTTCAGAAATTTGGAAATTGTCAGAATGCGCCGCTCCTCCTTGGTGGCGCCTAAAACCACCTTTATGCGCCACTTTTTGCGCCACTTTCAGAAATTTGGAAAATGTCAGGATGCGCCAGCTCTCTTTGGTGGCGCCGAAAACCTCTTCCGAGCGCCACTTTTTGCGCCACAGTCGCGGTTGGGCAGTTTTCTAACCTCCCGAACTCGGTTTTAAACGCGGTTTTTCGCCATTCTTTTCATGGGAGACTCATCCCAGACTGATATTCTCGACAGAAAAGTTCTCCAACTTTGGAGAAGAAGGCCGATAACACCGACCCATGCCGGAGGAAGTGATCAGAGCGTCTTCTCTGACTGTGTTCTTCGCATTCTAGGTGTTGTTTTCCTTTTTTCTTGCTTTGTAATGTTTAGGATTTGCTTTTAAACATAATTTCCTACTGTTTTCATGTTTGTAAATGGATTTCTATGTTGTTCGTGTTAGAAGTATTCTAGAACGGGAGTTCAGAATCACTTTTGAACTACGAATTCATCTTTTATGGAAGTACAATAATAATGATCGATGTTTCTGTGTTAAATTTGGATTAATCTGTAAAGATGTTAAAATTTGCATTAGGATTATGTGTTAGATGCCAACAATTTGATCGATACTCTGTGTTTTTCTAAATCTGCAATTCAAATCATTAATCTGCTAAAGCCTAAATTGATCGATCAATCTGTAATTCGCTATTTTTAGTAATCTGGCAATAATTCTAATCTATCTGCATTCTAATATTATTAATTTAATCCATTTTACCATGTTTCATCGATATTTTACCATAATTATTAGATTATTTACACTATTCTGCATAGTTAAATGTTAGAATCTAATCCGTATGATTTTTGCTTTGCTAAATCGGGAGATAAAAAGTGGAAATTAGATTTTAGTACCGGTCTTGGGAATAAATCATATTAAAATAGATTTTGGCATGTACACGCTGATTTGGGAAATGAAATGTGTCATTTAATCACAATAGGAAAATTTGTATGCTTGGGAAAGACTCAAATTTATGCCTAGACTGATGATTGCAGAATGTTAGATAATTTAATTTGCTTCCATGAAGTCTGTTTTTACAAATTATGAAAATTAGGAAATTGTTATATTTTTAATCTTTATAAAATCATTAATTCTGCTGAAATTGATCTTTTTAGACATTGGGAAATGCTAAATCATTATGCAATTTCACTTTTATATAAAGATGGCATGTTCTAAATCATTACAAGCATATATCTTATCTTTATTTTTATTATTTTAAATTTTTAACTTGCTTTATTTTAAATTTAATGTCACTATTTTTAATTTAATCACCATTAAAATTAAACAAACTCTTTTTAAAATATAATATATATTATTAATGAACTTAAAATGACTAAGTTTTCTCCAGAATGAATTAATATTCTGAATTCCCTTGGGTTCGACCCGGTATTCACCGGTTTTTATTACTTGATGACAACCATCCGCTTGTGGTAAAATATGAGTGGTGAAAATCACCCCATCAAGTTTTTGGCGCCGTTGCCGGGGAATTGTTGTGAAAATTATGTTGTTTTGAGTTCATTTAAATATATTTATATTATTTCTACTTTTTAAATATTGTTATAACTTTTTGCTATTCTATGCCGTGCAAGGGCATCAATCTAAATCAGTGTGTGATCCTGAAAGTTGAAAGAATATTGAGTTCTCATCAAACGAAGAGGAAGATTTGCAAGAGAACAAATGTGAGGATGCGGCGAGATGTATGCAGCATATGTAATTGTGGATTTCAAGTGGATAGTCTCGATTGAAAAGCCACCTACACTTCATTTAAAGGTATTAGCACCACACTTGAGGTACGTATTTCTCAATAAATAGATTACTTTTAATTAAATGCATTACATCAAGTGTTGATATTGGATGCTAGAAAATTTGAGATTAAATTCCACCTCTTGAAAACATTACAACTTTAATGAGTTTTTTTTTTAGGGAATGCTGATATATTAGAATGTTAATTAATAATTTTCTTATGATTGCATTACCTTTATTTAAATTGTTGTATAAAGATGTGCAATTTGACCTTATAACTCATGAATGACAGGATCATGAAAGTGCACCCACCATTTAGACCTTTAATTTAGAAAATGGTGCATTTATCTTTGAAAGCTAATTAGGAAAGGGAATTCGCATACTGCCTTTGCATGCTTAGCAATAGTTATTTATGTCTTTTGCTTAATATGTTTGATTTTATTTTATTTTAGTTTATATACTTTATTTTTTAAAAAAAATGGTTCTTGTTAAAAAAAAAATGGTTCTTGCATGATTTTCATTATATGTAATTTGAAATGATTCTTATGCAATTGAACTGAGACGAAATAAGAATTGGAGTGATCAATAACTGAAAGACTTTTTGTGGTGATTTAAGTAGAATAGGAGAAAGCTGAAATAAATTGATAGAGGGGTTGACGAAAAAGAACAGAATTTCATAGATATTTATAGGAGATGATTAGAACTAGTTAGGATAATTTTTCGTAAGATGAATAGGAAAATGGGTAGAATATTATGTTTCGATTAAGCAAATCACACCCTTATTTTTGCTACAAAATTTGCACGAAAACTAAGTTTTAGATGCCACTCTTCGTAAATGGTTTTCGAAAACTCAGTTAAGCACCGAAAGTAGCACAAACAAGGCATTTTGGGTTTCATTCATACTAATAATGCGTAAAAACTTGTTTGAGCACCACATGTAGTATTAAATGGAATTGTTGGGTTTGTGCCAAACTTGAATTTTTACAAAAGTCCATTCTAATTCATCTCCAATTAGCTCAAATTTAATCATAAATCTTCTAATTGGGCTTAAAAACCTACCCATTTAATGTAAACCTTAAAAAAATAAATAATAATAATAATAATAATAATAATAATAATAATAATAATAATAATAATAAAATAGTCATCTCCCTCCTGTTCTATCTTTCACAGTCCCCTCTCTATTGAATCTCACAACCGCAGTCATCATCCTCAATTTCCTGTCCACCACAGTTCAAAAAATAATAATAATAATAAAAAAATAAAAATAAAAATAAAAATAAAAATAAAAATAATAATAATCTGTTTTTGTTTGTCTTTATTATCATATTTATGGTTTATGCATGTTTTTATTTCGATTTTATATGTCACGTTATGCTTAATTGTTTAGGTCTCTAATTTTGTTAATAAAATATGCCCACCATATTTCTAATTTAATAATTAAGTAGTAAATGTCAAAGTAGAAGCTGAAATGTACTCGATAATTGAAGCTGAAATTGAGGCTCAAGAACCATAGCTTCTCAAATTTGGAGATTTCTTGTTAAAGTGCTTCAAAGCTTCAATTTGGGGTAAGTATAGCTATTCTAGTTCAATAATCCGTCCAATTTTGTGATTTGGTATGTGTTATTGTTAGTATTTGTGTTGTTAATTAAATTTTGGGTTATATAGAATGTGGGATAAAAATTGGTTTAAGTGTATAAATCCTTGTTTAAAATGCACAATATGAGTGTTAGAACATACTTTCAAGCCCTATGCTAAAATTTATAGAGTGTTTGTAAAATTTCAGATTACAGCTCTTTGGAAAATGGTATTACAGTGTCTAAAATCTGAAATTTTCTTATAAAAATGGGTTAAAATAACATGTTTAATCTTTTAAGTTGATCTATGAATATTGTTAACCATGTTGTTTTAATATACATTAATAAATTTTGGTAACATTAAAGCTTGAAACTTCATGTTTTCCTAATTTATGAAAAAGAAACATTTTTATTATAAAAAAACTCATCCTATCAATTTTTAACTAAAAAGGCAAACTTATGTTATTTAAAACAATAAACTAAAAGTTCTTGATCATTAATTCGAATCATTAATAAGAACTAGTTTGCTAATTTGGTGAGCTTTAAGCATTAAAATCTGAAATTTTTAACAAAAAGGGAGCTTTTATAACTTAAAAATGTGTTCTTTTTAATAATAAGTTTTAAGTTCTAAAAAGTGATTTTCTTAAATTTGTAAGAGACTTAGAACTTATAGCTTGTAAAATAAAATATATTGGTGTTGTTTAGATCCCACATTCTAGGTTGATATATGTTTGCTTTATATATTGCACTTAAGTTAAACTTTTGGTTTAAACTTAAGTGTGAGGATGGAGAGCAATGCATATATTTAACACTAACCCGAAGTTTTTGTGTAACCAGGTTCCACAAATAATGTATAAGAAATACCTTTGTTACTTGGTTGGATGTTTTTGCTATGAATATTGGTTTGCTCTGCTATGCACTACTTAGATGTTTTATTTATAGTGAATATGATAAGCATGTGGTTAAGTTTATATTTATGTTTAAGTTATGTTTATGCATGTTTTTAATTCTAATAAAATAGCTCTTACTTGAATCATGTTAAACTGGAATGTTGTGAGCTATTGATTTGTAAAAGGAAAGTAAATAACCATGATAATTGATGAAGAAGCGGGATTAATGTTGTTGAAGTGTCGAATCTTTATGATTTTACACAATGCAGGCATTAAAATCAATAAATTATGATATATAGATCATATTAAAAAAGTTGAAAATTTTATCTATTTAAAAGGTATGATCTAATTTAGTCTAACTTTTTAAATGCATGCTATATTCTTATTTTTGAAATTAAAAAGTTTTAATCCCACATTTTAAATCTTTCATTATGCACTTAAACTAAACTGGTAGTTCAGTTTAAGTGTGAGGATGGAGGAGTTTCTATTATGATCACATTCCCGAATTTCTTCATCAACAGGTCCATTTAGTTTATTCAATGTATAAATCATTTATTTAATACATCATACAGGGTTGAGTTATCATAAAGAATGAGGGTATATTTTGCTATAGCTGTTGGCATTTTGCTGTAAATTCTGCTATAGAACTTATGATGTTTTGCTTTTGGTGAATTCTGAAATTTATTATCTATCAAATCTGTCCATACTTATTAAAGTTGTTGGAAATTGCTGTTAAATGTTATAATTTGAGTTATGGATGATGTTTTATGATTCTGATTACTTAAGGAATTCTCATATGCACTAACAATCATATTTGCTTGAGTAATTGCTATATATACATATTAGAAGCAGGATATGCCAACAAAGGAGCAAGATGACAGCCGTGATGATGAAGTGAAATTCAAAGCCCCAAACATGCCAGGTGTGATCTTTTCATGTTTTAAGTTTACTAAATTGCATGGGAATAAATGGTAAGAGCTTAGTTATGTTTTTAATATTTCCCTGTGCTTTAGAATAAATATGGTAAATGCTTTAGGTTGGATATATTGAATATGTTATATTAAATTGTATTTTCACAGTGTGCTATTATTTGAATTACCACATCACAGCCAATCTTAAGAGAAATCTGAATAAGTCTAATTGTTCTGCTTAGATCCGATTTTACAACTTAATGAGCATCATGATTCTTAGTTTAAAGTCCTAGACTTTGTTAAATTGTCATGTTAGTTGTTCAAACTTTGGTGACGATTCTATTTACCTTGCAAAAAGCTTTTTGATTAATTAGACTGGTTTATTTGTTATGTGGAGAGTTATCATTATTTATATATGAATATGCTCGTTCCATGTCTCCTTAAATGCTTAATTACAATAAAGTCAGAGTAAAACCCCTATTTAAAAAAAAAACAAACAAAATGAAATGAAGAAAATCAGCAATTAAATCTTGCAAAAAGAAAAGGAAAGAAAAATTAGAAAATGCAAGAGTAAAAAAAAAAGAAAAAAAATCCGAATAAAGGGGTATTAAACAGAAATTTATAAACTCTTGGCTATAAGACTGGCACGTATTCTTAGACATGAGTAGCTTTTGGAATTCAACCGTCTACAACTCAGCCAAAGTGTCTAGAATAATTGTGAAACCGAGTCATTAATTGAGCAAATTTGAAGACAGGAATAGAAAAGCATATTTACATTATTCACTCTCCCATTTTGAGTTGCTATGTGTGATTAATCTGCTTTTTGTACTGTAAGTGCTTTGGATACCTGGTTTTGATAGCTGATGCATGACAATTTACCTTGTTCTAGCACATTAAACTTTTGAATCTTTTTAGCTCATTGCGTTGTTGAAATCTATGATTAGGCAGAACTGTAGAGACTTCATCTTTATTATCTTGATTGGCATGTTGATGTGTTAATTAATTTCATTGCTCAAGGGACGAGCAATATTTAAGTGTGAGGATGTTGATGCACCCTGTGAAACCACACTTATACAAGCTTGAATTGTACTACAATATGTCCAAAATGAGTGCATTTTACCTTAATTTATTGCACTTTTAGGTGTATTTCATGTGTTTTTATTTTTCAAGTGATCATGGTTAGATTTGGCTTATTTAGGTTAAATTTACCATGTTTTTATGTGTTTTTAATAAGACTTTGGCAAACCTAATGCATTGCAATGTTGTTTCAGGCATTAAAATGAAGAAAGAAGATGTTCGGAGGTCAAAGGATGCAAAATTCGGAATTTTCAACACTGGAAGGCTCCAGAATGCGCCACATAGGCATGGCGGCGCATAAAAATGCTCTCCAGCGCCACATTATGCGCCACCTCAACACTTGGGAAAATTTCGGATGGAAAAAGCTTCAGGATGCGCCACAATAGCTTGGTGGCGCGTAAAACTGCTCCGGAGCGCCACAAAATGCGCCGCTCCTCCTTGGTGGCGCCTAAAATCACCTTTGTGCGCCACTTTTTGCGCCACTTTCAGAAATTTGGAAATTGTCAGAATGCGCCGCTCCTCCTTGGTGGCGCCTAAAACCACCTTTATGCGCCACTTTTTGCGCCACTTTCAGAAATTTGGAAAATGTCAGGATGCGCCAGCTCTCTTTGGTGGCGCCGAAAACCTCTTCCGAGCGCCACTTTTTGCGCCACAGTCGCGGTTGGGCAGTTTTCTAACCTCCCGAACTCGGTTTTAAACGCGGTTTTTCGCCATTCTTTTCATGGGAGACTCATCCCAGACTGATATTCTCGACAGAAAAGTTCTCCAACTTTGGAGAAGAAGGCCGATAACACCGACCCATGCCGGAGGAAGTGATCAGAGCGTCTTCTCTGACTGTGTTCTTCGCATTCTAGGTGTTGTTTTCCTTTTTTCTTGCTTTGTAATGTTTAGGATTTGCTTTTAAACATAATTTCCTACTGTTTTCATGTTTGTAAATGGATTTCTATGTTGTTCGTGTTAGAAGTATTCTAGAACGGGAGTTCAGAATCACTTTTGAACTACGAATTCATCTTTTATGGAAGTACAATAATAATGATCGATGTTTCTGTGTTAAATTTGGATTAATCTGTAAAGATGTTAAAATTTGCATTAGGATTATGTGTTAGATGCCAACAATTTGATCGATACTCTGTGTTTTTCTAAATCTGCAATTCAAATCATTAATCTGCTAAAGCCTAAATTGATCGATCAATCTGTAATTCGCTATTTTTAGTAATCTGGCAATAATTCTAATCTATCTGCATTCTAATATTATTAATTTAATCCATTTTACCATGTTTCATCGATATTTTACCATAATTATTAGATTATTTACACTATTCTGCATAGTTAAATGTTAGAATCTAATCCGTATGATTTTTGCTTTGCTAAATCGGGAGATAAAAAGTGGAAATTAGATTTTAGTACCGGTCTTGGGAATAAATCATATTAAAATAGATTTTGGCATGTACACGCTGATTTGGGAAATGAAATGTGTCATTTAATCACAATAGGAAAATTTGTATGCTTGGGAAAGACTCAAATTTATGCCTAGACTGATGATTGCAGAATGTTAGATAATTTAATTTGCTTCCATGAAGTCTGTTTTTACAAATTATGAAAATTAGGAAATTGTTATATTTTTAATCTTTATAAAATCATTAATTCTGCTGAAATTGATCTTTTTAGACATTGGGAAATGCTAAATCATTATGCAATTTCACTTTTATATAAAGATGGCATGTTCTAAATCATTACAAGCATATATCTTATCTTTATTTTTATTATTTTAAATTTTTAACTTGCTTTATTTTAAATTTAATGTCACTATTTTTAATTTAATCACCATTAAAATTAAACAAACTCTTTTTAAAATATAATATATATTATTAATGAACTTAAAATGACTAAGTTTTCTCCAGAATGAATTAATATTCTGAATTCCCTTGGGTTCGACCCGGTATTCACCGGTTTTTATTACTTGATGACAACCATCCGCTTGTGGTAAAATATGAGTGGTGAAAATCACCCCATCAACATCAGCTTTCTTGAGGGATGGTAAGCCCTTGATGGCACCTGTTCTGCCTAGTTTGATCAGGTCCTTGAAATTTAAGTGACCTAGCCTTTCATGCCAAAGGTGAGTCAGATATGAACCTACACCTGCATTCTCAGCAGACAAACAAGATTGACCAAACAAATAACAATTATTACGGGACCTAAGTCCTCTCATAACACATTCCTGTTTAGAATTAAGCACTTCACAGTACTTCTTGTCAAAGGATACTTTGAGGTCATCATCACATAGCTGGCTAATACTGATGAGGTTGGCACAGAGACCTTCCACATGGTGAACAGCTTCCAGATCAGGTAGTTCAGGACAGGTTAGTGAACCCATACCAACAACCTTGCCTTTCTTCCCATCACCAAAAACAACATATCCTCCATCAATCTTCTTGTAGTTGGACAGGAGATCTTTGTTGTCGGTCATATGACCTGAACATCCACTGTCAAAGTACCAGGCCAATTTCCTTCCATCGTTGGCAGAAGTTTGAAATGCCATGTGACATACCATAGGGTATTTCACACGCCATTCTCTCCTAAGCATGCTTCTTTTCAGCTCCTCATTTGGCCACATGACAGGTCTGCCTGACAAGGCATCTCTGGCAAGAATGTGACACGAGCTAGTCTGATGCCCATAGGTTCTGCAATACTCGCATTCTAAGGGTACAATAGGAGGAACTCGACGTCTGGTAATCTTCTTAGAGCCTTTGACTTGAACCTCCTTCTTTTCAGTGACTCTTACTGGGGACTCATCAGAGGATGTTCCTTCTTTCACAAAGATTCTTTCTTTAGAGCTGGAACATTCTTTTGAGTAGCCAATCCCGCGCCTATCTCCATGAGCCCTGGTAGATGATAAGATTTCACTGAGAACATCCTTCCCTTTGTTCAGTTTGCTTGTCAGCTCTTCAGCATTTGCAACCTTGGTTGTGAGATTTTGCACTTGATCACTCAGATTGGTTACTTGTTGCTGGAAATCTTCCTTCTGTTCCATCAGGGTGGTGACCGTCTCTGTTAGAGTGTCATTTACAATTGACAGGTTTTGGACTTGCTCACTGAGGTTGATCACTTCTTGCTGAAAGTCATCTCTTTGACTGGATAGAGAAATGACTTGTTCTGATAGGGATCTGTTTGCCACTCTGAGTTCATCAGCCTCTACAGCTAGTTCCTCATTCCTGAGGGCAAGATCCTCGACAGTTGGTTCCAGAGAATGAACCAAATAGTGCATTCTGTCATGATCTTGTTGAATCTCAAGGAGTTCCTCCCTCTGAGTTTGATATTCTGATTTGTAAGCTTCAAGTTCTTGATGAGTCTTTTGAAGTTCTTCCCATTGAACATGAAATCTGGCAACGAGCTCATCAAGATCCTCTCTTAACTCTGAATGATCTCCTCTGACAGTCTCAAGCTCAGAGCGGGTAAGCCTTAAGTCCTCCTCAGTCATTTCCAGTTTCTCATAGGTTTCCTCATAGAGGTTGTTGAGTGCTTCAATAGTTTGATTCTCTTGCCTGTGAGAAGAGGAGGAGGGACCTTCATCAATAGAAAAAGGGGAAATGCAAGTAGGAACGTTACCAGTATCAAGTTCAGACTCAGAGTCTGAATCCCAGGTTCCAGCAAAGGCCACCCCACTCTCCTCATCACTGTCACTGGAGCTGGACTCTTCTTCCTCACTGATGGTAGCACAATAAGTCTTTTTGTTGCTTGAGGACTTGTTCTTGAGATTAGCACAATCAGCTCTCACATGACCAAATCCATCACATTCGTAGCACTGAGGACCTCTAGGATCAGTAGAGTCTTTGATCTGCTTCTTGTCAGGTTTAGCTGACTTCTTTTTCTCGGATTTCTTCTGTGAGGAGCTTTCACCTTTCTTGCTCTTGAAGGTTTTAGGCTTCTTCTCCCTCAGAAACCTGGCAATTCGTTTAGACAAGAAGACAAGATCATCATTCTCATCATCTTCGGGGCTGGAATCATCTGCAGCAGGTTCAGATTGAACTTTGGACTCAGATTTGAAAGCAACCGCCTTTCCTTTAAAGTTCTTGCAGTGATCCATTTCCCATGTCTGGAGAATCCCCATAAGTTCATCAACAGAGGTTTTGTCATAATCCTTTTGGAGCTCCAGAGCTGCAATTTTAGGGTTGAATCTCTCTGGAAGAGTACCTACAATTTTCCGAACTATCTCCTGGGAGGAGTAGAATTTACCAAGCTGCTGAGCTTGATTTGTTAGTGTACGAATTCTATTAATATAACTACTAATAGACTCATCCTCCTCCATATGTAATTTATGCATTTGAGCTTCTAAAGAGATAAGTTTAGAGATTCTAACAGGGGCCGAACCTTCATAGGAGTTAACCAAGATCTCCCATGCTTCATTGGCTGTGGTACAGTTGCAGATGAGACTATATTGATCTTCTGAGACAGCACTGAAGATTGCATGAAGGGCCTTGGAGTTCATCCTTGAGGCAGTCTTGTCATCAGCAGTCCAATCCTTCTTCTCCTTAGGTTTGATCGCATCATCAACTTTGACAGTTGGGGCTTCATATTTGAAGAGAACAGCATCCCAAGCTAAGTCATCAATAGACATAAGATACGAGCGCATCTTATTTTTCCAGAAAGCAAAGTTTGTCCCATCGAGCAACGGAGCTTGGTTGAAGGTCCATTTTGGATTCATCTTGCTAAAGAGATCTCTCCCTCAAGAGTGTGGCTCTGATACCACTTGTTAGGTCCACGGAGTAGCAAGATACACACTTTATGCAGAGGTTCACTGAATATTATGAACTCAAACACCCAACACAGATTAATGTACCAATATAAATATCAAGCACAGCAGAATAAAAACAAGCATAAGGTAAATCAATGAGACACGAAATTGTTTACCCAGTTCGGCCTTCGGCCTACGTCTGGGGGATACCAATCCAGGAGTTATTTTACTATGTGTTTTAAGATGGTAAAAAACCACACACACTAGCAAAATAAAGAGAATGACTTCACCATAAACTCCAAGCAGATAGTTGTTGGAACCAGACACTCTCCAAGTTCTGGTATAGGATCTCCACCTATTTCAACTCCCCAAAGCTCCTGCCTTGAGTTTCCCTTGGAGCAGTCCGTGAATCACTTCTCTTGAACATGATGAATTTGATCGATGTAGCTTATCTCCTGTGAAGCCTTTGGACAATCTCCTCAAGTAGTTTAATCATCTCGTAATCAATCAAGGAGGAGGTCCAAGGCTTAGTCGATTTAGCAGCAATGGATAGAATCTAGGAACAGGGGGCTGCAAATCGAACGAGGCTTCTCACAAAGTATTTCCGAAAGCTTAGAGAGAATTCAGAGTGTTTCCAAAGATTGTAAGAGTGAGAAGTTAGCTTCCATCCCTCTGAAATCTCTTTTAACCAAGAAGCCGCAAATCTGGAACGGTCACCTGCAACTAGCCGTTACTCACACAGTGTCCGTTACTCACACAACGTTCAAACTCAATTCACTAATCTGAGGGAGGGTTCCTGCAAAATAAACATTAGAGAATAATCTCCCCAGATTAGGAATAGAGTCGTTGGGCTGGAGCAAGTCTTTCAAAAATATTCCACGTCACACAGAAGACTGCCGCTCAGGAGGTTCATCCGAGGAGTTCGATCATCGACTTTGAACTTCCAACAAAACCTTGACTCAACACCCATTCCAAGGAGCAAGCACCGGTTTGGCAGTAGTCTTTCCAATATAAAGTTTGGCCCCTCCTCCTAATCCCGACCCGTAGCATTCAAACTTCAACCAAAATAAAAAGCCAAAGAAACCCGACGTTAGCAACATCCTCGCGTACGAAGCGGCAACAATCTCAGATTCTCATCAGCTATACACGATCAGATCTTACAACAGCAATGGATCACAGCAACATCGCCAAAAAGTGAGCAGGCCTCCAATACTCGAACAAAATCAATCTAATCTTCTCACCTACAAAACAGAAAATGATAAGTGCAAGAAATCAATTTATATTTTTATGCCTTCTCCTTCAACCCCAACCTGCCAGTTCACTTCAGCTCAGAATATCTAAGCCACTGTTCCACCACTACACCATTACACGCCCCCAAATTCGTGCTGATCGCATCAGCATTCACAACCAAACCTCCATTTTGTCACCGCCGGATGCCCCTATTCTGGCCCAGTGATCTGCAAGGGCATTTCTCTCCCTCATGATATGTTGGAATCTCACCTCCCCCGCACATTTCAGTAAAGATGTGATAGGTCCCAACAGTCCATGGAAACGCCAAGGTATCTCTCTCGGATTGCCTAGCCAGTTCACCACATTATACGAATCGCATTCAAAAATAATTCTTTGTAGTGGAAAGCCGTGATCACGTATAATAGCTTGACAAACCCGACTAATGGCTGTTACTTCTGCCTCTGCCGAGTCCGTGTGGCCAATATGATCGGACAAAATAAAGATCACCTTGCCATCAGCATCTCTAATAACACCCCCAATACCGGCCGGGCCTGGGTTGCCTAGAGAAGATCCATCAGTATTTACCTTCCACCATCCCGGGTCCGGCTTAATCTACGTCAGACCTCGTCTAGGAGCTTTGTTTCCCACCCTTCTCAAACTTGGCAGGGAATCACCGAGCCACTCCTCCATAGGTCCCTGTCCACAGTCTACAAAGTTCACGGCCGCCTTCTACCACAATCTGATATGCCATTTAATTCCCTCTACAACTGCCGCCTTATCCCACGCCTTTCCTTTGAAGATGGCCTCATTCCGGCACCGCCAAATCGCCCACAAGATCTCCAACCCTGTGATTCTCCATGCTTCCTTTCGATTATGCCGTATGTCATAACCCAACCACCATGACAACAGTATCTTGATATCCCCTGGCATCACACACGTCACCCCAAACCATTCTGCCCCAGTATACCACAAAGACTAACACACTCGCATGTGCAAAATAAGTGACTCACCGACTCAATTTCTTTTGAGCAAAATATGTACTGAGCTGCCCCCTGCTGTATATTACCAATATGAAAGAGTGCTTCCCGAATTGGAACAACATTATGTATGGCCTTCCATGCTAGCAGTCTAACCCTCGTCGGAACTTTTACTTTCCACAATGTTTTCCGCAACCAATGCGAGTTCACCCTGTCCGTTCCAAAATTCCTTCTACCGTACGATCGAACTGTAAACTTACCACTGCCCTCGCGCAACCATACCATCCTATCCTCAAGAGATATGTTTAGGTTAATCGTGTTGATAATTTCCACAAATTCGCCCCAAACCCCATTTTCCCAATCAAACAGGGGTCTACAAAGCTTGATGTTCCACTCTCACTCCATACCCCTCCATATCCCGTACTCCTCAACCGTCCCAAGTTTGTTCACTGCGAGAGATTAAATCCTAGGGAATATGTCTCTCAACCTTCTATCTGCCGGCACCCAAATATCATCCAAGAAGCGTGTCGTCCTTCCATTTCCAATTAGAATTTTAAAATTCTCCCTATACTTTCTTCCTGGCAGACCCTCCCAACTCTTGCTAATGTTGCCCCAAATTGATCTATTAACCCTAAGAGCTGGAATCAGCGGTGAATGTCATCCATAGTATTTTTTGTCGATCACCTGTTTCCATAGACAATTCTCCTTCCCAAACCTGCAACTCCATTTAAGTAGCAATGCTTCATTAAGCCTCGTCGTATCCCACACGCTCAATCCCCCATCCACCTTATGAGAACTAATCTTTTCCCAACAAATAGAATATAACTTTCTAACTCCATCCCACTCGTTCCAAAAGAAACTCCTTTTTTAATTTTTCCAACCTCTCAGCTACCGTTCTAGGCACCTTGAATAGGGATAAATAATACGTCGGAAGAGAGGACATTACGCTTATAATTAAACATAGTCTTCCGGCCTGTGATAGCATCCGGCCTTTCCACCCAGCTAATCTAGACTCCACCTTCTTAATAACCGGTTGCCAAACCTGGATTCCATTTAAACGGCCTCCAATGGGAATCCCCAGGTATCGCATCGGCCATATCCCGACCTCGCACCCCAATAAATCAGCCGCTTCCTTGGTAGAATCTTTCGCACAGTTAATTCCATAAATATTACTCTTTTGGTAGTTGATACATAGCCCGGTTGCTAGGGATAAACAACACAGGATGCGTTCTATGATTAGAACCTGTCGAACCTCCCCTTCACAAAATATTATCGTATCGTCCGCATATTGGAGGTGTGAAATAACTGGCCCCCCATTACCCGAATCCAGCCCCTTAACCATCCCCAACTCGACAGCCCTCAACATCAACCTGTTAAAGATTTCAACTAGTAGGACAAACAGATATGGGGAAAGCGGGTCGCCTTGGCGGAGTCCTTTGTGCATGTTGAAGAACTTTGTAGGCGAGCCGTTCACTAACACCGCGGCTGAAGCTATAGTCACGCACTCTTCTATCCACCCAATCCATTTTGATCCAAATCCCAACTCTTTCAACAACTTGAACAATGCATCCCATGATACGTTATCGTATGCCTTGGCGAAGTCCAGTTTGATCACAAAACCACTCCGTCCGGACAGTTGGGTCTATTGAATTACCTCATCCGCTATCAGAACTCCATCAAGTATCTGCCTCCCCCGGATAAAAGCCATCTGAGCTTCTCCCACCAGGCGATTTAAGACTCCTTGAAGTCTTTTCACTAATACCTTAGCTACAATCTTATATAAGCTACCAACGAGTGAAATCAGACGGTAGTCTCCAAAGCTTGATGGATTTGCCACCTTGGGGATTAATGCAATGAAGGACCCGCCGACCTCTTTAGGGAGCTTACCTTCCTGCTCAAACTGGATGAACAACTCCAGTACCTTTCCTTTAACAGTCTCCCAATATTTCTGAAAAAACTTTATGTTGAAGCCATCCGGACCCGACGTTCTATCCCCATCGCAACTCCACACCGCCATCCTAATTTCTTCTTCTGTGAAAGATCTCTCCAACCAAGTACTATCCACAGTATCAATTTTTGATACACCAAGGTTGCCAACTTGGAATAATACAGCGTCCGACTTTACAAACATTTTCTTGAAGTGTAGATAAGCTGCTTCCTTAACTTTTTCTGGCTCATCAATAAGCACACCGTCCTGACTTATGGCCCCTATATATCCTTTACGCCTGTGAAGAGTGGCCGAAGCATGGAAAAATCTCGTATTTAGATCGCCATCTTTGACCCACCTAACTCTTGATTTTTGGTGCCAACGGCGTTCCTCTGCAAGATATAAATTTTTTAACTGCCCTTTCTTCACCCACAAAGCTGACCTATCAACCTCTCCCTGATCCTGCCCCTGATAACTATTCTCAATTTCACTAATTTCGGCCTCCAACTTCTGAATTTTCTTCTCCAGGGCAACCGCACTGAAACCGTCCCATTGTCTGATCTTAGACTTCAAGAGCCTTAATTTTTGGCAAACTGTATCATGTCTATTTGGATCACTTGCACTGCTGCCGTCTCCCCACACCGCCCGAACAAGATCCGAGAATCCCCTTTCCTCCATCCAATAATTGTAAAAACGGAATGGTTTGGTCCCCAAGACTTTTCCCCAGTCTCTAATCACACCGGATAGTGGTCCGACAAGATTGAATCGCCTCTTCTCTGTGCTAAACCTCCCGCCCCATCTAACCAATTCGGGGAGATTAGGAATATATCCAGTCGGCTCCGCGCCCTACCTCCCCTACCAGTCCAAGTAAAAAACCCGGCCTCCATCGGAAGTGTTACACCCCCGTTTTCCCATCTTAAAAATCACAGCGGAAATTACCAAAAGGAAAGCGGGGTTGTTACCGCCACACTTCCAATTAAGCTCGCCCTGGCCTTGCCTTGGCTAAATTAATTAAAAGTACTAAGGCTATTTAAAATAAATACAAACATTATTTAAACTGTTACCTAAATTTAAAAATATATTTAATTTAGCAAAATATCAGAGTTTAAAATTACAATAACTGTGACCAACTATTAAAACGACAACCTTACTACAAGTAGAATATTATTTAAAGTAACCACTGTAAAAACGATACTGACTCCCTTGCACGTGCCCGTGATGCTAATGAGCTTGACAAATATCAAATTCTAAAAAAGTGAGTAAGTAACATTTATCAGCACACCGACTGAGTAAATAAATTTTCATCCATTGGACAAAAATAAATAATTAACTACGACTCAACAGTAAAAGGCATGTCAAACAGTTGCAATAATTCAATCCACGTGCAACTCAACTATGATGCCTACAGCCGGGGTATCTCATAGGACCTAGCATGCCCTCATAATGACCGAAGTCAAAATATGAGTACACAAGGATGGCCCTACCTTGCGATCTAGAAAATGATTGTGAGACCCTTGGTCAAACACAATCCTGTTCATGGGGTTCCCTTGGATAACCCACGAAATATCTCACGAAGATATCCACCTCTGGGGTATATCTCGCATAATAACAATTCAATAATTCACATGCCACACACTGAAATTTCACTTTTCACATGCATGGCCTAGCCCCAAAATTAATTTAAACACATAATTGGGCAATACCTCTGCATAAATAAATTGCATGAATAAACCCTAACATTATTAAAACACGAAGGTATTTAGACATGCAAAAATTTAATCCTACGACAAATCCCGTAGAATAAAAATTTACTTACAATTTCTTCAGACGTTAGCTACTAACTTCTTAAGAATCGGGGTAGGTGATCACTGCTACGCCTCACTATTCTCTCTTATTTTCTTTCTACACTCTCTTTCTTTGTTTCTTTCACTACTTACTTCCTCCGTTTCTCTGATTGTGAATTCTATGTAATAGGCCAAGGTATTTATAGAGGTTAGAAGCAGGCAAGTGAAGTTTACTGCATCATCAATTTACCTTGCATGTGATCCACGTCCACTACTTACTCACCCCATTTGTTCATTAGTCATCAACCTATACTACTTACTCATCAAGGCTACTACTGAGGTGTACGAAATTTCTGAATTGTTCATCTATTCCTTTGATCTGTAATTGACAACTAATCGTTACTATTACTTATATTACTATATTTATTATTATTCTATACAATATGTTACCATTAGCTATCCTATCTCATAGGAGTTGTCATTAATAGCTATATATTTTAAACGTAGGCAGCCATGCAAATCAGCATGTTCATGTCGTATTTTAATTCTGTGATTTAATATTTGTTTACTAATACAAAGAGAGAGATAAAAATATACTTGTTGGGAGAATGTAAGCACAAGTTAATTTCATACTTAGTGTTGTAACAAGGTAGGAAAAATTCTATCATGAATCTTAGCTATCTTATATAAATGAATATATAACAAATAAATAGTAGTCATGTATCACATAAAGAAATAAATATTCGGTTGCTAGTAATACACAATGGTAAATTCAACATGGATTAAATATCATTATTATTGTTATAATTATGGAATATGAGTCTCACTTGTTGTCAGCAGATGGGTTTTGTGTTAAGAAGTAAGATTAACTATATAAAACTTGTTAGAGAAATCACTACCTAACTAATACTATTTTCAAGTATTTAACTCAATTTAATTTCTAAAGAAATACCAACAAATTATTTCTTTAAAATATTATCAACACAAGGGTATTACAATTACATTTATCTAAGCTATTACAATTAATTAAAAACCATAGTTATACACTATTGGTCGGATCTTATTACCACTAGGTTATTAGTGAATTTTATGTTAATAAAATTAACTATACTCAACACAAAAGTTGTTCGAAACTAATATCTAATTAATACTATTCTCAAATCAACTAAATTATTTTCCCTTGGAAAATAATTCATTTCTCTCAAACCAATCTCTATCTTGGAAAATATTAATTTATTTTCTTAAGAAATAATACTAAATTACTTCTTTCAAAATTTTATCAACATAACTAAATTTTAGGGTATTACAGGAAGATCAATCAATCCCAACCTATCGACAAATTCTCTAAAATCTCGCATTGAACCCGAATCCTCACTAACACCCACCCTCTCCCCTTCCGACAAGACAGCGTTGAAGTCGCCACTGATGCACCATTTTTCCCCATTTGACGTGCTGCATTTCTGACTTAGAATTTCCCAGAACTCTGCGCGTTCCCTCCTGCAATTAGGAGCATGCACGGATATAACATTGATCACCCCTTCCCTCCCTGTAATATGACCCCTCAACCAAATATGGTTGTGACTTTTATCCATAACTCCAAAGGAACAAAGATCAACATCCCAAATAATTAAGATGCCCCCAGCATTACCCATCGCCGGTTGAAAACAAAAGTCGCAACTCTTCGACCCCCACAACCTATTTACCAACCTCTCTTGAATTTCTTCCATCTTAGTCTCTTGATCACAAAGGACTGTTGGCCTCAATCTCTTGCATAGCCTCGAAATAGCCCGGCGCCGCACACCCCCGTTCAACCCCCGCATATTACATGTAATTAATCGCATATCAACCGTCCTACCACAAATCATCAACCCCCTGCCTATCACAACCTGACCAGCTCCTTACGGACCCGCTCAATCGCTTCCTGCCTGCCCTTCTCACAAACCAATCCTAACTCCTCTGCTAGCTCAAGTATTGCCTAGTCTACCAATTTTACCCCGTCTTGTGTCCTATATGTAGAGAATTGTAATTGAGCGAATTGTTCTTCAATCGGGCATCCAGCCTCGTGACACGCCCTTCTCCCAGCCTTACCATGAAAACTCGCCTTGCCCTTTTTTGGTTGACCCCTACGGTGCAACTTCTTCCTCCCCTTCTTTACTTGATTTATTGCCTCCTCAATTCGTCTGAATTCGGGGTAATCCGATAACTTCTGACTCCTGGCCAAAGTAGGTTCCTCACTGGAATTACTTGCAGCCCCCAATACACCTTCACCCATAGGATCTACCCTCTCCACCCTACCCGCGACACCCCCAACACCTACACTTTCCATTCCCCCCCCCCCCCCAACCAGATTCGTCACTCACATCCCGATTCTCCTTAAAATCGAATTTATTCCCAACACTCCCCGCCTCCTCCGGACATATTTTCCCCTCTTTGCTCGACTGGATGCTCAACTCGCCTCTATATTGTGAGTTGGGTTCGACAATATCCAACTCAATCTTAGAGGTTGTTCCAGACGAAGGAATACAATTTTGATTGGGCCCCTGAAGCCCAACTCCACTACCCCCCGACGGCCCAACATCTGACTTACCAAGCCCGACCACACTACTACCCGCACCCACCCCCGAAGGACCATCCACTAAGTTGACTAAGCCCACCTCTCTACTACCCAAAATATTCTTCTCCCAAAGACCACCCGGCCCAGTGATAATGAGATCCTCTCCCACTGCCCATCCTTGCTCCGCCCCAAGTTCCCGGTCCCTAGATTCTTGGACTTCTCAATTGCCTGCTGCATCATGATGATTAACTAGCGCCGCCCTCGTTTCTGACGAACAGTTATCCCCACACTCGGCCTGAATACAACTTTCCACTACCCTAGGAGAAGGAGTCCCGGAGTTCCCCGGTATTGGCAGCTCCGGAGTCCTGCTCACTGTTCCGTTGCCGGAATGACCGGCCTCCTTTGAATTATTGCTCGCTCCAGCGTCAAGCTCCGCCACCACCACCGCCTCACTAAAATTTGCGACAATATGGACCTCAACAATGCAGTCTCGCACTTTTACCTGCTTTTTGATCGGAATATTCACCACATCATGTACGGCTACTAAGATTTTCGCCCTATCCAATCGTTTTTTCTCAAATGTTTCTGAATCGATTGTTACCACCCTACCCCAACCTTGCACCAATTGGCGGAAATTCTCGATGCACCATCCTGTGAATGGAAGACCGAAAACATAAATCCAAACTAACTGTCGCCGAACCACGGACCCCTCCTCCCACCTCCTCTTCCATTCAACAAACAAGTGATCGTTTCGATCAACCAGAAAACTCTCCCTCTTGCCCGAACTTTGGAACATCACAATAAATAAATGCCCTCCGCCGTACACAATCTCGTCGCAGTCTCGATGATCATTGAACAACCAATCTTGAAAATCAGAGAGGACCTCCAGGCTATTAAGTTCTACCAACGTGGCTCGCTGAAGTCTTATTACATCATTTTTAACCTCCGTAAACTGAATCACTTCTGATTCATGGATCCCCGCATAGGGTTTGTTCTTCCCTCGAGTCACTTCTGCGTATGTTCTCTCATCCCTCCATGCAGCTGACCCTTGAATCATGGAACCCGCTCCACTAACTCTATTTACTTCCTTCAGCTTGTTCCACCAATACCCACCTCGGCCCTCAACTTTAGCCTTCTTACTAGGTACTGCCCAATTTACTCGTAGGTTCCTACCCATCCAAAGCCTACCATTCATCCTGCGTATGGCTTCTTCAGCTTCAGACCTTCTATTGTAGCGAAAGAAACCAAACTTCAACCCATTCTCAGGCCATCTTTTGTGTGGTACAAACCAGTCGCGGACCTTCGCCACCTTGCACATTTCATGCAGTATACCTAGATTGGCGGCACCCGACGGAATGTTCCCAACATACACCCCGAAATAAGCTCTGTATTCATTGGCACCAATCTTTCCACCTTCGTTACCGCCTGGTGTGATACGCCCTCTCCAACCGGCCTCTCTCGAACCTCCACCGCATCGAACCATGGTCTCCCCGAGTGCATCCTTCTTCCTAATCAGATCACCGCCTTCTCCTTCCTCCCCATCCTTGCTGGTCGGGCCTGATGTTACTCCAATCGCCTGAGCCTCCTTGCTGCCCATTCGCCTAATTATTATATTATAGAGTATTACACCAACACAAATAGAATAGATCGATTAGAAAAAACCTAGCTACAGTATATTATCTCCATGTACCCTATATTGGAAATTAAGTTGTAAATACCTTGTTCTAGTTGTTAATTTCCAAGTACATATAGTTTAATTATTTACCTAAAACTGTACATGTGTGCCCAAACCCAAACGCAAACCCTGTATTTCAATTACTTAAAAGCAGAGATGAAGATGGTTGATTAAAAATTACTTAAGGGGCTAAAGTTTTTTCTTTTTGTCATCCAGATTATTAATTGTGGATGCTCTCATTCAGATACACACTCCATGTTTGAAGTTTAATATCCCCACACCCCATATACATACCTTTATATGTACAACAAGTTCAACATTATATTCAACCATGATCTATATAGCTCCTTCCACTGGTTCAACAATAGTTAACTAATATTCAACAATATCCAAACATATGTTAGAATGTTAAACTTAATTTTGTAATAGATAATTCTAGAAGAAGATTTTAAGATAATAGTATGAAAATTCTAGAAGAATAAAGAGGAAGAGAATATGATAGAAATTGATAGAGAATTCTAGAGATGTGTAGGAATGATCAAGAAAATATTTAAGAATTATTGTAATGTAATATTTGCTAGATTTATCTAGAATTATCCATGCCTAGTATAAATAGGTGGTGGCAAGGATCATTTTGCAACAACACAACAAGAAGAACAAGTGAGTTGAGTTGTAATAAAACTTTCTCAAGCATCCTTCTCTTCTTTCAAACCTTTCAAGCTCCATATTAACACTTAGCCTCTAACCTCTCAAATATAAAACCATACGTCCACAAATATTTACACACCAAAATATCCCTTCCTCCATATTTTTATCCTCCAACAAAGTGGTATCAGAGCCATAAGGTCCTCCTCCTGTGAAAGATGGCTAACAACCTACAATCTTTCCAAGTCCCTTTACTTAATAAGATCAACTTTGATAATTGGAGTATCAAGATGAAGGCACTTTTAGGTGCTCATGATGTTTGGGAGATTGTAGAGAGTGGTTACGAACAACCACAAGATGAGGCATCACTATCCCAACAACAAAAGGATCGGCTACGAGATGTAAAGAAGAGGGACAAGAAGGCTCTCTATCTCATCTACCAAGCATTGGGAGAAGATGATTTTGAGAAGATCTCAAGTGCAACCACCGCTAAGGAAGCATGGGAGAAGCTTCAAGTATCATGCAAAGGAGCCGATCAAGTTAAGAAGGTACGCCTCCAAACTTTGCGTGGTGAATTTGAGTCCCTACAAATGAAAGAGTCCGAGTCCGTTTCGGATTATTTTACTAGAGTTTTGACGGTATCAAACCAAATGAAAAGAAATGGTGAAAAATTGGAGGATGTTAGAATAATGGAAAAGATATTGCGTTCACTAACTCCCAAATTTGAGCATATTGTGGTGACTATTGAAGAAACTAAAAATTTGGAGGAGATGACTATTGATCTCTTGATGGGGTCACTACAAGCATATGAAGAAAAACATAAAAGAAAGCAAGACATAGTTGAGCAATTATTAAAATTGCAAGTGAGGCCAAAAGAGAATGATGAAGGCCCAAGTGATGATCGTTTTGGGAGAGGTCGTGGACAAAGTCGAGAACGTGGACGTGGACGAGGAAGAGGACGAGGACAAGCAAGAGGGGGCTATGCAAATAGTGGAGAAAGAAAAGAATTTGGTCATGGAAGGAGTAACCTGAAGTCGAGGTATGATAAATCTTCTATAAAATGCTATAATTGTAATAGATTTGGGCATTATGCTTCCGAGTGTTGGAAAGAAAAACAAAAGGTTCAAGAGAAGGCCAACTTCGTTGAGAGCAAGAAGGAAGAAAATGCAAGTGTGCTCTTGGCATACAAAGGAGAAAATGAAAAGCAAGATGATACTTGGTACCTCGATACGGGAGCAAGCAACCACATGTGCGGCAAAAGGAGCATGTTCGTGGAGTTGGATGAATCGGTAAGTGGCAATGTCTCCTTTGGTGATGAATCAAAAATTCCAGTTCAAGGAAAAGGAAAAATTTTGATTCGCTTAAAAAATGGTGGTCATGATTTCATCTCGAATGTCTATTATGTGCCCAACATGAAAAATAATATATTGAGTTTGGGACAACTCTTAGAGAAAGGTTATGATATTCACTTGAATGATTATAACCTTTCAATAAGAGATAAGGAAAATAATTTGATAGCGAAGGTGCCAATGTCGAAGAATAGGATGTTTCTACTAAATATTCGGAATGATGTAGCAAAATGCCTTAAAGCTTGCGTTAAGGATAAGTCTTGGTTATGGCATCTACGGTTTGGGCACTTAAATTTTGGAGGATTAGAGTTGTTATCAAGGAAGGAAATGGTAAGAGGATTACCATCCATCAAGCATCCTGACCAACTATGCGAAGGATGTATACTTGGGAAGCAAGCTAGAAGGCCATTCCCAAAGGAGTCAACCTCGCGAGCTAAAAAGCCGTTGGAGTTAATCCACGCCGATGTTTGTGGACCGATCAAGCCAAGTTCTCTAGGTAACAACAATTATTTCCTGCTCTTCATTGATGATTTCTCTAGAAAAACATGGGTGTATTTCTTGAAGCATAAATCAGAAGTATTTGAAGCCTTCAAGAAATTTAAAGCTGCCGTTGAAAAGGAGAGCGGACTAGAAATCAAATCCATGAGAACCGACCGAGGTGGTGAATTCACATCCAATGAGTTCATGGCGTATTGTGAAGCAAACGGGATCCGGAGGCCTCTCACTGTTCCAAGATCTCCTCAACAAAATGGTGTAGCAGAGAGGAAGAATAGAACCATAGTGGAGATGGCGCGCAGCATGTTGAAGACGAAGAATCTTCCAAAAGAATTTTGGGCAGAAGCAGTGGCATGCGCGGTGTACCTATCCAATCGATCTCCAACTCGAAGTGTATGGGGAAAGACTCCACAAGAAGCATGGAGTGGGAGAAAGCCCGGAATCGCTCATCTAAGAGTATTCGGGAGCAAAGCATATGCTCACGTGGCAGACGAGACAAGAAGAAAGCTCGACGACAAGAGTCAGCCATACATATTCATCGGGTATGACTCTAACTCTAAAGGCTACAAGTTATTTAATCCTGATACAAAGAAAACTATCATAAGTCGAGATGTGGAGTTTGATGAGGAAGGAGCATGGGATTTTGGATCCAACATCAATAATTACAATTTCATTATTCCACAACTCGGAGACCAAGAAGAAGTTGAGCAAGTAGAAGAAGTTCAGGAAGAGCCAGTGACTCCACCTGCTTCACCAACGCAAGAAGCTGGAGACTCGCCACCATCGTTTTTGAATGAGAGAACTACATCACGAGTGAGGAGCCTCAATGAGATCTATGATGACACTGAAAGGTTAGAAGATCTCACACTTTTCTGCTTATTTGCTGATTGTGAACCATTAACCTTTGATGAGGCAGCACAAAGCAAAAAGTGGAGAAAGGCAATGGATGAGGAGATCAAATCCATAGAGAAGAATAATACATGGGAGCTAGCAACATTGCCAAGAAATCACAAAGCAATTGGAGTCAAATGGGTGTTTAAGGCAAAAAAGAACTCTAAGGGAGAAATTGAGAGATACAAAGCAAGGCTCGTTGCTAAAGGATATAGTCAAAGAGCCGGAATTGACTATGATGAGGTATTTGCTCCCGTGGCTCGCCTTGAAAGTATAAGACTAATAATTTCTCTTGCAGCCCAGAATAGATGGAAAATCTACCAGATGGATGTCAAGTCAGCCTTCTTGAATGGAGTGATTGACAAAGAGATCTACATCAAGCAGCCACCAGGCTATGAGGTGAAAGGGCAAGAAGACAAAGTCTTGAAGTTGAAAAAATCTCTATACGGGTTAAAGCAAGCACCAAGGGCATGGAACAACAGAATTGACAAGTATTTGGAGGATAATGGTTTCACAAAATGCCCACATGAGCATGCCCTTTACGTCAAAGTTAAAGGTGATGATATCTTAATTGTTTGTTTGTATGTAGACGATCTTATCTTCACCGGAAACAACCCAAAGTTGTTTGAAGAATTCAAGAAGGCTATGACCAAAGAATTTGATATGACTGACATCGGGCTGATGGCGTACTACCTCGGTGTGGAGGTTAAGCAACTTGAGCATGGAGTCTTCCTTGCACAAGAAGGCTATACGAAGGAGATTCTTAAGAAGTTCAAGATGGAGAACTGCAAGCCAACAAACACTCCAATGGTCAGTGGAAATAAATTATCCAAGCATGATGAAGGAGAAAAGATAGATCCAACAATGTTCAAGAGCTTGGTTGGAAGCTTAAGGTACTTAACCTGCACAAGGCCAGATATTCTATATGCTACAGGGTTTGTGAGTCGCTTTATGGAGAATCCAACCACTACACACTTGAAGGCAGCAAAAAGAATTCTCAGATATCTCAAAGGTACACTCAACTATGGCCTACTTTATTCAAGTACTAATAATTATCAGCTTGTTGGCTATAGTGATAGCGATTGGGCTGGAGACAATGATGATCGAAAGAGTACAAGTGGGTTCGTATTCTTCATGGGAGGTACTGCATTCACTTGGATGTCAAAGAAGCAACCAATTGTGACATTATCTACGTGTGAAGCTGAGTATGTAGCTGCCACTTCGAGTGTTTGTCATGCTATCTGGCTAAGGAGTTTATTAAAAGAGCTTGGATGGCCACAAGAGGAGCCCACAAGGATTTATGTGGACAATAAGTCAGCGATTGCATTAGCAAAGAATCCAGTATTTCATAATCGGAGTAAGCACATCGACACTCGGTTCCACTACATTAGAGACTGCATTGCGAAGAAAGAAGTCCAAGTGGAGTATGTGAAGTCAAAAGATCAAGTCGCCGACAGTTTCACTAAACCCCTCAAGTATGAAGTGTTTGCAAGACTCAGGAGCTCGCTTGGAATGCAAAATCAAGTTTAAGAGGGGGTGTTAGAATGTTAAACTTAATTTTGTAATAGATAATTCTAGAAGAAGATTTTAAGATAATAGTATGAAAATTCTAGAAGAATAAAGAGGAAGAGAATATGATAGAAATTGATAGAGAATTCTAGAGATGTGTAGGAATGATCAAGAAAATATTTAAGAATTATTGTAATGTAATATTTGCTAGATTTATCTAGAATTATCCATGCCTAGTATAAATAGGTGGTGGCATGGATCATTTTGCAACAACACAACAAGAAGAACAAGTGAGTTGAGTTGTAATAAAACTTTCTCAAGCATCCTTCTCTTCTTTCAAACCTTTCAAGCTCCATATTAACACTTAGCCTCTAACCTCTCAAATATAGAACCATACGTCCACAAATATTTACACACCAAAATATCCCTTCCTCCATATTTTTATCCTCCAACAACATATACTATACAAGTACTGATCAAGTATCCAAAAGCTAAGTAAGCTAAACACTATCCGGACCACGATGGTTACTTTTGGTTGCATGACTCGGTGTTATTGTATTGTCCAATTATACAATTTTTTTTTAAAAAAAAAAAGAAGAAAAAAAATCACCGCTAGAAAATATCATAATTTTTTTTTACGAGAAAAAATATTATAAATAAAAATCGATCGGTCGAATAGTGCGTTATAAATTATACTCTTCCACTTGTGACTAATAAGCGAAGGTTACTGCGGGACAATTGTGAGTTAAAAATAATATGTATATATTCTGAGAAAGTAATTAGTGGAATTGTGAGTTAAAAATAATATATACTCTATATTCTGAGTAAAAGTAATTAGTGGCAGACATCTTAGAAATGCACCAAATTATTTGATTTCTTCACATCTGTATATATACATTTCACCTGGTGAAACTAATTAGTTGGGCATATGATGTTCATTAGATGTCAATCTCTTCCCTCCATCGTTCTTTATTTATTTATTGTTACTGCTATTTTTTACTTCTCATTTTCGTTTTGCGGACTTCGGCGTATAACAAATTTTTTTAAAAAAAAAAATTAAAAAAATTATACTCCCATAGTTTGTGCTATATATGTCCTATATGAGTATATTGTTTCCATAATTTTCCAAATACTTGTCTTGGTCAACCACTGTATAGTAGGTCTTATCGTTTTTCTTTTTTCCTATATCTAAGAGAGAGTATATATGTTTTCATTTTGGAATGTTTTTCTGCCTTTTTGTCTTTAGAAAAATAATTATTTGCAATTTTAAATTACGATGTTGCATTGAATACCCAAGCAAGTTTTTTTTTTAAACAAAAAAAAAACCCATCGCAATTCAGAAGTCATGGAGTTATGAAAATTGTGAACTAATTATATGGGTTGGATCAAATTAAATACACTAATTTATATATTATATATGCATGGATCAAATTTTTAGGTCTAATATACAACTCAATATATTCAAGATCATAAATAAATCACTAAATAAATACGGAGTATAACAATCCTACCTTTTTTTTTTGGTGAACTAACAATCCTAACCTTAATACCTAAATAATTACAGATAATCATATATGAATATAGTTTAAATTGAAGGCAGCAAAGATGGGAACAAGAATCTATATGGTACAGCTTAATTTCCCACGTACTGTTGACTGTGCTAAAAAGGGTTTCCTAGTCTCATTAGGACTCGATTAACATAATCCATACCAAAATTAATTTGTTAATACATACCAAAACTTGAAAAAAAATCTCTGCCACACAACCCATTAATTTTCTTGGAAAATAAAATAAAATAAAATAAAAGGGGTTCACGGGTTTGCTTTCTGTTGGAGGGAAACAAAGGGTGCTTGACAAATGGATGGTTGATTTTTTTTCTGTATGTATCTTCAACAATGGAAAATACATACACATATAAATATATGTGCATCAAGTCTAACTGTCTAAGCAGGTCCCATAGCGACAAATTGCCATTTTTTTTTAAAAAAATGGGTTCACGGGTTGAGATATAGAATGCCAGAAAAGGACAACATATTTACCCATAATTAAAAAAAAAAAAAAAGGTTCTATTACTTTGTCCCATCTAGAGCTGTAAATAGAACAAACAGTTCGTGAGCTGAGCTCGTTTCGATACGTGTTCGTTCGTTAACAGCTCGTTCGGTAAGTTAAACGAACCGAGCTCAAACACATAATTTAGTTTGTGTGTTCGTTCGTTAAGTTCGCGACAGTTCGAAATTCTTTTTTAATGGAATATATATTATAAAATATAAATATTTTATCTACTTGTTCTTTCCATTTTTCATTTTTATTAATTTCACATTTCTCTCATAAATTATATTACAATATACATTACATTTTCACACCTAATTTAATTCTAAAATAAATAAATTTATTAATAAATTAAATGGTTTGTTAACTGAGCTCGACTAAGCTCGTGTTCGTTCGTTATTGGCTCGTTCGTAAGGTTAAACGAACAGAGCTCAAACATGAAAATTGGCTCGTTAAGATTTTTGGCTCGGTTCGTGTTCGTTCGTTAAGCTTAACGAACAGAGCTCAAACACTTGAAGCTCGGTTCGGTTCGGCTCGTTTACAGCTCTAGTCCCATCGAAGAGTTTTTCTGTGGTCATGAAACTTTTGGGGTTTGATTCACCATAAATGATTAAATTGGGGGCATTTTTGCAATATTGGGTTCTTGGACGAGCATCCGTACAAGGAAAAAAAATCTTCTCTTTTAATTTCAGCCACAAAAAAGATTTCATGCTTTTTCTTCCATTCCCCCACAAACCCTAACTTTAGCTACTTTGATTTTTATTTTTTTTTTTTTTTTGTTTGTGGATTACATGAGCCTCAAATTTGTTTTGGTGGAGCCAATCTTGTAGATATTTTTTGAAGTACAGTGATGTTTATTTATTCATTTTTGTTTCTGATTGATGATATTTGTTGTAGATAAAATTAAAAATGTCACTTGGCTATCTGGAGTGTAGGTTAGGGTATTGGAAAATGTCAAATGCATTAGGGTTTAAATAGTTAAAATGTACTGTGTATGTTATACTGTAATAAATTTTCTGAATTTTGTTAATAATGAGTTGTGTTTAGAGATAATTAAGCTGTCATTTATTGTCTGTGTGTCTCAAAGGTTATATGAGAATCAGATTCTTATGTAGGTCTGAATAAAAATTATCTTAGATCCAATTACAGCCTACCCATTTAAGAATTCTAAATAAAAATTATCTCATGATCAATCATGTGTGGCAATGTTTGCAGAACACGGAATATGTGTGTTATTACAACGCTCGAAATAAATCGTACTTCTACAAGGTACAAACATAGGTAAAAGCTAAACTATCTAGAATGAGGGTGGAATCTTCTAGAATTCTTTGTCGGAACACTTTAGTTGGTGATCGATCAGCTTCACCATAGGCAAGGTAATACTACCTCCGTTCTCATATAAGTGAATCATTTGCATAGTAGTAACTATTCATTTGGTAACCTTAACTAATTTCTTAGACATAGTTATATAAGAAAAAACATAGTCATGTGAGATCTTGTTAGATTCGTCTAATCACATAGTTTTAGAATATCAAATTTTTATATTTTTTTTTACTTATATACAATTTGAGTTATAAACATCTAAAAATGTGTCTTGGACTGCGTGAAATGCACGAATGGTGCATTTATATGATAACAGAGGAAGTAATTCAATTTCAGAATGGAGTTGAGCAAATTTCATTTTTGATGGCGCTTTTAATAACACTACAATATAATCATGTCGATATTTTTTGAGTCCAGAGCTATACATAGTGGCTTTAAAAGATCTCCTAATCATTTGTAAATTGAAATTTTATTTATTTAAATTTTTTTTTTTGGTCAATTTAAATTCACTGCAAAGAAGCTGTGGCTGGTGATGCCTCTTATTGCAAATTTGATTTTTGCGATGCTTTTTATTTTTTTGGTCTGCTAGAAATTCTAATTATGAGACGATGTGTTTAATCGCAATATTATTTTAATTATGGTGATTATTGAAACTTTATTCTTTGCAACATTATATTATATTCGCGCGCGCATATATATATATATATATATATATATATATATATTGATCATGACCCAATTTAATTTGATGATAGTTATATTTAAAATGTGGCATAATAATGTTAATTATGTTAAACTAACAATAATTGTCATGTGAAGACAAAAAGAATATTGATAATTAAAAGAAAATTCATATTTATTAATAAGCTAAGCAACACAAGGTTATAGGAGTGGAAAACAATTTGATTATTAAGTGGAGTTCAAAATTTACGTATTACTATTAAAAAAAAGAATTCATTGAAACAATACTTAAAATGATTAATGTTATAAGAAGACTTTATTAACTAAGTTTTCAATGTACCAAAAAATCATCCTATATCCCTATTATTATGAGTTATGCTTACATATACTGAATAATCATATATATACACACTTTGAATGAGTACAAAAATATAAAATTGTTGGATTAATAAAAGCTCCCTAAACGACACCTGAGATATTTTAGCAATAGAGAGATACTGTACATACAAATACAATTATATGATTGGGCAAGTGTATGCAGGAAAAATTTAAGTATACATACAATACAAGTAATGTGTGGACCAAAATCTGTACTAATTAGGCTTATGAGCAGACAAATATGGTATATATGGGGTCATGCTTCCCTATTTACGGCCTCTAATTTCAATTCTTTCTTGTTGTTACCTTAACAAAACAAATGCTAATAATAATAATAATAATAATAATAATAATAATAATAATAATAATAATAATAATAATAATAGTAATAATAATGATAATCATTATTCTGAACGGAGAAACCCTTAACTAATAATGCATGCATTCACTACTCTCTTGCACAATAATAAACATAGCTTATAGTTTTAAGATTCTTGGATTAATTAAAAACTTAAAATATATAATTGCAATAATAATTAAGTTGGGGTTCAAGCAAGCACAATTCAGCTTTTGGGATACAAATTTAAAGTAGAAAAACTAGTTCAGGAAACCCTGATTGGATTAATTAATTATAGTAAACTTGGAATGGCCATCTCTAATAAGTCACACCAAATGAAATTCCTTCATTCAGTGTGGGAATCTGCACATAATTATTCTTCTTCTTTTGTCTATAAGTTTGACAATAAACTTATTATTATGCATGTAAACAAAACATGTGAATGTCTAGTGTTCAACATCCATGTTCATGCCTTGATCATAAGGTTAGACATGTGAAAGTCTTGAAATGTATATGCCTTGATTATGAGGTTAGTAAATAGTGAGAGGATAAAAAAGTTTATAAATAGCCTATGTAATGTATTGAGAAGTTAAGTTAGAAAAATTTTATGCAAGCTTAATACTTGTTTCATTTCATAGCCATAATTATTACACTTTATCCATTTTATTATCCCACTTTTAAACTTCCTTTCTTTCATCATTTAATCCCAATTTCCATTACAATACTTCCACTATAAACACAAGCTAATAAGCCATATACCATTTTATTGTACACATACATAAATAAAGATAGTTATTTCTATAACACGTTATCAGCACGAGGAGACTCTGTCCAGATTATCATTTGAGGTATAATCTCTTATTTCTAAACTTTCAATAAGATTATGGCTAACCTTGCAAAACAGGAATTTGCTCCCTTAACCGTTGAAGGAAGCAATTATATGTCCTGGGCCCGAGATGTAAAAATGCATCTTACTTCAATGGGTCTGGAAGATACTATTGCTGAAGGCAAAAATCCCAGCCATCAAAATCAGGCAAAAGCCATGATTTTCTTGTGCCATCATATCGAAGAGGCACTTAAAATGGAGTACGTGACTGTGGAATCCCCACTGGCATTGTGGGAAAAGCTGAAAGAAAGATATGATAATCTTAAAAAGACGGTGCTTCCAAAAGCCCTTGATGACTGGACAAACCTGAGACTTCAGGATTTTAAAACAGTCCGGGAATATAATTCCGCTGTGTTCAAAATTACGGCCCAATTGCAATTATGTGGGCAAAAGATATCTGAAGCAGAAATGCTTGAAAAAACGTATTCTACGTTTCATGCTAAAAACACAGTATTGAGTGAGACATACCGTCAAAAAGGTTTTCAGAGATATTCTGATCTTATCACCTGCTTATTATTGGCTGAACAAAACAGCCTATTGTTGTTGAGAAATCATGAATCTAGGCCCGCAGGTGCAAAACCGTTCCCTGAGGTGAACGCGGCTCAATCATCGAAATATGTGCGTGATCGTGGGCACTTTAAAAATCAAAATGATGATCGTGGCCAAAATCGGTATCACAATCGAGGCAGAGGTGAATCATCTCGTCAAAATAATTATCGAAATAAGCCTCGATTTGAGCAAAATCGCAGATATGATACCAGAAGGCCTTACAAACCACAACAAAGAAATTATGCAAGAAAGCATAAACAAAATGATGAAATTTGTGATCGTTGTGGAATTAAAGGCCATATGGCTCAAACATGCCACACAGCTAAACACTTAGCTGAACTGTATCAGGCCTCGAAACGAAAAGAAAGACCAGGTGTTGAAGCACACCATAATGCCCACGATGATACTTATGATGATATATTAAATGATAATATCACGCACCTGGAAGCTGATGATTTTGTTGAGTCAGATACTGTTACCAAATAATATATTATATAGATATATATATATATATATATATTTTATACTTATCTTTTATAATTCCTGTTTAATATAAATAATGATATCTTATACTTCCCTTTTATTATCCATGTATAATATAAATATGCTTTTGCATTAATAATATTTATATTGCTGATGTTTAATAACATTCTTATATTCTTGTAAAGAAATGGATGCTGGAAATTCAAAAGTCGGAGATGATATCTGCCTCATTGACAGTGCAACAACGCATAGCATTTTGAAAAGCAAAAGCTATTTCTCCAATTTAAAATTGGAAAAGACCGTAGTGAAAACTATAAGCGGTAATGCAAAATGCATTGAAGGCTCCGGTAGAGCTGTTATATTTCTCCCAGAAGGGACAAAAATGGCAATTGAAAATGCCTTGTTCTCACGCAAAGCTCGAAGAAATTTACTGAGCTTCAATGATATTCGAAAAAATGGATATCACATTGAAACTTCAAAATAGGCAGATCACGAGTATCTTTTGATAACTCGAATTGAAAATGGCAAAAAATTTGTGAATGAAAAATTGCCATGTTACTCCTCTGGCTTATACTATACAAAAATATGTGCCGCAGAAATACATAACCTAGTAGGCTTGAAAGCTACTAGTGAATTTATTACCTGGCACGATAGACTTGGGCATCCTGGCAGTGTAATGCTGAGGCGAATTATTGAAAATTCAAATGGTCATACATTGAAAAGGCAAATGATATTGAACCCAAATGAGTTCAATTGTGCAGCCTGTTCACAAGGGAAATTGATAACCAGACCATCTCCAGTAAAAGTGGGAATTGAATCCCCTACATTCCTAGAAAGAATTCAAGGCGATATATGTGGACCTATTGATCCACCGTGTGGACCTTTCAAGTACTTTATGGTATTAATTGATGCGTCATCACGCTGGTCACACGTTTGTTTATTATCAACTCGCAATTTGGCATTCGCAAGATTACTTGCACAAATTATAAAATTGCGAGCACAGTTTCCAGATCATCCGATAAAGAAAATACGCCTTGATAATGCTGGAGAATATACATCACATGCATTTGATGATTTCTGCATGTCGATTGGAATTACTGTTGAACATCCTGTGCCTCATGTGCACACGCAAAATGGTCTGGCAGAATCATTTATTAAGCGATTGCAATTAATTGCAAGACCCTTGTTAATGAAATCAAGACTCCCTGTTTCTGCTTGGGGACATGCTATATTGCATGCAGCCGCACTTGTGAAAATAAGGCCGACAAGCTATCATAGCTACTCCCCTACACAAATTGTGTTTGGAAAGGAGCCCAATATATCCCACTTGCGAATTTTTGGGTGTGCGGTTTATGTACCGATTGCGCCACCACAACGCATAAAAATGGGACCTCAAAGAAGGTTGGGCATATATGTCGGGTATGAATCACCCTCGATTATTAAATATCTTGAGCCAAAAACGGGTGATTTATTTACTGCAAGATTTGCAGACTGTCACTTTGATGAAACTCAATTCCCGACATTAGGGGGAGGAAATGATCAACTGAAAAAGGAAATATCTTGGCAAAGTCCATTTGATTTCCTTGATCCTCGTACAAGGCAATGCAAACTTGAAGTTCAAAGAATTGTGCATTTGCAGGGAATTGCAAATCAATTACCCGATGCTTTTAATGATGCTGCTAAAGTTACAAAATCATATATAAATGATGCAGCAAATGCACCAGCCAATATAAATGTCCCAGAAGGGCAAATTCCAAGTGCAAATGAACCTACTGCACGCCTGAAGCATGGTAGGCCTTTGGGTTCCAAGGATAAAAATCCACGAAAGAAGAAAATTATCCATATGGGTGATAAATCAATCACAGATGATACTCCCGAAGGAGAAATTGATTCAACCCCCGAAAAGGTTGAACCTGAAAATATTCACCCAGAAGAAAATGAAGTTATTGAAACTTCTTTCAATTATATCAATACTGGGAAATGTTGGAACCGAAAAGAAACAAACGTTGATAATGCCTTTGCATACAACGTTGCACTCGATGTAATGGAAAATAACGAGGATCCTGAACCAAGATCAGTTGAAGAATGTCGGAAAAGAAATGATTGGCCAAAATGGAAAGATGCGATTCAGTCTGAACTAGATTCACTGAATAAACGAAAAGTATTCGGCCCTATTGTCCAAACACCAAAAAATGTGAAGCCTGTTGGCTACAGATGGGTGTTTGTGAGAAAAAGAAATGAAAATAATGAAATTGCCAAATATAAGGCAAGGCTTGTAGCCCAAGGTTTTTCACAACGACCGGGAATTGATTTTGAGGAAACATATTCCCCAGTTATGGATGGAATAACATTCAAGTATCTAATGAGTCTAGCAGTACGAGAAAATCTAGAAATGAGGCTGATGGATGTTGTTACTGCATATTTATATGGCTCATTGGAAAATGATATTTATATGAAAATACCTGAAGGGTTTAAATTACCTGAGTCTTGCAACTCAAAATCCAGAGAAACTTATTCCATCAAACTGCAAAAATCGTTGTATGGGCTCAAGCAATCTGGCCGAATGTGGTACAACCGCCTCAGTGAAAGTTTGATAAAGGAATGCTATACAAATGACCCGATCAGCCCTTGTGTATTTATAAAGAAAAATGGGTCAGAATTTGTGATCGTCGCAGTCTATGTTGACGATTTAAATCTAATTGGAACTCCTGAAGAGTTGAAAAAGGCAGTCGAATATCTGAAAAAGGAGTTTGAAATCAAAGATTTCGGGAAAACGAAATTTTGCCTTGGCCTACAAATTGAGCATTTGGAAATGGGCATATTTGTTCATCAATCAGCTTATACCCAAAAGGTATTAAAGCAATTTCGAATGGATTATGCTCATCCGCTAAATAATCCAATGGTCGTTCGGGCACTTGATCCAGCAAAGGATCCATTTAGGCCAAAAGAAGATAATGAAGAGCAACTTGGCCCAGAAATTCCATATTTAAGCGCAATTGGTGCGTTAATGTATCTTGCAAACAGCACGCGACCTGATATCTCGTTTGCAGTCAATCTACTCGCAAGATACAGCTCTTGCCCTACTCAACGACATTGGAAAGGCATAAAGCATGTTTTTCGCTATCTCCAAGGAACAATTGATCTTGGGTTATTTTACCCAAAAGACTCTCGACATGAGTTAATTGGCTATGCCGATGCAGGTTATTTATCAGACCCACACAAAGCCAAATCTCAAACAGGCTATATCTTCACGTGTGGTGGAACTGCTATCTCTTGGAGGTCAATGAAGCAGACTCTAACTGCTACTTCTTCTAATCATGCCGAAATATTAGCAATCCATGAAGCAAGTCGAGAATGTGTTTGGTTGAGGTCAATGACTCAACATATATTGAAGAGTTGTGGTTTAATCATTGAACCACAAATGCCCCCAACAATTTTATTTGAAGATAATTCGGCTTGTGTAGCCCAGTTGAAAGGGGGTTATATCAAAGGAGATAGAACGAAGCATATTTCACCAAAATTCTTCTACACTCATGATCTTCAAAAGAATGGTGAAGTCGATGTGCAACAAATTCGATCAGAAAATAATTTAGCGGATCTATTTACCAAGGCATTGCCGACTGCAACATTCGAGAAGCTCGTGAAGAAAATTGGAATGCGGCGGCTTCGAGATTTAAAATGATGTCCAAATCAGGGGGAGCATCTGATACAAGAATATTGTACTCTTTTTCCTTCACTTGGATTTTTTCCCACTGGGTTTTTTCCAAGTAAGGTTTTAACGAGGCATATTCTTCGTATTGACGACATTCAAGGGGGAGTATTATGCATGTAAACAAAACATGTGAATGTCTAGTGTTCAACATCCATGTTCATGCCTTGATCATAAGGTTAGACATGTGAAAGTCTTGAAATGTATATGCCTTGATTATGAGGTTAGTAAATAGTGAGAGGATAAAAAAGTTTATAAATAGCCTATGTAATGTATTGAGAAGTTAAGTTAGAAAAATTTTATGCAAGCTTAATACTTGTTTCATTTCATAGCCATAATTATTACACTTTATCCATTTTATTATCCCACTTTTAAACTTCCTTTCTTTCATCATTTAATCCCAATTTCCATTACAATACTTCCACTATAAACACAAGCTAATAAGCCATATACCATTTTATTGTACACATACATAAATAAAGATAGTTATTTCTATAACCCTTATATATTTATTTACGTTAAACATGGAATTACTGAAAATTCAATTGTACATAGATTTATTTTGGTCATCATATATACTATATATATATATATATACACTTTTTTTTTCCTTCCTCTCAACCAAAAGTAGTATTGAACTCTTTAAAGTATAAATTATCCCATTTTGTCAGTGTAACCATCATGCATTAAGTTGGATTTTAAGATACTTTTAACGAACCTTTAGAGGTGTGGCTAAAGCGCATATATATGTTCTTTAAAGTGTATTTATGTAATACTAAGTAACAATTTAACAATAGAAAAAAAAAAACAAAACAAAACAAAACAAATTATATGGGACAATGCATGCATTTGGAAGAGGCAATACACTTATAGAGTTTGACATGTAGAAGAAGAGGATTAGAGATTAGAGGAGATTAAAATTAGAGAGGTGAAAGTAATTAAAAATGAGTATATGGGAATGTAAAACAGGGTTTGGTGACAGGAAGAGATGATGATTAAATTGACATGACAAGCTCTCCGTATCATGTGAAGTGTCCTGATTCCAATGATTATTATAAAAATAGGGGAAAAAAAAAAAAAAAAAACTGATGGCTATGCAAGAACGATACTACTAGGTACAATAGCAATATATAATACCCTCTCCACCTCTTTTTTCTCTCTGCTTCTCAAATACTCACAACCAGCTGCAGCACACGTGAACTATCAAACAAAACACAGTTTCAGGCTTCATATATCAGGCAGCACTCCCAACTCCAGCCCAGCCTCTGATGATATTTTCCAGTCTCCAGAAAACCACCCCCACATTTCACTCATACTCATATATACAAGTAGTGTAGTAGTATTAGTATATAATAATACAATTTACAATTTTGGGGTTTAGCTAACTCCGAATCTGGAGGAAACCCAAGAATTCATCATCAACTGCACTGCACCACATACATATTATTATTATTATTATTATTATTCACTACTTTTCCTAATTCAATGAAGGAAAAGGGCTGTGAGATTGAAGCATTAGGCATCAATTACGCCATCCACAATCGCACCACCACCACCAGTACCGCCGCCGCCGCTTCTGGAAAATTGCAGCAGGACCCCCCTGGAAAGTCCCGGCAGGTCCTCCGGGATGTCAACCTCACGGCCAAGCCCTGGGAGATACTCGCCATTGTCGGCCCCAGCGGCGCCGGCAAGTCCTCACTGCTCGAAATCCTCGCCGGAAGGATCACGCCGCAGTCGGCTTCTGTTTACGTGAACGGGACGCCGCTCGACAAGGCCCGGTTCAAGAAGCTGTCCGGGTACGTCACGCAGAAGGACACGCTGTTCCCTCTCCTGACCGTGGAGGAGACCCTGAGGTTCAGCGCCAGGCTGAGGCTGAATCTCCAGGAGCCCGAATTGACCGCCCGGGTGAAGTCCCTGATGGAGGAGCTCGGATTGAGCCACGTGGCGCGTGCCAGGGTCGGGGACGATAGGGTCCGCGGGATCTCCGGCGGGGAACGGCGCCGGGTTTCGATTGGAGTCGAGGCGATCCACGACCCCAGAATCCTGATTCTGGATGAGCCCACATCGGGGCTGGACAGCACGTCGGCCCTTCAGATCATCGACATGCTGAAAACCATGGCGGAAACCCGAGGCAGGACGATAATCCTCAGCATTCATCAACCAGGGTTCAGGATCGTGAAACTGATCAACTCCGTCCTCCTGCTCGCCAACGGCTCCGTCCTCCACCACGGCTCCGTCGACTTGCTGGCCGTCAATCTCGTCCTGATGGGACTGGAATTACCCCTCCACGTCAATGTCGTCGAATTCGCCATCGAATCAATCGAAACAATGAAGCAGCACCAGGAGGGGGAGGCGCCGCCGCAGCCGCAGCAGGCGACCCTGATGACAAAAAACAAAGTCATTGAAGAAGGCGGCCTGAGCAAAACAGGCAGGTTCACTCTACAGCAACTCTTCCAGCAATCCAAAGTCAGGGACGAGGAATCCATCGACGCAGGGATCGATTTCTACCACCGCGGATTCCCCAATTCCCGATTCACGGAAACCCTAATCCTGACCCACAGGTTCTGGAAGAACATCTACAGAACCAAGGAGCTCTTCGCCTGCCGGACAATCTCGATGCTGGTCTCAGGGTTCGTCCTGGGCTCAATTTTCTACAACCTCAAGGAAGATCTCGTCGGCGCGCAGGAACGCGTCGGCCTGTTCGCATTCATCCTGACATTCCTGCTGTCCAGCACCACAGAAGCCCTGCCAATTTTCCTACAGGAGAGGGAAATCCTGATGAAGGAAACCTCGAGCGGAAGCTACAGAGTCTCGTCCTACGCCATCGCCAACGGACTCGTCTACCTGCCGTTCCTGCTCATCCTCGCCGTCCTGTTCGCCGTCCCCGTGTACTGGCTCGTCGGCCTGAACCGGAACTTCACGGCGTTCGTACATTTCCTGCTGCTCATCTGGCTGATCCTCTACACGGCCAATTCCGTGGTGGTGTGCTTCAGCGCTCTCGTCCCCAACTTCATCATCGGGAATTCGGTCATTTCGGCGGTCATGGGATCGTTCTTCCTCTTCTCCGGCTACTTCATATCGAAGCACGGCATCCCGAGCTACTGGATTTTCATGCACTACGTTTCGCTGTTCAAGTACCCGTTTGAAGGGTTCCTGATCAACGAGTTTTCGGGATCGGACAAGTGCCTGGAATACGTGTTCGGGAAATGCCTGGTGAGCGGGGAAGACATTCTGAGGGAGGAAGGGTACGGAAGCCAGGAAAGCAGGTGGAGGAACTATGTGATCATAATATGTTTCATCCTGGTTTACAGGTTTGTCTCGTATGTGATTCTCAGGTGTAAATGTTCTCAATCAGGGATGAAAGGGATGCTCATCTGAAGCCATCATCATATCAGCATTTTAAGATAACGTGTTCTAGCTACTATTCTTTTTTGTTCTTGTGTTAGATACTGTGTGTTCCATGAATTTTCATTCTCTTTTTCTTCGAATGTTGCACATATCATAAAGAATGATGATAGAATTGAATATTACTAGTATTTAACTATGTTTCAGCAGTTGCAGAAATGTGATGTTTTTCTATTGTGAAGGAAAGCCAAAATTGGTTTCTTTGAAAGGGAGGAGGGGTTTTCTTTTTGATCAATTCACCATTTTGTAAGTTCATTTCAAAGGACAAGAAAATGATAAGGAAAGAAGGGGGGGAAATCTCCTTCACTAAAGAGTAAGTAAAGGTGAAGGAAATTGATGGAAGGTAGTATCCTTATTTTGTTTCTTTTTCATCAATGACAGAATCACAGAATTCCCAAACGAACTTTTTAAGTAGTAATTCACAGAATTCACTGCTACAAAAATGTACAGTAAGTAAGGCTGTAATATTCGAGGGAAGAAAATAGGAAATGAAGAAATGGTGCAATGTAATTACAGCTAGAGAAACAGTGTTTTCTTCACATGGGTATGAAAGATTATTGCAAATTCCAAATCCGTGATGACAGATTATTTTCCATGTTCCGTACTGTTATGAATCACTAATAATCAAATAATGCAGCAGATTCAAGATTTATTTGTCTTTGAAGAAAAAATGAATTAATTGTTGTGCTTCATGTGTTGGGAATCAAGTTTTTTATATTTCGTCTGCTGCCTGTGATCAGAATTTAAAATTCAAATTCAAAGGAGAATTCTCTCAAGGTAAAAGTAATATGATAAGGACAGGCAATTCATTTGAGACCATAAAACAAGAATGTAAATGTCACTGAGATGGCTACATACCATCTGTTTATCTGAATTGAGTGGGAGTGGTTGCACAATGGATGATGGTATCCATGCTCTATTTTATTTAATACTACATCATCATGTTGTTGACAAGACCTGTCGTAAATTCCTGTCCTGGAAGATGTAATCATCTCAGATATATAGGATTTTGAAACAAATCGATCGGATTCTTCGACTGCTATTGTTGTTTCATTTGGATTTGTTCGAATGAAAATAAATGAATGGGATTCTATTAGTAAGCTAGTGTCCTTGCAATCAAACAATCGCAAACATGCTTGGGAGATTAATTATTTACATTCAAACAACGTAAGAACTCTTCGAAACCCAAAACTACTTTAAGTTGACTCTAAATGAACACTCATGACAAAGCTGGTACTAGAGTAAATTGCAGCCCAGATATTTTGTTCAAAGTTCAAACAAACTTAAACTTGTTTGGGAATAACTACTTAAATTCGAGCTCCAATTTTCTTTTGCAATGTTCTGAACACAAAATGTTCGAAAGCAGTTGAATAAACACGGATGCGTTCAAGAAGCTTAACGAACTAAACAGGATCATACAATATTTGGTTCCCAGTCACACAATTTTGGGTTAAAACTCAAAAATTCAATAGTGCTTTTGCATTAAGTATAATCCACAGAAGAATAATTATACCTGATTTAGAAATGAGTTGTGGGGTAGACAGAAGGATGGGATGGCCCTTCGTTGAGGATAACAGATTCAGCTCCTGGTTGGATGGATTGCTGCAGTGCTGCTTATTTATTTCTTCTAACCACTTTATTCTTTTGTCCCTTTATAGGTTGTTGTCTTCTCTCCTTAATCTTTAAATAGATGGCTATTTTCTTCCCGGGATCTGGAGGATAAGTTAAACTAACTGGAGGAGGAATTTAATAGTCGCCATTAGTAAGCCGATAGATCCCTAATCCAAGCATCAGACAACGTTGAAAAAGACTAAATGTAGGGAAAATAATGAGAACACCATCCCTACCTTATCACATCTGGCCAAGGCAAACATGGACCCTGAGCTGGCATGTATCACGGCTTGAAATTAATAATCTAGCAACTTCTCTGTTAGAGCAAATTAAAAGAAAGTAATATGAGAGTTAAGTACGAATATCAGACTCGTGGGCTGGGTTCAGATCTCTACCATCATCCATTGACAGAAAAATACTCCAAGTTGAGCACATTCAGTAATATCTATTGAGTTGTCAGAGTATTGTAGCTCATAAAGAACTATCAGTATATGAACTCAGGAGGAAAATGATAAACAGGACTTGATATTACTGAACTGATGCAGCTAGAGGCTCTTCAGGGAATTCAGCTTTGTTTTGTTCCTCATCAGCATAAAAATCACCAGTATCCAGAACATATCCTGAAAGCTTCATCATTTGAGTAAGTGTCTTAACAAGTGAATATATTTCCCTCTTCTGCGAATGCTTTGTATCTTTGACCATAAAAATATGCATTTCACTCCCTATTTCAATCCAACTGCATCCAGGATGTTTGACTACACTCCGTTGTTTCATAAGCTTGCGTATTCTTGTTACGTCGCTCCATCTTCCGAGCTCAGCATACATGTTTGAGAGAAGAACATAAGGGCCAGAATTTTCAGGATCAATCTCCAAGAGCTTTTCAGCAACAAAACTCCCCAATTCAATATCATGGTGAACTTTGCAGGCAGCAAGCAAAGATCCCCACACGACACCATCAGGAGCCATTGGCATGGATGCTATCAAATCTTTTGCTTCAATGAGACGACCAGCTCGACCAAGTAAATCAACCATACAAGTATAGTGATCTTTCTGAGGCTCGACATTGTACTCCTTGCTCATTGAATCAAAATATTTTCGCCCTTCATCAACCAATCCCACATGACTACAAGCACAAAGAACTCCAATCATTGTGACATGATCTGGTTTTTCTTGAAATTCCAGCATCTCATTAAACAACTGGAGAGCTTCAGTCCCTTGCCCATTTTGAGCATATCCTACAATCATAGCATTGAATGAGACATTATCCCTTTCGATCATACTTCTGAAGACCCTGTTTCCATCTTCAACTGATCCACATTTCATATACATGTCTATAAGAGAGTTTCCAACAAAAACATCAGGTTCTGGTCCATTCTGGAATCGGAATCCCTGCTTCAGCACATGTGTATGAGCTTGCCTGCCAAGTTGCAAGTCAGCCAGATTTGCACAAGCGCTGAGAAGATTCCCAAATGTATAGTGTGTAGGCCACACCGACTCCCTCTTTAAAAGCAGAAAGAGTCCCAATGCCTCCTCATTGTCCCCATTCTGTGTGTATCCAGAAATAAGTGCATTCCAAGAAACAACATTCCTCTCTATCATCTTTGAAAACATACTCCTTGCAGTTTTTACACTGACTAACTTGGCATATCCACTTACCAGAGATGTCTCAGATATTACATTTCTTACTGGCATCCTATCAAAAATCCACCTAGCTTCATTTATCATACTGCACTTTGCATACATATCAACTAGTGCATTGGATATTACAAGATCGTCACGGTACTTTTCACATTTCATTACTCTGGCATGAATCGCCCGGCCCTCTTTGTCTGCACTCAAGCTTGCACAGGCGCTAACCACACTTGCTAACGTCATCTCATCCGGCACTATTGAACTCTCCATCATCTTCACAAAAATCTGAAGAGCTTCACTTGCAGGCCCATTTTGTTCGTAACATGAAATCATACTATTCCAAGATACAGTATTTTTCACACTCATTCCATCAAACACTTTCTTAGCACAACCAACATCCCCACACTTTGCATACATATCGATAAGTGCAGACCCCATATAAACATCCGACGCAAACCTTGACTTAGCCAAGGAAGCATGGATTTGGGTACCCATTACCACATCCCTCAGCCCCGCACAAGCGCTAAGCGCACTCCCAAAACTATACTCATTCAACACAAAATCTTCTTGTTGCATTTTCACAAAATACTCCACAGACCTATCAAACAGTTCGAGCCGAGCAAACCCAGTGACCATCAAATTCCAGGAACACTGATCAGGCCGCGGAATTGAAGCAAAAACCGTTTCGGCTTCCTGAATTGCTCCAGCTGACGTCAATGCACCGATGATTGAATTATAAGTAAAGGTATTTCTTGTAGGCATTTCATCGAAAACCTTCCGAGCGTACTCAAAATACCTACATTTACCATAGACATCAATGAGCCTATTGTTGATGAAGACTTCATCAGCGAATTGGGACTTGACAATGGAAGCATGGACAGCCCGGACGTTCGTTGAAGATTTCGACTTGGCGCAAGTTCCCAAGAGCTTTGCAAGTGGTGAAGATGAATGGTTGTGCGCGAGTTTACTGGTATAAAATAATGCATTCTTAGCCATTCCATTACTGGGAGATTAAATAGTGAAATGGGCATAATTTTTCTGGATTGAAAGCCTCCAGATTGATAAGCACCATAGAGAAATTGTAAAGGCAGTTTACTATCGGACAAGACGAGAAATTTGGGGGGTTTATAAAGACCCTAAATTGTTACTACAGTATATTATAAGGTACTCCTACTTGATTAGGACTCGCACTATTTCACGTCAGTTAATAATTCTGGCAACTTTTGTAGATCATTCCATGTCTGATGGGGCGCCAAATCCTTACGCGACCCTCTTCACAAACTGCATCAAGGCCAAGAATCTCAACCTTGGGAGAGCTCTGCATTGCCACCTGATTAAAACAGCCTTACTTCTGGATGCATTTTGCACCAACCGCCTTATCCAAATCTACTCCAAATGTGGCTCAATAGGGTGTGCACAGAAGGCATTTGATGATCTCCCATTCAAGAACGCCCGCTCGTGGAACACGATTATATCTGCATATTCCCAAATGGGCCAATTCCAAATGGCGCGCCAAATGCTCGATAAAATGCCTGAACCAAATGCTGTCACTTACAATTCAATTATTTCTGGCTTAAGTAAAAGCGGGTTTTACGCGGACGCGATTAAGGCTTTTCGAGGAATGCCGAGGATGAAGATGAACTGCAATGAGGTATTGATGGATGAGTTCATGGTTGTCGGATTGGCGAATGCCTCAGGAAACCTGGTTGCATTGAAGGTGCTACGACAGGTGCACGCTGCTGCTATCGTGATGGGATTGGATGATAATGTGGTGGATGGCAATGCTTTGATTAATGCTTATGGGAAGTGTGGCATTCCAGAGAGCTCTTACTCGATTTTCAGGCGGATGGAAGAGAAAGACATAGTGTCATGGACATCCGTTGTGGATGCTTATGCTCGAGCATATAGATTGGAAGATGCTTGTCAAATATTTGATCAAATGCCGGTTAGGAACGAAGTTTCCTGGACTGCTTTGATCATGGGCATGTTACACAATAGGGAAGGCGAACGCGCCCTGTCCCTTTTCAAGAAAATGCAGGGAGAAGGTGTGGTTGCAAATGATGTCACATACGTTGGCGTTCTAAGCTCTTGCGCTGATTTAGCCCTTGTCGAAAAGGGGAAACAAATCCACTGTCGAATAGTCAGAGTTAGAAGCAGTAGCATCTTCGACAACGTGTTCATAGTCAACACATTAATAGATATGTACAGCAAGTGTGGAGACATGACATCCGCAATGAGGCTATTCGAAAGACTCCACATAAAAGACACCGTCAGCTGGAACTCAATGATAACCGGTTTTGCTCAAAGTGGGCATGGAGAGGCATCAGTTGCAGTCTTTGACAAGATGTTAAAATCAGGGGAAATGCCAAACAGTGTAACGTTCATCGGCGTGCTCTCTGCCTGTAACCACTCGGGCTTGGAATCCGAAGGGCTCAAATTTTTCAACATGATGCAGAACAAGTTTGGCTTGATCCCAAAAACCGACCACTACGTGCTCCTGGTGGATCTGTTAGGACGGAAAAATAGACTTACAGAAGCCATGGAGGTTATTGAGAAGGTTCCGAATGGTTCTTCCCTTGTTGGGCTATGGGGTGCTCTTCTATCCGCTTGTCGGGTCCATGGAAACTTGGAGCTCGGTGTAAGGGCAGCAGAGGCTCTGTTCGACCTTGAGCCTGAGAATACAGGGAGGTATGTGATGCTGGCCAATGTGTATGCAAGTGCAGGTAGATGGGACGATGTGGAACGAATTAGGATGCTTGTCGAAAACAGGGATCTAAAGAAGGAAGCAGGGTGTAGTTGGATAGAGGTGAGGAATGGAACAAGATGTGTGTTTGTAGCTGAGGGCATGGTTCAATCTGAGTTGGGAGATACAAAGCAAGTACTGCAATATCTATTGAACCAGATGAAGAATTTGGGGAGTATAGACTATGAGATATGTTCAATTCTCCTATGAAAAGATTGATGCTTTCTTGTGTTGAGACTGAGCTCATTACGACCAATCGACTCCCAATGCCCAATGTTTCTAGATTTACCATTGATTAGGCCACAAACCTGGTGTGGGGGAAAAAATGATTATTTAATCCTTTTTCTTTTCAAAATATCCAAATCGATCCGTTAATAATTTTTAGCCCCATATGGTCCCCTACGTTTGCTAATTTTTTCCAGTTTGGAACTAATTACGTAATTAGCCTAAGGTCGCTGACGTGACCGAAGTAAATCCTATTTTACATCCACGGTGCCCAATCTGGAGTTTCCACACATAACACACCAAATTAATAAATGTTTGAAATAAATATTTGAAGGCAGTCATAACATATCACTACTCTAATAAATACCACTAGGCTCTAGTGGGTCAATTGAACCTTTCTTTACTGGGATGATGGACATAGTTTCTACATGATTTGCATTGAGCCCTCATTGGGGTTACCCAAACCATAAAGAAACAACAATCATTCACAACAATAACATAGGAGTTCTGGCCAACAGCTACCGCAGTGCATTTTCTTTTCGGTCTCGGTGGTTTTTCGTGTTTCTCAAGAAAATGAAGACCAATTGTGATATATAATGTGTGCAAATGAATTGTTGGTGTTTTTTTATGGGTTGGGTAACCTCAATAAGGAATTGCTCAATGCGAACCATGCAGAAACTATGTCCATCATCCCAGTGAAAAATAGTTCAATTGACCTGCTAGAGTCATTTTTTAGAGTAGTGATGTGTTATGACAGCCTTCAAACATTTATTAAAATAGTGTGTTATGTGTGGGGACTCCAAATTTGCCACGGTGTATGTAAAATGTGATATACTTCGGCCATATCAGCAACCTCATGCTAATTACATAATTAGGACCGAATTGGAAAAAAATAGCAAATGTAGAGGACTATATGGGGCAAAAAATTAGTAACGGACTGATTTGGACATTTTGAAAAAGAAAAAAGACTAAAAAATCATTTTTTTCCCCTGGTGTGGGTATACCTTTTAGACTTTTAGTACATTCTTAATTGGAAAAAATGATAAATAGGTCCATTTTCTTTTTCAAAAATTCAAATCAGTCTTTTTTCTATTTTATTACCAAAACAGTCCTCTACAAATACTAATTACGTCCAAATCAGTCCCTTGTTCACTAATTATACTAATTGCTGACATGACAAGGATTTTAATTTAAATCCGACACGTGGGCATAATATTAGTTCTTTTTCTTTTATCTTTTGTCAATTCAGTCATAAACTTTTATTTTGTTCTATTTAGTCTCTACCCAAATCAATCATTTATATATTAGTTGGCCTCCAACGTTTCAAATTATTTCATTTTATGCCTAAAACCTTAAATTTTTTATTATTACTAATCCATTTATCAAATAAATGCACAACATACTTCCTTAAATAAAATTAAACACCAAACCTCATATAATTTGAAAGATTTGGGTAAATGACTAAATAGAACAAAACAAAAGTTTAGGACTGAATTGGCAAAAGATAAAAGAAAAAAGACTAATATTATGCCCACGTGTCAGGTTTAAATTAAAACCCTTGTCACGTCAGCAATTAGAGTATAATTAGTGAACAAGGGACTGATTTGGACATAATTAGCATCTGTAGAGGACTGTTTTGGTAATAAAATAGAAAATTGACTGATTTGGATTTTTGGAAAAGAAAATGGACCTATTTGTCCTTTTTTCCATTCTTAATTCCTTGGTATTCGAGGGTCGGGGAGGCTTTTATTATTTTTATTTTTTGTTTTATTGTTTTGTGGGGTGGGGGTGCGGGGGTTAACATCGAAGCCTGGTCGCCTGTCATATTAATTGATCATTTGATCTTGGCAAGAAAAGGAAAGAAAAGCTTTAATTTTGTCTAGTCCAAAGTATGAGTTTTTTATGGTTGAATTCAAACTCAAAATACTGAAAGACAGATGGGGTTGAGGTTGAAAACTTCATGGGATCAAAAACTGAGCTCAACCGACCAATCGGAAGTCATCATGCATTTTAAACTTGTAGTTTGGAGCAAAAATGGAAGCTTCCATTGGATGGGTCCATGCCCAGAAAAATGTGCAACTGAAAAGGTGAAACCCTTTCAACTCTATATTGTTCACTTTTCTTCTTCTTCTTCTTTATGAACTGTATCAATACATGAATAGTGGGTTTAATGCCCCTACGGAGTCTCCCCCGCCATTGTTCCAGGAACATGGAAGATACATTCAAAAGAGGACGTTTTTGGTTAATTCAAATTTAACCGATCTTAACGTTCGTGAAAAAAAATTGAAGGGGGGTCAAAGTGGCTTTCCGCAATATCGCATTTTTCGTGCATTATACTAGTGGTTAAGGTGTTGTGTAATAAACAATAAATTTTTGTTACTCAACAACAGCAAAAGAATTTAAATGCTGGACTGGGGAGCTGTTGGACATAGTCAGCAAACAAGGCATTGCCAATTTCTCATGTTTTCGTGCCCCCTATTTTGTGGTGATAATGTGAAGAAAAAGGATATAAATTTTGCCACGTACATTTGGAGGATTTGTGTGTGTTTGACGAGAATACACACGCACACGTTTTCCCCAAGTAACCCTTCACAGACGGCAATGACTTTTGAACCTTGTCTTGCGCCATTGAGGGAAGAAATATAGTATGCCATTTTGACTCTTAACTACACTGCCCCTACCCTACCAATTAAATAATTTCTCACTATATATAACAAACTCACCCTAACCAGAACCACTAAACACTATACTTTTCATTCTACCTTGTCACAAGTAATATAGCCAAATCGTTGGTAATTTCAGTTACTGTTTGTATGGTTCAAAGAGGGAGTGAATTCAATATTAGCATGTTCATTATGGAACAATCAAGTGATTTTCAATTTTGGGAAGGCAAGTTACCTTCTGATGCGGGGATGGAGGTAGCTCCAGGCCAGGGTGATGGAGATTGCCGAGCAGGGGTGTGTTCGCCTCCGTTCTGGAGGAGGAAGCCTGTCGATTTCAGGTGGGCGAATTCGCCACTGTTGCCAAACAAACACTACAGCTGCCCGTCTCCAACATCGCGATTGAGGGCTATTGTGGATGGCAGAAGGGAGCTCATGGAGATGATCAAGGGCATGCCAGAGTCGTCTTATGAGTTGTCCCTGAAAGACTTGGTTGTCGATGATCAGCAGAGTTCTGAGGAGGATGTACAGGAGAAAGAAGTAATCGTAGTGGAGGATACAAAAGCCAATCGTAAGATGGAGAGCAGAATTCCACATTATAAGAATAATAATTACAGCAACAAGAGCAGTCATATAAGCCGGACCGAAAGCATGGACAGCGAGGTGTTCCTGCTCAAAATTTTCCTGCCTACATCCCTGAGTTCGAAGAAGAAACCTGTGACAAGAAAACTGTCGAAACTTTCCCCAGGGTGTTCTCCTCAGGAGTCCAAGGGAAAAAATTGGTGGAAGATAGCTTCTCTGGCTCTGAAAAGTAAACAGAATGGTACAGGCGTTGACAGGAGCGCAAGCGATGTAGGCAACAATAGTATCAGGTATGCATTCACAACTAATCTTTGCTGTAAGTTCCTCAGAAAACCAAGTCAATACATTACTTTGCTGAGATTTTTAAAACTTGTAGGCATTTAATTGTTGATTGGAAAAGACACAGCATTAAAGCAACGAGTTACTTTCGGTACTTAAATTAAACTTGATAAGATCACTGGCTAGAAGTGACCTATCAGAGATTTAGATTCAACTCAATAATGGTATAGAAATTCAGACAAGATAGAAACAAGAAACAGAGGACGGTTCATTGCACTAAATAGAGTACAAGAAAGAATAAAGCGATTCAAAATATCATATACACATTATGTGTAACACATAATAAACGAGTGCCATAGCAAATAGGACATACATGTTTATATTTTATAGGTCAGCCTATCTGCTACACACCACCACTGCTTTATATTTACTCATGTTCTTAATAAATATTGATTTATGAAGTGAGGATGAAGATACCGTCATGCCCTGTCGATGTTCTTTTATGAAGAAGTCCAAATCTGGAAGACAAACAGGGTGCCTGTTCTGACCAGAGTAAACAGAAGATGCTAACAAGAAGCCGCATCAATAAAAACAAGAAATATCTCAACTCCAATATGCTCCAAGTTGAAATCCTGTGGAATGGAAATGGCATATTTGCAAGCAAAGTACTGACACTGGATACTATTTATACTCTACATAGTCATACTCATATGGATACTTTAAAGTATACAGAAGAAGTAAAGCCATAACTGAACTATGAGGAACAAACATGTCTTAAACGTGCTGTTTTTTCTTGGACTACATAAACACCGGATCAGTCATGTTGGCTTATCTTCCATGTATATAAGTAAGCCATATTACTGCTTTTCTTTAGACTATAAACTCTACTACTCTAGATTAGCCATATTGACTTATCTTCCATTGTTTCCTAATAAATATAATAAATGAGTATTATTCTTGATAATGAATCTGTACAAGCAATTACAACAGACACACAATCCAATATCAGAATAGTAAATAATTTCTTTTCCAGTTTGAAAGAAACCCATATGAAGAAACTAAGAAAAGCTAGTAAGTTCAGTGACGATTCAGAGAACACAACCATGGGCATGGAGTCAGGATACTTATGAATCCTATGCATCGTCTTCAGTGTCATCTAAAATAGCTCCTCTTACTTTAGACCTGCCAAAGGAGACCCTTTCCATCAAACATAAACTTCACTGAGTATATAAACACCAAAAAGAAAGATATAACAACCTGCGATGCACTGGTACCACACGGTTGGTTCCTTTAGTTGAGCTCGGATTGTAAGAAGCACGCTTGCCTGCAAATGGACAAATAATTTTTTATTTCAAGCATCAACTACAAAAATACAGCCAATGGAGTTAAGAAAATGAAAACATGGACCAGAGCAAAATTATGCTTGTTTATGGATATTTGAAAAGCAAACCTTATTCAAAAAGTTGATATAAATGCTCAAAACTATAGACTGGTCAACATATAGGCATGTCTACAGCTGGCTATTTGTCAAAATGTGTAAGGGCTTTTATGGTCTCGTTTATGTCAATGTAATTTCAAAAGCTGGCCGAAAATGAAATGGTCCTGGGAAGCCCCAGAAACCAACATACAAGAAAGGAAGTCACAGTCTTGATGATAAAACATATTTTCTTTTATGTCAAAGGAGAAGTTGTACATTTACTGATTGCACATAGGAATATTATACAAGGTTTTCGAGTATGGAGTTAGAAAACCATCTTGATTAACCTTTCCTCATCATAGAGATAATACCTGGTGAATCTTGTGAAACCGTAAGAGAAGTAGAATCAGTGTTCCCTCGGTCATTTATCTTCTGTGATTTATGATTTCTTGAAAACATCACCATCTCTAACTGCTTCTGAAGATTGGCATTCTTCTCCTGACAGCGATTGTGGTTAAGAACTTCTGAGATCCAACAGGACCACCAATATAACAAGAATATTGCAATCATCCATGTGACGCATGCTTGAAAGTTGCCATTATGTGCAACTTTATGAGCATTTGTGCATGATTTGAAATTTATTTGAGTTTCTCCAGTCATCTCAAGGTAACCCAAAGCAATGCAGAAGTCAGAAACTCACCTCAACCAGAAACAAATTATGAGTAAATCAATATATAACTAAGTTGTTGCAGGATGTTAAGAAAAGAAAGGAAAGGGTGTGCGGTTATTTCTGTTCTGGGTGAATTGCCATGAATAACAGAAGTATGACAAAATAACAATTTCATTGCTTACAGAACTTATAATTTCTGTTTAGAATATTAAATGAGAACTTGAACAAAAATTTCCATCGCCTATGGGTTTGAGAGATCATCTCTAGTTTAATGACCAATCATGAATGAACCCACAGAGCATATATAGCTTTCACCGATTCTCGAAATATGTTTTTCACTGTACAGAGAGCAAATGTGAGACATAATTATTAAACACTGTATGCGCCTGAACTAAGGACAAAAAATCTTTTCACAAAGAGCTGGGTGTCAGAAGATCAAATCGTCCAGAAGATGGATGCAGTTGAAAGAACAACATTTGAAATTTATGCTGACGTTACATTCAAGATTCACCTAGTGGATTGGATTTGTTATTCAATCAAATCAGCTGAGAATGAACACGTTAATGTAAAAAAAGTATGCTGAAAATGGCATATAATAAGACAACAGAAATAGTCAAATACCCAAAAACAAAAGCAATTATTAACCATCACCAAATATGATAGCTACACTCTAAGCATAACTGCATGACCAAATAAATTTTAGAAAGGAAGATGAAAGAGACTAGTTTTGTACTTCATAATATTAATTATCAATGATGCCCATATGGCCATATCATAATGAAAGCTTGCTAAGGGCAACATTTACAAGATATTTATATCAGTAGGAATTTCTCAAATTGCTCCCTTCAATGTGCAATTGTGCATCACTTGGATAATCTTCAACACATAGCTGTATTTCTTAAATAAATGTGAAAATGTTACATGTTTAGCTTCTTCCATCAACCAAAGGATTCTAAACTAAAACACTTACAAAGCACTAAATGAAAGAAAAAGGAAAATCCAACATTTAGAAAACAGCATTGAGAGTGATTGGAAACTTGGAATACCTGTTGAGCAGCTACAGCTTGTGTCAACTGACATTTATGCTCTTGCTCTGCAACATTCAACACAGGAATGAAATTTTACCAATGCTAGAAAAATTAAAATATCATGGTAAACGAAAATAATAAACATTAAGACCAAATAGAACACCTTCTAGAAGCAAATTCTGCACATCCTTGAATTCTTTGTATAGTTCCAGAGAAATTTTGGACATGGCCTCACCAGCAGCACCATCAACAAGCTTACTGAGTGAAATAGAAATCCGTGGCATTCCTTTTGCTTTTTGGGCAATCAACTTTGCATAACTAGCACCTAAATCAGAGAGGACAATCATCCAAGATATGGTGGATTTAATACAGAAAGCTCAAATAAAGATGCCACATAACTTGCTACAGTTGACAGGACTGATTGAGACAAGAAAAACAGTTACATATAAAAATTCTAATAGAAAAAGAAATGAATTCACAGCAATGAGCATGAAAATTATCAAATGTGACATTCTCTTCTCCCATCATATTTCATCCCAATAGCAATTGATCAGTCTAGAATACAATCTGAAAGACAAAGATTAGATCCACAAACCCTCCATGATAAGCTTCACATCTCCAGATTTGACAGATTCTATGATGTAATCTATAAATTCAGACCATGCGCCACCTATTCCAATGTCATCCCTCTGAAAAAAAAAAAAAAAAGAACAGACAGTAATCACTTACACTGAGCTCTTTCCTTTTCAACCGATGAAATGCAAGAAAAAGCAGAAAATTTGTGTTGAGCACATGTGGATTAAAATTCAATTTGCATTGTAGTTTCACACCACTGTCACATGTAATGAAGAACACTCCTTGATCCTTATGTATTTGTCACAAGATTCACACAATTTTTTTCTGCACAAATTTCACAAATTATAGCAGAAATTTATTCACTTAAGTCTGTACACTTACTCTCATATATTCTTTTGCCTAGGATCCCAATTGAATCCCAGGTTGCTCAGAACTACTCTTCATTTCTAAATTTGACTATTGTAGCCACCAGTTTCACAGATCAATTCCATAAGTGTATATGCATTTATTCCTTTTTATTTATCCTGTCAGTCATCAACAGCCACGAAAGCTTTTTATTCTAAACTTTTTCCCAACCAAATGGCCGACTTCCACATGGTACTTATGAAGTTATGATAGTTTCCAAACTCCACAATCACCAAAAAACATATAAAGAAAACCACTTCAAGTTTCCATAAATGCATTCATATGCTAAACTATGATTCAAGTTAATCACCAAGTGTTTAGATGTTGAATGTGGAGTATTATGTCTCATATTGATTATAAAACAAAGAGGATGTGGATTAATGTGTTCCACATGGCCTGACAGCTAAAGTGCAATCTACCACTACAAAACAAAATTGAACTCCATCATATGCCTAATGAGCCTTGAGGCTTTTAGGTTTAACATTATATCAGAGAGGGATGGTCCCCGAGAATAACTGTACTAGTTATCCTTTATGAGTTTCACTTTTCCCATTGGTAGAAAAGGAGTGCGTCTATATGGGTTTCATTGTTCCTATCAATAGAAAAAGGCTCGTGTGCATGACCAGAAGAAGCCTGCACATGATTGTGACTCCAGTCAAAAGAAAAAGTTCACACTATATATAAAATTTAGCTGACTGCACTTAAGGAACCTCACCATCTACCAAAAGGCGCAAAGGAATCTAGTACGCATCTATTATTTATGTATAAGGATTCGCATCCCAAAGGCCTCAAGTAGCCATGCTGTCGAGTGGGAATCACATGTGATAAAAACGGTTCAATGAAACAAGAGAAGTACAGAAACATGTCATGGCAGTGTTAAAGGATGAGAGGAGAGGATTGACAATAACCTGTAATGCTCAGTAGGGTTTACTCTGTTCATGTGCCATAAATAATGCACTTGAATGAAGTAGAGTTACTCTCTTAACATTGTACCATGTATGAAATTCCTATGATTTGATCAAAAGTTAAAAACTCCTAAATCCTAATGGCATTTTACTTTTGGCTTCAAGAATCTCTGCAAAATGAATATACGCATAACGAAATACAACTTACAGAAGTAGAAATAAATGCAACCCAGCCTGAAAGTTGGGATAGGTCAACACAAGACAAGGGAACAGGATGAGAGCATGTAAAATACAATTTGGAGTTGACAACAAAACACTATGCCATATATTCGTGATAATTACAAAGTTTATTAGATTTGGGATTATGTTTTGGTGTCATGATCTTGTGTCATCCTAAATATTAAACATCCATATAAAACATCATCATTAAGGTATCCGGACTAAGAAAAAAAAAATGCATGCTTTAATAATTGGAAAAGACTAGCGTTCCAGGCTATGGCAAAGTTAACGAAAAGAATTCAAATTCTAATAACAAATAAAGAAGAAGCAAAAGAGACGACATAAGGCGACTGACCAAGTCTTCGAGCTGCTCGCGGGACTTGACAGCGTGAAAAGTGTGACACTTGAAGTCGGTGGCGACGAATTGTAGCGCAGAATGATCATCTCCGTTAACGTGCAGTTTGAACAGAAATTCCGACGGAGCGACGGCGTCCTGCGACGGCGCTGAACATTCCGCAAGCAGCCTCCCGAAGATTGGATGCATTTGTTACAAAGGGGAAGGGGCTCTGGCCTCGGGCGATGGGGATCGGTTTGGACTTGGGAGTGATTAGTTAAAACTTAAAACCAAAATACTTATGATAGTTCCACTTCCTTGGCAAATTTCCAATTCAGTCAAATAATTTCTCAGCATTTTTATTGTATTTTATCCATTTCCAATTATGATAGTGGAGTAATAAAATCGAACAAAAACTTTATGAAATTGTAAATTAGATCAATAAGTACTTTTTTACCCTAATGTCAAACTCGTGAAATATAAATGAATTTACCTCGAGAACGTGATCGGGAGTACAATAAAATAAAATTTAACCAATAAAGATTTGTTGCGTTGAAAATAATAGTAAAAGTACTTTTTTTAAAAATAATTTTCTTAAGGTGGATGGTTTATTATTAATCAAATGCCAAAACATCAAGCCCTTGCCAGTCCCCAGTGTCAAAAATGCACAATGGTTAAAGGCAAAATATGGAGAGAGGGGAAACAAATTGAATTTTAAGCCACCTTAAAAATTTGTGACTAGCTAAAGCTAGATTTTTATTTTTTAGTACTCCCTCCGTCCCACGAAGTTTGAACCCTATTCCTTTTTGGGGTGTCCCACGAAGTTTGAACCCTTTCCGTTTTTTAGAAAAATTAAATTAATATAAGTTTGATTAGAATCTTAATTATTGTCAAATCCCATTAAAAATACTTACTTTTACTATTCTGCACAAATTCCAATGCATTATTACTTTCCTACACAAAGTCCCTTATATTTCTTTAACTCTTAATATTACAAAATTGATACAAATAAAAATTGTATAAAATATATATTCTAAAACTACACGATTAGACGATTCTAACAAGACCACATTTGAATATTTTTCTCAAATTACATCACTACGATAATATTAAGTCAAAGTTAAACAATAAACAATATCAAAATTCATTATAATCTTAAACACAAATACCCACACCACTTTAACTACTAAACTCCACTACCTAAATTACCGTGCCCAAAAGAAAGGCTTCAATCTTCGCGGGACGGAGGAAGTACTATTTTTTTTGTGCGTGTGTGGTGTCCTTTTTCCTTCTTTGATGCACGATTCACTTCTTCTTCAGATTTTTACTTAAAGTTTTATCATAATTATACCAATTAAAATATAGTCAAGTGAAATCTTGTTAGATTCGTCTCGTCGTGTAGTTTTTAAATATTGAACTTCTAGAATTTTTACTTGTACCGAACTTGAGTTATTAATGATTTAAAATGTGCCTTGGAATGCGTAAAAAGTTGGTTTATAAAAAACATCCAAGTAGGGAGGAAGTACTAACTTACTACAGTAATTTTAAACAGACAGTATTATTTTAAACACTCATTCCACCACGTCAAGTCAATATATTGTCTCCAGGGTTCAGGAACAAGACAGGGCAAAAGAAGGATTCAATCAGGACAGAAATCAGTCGTGGTAAGTGCTAATTAGTAAAGAACCCCACAATCTGTAAAGGGTAATTTAAGCCATAAATACAAGGCGTCGTGTCATTTATGCAAATAAATGTTCAGTTCCTCTCAATGGAAGTAACACAATGTGTAAAGCAGCACATTCGTGCGAACTTCATTACAGCATTGTTTATGTTCTGTGATTCAATTCAATAATCAGCCCCAAAAACAAGTCTCTCGAATTTATTTTAGTCCACCAAGTGTGTGAAAAAGGAACATCTTAGAGAAACTAGATATGCAGACTAGGTAAATGAACCTCTCTTATTGGAGAGCTTTCTGTTCTTTACCCGGTAGGATGTTATCTGGGAGGATAAGTTCTGGTGGAGTTTCACGAACCACGCCGAGCATTGAGTCGTACTCCTCATCACTGTTGGCAAACTTCTTGCGTAGATGCTTCTCCAACTGGATCTCATCAAAGGACTTGGCGTTCTCAGCTGCGTGGACCTTTGCTAGGTTGATGTAATTGGTCGCAGATTGGGAGATGAAGGCAATCTCTTCATCAGTGAGCTTCCTTAGGAACTTGGCAGGGTTGCCTGCCCACACCTGTGATTTATTTTTATTTTTAAAAAATAAAAAATAAAAACTCCAAACGATGCATATTTTCGTTGCAACATGAAGAATATCGTTAACTATGTTGAGACACGTTTTGCCTTGGAAGCAAAAAGGAACATTTTCTTGTGAAAGAAAGTAATCTAAAGTTAAAAACCCCTCCAAGAGTTAAACAAAGCAATTTCAAATCTTCTACAGTTAAACGCGTGATATTGTAAAGAAACGCATGCATCATTTTAAATTATTTAATGAACTATAATTTCTTGAGTAAAATTGGATGTTTTAATACATTACAATATGTTTATTTCCAAATTTATCAATTGTGACCTTGGATTTATTTCAAGGGTGTACGGGTTTTACTACACTGGGAAAAACAAATAAAAGATACCTCTCCAGAAGGAACTCTGGTTTCTTGTCTCACTAGAGCGCCTGCAGCAACCATAGCATGTTTTTCAACAATTACACCATCTAGAAGAGTGGCCCCCATGCCAACGAAAGCCTCATCCTCAATTCTGCATCCATGTACAACTGCACTGTGCCCTGCATTTCTGAGTTTTGTCAGTAAAGAATGACAACTGGAAACGGTAGATTTCGGAAATAGCGTGACCATTTTCTGGAAATTCACTAAATCCCAAAAAGTTCGATTACACTCACCAATGGTAACATTATCTCCAATAATAGTTGGCAGCACTTTCCCACTTGCGTTCGATTTTGCCACGTGCACAAGGGAGTTGTCCTGTATATTAGTTCCAGATCCAACACTAATGTAGTTCACATCCCCTGCCAGGAAAGAAGTACATCAAAATCATAATATAGGCTGACAAAATATTTTTGGTTTGGCAAGCCCAATAGAATGACAGAATTCATTACAACTTCAAACTGTTGAAGCCACTATAGAAGTATAAGCAAATTTTTAGATCTTTTCTTTCCTGGAACTAGATCAAGATCAACGGCCATCAAAATTTATTGCACCAACTAGAAAATGATAAAATCCAGGTAAATAACCTGTCAAACCCAACTTTAAGAGTTCATTAATATAAAATGTTAAGAGTAATGACAATAAAACCTACAATGACATGAACGGTATTGAGTTGCCTTATTGTATTTAGTTTCTTTCACATGGCCCGATCTTGATCCAGTGTAGTTTGCCCCTTCTATAATACACACACACATACACACAATATTTATCTGTGCACATAGATTCTATTTCATTCAAGAACATATGGAAATTATTTTCATTCAATATCGTATAAGAGATTAAGAGCCATTAAAATCCTAACGAAAAGATATCTAGGGTCTACTATTCATTGTTTCATCCATACACCATCATCCTTGTTCCTCTATCTCTGCCGCAACTGTGTCCCGCCACACTAGCACTACCTGTTAGAAGTCATCCAATTTTCTTGTATCTGTTGCATTTTATTTGCATTATTATAATGAGAAGATTTGACTGTGAAGAACAGTTTCCAGGTAGGATAAAGCCACAAACACAATCAAATATATATCTTACTCAACATTATAGATATATGATAAGTCACTGTCACTCAATTATTCGTTAAAAACACACACAATTCTAAATATAGAATTTGGCAATATTGAAACATTTTTATCACTCAATTTTAAAAATATTATGTTGGTATCGAGAAAAATATTACATATAGGTTTTGCTAATGTAACTGTGATTTGGGTGGACTTCATGGAGGGACTAAAGAAAGAAAAAGGTGATTTGAATTAATTTATTGGGAAGAAGACAAAAGGGAAAATGTGAATTGAATGGATTTGACAGAAAGGGGAGGGAGAAGAATGAAAATGTGATTTGAATGAATTTTTTGGCGAGAGGAGAAAAATGGTATGAATGAATTTTTTTGAGATGAAATAATTTGTAGGTTTTTCTATTGGAACCATGAACAACTGGGCATTCCATCTACATTTTAGTCAAAAGATAATTCTTTTAATAAAATGAGCTACATGTAAATGCAGCCTCAGTCTTTTTATAGACACACACAGGATGGTAGTAGATGTCAACAGTTTGTGGTATATATGAATGATATTTTGCTCCTTGAAGCAGTTAAAATGGGATGAATTATCTCGAGCATCATTTGCTTCAAAACATTAAAAACCCTAAACCACTAAGGATTCAGACTGCTTACAACACATCCTTAGAATTTAAGTTGCAAAATCATGCCACGATATCATTCTTTCACAATGCAAATATCATTAGGTATATTTGAAAAGACTAGCACAGCCAACTGCAGGCTGATTGATTCTCCTATGGATCTGAATTGCAAGCTCCCACACCGTAGGAGGTTAGTTGGTAGACTTAGTTACCTTGAAATCACTCAACTTGACATCACATTGTTGTGAGTGTTAGTCAATTTCTTCGGTCAAACATAGCTGTTTGGACTCTAAGGTCATGGTCTATCGAAGGATGTTAGTTATACTTAATTTTTGTTAGTTATTGGGATGTTGATATGTCTGATAGTTGGATCTACTTCAGGATATCATATCTCTCTCAAAAAAGGGCAATTATTCTCATAACTTGGAAGAATAAGCAACATGATGTTGTTGTGATAAGTCAAATATTGTGTTAAAGCACTGGTAACATACTAACATTTGAGAGCTTGTCAGTTGGGTGAAGCAATTACTCTATGATTTGGAAAGAGACACCTATCTTAATGATGATAATGTTACACTTCATATATGTGCCAAGATTGGGCTATATGAAATAAACTCAATACAAACAGAGAACTAAACACTCCTCTCAAGTTGGACTAAGTTTGTCACTATGAACTTCACACTGGACCTGATCAACTTAGTAGGAACATGGGCGTGTTGATTATTGGAGGAGACATTACTCTAGTAATACAATGTGACTACATCTTTCCACGATTAAAGTGATAGCCCACCTCTATGTGTTTCAATCTCTCATGGAACACTAGATATACTTCATTTTCTTTCCATGTTCGATTTTGCTTTTTGAGTTGTTTTATATTTAACCAATTCGTGTATTTTTCCAATCTCCTTAGAGAGAGATGTTCTATTTCCTTTATCCATTAGCCAAATTTTCTCTTTACCTTAAATCCCATGCGCACCATAAATGTCACACTTAAAAAAACGTGGAGGGAGTATATCCTTCAACATGGACCCTATTTCATCGGTTTATATGCAAATGTATTCACTCACTCATAAAGGATACATTTTTATTTAATTATTTTACATGGAGTAATTGAATTATTTTATTCGACAAGATCATTGTTTCTACATTGTACTATAATTTAGTATTATACTTTTGCATAATATAATCCAATATAATTAAATTAACAATCCATCTTGGAACTAAAAAGAATCCAAGGAAACAGGGGAAGGCACTTCTTAGATCAATCCCAGTGAAATTACTCTCTCAAACCAATTCTGTGATGTTCAATGTTACTACACAAGTTGGATAAGTCTTTGGTTACCTCATGACTGATGACTCCACGATCAAAATCAAAGGAAACAAGTGAAGGCACTACTTAGATCAATTGCAGTGAAATCAATCTCTGTCAAACCAATTTTCTAATATTCCATTTTACGACACAAGTTGGATAAGTCTTTGGTCACCCATGACTCCATGATCAACATCAAATGCAACAAACAACACAAATCCAAAACAGGCTGCAATGACTCCCCTTTCCAACATTAACTTTTAAGAACACTCTATTAGAGCAACAGATATAGATACTCGATTTTACACTTACCTCTAAGGACGCATCCGTACCATATCGAAGATCCTCTTCCCACCTGAACATCCCCAATAACAGAAGCACTTGGGGCAACAAAGGCATCCCTATCAACCACCGGTGCTCTATCAAAGAGATTCATCAGAGTTCGATGCCTAGACACTGCAATGAATACCAATGAGATGTAAAAACACAATAAAAAAAATTAATACATTTAAATTAATTAGAGCTTTCCAAGAGAAACTTATAATAGGCTCGAAGACAATAGTTTTTTCTAAAAAAAATGTAAAATTTACAGGCAAAATATTGCAATGGGCTATGCAGAGATCTACCACATTATAAAGTCAAAAATGCACCCTACATGATGATGCAGCAATATTAACTAGATGGATTCCTCCTAGCTTAAGGCTTCTCAAGGAAGGTTTTTTGCTAGAAAACTACAAATTGGTAGGCCAAATTCAGCTCTTATCCTACATTTATCGCAAGCTGATCCAGCTTGTGCCTGAAATTTGTTTAACTTTCTGTTTCTTTGGTCAAGTCATTTTTTCCAAGAACCTAACAGTCTTACGCCACTAATAATGAGCTCATCATCCTCCAAATTGTTGTCATATTGCAAATTCAAAACTCATGTATTTCATCCTTTGCAACAGACAAATCTTTGAAACGATTGTTCATAATGGTATACTTTTTTTCTAAATGCTGACAACAAATAAATACTCCACATCATTAAAACTAAATAAAAAGAGCAAAAACCAACGAATTCAAGCAGCAATCAGAAAATATGGCAATTGTTGAAATCAATAAAATCAAAATCAAGGAAATCGAAGAAGAAAAATTGATACTGACACGATTAAAAAGGGAAACTGAGCAACGAAGTAAAATAAACAGAAAAACATAAAAGCGGATTGAATAATTACACCAAATCAAAACAAATAGGACTGACATTGCTCCTGGATATAGTAATTCCCTTGGAAGCGGCATCCCAGCCGATCCAAAGCCTGACCCGTTTCCCGAATCCAGGACCCTAACGTATATACCGCTCTTCCCAAGCTCCCCATAAAATCAAATTAATCACTGGTTTGTATCTTCTCGTCGGGCCTCCGATCGATCGCCGGATATGCTGATTAGCTCCACCGATAGGAGTCTCGATCGCGGATGTAGTTGAAACCTGTAAGTGATGAGTGTTTCTTTAGCATCCAAGAACAGACAACCCAAACACCACTGCACGACCTGCGGACCTGGGCTCGAATTCGAGAGTACAACGTTTACAGCAGGCAGTACAATGTGTCGTGTTTGATTATTTGACCGAACCGTACACCTAATTTTACTAACATCGCCCATGAGTAGAGCTGTAAACAGAATAAATAGTTCGTGCTTCGACACGTGTTTGTTCGTTAACAATTCGTTCGATAAATTAAACGAACCGAGCTCAAACACATAATTTGGTTTGTGTGTTCGTTCGTTAAGTTCGCGAACAGTTCGGAATTCTTTTTTAATTGAATATATATTATGAAAAATAAATATTTTATCTAGTTGTTCCTTCCATTTTCCATTTTTATGAATTTCACATTTCTCTCATAAATTATATTACAATATACATTACATTTTCATACCTAATTTAATTCTAAAACAAATAAATTTATTAATAAAATAAATGGTTCGTTAACTGAGCTCGACTAGGCTCGTGTTCGTTCGTTATTAGCTCGTTCGTAAGGTTAAACGAACAGAGCTCAAACATGAAAATTGGCTCGTTAAAATTTTTGGCTCGGTTCGTGTTCGTTCGTTAAGCTTGACGAACAGAGCTCAAACACTTGAAGCTCGGTTCGGTTCGGCTCGTTTAAAGCTCTACCCATGAGCTAATAACTAAAATAGGCCACCATATTTTGATTTAGGTCACCATATTTTGATTTAAGTAAATAGGCCATTAGAAGGATTTTGGGCCTGAATTTAGGCCATTGGGCTGAAATTCGGACCATGATGGCCTAAAAGTGAAAATGACTCTTTCTGGTGGCCTATTTTAGTTTTTTTAAATTATTTTTTATTTTATGTAATTAAAATAAATAATACTCATTCTGTGGCATTATTTAGTCATACTTTCTTTTTTTTTCTTGTTCCAACATTTTTTTATTTCATTTCCATTTTAAAAATAATTAAATATTAATTGCGAAACATACCCATGTCCGAAAAATTCCTTGCATTTAATACTAATTATTCCTACATAAAATACAATGTCCGAAAATTTTGGGATATTTATAATAAAAATGTTTATTTTTACTTTATAATTTATTTGAATATGTATTTGTTTTACTTAGTTTATAATATATTTGAATTAATATTTATTTTATTTCTTATATTATTCCCCGTCCTATTAATAGTGTTAAAAAAAGGTAGCTTAAAAATTTATATAATGTGATTGTAATGAGCTACAATTTTAATTTATTTTTTTAGGAGCCATTGAAGGCCTGTAACGGGTGATGGGAGCCCAAGCCACACAATTATAAAGGGGAGGGATAGGGGACCGGGTGGGGATTCTAACCCCCAACCTATAGGTTGGAGTTGGGAGACTTACAACTGGAGTAAGTGCTCAACCCGATAATTTTTATTTATTTATTTATTTGTAATTTACTGATATGTGGTTATAGGGTGGACTGAAATTATTAATGGTAGTGGGTAATTTGAAAGTTTAATATATTTATTTATTAATGTGAGGTGATGGGTAGGTTTGACGATTAATATTTAATTATTTTTTAAAATGAAAATGAAATAAAAATATTGGAACAAGAAAAAAAGAAAGTATGACATAAATAATGACACGGGATGAGTATTATTTATTTTAATTACATAAAAAAGAATAATTGAAAAAAACTAAAATAGGCCACCAGAAGTAGTCATTTCCACTTTTAGGCCATCGCGGCCCGAATTCCAATCCAATAGCCTAAATTCAGGCCCGAAATTCTTCTAGTGGCATATTTTCCTAAATCAAAATATCGTGGTCCAAAAGTGGAAATGACTCCTTCTGGTGACCTATTTTAATTATTACCTCCATCGCCCATTACTAAATCTACCCCACACAAAAATTTAAAAATCATCCTACTTTCTACATACACACCATAGCAAAAGACTTAAATACCCTTATTAAAAAAAAGCAAAGCAAAATCCTACCCAATTGCTTCATACACCCCATCCCTACCTTCCAATCACTCCATCTCTCTCCCTTCGACAAGCAATACGGGAAGGAAAAAGAAACCCGGCTCGCGGTGGTTGAAAAAGAAGAATGAAGGGCAAGGAAAATCATCCCACTTTCCCATACATTCTCTACATTGTCCATTATTCAACCCAAGCAAGAAGCACAAGTACCATGGATAGAGGAACAAGTAAGTAATTTAGTTATTTAGGATTTATATGTTTTAGTTGACCCATTTGATATAGATGTCGATTTGAGATGTTAAGAAGCTTCTATTTAGGCCTAGCAATGGTATATTGATGTTTTTGGTGTTTGAAATTGCATTTGGATAAAAATTTGAATGGCCAAAATCGAGTAATCGGAGGTAGGGGATGACTCCCTGTTCGGCACTGGTGTGCCGAACAGCGGGAGAGCCGCACGGCGCTAGGCGCGGTACGGCAAGTGTGTTGCACGACGACATGTGCCATGCACCGGGGTAGCCGTGCTGCCAGCAGGGCCGCACGCTACCAAGACTGTGCGGCCGATCTGGCCGCACGGTCTTCACCCTCCTATTTTTTTTCACTTTATCTATCTGTGGCGTTTATACTTATAAATTTTTCTTGAATTTCAGATATTAAAATTTATCGTCGTCTACCTACCGCATCGGCTCGAGCCGAATAGGTCCAGCAGCTTACAGATGATGGATCTGCGGCAGGAGTAGAGTTTCCCGAGCCGGTTGTAGAACATGCTCCACCTTCAGTCGAGCCGGTTCAGGATTTCGCCATGGAGGATCCAGTTGCCCGATGATCGCCCGCTGTAGATCATGCTTCACCTCCAGCGGAGCCGGTCCAGGATTTCGCCCACGAGGAGCCAGTTGCCCGACGATCGCCCGTTCTAGATCATGCTCCACCTCCACCCGAGCAAGTTCAGGATGACGATGATGACCATATCGCACCTCCTGTGCTGAAGCATTTCAGGGACCACGTTGCGTATGATATATGGAATGGCCGTGAGCGAGAGCCGCTTAAGATCATTACCCATGCCGCGAAGTTGACGGCAAGGGAGATTGAGAAAGTGCAAGAAAACAAATGGTTCCGGAAGTATATCAAGAGATGTGGATTTCACATGATTAGACTTATCACTTTCAGGGCACCCGAACAAGAACCTGATCGAGGTCTTTATCGAGAGATGGCATCCAGAGACAAACACTTTCCATTTACCATTTGTTATTTGCGCGGGATATTTGTGTTGTTGACTTTAATATTTAAATGGATGTTATTAATTCAAATACTGTGTTGGATGTTTGATATTATTAAGGATGTTAGTTTACATCGGTGGCAAAATGAATATGTGTTGGATGTTGGATATTATACATTTTGGTAGTTGGGTTTATATGGAATCTGGTGTTCTTGGATGATGTGAATACAGTGGAATGTATATTATACATTTTGAATTTGTGTTGGATGTCGGATGATGAGAATTCAGTGGAATGGATGTCGGTTGGAAGTCAGTTCCGTTCGGCCACATCGGCCGAACAGTCGCACGGCAACATTGGCCATGCAACCTTCTTTCTGTGCGGCGACAGCCGCCGTGCGGCCGAGTCGGCCGCACGACACCCTCACTGTTCGGCCGAACAGACCTGTACCATGAAAACAAAATTACAAATTTCTTTCTTCATATCCGAATGCATTATCAGGTTTTGGGGGATGGGGAAGGGTTTGGGGTGTGGGCAATGGGGTGTATGTAGGAAATTAATGGGTATGACCTTTTTTTTTTTTAGTTGAGGGGCATCTTCGGTATCATAAAAAGGGGTGGGGTAATGTTAGTAAAAATGGGAGTAAGAATAGCCGGTCTGATTATTTTTGTTCTTAGAAATTACCAACACTCAAAATTTTGTTTTTTAACCTCGCTTTTGATAGTGGTTTTTATTTTATTTTTTTTTAAAAAAAAACACACACACATAACGCATAGAAGTATCTGCAAATGTGAAAGGCTTTTGATAGATTTTCAATTTTATATGATATGCGTTTAAAAAAATTACCAATTTTTATAGATATGTGTATGAAATATTACGATCAATTCAAAATATTTACCAATAATTATTTTAAGTCAATCTTGAAAATTTTAAAGATGTGTACATTGGTTCCGACAAGAATGAGAAAAAATATCTCGGGATGAAGTATTCAATGGCAGTACATTGGTTCCGACGAGAGTGGGAAAGAATATCTTGGAGGGTGAAGTATTGACTGGCAGTACATTGGTTCTGAAAAGAACGAGAAAAAAATGTCTGGGGTGAAGTATTGAGTGGCAGTACATTGGTTTCGACAATAGTGTGGAAAATATCTTGGAGGGTAAAGTATTGACTGGCATTACATTGCTTTTGACAAGAATGGGAAAAAATGTCTTGGGGGTGAAGTATTGACTGACAGTATATTGGTTCCGACAATAATGGGCAAAAATGTTCCGCGGGATGAAGTATTGACTCGAGAAAGTAGTGGACAAAGAGTACTTATTCCACGAATGAGTTTAATTTGATCTCATCTGATCATAGAATACCGTTTAAATTTTCAAGACATCAGTTTTAACTAGTTATTTGTTATGCTATGAGTATCAATAAGAGCCAAAGGTCAATCTCTAAAGCATGTTGGAGTATTCTTGAAGATCCAGTTTTTAGATTTATGCCTGTATATAATGTAAACATTTTACAGTAAATGCCCTAAAAATAAAAATAAGAAATTGAACTTCATGTAATATAATCTTTTAGTGGTTTTATTTTTAATAACATATACAATTTATGCTTATTTCTTTTATCTTTAACATCAAAATAGTGAAAAGAACAATATTCTTTATTGTCTATTTTATAATTTTTTTAAACTTTATATATCCACGCGCATCACGCGGGCGGGTGTGTTAGCACAAAATTGGTAAGTATTTTAAATTTACATGACGTCGTAGTAGTAATAATAATAATAATAACAATAATAATAATTAAATTTATATATAAATTTATATTATATATATTTTAAAATTTTCTCCCTTCTTCTTCCCCCACTTCTGTAGATTTTTTAGTTTTCTGCTTAGCCGACGCCTGTGCGTCACGTTCACCCAAAAAAAAAAATTTACATCTCCGCGGGTAACGCGGGCGGGTTTGCTAGTTACGAGTAAAGGGGATGAATTTACAACTATCAAATGCAACCAATAATATTAATGCATTCTCTCGATCTGAAAAAAAAAAAAGAAAGAAAAAAAGAAAAAAGTGCAACCATGTCTTTTTATTTGCATCTGCAATAATTCCATGCACCCACCCAAATAGTTAAAGACAATGTATCCTTAATGAATTTAAACATTAAAATATTTATAAATTACTACCAACTACAATAGTTGCTTGAGTGGATTGGGATCCAGTTGTTTAAGCAAGTGCGTGTGAAAAAAAAAAAAAAAAAACTCTCGCATCCCCTCTCACATATACTCATACCCTATCCATTAGGCTCTCAATACACAAATTAAGGTAATAAAAGAATTTCATAACAGAAATGCAAGAAAGGTGGCGTGGTGGAGGAAGAAGTTTAGAATGCTCGCATTAGTGAGTTGTCGAAATTTGGCACGCACGTACACCTAATGTTCGACACTGGTTTGCCGAACATGAGGTTATGTTCCGTCATAGTGACCAAACATACCCCAGTTTGTTCAACTGCAGTAGTGGCTGAACAAACCCCCCAATTATTCTACTCCGGTGGTCGAATGCTTTAAAATGTGTTCATCAAAAAATGCCCAAAGTCTTGACTCTTGAATGATGTTCATCAAACTGTACTGTTATTATAGCCTAACGGCCTAACAGGGGAAGTATGTCTGGCCATTCTCAAATGGTCAGTTTCGAAGTGAGTTTATATATTTTCTGTCTAATATTCTAATTGTGGTTATTTTTTCAAGCTCGAGTGTTACACATTTTTTTAAAGTGATCATATATGTGCTATGTATGTGGGGATTTGGCTCACTTTTTTAACAAAATAAAAAGCGGTACGTACAAACAAACCACAATGACCATTGAAAAACCGAAATGTATGAATTAAATACTGCAAGGAATCAATCAATATGTGAAACAAAGTTTTAAAAAAAAACACAAGACAATGCAACTTTGACAATTGAAAAGATGAATAATGCAAGTAGCTAGGTATTCACTTCCACTTTTTTCCCATTATATGGTTGGTGACTTATTTGGGAAAGTTCTGATTCTCCATTCATATATGTGCATCTTTCATTTGTGGTATAACTAATAGTACAATATACTCCCACCATCCCTATATATAATTCATAGGGTATGGCTTAGGTGCAGATGGTGCAACCATGATGTACCGGGCCTAATGATTAATGTCTCCCCATCAAGTAATGTCTACGACCTTATAAGTGAGTCAGACTGAAGACGTGATGTCTCTCCTCAAAATGATGTCTACGTCCTTATAAGTGATGTCTACAACCTTATTAATGAATTATTTTAATTTACTCTATTAATCTAGTAATTCTATTAATCTATTAATTGTTCTGATATTATTTCTGTACTTTTTTTATTTTTACTCATTTGTAAGGAACTATAGCCGTTCATAGGCGAGTTACAAGTTTTTTAAGTTCAATTTTTTTTTAATAGCGTTAGTTTTACAAATATCACATTTGTACCTAATTTATTAGATATGTTAAGATGGCCTAAAATTTTTATCAGAACAGTGCCACCAAATATGATTACACGGCCCTGCTTAATTGCTTAATTGTAATTCATACTTCCCATCTTCGTCCCCATCATACATGCATATCTTTTTAGGCTCATTAGCTTCGCTTCACAAGTCTACCTTACCTTAGTTAAGTATGTTTGAACCGAGTGTGTATAAATTAATTGGAGTGTAATATGATTGTGCAAGCTAAAAACAGTTGAAAAATAAAAAAGGACAGTTTCGTTGGCCATATGTACAGAATGCATGGGGGGTTATGTGCAGTATGCACTTCAATTCTTCATCACACATTCATATGTCTATCTACTTATCTTTTGGAACACTTTGATCTGTAAAGAATGTTTTCCCATATACTACTTCATATGCAATGCTGATTCAACTATTTGATTTTGAATGCATGTATTTCGTCTCCACTGCACCGTATATATACCTACTTTTATCAAAGATTCTTACCAAGCTTTGGTCCTGAAATTAAAGCTTTTCCTTTCCTGCTGACCCTCTACAATATGATTGCGTGGTTTGCGTGCATGTATGAGACACAACAGAAAAATTGTCATTTAGCGATGCTTTTTTTCTAATGATAAAATTTGAAAGCCTTATAATTTGAAATGATATATGTATGTATACAGTATTCATCCATATATATTATCATATCAAGATTCTAAAACCCTCCATTCACAATTTTTGGGGAATGTTTAAACTCAAGTGGATTCCTGAGAAGCTAACAACACTAGTTTGTATAGAACTACCAGGGTCACATTTCCTTCAATTTTACTTTCTTTTTATCTTTAAAAGATAAAAAAAAAAAAAAACAGTAATATTATGGGAATAAAAAATCTGATCATATTCCAATGCTTTTAAAAGGAATGCTGATGAAGGAGATCCATCAATCAGACTTTAGTACGACCAGGAGAACCAAATTCCACTTCAAGATATATCTGATCTGTGTGTTTTTGTGCCTGTAATATATTTATATATATATATATATATATATATATATATATATATATATCTGTAGTTGTAATTATAATAACTTGATTCCCAGACATCAAGTGGATGCATAGTCTTGGCTTGGCAAATTTAATATTTATCATATCATATTCTAGTAAAGAATGAACAATGAAAGTAGTTAGGACCCTTTTTGCAGCTCAATGATATTTACAAATTTACAATACCAACTTGCACTTGCTCATAGTATTAATTTTGTTGATCCCATTCCAATAAACACACATACATATATACATATGTGTGTGTGTGTGTGTGTTTTGGGGAATCTATCTTGTAACCAAGTTGGGGCTTAAGATGAGGAGAGGATCTAATCCCCCCCCAGCTGTTTGAGATGAGAATTTTCCCCTAAGCAATTCCACTTGCTCATGATGCATCATCCTTTTTTTGTTTTGTTTTGTTTGTTTGAATGAAAATACAAGAAAGGTATTCATCTTTTATGCAGGATCAAATGATCAATGAAATGTACATACATACATACATACATAAAACCCTAGCAAGGGTATATATGTTGTGACCCTTAAGCACACACGGATCGCATCTTTTTTTTTACGTGCTCCTTCAGCCCCACGCCCCTAAAGATATTACAAAATTATTCGTCAACTTGTCCCCCTGCATCCACTTCTTGTGTGTATAAAACCCTTCTCTTCACCACAGAGCGTACATCATCATCATCAGCAAAGCTTTCGCTTCCCTTATAGCTCTCTTTTTTGACTGAGTAAACCAGCCAGCACGCGATTTTTCTCAATCTCTTTGACACGTGTTGTTGTTGTTGTTGTTGTTGTTTTACTCCTTTTGAAGTGCTATATATATATATATATATATATATATTTTAGGCGCATGGCATCGAGCTGCATGTCGTCCTCATCATGGACATCGAAGCAGAACAAGCAGTTTGAGGAGGCCCTGGCGAGGTATGACAAGGACACGCCCGACAGGTGGCACAACATAGCCAGATCAGTTAGTGGCAAGTCCGCTGAGGAAGTTAAGAGGTATTATGAGGCACTGGAGAAGGATATTATGAAAATCGAGAATGATCAGGTCCCCATCCCCAATTACAGCCGCGCTATGAACAATGGGCGCCCTGCTGGTGGATATGGCACCAGAGGTATTACTTCTACTCCTGCTGCTATTACTACATTTGTACTTCAATTCTTGCATATGTTATGTGTTTTCTTAACTAGCTATGTTTTCTTGCAGGGTATTGACGCGGCCTTATCAGATCGGGTGTAAATGATGAACTCCGCAGTTATACTACAGACGGATGATTGTATCAATGTGTATGGATTTGTGCTTTGTGATTTGATTCCCTGCAACAACATCTTGTGTGATCATTATCAGTAATGTGATTGGCATTGCCCTAGCCTAGCTGTGTATTAATGTGTGTGTGTGTTCTTTAATTTACCTGAAATGGAGAGTATATATTGCTTTTTTGTTCCAAGAATGAGCAAGTGTATGTAAGGATGACTGTAGTAGTGTTTTTGGGGACCAAACTCAGATGGTGTATGTAATTCAATGTATCAAGTTGAAGAGTTGTGTGTTGTGTAATAGTACTAGTAATGCAACTTTTTGTGCTTGCTTATCATGTCTACTCATGATTTACACTGTATTATTGTTTCACAGGGAAGAGAGAGCTGCACTTTTTTGGTTTTTCATATCTAGGGAGTGGCAAAAAACACACACGTATATAGTACTCCCTCCGTTTCTTTTTAAAGGTTACACTTCTCATTTGCACGTATGCCAACGCACATTTTCAACGATTAATAACTCAAATTCGGTATAAGTCAAAATTCTTAAGATTTGATATTTAAAAACTAGAAGATGAGATGAATCAAATAAGATCTCACTTGGCTATATTTTGTCTTCTATAACTATAATAAAAATCAAAGTCAAAGTACTACAATGAACAGTAAAAAAAGTCAACACGTAACATTTAATTAGAAACGGAGGGAGTATGATTTAGTCCAATAATTATTTTATTAAAAAAAAATAAAAATTGTGTCCATAGTTTTGAGTTTTGACCCAATAATGAGGCCTACATAGACAATTGGCACAAGAAGTACAATAATCCTTATCTCTGTCAAGAGAAAGGGTGACATGTCACATGGCCACCGAATCACCGATTCACCATCACTTTAATTTCATGTATTTAAACCTCTATTCATCAATTTTTCCGGGTGTAAATATTTTAATTGAAAATTAATATTTTTTACAATAATACTAGTATTGTAGCAGTAAGGAAGAATATATAGTTGGATCCCATAATGGCGATTGAAATCACTTCGGTGCCAAAATATATCACGGAGCTAAATTAGTCGATACAAGGTATATTTCTAATAATTTAATTTTTTTTAACTAATGTTTTAGATATAATAAGTGGGGCCTAAAAAATTTTTTAGAACAAGGCCACCAAAAATGATGATTGATTCTAAACGGCCCTAGATACAATGAACTGAACACTGATGATTGATTCTAAACCGACAATAAAAATAATTCCCCATAGAATAGTTAATGTAATAAAACATACTGGTCCTAGCTAGTGGCCATATATTGGAATGCAACAATCCTTATTGTGAACTCTTGAAAAAGAATAATTAGTAGTAGTAACTTTAAGCTATATCCATGATACTTATATTACGAAAAGTGTAATAATGACTTGAAATGGTGAACTGAAATGGATTGATTAATAGCAGTTGGAAAAAAAAAAAAAGAAGTGCTAACAAAAGTAACTCATCATCAGGCAAAAAGGAATAATATAACTAGTAGAATTGATGATTGAAGTTTTTGGGCCAATTAAGGCACAGGCGAAACGTAACAACAATGAAATGAATCGTGGATCATCATCGTGTGGTTTCCGATCCACCAATTCTTTCAACAGTTAGCAAAATCAACTGTCACAAAAAAAAAATAAAAAAAATTAAAATGTAACACAAGAATGTTAAAATGATCAAGCATGATTGGTGAGAATCTTTAAAACACACCAATAAATAAATTAAATAAAATTGAAGTTACTACTAAGTTAGGACAAAGTTGGTGAAGTGAGGCGTGATTGATGGGCCAACCTTCTCTGTGTCGGTCCACATTTTCTACTTATAATTGCCATTTGCAAATATAAACAAGCGATAAGTAGAGTGGAATAGTCTTAGGTCATACTCCCTCCGTTTTCAAAAAATTGAAACAGACCCATAGTACACGCAGTCCAATTCACATTTTAAATCCTTAATAACTCAAATTCGGTACAAGTAAAAATGCTAAAAGTTCCATATTTAAAAACTACTCGACGAGACGAATCTGACAAGATCATACTTGACTATATTTTAATTTGTATAACTATGATAAAACTTTTAAATCAAAGTGGGTGTGTGAATAATACACAATTTCCAAACGTTACAATTTTTCAAAGACGGATCGGAGGGAGTATGCGACTTAAGAATACTCGATAATATATTAAAAAAAGAGAGATAGGTGGAGCGACTCATTTTGATATATGTTAGAAACAAGATTGACCTAGGGCTTCAACCAAAACTAATTGGTAATAAGTAGAGTGACCCATGTCCATATAAACAGGGGAATAACCCAACATATAACCGATGTGGGACTTTAACAATATAAACAATGGAAACGACAGGACCGGAACATATACTTCCTCCGTTCTCATATAAATGCACAATTCCTGCATTTCACGCCGTCCAAGACACATTTTTAAATATTTTATAACTCAAATTGTATAGAATTAAAAAATATAAAAATTTGATATTCTAAAACTATGTGATTAGACGAATCTAACAGCTCTCACATGACTATATTTTTTCTTATATAACTACGTCTAAAAAATTAGTCAAAGTTACCCAATGAATAATTACTACTATGCAAATGGTTCACTTATATGAGAACGAATGTAGTAAATATGTAATAAAATGTAAAAATCAGTCAATTGTTGTGTGGCAAAAGGTCGTTGCCCTAACTGGCAAAAATAATCGAAACATGCAAGGTGAAAAATAATACTGTATGTAGGGATGGCAATTCAACCCGTTAGACCCGAGAACCGACCCGGACCCAACCCGTTTAGCTCGGTTCGGGTCTTCATTTTCGGGTCTTGGGTCGGTTCTGGGTCGGGTCTATATTGTTCTTCCTCGGATCGGTTCGGGTCTTGGGTCCAGTAGTGGGCCCGACCCGAATATTTTTAAGTATGCACAACCTTGAAATATTCCTAATTTTTATATGTTTATTTAAGTCTTTGGAAGAGAACTAGCCCGTAGCTACTCGTATATTATCTGTAAATTTGTATATAATTTGTAAAAATTTGAGTACTGTGATATTATGATGTTTTTAGCTTCTTACTTTTTTGTATAAATAATTAGATTACTATGTGAATTTAGTGAATTTAATAGTGTTATTGTGTAAATTTGAGTTTTGGGCACATATGAGTCGGGTAGGGTGGGGTATTGGGTGTGGTCTAGAGTATTTTGTCAAATTCATTTGGGTCCACGGGTCCGCGGGTCTGGGTCCGGGTCTTCTCGGGTCGGTTCTGCTTGGGTCTAGGAAAGTATATCTCGGGTCTTGGGTCTGAAAATTTCTCTCGGTTCGGGTCTCGGGTCCGCTGGACCCGACCCATTGCCATCCCTGAGTTAATTTAGAGCAATAATATATAATCTTGAATCATAAAACAAAATGACATTCCACCACTCGAGCATGACCCCCCTTTATTATCATTAGAATGTCATTCTCACCCTACTTTTTGCACGTCTTTTTTGCTTCCTCTCCAACCATTTTTTACATTAATGGTTAATATTTATTGGGTAACTAATCCAAAGAAATGGATTTAATTTTTCACACATTTTGGAAAAGGAAAAAAAATATAGTGGTAATCGGTCAATAATAATTTATGATTTAAAATCCTCACAAATTTAGTGCTTTAAATTTCGGATTAATGGTGCAAAATTTAATTTATAAATTATCTTCCAGAATTTTTTTGATAATGGTGACATGAAAATATCGACAAAGAGAATTATCTTCCAGAATTGATCACTATTTCTTTCTTTCTTTCTTTCTTTCTTTCTTTCTTCTTCTTCTTCTTCTTTTTTTTTTTTTTTTTAACATTAGTTATTAGTGTTCAGTTTCATTGATCAACTAATTTGACCTCTAGGTGAGTGTTTTTTAGGCAAATACCAGGATATTCACTGACCTCATTGGACATAAAATTAATCCATCGAGGATCTGATGGACATTGAAGGGTTGTCTCTCCGAAAACAGAATTCTGCATACACAAAGACTCGAACCCGATACCTTTGCTTAAGCTATCAGAGCCCTCGAGGTGAGTGTTAAAATCAAAGTGATTAAATTTCATTTCCAAAGTAATTGGAATAATGAAGCAGCTTGAATAATGATAAAGTTCAATTTATTTAAACAAAATTTTGGATCAAAGATAGTAAATTATTTTAGGAGATTGGTTCACCCATAACAAAAGGTAAATAAGAAAGGCATTCTAAATTTTTGGTTAGTAGAAGTCAATCTAAATTGAAAATTTAATGATCGAGTTATCAATCAACATACTTCAAAACAAAATAAAAGAAACAAATACTATTCCCCTTCTCCCAATTGTGGTTCGATCCCCGTCCGGCCCCATATCCCTCTCCTTTATCCCCATACACCTTTGCCGACTGTTTATATAAAAAAAAAATACTATTATATCTAAATAGTTGTGGTTAAAAAAGTGTGTATTTTTGATATGCAAAATTCCAATAAAAAGAAACGATACAAATTCACATCACAAAATATTCCTATCCTTCCGATTTCAAAATTTGTCTCCATTTTGTTTTTTTCCTAAATTAAAAAAAGGTTGCTAGAAAACAAACACCGTCGGCAATATCATACCTCTCCATCGCACACTCCATGTCAGAAATTCACGGCTTTCTGGTGGTTCCTTCCTTATTATAGCCCACCACCCAACGCCAATCGCCCCCTTCCAAGTTTTCGAGTTTCAAGTTCTGAATTTCTTACCGGCGGAGTGCGACAAAACCATCCCCGATTTCGCACGTTAAATTTTTTATTCAAAGGGTATCCGATCTCATCTCGCCCTCTCCCACTTCTTCATTTATTACCACGCAATGTATGAATGAATGCCAACACCTTAAGCTCAAATTTTTAAACAAATTAAATAAACCCACCAACGAAAGCTGAATTCAAGCCCTTTTTGCTGTAATCCCACGCGTTTCTCTCTCTCTCTTTCCCATTATTATATATATATGTACATACGTTGTCTACACCCATACACTGGGATCTTCTCCTCACTGCAGGCGTTTCTTTGTATAGGGGGAGAGCAAATCACCGACACTGCGGCTTTAACAGGAAAAATGAGCCAATGAGGGGAGCTGAAGCTTTGTTTTTCCCAGATCTGTGTTGAGTGTGCGAAGAAAGGTACGTGCTTGGAAAGCCCACGTGACATTTTTGTTCTATTTATGTAATGTGTGACGAGGGATTTTGGAAATGTTTCATTTTGTTGGTGATTTTTGTTAGATCTTGTTGTTGGCCTTTTTGTTTGGGTTACTGGGGTTTGGTTTCTGTTTCAATTTGAAAATGGTGGGAATTCGATTGCGGGATCTTGAAATAAGTGGGATAGAAAGGGATCGCAGTTAATTGGAAATGAGTTCGTGTGATGGTTAGCATAGTCTGAGATAATGTTTTGATCTGATTTTGTTGTCTTTGGAGGTTTAAATGATACGACTTGTTGCAATCAATGCTAGTGTCATCATTTCTTTGTGATCTCATGCTTAGCTATTAGGAAGCTATGGTTTTGGATTGAGTGGAATTGAATGTATCCTACGACACCTTGTGATTTCGTTTGCTAACATTTTCTTCTTTGTTGTTATTACCTTGCTTTAGATTGATGTAGGTGCAGATTGATTTGTATTAGTTGTTTGTGCTGTAGGTGCAGTAAAAGAGAGTCTAAAGGGCGCTGATTGAACCAGTAGAGGTTGAAGTATGGCTCAAGGGAAGTATTCTAGAGTCGATGGTAGGAAGTCGTCGGGGGGCTATTGTTCAACGGTCACCGTTGTGGTATTTGTAGCCCTTTGTCTAGTTGGGGTTTGGATGATGACATCGACGTCCGTGGTCCCTGTTCAGGATTCAGATGTTTCGCAGGAGAACAAGAATGAGGTGGAACCACAGGGGACTGAGGTCAATGGTGAGAATAAGAATGATGTTACCAACACTCAGAGTATTAGCAATCCAACTGATGATACCAACGGTCCACGTGATGAGGGAGGACAGCAAAAGCCTTTTGAGGATAACCAGGGCGATTTACCTGAGGATGCGATTAAATCGGACAACAATGTGAATCCCAACCCAGAGGAGAAAAATGAGAAGTCCGAAGAGACTCAACCGAACCCTGAGAATAAGCAGGAGCCGAACCCTGAGAATAAGCAGGAACCAAACCCTGAGAATAACCAGGAACCAAACCCTGAGAATAAGCAGGAGCTGAACCCTGAGGGTCTTGAGAATAAGCAGGAACAGAACCCTGAGGGTTTCAATCCAGAGGAGAAAAATGAGAAGACTCAAGAAACTGAAATGAGCACTGAAAATAAGCAGGAACCAAAAGATGGTGGATCAGAAAACAAGGAGGATGGCCAAAAGGACGAGAATGGTGAGCAAAAGCAAGATGAAAGTCAGGTGGAGAATAAAGACCCTGAACCGGCAGCAGGGAAAGAAAATAATGGTGATGAAAGCAGCAAACCTTCTGAAGAAATCTCAGAAAAAACTGATGCAGATAAAGCAGACGGCCAGGTAGTGGAGAATATAGAGGATAAAAAAGATGTGACGCTAGATCAAGGTCCCACTGAGACAAAGGATAAACCGAGTGAAGTGTTTCCTTCTGGGGCACAGTCTGAGCTCTTGAATGAATCCACAACCCAAACTGGATCATTTGCAACTCAAGCAACAGAGTCAAACAAGGAGAAAGATACCCAAACTCCATCAGGGGGTGAAAATAATTATACTTGGAAACTCTGCAAAACCACAGCTGGTTTCGATTATATTCCATGTCTTGATAATGTTGAAGCAATAAAACATCTTAGATCAACTAAGCACTATGAACACAGGGAGAGGCACTGTCCAGATAATCCTCCTACTTGCCTTGTTCCAGTGCCTGAAGGATATAAAAAATCTATTGAATGGCCTGCAAGCAGGGAAAAGGTACTATACTACTGAGTGTTCCAACTTTCCTGTTGTTTCATTTATATCTGTTTCTTCCTTTTATTTGAAGTGGCTTCTTTTTTGTATTGACGGTGTTCTGTTCTGTTACTTTTCGCAGATTTGGTATCACAACGTTCCCCATACCAAGCTCGTTGAAATTAAAGGACACCAAAATTGGGTTAAAGTTAGTGGTGAATTCCTTACATTCCCAGGCGGTGGCACCCAGTTTAAGCATGGTGCTCTTCACTACATTGATTTTATACAACAGGTAAAATGTTACAAATTCATCACATGACAGGCTTGTTTGCTTCTCTCCTCTCTCTATCTCTAGTGCAAGAGAAGTTAATGAGCAGTCAATCTATTGTGTTCTGTTTCTAAACTGTATTCTTACAGCTTTAAAAGGTTATCATTCTGTAAGGCAATTCACTTCGATTGCAATGGTTTTGAGTATATCACCTGTTCCTTTCTTTGGTGTGTTTAATTTTCCATGTTTTGAAATATAGAGACTAATGCTATAGTTCGTTAAAAGGTGTATATAAAGCATATTATGTGCTTTCTGCGTTCTCTTATACTTGAATAATTTTTTCATATGTTAATGTAATGCAGTCTGTGCCAAATATTGCATGGGGTAAACGCTCCCGAGTTGTTTTGGATGTTGGCTGCGGGGTTGCTAGCTTTGGCGGTTTTCTCTTTGATAGGGATACATTGACTATGTCATTGGCCCCAAAAGACGAACATGAGGCTCAGGTTCAGTTTGCTCTTGAAAGGGGAATCCCAGCAATATCAGCCGTAATGGGTACAAAGAGACTACCATATCCTGGGATAGTTTTTGATGTTGTCCATTGTGCACGTTGTAGGGTACCCTGGCATATTGAAGGTACTGTACCTCAAACTTGTGGAGTAACATCCCTTAATTATTTCATACACACTTCTATGGAATCATTTAGCATTGTTGTCATATTGTGTAAATTTATCAGGTGGCAAGCTTCTCTTGGAGCTGAACCGTTTGTTGCGACCTGGTGGTTTCTTTGTTTGGTCTGCGACCCCTATTTACCAGAAACTCCCTGAAGATGTTGAGATTTGGCAAGGTACATTCTGAATATGATGTGTGGAATTAATGTTTTGTGTGCATTTTCACTGTATGCTAAGAAGTTTCAACTTTTCTCAGCCATGAAACAATTGACACAATCAATGTGCTGGGAAGTTATCTCTATAACCAAGGACAGGGTAAATGGAGTAGGAATTGCCATATATCGCAAGCCTAGTACAAATGAGTGCTACGAACAAAGGCAGAAGAACGAGCCTCCATTGTGCCAAGACTCTGATGATCCAAATGCTGCCTGGTACACACTTCTCTTATTTGCCAGGATCCTACTTTCAGTTACTATTGCCTTTATTTTTCACCTTTATTTTATTTATTTTTTTGCTTGATGTGATCAGGAATGTGCCATTACAAGCATGTATGCACAAAATTCCCGTTGATCAATCTACACGCGGGGCTCAATGGCCAGAGCAATGGCCTGAGAGGGTGGAGAAAACTCCTTACTGGTTATCAAGCTCTGAGGTTGGAGTATATGGAAAACCTGCTCCAGAAGATTTCCAGAAAGATTACGAGCACTGGAAACGAGTGGTGAACAACTCTTATCTAAATGGATTGGGAGTCGACTGGTCTACTGTTAGGAATGTCATGGATATGCGCGCTGTCTATGGAGGGTAAGCTCTACCAAAACTTTGTAGTATCTTGTTCTCTACTCAGCAATTACGTCTTACTTTCCATTGCCAATAATCAAATGGATTTCTCAATCCAATACAAAGTTTTCCTTCCCATTGCTGAATGCTGAATACTATAAGTTGTTGACTTTGTCGATTACAACATTATGCGATTCTGACATATCTTCTGTGTTGTTGCTGTTTAATAAGCTATTCTGACGACAGTCTGTATTTTACTGACCTATCCCACAACTGTTTTCTTGATAGATTGGCTGCTGCCCTGAAGGACTTGAACATATGGGTTATGAACATTGTCTCCATAGATGCTCCCGACACATTACCTGTCATTTATGAACGCGGTCTATTTGGTATTTATCACGACTGGTGTGAATCGTTCAGTACTTACCCAAGATCATACGATCTTCTCCACGCTGACCATCTTTTCTCAAAAATAAAAAAGAAGTGCGTAAGATGTTCCATTGCATTTAAAGAAGTTATATTCTCCTCTTCTTTAGGGCCACCGATTTCTAATCCTTCCAGTCGTTTTTTTATTCGCAACAGATGTAACTTCATGGGCCTGGTCGCTGAAGCTGATCGAATTCTGAGACCCGAGGGGAAGATCATTGTCCGAGACAAAGTTGAGATCATTACAGAACTTGAGGCCATATTCAAATCGATGCAGTGGGATATACGGATGACCTACGCCAGGGACAAGGAGGGATTGCTGTACGCACAAAAATCAATGTGGCGACCCAAGGAGGAAGAGACGATAACATACGCCACTGGTTAATCGATCATTGATCCAAGAGGTCGATTCGCAGCACGTCCCATGGATATATATATGTGGTGTTTAGTTAATATTCTTTTGGGGTACTTAGTGAAAAAAAAAAGAGTAGAGAAGCGAGTGTAAACGTAACGTGTGTTTTAATGTTGTTCTGCCTTTGTATCCATTGCCAGCCGAATTTAGTTGAGTCTTGTTTAGGTGTTTTCTCTTTTGTCAAGCTTGTTTCATTGTCAACAGAGTACATTCTTACTGAAAATTGGAACTCCTTTTGCTGCATTAATATTATTAATCATGAAATTTAAATGCTATTATTATTTCTTTATTTCAAGATTTTGCCTACAGTCTCTGTATCTTGCAACCTTAGCTTAATTTTTTTTCAAGATGCTTGTGCTACTACAGTACTACTGTATAATGCCCTTGGGACTTGGGGTTGTGTAAATATAAAGGCGTGAAATTAGTTTATTCTAGGTAATTAGAAATAAATTAACTTATTTAAAAGATAAAATAAATTAAAATAAGGTTTAATCGGCTCTTTTTGAAATCGCTGCAAATAGCAGCATTTTGGAATTAGCTTATTCTAGGAAAAAAGTTGCCTCAAAATTACCAAACAACTAATTTTTTTAATTAATTTATTACTCGCATTATCGGTTAACAACTAACATATAATTCCCAACAGACCCATTTCCAATAATAGCTTTTTACTATATTATCTATCATACGTTTTATATATGCTTAGAGGTGTCAAGACGGGCTGGCGGGGCGACACGGGCCAAGCCCACTCCAGTCCACCATTTCGCGGGCTTAGGCGGGCTGGGCCCACGGCGGGGCGGGCTAGAATAACCTCAGCCCAGACCAACCTACCGGCGGGTTGCGGGCCAGGCGGGCTAGCCCGCGGTTTTTTTATTTAATTAATAAATTAAATTTTAATTATATAATAAATTGTATAATATTGTTATTTATCCAAAATTAAATATATTAACTAATTTTAAAATTAAATAATATTTTTAATAAAATCTAAAATGATTTAGTTTAATTTTGTATAGTATTCTTTTTGAAAAAAATTAGTTGAAAAAGTAATGTTAAGTAGCTCATGTCATATAAAGTGATAAAATTATTCTAATTTAATTTAGTTAATATAATTCAATTTATAATTAAATACCAAATGTAGGAAAATAAAAAAATATGAACGGGAGAAATGAGAAGACTCAAAATATTTTTATTCTTAGTAAATCATGTCTTCTACAAATTACATAAAGAATGTCCTATTTTATAGGTGCATGAAACAAATCTTTCTAACAAATAAATCTCAACCAACAATCAAAAGAGTGCAACAACTTAAATGCATATCTAATTCAAATTCAAATTTTAAATTCTACATTATTATTTATATTAACTAATATCAAATTAAAATATATGAATTCAAATAATATTCAACTAATCAATATTCTTACAAATACATATGTTATTTAGATTTCCATAACAAACTTAACAAAAAATTAAATAAATTAAAATTTTGGCTTAGCCCGCGGGCTGGCCCGCACCCGCCGCGGGCCAGCCCAAGCGACGGCGGATTCAGGCGGGCTAGCCCATTTAGGCCCGCTTCCAAACGGGCATTTATTTATTCAGCCCAACCCACCTTTTTGGGAGGCGGGCTGGCCCAACGGGACAAGCCCATTTTGACAGCCCTAATGCTTCCTTTGGTGAAGTCTTTGAACTGATTCATCCGCGTAGGAGTCCCTCTTGTCATTGTTGCCGATCAATAATAGTTTTTTACTACTCCTATATTATTATCTATCATAAATGCCTCATTCCTCTTGAAACGAGGGATATTTGGTTTATTTGCAGCTTTCCTTGCCATTCGAGTTGCTTCACGCTCTTGATGATCGTTTTAAAAACGAGTTTTAACTAGAACTATTTTAGGATAGGCAAAACAGTTGTAACTAGGGTGGAAAAAATTACTGAAAACTCGGTATACCGAGCTTACCGTATCGAAAATTACCGAAAAATGTCGAAATTTAGGTATACCGAAACTTAAGTATACCAAAAAAATCGGTACGGTAACGGTATGGAGATTACGGAATTTTCGGCATTTCGGTATACCGTTATACCGAAACATTAATTTTAATATTATTTTAAACTTTTAATATTATATCATCGGCATTTCGGTATTTCGGTAATGTATTACCGAAATACCTTAAACCCTAAACCCCAACTCTTAAAGCTCAACCTATCATCGGTATTTCAGTATAGTTCGGTATGGGGATTTGTAACGGTATATAACACTTTTCGGTAAGTAAAATTTTCGGTATTTTTCGGTGAAAACCGAAAATTCGGTACGGTATAATTTTCGGTAAAACTCGAAAATTCGGTACGGTATAATTTTCGGTATGGTAACGGTATATATTATAGGATACCGAAATTTTCGGTATACCGAAATGTTCGGTATTGGTATCGGTATGATTTTTACCTATACCGAAAATTTTGGTACGATACGCCAATGGTAACGGCATTTTGGTATGCCGTATTTTGCCACCCTAGTTGTAACGAGGCGTGATGTACTTGCCCACCCCTGGAAAAGAATATCTTCCAACCTTCAATTACTATTATTTTAAAGTTATTGTTGAGTTCTACACACATATATTTCCTCCATTTTTTGTTATTTATTTATTTAAATTAATAGGTTGACTTTTGCTATCATTCATTGTAGCACTTTAAATATAACCAAGTAGGATCATGTTGGATTCGTCTTGTCTTTTAGTTTTTAAATCTAAAACTTTTAGAATTTTTATTTATACCGAACTTAAATTATTAATGATTTAAAATGTATATTGTAAAATACAGTAACGAGGTGGGTTTCAACATATGAATCATATTTAAAAATGTTAATTTACTCATATATTTTAGTTTTCATAACCTAGCTAATTCATTCATGGATATTCAATAAAAGGTATTAATCGAATCGACAAAAAATATTATATTCACAGGATACTATAATTGATACTCTGAAGAAATGCAAATAAAAACAACATTAGGATTGAGCAATTCCATGCTTTTGAAGCCTTTGATCAAATAAAGAAACTTAGAAGACAAAATGAAAAATAATGAATAAATATTAAAAAAATAAAAGGGAATAAACCTTGCAATTTTTTTCAACTAATAATGCTTACACAAGTAGTATCAGTTTCACAGTTCACACTAAACACTAAAAATGAGTGCAGAAAGGTTTTCAAGTAGTAAATAGTATTCCCTCCGTCCCACTCCAAATGTCTTGTTACTGTTGGGCACGAGAATTAAGGTAGAGTTAGTTTATGAGTATATGGTGGGGTCCACATAGTTGTTGGAGGGGAAAATTATTTCTATTTATAGAAAGAAGACATTTGTAATGGGACATCCAAAAATAGTAAGTAGGACAATTGGAATGGGACGGAGGGAGTATATTTTATAACAATCTTTGGATATTAATAGGCAAGAAAAATAGGCAAGAAAAACAATCCTTGTTGGCAATGGGAGCGAGTCCCGGGGACATCATATGCCTTCCTATTTATATGCCTATTGTAATGATTCTATCGCCACTTGAAAACATCCCATGTAATAAAAACAAAACCAACCCTTCATCATATTCATCCTCTCACCTCAAATGCACAATAATGAAAAGATCAAGAGAGAGAGACAATCCTGATGATGATGATGATGAGGTCAAGCCACCAATTGGGCCTAAGAGATCCTCTTTTAAAATTAGCCCAGAAGCCCCATCTCCCAACCCTATCAACAACCAAATCCCCCCTTCCAACAATCCCAACAACACCAACAACAACAACAATAATAATAATACCGATGCAAGCACAAGCATTGGCAACAACAAGGAGCAAGACCGGTTCCTCCCGATAGCCAATGTGGGCCGGATCATGAAGAAAGTGATCCCCGAAAACGGGAAGATCTCCAAGGATGCCAAAGAGACCGTGCAAGAATGCGTCTCTGAGTTCATAAGCTTTGTCACGGGGGAGGCGTCCGACAAATGCCAGAGGGAGAAGAGGAAGACCATCAATGGCGACGACATCCTTTGGGCCATCATGACTCTTGGGTTTGAAGATTATGTTACTCCTCTCAAATTGTACCTCACCAAGTACCGCGAGATAGAGGGCGAAAAGGTCAATATACCTAAACAACAGCATCAGCAACAACAACCGCACCAGCGCGTAAAGCAGCATATGCAACATGACCTCAATGGAAACATACCCTATAATGGTGTCTACCCGACTACAAATTTAATGTCTCAACAACCACCTTTTGTCGCGACAGACCCTCCATTTCCGTTGCCCTTCTCTCAAAATCCTCTCCAAACAACCACCATGCCTCAACAAACAACCACATTGCCCCAACAAGATCATGTCGACGATCATTGGTAACGGAAAAAGATGTCGTTCACATTTTACTGCTTTTGATACTATTTTGTATGTAAAATAGATATTTTAAAAACTAGGGTTTTCTTTAAAGAAAAAAAAAATATTATAGGAAGTTTAGGAACATAGTAAAGACAGATTTTTTTATTCGGACTTAATGCATACTTGGTATAAATCTTTTTGAACCATGCACAACCCTCTCTTTTTTTATTACATAATAATTCATTAATGCCAATGCTTGATATAGTTCTCATAATTAAAACTTAATAATTAAAATTGACAATCTCTCGCAAACAGATTTTTTCTATGGATTGAAAGAAAGAATATTGTTGTTTCACACTTAATCATGGACTTGAACTAAAATAGTTTTGGGCTTTGGCTTCAAAAAAAGTACTTTAGTTTGGATTGAGAGATTAAACCCATGATATATGTACATATGTGCTGTTTTTTTTTTTTTTTTTTTTTTTTTTTTTTTGGGGGGGGGGGGGGGGGGTGTGGGGTCATGATTGCAATTACTATTGAAAAGAAATTGAATTTAGGAGGTAAATTGGAAAATGTGTGTTTTCAAAATGTGAATTCGGATAAAAATGTATAGTGGTGTTTGGTGAAAAAAATTGTAAACATGCAGTAAACAAATTCATATATATACACATGGCCACACACATAAATTATAAATAATGTATGTATAAATAAGAAAAAGGACACTGCATACTTGCCAATAGTATTACAATATTTATTAAGTAATAAATTTAAATCCATCACCAAAAAACCCCGTTTCGGAGAACAGACACATTGTGGAGGAATTACGACATATAGGACAGTATTATATATATATATATATATAGGTCAGTCATTCCATGAAAGGAGTATGTAATTAAGCAGAGGATATAACAGAGAGAAGGGTTCACATCAGCAGTACGTGTAGGGATGGATGATCATGGAGAAAGCAACGAACAAACACGGAAGCAAAAATTTAGGACAGGACATGTAAAATTGAAGTAAAAACTCAAGAGTGGATTGAGAGAAATTACTAGCTAGGGTATTATTACATTCACTTTCAACCCGATTAACAAAAATATAGTTTTTTTTTTAAGAAGCCGAAACCAGACGAAGAAAATCAAAAAACAAAAGCAAAACAAAAATAACGTCCAAACAAATGGAATAAAGAAAGCTATGAAACTAAATCACGGGAACCACACGCCGGAAAGCATCCTCCGCCAGCTCCCATGCACAAAATCCCGAGGAACGCCCATGTGGTGAAGAAGTCTTATGCCCCATGTTTAGCTAGCTTGTCAACAAACGAAAATGTTGTTGAGATAATTACTTTTTACTCTTTCCTTTTTTTTTTCTCTCTTTTTTTTTTAAAATTTTTTTTATAGTGTGGTTCTTTGATTCAATAATCATACTTGGAATTTTGGATATGCTTTTTAGTTGTATCAATGTATGGTATCAGTACTAAACAGTGGATTATATGGCCAATCCCTTTTCTGCATTCATTAATCCAATCCACCCCAATGCAACTTGTTCATTAACCCATCCTTCTAATTCAAGAAAGAACCAGACAAAACCAAAATATGAATGATTTGACACCAATATATATATATATATATATATACACACCTTTCAAATTTCAAATAAAATCAACTATAAATAAAGTTGCTGTTGTCGTCCCACACACTTCAATAATGTCACATTTTCAGAATATTAACCACACACTTAACAATTTTCATCTCACCATTGTTTAAATATGCACAGAAATATCCAATATTTTAAAATTTTAGAAAATGTATAAAATACTATATATATCAAATGTACTATCACAGAACTAAAATTAGCATACCCCTTCCTATTCATAGAGGCATACAGTGACAGTTGTGGGCCCTTTGATTTGAATAGTTAACTTGGGCTCATATATTTATATTTATATTCGCTTCACGATAATTTTTGTAGGGAATTGCAGGTATCCTTGTGCTGTTGCAGATCTTGATACAGAAACTTGTTTATGATGGATTACAGCACGCGCAGCTGCATATACTCCTTACCAGTTTCCTTGTCTATATCTAATGGAATGTGGAAACCCTGCGAGGATTATTAGATTTTACTGCCATGTGTTTCTTATAAGAATATGTATTAGATTTGTATTTCTCCTTAACCGTGTAAAGTCTAGAATGAAATGCATTGGATTTATTCTACGCAAAAAAAAAAAAAAAAAAAAAACTTGGGCTCATATATATACATCGATCCTATCTGTCCTGTTTCAGTCATGTTTGTTCATTACAGGCAAAATAAGTGGATGCCCTAAAACGAGGCCCTCCTTACATAAAATATTATGCCTTGGTCGTCTACTTTTTTTTTATCAATTGCCTTTTTCAATTCACTTAAAAATCGAACCACATCATGATGATTCCCGCAACATATTATCATGTACCACGACATGAATTGAACAAACGTTTTTCCACTTCATTTATTGTAAGAAATACTTCATCCGTTACTAAATAAATGCAACATATTCACATTTCACGCAATCCAATGCACATTTTTAATCCGTAATAACTCAAATTCCACACAAGTAAAAAATATGCAAATTTGATATTTTAAATCTATGCGATTAGACGAATCCAACAAGATCTCACTTGACTATATTTTATCTTATATAATTGTATTAAAAAGTCGAGTCAAAGCTACTCAATGAACAGTGACAAAAGTCAAAACGTGCAGATAAAAAAGAACGGAGGTATACTACATTGCAAACTGAAACCTCCTTTTCCATTTCTGCAACACATTCATGTACAAGACCAAATGTTTATTTTGCCTCAGGGACCCAATAAGATATGTTTCACTTTAGAAACACAAATATGTGTGGAGGCTCAGCATTCTTGGCCTACGTTTCTTTCATACTTAATATTAAAGGCTATGGATAGATTACAAAATTAAGTAAAAACATCGCTAACAATTTCAATTTTTATTTCCATTTTTTTTAAATAACAGAAATAGCCGGGCGTTACTGCCGTGGTTTTGTGACAAGTTTTTTTCTTTTTTTTTTTTTTTTTTTTTTCGATGAAGGTTTTGTGACAAGTTTTAAATGCTGAAGAATACGAATAATGAATATAAACGGATGCATCAATGAGATATACTTCCCCTATTTTCACGAATTTGCAACATTTATTCTGCGCACGCAATCCAATGAATACTTTTAATCGTTAATAACTCATGTTGTGTACGAGTAAGAATTAATAAAAATTTGATATTCTAAAACTACAAGATGAGGCGATTGTAACAAGATCTCACTTGACTATATTTTTTCTTCTGTAACTATTGAATAAACGTGAAATCAAAGTTGAATAATGAATAGTGTCAAAAACCCAAACGTTTCATATTCTAAAAAACGGAGGTAGTATCATTTATATGGGCCATATTTACATTGTCCAAGTGTTCCAAAAAAGGTGATGTGGAGAGATTAGGGAAAGGGGAGACGGTTCCAAATCTGTGCAACATAATAGAAAGAAGGGTGATGAAGTTCACGAGGAGTCGTGGGGTTCTTGTAGGATTTTAGCAGGCAAAAATTAAACAACAATAAATGTGTCATCATATTACAGTTCTTTGGGGGATATTTATTGTGTTTTATAGTACATTTGTATCTACTGTGACAAAGCATCCCCTTGTGATCATTCAACCTCGTGTCTTTCTTGCATAGTGACAATGTAATATGAGTGGTAGTAATATATAGTATATGGTGATGGATCGATGGAGAAGGATCTTACACCAATACTATTTGTCCTTTCTTGTAGTAATAATTTATTTCCAAGTTGCACTAAATGCATATATATGCAATACATACGTCGTTCTCATAGGAAAAGTATACTATTTGCACAAATATCATATGCATGTGTGCTTCGGATTGAAGGCTTAATAATAATTTCCCAAATACTATTAAAGTAAGTTTCTGTGGAAGAATTCGAGCTCCTTTAATTGTGCTGATAGAAATACACGCGAATTATTAGTAGGGATGACAATGGGTTCGGGTCAGAACCGACAACTGAGAAAGACCCGAGCTTGGGTCGGGTCTTGGGTCTTACAAAAATGAACCAAGAGCCCTGGGTCGGGTCTTGGGTCTTGGCAGAACCGACCCAGACCCGACCCATTGCCATCCCTAATTATTAGTCCTTTTTTGATAGACTAATTGTGTTTTTGTATGAGTACTCTAGAGCCATCGGTTTGGACTTATGTATAGTATATCTATACTCTATATTACAAAGGTGTAATGAGGACATCAAATAGTAACCAAATTAAAACTTGATGTAATTATTGTTTTTTTTTTTCATTGTCGCATAACTTTTTGTACTATTTTTATATAAAGGTTTAGGCAATGGACAGAATAAACCAAAAATGGAGCAGATGTAATTTCCATTACAAATTTCGTTATAAATTGCGATGACGGAAATTTATTTCGTTGTAAAATTATCTTAAATAACAACGGAATAAATTTTTTCGTCGCAAATTGCGACGGAAAAATTTTGTTCGTCATAATTTGCAACAGATCTTTTTCCGTTTGCAAAAATCCATTTGCAGTAACATTTTTTTCTTGTGGGGCCACGGTTTGATTCATTGTCCGTCTTAAGGATGACACGTCGATTTCTACAAGATTATCCAAGTCCCCAAACCAAGACCGAAACTTTTGCCATGTGATCAATTAGAACAAAATTGGGACTAATTTTGAAAGTGTAATAGACAGTATCATTTTCCTGCAAAAGTAGTGCTAGTCAAATTAAAAGATATAGATAAAAGTATATCGTATCACATCATGTCACTACTTTAGAATTTATTTATTTATTTATTGCTTTTTTTGCCAAAAGAGGTTTATTGAGGTCGAAAAATAAGAATTTCAATTCATTTGATGTTGAGACAATATCCCCCTGTTTACCTACAGTTGAGATTTTTCTAGTCAAAAACTAATTGAAGGCGCTGCAGAAAATTCATCCTTCTCAAAATAATTTTGTTCCTACCAGCCTTCATTTCATTCATTGATACACTTAATTTATAATAGTATAGCCTAGTTTTTTTGGGTAAGAATAGTATAGCCTAGTTAGGGCTAGCTGTAATCTTCAATATATACCCCAAAAAAATATTACATATATAGTATGTTACAATCATGTAGTAATATTTCAGTTGGATCCAATCATGTGAAGCTTTTGAAAAACAATAGGGAAAAGCATTCAAAATATGTGCTGCCCCTTAGGATAACATAATAATGAAGACCAGAATCATGTCCCCTTTAGAAAATGTCTGGGAATTTGTAACCCCGCAGTTGTTTCAGATATTTTCTTGTATGCTTAGTAGTATAATAAATTTTGAACATTTGAATATAGTTATGGGAATTTGATCAGATATCAGGTGAGGGCTTTTATTTCGATCAGAAGAAAATATCTTGTTTTTGGGCAAATCTTTGAAAAAAGTTTTGTGCATCCAAAATTTGTCCCCTTGTTGTATGACCGACGATAGTGTTTGGGAGAAACACATGAAAAGATTGTTTGTTGTATTTATGAATTGCTAAGTCTAGTGTGCTTCTTCGAACTATTTTAAAAAGATAGTTGGACAAATTAAAAGGGACGGGGACCTTTGATATTAAATTATTCTAACAATCCAACATTTGATTTTCATTAAACCTAATAAATATTAGATATATTCTCTTACCACTGTTAGGAAATTTATTAGAGTTTGGAGCAAAACATGCGTAGAATATATCTAATATTTATTTACATTATAAAAGAATAATCAAAACACTTCACTTAGTAGTAGTATAATATATTTTTTTTGGGTAATTCCAGGGTATTCCAGGCCTCATTGGACCCAAGACTAATCCCTCGATGATTGGGTGCGCATTAAAGAGTTGTCTCTTCCAAAACAGAATTCTACATACACAAATTCTCGAACCCGAGACTTTTGCTTAAACGGTCAGAAATAGTAGAATACATTTAGAACAATATAAACATGGTAGTACATTTGCTTTTTTATATGATTAAGCAGAGAAAAAGATATGAATGCACACACATACATATATGCCAAACAACTTTACAGATGGACAACATTAATGACATGATCTTGATGGAGATTATGAGTTCAATCAGGAACAATGGATTTTTATATAGTCTCAATAAGTACTATAATAATATCACATATATATAAATAAAAGATCGATGTGGACAATAGAACTTTCATAATACAATCATGACAACTTGCTGTCGTTCCAAAAATATCTAGCAATCACTTTGTGTGTCTTTAAATATGGATACACACACCCATGCTTTCCACAAGAAGTAAAGAGAGTTTGTCAAAGTTTATTGTTGGTCCTTTGGGACATACAACTCACATAATCCGAATCTATCTGCTTTTTTATGAATGACTGGGGGCTAAAGGGAGTTTGGCTCACATAGACAAGTCTTTAAGTAAACACAATGTATCGAGCTTGTCACATCTCAAAAATATAATGTTATGCGGCCCACATTGATCAATTGAATCGAGGTTTAGATGAAGGTTTTATATGAATCTTTTCTGAGTTTAGATGATATATAAATCGTTTTAAGTTTGTTAAAATCGAGATTGGGTTGGCTTAAGTTTGTTGATGAGGCATGGGGTTATGGATTGGGCGCAACGTAACCGCCGATCATATCATGTGTCGGAAACAAATGTTAAAGCAAATTGTAATAACCATGGTCAAATAATGCGAGGGACATATGGACTTCTGACTCAAATCCAATTGCCAGTTGATGAAGTAACTCATAGGAGTATGTCATAAGAAAGAATTAGGGAAATCTATAACATTATCGATGTGGGATTTCAACACATACATAACTTTGATAATCATCATCTCGAAACCAGTAGTCTCATCCAAGACCTACCCAACATGGATGGATATCATATATATATATGAGGTTCTAATACAAAACCAATTAGTTCACATCCCTTGTGTAACAGCGTGGCATTTTAAATAGCTTCGGCTTGACGAACAAGGGAGTTGAGTTCGTGAGGCAAGCCAATATTGAGCATGGGGTGTGGTTGCTGTGCGGACATATCAATACGTCCGTACGTGAATGTGGACCATTGATTTCAATCGGACGGTCATAAATTGATAAGGGTATAATTGTTAAAAAAATATATAACCGTTTCTTTACTTACCAAAATCACGAAAATATGTCGCTGACATAAGCATAACATGTTGCTGAGATAACCATATATGTCGCTTAAAATATATTATAGCATATCGCTGAGAAATACTATATCAAGTCGCTGAATTGTGTTGGCCTTGTTGTTGAATTGCATATGCCATGCCGCTGAAATGTGTATGCTCCTCGATGAGATGAGCTAAAATGCATAGAACTATGTCGCTGAAATATACGGAGTATAAAATTATGTCGCTGAAATAAATATAGTAATGCCACTGAATTGCATATCCCATGTCGCTGAATTGTGAGAAGGCTCGTCGCTGAGATGCTTTTAAAATCGCAATGAACTTCAAACGTCACTGAGATGAACATAATAATATCGCTGAATTGCATATGCTGCGTCGCTGAATTGAATTGGCTCCATCGCTGAGTTGTGTATGACATGTCGCTGAATTGTATATCCTATGTTGCGAATTCAACAAATTAAATACATAACAAGTAAAATTACGAAACTAACCCTACGAATAATCTGAACCATTGGATGATGAACATGATCAACGGCTGAGAAATGACATCCGCACGACGTTATGTCCGCACCATAACGCACGGCTTTGAGCATGTATGTCCGAGACAAACCCAATTGAGCTAGGCAATTATATAAAGAGAAATACCCATTTGAGTGCTTCAACTTATAATGCATTCATTCAATTCCTCCAAATCATTTATCACATTTGGTACAATGCATTCATTCAATTTGCTTTTAATTGGGGATGGGTCAAAATAAGACTTTCATCTAGTGATCAAGTTCATCAATTTTCGTGCGGAGTTTAAATTTCTTGTAAGTCCATATTCCTTTATTTTGTTTTTTTGTAATTTGTGTGATCTCACAACTCATTTACAAATGATTGAATTCCAATTATATATGTGCTAAATGAGGGTGGTTCGAAATTTTTGGGCTAGATCTGGATAGGAGTGGATTAGTTCCCATTTTGTGATGTTCCGTCCTTTTTCAACCTTTAAGGCATGGAAATAATAATAATAACGATTGTTTCCACATTTTCTCTTACTATTAAATCATGAATCGATTATCTGTCATATGTATTTGATTTGGGAGCTGAATCAGTAGATGCTGAAGTACTGAATGAGTGTTTTATATGTATTGAGTGCTTTTATACAACTCAAATACCATTAAATATCCAACACACACCTTATTAACACCCAGCACATACATCATCGGGTTAGCACGCCAGCACCTACTGAATGTCACCCATTCAACACCCTATCCAAACTCATTTGTAGAATGCAAATTTAGTTCATTCCAGCGATTAACCATTTCTATCTATATAGTAAGAATATATATTGTACTATCGTTACATCTACAAACATAAACACAAAAATAGCACTGAATGGAAATATTCAAATGTATCTGTCCAGCATAAAAACCTAGTCGGATGGCGGGTACATATCTGATTGGGTCGTCGACTCAGTCACAACTTATGATAAAAACTGGTTCATTTGTGGGCCCACCCCAATTAAATTAATTAATTAATTAATTTATTTGGGTCATGGGCTCATGGCAAGAGATTGGTCAAAGTGTAACTAAATGTGTAATCAAAGTTTGTGCCTCATTTTTGTTGGTTCATACTTAGGGGTGTAAATGAGACTGATAGGCTCGTGAATTGTTCGAGCTCGGCTCGGTCAAAATTCGGTTCAAGCTCGACTCAAAATGGCTCGGTTCGAGCTCAAGCTCGGCTCGTAACACACATGATCTCAAGTCGAGCCAACTACTATTCGGCTCGAAAGCTCGATAATAGGCTCGATTTATTTTTATACATATATTTATTTATTATTAAATATAAAAATTATATAAAATATTAAAAGTATAATATTATTATTTTTTATCTTTTAATTTTAAATTTAAAATATATTACTAATTAAATATATATTTCTTAATTTATGTAAATATATAGATTAAATTAAGTATAATTAAATATATACAATATATTAAATATAATTCCTTTGATAAATTATGTGAGAATGAAAATGATACTAGTTCGAGCTCGGCTCGACTCGGTCAAAGCTCGGTCAACGCTTGGCTCGAAGTAGCTCGGTCAACGCTCGGCTCGGTCAAAGCTCGGCTCGAATTCTTATGAGCTCAAGCCAAGCTTACCACTATTCGGGCTCGGCTCGGCTCGTTTACACCCTAGTCATAGTATTACAAGAGATTGGGCAAAGTGTAGTAATGCCAGCCTAAGATACTGTCTAGGAATGAACAAACAAGTACGGAGTACAAAGTTTTTTAGGCATCCAATACAACTCTAATAAGTCAGCATATCAAACAAAAACCATCAAAGGGTATATCACATCATCATCAGGGCATTTATAACCTGAATAATAATAATAATAAAACTGTAATTGTGCCTGTTGCGGAAACAAAAAAAAAATAGTTACCATAGGTATAAAAATTACTTCTTTTCTGCTCAAAATGATGGAAAAGCCACAAAAATATAGTAGTACCGTTACACCCAACTGGCGTCCGTCCGCCGGGTAGTCTGGCAGGCCACTATGTAAAATTATTATTTTTTTAATTTTTTATTTTTAAGGTATTCGTTGATGGCTGTGTGGGCCAATGTATAAAACTATTTTTTTTTATTCTTTTCATTTTTAAGGTGTCCGCTGAGTGGACCGGCAGACCAATTCATAAAATCACTACATTTTTTTTAAAAAAATTTGTCCGTGAACCGGCGGGCTAATTGTGAAATTATTATTTTTTTTTAAAAAAAATTTCATTTTTAAGGTATCCATTGTGTGGCCCAAGCTACTGTGTAAAATCATTATTATTTTTTAAGGTGTCCGCTGATGTTTAGCGCCAAGGGTTTTTACGAGTTTTTCCATCATTTTGGATAGAAAAACTTTTAAACTGATGTTAATTTTTTTGTGTCTGACATATATAGAGTGGCATGGTGCTATAGGAATAAAACTTGCTTAGATATTTCAACCACATTTATACATGATGATGACATGATCAGAATCCATCAATAGTACACCACTAACACCAACAACAAATCCATCTCAAAGGAAAGACAAGAAAAAGGACATATATTTACATAATAATGGGAAGAAAAAAAAGAAAAAAAAACCCAAATCATTAAAGCTCATCAACAACAACAAACAGCAACCCCTCATCAACTTAATTCTCCAGAAACACACAGATTTCAATAAACACACCTGCAGCAAAACCAAACTTTCTTAGGACTTAGAGGAGATCAACAAACCAACACACAAATCCATAAATTTTATTAAAAATTGTGTTTTGTCGTTTAATCAGCCTGAGGAGGAGAGCCAAAGGACAAAGTTTTGGAGAGTGGCAGTGTCAGCCCTGTAGTGGTTCTGAGTGAATTCTTTGAGATCCGACCATGTGAAATCGGGGTACAATCTTGGCTGCTGTCTGTACAGAATAAGATCCTCAGGGGGGCTCACAGTTTTGTCCTCTTTTGGGTTCACAAAGAACACCAGTGATCTCCTCACCCTTTCCTTGTTCACCACTGCCCTGTGGAGACAACTCTTGTATATCCCATTACACAATGCCTGCAATCAAACATACACAAACTCTTATCACCAAATATTGGATAACATAAAAAATTCAACACATGTTTTGATTTATCTAGTATGCATATAACTATAATATAATATATACTCCTATATACTTCAATAATTTAGCCTTGTAGTATTCCTCTAGATTTATATATATTAAAAAAAGAGTAGGAACTCCCAAACTTCACATTTAGGATGATTTGATATTTCTGCAATCTTTGCATATAATAATAAAAATAAAATTTTTAATTTATATGCATATAGGTGGATCATCGGTTTCATCGGAACAAATGACAGGAACAAGTATATGTAAGTTAAGAACCCCAATTAACACAGAATTAGAAAGACAACAAAAGTTGTGAATTTAAAAATAAAGAGAAACAAGACACAAGAAGGGGGTGGTGGGCACAAATTGTAAGAGCAGTCCCTGTACCTATTCTCATACATATTTCACATTTAATTTACCAGTTTGCTTACATGAGACGAACTGCTTGTCCCATCCTTGTTTTTCCTGCCGAACCTATTATAGCAACTCTCCAAATTTCTCGATCTTATTTTATTTCCTTCAACCATTAATTAATACATCCTTCCAAAATAAACCAGTGCAAACACCAGCAATAATTGCACACACACACACAGACACACTCTTACATATATATTCCATGAAATTACACTCCGGCACATTATTACATTTAATTAGTCCTCTGAGATTCTCAAGAACCACCATTCAATAAAATTGATTCTTGATGCTTGTTACATAAAATTTAGAATGTGTTGATATATGTGTTAATGTTCCCATATTTGGTAATTTTTTCATTCATTCCAATTTAAAAAAAAAAAAAAATACTCCTCATTTTCTTCTACCTACCGATATTATTATTTCATTTCTTGCTTCTTTAAATTATGTGCTCAACCCAAATTAGGAATTTTGTTTTCTTCTATTCAATTCACAGATTAATTTATGGCCTTGCTTCCGTTAATAAGGACCTTATCCAGATGGGATTAAAGATGATTAATTAAAAAGAATGAGAAGGGTGTTGCAAGAAATCATGATATGTATTTGTGCAGCAGTGTGTGTGTATCAATCATTACCATGAATGTGTCTCCAATGTTGATGACGAAGGCGTCGGGGCGTGGCGGAATGGCCAGCCATTTGTTGTCTGAGAAGATCTGGAGACCCCCAACCTGGTCCTGGTGAAGAATTGTCAAGGAATTGGGATCATTATGAGGTCCTGTCCCAAAGGTAAGGCCAGCCTCTTTGCAAGGTGGGTAATTGTTGCCCCTCATTAGTGAGTAACCATCTTGGAAAAATTTCTTGAAGTGAAACCTGTCCACTCCCAAGCTTATTCCCAAGAGCTCAAATATGGCTTGGGCCAATCTGTTCATTGCTTCACAGTATTTCTGGAAAACATACCTACACATAATTATACACATGAGTTAGAAAGGTATGTATATATATATATATATTTTTGTTAGCCTTTCAATTTGAGCAAAAATGCACAAATTATTAGAAAACCCTCGAGATTTATATTCTCGACATACACATAGTTGTCCTAAAAAGGACACTATCTATCTGCCTTCGGTCTTACATTAAGGATGGGGACTCTCATTATCATGTAATAATATGGAGTATGTATTAATTAATCGATCTCATCTTCAAATGCATTGATAAACACAAAATCAATCTCACCCAGCTTCTTGAAAATCTCGGCCGAAGCAGGACTCAATGTAATCGTAGACATCGCGGCCGCCGGGTTCATCTGCATGCTGGTAGCCAAAGGAGAACGTCTCCTTCCACGGAAGCTTATTCGAGAACCTGTCGGAATGCGCGCCGGAATACCCACAGAGCCCGCCGGGCCGTCTATTCACGGCCACCTTCCTGCCTCTGGGGAGCCTGAAGATGGAATCCATGTGTTGGTGCGCGAGCTGGACCAGTCCGTCATCCACTCCGTGGTTGATGACCTGGAAGAAGCCGTGGGTCGAGCAGGCCGCCCTGATCTGCGCGGCGGCGTAGTGGGTCGCGACCTGATCGCCATTGAGGAAGCCCAGGAGGTCCACGGGGGGGTCCCGGAGCTCGTCCTGCAGGGCGCCGTCGTCGTAGGGGAGGTCCTCGTGAGGCCACAGGAATTGTGTGGGCAAGTTTGTTTGGCGGTTGATCATGGAAGAGTCGAAGATTAAGGCGGCAGCAGGTGGATTGTTTGGATTGTTGTTGGTGTCGGAAATGGGTTTGGGGTTTATTAGTAGTGAATTAGTGTGGATGAAGTGATTTGAAGGAGGAGTAGTAGTAGAGTGATGATGATTATCCATTGGGGGGTCGGTTGATCGAGGGGTTGCCAATATAATATAGCAGCTAGGGTTATTGAAAGTTGGAAGTATTTTGTAAAGAGGAATTATTAAGGGTTGGGGAGTTTTAATTGCTAGCTATGTGGCTTTCAAGTGTTCAATATTTATAATAAGAGTTTGGCACAGTACCGGTCAAGTCCCATAACTCTTAACTTTCAGATTGAGAGTTCGATTCTACATCCGAGGCCTCCCATTTATAATTCGTGAGAGCGTGGGATTCTAACACCTATTTACTAACCAGTGGATATTCTGTTGAGAACAAAAAGATACACTATTTATAATGAGAGTTGATATATATATATATGGAGTGCTCTGTGGCCTCTGGCCTGGTGGGGTCTGTATCTACCCCTTATTGCATACTAGATTTTGTGTCTATTTTCTATTCACCTCTCACAGTACCGTAATGGAAGTAGGGTTGTAAACGAACCGAATCGAATCGAATACCACAGTATTCGCTTTGATTTGATAAGCTTTTCGAATATTATCGAATCGAATCGAATTATTCTATAAGGTAATTTAATAATTAATAAAATTAATTTTAATTATTAAACTTAAATATTTAATTTGATTTATAGATCAAATTTAATATTTTAATATTATATATAAATATATTTATATTAATTAGTAAATATAGTCACTAAAATTAAATTTTTAAATTATTTAACAAAATAAATTTATATATTTATATATAATTTTAATATAAAATCGAATATCGAATCGAATCAAATATTAATCGAATATCAAAATTCTGAATAATTTCGAATCGAATCACGAATCGAACCAAAAATATTTGATTCTTTTACAACCCTAAATGGAAGTGTTGCTGCTCGTACGTGTCATGTGTGCAACATACACTTTGGTTGACCCTTGATGCGGCTCGTATTAAATACTAGTTTAATCCTATATTATATGGGATTATTATCTCATTAATTTAGATTATTAGAAGTAATTATTAAGGATTCTTTTATAATCAAGCTAATTCCTACAAGTGAATGAGTGATTAGTTTTAATAAAATAATAATTTGTAAGACTAATCATCCAAGTGAACAAGACCGTTTACTATGTACTTCCTCCGTTATTCTTTGTTAGCTACGTTTAAAAAATGGCCACTGTTCACTCATATAATTTGATTTAAAGTTTTATCATGGTTATACAAGTTAAAATATATCCAAGTTGGACCTTGTTAGATTCGTCTCATCTTGTAGTTTTTAAATATTAAACTTTTAGAATTTTTACATGTACCGAATTTGAGTTATTAATGATTTGAAATGTGCATTGGACTGCATGCTGAGTGGGTTTGTAGCAATCTTTGAAAAACAAAGGAAGTAATACTTTAAAATATGGCTTAAAAGGTTTGAAATAAGCTACTCATCTTCAAACTTAAAGTGCAAAAATAAGGGTTTTACACTTAAAATGCTGTAGTAACTAACAACCTCTAGGGACAACCAGATCCATCAGATCAATCCCCAATTCTAATTGTGGTAGCTAACGAGTTTCGGTCGCTAAAATAATGGTCGCTAACGAATTTCGGTTGCAACTTCGGTCGCTAACCCTTTTAGCTACTGAATTTTACCAAATTTTTTCGGTCGCTAAAATAAAAAATTCTTGTAGTTACCATTTTGCAGGTGTGGTGTATGGGATATATGACTCTGCGTACAAATTATTAATAATAAAGGCACCTTTAATAGTTGTGACTGCCGACTGATGAAAGATATATGACACCAAGTGATAAATTAACTTTATTGTCTTTTAGGAATAATTAAACGTCGTCGTTTCATATATACTAGTTGTTATTTATAAAGATTGATTAAATTTTTAATTAGACATGTGATTTAAAAATTAATAATTAAATACTTCATCACCATTTACTTACTATTAATTGAGTAACTTTAATTAATTTTTCTAACATAATTACGAAAAAAATATAGTCAATTGAGATGTTAGATTTTAAATTCGTTTAATCATATAGTTTTAGAATATATATATATATATATATATTTTACAATTTTTATTTATATATATATAATTTGAGTTATTAATAGTTAAAAATTATATCTTATTGTATTACGTGAAATGTAGAAATAATGTAGATATTAAAAAACAGAATTTATAATTTAAAAATTAATCAAAAGTAAAATACTCCCACCGATAGCAGTTGGCTTGAGTGGATGTGGACTCTAGTCGCTTAAGCAAGGTCTCGGGTTCGAGCCTTGTCTATACAAAAAACTGTTTTGGCAGAGACGCACTACTTTAATGCCTGTTTAAAGCTCGAATTCCTTAAACTTTGAATCATTTGTCTCTCCCAGTGGCTCTGCCACTCACTCACATTATTGGGGGACCACGCCCCCTCCTCCCAAAAATATTTTTTGGATTAATACAATATTAATTATAACGTTAAAAGAGTGATTATATACTTCCTGTATTCAAAAAATCTTCACATTTATCGTTTTCACGCAATTTAATACACATTTTTAAAGAGTAATATCTCAAATTTTATAAAATAAAAAATTATAAAACCACGTGATTAGACGAATCTAACAAGATCTCACTTGACTATGTTTTATCTTATATATCTGTATTAAAATATCGAATCAAGGTTACTCAATGAATAGTGTTTACTATGCAAACGTTAATATCTTTTACATACGGAGGGAGTACTAATTATTGTGGTAAAAAGAAAATTAAACATCTTTTGAGTTCCTTCCAAATTTTTGGATTAACAAAACTATTTTTTATATAGGGATTATATCTAATTATACCCTAACAAAAAAAATTTGGAGGATGTTTTGTACAAAATTATTTACTACTTAATTGTCTAGCTTCATTTTTTAAAACTGAAATTACAATCCCTGAAATCTCTATCCCTAATTGTCGTAACATGCATTAAAAAAAAAAAAAACAAACAAACAAAAAACCGGTCTTTGTGTTTTTCACTTTTATGCTATTCTCAATCGAGCTGGCTACAAATTCATGCCTCCACCATATTTATGCGTCCCCATTTGCCACTCTGCTGCACAAATCATAACTACAAATATGTTGTCTAATGATGGTTTTTAGGATATGGGAATATAGTGTTTATGTGTGTATGTGAGGTTTGTGATGGGTAGTTAGTGTGGGAAGTGAGTGCTTGTGTGTTAAAGGAAAGTTTAGAAGGAGGTTGGAAATAGAACTTTTGGAAAGGAACTTGTATTGCTTGAATGGTTTGGTGGTGATCTTGATGTTGGTGTTGTTGTTGTTACAAGATGTTACAATGGCTCCATCTATTTATACTAACCAATGGAGCTTGGTAGATTATTCTAGGATATTCTATCTAGATCATTCTTTCTTCTTCTATTTTAATCACATGTCCTATGTCTAGATTTTTCTCTAATCATGTTTACATTACAAGAATATTCTAGAAAATTATACTTAGTTCAAGACTATTCTAGAAATATGCAACACAATTTCAATACTCCTCCTTGGTGCATATTTCTATAACTCCAATGAGTTCTCGTAGAGTCTCGAACTTGCCTCGTGGTAGTGCTTTTGTAAATATATCTGCAAGTTGGTCTTCTGTCTTGCAATGCTCCAGCTCAATTTCTTTGTTTGCTTCTGCTTCTCTGATGAAGTGATACTTGATCTTGATATGTTTTGTTCTGTTGTGGAACACTGGATTTTTCGTCATGGCTATTGCAGACTTGCTGTCGCAGTAAATTTTTGTAGGTTCATCCTTTGGCTCTCCCATATCTTCAAGTATTCTTTTTAACCAAATTGCTTGGCTTGTAGTCATTGCTGCTGCTATATACTCTGCTTCGGCTGATGATTGAGCAACCGTTGCTTGCTTTTTAGATGCCCAAGCAAATATTCCTGAACCGATTGTAAATGCATAGCCTGATGTACTTCGCATATCATCAACTGATCCTGCCCAATCACTGTCAGTATAGCCAGTTAGTTTAGATTTAGGTGTTGATTCGTACCAGATGCCGAATGTCTTAGTTCCTTGAAGATATCGGAGTACTCGCTTGGCTGCTCCATAGTGAATTTGAGTTGGTTCTTGCATGAACCTTGATAGAAAGCTGGTTGCATACATTATGTCTGGCCGAGTTGCCGTCAGGTAGAGTAGGCTTCCGATTAAGCTTCGGAATTTTGAGTTATCTGCTTTTGGTGAGCCATCTTCCTTTTGTAACGCCTTATTATTGTCAAGTGGAGTTGCTACGGCCTTGCAACCCTCCATTTTAAACTTCTTTAGTAAGCTCTCAGCATACTTCTTTTGAGAGATGAAGATACCATCTTCTCTTTGATCTATCTCGATGCCGAGAAAATATTGCATCAAGCCTAGATCAGTCATCTCGAACTTTTTCATCATGTCTTCTTTAAATTCCTCAATCATTGTCTCATTGTTTCCTGTGAATATAAGATCGTCAACATATAAAGAGACAATGAGTTTGTCATCCGTACCTCGAGTCTTGATGTATAGTGTTGGCTCACTCATACTCCTGAATCCAAGCTCAGTGAAGTAGTCATCAATTCTGCTATACCAAGCTCATGGCGCCTGCTTTAGTCCATATAATGCTTTCTTTAGTCGGAGGACTTTATCTTTATGCCCTTTCACCACGAAGCCTTGAGGCTGCTCCACATAGATCTCTTCATTAAGATATCCATTAAGGAATGCTGATTTCACATCGAGCTGATATATCTTCCACTTTTTCTGTGCTGCTAGTGCAATAAGTGCTCGTATTGTGTCGAGTCGAGCTACTGGAGCGAAGGTCTCATTGTAGTCTACTCCATATTGTTGTGCATATCCTTTAGCGACAAGCCTTGCCTTATGTTTTTGTATTGAACCGTCTGCGTTGAGTTTTGTCTTGTAGACCCACTTTACTCCAATGACTTCTTTATCTTTGGGAAGATCTGCCAGCTCCCATGTTTCGTTCTTTTCAATCATATGTATCTCCTCCTCCATTGCTTTTATCCAAACATCCTCTCTGGAAGCTTCTTCAAAGTTGTTCGGCTCCATAGTTGTAAAATTGCATCTCTGATAAACTTCCGTCAGAGATCTGAATTTTCTTGGGATGGATTCTGGAGATGTGATAGGATCTTCTTCTACAACTTGTCTTCGTGCGTCATGTGGGCCGCCATCATCTAATTGTTGTTGGACTGGTGCCGGTAGGTAGATATTCTTTTTCTCTAATTGGCTTGTCTCCCAGTTATAAGCAGCAGCTTCATCGAACATCACGTCTCGACTAATGATGAGCTTTTTATTTTCCAAGCTATACACTCTATATCCTTTTGATTGAGTGCTATAGCCCAGAAAAATTCCTTTCTCTGTCTTCTCATCGAGCTTGCTCCTCTTCTCCTTTGGGATATGGACATAGCAGATACATCCAAATACTCGAAGATGCTTCGCAGATGGTTTCCGTCCGCTCCATGCTTCAACTGGTGTCTTGTCTTCTACAGCTTTAGTTGGACATCTGTTGAGGAGATAGACTGCAGTACTCACGGCCTCCGCCCAGAAGGTTTTTGGAAGACCTTTCTCTGTCAGCATGGATCTTGCGGTCTCCATCACAGTCCTATTCTTTCTTTCAGACACACCATTTTGTTCTGGTGCATATCCGACTGTGAGTTGGTGCTCCATGCCTTCATCTTCACAGAATTTTGTGAATTGATTGGAGGTGTATTCTTTCCCTCGATCACTCCGGATAGTTTTGATTTTATAGCCACTTTGGTTTTCGACATAGGTCTTGAATTTTTTGAAAATATCGAACACTTGGGATTTTTCTCGTAGAAAGTAGACCCATGTCATTCTAGTAAAATCATCAATAAATAGGATGAAGTACCTGTTTTTGTCATGAGATGGGGTGCGCATTGGACCACATATATCGGTGTGCACGAGCTCCAGAGGCTTCTTAGCTCTCCAAGATCTCCCAGATGGGAATGGTAGCCGGTGTTGTTTCCCTAGCATGCACCCTTCACAAACTCCGTTGAGCTCTTTGATTGGAGGAAAATCACGCATCATGTTTTTCTGGTTTAGGAGTTTCAATCCTTGTAGATTGAAATGCCCAAACCGTTTATGCCATAGCCAAGTGTCGTCCAATTGAGCTTTCATGGCAACATTGTTTGCATATCTCCATTGGATTGGGAAGCATCTATTGTCGCTCATTTGGACTTTAGTGATTATGAGGGATTTATCTTTCTTGTCATAAATTGTGCAAGTATTTCCCTCAAAATGTAAGGAATATCCTTTTTCTATCATTTGTCCCACACTTAGTAGATTTTGATCTATTGTGGGGACTAGAAGGACTTCACTTATGTACCTTTTTCCTTTATTGGTATCTATGGCAATGGTTCCTTTACCAGTTGCCTCCATATAGTTACCATTTCCCAGTTTAACTTTTGTATTTATCTTTTGAAGTTCACAAAAGATACTCTCATTTTTAGTCATGTGATTGCTACAACCACTATCCAAATACCATGTATCTTTATCCTTAGTAGATGCAGCTTGGCAGACATAAAACAAATAATCCTCAGATTCTGTGTTTTGAGAGAAATTAGCCTGGTGTCTTCGATTAAATCCTTTAATTTTTCCTCCTCGTCCAAATTTATTATAATTTTGTTTTTGTGGTTTATCCTTAAACCAACAATCTTTCTCCAAATGATTTGTTCTTTTACAAATACCACAAGGAGGGAACTTATTATTCTCTTTTGTTTTCTGAGACTGCATATTAACTTTCGATTGAAAGGCACTATCTATGTCTTTTTCATAACGCCTTTCTAATCTTTTCTCATGAGCCTCTAATGATCCCATTAACTCTGTAGCACTTAATTTATTTATGTCCTTAGATTCTTCAATAGCAGCTATTATGGGATCATATTTTTCTGTGCAAGTGATTAGAATTTTAGCAACAATTTTGTTGTCAGGGATGTCTTCCCCATAGGCTCGTAGTTGAGTTACTACTTCATTAACTCTAGCATAATACTCTTGAGCAGTCTCAGAATCTAACATCTTCAAGTTTTCAAACTTCCTCCTTAAAGTTTGAAGTTTAGTGGAGCGTACCTTTTCACCACCTTGAAACTCCTCCTTCAACTTATCCCACGCTTCTTTAGATGTTTTTGCTCCCATGATCCTTGGAAAGTATTCGTCTGCCAAGCTCATCTGTAGAGCGAGAAGTGCTTGAGAATCCTTCTTTTGGATCTCCTTCAATTCCTCTTTTGGTTTCTCAGAGAGTGTGGAGATATTGTCAGGCATAGTATATCCATCATTAACAACATCCCACAAACCTTGAGCACAAAAATATGTCTTCATTTTGATTGCCCAGAAATCTTAGTTTTCACCACGAAAAACTGGAATTGGAATAGTTGAGCGGAATGTGTCGGCCATGGTAACGCCCGATAATCTCGAACGAGGCTCTGATACCACTGATGGTTTTTAGGATATGGGAATATAGTGTTTATGTATGTATGTGAGGTTTGTGATGGGTAGTTAGTGTGGGAAGTGAGTGCTTGTGTGTTAAAGGAAAGTTTAGAAGGAGGTTGGAAATAGAACTTTTGGAAAGGAACTTGTATTGCTTGAATGGTTTGGTGGTGATCTTGATGTTGGTGTTGTTGTTGTTACAAGATGTTACAATGGCTCCATCTATTTATACTAACCAATGGAGCTTGGTAGATTATTCTAGGATATTCTATCTAGATCATTCTTTCTTCTTCTATTTTAATCACATGTCCTATGTCTAGATTTTTCTCTAATCATGTTTACATTACAAGAATATTCTAGAAAATTATACTTAGTTCAAGACTATTCTAGAAATATGCAACACAATTTCAATATCTAATCTCAGTTCTGATTCTAAATAATGACTGTTTGCAGTTAATTTACATTGTTTATATTATACTAATTACTCTTGTTTTCAGATTTGGATGATGATTTTGGAGTATTGCATATATAGGTAGAATTTTTTGTTTTTGACATTTGAGAATTTTTTCTTATTTTAAATTTTCTCTTTTAGATGTTTTTAGTATGGATTCAATTATAGATAGTTTTAGGTGTGTAAAATTTTTGTAGAATTTTTTTATGCATTATGAATTAGTACTATTTTATATTTGAATTGTGATTGACCGTATTATCTATTCTGGCTCCGCCCTAGCTAGTCTCACCCAGGCGATGACCAAATTAAGTGACAAGCTGCCAAGCGACAACCATTATGATGTAATTAGGGGTGGCCAATTGGGACGGGTTAATCGGGTGCCCGACCCGAACCCAAAATAGTGAGATCGGATTGGGTACCCGAATCCGGAAAAACCCGAAATTAGGTATCCGAATTCGAAATTAGTAGATCGGGTCGGGTATCGGGTTTTACAAATGCACTCGAATTCCCTGATCGGGCATCCGAATTACCCGATCTTTTTTTTTAAAAAAATTATTTTATTTTATTTTTTTAAAAATGTCTATCTTTTTTTTTAAAAAAAAATTTCCCCACAATGTAGAGAGTATTTGTTTTTTAATATTTCTAATTACATAATTTTATGCAAACCAAAAGTGTAAAACCTCAATCCCTACTTTTTTCGAAATATTATTAGTCAATTCTTGTCTGTTATTCGTTAATAAATGAGTATCGTTCTCATTCTTATTTGTAAATTGTAAAACCTCAATCCCTACTTTTTTTTTTATAAAAAAAAAAGGTTTTTTCTTTTTTTTTTTAGAAAAAAGAGTGGGTACCCGACATGTCGGTACCCACCAATGTCGGGTAGTGGTCGGGTAATTTATTTTTCTACCCGAACCTAACTAACCCGAACCCACCAAACCCGACCCGATGCCCACCCTAGATGTAATTATATTACCTCATGACCCATTTTTTTGTAATGGGTGATGGTTTTTATTTTTTAACTTTTTATTGCAGCACATGTGAAAATGTCAATCTGATCTATTACAAAGCTATCCTAGCTATTAATTATTGGCCGGGATCCATCTAAATATAAAGAAATTTGATAGCTTTTTCTCGGTGGGAAATCAAATTAAAATGTCATAGCTAATAGTATTTCAGAAGAAATAAGATCAAAAGATTGTCCTGATGAAGAAATGCAAGAGTCATCATGTCGATAAAGTTGCATTTTTTTTCTTCTGTGATCATCCCAAAAAAATTCAAATGTCGAGCGTGCTCATCTCTTCGAACAATTGTGGGATGGAAAGAAGTTTCTTCGATACCGTCTCAATTGAATAAGTGAAAGTACACCAAAATGAGATAATGTTGAAATTTTTGCCTACTATCATGCTGGATTTAGAGAAATTGTGAAATATGAATAATCCTTGTAAAATGTCCAAGTGTAGATAGGGCCATCAAATGCTCATCTTTAAATGGGAGTTCTGTAACTTGTGGATCAACATATATAACCAAAATTAGAAATTTTGGGAGTTCCATGAACTTTTGAAGTCTTATAAAGCTAATTCCTTCGTTTATCAATTGATCCCTAAATGAGCATTGGAAACCCATTATTCATAGCTGCGTTTAGATCTAGTACTACATAAGTACTAAGCGAACTATATATAACATGCATCTTAATTAGCTTCGGTTTTAAACTTTAAAAAAATATTGATGAGGTAGTATTTTCTAATTAAGCTCGCATCGACTAATGTAGCTAGTAAAAATTTTTTTTTCTTTTTTTAAAAAAAAAACTATATTTTTTAAATAAGAAAAAAAAAACAAAATAATATATATATTCTACTATGACAAATTCTCATGAACGGGCCGAGTGCTAGGTCACCTACTAGTGGACCGCTTAGATACGGCGTTCTAATTAGACAAAATTAAGAATGACAACTTGATCATCCGTACACAAGAATCTACACGTACTTAAGAATTTGAAGTGTCAATACACTTAATTAATTGTGAAAAACATCGCACAAAACATTTGTATATCTTGAACTCAATATATTGTTCAACCACACACATGCAAGAACAAATAAGTAAGGAAAAAAAAATCATTAAATATTAGTATTAATCCCTATATATCTTTCTTTCTTTTGCTCCTTTATTTCTATTGTAGATGCAAAAAAATGCGTAGACAGAAACTGCAAAATAATTTTATTAATTTCACAAGAAATGTCTACAATTACAGAGAAATTTAAATATAAAAGAATATGTAGAAAATCAAACTATATAGATTCGACTTCTGTTACTCATTTGATTCCTCCAACCTTGAAGACGTCGAGATGCTTTGTGTGCTTCTTCTTCGGCTTCTTGGAATTTCTGCAGCGTTTTGTTGCTGTAGATCTCAAGTGTTTGAGTCTTGAGAGTGAGTAAGGTATGGAGACGTAACCCTAATTTGTAAGGGGACACCTCTATTTATAGGGGAAAAATGGACGGTGGGCCGATGTTAATGGGTCAGCCTGTTTCGAGTGCCCATCGGTTTGTTGGGCCGGTGAGTCTTGTTTTTGAACTTGTTCACCTTGGCCCGACGTAGTGTCTATTGGGCTACTTCGCATGTGGGTCTTTCATTTGGACTTGTCCACATTGCCCCAATATAGATCTGTTTAGCTTGTTGATCCAAATAGCCCAATAAATATTAATAATTATTCCAAGCATTTAATTTATTTAAAATGCCTAAAAATAAATAAATTAATATTTAAAATTACACGTATCGCATTGAGTGGCGATGAATTTTCACATGTCTACAACTATCATTGGTCCAATATTCATTTATTGACTTATTTACGTGGCATTTTTAGTCCATTTGGCGAAGGGTCTACCTTTTACGGTGCGTTTGGTTTGAGGGATCATAGATTACCAGTGGGAATGTGAATGTTGGGAATGTAAGATTACTAGGAATATGAGATTGGTGGGAATCTTATTTTTTTGATGTTTTAATATTATTGCATTTGGTTAGATTGGGAATCTCAGATTTCCGGTTATAATTAATTTACCATAATATCCTTAATTTTAATTGAATGAATGTTATAAATATGTCATTTCACTGCATAACAGAAATATTTAAGCCTATTTATTTTTTAAAATATTGAAAATTCTTTATATGTAATTTATTGTATGATAATTACTTATTTAATATCTCTAAAGCCTTATTATTTTTGTTTTATTATTTTTATTGTATATATAGAAGAAAAGTAAAATTTAAGAAAATATGAATATATATATATATATTAAAATTTGAGAATATATATATTAAAAATATGTTTAAATAATTTAAAATTTTTCAATTGATTTTTTAAAATTAAATTTCATATATTTATTATTTTTTAGAATACAAATATCTAAATTTATAAAATAAAATAAATATAAAAAAGTGAGAGTATAAAAGTCAAATTAGTATAACAGTAGGTAAAGTGGAGGTGAACATATTTCACCTCCATCCAGTATAAAAAAGTGAGAGTATAAAAGTAGATTATAACAGTATAATCTAAGATTACCTGCCATCCAGGTGGGAATCGTGGGAATCACATTCCCACCTAAAACACTCAACATTCCCATATGAAACATGCCCCGAACCAATCATGAACATATTTCATTCCCTACCCAAGATTCACAGTGGGAATCTCAGATCCCGAACCAAATTCCCCCATTAGAGTGATTTGACTTAAAGATGTGTGACATGATTTAATAGGCCGTCATTTTTATTTAGTTATCCATAATTACTCCGTGCATTCAATTTATTTAAAATGTAAAGTAATTAAATTAACAGTCAAAATAACATGTATCTAGGGGTGAAAACGGGACGGATACGGGCGGATAGTATTCATTTCTGTATCCTATCCCATATGTTTTTTGTCGAATATGGAATCGGATACGAATAGGCCGGATATAAATACGAATTCGAATATTTTGGGAAACGGATACGAGACGGATTCGGATTTTAACTCGGATAATCTTATAATTACTAAAATTAAAATTTTTTTTTATAATTTTTTAAGTGAAATCGGAATATACTACTATTTAAGCTAAACTAAATTTTTAAATTTTCCAAGATCATTAGTTATATATTTCGTTCAAAGCATCTAAATAACATCATTACAAGATGTTATATACTACAGTTTTGATGCAAAGAACCTAATGATGTAGTCGAGTTGATTGATCGATATGATTTGATTTAATAAATTATATATGGCTTTCAAGCTTTTGATTATATTTATACATATAGTATTACTTATTTATTTTATAGTTAATAAAATATATTATATTATACATATATAAAAATACATATAAATTTTTGGATATTCGGATAGAAAATACGGATAATATCCACATTATATTCGGATTTTTCGGATACGGACGGATATTTACAATCCCATATCATGTCCCGTATCCGCCGGATATAAAAATTCGAATACGGATTCAAATATAATCAAATACGGCGTCGGATCGGACGGATAATTTCACCCCTACCTGTATCCCATTTTTATTGGCAAGTGAACTTTCATATCGTTACATTAACTATATCACGTACTTCATTCCTTAATTATCGACCTTTGTCATAAACCAAAGATATTAAATAAAAAACAAAGATTGAGATGCATGCATGTTCAATATATATATATATATACATAGAAAGAGAGAGAGTTGAACTTAACTTTCATTTTGGAGCACAGAAATGAAAATAAGAAAAAAAAATAAAAATATAGATGTCAAGTCATCATTATTTTAGATTGTTTTAGAAGAGAATGGAAACACACTTGTGTCATAATTGAACGCAAGTGTATACTACTTTTGACAAAGAAGGGGAAAAAAGAACTATATATATTTGCTCATGCATGAACCTTAAATTCTTATAAATGTTACCGCAATCTTTAATATGTTATACACTCAACATGCGTCCTAATATAACTTAGCTTTTCCTTTTTGTCTACAACTATTTACAATTATTTAACGTTTACATACAATCAAACGTTATATAAACGTTGAGAATGGGACTTGACCCAAGCGGTCATGTTCTATGCCTTTCAACCATATGTTGAGGTTCAATTCCCACCAGGTCCCTTATTCCTCCCCTTTACCCCCTTTGTAGTTTGTGTAGCTTAGATTCTCGCACACCTTTGCCCTGACATAAGTATCAATGTTTAACAAAAAAAAAAAAAAACGTTATATAAACGATTTAGCTAAAAACATTATATAAACGATCTTATTTAAAATGTTTTTTCCTACAACAATTTTGGTTCCGTAGCTTATGTGTGTGTATATATCACCAGTAGAAAATTTTTGGAGTCTTTAGCTAAAATTGTATATAACGAATTTCGATCGTTAAAATTGTAGTCACTAACGAATTTTGGTCCCTAAATTATAGTCACTAACGAATTTTGGTCTCTTTAATGACCGAATTTATCAAACTTTTAGGGATGGAGACTTACCCTAGTGGTCAAGTTCCACGACTCTCAACCTATAGATTGGGGATTCGATTCCCCATCCGGCCCCTATCCCTCCCATTTATCTATTCCTCCCCTTTATCCATTTGTAATTTGTGTGGTATGTGCTCCCACTGCTATTTTCTAACCTGTATATATAGGTTGTTCAGTTTTTTTTAAAAAAAAATCAATTTTTTTGGTTAGTAAAATAGGTAGAAAATTTTTGTAGCTAGTGTATACTAAAAACTAAAACCCTACGGAACTAGTACTCCTTTTGCTATGATAATTATCCGTAGCAAATTCCGTTACAATAGTCAATCTTTTTGGTTTCCACGGAAAATGGTACTCCTCCGTCCCACGAAGATTGAAGCCTTTCTTTTGGGCACGGTAATTTAGGTAGTGGAGTTTAGTAATTAAAGTGGTGTGGGTATTTGTGTTTAAGATTATAATGAATTTTGATACTGTTTATTGTTTAACTTTGACTTAATATTATCGTAGTGATGTAATTTGAGAAAAATATTCAAGTGTGGTCTTGTTAGAATCGTCTAATCGTGTAGTTTTAGAATATATATTTTATACAATTTTTATTTGTATCAATTTTGTAATATTAAGAGTTAAAGAAATATAAGGGACTTTGTATAGGAAAGTAATAATGCATTGGAATTTGTGCAGAATAGTAAAAGTAAGTATTTTTAATTAGATTTGACAATAATTAAGATTCTAATCAAACTTATATTAATTTAATTTTTCTAAAAACGGAAAGGGTTCAAACTTCGTGGGACACCCCAAAAAGGAATATGGTTCAAACTTCGTAGGACGGAGGGAGTACCAAACATGTCGTAAATCTATTTCCTTTGGCAACGGAATTTGCGATGAAACACAAAAAAAAAAAAAAAACAAAAACAAAAACAAAAAAACAAAAAAAACAAAAAAACAAAAACAAAAAGAGTTGTTGGTGAAGGGTTCGAACCGCCTCACCTTTCACATCAGCTTCCTTTTCCACCGCTACAATAATCAGACTTTTTTTTTCTTCTTTTTTTTGCTGTATACAATAATCAGACTTCATATTAATATTCTAACATTTTCATCTGTAAACTATAAAAAATTAAGTTCAATTAAAAATAAAAGAAATTAAATATAATAATATATAATATAAAATTAAATAAAAAAAACTTAGTTGAATTGAATTATTGTAAATAATAGAAATTAAAATATTATGAAAGAGACTAAATATAATTAAAAATTAATTCTATTAAATAAAATAATTTAAATTTTTATGACGGTAGTTTTCCATTATCGCAATTTACGAATGAACAAAAATTCTTCGAAAAATTTAAAAATTTCCAAACCCAAAATCCGCTATAAAATCATCATTTTCTTGTAGTGGACCAATGTGAAAATAATTGCTCTCCTCAAAATAAACTGTATGTAATGATATAGTTGCATAATATCATACTATATAAAATTTATAGTGTCACGGGTGATGCAAAGAATAAACATCAAAGGCATCTTGGTGATATATATAATGATTGTAAAAAAAAAGAAAAAAAAAATAAGAAAAGCTAGATAGAAAACAGAAAAGAGAACCGCAAAGGGCCTTAAAAACAATGGTTAAATTTCTAAATGTGTTTTTCATTGTTAATGGAGTATGTGTTAGATATACTATTTTGATTTGATGGATATAATTACCTATGATTGATTATGTATTTTAGTTTTAGATATGGTTAATAAATAGAATGCATGTAATCTAAGATGTGAGGTTGTAATGTGCGTGTAAAAGAATGATGTAAATTTTAATACGAGAGAGTATGATTGAGTTTTAATTAAATATAAATTATTTTACTATTATATTAAAAAAAAAACAAAACAAAACAAAACAAAATTATTTAAATGTCCGTCCAAACAAGACCAGCTGGTCGTCTCTGAAACAGCACAACTCCTCTTAAATTAGCAATACCAAACGTTAGCAAGATGATTATTTGTGATTCCCTTTACTAAAGATAGGCTCTAATTAATTAAAGCTTATAATTAATACTAATAAATATTTACAGCTGTTTTGCAAGTCTTTAATAGGACATGCAATGGGTGTCACAATGGCTAGTGACACATGGAGTTAGTGACAATAGATGCGTCGTCGTTAATCGCAATTTGTGTGGGTGTAATGACAGTACTACAACTCTATCTTGCTCAAAAATGAAACGAATTGAAGTGTTGTTGGATCCATTTAATTTTGTGCCGACAATATTAAAATCAATTTTAATCTAGGTTTCCCACAATATTTTTTTTTACTCCCCGTTCATTTTTAGATGTCTTTTTAGAGAGTAAAAAGTGTTGCATAATAGTTGTCATTTTTATATAGTTATAGGTAGTTATGTTATGTTTTTACTATATTGACCTTCACTTTACATAAATGTTATTTGTTGACATTTATTAAGAATGAGGTTAGTTGAAGGGTAAAAATGTAAATTTATGAGTTAATTAATGCAAACCTTTGGTTATTGAAATTGAGCTGAAAGAGACAATTATTTAGGAACGGATGGAGTATGTTGTTACTACTATATTTATTTATATAATTTATAATTTCAATCTAGTTTCATCAATTTTCGTGATACTACTAACAAAATTTTCTAGTCTTGTCATTGTCGGAACACTGTGTTTCGCCAAACTAAGGAATTGAACATTGTACGTATATGCATTAGACTAGATTTGTTGTGTCATCCGAATCGTCCTAATTAAGGCCAAAAGTGAGCTTTCTTAGGTTGCTCTTCAAGGCTTGTTTGTTTCCGTAGCTTTATTTCTTTCCCTGCATGGTTGAAGATGTAACTCATGTAAGGAATCATTTTATTAAGGCAAATACGAGAAGTGTAGGATGAGAGATTCTACTTGGTATTACTTATTTCTATTCTGTTTAATCCTTCCAATTAATTCTGAATTAACTATCGAAATTTAAAACTCATCGGATGGCATGAATCAACCGCAGTACATCAATACAAATATATCACATTACCCTACAAATTGAAATTAAAGGTGTGTAAGTTTGCCCAATGTGGCCTGGGGATACCCTGATATTTACCTAAAAAAGGTGTGTAAGTTTAATTAGGATGGATTACTTCTCCGCATGCATATATATAGTGAGAAATTGCATTGTGTTTGCCTATAGCAAAACTAGTACCGTCTTATATTAGAACGTAACCTTGCTAATGCATGGGGGGTGGTTTGATAATCGAATTGAATTAACAAATAGTAGTATTCTAATTATTATTACTCATATATATTGTAATTTCTTTTGTAGTATGCGATTATTATTCTAGCCACAAGATCCACATATATAGCGATAGGGTCAAGAGTCAATGTTTTTTTTTTTTTTTGATAATCAAGAGTCAATTTTAAATATAATACGTATTTCTTTACTCAATACAATTAAATACAAAATGAAAAGGGCAAAACTATAATCTTACATAAAATATTAAAATAAAATTCATGTGATTTATAAGTGCCTATAGTATGAATTTTTTTTATTATTAATAACGTTAAAATGAAAATGAATCAATAATTCGAGGTGCCCTTGTGGATCAGGTCCCAAATACCATCACATCGAGAAACCAGGAACAAAGATTAAAATGAATGAATACTATTTTTTAATAGATATTTTGTGGAAATTTGGTTTGACACCAAACAAATTAAGGAAAAATGGAAACAAACAAAAAGTACTATTTATCCACTTTTTGAGAGTCCATTTTATTAGGTTTCACACAAATTATGTAGGTACTCCATAATGAGTCATGCTCTAAAAATGATGGCATTAAAAAATAGAACAAATCATAGGTATCATTTATGAAGGTGTATATATCATTTTTGTGTTATATATTATTTATTTCACTTGAGGCATCATGCAATAGAACAAATCATAGACATAATTTATGGAAATGTATACATCATTTATTTGGCTTAGGGCATTATGATGCATATGCAACATTCTGCACCCAAGCCATATCCCATTTTATTATTATTATTATTATTATTATTATTATTATTTTACATATTAGGGATTCAAGACAAATCTTTAATTGTATAAGGGATAACCCAATATATAACCGACGTGGAACTTTAACACTCCTCCTCGAGATGATATTTATCTCGGAAACAACGAGATACCCAAATGAGTACACATGGCTCTGATACTATGTTAGAAACAAGATGTACCTAGGGCTTCAACCCAAAACCAATTAGTAGTAGGTAGAGTGGCTCATGTCCATATAAACAGGGGATAACCCAACATATAACCGATGTGGGACTCAACACATAAATTTAATTTTTCACTCAAAAGTTGGACTAGCTACGCGACATGAATTTAATTTATTTATTTTTTTATTTTTTATTTTTTCGAGTAAAGGGATGTAATAAAACTTCGGCAAAGGTGACATGGATTTAATAATTCAAGTTCAATGGTATTTATATTTTCTTATTAATTGAATTTTCTTGAATTTTTTAATGTCTCGTTTCACTTGACTCCAGACAACAAATTACACTCAATACAAGAAAATTTTAATCTAGGTAACAAATTTAATTGCTAAATTTTTTGTAGCTAATTTTAAGTTAGCGATCGAATTTTAGAAATCATCTTCCAGTTTTTTTGCTGCTGAAATAAACATATGACTCATCGAAATTTTATGAAAAGCGACTAAAGTACTAAACTATATATAGCTGTTAAAAATGCTCAAACAAATTAATTAATTCGACATTTCCGCCATTCTCTCCTACTTGAAGTGATTAGCCTAATTTTTATTTTTATTTTTTATTTTTTGCATAAGCCTAACAAGGCCAGGAAAAAAGAAAAAAACCCAAAAGGAACAAAAAGCTAGCACCTAGTGAAACAAGTACCAGCAGCGTCAGCTGCCAGGAGAGGCTTCAAATCATCTGGCAAAAAGGCCCACGTCGTATAAAACAACTCATTATTTACTCCAAGCTTAGTCATACCATCAGCAACAAAATTCCCTTTTCACCAAATATATGTTCAAATTGGCAGCTAAGAAAATCCCCTCTCAAGTCATGGATTTGCGCCAGGATTGGGAACAACCAGTGATGAGTGCGTGGCCTGGCAGAAATCAACCTAAGAGCCTCCTGGGAAGTGATTAGCCTAATTAATACTACCTCCGTTCCTTTTTAAATGACACATTTTGACTTTTGTCACTGTTCATTAAGTAGCTTTGACTCGATTTTTTAATACAATTATATAATATAAAATATAGTCAAGTGAGATCTTGTTGGATTCGTTTAATCGCATAGATTTAGAATATCAAATTCTCATAATTTTTCCTTGTGTAGAATTTGAGTTATTACGGATTAAAAACGTGTATTGGATTGCGTGAAATGTGGGTCCGTAGCACTTATTTAGGAACGGAGGAAGTATATATTACTATGTTTTATCAAGACTAGTAACATATTTACTCGGAATGATTATACTAATTGATTATATATATGGTCCAGGTATTAATTAGTTATTAATTGAATAATTAATTTCACATAATTTCATTCTCGCATTACATAATCCTACTTTCCCAACATTTTGCATGAGCAGAATATTACAATTATACACCGTAATCGGATTGCATGGAGCTAATTAACACAAAGCTAATGAGATTCACATGATTTAAATCTATAATTAATCATTCAAACTTAAAATGCACTGTTAAATTCATGGTTTCTCTTAACATGTTTCACTAATGAAACTGGAAAGGCAATAATCTTAAAAGGGATCGGAGTTTACTTTCATATGATGGATGAGAGTTGATTACTTTAATTGATCCCAATAGGATAATTCAATACATATATGTAGTTAAAATATTAAATTCATTTTGAGTAATCACAAACCCTAATTCTTAAAAATAAATATGTGATCCTAGGACAAGGGCATTAGCCCTATATAAGCCATAGCTGGTAGCGACATTATGCTAGCCTGATCGATAGAGGTGTGCATCGGTCGGTTCGGTTAACCGAACCGAACCAAACTTCAAAACCGAATTAAAAACCGAATTTTTTCTAAAAACCAAAACCGAACCAAAATTACTAAAAACCGAAATAACCGAACCAAAATATTTCGGTTCGGTTATACCGGTTAACCGAACCGAACCGAATTGCTTTTCTAAAAATAAAATATTTTTTGATCAAAACATCTCTATTACCATTTTCAAACATGTAAATTCGCCATGTCAAACAAAAACATCATATCTACATATAACTATGAGTGCATAATAGTAAACCATTCCAAATTGCATTGTTCAAATTACACACAAATGAAATGACAAAATAAAGAAACAGTCACCGAATAGTTCAAATACGAAACAATATAAAAGTTTGAAAACTCTCAACAGTAGTTCTCACTTCCCATCCACACAAACAGTCACCAAATAGGGGTATTATTTTGTGTTTATTGTATAACGGCATAATGTATTTTATATTTTTCTTTTAAATATATAATTCAAATTTCGGTTCGGTTCGGTTAACCGAATTTTAGATTTTTAAAAACCAAAAACCGAACCGAAAACCGAAATTTTGGATTTTCAAAACCAAAAACCAAACCGAAATCCAAAAACCGAACCAAATTACAAAATTCGATTCGGTTCGGTCGGTTTGTTCGGTTTCAACCAAAATTTGCACACCCCTACTGGTCGACATATATATAGCGTTGATATTTCACATTAACTGCACTGTTATTAAACTCTTAGTTTTGTCCTAACATGCAATATTTTTGTAACTTTTGTACGTGGTTCAGTTTTTACTTTTTGTGTTAGGAACAAATGCTATGATCTTTTTATAGTATATCTTTTGAGAGGGGTTCGGCCTGATCAATTCCCCAAAATTTTCTTAGGGTATGTTTGGGTGGATGTCTTTAATTTAAGAGTAAGTCGAAGTACGATTAAAGTTAATGAATTAAACTTTTTCAAATCAGTTGTCTGTGATCGGATTATAAAATTAAATTATTGTTGGTTGTTTAGAACAAAAAAAAAAAAAAAAAAGGACCAAGTTGAGCAGACAATATAAATGCCGGGGTCCCAAATGGATCATAATCCACATTCTATAATTTATATGAAACAGTAAAATCGACTTTACCGTACAAAAATTTGCAGTTATGATTTACTCGTTATTGATGCGGACAAGGCTCAAGGATTATCACTACACTGCCTAATAGTCATGTTTTAGTACCAAATTCACTGGATGCAATTATTCTACTAACCACTTGAAACCCGTGTTGTTTGGAACGAGAATCCGAATGGCCAGAATAATTCTCGTACTTCAATTTGAACCACTAGGTCTCTGTGTGGTTGTATGGATTCCGGGGACAAATCCAGAGAACAAGTTGTGGTGGTGGTGCCATATTTTTGGGAATCATATATATGATTTTTAGCGAGTTTCTTGGAATATAATGAAGGCGCGATCCCAGAAACCATGACCGAAATGTGCAGGTGGTGTGGTGTCCAGCGAATTTAGAGCGATCCTAGCTAGGGTTTAGGGTTTGGAAAGGATCATAGGATTATTTAGACTCCACATTGAACGTGATGTGGTTCTCTCATTGGTTTATATGATTGGGAGTAACACCACCTACAACTAATTGATTTTAATTATGAGTCTCCTACAAAGACATATATGTCAGTAAGTCTTGAATAAGATTTGGCCTTTTTTTTTTCCGATTTTTTTCCTCATGCACGTGAATCGCCTAGTTCACCAACATTGTTGCTAACACTACAAGAAAAAACTTGTATTGCGACCGAATTCAGCGACCGTCAAACTGCGGTCGTTGACAACGACTGGCTTAGCAACGGAAAGAAGACGGTGGCTGTATTAACAACCGTCCTAACGACCGCTCCTCGGAGGCTCTGGTGGGGTGTGCGTCAACGACAGACTTAGCGACCGCAACTGTTGCGGTCGCTGTTACCGACCGTCCTAACGACGGAATATGACGGTCGCTAACATAGGTTAAATTCTTTCCCCCCTGCTCCCTGTGAAACACAATTACAGAAACGGGGAGAAGACCGTTGGCGATTTTTTCAATTCCTCCTCGTCGTTCGATCTCCCCGACGACCGCCCACCGTCGCACCCATCCCGTCGACGCCTCGAGCCACCCCCCGAACCAGCAACCTCCTTCACCCCCACCTAAACCGTCGTCTCTGCCCGGCGCCTCTGCAAACCCGGCGCCTGTCTGCCCGGCAGCCAGCAAACCCGACCGGTGCCTCTCTGCACGGCGCCTCTGCCGTCAAAGCCCACCCCACGGCGGCCAAGCTTTGTTTGCAGGTTAACATTCTCGTTCGATTGTGCTGTATGTTGATTTTTTTGCAATATGTTCTATTGTTGGGAATATGTTCTAATGATAATCTGTTCTATTGTTGGGAATATGCTGTGAATTAAGTGCTTCATTGCCGTGTAATGGTAGTTTTTTCAATCTACTAATTGTTTTGGAAAAATGTTGTGATTGGGAGTTCATTTTGTTTTGTTGTTTTGATTGTGTTGGAGTGTAGTGAAGAAGCGATGTTTTTACCGGTTTTGGTATTGAAGAACTGAAATTGAATGTAATTTGATTGCTCTAATTTGATTTAAGTCTTGAATAGATGTTTTGGGAAGAGGCGAATATGCTGTGAATGTTTTGGTGTAATTGATTGAATGTAGTTTGATTGAGGATATTAGGAATTGTTGAATGTATTTTGATTGTTGTAATTTGATTTAACTCTTGAACAGATGTTCCGGGAAGAGGTGAATATGCTGTGAATGTTTAGGTGTAATTGATTAAATGTAGTTTGATTGAGGATCTCAGGAAGTATTGAATGTATTTTGATTGTTGTAATTTGATTTAAGTCTTGAATAGATGTTTCGGGAAGAGGCGAATATGCTGTGAATGTTTAGGTGTAATTGATTGAAAGTAGTTTGATTGAGGATCTTAGGAAGTGTTGAAAATTCTTTCTTATATGGTAATATGTTCTTAAATACTATTGATTTTCGACTTTTGCCACTATTTTGGATTACTGGTATTTTTCTGTTGGGATTTTGTTGAATTTGAGTTCATTTCTGAAATCCTCATGTTGCGTAGATGTGTTTTGATATAAAGAACATAAAAAATGGACATCGGATGACAAAGTCATGAGCACTTGAAATTTCTAGCCATTTTCGACTCTTGCTACTGTTTACTTTATTTTGTTGAATTTGATTTCATATATGTGTTCATTGGGCTGTATACTTAAAGATAATTAGTATGCTTCATTGAAACATAATTGTTGATTCCTTCCAGTCGAATTTCCGGATCGTAGAAATGAAGAGACGGAAGGATCGTGAGCATACATAGGCAATTTAAAGTGATTGAAGGATCGTGAGCATACACGAAAATCATTCTATTAGCTATGCATTTTGTTATGATTTTTCGGAATGAGAATATTATTGATTGAGGCAATATTTTAAACATATTTTCTGAACATAACTGACCGAATTGATGGATGTGTTTTATTGAGAAAATATATTGGCTTATAATATGTTTGATAAGTTTGAAAACTTATCAAATTTAGAAACTAGTGTAGATCCCCTGTTTTTTGATGATTTATTCTAGGATAAGTAACTCGTTTGGAAAACCAAATTCACTATTGCATCTAGCCGAAAAAATACTATTTGTTTATTCCATCGTGTCGATCCTTTATAAAATTCAAATAACAAAGAATAGAATTCCCAATAAATATGTTACTTTAATAAAAGTCCATTTCTTCGTTTAAGCATTTTACCCCTATCTTAAAATTCAGTTAGATAATGGAGCGCACTTGGATGTACCGACCACGTGGTGGGGAACTAACACCTGAATTTAAGCAAGGCGTCCTATCCTTTTTTAGGGATTGTCGTAAAAACCCCGAATGTGATATAGTAGAAGGGATGATAAGATGTCCATGTGCAAGATGTAGGAATAGATGTTATTTACCAGATAATGAAATACAAGGACACCTATACAAAAAAGGATTTATTGAAAATTACAATCGATGGACTTGTCATGGAGAGCCACACAACTTTCGCCCTCTTTATGATGATGAAGCCCCGTCGGGAGGTGCATCAGATAGGGGCATAGAACCGCCTTCAAACAACTACAGGCAGATGATAATTGATGGACTGGGGTATGGATATCCCCATGAATTACCAAATAACGCAGACGATGAGCCTATGCCACCCGAGGAGCCTAACCCACAAGATAAATTGTTCTATGACATGTTGGATGCAGCGGACAAGGATTTGTGGCCTGGATGTAAGAAAATGACATTATTGTCAACTGTTGCAAGGTTGCTAAACATTAAATCGGAGCACCATCTATCCGAAAGATGCTTCGACACCTTATGTCAGCTCATGATTGATACACTGCCGGAGGAGAACTCAATGGTTAGGAATTTCTATGAGGCAAAGAAACTTCTTGAGGGCCTTGGATTACCCGTTCAGAAAATTGATTGTTGTGATAAAGGTTGTATGTTGTATTGGAGGGATGATGTGGCCTTACAGAACTGTAAGTTTTGCGCCATGCCGCGATATAAAGTTTCCAGCAATGGATCACAAGTTGCAGTTAGTTATATGTTTTATTTCCCTTTAAAGAACAGATTGAAACGTCTGTATTCGTCGGAGGTGACTGCGAAATACATGACATGGCATGTAGGGCATGACCATGGGGGTACTGGAGAGATGTGTCATCCATGCGACTCCAAAGCATGGAAACACTTTGACCACATTCATCCCGAATTCGGTTCGGAGGGACGAAATGTGAGATTAGGGCTGTGCACCGATGGTTTCCAACCCTTCGGTCAATTAGGTGTCGAATACTCTTGTTGGCCCGTTCTATTGACACCGTACAACCTCCCCCCAGGGATGTGTATGAAGGATGAATATATGTTCTTGACAGCCATAATACCTGGCAAATCGAGTCCAAAACAAAGAATTTACGTGTACCTACAACCTTTGATTGATGAGCTACTGGAGTTGTGGGACGTCGGGATCACCACATACGACACATTTAGTAAACAAAACTTTCAGATGAAGGCGGCACTAATGTGGACTATAGGAAATTTTCCAGCTTATGCTATGTTGTCCGGTTGGAGTATCTACGGGAAAAATGCATGCCCGGTCTGTATGGAAAGAACCAAGTCTATACGATTGAAGGAGGGTAGCAAACAATCGTGGTTTGATTCGCATCGGAAGTTCCTTCCTACAGACCACCCATTTAGATCAGATAAGACCAGATTTATAAAGGATCGGGTGGAGCAAGGGCTTCCGCCAACCAATAGAAGTGGGGAAGAGATATTGGCCGACATAGATACACATGGTCTTAGGCGTGTATTTGAAATGGGTAGTGAAGAAGCAAACACACACATCAGCAAGACTTGTGGTTGGAAAAAGAGGAGTATATTCTGGGACCTACCGTACTGGAAGACAAATTTGATCCGTCACAACTTGGATGTCATGCATATCGAGAAGAATGTGTTTGAGAATGTCTTCAACACTGTGATGGACGTCCAAGGGAAGACGAAAGACAATGCTAAAGCACGAGAGGACATCGTTACCCTGTGTAACAGACCTGAATTGCACAGAGATGCCCGTACAGGAAGATATCCTAAGGCTATATACACAATGGACAAGGACAAGAGGGATGTATTTCTTAAGTGGGTGGGAGGCTTGAAGTTTCCAGATGGGTGTGTGTCGAACTTGGGAAGATGTGTAGACACGAATAAACACAGGATGTTTGGTATGAAGAGCTACGATTGCCATGTGTTCTTGCAACGTCTTCTTCCCATCGGATGGAGAGAACTACTACCTGTGAGCGTTTGGGAGGCAATAACGGAATCGAGTAATGTGTTTCGTGCCTTAACTGCAAAGACCATCAAAACACATGAAATGGAGAGGTTGGGGTTAGATATTCCATTAGTACTTTGTAAACTAGAAACCATATTCCCACCTGCATTCTTCGATTGTATTGAGCACCTTCCTGTTCACCTACCCTATGAAGCAAGTGTTGCTGGTCCTGTACAGTTCAGATGGATGTATCCCTATGAAAGGTACGAATTCCATATAAATTTATAAGTACAATAAAGATATTATAGCATTTTCAATATGATAGTGACCCTTTCTTGTACTGATCATCTATTACAGGTACCTAAACCGGTTAAAGCGTACGGTGCGCAATAAGGCACACGTTGAAGGGTCTATCTGCAACGCTTATCTTGTCCGAGAAGCATCATTTTTTTGCTCTCATTACTTTGAGAAGCATGTGTTCACCCGTGAGCGAAATGTACCTAGGAATGACGATGGTGGTTGCCCGTATGATGATGATGGCCTTATTAGTATTTTCGAAGTAGGAGGACGTGCACATGGTAGGGCCAAAAAAGACGGATGACCGAGCAAGAGTTAAAGGCTGCCCACAACTACGTGCTACTGAATTGCACAGAAACAGAACCGTATATCGAGTTAGTATAGTTTGCTATATTCTAAATTAAATCATTTTAAATTTTATGTTGTTTCACCAACTTTTTATTTCCTTTATACTAAATTCAACATCGTTATAAATTATAGGTTGTTCCACCAACATATGCGTTCTGTTAATCCCCAGATTACTGTTCTTGAGATCTCAGCTGCCATGTCTGACCACTTTCCGAAATGGTTTGATGATTACATATCGAGCCATCCGCCCGATATACCAAGTCTTTTCGAACTTGCACAAGGACCACTTCCAATAGCTCAATCATTTCCTATGTATTTTGTTAATGGAATGAAATTTCACACCAAGAACCATGGTAGAAGTCGAACAACTTACAATAGTGGAGTGTGCATTACGGGCGAATCTCGGGATTTCTACGGTATCATTGAAGAGATTTTAGTGCTAGAGTACCTTGCATTGCCTTTAAAACAAATTCCATTATTCAAATGTAAATGGTTTGACACTCGTGAGGGAGTTGGGACGCGTACTCATGAGAACTACAAGTTAATTGAGATGAATAAGACGAAGAATCTACCCTACTACGACCCATTCATATTTGCCAACCAAGCTGAACAGGTGTGTTATGTTCCATTTCCAACGAACAGACCAAATGCTAGGACTCGTGATTGGTTGGATGTATGTAAAATTAAGCCTAGGGGTGTGATTACTGTGAAGATGGGCGAAGATGTTGAGGCATTCCAAGTAGATGTTGCAGAACAGCTGGGTATTGAAACTGCAACCATTACGTCTCGCCGAGAGGGGTTAACAGATGATGTAGTCCAACTTGTAGATCTAAATCCGGATGAGGATACTGACTCAGAAGAATCCCCAGACAATATGTCTACATCAGATGACACCGACATAGATGAATCATCTGAAGAGACATATGATGAGGATTTCCAAGTTTGAAAATTAACATGTAACACAAATGTGTCTTACTTGTTGCATAATGTCCATATATTCACCATATATTAATGTGTTCACTTATACTTCATCTTGTATTGTTTACAGATGTCTCAACAGGGGGGTGGCTCGGCTTCAGGCACTCCAAGCCGGCGTGGAACACAGTCAGATTCTACACCAGTTCTGCCTACGCCAGCTGAGACTGCCAGAATGGTGCGAGAGGCACGCGAGCGATGGGCTTTAGACTTGGCAGGTTTGTGTACTTTATCATATTTATCCTCTCTGTATATGCCAATAACTTTGAATCTATGTTATGCAGCAGCGCAATCTTCAAGCCAGGAGGATCCACCCGTCCAGACACCAGGATCAGACTCTGCGGTACCAGAGACTCCCCCACCACGAACTCCAGGTATTAAACATATAATGCAACATCGAGTTAAACATTAAATTTACTTCACCATATATATATATATGTTAAAATTAAAGGATCCGGAGAAACCCCGCATGCTCCGCAAGCACCACGAGCCCCCCAGCCCATAGAGAACAGGACAGAGCTTAAGCCTAAGGATGGCGTGTAAGTTGCCTAATATAATTGTTTCATTGTTGTCTATTTCATATGTATTTTTCAAATTGATGATTATTTTGTTTAATTGTTAAGTATCATCATCCCGGGATCACTGGTAAAAAAAAAATGTGGGATTGTTATCCCATGCGGTCAGATAAGGAAGGGATCTCGTGGATGAAAGTAACGAAGAGGACGAAAGACTTTTATTGGGGTGAATTTCAAGTATGTAATGACTAGCTCTCACTTAAAGTTTTACATGTTTGATAGTTTTCTGTTACTATTAAATGTCATAAATGAATTTGAAATGGGTGAATCAGAAAGCTGCTCGCTGGGATCCTGCTCACGAAATGCAAGTGAAGAAAGAGTGGGAGAGGAAGAATGTACAGAGGTACGTGTTTGTATGTATGTTGAATATGTTAGTGAACTATGATTACATATAATGAATTGTTCTTCTACGGTGTACTTGATATTAATGATGTTCTAGGTACAAGGACTACACTCTAGATATTAGAAGTGGGAAAAAACCTTTTCCACTTGACAGAGAAGTTGCTGAGGCATGGGCGAATTATTGGGCTTCAGCAAAGTTCAAGCAAACGCAAACCAGGAACAAACTGAACAGGCGGCGTGGTCAAGCGGACGGTCCAGCCCTGCCGACGCACACAGCAGGTTCCAGATCACACCCAGCGACACTCGATCATTTGGTATGACTTGAATACTTAATATATTTTAATTAGATTCACATTACATTATTTCATCATCATTAATTAAAATTTTTATTTGAATATAGACACAAGAACAGGGTAGGGAAATTGAATATCCAGAGTTGCACGAGCACACACACACCATAAAACATCAGAAGGGTGCCTGGGTTGATACCAAATCAAAGGAGGTCCATGTAAGTTGGCAAAATTACAATTGTTTAAGTTTATTAAAATTACATATCTAAAAAGTATTCCATTCACTTTTATGTATATCTATTTGTCACTTCAAACAGGATGAGTTCCATGCTATCAAGGAGATTATTACACAAAGCCAAGCTCCTTTCGATCCAAACCGTACATTTTACGAGGTTGCTGGTGGGCACGATAGGCGGAAATCCGTGTATGGACTAGGTAAATTAGTTTCATAACTTATTTTAATTACTTTCAATGCATAGAGTTAACACTTTTTTGACCTCAATAATCTGTTTAGGATCACTTGCTAAAATCATTCGGCCTACAGGGAGGGACCATAGCGATACTACACAGTCTAGCGCTAGTACTGTCAGTCGGGAGGAGTTTAAAGCGCTGAAGGCAATGCTTGAAAGGTATGGGCAAAAGTGGGAGACTGCGATGGAGGAGTTAGATAGGATGCGGGGAGGACTTAGACCTCGCTCTCCGGGCTCGGGCGATGATGACCATGGAGGAGGTCATGGATTTGGAGGTGGTGATATCACTGTTACGTGAGTGGGTTCATTTATTGGATACATTTTGGACATATGTTGATTATTGGATACATTTTGGATATATTTTGGATTGTTGGCTTCATTTTGGATGATGTCTTAGTTACTTGGTTGGGTGACAATTTGTGAATTTTTGATGAAAGAACTTATGAATTTTAGATTCATGTACATGATTATGTAGTTGATGTTCGATGTTCAATATTCAATGGAGATAGGTTTTTGATGGGTTTAATTATGTATTTGTTTGAATCTCGTAGCATGGTGGAATGGATTTGTATTTGATGGTGTATTGTTTGAATGAGTTATTTGGAATGGTTGGAATGGATTGTGTTGTATATACAGGTTGGATTATTGCCATTTAAATAGGCCTATTGGCCAGTAACAGCTTTAGCGACCGTTTAGACGGTCGCTAAAATGGTCGCTAGACTTAGCGACCGTCTTGGGGGTCGCCAAGCCGATCGCAAGTTCAAACCGGAGGATGGGTCCGGTTCAGAGTTTAACGGCCGCACAAGACCGCCGTTACTACGGCCGTAAAAGTTAACGACCGTCCATGTGGTCGTTGACGCGGTCGTTAAAACGGACGACCGCATGCGAACGTCGTCGCCGATGATTTACTTACGGACACTATAGCGATCGGCGTTGTGCGGTCGCTGAACCTTTTTAGCGACCCGTCTCTCCACTTAACGACCGCAACTGACGGTCGCTATAGCCATTTTTTCTTGTAGTGTAAGTCGTGTTTTGGGGGAAAAAAAAACGATATCGTCCCATAATTTTTTAAAAAAAATTCAAAGCAGTCCCACAAATATCGAATTAGACGAATCCGTCCTATAACTACCCTAATCATTGTCAAATCCGTCCCATAATTTTTTTTAAAAAATATCATCATTACTACCCTAATGCAGGGAAGTTGGATTTGTTTTCGTTTTTCTATGTCAATATTTGAGGTGATATAATATTTTTTTTTGAGGCAGTCAAAGTGAGAGGGAAAAAAAAAAGAAAAAAAAGAAGAAGGTGATATAATCTGAACGTATGCATCCACGGATATGGGATGGTGGATGAAAACATTCTTTGATGTTATGCATTTCAACATTTATCTTAAGGGAATGGGACTTCATTCCAAACTTATGGTTAGGGTTCGATTCAACTTTTACTGATACATGAATGTTAATGTTTAAAAAGAAATATTTATTTTTAGAAAATTATTTTGCCTAAACTTTTACCAACCATTTCAAATCCACGGTTTCAATGTAGAACTGGCAGTTTAAATTTTTTTGGTTTGAACCAGTCATTTATTTATTTTTTATTTATTTGTTAATTTAAATTATAAAAATAAAATAAACGTCTAAAAACCACCTATCTCCGACCAAAACTGCCGGTTTTTAAGATAAAATTTTAAAAAATAACAATTTCATGGTTAAAAATAAAAAATAAAAAGAAAACCTAAATCATTACTGAAGAAGGCCGGAGCGAGGACACGCGAGGGAACAAAATGAGGAGAAAGTGATGGAAGAAAGAAGAAAGGGAAGGAGCGAAGGAATATAAGCACAAGAGGAATTTCACGTTGTGGAGTACTGTTCATAAGAGATTTAACGGTTACACATTTATATATATAAGATAAGATAAGATATATATATATATATATATTAAAGTGTAGTTGTAATTCTAAATTAAATAGTTCACCAAAAAAAATTTCTAAATTAAATAAAATTCAGTAAAAATGAAAAAAAAAAAAAAAAAAAAAGGGGAAAAAAAAGAAAGAAAAAAAAAAGCCCCTTAAAAGCCAATATTCAAAATCCAACTCCACAATCTCCATTTAAAAACAAAATCCCAAATGATTTTATACGGTATAATCCCATCAAGCTCTCTCTCTCTCTCTCTCTCTCTCTCTCTCTCTCTCTCTCTCTCTCTCTCTCTCTCTCTCTCTCTCTCTCTCTCTCTCTCTCTCTCTCTCTCTCTCTCTCTCTCTCTCTCTCTCTCTCTCTCTCTCTCTCTCTCTCTCTAAAAATGACTAGCTAGAGCCTAGGAAACACATTACAATTCTTGATTTTTGTTAAAACTACATCATTTAATTCTACAATTGTTGCAAGCTACAGTTATTAATATTCCGAGTCAATCTTGATCCATGTTATGGACTTCATTATCTATTTTTATTGAGCTCTCTTCTCCTCCACCTCCACCTCCTGCTGCTGCTGCAGACGCTTCTGCTGTTACAATAGAATTACAAGTGCCCTATTCACCATTTTAACAGATTGTTAGGACATTGCAGGGCAGTACACTTGAAAGGGTCATGAAGGTGTGGGGGCACATTGTTTTTTACCTTTTGGCTTGTTGGATCGGTCGTTGTCAACTCCATATCCATGGCCTGGGGTTCTGTCGCCTCTTCGACCTGAATAATTAAACAGAGACGCGTAAGGTGTTAGTATTTTGTGTGTCATGTATAAATCATGGCTCGGGTTTTTGCCTATACACTTTAAAGTGCAATCATTCGAAACAAAACAAGGGCAAAAGAATAGTCTGTTGGGATCATATTTCAATTGTCTCTTTGGCAACAAACTAGCTATATGTAATATACAGATGATCAAACATTACTAATGCTATATTATCTAACAAGTACAGCTTCATAGATGTTTGGCATGACATAAATCCATGAATTTGTTCAAATGTAAGGTTACTAAACGCACATCTAGTGGCCTCGGGGAAAAGTTCAATAGAATATATTCATTGCAGGTTATCATATGCTGTGCCATGCATTGCATCATAACCACCATAGTATAATATATTGTTGAAGGTCTTAATAAAAAAAATTAGAGGAACTTTTAACAATGTAATAAACAAGAGTTACTGGAAGGAAAGTTCAAAATTTCAAGCTAAAAACTATTCTCCAAGTAAGCCACAAATAAAAGCCCAATTGAAAAAATTCGATTTGGATAAAAAACATAATTAAAATAAATCAGATTGAAGAGAGCAAATTGGACTTGCCGACACCGGAGTCTCCGATCAGCACCAGCTTGAAGAGGTAATCGTAGTCGTCGTCCGCCCTGTATCCCCCCGCCATCTCCTCCACCTCCGATCTGCGGCTTCTCCGGTAGGCCGTTCCCTTCTCTGCATCTGTATTCCCCCTCCGTTTTTTGCATACTTCCTCATCCAGGAGCTTCCTTCTTCACCGGACTACCCACCCATCAACATGCCCAACTCTGAAAAAGGAGTCGATTGTTGAAGTTCTGTTTGAATCAAGGAAATTCAGAGTGAAAGATGTCTGCTGATTCTGCTGGAGGTTCTCTGCCGCCCGTGTGCCCTACGTCTTCTTCCGAGGCCGCCCCGGAGGTGGCTCCGACCAAAAAACCGTCCTTTCGTGATATTGCAACCCCCCGTGCGTCTCCTTTCGTTCCGCCTGCTGCTTCCAATGTCCCCTTGAGTGAATTGGTTTCTTTTGATTTGGTTGATGATAACCCTTTGCTCCCGAGAATACAGATTCATGATGCAGCGATTCAGCGCCTTAGCCTCCCTTTTATGGATGCGTTGGTGGTTCGGGTCTTTGGTAAAAGGATTAGCCATGCTGTTATGCAAGATCGCCTAATAGCGCTATGGAAACCTAAGGGCCATATGCACCTTGTTGATGCGGAAAGAGGTTACTTTATTGTGAAATTTGCGTCGGCGGAGGATCGTCGCCATGCTCTTTATGATGGCCCCTGGTCCATCTTTGATCATCTGCTGGCCGTAGCGCCTTGGTCGAAAGATGCTCATGCTACTGCCGGAAAGATTACGAAGACGTCTGTGTGGGTTCGTTTTCCGGATCTGCACCCGATTTACTATGAGGAAGAGATGATGTTACTCATTGCCAGCATGGTTGGTCGTCCGTTGCGAGTAGATATTAACACCAAAGATTTGAAACGTGGCCGCTTTGCGCGCGTTTGTGTGGAAATTGATCTCAAGAAACCGGTCATTGGCCGTGTCATGGTTAATGCTGAGTGGCAAAATGTAGCCTATGAAGGCCTACACCACATATGCACTACGTGCGGCCGCTTTCGATTCTCTCTTGCTGCATGCGAGCACGAGGATCATAAGCACTCCATGGAGAAGGATGGCTCGGAAGTTTCGCCGGGCGATGATGCCAACCAGACGCCGGCTTCGGGCGGGGGACAAGATTCACCAAATCGGGAAAAAGATGACTTACCATATAAGGAAGATTCGGTTGATACTACCCCTATACCGATGGATACGGGCGGGGGGAAGATTTAGATGAAAATCAATTACAATCTAACCCTAAGTCAACTAGGGTTTTGAACCTTCCTTCTATTAAAAAAGACAGTGGCCCAGTCCAAACCCATGGGGATTGGATCATGGTGTCTAGGCCACCTCGGCCCCCACGACGGATCGGGGCAGAAAGGGTGAGATCGGGTCAGGATCATAAATCCGCCCACAAACCGGACAACAGGCAACACAAGTCGGATCTTCGAAGTGTGGTGCAGCCTCGTACAGCTATGGTAGGGAAAGGGAAAGGCGTGGCTATAGAGAGTTATGGCGACGGAGCTGGGGATCCGCAAGAGGCGATTCGTTCAGCTAAAAGTAAACGATCACGTCGAACGATGGAGGTCGGCAAGTCATCGAATTCTACTACCTCGGCCCAGCACAACACTTTCTTGGCGTTGGCCTGGCATGGGAATGACCAGGATGTTGATGGGAATGGAGTTGGGGATCAGGATCTTGTTGATGTTGTTTCCCAATGATTGAGTTCCGAGATTTTACAGTCCTTGCATGGAACGTACGTGGCGCCATGCACGTCAATACACAACGCCACATTAAAGATGTTTTACGTTTGCATAAACCTATGGTGTTTATCCTAATGGAACCAAGGGGATTATTTGAGAGGCTTCGTGTTTTTTTCTATCGACTGGACTACGACGCATTACTTATTTCGGATGCGGTGGGGCAAGCGGGGGGCTACTGGATTCTAGCTCGAATTGGGACCCCATTTACATACACTTGCCTAGGGGGTTTTCCAAGGATGACTACGATCAAGGTTCAGCGGGGGCATGCGTCATGGTGTCTCACTGCGATATATGCCAATCCGAATGCATCTCAGCGTGAGAGTGATTGGATGGATATGCGGACTATTAATAATTCTATTGTTGGTCCGTGGCTTGCTCTCGGGGATTGGAATTCTATTACGTCTTCGGAGGAGAGTATTGGTATGCAATTTGTATTGAGACAATCTGAGCAGTTTTGTGCAATGTTAGAGGATTGTGGGCTGCAAACAACTCATACGATTGGGGATTTCTTCACTTGGCGACGTAATAATTCAGGTGGTGCCCTTGCATGTCGACGTTTGGATCGTGCAGTGGCTAATTCTACTTGGTCGCAAGCTTTCCCGGAGGGATATGTGGAAGTCTTACCTCGCCGTGCGTCGGACCATAATGGCATCTTACTTCGCTGCTTCAGACCATATGAGGCGCGGGTGGAGCGGCCTTATCGATGGGAAGCCATGTGGGCCTCACATCCTTTATATCCGCACGTAGTGGAGAATGCTTGGCTACTGGGAGGGGCGTCGGTTCAAGAGAAACTTGCACAGGTTCAGGAATCCTCGGTCGCCTTTAATAGATCCACCTTCGGTCATCTTCGACGCAGGAAACAGAAGCTTCTCCAAAGACTTGCGGGTGTTCGACGAGTCTTGACTCGCTGGGATTCCGCTTGCATGCTGCGTTTGGAGGGCGAGCTGCTTCGGGAGTTGGATGTGGTTTTGTCCCAAGAGGAGATGATGTGGCAACAAAAGTCGCGGGACAATTGGCTTAAATTAGGCGATCGCAATACTCGCTATTTTCACTCTCAAACGATGATTCGGAGGCAACGAGGAAAAATTCTTGGTTTGGAAGTGGAGGGGCGATGGACGACTGAGTCTTCAGAATTAAAGGATCATATTCTAGCTCATTTTGGTCATGCATATGGTCACCAGATTGTTTCGAATAACCAGCATCCTCCTTTGGCACTTCTGCCACAGTTGGAGGGTGGGTCGGCACTCGCTACTGAGATTGCTAAGGATGAGGTCAAGGCAGCGGTAGACCAAATGAAAGGGCGTTCGGCTCCCGGGCCGGATGGGTTCCCACCTTTGTTCTATAAGAAGTACTGGGAGTTGGTAGGCTCTTCGATTTTCAAGCTTGTTCATGATGCCATGCAAGATGGTAGGTTTGATAGTTCTATTGCTGCTACCTTCGTTTGCCTTATACCGAAGGTGGAGGTTCCAAGGGAGATTAGACAGTTTCGGCCAATTAGTTTGTGTAATGCAAGCTATAAAATTATTACTAAAGTTTTAGTCAACAGACTAAGGCCGTTTCTTCAAGAGTTTATTGGTCCCTACCAGTCGGCCTTTCTGCCGGGGCGTGGCACTACCGGGAATGCTATCATTCTACAGGAGGTTGTGAATACGTTTCATATTCGGCATCGTAGGAGGCAAGAATTTCTTTTGAAGGTGGATCTGGAGAAGGCGTATGATAATGTGAGCTGGGATTTCCTTGAGAGTTGTCTTGTGGAGATGGCTCTACCTGCGAATTTATGCCAACTGATCATGTTTTGTGTACGTTCCCCGAAGTACTCGATTCTTTGGAATGGCGTGGCTCTCCCTGCTATCACGCCTGCTAAGGGATTACGACAGGGTGATCCATTGTCCCCCTACCTATTTATAATTGTTATGGAGAAGCTCTCGCAAACTATTCTAGCCAAAGTACGAGAGGGACGGTGGCGGCCGGTGGTTCATGGTCGCGGGTCTCCTCCGATATCTCATCTCATGTTCGCGGACGATCTTTTGTTGTTCTCGGAAGCTACGCTTGACAGTGTTAGGTGCATGGATGAGGTCCTCCATAATTTTGCTATCCAATCGCGGCTTCGTGTCAACCCACGTAAGTCGCATGCAATGGCCTCCGTTTCTGTCTCGCCTCCTCTTTGGCAAGGCATTGCGAATATTTTGAATGTTGAGTTCACGAGCGACCTTGGTAAGTATCTTGGTGTCCCGATGTTTACTGGGGCTGCTAGGCGACACCATTTCCAGTTCCTAACTGAGACACTTCAGGCACGGCTAGAGACGTGGAAACGGGCTTTATTGAATAAATCTGGAAGAGTGACTCTGGCTCGCTCGGTGCTGGCATCTATTTCGACTTATGTCATGCAACTGGCTTGGCTGCCCACGTCCATTTGTGAGACAGTCGACGCGATTATTCGATCCTTCGTCTGGAAGGATGCGGCTGGTCGGGGCCTATTTCTTGTCGGATGGTCTAAAACAGCATTGCCTAAATGCATGGGAGGTTTGGGCATCCGAACAAGTAGAGATATGAATGTAGCCTTGTTGGGAAAAATCTATATGGACTTCATTGGTTTGGCTTCTAAGCCTTGGGTGAATATTCTTGCTAAGAAGTATGGGTCCTCTAACCCTATCATCCCACAGAAACCGGTCGCGTCTGCGACTTACCGTGCCATGGTGAAGTTGGGGCCGCTGTTTGCTTCTGGATTGAGAGTGCGCATAGGGCGGGGCGAGTGCAACTTCTGGAACTCGGCTTGGTTACCAGGTGGTGCGATCGGCCTTCGTGTGCCTGTCATCCATGCGACAGAAACCACCCTGAGGATCAAGGATGTCTTCTTTAACAATCAGTGGCAGTGGAATAATTTGGTTACCCATATCCCAGACTCCATCAAATCTGAGGTACGGGACTATGGGCCGTTAGTGTTGCATGCATCAAGTCCTGATGTTACGAGGTGGCGGGGTACTATCGATGGGACCTATAAAGTGAAGGAGGGTTTTCATTGGTTGCTTGCACAGCGTGGATTGAGTAGAGACGCGACGTGGTCATGGATTTGGCGGATCTGTGCTCCGGAGAAGGTTCGCTTTCTCGTTTGGCTAAGTGTGCATGTGTCTCTCCCAACCAACATGCTCCGCTTCAGGAGAGGCCTCTCGGATACAGATGTGTGTTCTGTATGTGGCCTGCACCCGGAGTCCATTCGACATGTCTTCTTTCAGTGTGCTTGGGCGGCGGCTGTCTGGGTGAGATGTGGGATAGACATTGCAAGGCTGCAGCATGGGGATGATGGTGATATTGCAGTTGATCTGTATCGAAACTGTAGGCGATGGACTGGGCGTCATTGGGCAACATTGTGGACTATCTGGAAAGGGCGAAATGCAGTTGCCTTGAGGGGAGAGGACGTGGACATGATGGGGGCCGTTCGAGAGGCTCGGCATTTAGGTGATGCCTTCATCCGAAGCCTTGGTAAGCCGCCCAGGAGTGTCAGCCCGCGATGGGTGTCCTGGAACCCTATGGGTGCTCATAGCTACTTTCTACATGTGGATGGTAGCTCACTAGGCAATCCGGGCCCGGCAGGGTTTGGGGGTGTTATCCGAGATGCGAACGGGCGATGGATTGAGGGTTTTGCGGGTTCGGTTGGAGTTGCTTCTAATCTAGTGGCGGAGCTTCATGGTATCTTGAATGGTCTACAACGTCTCCTTGCCTTGGGATTGGAGGATGTCATTTGCTATTCGGATTCCATGGAAGCTTTACGAATTCTTCACCAGGGGACTTGTGACGGCCATTGGTTACAACCTTTGTACCGAAGAATTGCTGAGCTTAATTCCCAGATTCCGAGGGCTCAATGGTTCCACCTCCTGCGGGAAGGGAATATGGTTGCTGATTCGTTGGCAAAGATGGGAGCAAGGATGGAAGAGTTCTTCACGACATGGGCTTTCCCTCCGGATGAGGCGTCTGCAGCTTTGGCGGTGGATAGATCGGGGGTATGGTTCCCGCGGTTTTGATCGACTGATAGCCTGGTTTTGTTTCTTTTTTCTCCCTCGCACCCCCTTTCTGTAGTTTTTTAGTTTTCTTTCCTTTGCCGACGCTTGGCGTCATGTTCACCAAAAAAAAAAAAAAGCCCAATTGAACAGACAGCACAAAAATTACTCATTGATAGCAGGACATGACTGTTCTTGAGAATTGTACGAGCATTGTTTCTGTAAAAAGTCGAGCATACATGTTGACTAGTGAATTTAAGTTTAGCCAAGACAAGAAACAAACAAGAGGGGCCAATTATCCATAAGAAAGCATAACTGATCATCATCACTTTATATTGCCAATCTTCCAGGTGCAACGACAACTCTCTCCTACATCTGTTTTAGGTAGCAGTGAAGTTTAATATACAAGGGAATGTTGAATAACTTTCTGCCTCAAAAGTTTCAGCCAATTAGAAGATTGCATTATTTTATATGAGTGTTTTATTACTACGTTCTCAGATGGGTATTAAAGCACTGCATAGTATGCAATTTGTTGAGTTTAAATTATAGGTTCCAAATTACGTCACAACTTGATACTCATTTTACTTGTATGAGTTAATGGAAGACAGATACCTTAGTAATTGCTTCAGATTCAACAATTTCCATCTTCACTCGTCCAGGCATAGACCTGTAGTAATTAAGAAAGAATGGTGTGTGCTTATTGCTTGACAATAAAATTAGGAACTTCATGGGATCATTGAGCAGAGAAGTGTTACCGTTCATAATCAGTGGCATCCGCATCTGGACATTTTTTATCATCTTCAATTTCATCAGCCTAGAATAGAACATATTCGGAAAGTTACTTCACCATACATTCTAATATTTCCTTATATACAAACCTTGTGGAAAGTTGAGTTTTGCAAGTGCTCTGTAGAAATTTTTGCTAAGGTGATTCCTTTTCGTGAGTGTTGCAATCTAGATTTCTATTTAATGTAAACATGAATAACAACATGATATGATTTTGTAAAAGATTAAAAATGGAAACCTGCAATGTCAGGTAAAAAGAAAAAATTATTAATATTATCCTAATTATACAACTAGATGAAAGAACAAACCTTTGGAAGTTCAGTATCAGGAGGCCGCTCCTGGAACTGCACACTTGGAGCATGAACTAGCTTTGAGAGATTTTCAAGGAGTTTTTGTCTTATTTTGTCAAGCTGTTCACGAGAGTTTTTGTTCTCCATGTTACTTGGCGAAACATGAAGAGTGTATTCTGGGCCGAAATACTCCAAATATTCATGATTTGGCATTTTATCTTCAAGCTCAACGCCAACAGCCACTCCTGTCTGTTCAATCAATGAATCTATTTCATTAATGATGAGAACAGCTGAAAAGGAATGAATAACAGTTTTGATGCATAGATCTGTTCAGGTGAGTAGAAAATTCACCCTATGCTGTGATAGAATGATATTTCTGAAACCAATAAAAAGTATTACATCAATCTATTCCTCATGGTTTTATGTATTTACCACACCATAGGTGGGGGAGGGGGGATGTGGAAGTGTACCTCATAACACCAGCAACGAGCAACATTGCGTATTGTGTAGCCACCTCCACCCAGTAAAAGTAGAGGAACATTGAAAGACCTCATAAACTTGACACACGCAGCATGACCTTTGACTGAGAGATTGAAGCAACCCAACCTATCCCCGGATAGGGAGTCTGCTCCACATTGCATGACCACTGCTCCAGGTCTATAAACTTCCATCACTTTACTCATTATTGGCTTAAATAAGGAGATATAACTTTGATCATCAATTCCATCATCTAATGGAACATTGAGTGCATAGTATTTCCCTTTCCCATATCCAATATCACGAATGTCCCCAGTACCAGGAAAATAATCTCCAAATTTGTGAAAAGAAACAGTCATCACTCTATCCGTGATATAGAAGGCCTCCTCAACGCCATCACCATGATGAATGTCAATGTCCACATATAAAACACGCTGCAGTTATACGATAACTTAATCAAATATGAACAGTCAAGAAAAAACTAAAGTTTTAAATGGTAAAATTGGACAGCAAAATGGTAAGAAAGTAAGGGGTAAACAATCTAACAAATTTCATCATACATTCATCCCACTGTTTTTTTGTTATACAATTGGATTAGTTTGATAGACCCTGCATGGGTAAGTGAAGGCAATGATTGTACCAACTACTGGATTTGTTCCTCTGAGAAAGTCAGCCTCGGTAGACTATTAAATCAATGCACATTATATGGAGAATTTGATTGTAAAAGCTTTTATCATGCAGGGATCATTAGACTAACATAACAATCCTATTCTTGTTCCAGCCATTTTTTGATTAAGAATCTAGTTTTTTATTAAAATCAAAAGACTTCACACCTGAAGAATGAAACTAAGAAAAATGCCATAATTTTCATTCGGTCAACAAATAGCAAGTCTAAATATTCAAGTTGCACTTAATACAATAATATGTATAAGGAAATGCAAGGCATGATACTCAGTCAAGGAAAAATAACTTGGGATATAAATTACTTGCACATCAATTGCAGAGAGTTTATTCAATGATGCCACCTATTGGCTTATTGCATACAGCGACCCATTTATCGTTGCATTTCTAGATTTTGTACCTCATTACATTGCCATTTTATATTATCAATTGTATTTGAGATTTCCAGAGTTTAAGCCACCTCCAACTATAAGCATACGATGTTTTAATTATTCTATCACATATAAAACAGACAGTAGCATGGTAATAATATCATGATTGACACTTCCCTACAAATTAATTTCCCTAAAGATAAATGGTGATGATAGACCTACCTCATGAGTCTTGAGGAGTTCCAAAATAGCCAGCACTATGTCATTGACGTAGCAAAAACCTGAAGCCTCACATTTCTTTGCATGGTGTAAGCCACCAGACCAATTGACAGCAATGTCACAATGTCCATGATTTAACTTCACTGCTCCACCAATGGACCCACCAGCATAAGTTTGACAGAAGGAATAAAGACCATCAAAGACGGGACAATCTTCCCCAACATTGAATTTCTTTAGCTGCCGCAATTGATCCTGTTGTGTGTCTGGAGTAACCCTTTTCAAGAAAGAGACGTAATCATCTGCATGAAACCTGCACAGATCTTTCTCTCGTGCTGGATTAGGCTTCAAAACGACCATTTGCTGCAGTAATCCATAATGCGCAAGAAGAGCATGAGTCATGCGCATTCTGTGAGGTTTCATCGGGTGACCTTGCCCATAATAGTAATTTCCGACCTCTGGGTCGTAGAAGTAGCAAACCTTTCTTTTCGCCCCATCTGCTCCAGATGGTAAAGAATTTCCGCCAGTATCCATTCACCTACACATGATGAATACAAGCTAAGGGAAATCAAACTGAGAGTTTTTAAATAGAGAAGAAGAGTAAAATCTTAAATACAAAGAATAAGCAGATCATGACGATTTGATTAGTTATCTGTCTTTAGAATTTGGACAGGCAGGGGTGAAATTGAACAACACAAGCACATAATTGTCAAAATATGATCTCACGTGAATAATAACAATATTTATTATTCTGGCAGATACGTGAGAAATTGACAATTGATTTTGAGGAAGTATCTACAAGAGCTCAGATACGGTGAATAAATGTTCTGATGACATTGCCCCAAAAATGCACTACATAATATTTCCACAGAATTTGAGAAATACTGTCTGATACAGGCATTATAAGCTATTACAAGTACTTCTAATTTCTTGAACTGGCAGTATTGCTTTCCATGTTTTAACCTTTACTTTTCCAGGCAGATGCACCAATTTATGGTCTAAAAGACACTATTGGTAACTGGTATCTTTACAGAATTTAATATTTAATTTAATGATATTAATTTGGGTGCCATGTAATGCAACATAGCCAGTGAAGTGCTAACACATAATCACATATCGGGAAGAATAATCATAAACTATTAACTGTCTAAAACAAATGCAAGCAGCCAAGGAAATATGGAGAACAATAAAACAAGAATCTACCAAAAGATTCAGCCATTTCGAAACATTTTGTTGCCAGATCCATATTTAGCATTCCATTCTCAACATGTTGATGTATGTCAATGCTTTGCAGTTTCTTGTAAATTTTCCTTCCCATAGTAAAGTCAAGCTTTAGAAAGATCTGGGTAAGAATTAGGTTAATTGTCAGTGCCTAAGCTGTTAATTGCTATGTTAATAACCTCAATGAGTTAAAACAGAGAAACTGTGAACTCAAAAGTACTAAAAAATACTTCATCAGTGAACTATTTGCAACTGATGAACTGAATCTCACACAAGTCTCCATGCATGGCTAACGACAATACATGTCTCAGCAGTTGGGCAATGTATGATTCCTTTTTAAGGTGATATCAGTGACATTCCGTTGAAAGCATAGATGTTAAAATTGTTATCTTAAAACTTATACAAATTGTGTTGGTACATCATACATAGTAATTACATTGATATGCATCTAATCTAAAATTCAACAAAAAGCAGCAACAGATATTCTAGACCCCGTCAAATGCATGCCTCTTTTTAACTCCAGACATGTTTTCCAACGCAGTTACCTTTTTTTTTTAAATATAAAATACTATTTACATAATTCATAATGTTGCAACAATGGAAGGGATAAAGGCTGACCATAGAGTTTTGGTAAGACATCAATTTATGTTCAGATCATTCGTATAATACTGCAAAGATCTACCTCAGCTTATTGTCGAAATCACTTATCTTTATAAAAAAAGTACAACATGAGAATGAATTTCAAAACATCAGTGAGCAACTGTGGAAACAAGTGATCGGATACTTATTGGTTATTCCTAATAGGTATCCTTTATAGTTCTCAAGGCTCAATGAATTTTGAACCATGAAAACTATCAGTAAGTTCAGTTCTGCATTAAAAGCTAAGAGAATAGATAAGATCCCCTAGTAGACTGACAACGATGCATGTATGCTACCGACAAATTTTATCCGCTCTTGTCTTTTTAATGATAATAAGTTAATTGGTGAGATTGATCCCTTTCTCTAGGAAACATCCAAATTAACTTACCATAAAATAATACCACTATATATATATACCAAGAAACAAAATCAATCTATAAGATCAGCTAATCCATTTCTCCATTTCAAAGAGACTAAGTTGTACTTATACATATCTGCACGGTACAAAATTCATGGGCAAATTTTCCAAGCCTAGCAATTTGAAGAGAGAATCCGAAAAGCACAACAATCATAAATTCATGATTTTTTAATAAAAATAACAAACTTTTCTGAAATAAATCAAACTAGATTTGTTAAACATCCGAGAAGAAGCAAAAGAAAGGGCAAAAAACCAACTCCCTAAATCATTGATCGAAGAAAAGCAACTTTCACATGTAATCTAACTGGATTTATTTTTTTTTCTTTTAAAAAAAAAAAAGAAAAAAAGCGAAAAGAAGAAACCACGCCAAGATCCAAACTTTTCTGCCTCAACTTAACAAATACTTTTGCACCCTAAATGGCATGAGAATTATCACAAGTAGAAGGATTAAACCCAAAAAAAATAACTGTCTTAAAGAAAATTCTCCCCCAAAACGATAAAAACCCTGATTCAACTGTTCCGATCCCTCCGGATTCAAAACATCGGGATTAAAGAAAATGGTGCATGTCGGCGATTGTTCACTTCTGAATCGCAGAAAGCAGTAAGATCATCAACTCTTGCATGCACACGCAGTTCAGTAAAAAAAAAAAAAAAAAAAAAACCGATCCCCGATTCCGAATTCAAAGAATCAATAAATGAAGATCCTGCGATCGACGAGTCTCATTCCTCCAAATCACACCTTCCCTAAATGCTACACTACCCCTACGCTATTCGACCCGCTAGAAATTCAAACCCACGCCGCCAATTTTAATATCCAGGAAAGAAGCAACAATTCACATTAAAGAATGGCAAAAAGGCAAAAACAAGTAAAAATTACAAAAACAAAAAAGAGAAGTAAATTAAAGTGAAAGCATAATGAAAAATTAGCGGAATAGAAGAGGAGAAAGAGAAGCAAGAAGCGTACCTAAGGTGGAGTACTGAATTAGCGAAGAAGGGTTTGTAGTTTGTAGAAGGGAAATAAATGGTGGCTGGATGGTTGATATATATATATGTATGGTTCACAGAAATATCGTCGAAGATGGTTGGCGTGGCTGTTGGTTTTTTTTTGTTTTGGGGAAAAATTAGGACGTTTAATGTAGTAATGGAACCTATGCTATGCTGACATGGATTTTGGATTCTTTTGGATATGGAGGCGGTAGTCGCCATTTAATTTTGTGTGCTCATATTTTGGTGTTCAAATTGTCCTTTGTATTCCCCACAACTTGCTTCTACTTTTTTTTTTTTATTATTATTATTTTATTTATTTATTTTAAACGCCTATTTTCGTATTTGTTTCCTATTTGGTCTCATATTCTGATCATGCATGTCCAATTGACCATGGAACATTCCACCTATTTTATTACGGAAGAAAGGACTATATTTTTTTACAAAAAAGTCAAATTAGTTTTTTTTTAATTTTTTTGCCCAATTGGTCCACTACATATACTAATTACATCTCAATTGGTCCTCCACCCACTAATTATGCCCTAATTACATATTTTTGGCCAAATCAGTCCTTTTTTTTCAAAAATCTAAATTGGTCCGTTATTAATTTTTGCCCCCTTTAATGCAGTCCAATACACATTTCAAACCACTAATAACTCAAATTTTATATACGTAAAAATTCTAAAATTTCGATATTTATAAACTACACGACGAGACGAATCTAACAAGATCCTACTTGGCTTATTTTAACTTGTATATCTAGGTCCGTTATTAACACGACGAGACAGACCTAGATATACAAATTAAAATGAGCCAAGTAGAATCTTGTTAGATTCGTCTCGTCGTGTAGTTTATACTCCCTCTGTCCCATTTAAAATGTCTCAAAACTTTTTGGCACGCAGTCCAATGCCTTTGTTTAACAGTTAATATCTTAAAATGTAGAAAAGTAAAAATTATAAAAAAATATATATATTTTAAAACTACACGATTAGACGAATCCAACAAGACCGAACTTGACTATATTTTTTTGTTGATATAATTGTGATAACATTAGGTCAAAGTTGATCAATGAACAGTGTCAAAAGTCAAAATGGGACAATACAAGTGGGACGGAGGGAGTAAATATCGAAATTTTAGAATTTTTACTTATATCGAATTTGAGTTATTAGTGATTTGAAATGTGCATTGGACTGAATGAAAGGGGGTAAAAATTAATAATGAACCAATTTAGATTTTTGAAAGAAAAAAAAGGATCGATTTGGCCTAAAATGTGTAATTAGGGCATAATTAGTGGGTGAAGGGCCGATTGGGACGTAATTAGTATATGTAGCGGACCAATTGGGCCAAAAAATAAAAAAATGACTGATTTGGCTTTTTTGTTAAAAAAAAATGACCATATTGGCCTTTTTTTTCATTTTATTACTATAAGTTTAAATTGCGTTTATTTCTTTTGTACTACTACGTAGTATATAGTATATACTTCACTAGAGTATTTGGTAAACTATGTTTGTAAATTTCATAAATAGGTAGTAGTAGTATTTTTTATATCAATTATTATGTTGAGTGCCCATGGTTGAGTCCAATATAGTCTGTGATATTCAGCTATTCATCAAAAATTATTACGTTGGGTGGGGTACTTTTATTCTCGGGTAATAATGAAAATATTTACTTTTTCTATACTTATATTTTTACCATATTAATTAATAATTTTTGGCCAAGCTTATCGTCTAATATCCAATATAATAATTATCGCAAAACGAAGAAGAATATCAATTTGCCCCATGAAAGGGATAAAGATTTAGCTCAAATAGTTAAGTCCCTAGGCCTCCAACAGAATGTTGGCGGTTCGATCCCCACCGGCCCCCTATCCCTCCATTTTATTCCTCAATTATAATTTGTATGACATGGGTTTCCTCACCACCCTTTCCAGGCCTTCAATGGTTCATCCAAAAAAAAAAGAAAAAAAATTGCCCCATGAATTCGAGTGATAATTACAATCGTGGTCCTCTCCCTCCAATGCTATGGAGTTTTTTCTTTTTTTAAAAAAAAAGGGAAAATGGAAGAAGGAAAAAGAAAAGATTTGTAGAGATACTTTTATTAAAAAGGAAATAAAGGATGTGAAGAGATTCGCTTTTTTCCCCTTCAAAACTCTCCTAAAATTGAGCGAATTTGAGAGGAAAGGAAACAAAACGATTATATATGTAATTATCATATTTTCATTATTTCAAGTTCACTATTTTTTGTATATAGATTAATCGTGATGGACAAAATTATAAGACATTTTTCTTTCTTTCCTTCCTACCAAAAATATAATTTTCTTTAGTAATTTTTTTTTTATATGTAGTAGACAAGCAGTGAATGAAATTATATATTCTAAATAATAATAAAATCATAGGTAGTGTTTTTAAACAATTTTTAAAAATGTTTTTGACTTTTATACATATTCGAACTTCTACAAATAGTGTTATATATATAGGCTGTGTTTGGGAAAACGCTAGCGATTAGCGTTTAGCTTTAAAATATATATTAAAAATAGCATAAAATCATATATATAGTAAACACTAATTACAGTAAGCACCAAATTTTAATCTCTAATCTCTAAACTCTGAACGCTCATCTCCCCCAACTTTTATCTTTCCAAACTCCAGATTCTAAACTCTAATTTAAAATTGTATTACCAAACACCATTATTCAAATTTAAAATTATTTTTCACCATTAATTTCAAACTCCAGACTCTAAATCCAGAAGCTAAACTCTAATTATTTCCCAAATATACCCATAATAGGAAGCAATCGGATCTCTATATCAGGATGTGCTAAATGTCAAACATTTAAAAACGCTAATTAGTTAATTAATTGTTAGCGATTGTATATTGTATATATTAAAAGTTTACAAAGGATGAAGAAAATGAACATCAGCCCTTTCAACAGAGAAACAGGGGCCAGAGCGAGAGCATCAAAGGAAAATGTTCGAGTTGTGAAAAACTTGATGGATCGCGCGCCATGCTTTGCCAATTAATCGACTACAAAAACGTTCCAAATACCACCGCCTGTTTAGGAATTAACTGTTAGCTGTTAACTGATTATGTGAGTAATTTAAGTAATAAATTAATAAAAATTAGTTGTTTGGCCGTTTTGAGGTAAATTTTTTGCCTATAATAAGCTAATTCCAAAATGCTATTATTTGCAGCGGTTTCAAAAAGAGCTGATTGAACACTATTTTAAGTTATTTTATCTTCTCAAATAAGCTAATTTACCTTAAATTAACTAGAATAAGCTAATTTCATTTAGCTTAGTTGTCAAAACAAGGCCTATCCTGATAGTTGATTTAGTTACCACACCAATATAATCGGAAAAACCCTCAATTCAACGCCCGTTCCCTATCCTGATAGTTGATTTAGTTACCTATTTTATTATTATTTATTTATTTATTACTTCCTCTGTTCTCATGAAAATGCAACACTCACCCTGCGCACGCAATCCAATGTACATTTTTAACAGTTAATAACTCACGTTGTGTATAAGTATAAATTATAAAAATTTGATATTATAAAACTACAAGATGAGACGATTCTAACAAGATCTCACTTGATTATGTTTTTCTTCTATAACTATTGTTTAAACGTGAATCAAATTTGAACAATTAATAGTGTCAAGCCAAATGTTTCATACTAAAAAAAACGGAGGTACTCCCTCCGTTACTAAATAAGTGTAACGTAAGGAAATGACACTGGATTTAATGAAAGGAACAAAAGTGCTTTAGTAGAAGCTTTTTACCTTTAAAAACATTTCATATATGGTAATGTAATATTTATTATGAAATACCAAAAAAAGAAAAGTGTTGCACTTAAAAAGAAACAGAGGAAGTAGTATATAAGTATTTGTGCAAAACAGTAATGTGTAAGCAAACTTGTTTGATTACAAATTATAGACAGCATCACACGCTAAGTTTGTTATGGGGAATTTGCACCAATAATTGTAGTCATTTCCTATTATTTTAGGTTCTATGTTTGAATATTTTTTTTTAAAAAAAAACAATTGACAATTATGTGTGGGTAAATGTGTGTGGGATCGGAGTCCAACAACCCACACAAATTACAAAGGTAGTAAAGGATAAAGCTGTCAATTTGGGTCGGGCCCGTTGGGCCGGCTCGTCCCACAAGGTAAAAAATGTAGGGCGTGCTTAAATTTTTAAGGCCCGTTTAGATGCGGGCTCGACTCGCGGCGGGGCGGGTTTTTGCGGGTTGGGCCCGCGGCAGGCCGGCCCGGCCCTCGGGCTTTGGTTTTTTTTTAAAAAAAAATTCCTTGTTTTATTTATTTAATGGAAGTGCTGAAAACCTTTCTAATCTTCCACCCATAACAGGATTGGACGTTGCCATTGATGACAGTCCTGTTACGGAACATGAGGTAACTACTGCCCTTAAACAGTTCAAGGGTCTTGCCTCGCCGGGACCTGATGGAGTGCCGGCGGAATTCTATAAGAAGTATTGGGATACGGTGGGGGAGGATGTTGTAGCTATGATACAGCAAGCCTTCCAGTCAGGCGTTATTCCTCCAGCCCTGGCTAAGGCCTTTATAGTCTTGATTCCGAAGGTTGCTTCTCCTAGTACTGTGAAGCAATTCAGGCCTATTACACTGTGTTTGGTGGCCTACAAATTCATTTCAAAAGTGATTGTGAACCGTCTACGGCCAGTGTTGGAGCAATATATATCCCCCCTACAATCGGCCTTTCTTCCGGGACGGGGACCGGTGGACAACTCTATCATTATTCAGGAGATACTATTTACATTATCTAAGGCCAACTCTCGCATCAAAGCTCTAGTCCTCAAAGTCGATCTCGCCAAGGCGTATGATAGTGTGAGGTGGCCTTTCTTAAAGGACTGTCTTGAACAGATGTCTTTGCCACCGTTGTTGATCCGAATAATAATGAAATGTGTGACTTCTCCAGAGTTTGCTATTTTGTGGAATGGAACGCCGCTCGAAGGATTTCGACCTAGGAGAGGATTGCGGCAAGGGGATCCCCTCTCCCCTTACTTGTTTAATATTGTCATGGAAAGGCTATCGGTCTCCATTGAGCATCATGTTGGGCGAGGATCCTGGAAGCCGATTCGGATCTCGACCGGAGGACGCGGAGTCTCACACCTAATGTTCGCCGATGACTTAATTCTATGTTCTATGGTGGAGGAAGAGAGCGTCGACTGTCTCTCCCAAACCTTGGAGGACTTTGCAAATGTGGCTGGGCTTAAGATAAATTATGATAAGTCTAAAGCCTATGTTCCACCATGTGTTACAGATGAAGAGAAAGCTTGGTTGTCTGCTGCCACCTCCATTTCATTCACTGAGAACTTGGGGAAGTACCTAGGCTTTCCACTACATATCGGACGGGTGAGGCGCCAATCCTATGATTTTATCCTTGAAAACATGGACAAGAGGATAACTACCTGGGCCATGCGCCTACTTAATAAAGCGGGAAGAGCTACACTGGCTAGGCATGTGTTGGCAGCCATGCCTGCTTATTGCATGCAACTTATGTGGCTGCCCCGAAGTCTATGTGACAAGATTGATCAAAGGATTCGGAGCTTCGTGTGGAAGGATCGAACTGGGAGGGGTATCCATCTTGTGGGATGGGATCGGGCAGCTCGACCGAAGAAACATGGTGGGCTGGGGTTTCGGAAGGCAAGACTTATAAATACGGCGCTGGTGGGGAAGCTCGCTAGTGATCTCTTCATGGGAACGGAGAAACTGTGGTGCTCCTTGTTGCGCGATACGTATTGTGGAAGGGCTGGGCACTACACCACACTCCACAAGACAGGATCACCGGTGTGGAGAAGTCTTTGTAAGGCGGCTCAGCAACTAGAAGCGGGCTTCGCCTTCAAGCTCGGTGATGGACGGAGCTCTCTGTGGTTCTCACCATGGTTCAACAACTGCCAACTGGGGGATTATATACCGAATCTCGATCCTCAAGATTTGGAGTTGCAGGTGAGGGATGTGGTTGGAGAAGCTGGGTGGAATTTAAGCTGTATCCGAACTGACATTCCTCATGAAGTTAGACTGAAAATTCAGGGTTTGCCACCACCTTGCCTGCATGGTTCGATCATGGATGGTTGGGTGTGGAAAGGAAACATTGAGGGTCGATATACAGCGGCATCTGGATACTGTTATCTCCTCCAGAATGATACAGATGATGATCAATGGTCTTGGCTATGGAAGTCACAGCTTCCAGAAAAGGTTTGCTTCCTTCTATGGCTTATTGCATGTGAAGCCCTTCCATGCAATAGCCTGCGATACCACAGAAATATGGCGACGTCTCCTCTTTGTCAGATTTGTGGGGTGCATGAAGAGGATTGGAGACATTGCCTATTCTATTGTACTTGGACGAAACAGGTGTGGCGCTCGCTCGATATCTCTATTCCAGTCGACTTGGACTCACTGGATAGGAACCACATCAGGGGCTGGCTTCATGGCATGTTCCGAATGTTTGGGAGCCTGTTCCTTGCTGCAGTTTGGCAAGTCTGGCGAGAAAGGTGCTCCAGGATCTTTCGGGGAAGTTCTATTGGCAACTTTGCGCTGGTGAGGCAGATCTATCATGCCCGAGATACGATCGACCGAGGCCAGCATAACACATCCACGCCGACCTCAGTACCGAGGATGGTGTGCTGGAATATGGGGGGATGGTCCGGCATTGCCCTTCACTGTGATGGCTCTAGGTCGGCAGGGAGCAACAAGGCCGGGTTTGGGGCTGTGTTGCGTCATGCAGATGGCAGCTGGATGGGGGGGATCTCGGGATTCTTAGGAGATACCTCGGTTATCCATGCGGAGGTTGCTGCGATTTGGTATGGGCTGAAGCTGGCGAGGGACATGGGGGTGAAAGAGTTGTGTTGCCGAAGTGACTCCAAGGAAACTCTTAGACTCCTCCATAGTGGCAGACCCCAGACGCATTAGCTGGGGAACTACTTACTGAAGATCGAGGAGATAAGATTGGAGTTTGATATTTGTCAGTTTCAACATATTTTACGGGAAGGAAATGCTGCTGCCGACTTCCTCGCTAAGAGGGGTGTGGATGATGAGTTGTTCTTCACGACGTGGGCCTTTCCACCGGATGGCATACGACCCATATTGACTGCTGATGCATTTGGTACTTGGTTTCTGAGGGGTAGCTGACTGTGCTGTGCAGCTGAGCTATCACCTTCGTCATGATGTTTTTTTGTTTGTTTTTCTTTTTTCTTATTTCCTAGCCTGTACGGGCTGTATCGCCAAAAAAAAAATTCTACTATAAAGTCACCAAATATATATTTAAATAATTATTTCGGTTACTTATAAAATTGTAAATTGTAATACAAATAGTCATATTTTTTAATATTTCTCTTCTTATCTATATTATTAGTGTTAGTTTTTTTAAGTTTAAAATTTCTTATTATTTTATTTATTAATTTTTTAGCAAGTTTATTTTGTTTATTTATTAAAATTTGTGAATGTAAGTAAATTTTCATAATTTATTGTCAGTTATCTTATTTTTAAAATATAAAATTAATGAATTATATATTCCAAAACAAATTAACTTCCTAAATACTTCAACCATCAGACCCAATATTTTTATCAAATCAATTATTACTTATAAATATTTTATCTTCAACAATACTATATTTTTAGAATATAATACACATCTTTAGTATTACAAATTTTAATAAATCTTTTATTTTATAAAGAATTATTCAACAAACCCATTATTAAAGTAAATAATTATGCCAAAAAATACACATTTTAACTATTTATAATTTTAAATATCAATTATAAATCTTTATTTCTCATTCTTAATTTATACAGCAAAAAATATATCCCATTTTTTTATTTTTTACACTAAAAATTTAATTTTCTAAAAGTTACTAACAGACCCGCGGGGGATGAGGACCTAGCCCAAGCGGTTAAGTCCCTTGACTTCCAACGGAAGGTTGGAGGTTCGATTCCCACCGGCCCCCTATCCCTCCCTTTAATTCCCCTTTGTAATTGTGTGGCATGGGCTCCCACCACCCCTTTCCAGGCCTTCAATGGCTCCTCAAAAAAAACAGACCCGCGGGTCGGCCTGCATAACCTGGCCCGCGTGTGGGTCGGGTCGGGCCTATGTATTTAGATCCCGTCCTGTTCAAGCCCGCAAAAATATGGGGGCCCGCACGGGCCGGCCCGTTTCGCCCCGCAGGCCCGTTTTGGCACCTCTAGTAAAGGGGATGGATAGTAGGCCGGATGAGAATCAAACCCCCAGCCATAATAAGAACATGACCACTTAGATCAAGTTACATTCCCTATGTTTGATTGTATTTGATTATGACTATATTACCTATGTTTGATTGTATTTGATTATGACTATATTACATATTCAACCTTAACTAGATAGTTTTTAAAAAGAATACAAATAATAAATTAAGTTTAACTAAGGAAAATACATTGTAAAAAATATTTATATATAGATAGAAGATTATTGCATGCATCCATTTTTAAAAAATCCGTTGTTTCATTATTTTTATATGAAATACTATTACTTGTGTGAATAAATTATCGCAACATTATAAGTGCAATAATGAATGATTCTTGCTGCTTACACAAATATACGACAAAAATTATACTTCCTCCGTTTTTGAATGTTCTTACATTCAATAAGGTGTTACTATTCACACATATATTTTTATTTAAAGTTTTATCATAGTTACACAAGTTAAAATATAGTCAAATGAGATCTTGTTAGATTCGTCTCGTCTTATAGTTTTTAAATATGGAACTTTTAAAATTTTTACATATATCGAACTTGAGTTATTAATGATTTAAAATGTGCATTAAACAACATGACGGGTGAGCACCGTCAAGAAAAAACAGAGGTAGTAATAGAGTACAATAAAACATTAGCTGACGCAATGCCGCCACCGAATTTGCATTTTGGTCCATAAAAAATAAAAATTGCCACCAGATATCTCTCATCTCCATCACAATTCATAGTCACAGATAGACATGTTAATTTGTTTCGTAACATAACTTGAGTTTATAAACTTTTAAAAAGTTCTTTACCCCTTATGTTTCTACCTTAAACTTTTAAACTCTTCTATTTGTGTAACACCCCGAAAATTTAAAACCATTTTCGTGACGTCACCGTCGTATTAACTGTACTAAACTGTTGATCACTCAGCTTAGACAGCTAATACGAAGCGAGGTAATAACTCACAGTACAAAATCAAAATAAAATGTTCCCAGTAATCAACATAGCATATCCGGGCTACAAGCCCTGTAACAATTTATTAACAAGCCAGAAAGTCGAACTAAAACCAACATAATTAAATAAATGCAAGCTACACTAGTTCGCTCAGTCCGAATCCCATCCTCATGATATGCGCCATCCGTAGGACGATCTATTAAAAAAAAAACATCAACAGCAAGGGTCAGTACAAAGGTACTGAGCAAGGAAATAACAGTAATAAGTAGATTAGACAGTACGAGAATTAAATGACATAATTATAAGTACGAATATATTAATAACATAAATTAAATACAGTATTTAAACATCACACCGTCCCATACCGGTGCTTCAACCATAAAATGCATTGCAATCATTATGTATGATGAATGATGAGATGAATGATATGACCTACGTGTCTATCTATCCTAAATGCAACAGATAATCATGTCTAACGCGTTTCCTAATAACCATGGTCGACAGTCATCATTGGCGAGAGGACACCACCCTCCCCCATCACAATGAACTGCCCGTCAACGTCGCCCCCGCTGCGGACGAACAGCCTACGCAGGGCCAATAACATAGGTGAGGGAGCCGGATAGTCGTCACTGACCAGAGCAGCGTCTAGCGGGTCATGGCAAAGGGTTCACTCCCCAATTGCCGGTCATGGCACAGGGTTCACTCCCCATATACCAAACATGCCGTAGCATAACACAAGTGTCACCGAGGTATAACACCTCACACACAAAGGCACAATACCAAAAAGAACATAATAATCAGCACCGGCAACGTGTATACCTCACATTCTTATTTATTAATAATTACAAGTATAAGAAGATACAAGCCATCATTCCTATAATCAAGTAACATGATAGTCATAGAAACCCCTAGTCGTCTAAGTTCCCCTATCATAATTACATAACGTTTCATATACCACTTCTACATCCATTATAAACTCTACTAGCTCTAACCTAGCAAGTAATAGATCCTAGGGAGCCAGTCTAGTCATAGACGTCCCTAAATCCAAAGTATAACCTAATTAGGTTCACATCCTAATCGTCTAGGTTAACATGCCATGACTTAGTTCAATTATAAATTTAATAATCATTAGGCATCTCGTCTAACTCCCTAATCTACAGATTACTAATTACTCCTTGCCTTGATAATCATCTTCGGTGTTACTGTTGTGTCTTCACTCTTCCAAATCCTTCCAAGTTGAAATCCCCACTGTTCCCTGTATCGAATTAATTTCATGAATTCGAATCATACAATCATAAATAATTATCAAGAATCATTCACAAATGAGAAATAACTCCTACAGATTCACATCAACCAAGTTGATGAGATTTCTTTTAGAATAAAAGAAAAGGGACAAGTGGGCATTCTTCCATTTCCATAATCCCAATTAATAAAAATGACCATATCCCCAAATTCTATACCACCGAGAACAATTACCATCTTCCAATTAATTGTTAACACCTTTCCAAAACAACATCACCCAACAACTCCACTTCTATCCCATCATTCTTAACCCAAATAATAAAAGAAGCAACAAACAAAGCTTGAGAAAATTTACCCTTGTCAATTCATTCAAAAGAACTATTCAATTAATCTAGTATCCCATCTTATTCAAAAACTCTTTTACTCTATTTAATTATCCACAACCCATCAAATACAAATTGCCATATCATTTCCAATTCAAGATCATTATGCAAGCAATCAAAACAATATAAACTAATCTTCCAAGTTGTTAAGTAGCAATTAAACTTCAATTCCAATAATATCAATATTCCAGAATCACTCTAGTATTTCAAGTATTCCCAAGAAACTACACTTGCACTAGAATTCAATAACATTCATAAGATAATCTTGCCTAGCAACACCAAACCATATCTTCACCCAATGTAATACATAAACATCCTTATCTTCCAACTCTAACTCCAAAGTTTAAGATTCAGAAGCCAACTTATTCAACACCAATTCCAACAGCTTGATAAAATGCAAGTACATTACATTTAACATATGAATCGATCTCCAATTTCTCTTCAAAACACAACCTCAACAATTACAAGCCAAATTTGCTTCTAACATCAACAATCAATTACCCATAGCTCCAATTTATCACCAACGCTCAATTATCCAAAATTTACCAATTTAATACAACAAGCCCCAAGGATTTCAACAAAAATCAACAATATCAAAACATGCAAACCAAAATCATCCCAACACCACCACTGCCGCCCGTCCACCACCACCACCGGACATCATCGTCGCCCCCCCTTCGCCGGCGAATCGCCGGCGCGACAAAGCAGCGGCGGCAGGGCAGCCGCCACTCGCCACCACCACAGCGCACCTGTGCGCGCTGTATGTGCCACCGGCTGGAGGAGCCGGCGCCTCCAACCCTCCACCATGCCGCAACCACCACTGCCTCCTCCTCCTCCCAACTCCGACATCCCCCCCTCGCTTCTCCGTTGAGTCACCGGACTTCACCCACAATAGGAAAAACAACCCCAATTCCAAAAAGGGAGAACAAGAAGAGAGAAGAAGGAGACCCATACCTTGAATGTGCTTGGACGAGAGCTCGATTTCACCCTGCAATCGCCACCCCGCCGTTGCCTTCCTTCTTCCCGTCGTTCCTCATTTCTTTCTCTTGTTGCTCGATGAAATGGTGGAAATGAACACAAGTCATTTAATTTCCCCCAATTTAAGGTCAAAGGGCCTCTTAGCAATTTCTTATTTGCATCTCAATCCCTACACAATTCTCATACTATATTTCTTCTATAAAGGTTGGACTTGCTTTGGCTTTCTTGTTCCTCTTAATTATGGTTGGGCTTCTACCATAATTCCCACAACACTATTTTATGTGGAATGGAGCCCAATTTAAATAAATAATCATAATTAATTAATTTAATTATGAAATAATTATTCGGGATGTTACATTCCCTCCTGCTTAGGATTATTCGTCCTCGAATGACATAAGGGTATGTACCAATATCGTATCCCCATTGAATTGAGGTAAGATCTAACTCTGAACACTTCCTACACGCTTCTTCGGTTCCTTCCATGGTTCCCCCATTACATATTGAAACCATAGTCCTTCCACCATTCGGACCGGTTATACTGAATTATTTTGTCGTTCATTTGGTTAATCATCTTTAGTAACGATCCACGTTCTTGGCTCTTGTCAAGCTTCACCTCATCAACATGCATGATTCTGTTTGAATCATGTTCCAATTTCCTCCATTGAGGTAGAACACATCATGTGTGTCCATCCCTGCCACAGAGCATTTAAGGGATATATCGTACTCATAATCTTCTTCATACTTCCCAACGGTCCCACTACATGGAGTTCGGTCTGCACTCAAGTTTGATTATTTTGAGACTCTTCTCCAGTTTGTCTCTGATAAATTTTCGACAACTCTGGTTGTCTCTTGAAGAGTCCTGAACTCAACTCTCCTTATTTCGAAGAACCAACCATTTGATGGAGGATTCCTTTACTTTCTTTCCAATTAATTCATAGACAATGCCAACCTCACACTCGAACGATGTTGGTTATTGTAAGAGAAAGCTAGTATCATCAGACATTTCTCTCACTTGTATTCAAAACCCATTTCACAACTCGATTCCAGTTTTAAAACCCAGATTAGATTCGACATTCCATTTCAAGCTGTAGCATTTCCTCTAAATCTCCATCTACTTTCAACAGATTAATTAGACGTATCGTCCTTAAATGAGCTCAACATTCGTTAGTAAATCGCGAGTCTCCAGCTACTGTCGTGTTCTTTCTCACACATTTTCACGTCGTGCATCAAGATTTATGAGATGCAATCATTATGTAGGCCTTAAGCTTTGTGTTCCATTGCATCTCATCACGCAATTCTCTTGTCAGTCTTATGTTCCTCATCAGAACACTGGAAATTCAATGCAATCCACTCAATTTCCATTTATACTGATCCAAACTTCAACGAATTTTACCTCAGAAGCCTATCTCAATTTGTAGGTAGTTGCGTTTAGTCTTGATGGAATTCCGAGATTCCATCTCATTCCGAGGATATGCTACACAATTTCTAACTGTTAAAACGGTTAATTATTCCCGAGAATTTATTTGGATTGTGTTAGACTGAGTTCTGCTCCGGATAGTCCATTTACATCGTGAATCAATTGCTTCCAACTTTGCACTGTTGGATGTTTTTGCTTCGTATCCTTGATGGGAATTGCACAAGTGCAGTGTTACCTCAGCAGCTTCACAGAATTTCTCGCCTTGGAATAGACCTACATCACAAAAAGAACAACAATCTCCAACACAAATAAGAAGGTGAGATCGAATTACCAAGAGTATAGTAAATTCTGAATTATATCGAGAGTCAAAAGCTTCCGATACAAGAGGAAAAGATGCGAACAACTAAAATCATTGTTTGCGGAAATAAGGATACTGATACGAGATTCATTGTATAAGGGAGCAAATATAATTAAATAAGTGAACCAATAACGAGTTGACTCGGATTGGAAAAAGGACTCCTACTGATTGATAAAGACTATAATTTATTATATGAATAATAAATCAGTAGAGAATAGAAGGCACTAACAAAATGCCCGGTAAGAAACGACTCTACTCCGGATAGAAATGGAATAGTAGTACAAAATTTAAAATGCGGAATAATTAAATGAAAGGAAATAGCTATCTCAGGCTCAAGCAGATACTACAGAAACTTCCCGAAATGTAAGGAAGTCAGTGGAAGTGTTATCATATAATTTTGGAGAATGATAGTGAAGTTCGAAAAAATTTAAATAGATGTAGTTACCCATACCAGATAACAGGTAATTCGAACTATTTAAAATGTTGAAACGGTAGAAAAATATAAATGTTGACAGAGTATCAATGAGAACCAGTCGGTTGGCCTCATAAGTGATTTGACAAAACAGAGCACCAACGGACAAACTTAATTTAGAGGAAAGAAACCGGTACCGAAATGTACACAGTAGAATCAGCAAAAGAGGCAAGAAAAATAATAGAGGAATTCATTTTCAAATAATAAAGAAAATGAAAAGAAAAATTTATAGATGAACATAACCAATAGCAGGAATACATATATTAGCATGCGAGCAGTATGACATTTCCTTGCATAAACGCCTTCAATTAATCTCCGCGGTATACTCAATTCGATATCTCAAATTGAATGTCATCATAAATCCGTCGATCAATACAGTCGAAAGAGTTACTCCATATATCTTTAAGATCTAAAGATGTCTGAGATATTATTCTACTGATGTTCTGATCATTTGCTGACAATGGATCATCATTACGCATCTGTATAGCACGGATTTGCAGGTGCCAATTAGCTCCAAGTTAGTTACGGGCCCCACAGAAGAACTTGTTGTTGATGATTACCCAACGCTTAATGAATCGGGTGCTTCCTGACGATCCTTCATAATCAAGTCATCTAGATATTCAATACTTGCAATTTAACTTAAAGACAGATCTCATGCATCATCACCACACAAGTTAGCAGAATTCCCGAGCAAATACTAATATTAATAACAATAGTTATTCAGCAACTTCTAAATAAGTTGCTAGTTGAATTAAAACATAGATCCCCTTAAAATATCCTTGTTATCATCCCATGGTTATCTTGCAAACCATGTCTTGAATCCACAAGGCGCGCAGTATAATTGACAAAAGCTATAGCGTAAAATAAATCTAACTAGCATATGACAATGCAAAACCTACCCTATATGCAATCCCCGCACACCTCACCGCATGCTTTTATCAAGTTTTAAACACATGATAGAGCAAACCGCTCTGATACCACTCTGTAACGCCCCGAAAATTTAAAACCATTTTCGTGACGTCACCGCCGTATTAACTGTACTAAACTGTTGATCACTCAGCTTAGACAGCTAATACGAAGCGAGGTAATAACTCACAGTACAAAATCAAAATAAAATGTTCCCAGTAATCAACATAGCATATCCGGGCTACAAGCCCTGTAACAATTTATTAACAAGCCAGAAAGTCGAACTAAAACCAACATAATTAAATAAATGCAAGCTACACTAGTTCGCTCAGCCCGAATCCCATCCTCATGATATGCGCCATCCGTAGGACGATCTATTAAAAAAAAAACATCAACAGCAAGGGTCAGTACAAAGGTACTGAGCAAGGAAATAACAGTAATAAGTAGATTAGACAGTACGAGAATTAAATGACATAATTATAAGTACGAATATATTAATAACATAAATTAAATACAGTATTTAAACATCACACCGTCCCATACCGGTGCTTCAACCATAAAATGCATTGCAATCATTATGTATGATGAATGATGAGATGAATGATATGACCTGCGTGTCTATCTATCCTAAATGCAACAGATAATCATGTCTAACGCGTTTCCTAATAACCATGGTCGACAGTCATCATTGGCGAGAGGACACCACCCTCCCCCATCACAATGAACTGCCCGTCAACGTCGCCCCCGCTGCGGACGAACAGCCTACGCAGGGCCAATAACATAGGTGAGGGAGCCGGATAGTCGTCACTGACCAGAGCAGCGTCTAGCGGGTCATGGCAAAGGGTTCACTCCCCAATTGCCGGTCATGGCACAGGGTTCACTCCCCATATACCAAACATGCCGTAGCATAACACAAGTGTCACCGAGGTATAACACCTCACACACAAAGGCACAATACCAAAAAGAACATAATAATCAGCACCGGCAACGTGCATACCTCACATTCTTATTTATTAATAATTACAAGTATAAGAAGATACAAGCCATCATTCCTATAATCAAGTAACATGATAGTCATAGAAACCCCTAGTCGTCTAAGTTCCCCTATCATAATTACATAACGTTTCATATACCACTTCTACATCCATTATAAACTCTACTAGCTCTAACCTAGCAAGTAATAGATCCTAGGGAGCCAGTCTAGTCATAGACGTCCCTAAATCCAAAGTATAACCTAATTAGGTTCACATCCTAATCGTCTAGGTTAACATGCCATGACTTAGTTCAATTATAAATTTAATAATCATTAGGCATCTCGTCTAACTCCCTAATCTACAGATTACTAATTACTCCTTGCCTTGATAATCATCTTCGGTGTTACTGTTGTGTCTTCACTCTTCCAAATCCTTCCAAGTTGAAATCCCCACTGTTCCCTGTATCGAATTAATTTCATGAATTCGAATCATACAATCATAAATAATTATCAAGAATCATTCACAAATGAGAAATAACTCCTACAGATTCACATCAACCAAGTTGATGAGATTTCTTTTAGAATAAAAGAAAAGGGACAAGTGGGCATTCTTCCATTTCCATAATCCCAATTAATAAAAATGACCATATCCCCAAATTCTATACCACCGAGAACAATTACCATCTTCCAATTAATTGTTAACACCTTTCCAAAACAACATCACCCAACAACTCCACTTCTATCCCATCATTCTTAACCCAAATAATAAAAGAAGCAACAAACAAAGCTTGAGAAAATTTACCCTTGTCAATTCATTCAAAAGAACTATTCAATTAATCTAGTATCCCATCTTATTCAAAAACTCTTTTACTCTATTTAATTATCCACAACCCATCAAATACAAATTGCCATATCATTTCCAATTCAAGATCATTATGCAAGCAATCAAAACAATATAAACTAATCTTCCAAGTTGTTAAGTAGCAATTAAACTTCAATTCCAATAATATCAATATTCCAGAATCACTCTAGTATTTCAAGTATTCCCAAGAAACTACACTTGCACTAGAATTCAATAACATTCATAAGATAATCTTGCCTAGCAACACCAAACCATATCTTCACCCAATGTAATACATAAACATCCTTATCTTCCAACTCTAACTCCAAAGTTTAAGATTCAGAAGCCAACTTATTCAACACCAATTCCAACAGCTTGATAAAATGCAAGTACATTACATTTAACATATGAATCGATCTCCAATTTCTCTTCAAAACACAATCTCAACAATTACTAGCCAAATTTGCTTCTAACATCAACAATCAATTACCCATAGCTCCAATTTATCACCAACGCTCAATTATCCAAAATTTACCAATTTAATACAACAAGCCCCAAGGATTTCAACAAAAATCAACAATATCAAAACATGCAAACCAAAATCATCCCAACACCACCACTGCCGCCCGTCCACCACCACCACCGGACATCATCGTCGCCCCCCCTTCGCCGGCGAATCGCCGGCGCGACAAAGCAGCGGCGGCAGGGCAGCCGCCACTCGCCACCACCACAGCGCACCTGTGCGCGCTGTATGTGCCACCGGCTGGAGGAGCCGGCGCTTCCAACCCTCCACCATGCCGCAACCACCACTGCCTCCTCCTCCTCCCAACTCCGACATCCCCCCCTCGCTTCTCCGTTGAGTCACCGGACTTCACCCACAATAGGAAAAACAACCCCAATTCCAAAAAGGGAGAACAAGAAGAGAGAAGAAGGAGACCCATACCTTGAATGTGCTTGGACGAGAGCTCGATTTCACCCTGCAATCGCCACCCCGCCGCTGCCTTCCTTCTTCCCGTCGTTCCTCATTTCTTTCTCTTGTTGCTCGATGAAATGGTGGAAATGAACACAAGTCATTTAATTTCCCCCAATTTAAGGTCAAAGGGCCTCTTAGCAATTTCTTATTTGCATCTCAATCCCTACACAATTCTCATACTATATTTCTTCTATAAAGGTTGGACTTGCTTTGGCTTTCTTGTTCCTCTTAATTATGGTTGGGCTTCTACCATAATTTCCACAACACTATTTTATGTGGAATGGAGCCCAATTTAAATAAATAATCATAATTAATTAATTTAATTATGAAATAATTATTCGGGATGTTACAATTTGTCATAATAATCTTGATCCCGACCTCCACTTATTTCATATTTTGGTATAAAATAAAATAAAATTACTTCTAATATCCACGGTCTAAATTCAAGCTCCCAGATCCTCGAGTGATTAGTCTTGAGTCCAATGAGGCATGAGATACCCTGGTATTCACCTAAAAAAATTCAAGCTCCCCACTATTTTTTCACACATGGCGATGTTTGGAAGAAAATATTAGTTTGACATTAGTTTTTAAATAAAATATTTAAACAAAAATAACTCAAAAATCTATAAATAATACTCTCTTTGTCCCTAACTTGTCTTGTTTGATTTCTAAACACAATCCAATACATTTTTTTCAATCGTTAATATCTAAAAATATGTACAAATATATTATAAAATTATATGATTATACGATTTTAATAAGACCAAACTCGACTATTTTTGTCAAATATATACTTGCAATAAATTTGAGTCAAAATTAATTAATAAACAGTACCAAAAAGTTAAACAAGATAGCTTACCTGGGACGGAGAGAGTATATATTAGCGTTTACACTACTTCTTTCACAGCCGGTAGCTCAAATTGTAACCTTTAAAGTTTAAACTAAACCGTTAGTTGATTATATTAATTGTTAGCTATTAGTTGATTAATTAAGTTGGTTTGACTGAGGTATTTATTAACAACTATGGTAAAAATTAGTTGATAATGAAATTAATTAATAAAAGTGAAAAAGCTAATAGCTAAACTAAAATGCTGGAAAAAAAAAACAGTCAAAACTATCTTTTTGGAACTAATTATTTAAAAAAAAACTCTTTACAAAATACTTCCTCCGTTCTTGAATGTTTATTACAAACCAACTTTTCACGCAGTCCAATGCACATTTTAAACCATTAATAACTCAAGTTCGGTACAAGTAAAAATTCTAGAAGTTCGATATTTAAAAACTACACGACGAGACGAATCTAACAAGATCTCACTTGACTATATTTTAACTTGTATAACTATGATAAAACTTTAAGTAAAAGTCTGTGTGTGAATAGTAACATATTTTCTAATGTCAAAAACTTTTGAGAACGGAGGAAGTATTTTATTAGCCTATTTGAACCCGTTAAGAGCATCTCCAACCTACCGCAAAAACGCACAAGATGGATAGATTTTGGAACATTGCAAATGCATCGTGCATTTTCCCCTATTTTGCAACAACTCAAACTCAAATTTAAATTGAAAAGAGAATATTTTATATAATATTTATTTGGGTTCAAATTTAGTATTTTCAGTTGGAAATAAAACACAGTTTGATGTGGTATTTAGTACTCCCATTTTCTAAAAATTGAAACGGATCCACAGTGCACGCAGTTCAATGTATATTTTAAACCATTAATAACTCAATTTCGGTATAATTAGAAATTCTAAAAGTTCAATATTTAAAAACTACTCGACGAGACGAATCTAATAAGATCCTACTTGACTATATTTCTAACTTGTATAACTATAATAAAATTTTAAGTCAAAATGCGTGTGAGAATATTGTCAAATTTATAAATATTACAACAATTGAAAACGGGGGAGAGTATATTTTTAGTTTGAATTTAGAGAAGGTCTAAACATCTTTAAAAAAAAAACGAATTGGTTCCTGTACTGGAACCACATTCTCCAGTATATACTGGATTGAATTACAACCCTTAGATTAAAATTTATAGCTGTTGTAGGGTAGAGATTATGTGAGGGTACAAATGTAATTGTGACATTTATTTTTTTTATTTTGTTTTACTTTTAAATTTTGTTTGGACGCAATCGTTCTACTTTTTCAGAATGAACAATGATGAAACTACCTTTTTCAGAATGAACAACGATGAAACCGCCGATCACCGGTGCCATTTTGTGTACGTGACTAACTATATCATTTTGTTTTCAAAACTCTGACATTCTGTTTTTACAAGGGTGACATTCTGGCTAAAATTTCAACCATTCTGTTCTATTAAATCCAACATTCTATCTAAAAGTACAAACATTTTGTTTCTACAAGTGTAACATTCTGTCCCTACATTACAACTATTCTATTTTACCAGATGTTCTGTTTCAAAACTCTGACATTCTGTTTTTACAAGGGTGACATTCTGGCTAAACTTTCAACCATTTTGTTCTGTTAAATCCAAAATTCGGTCTAAAAGTACATTCTGTTTCTACAAGTGTGACATTCTGTCCCTAAATTACAACCATTCTATTTTACCAGATGTAACATTCTGTCTAATATTTCACTCATGGTGGTTGCTGAAATAATCTCAGGAGAAACGCTTCAAAAATTCTACTCCTGGTTATTATTAGGAAAACTCTGTGTATTCAAGTCTATCAAGCGTGAAAGGAAGAGAAAATGAAACAATCATAGAATTCAGAAAGAAAGAAAAAGCGATGATTATGATGACGATCGAATATTTTATTATTTAAATTTATGAATATATGAGAAAAGACAGAATTATCCCTATAATTAATACAAGCCATTGGATCAAGATTGTATCTAATGGTGAAGAATTGTTCAACGGCATGCTCAGCATGGGAAGCAAATCGAAAAAAAAAAAAATCCAAATTAACTTACTTCCTCTGTTCTCTTTTAAATGCACTATTCATGCGTTTCACGCCGTTCAATACACATTTTTAAAGGTTAATAACTCAAATTGTACATAAACAAAAATTATAAAAATTTGATATTCTAAAACTACGTGATTCGACGAATCTAACAAGATCTCACTTGATTATGTTTTTTCTCATATAACTATGTTAAAAAAATTAATTAAAATTACTCAATGAATAGTTATTAATATGCAAATGGGTCATTTATTTGAGAACGGAGGTAGTATAAGCCAAGTGCGGAAACAGCCCCCACCCTATAGGCTATAGTATAGTCGGATAGTCCTCCAGTGCGCCGCTCTCTGAATCATTTTTTGCCATTTAAATATACTGTAATATGTTAGCGTACAAGACAAAAGAAGAGGGAGGAAAGAGGAGTGCACGCATCCAAGAAATGAGAATTTTAACGAAAAAAGAAATCTTCTTTTTCGGGACAGTGAATTACATACAGTTCTGCACAACGAATATACATCATCCCTTCTAGGCTTTTAACCAGATTCCACGAGTGCCGTTCCTGTCCTCCCTTGACTTTTACGAATTTCTGAAGTACTTTTGACCTCTCTCTAATTACGACTAGGAAAATTCGAAAATGGGAACACAAGGGCCAAGCCAAGGCCCGTTTATTAGGCCGCTGCACGTTTAACTTGTTTGAATCGACAGTCAGCACCCAAAAGTACTTTTAATTTACCACCTTCGGTTCCTCCTTTTGCCATAACCCAACAAGCTCCAGGCAGGAAGGAAGGAAGTGGAGGTGCGTGGTTTTATTCCTCTCTTCCGTTGATTTTTGTGTGTCTTCTGCTTGCATAAGCTGTGGTTCTTTTTGTGCTTCTTTAAATGTTAGTTGTTTCAATTTTGAAGGATTTGGAATTAATGCCCTTTGACTTTTCTTGGGTAATGAAGATTGGTTTTTGGATGTCCAATTACGTGGTGTTTTCTTGTTGCGATGAGTGTCTGATTATTGATGGAATTGGAGATGTTAAGGGATATGAGGTTTTTGAATTCTGATTTATTTTAGAGATCAAGCTTGAACTTTTATTTATTTATGTGTATTGAATGTATAGTTCAGCTTAGAAGCAGTTGAAATTACTTTCCATCAATTGTTCCTTTACCTTTCTGAAGTTTTGATCTATGTTGTTCTGTGGTAACCTCTCTCTGCTTAGGTTTTGCTTTCGTCTCTTCTTATTACCACAAAAATTCACTTGATATGGTCTGCAACTTCGATGGCCTCCCTATCCGGTGGCCTTAAAAGTTAAGGATCAGGGCGGCCCCAGTGCATTTGCGATTAGCTAGATATATGTTTGATTAAAGGAGAATGGTTTTGGTTCCTATTGATCTTTGAATACCTTGATATGCCTAGAATTCGATCCCGTCTGTCCTATAGTTATTAAAAGCCTGGAAACTGCCTCAATAGCGTTCACTTCATTATCATAACAATGAGTTATACAGACAATGGATGCAAGAACTCACATTTTATTACTATTTTCTATCATTTGGAAGATCAAATCTTTGTGTTATTTCTGATTTAGGCTCGAGGCGCCTGAATACCTACACACAATGGGAAACAGTGAATCCTCACCGGACGATGACTATGAAAAATATTCACACCAACCAGCTGTACATACAGGCTACTCAGTTGATTCAGGCTATAGGCCTCAATCTCCAGAACGCACTAGAAGTTTGAGAAACACTACTTATCAGCATCATCCGCCACCAGAGGCAGGAACTTCTGCAAGAAACAATTTTAGGACTAGACAGCAATCTACACGCATAGATGATAACTTCAGCTCTTTAGATGAGGTATTGTTTTCCCTTTTATCCGCCTTGGATTTTTCTTGACGTAATATTCATTGCCTCTGGACTTTTAGAAATAATGATTGTATAATAGCCGCTTCTATTAAATTTTAAATATATGAATTTTAATTTCGTGAAGCAGTATTCTGAAATGATATGTTTGCGATATCATTATTCTACAAGTATCAGCAATTTGAGTTACGTGTTGTGGATTATGTTGTTTTTTCTTTTATGTTTTCTTGTTTGGAAATCGTGATGAGTTATTCAGCAGATTCATCATTCTTCAGGTTATCAATGCATTGAGGGAAGCTGGCTTAGAGTCATCGAATTTAATCCTTGGGATTGATTTTACCAAGAGTAATGAATGGACAGGTGATTAACTTCCATAGAACTCAATGGTAATATTTTTGGGTGTTTATCGATGGAGAGGACTGGCCATCTGACATTATCATGGTTGTAGGGAAACTCTCTTTCCATAGGAAAAGCCTTCATGCTATTGGCCATCAACGAAATCCGTACGAGCAAGCCATTTCTATCATTGGACGAACTTTATCTCCATTTGATGAGGACAATTTGATACCTTGTTTTGGATTTGGTGATGGTTAGTTTTTGTTTGCATTGCTATCCCCTATTGCTATTCTATCCCATTATACCTATTATATGGGCAATAATGCAAGGTTCTTTCGGTACCTTGTCAATATGACGAAGCCATTTTGTTGTATATTCAGCAACGACACATGATCAAAATGTATTCAGCTTTTACTCTGACCATCAACCCTGCAATGGATTTGAGGAAGCTCTTGCACGATACAAGGAAATTCTTCCGCATTTGAAGTTATCAGGTAAAGTGTTTGCTGTGGTGGCTTTTCTGGCTTCTGTTTGAATCGGTTATGCACTAACTAGAGCTTGATGGTATAATTGTACTATTATTTATATACTCTTAGGAATGATCTCTCAAGAATCTGATTGCTGAATTATATTATTACATTACATTCAGGAGAATTTGATATTGAGGATTCTGAGTTAGTTGTCTTAATACTTTTTACTTGGCTGTGCACGAATAGGGCCAACCTCATTTGCACCGGTAATTGATGCTGCTGTGGATATAGTGGAAAAGAGTAATTTTCAGTATCATGTCCTTGTTATCATTGCAGACGGACAGGTCAATTTTTCCGTTTCATCACCCTTCAGTCGTGCCCCTGGCGTGTTACCAATACCATATCATCGACTTAATATATTTTGTTGATATATGATGGAAATAGGTCACTAGAAACCCAGACACATTACCGGGAAGATTGAGTCCTCAAGAACAGGCAACCATCAATTCTATTGTTGCTGCAAGGTTAACAATATTTAAATTACTTACTTATCCGCCCCATAACCAGGTTTGAATTATTTAACTGATTTTGTTCATCTGCGGCGCATGAATACCTAGTGAATATCCTCTCTCAATCATTCTTGTTGGCGTGGGGGACGGACCATGGGATGCAATGAAAGAATTTGACGATAACATTCCTCAGCGAGCATTTGACAATTTTCAGGTACTTTTTTCAATCATATAAAACAGTGCACATTTGGTCTCATCCCATGTTAGCTTTCTTCTATTCTGATATTGACATACATGTGTTCCGATTGTTAATACATGTTCTATACGAATAACATTTATTATATCCTAAATGCTGTTCCATAGTTTGTGAACTTCACAGAAATTATGTCCGAGCACAAAGATGCAGCTAGAAAGGAATCAGCTTTTGCTCTAGCAGCCCTTATGGAAATACCTCAACAATATAAAGCCACACTGACTTTGGAATACCAAGAGTAAGGCCAAACTTGCCCTGCTTCTCCGAATTCTTCTCTAGTTCTTTCGCCTTTTGGGGGAGTCTGGAGTTGTGATTGACTTCAGATCTAAGCCTCTTTTATTATTCTGCAATATACATCTCATGTCTTATAAGTTAGAAAGATCGAAGTTTTTGTGATTGTCCGGTGCTCTTCCTTTTTATTTTCTTAACATCTTTATTTATTTTTTTTTTTTGGTCTCTTTGTCAAGTAAATACAATTCAGGCCCTAGAAGGAAACCACTTCCGCCTCCTCGCGAAGTCATTGAGTATGATAACGCTAAGAAATCACTCCCACAATGGACGAACTCAGAGTCATCCGAGTCAGGGCCATCAAATGAGCAGGTAAGTGAACTTCCACTCTACTATGGCTGCTAACTTCTCAGGTTCTCTCTTTTTTTTTTTTTCAGTTTTTAAGCTTTTTTGTTTCCTTTGGTCAAGGTTTGCCCAATCTGCTTGACAAATCCAAAGGACATGGCGTTCGGATGTGGCCACCTGGTAAGCGCGTATATAACCAACTTATTCTTTCCTCGGAACCAATTCATTAGAGAATATTCATACTTATAATGCAAGCATTTCTGGGCAATGTTCGTCTTTGTACTTGTTGGAAAGGATAGGATGGTGTACTCTTCCCCCCTAATCGGTACTTTTTTTTCTTTAAAATTCAGACGTGTAAGGATTGTGGTGCGTCCATATCTTCGTGCCCGTTATGCAGGCAGCCCATTACTACTCGACTAAGGCTCTTTGGTTGAAACTTGAAAGACAGCTACCAGATGAGTAGAAAGGAAAATAAAAAATTGCAGTTTAGAGTCGAAAGGTTGAATTCATCAAGGCAGTCGTCTGCAAGTCGATATCTGTTTTTTTTTTTTTTTTTTTTTTTTTTTTTTTTTTTTTTTTTTTTTTTCTGTTTGAGCAAATGATAAAGAAGCATAATATGTATACATATGATTGCTTGGCTGCAACTTCAAGAGTGTGATTTGTATAAGCTTGGCTTTGCTCCTAGTAGCATGTATAGAGTTGTGGTTATTCATATACTTCCTCTATTTTCTAAAGATTGCTACGGACCCACCCAGCACACAGTCCAATACACATTTTAAACCATTAATAACTCAAATTCGGTACAAGTAAAAATTCTAAAAATTCGATATTTAGAAACTACAAGACGAGACGAATCTAACAAGATCTCAATTGGCTATATTTTAACTTATATAACCATGATAAAATTTTAAGTCAAAGTATATAAGTGACCAGTAGCATTTGTCAAACTGTAGCTAAAACTGTAGCTAATAAAAAAACGGAGGAAGTATTTAATATTTTCCGACTTCCATTGATTAGTTTTTTTTTTTTTTTAAAATCCCAGGTGGCAGTCTGTAGAACTGTCACAACTCAGCAGCAGGCCAGCAGCCAAACCAGACCCGCTAAAAGTGTGAATTCTTTCTACTTTCACATGTTCTGTACTTCTGTATATGTTCCGAGACATCTAAAATAGCTGAAATTATTTGCTGATGATTCACGTGTTATTTTCTCTATTCGTGGACATAACTAATACTTTTTTCTTTTTCTTTTTATTTTATATATATTTTTTTATTTTATGTCTAGCTTCTGAGCTTCTGGAAGAAATTTTGCCATAATAGGAGTATAATTGAAGGCCTTTCTTATATGTAACAAATTCAAATAAAGGGACTAATTAAGTGATTTCGTTTCCAAATCAGTTTCACATATCATTTGACTCGGAAAACATGAAATGGGCAATAAGTAGCTAGAGGTGTGGACTGTGGACATGTTTTAATTTTCTATCTTGTTCAACATATATCGTACCCTTTCTGATCTATCCAAAATTATTTCCACTTTGAGCCAACAATAGTAGCAAAAGTAATTACATGCACGAAATTGGAACACATGGTTATGGATCCCAATCCATTAGTATGGAATCTTTTCTTGTCCAAGTGAGATCGATCATTTTTCCATTCTTATGGAATAAGAAGCTTCCGTATCGTAATGCACATTTTAGACCTTTATTTCTTTTTAATCCATGATTCCCATTTTTTTTCATTCTAGTATTTTATTCAAAACTTCATTACATTATATGCATTCGTATCTACCAAAAAAAAAAATAATAATAACAATAAATAAATAAATAATAATAATAATAATAATAAAATTGTTTAGCCCTGGAGAAATGTAGATATCCTCATCATTAATCTTTTTATAACTACCCGACTCTTATATCGACAAATGTGGTTCAAGCAGTTGTATCCCTTCAGAATTAGGATATCTGAGATCCCTTGACTTTTTGTCAATGCCCATGATTGGAACCATCTGAATGGCACCATTCCGACAATGCTGACAAGGTCATTACTCGAACACAACAATTTATTTGGACATGTCCCATACACTTTGAAATGCTGCTGCTCCTGCTTGTTCACTCTTGTAATCAATCACAACCACATTTCTGGAAATATATCAGAACATATAATTTGGTATGTCTCCGAAGTTTACCTACTTATATATCAGAATATATCAGAATATCAGAATTGTTGGTTCATTCTTTTACCATTTTTCTTGTAATGTTTCACATCCCCCACTCTTGTATTTTGTCCAGGCATGCCTTCCCGTCTCTAACTATTTATCTGCCCATCGGCATGTTTAACTAATTAAATAATTCTTCTAAAATTCGGTTAATAACGTATTCTTGAAACAAAAATAAAATAAACTTTATTAACAATGATTTGAATTTTGTAACTGTGAAGCATGAGGATAGTTCCATACATCATACAGTATATGGTTTTAAGCACAAAGAATGATAACCTATAAGCGGATTCCGTCCAATAGATGAAAAAGTTAATACTCCCTCTGTCTAGTTTAACTTATCTTGTTTGATTTCTGCACACAATCCAATGCACTTTTTCAATCGTTAATATCTCAAAATATGTACAATGAAAAATTATGTAAAATATATATTCTTAAACTACGTGATCATACGATTTTAATAAAATCGAACTCGACTATTTTTTTTGCCAAATATATATTTACAATAAATTTGAGTCAAACATGAACAATGAACAGTGTCAAAAAATCAAACAAGATACATTATATGGGATGGGACGGAGGGAGTACCATATAGATCAAGATTCAACTGTTTTGATATATTAACAACAGCGAAATTATACATGACAACTACCATCACATCACATTTCATGCAAATTTCATGGTAAACACAAATTTTTGTTTCACAATTATATACTCAACTGCAAGTCTACAAAGTATTCTTGAAAAACATAAATAGAAAAGGATCACCTACAAATTACAATATATTGATGAAACAAAAACAAAATCTCATCAACGGAAAAAACACCATATAAGTATAGGAGGAAACTAGAATCTCGTACCAACTTCACTTTGGTTCATACACTCCTTTTGGAGTAGTGTAAACCTCATTACACACCTTCTGCTAGTTTTCGTAAAATAACAGGCATTCGATCCAACAATGTTGGTAGCTTCATGGATTGTGGCTTTTTCTTGTCGGGAAGTGCATTCGATCCAACAATGTTGGTAGCTTCATGGATTGTGGGCTTTTCTTGTCGGGAAGTGTAGAAGGAAACATAACTACCAAACACGAAGGAGAAAAGTCATCCGCCTCAGTTTAGTGGGGGACCAAGTTGGGGCATTTAGCAATTCTACAATGTACAAGAAGCTTGTTCCAATATCAGAAGTTCCACCGGTCCAATTGCAGCTTAGCTTCTGCCATGTCTTTCTGCGCCTTCTTCCTCCGGTAAAATATTGGGCAATCTCGACTGACCAAAATACGTGCATAATTAGAACCCAAGTGACAATTCTAGAGGACACAATGAATACAGGGTATGGAAACAAATAGAAGCAGACAATCAGAATAAACGTAGTTCACAGAGCAAGGCAGTGTCAAACCTTGTGCAGAGAACATCCTGGTGAAGGGAGCCTTGGCACTCCTGGCATTGTGTCCACAGCTTGCCAAAAAGCTCCTCTAATTCAGCGACTGTAACAAAGAAAACCATTTGCATCACATTGTTATTTGTATCAACGAGATTAAAATACCACAACATAAGATTTTATGTAATATTAATGAAAACAAGGGTTTAGGTACCATTAGTTACTGATTTGCAATAAAGTTCAGCTGCTCTTCCTTTGCAATGTGCGCATAGGGTATGATCTGAATTACTGCATCAGCAAATAGAAGGGTAAGAATAATTTTGACAGAATCTCCAATTGGCCATAAAAATAAAAAATAAAAAAAATAGAAACACATAAATGAAATGTTTTCTTTTAAAGGCTTTCCGAGCTTTACCTAATCAAAGCCTTGCATCCAATGCAAGTTAACTGTTTTTTAGCGAACTTCATAATGCCACTGTTTGAAGGGGTAGAAATTGTAATGGATCTCGTATGACTTCCTTGAAGTAGCTCTTTACTAGCATTCTTCAGGATGGGTTCAAAGATCCTAAGCAAAGGCTGCAAATAAATACTGTCAAGAAATGCTCACAAATATCAACAGACAAAATATTAAAACCATATAATTGCTGCACAGACCTTGCTAATTTGATTTTCAAGGTAGTAATGAGTGTCTATGGGAATGTTGTTCTCTAACACATAGATGGGATCCTCCGATCTTTCATAAGCCTGTTCATTATCTGCATATCAGGCTTTCTGCGTCAACTAATATAGGCATATACAGATCAGAAATTTACCTTGGCACCTTTTGCTGCTTTAATAATGACATAGGGTACTCGATCCCCAACATTTGGAGCAGTAGCAGCATCTCTCTATTTGTCAGCAGAGACAACATTAGGTGCAATTTTTTTTCAAAATTCTCAAGAATATAACCAAAAACACAAACTATTTAAGTATTACACAATACCACACTTCATAAGATGAATTGGATCTGAGAGAATTTAACTATTCAATGGCTACAACGTAAGACAACATGACAGAAATGATGCTGGAGAAATATCAAATGACCCCCATAACTAATAGATGAAGAGGATAGTGCACAATACTTAACAATTTTATTAAGTTTTCCAGTGTTACACATTATTCTGTGAAGCTTACGACTCCAAACTCTACTTGCAATTCTGTATTTCTGTTGCATACAAAAGTGAATAAACCATAAGACCAACATAAGTAAATATCTAATACACATGCCAATTCTAAATTTTACTTAAGGTTTAAGCTTATAGAGTGTGTTAAAAGCATGCAACTGATGCATACTCGACAGCTACTTAAGGTTTAAGCTTATAGAGTGTGTTAAAAGCAAGCAACTGATGCATACTTGACAGCAAGGTGATCCTAGCACAAATTTGATTTGGCCTGTAACAATATTATGGAACACTGAACTGAACAAATCATATATGTCATTTCCAACCTTTCGCATCCGTTCAGCAAGCTCAACATGTGCTGCTTTTACTTCATAGTCATCTCCAGTTTTTGTGAGACCCTATTAACAAAAAAAATAAAATAAAAAGGGAAAATAGGAGTGAGAGAAAATGTATTACTACATATAAAGGGCTATACTAGGCCAATAAGAAAGTTTACCAAATTAACAGATCAAAAGGGATAGAGAAACTGTCAAGCAGATTCCACAGCTTACTACTTGCCTTGGTGATAACTAAAAGAGATAAATCCATTCGATTCATAAGAAGATCAGAGATTGTGTTCTTGACAAACTGAACTGCCCCAGGGACATCTCTGTCTATCAATATCTTGTTAAGGCATTCGCTAACCAGATTTTTTACCAGCAGACAATTATCCCTTCGCACAGTTTCAATCCCTGAGAACAAAATAAATAAATAAATAAGTAATAACTGGCCTAGAAAACCAAATGGAAAGCGAATACATCTATGGATACTACCTTGAGTTATTGATGACAAAAAAGGAAATGAAAAAAATAACCGACACCAAATAAGAATGAGCAGCTCACTCACCTTTAGTATCCATCTTGTCGAATTTATTTGGATTTGTCCAGTAAAGACCAGCATACCTCTTCTTACTAATTAATAGATATGGATAGTAAACCTTCTCAAACTCTAGTTTTATAGGCTGACAAACAAGACAACCACAAAGGCATGAATTAAAATGATTAAAACATCAGGAAAGTATTGAGGGGAGGAGGCATTGAAGGGGAGGAAGCTTTTAAAGAACCCCAACAGAAGGGTGTATTAGGATAAATCTCAAATAATACGCAACACACAGATACATATAACTTGTTTAAGCCATTTAAAGCATAAAACCACAAACATTAGCAAGTTGACACAAGTTTGATCTGATGTGCTATAGCACATAACCCCTTCAGACTTTGTCCCCAAGCCACATGTAAAAGAAACCAAAAGGAGTAGAACCAAATCTACAAGCCAACTTACCTTGTTGAAAGTGCCACTAATATAATCAGCAGCTTCCCCACCCAACTTCATGGCTTCTTCCACAGAGGACACACCAAATTGAACCATAACTGAATCTGTATCTCCATATATGACCTGAAATGACAAATATCTTATGGATATACCACGAGGGAACTAAAAACTACTGGGTAAGAGAAGAAACAAGCATAACCTGGAACAGCTATTCCGTTCCAATTTCAAAAAGGATGTTAATTACTCTTTAACAGCTCAACTGCTCCAATAACTCCTCTGTGTGAACCGTCTATAGCCTAGAGTTTATGCATACATTATCAAATATAAGAAATAGCAAATTTGTGCTTTTCAATATTGATATGGTTCACTCATAGGGGTAATTTTGACTCATTTTTGCCATATCTTTTGTGTAATTATACAATCATATTACATCTACTCAAGTGTTGCTATCTTTGACTTGATATCATTGAATGATATACCTCTCTCTTCATATGTAATTGCCTATATATGAGTATATCAAATAAAATAGTAATATGATTAGTGGCATTCTCAGTGGCATAAAACAAACTCCAAGCAATATATATCGTTGTGTTTATCTCTTTCTTAAGTTACAATTTAATTCTACTAATAAAAATGTAGTTGTCTAGTGCTAAATACATTGATAGCCATGAATTTTGCTGGATGAGGATACAATCAAATCTTTTAATAAAAATTTGCTTAACTAATTAGTGCGTCCAAGTACAGAAGTTTGACACCATATTTTCCATTATGGCTTCATTGTATATATAATTCACTAAACTGTTAAGGTTAGGATGGCATTTTTGAGATTTGCTTTTGTGATTTTATGCTAGGGGACTAGGATACTGTTTAATCAGCATAAAACTACAAAGCAATCTAATTCACTTAATAATGCAATTTCAAGAAACCATGTTTCTTTTCAGATGATAAAATATCACAACAGAATAACTTCAATGAGATACCTCAGCATTGTGTTCATATCCCCCAAGAACAGTGAATTTATCTTCCACAAGCTTTTTGGTGTGTTCAATCATTTGCCGACCTTCAAAAGACAGACAAATCATCATATCAAGTGACATTTTGCTAAAGTGTCTATCATATGAATATAAAGCACAAAAGGGTCATTACCATAGCTGGTAACACTTGAAGATATCTCTAAACAAGGTAATTGACCAATCGTAGCTCCCGTAAATCCATACACAGAATTTGCACTGACCTGGAAAAAATCATGAGAAACCAGTCACTCCCACATTACAAACTTATTTATGATTAACATGAAGCAAGAGAAAACAAATTATTCAAACAAACAACCATACAAATGAAAATGACCTTTACCTTCAACGCAAGTTGCCGGCCATCTAACACAGCCCTTACAAGAGGATCCTTTGCTTCCTGACAGACAAACAAGGGATTTGAGTTGTTATGAAAAACAGATCAAACTGAAGAAATCGAGGGCAATCTTTTAAAATTGATGACGAAATGCAGTACAAAGAAAAATCAATGAAATAATAAATATACGATTTATGATGTAGTTCCCACCCCCGAGCAACAAGATTACAAATACCTATGCTAAGGTTTATAGCGCAGTAATAAGAGCACAGTTCAATATCTTTGGGCAAATCCATTCAGTTCCGTCAATAAGATACTCAAAGGTGGCAATCAGTATCTTAATTCTTCATAACCAAATAAAGAAATAGATACCTTTTATCTTAAAAGCTATCTACTTCAAAAGACCATTCCGCTAACGGGTGTAACCATTTAGCATCAATGCTTTTACTTCAATACACATCAAGTTGTATGTGTGTGAAGCATCAACAATATAGAATTGATTTAAGCAGAAATTGGTATTGCAAATTTCACAAACAGCCAAACAGGGATATGTTCCGCCTTAATGCAAAATTTAAAAAATTTCAGGATTAAAAGAAAGCAAAACACATTAAGGGAACATTTTAAGATGAAATTTCTAAAAACCTTCAAATCTGCTTTAGCCCTTTTACGAGCAGTCAAAAGTTCTTCAAGAATTTCAGGCAGTATTCCCTGAAACAAAACTTAGAATCATCAAATAGGAAAAAAGGGCAGAAAGGAAACTCATGCATTATCAAAAATGTTACTTTCAGTATGGATATATGAAAATACAAAACTTTATTCAAACACTAACCTTCTGTAAATTTGGTTTGACAAATGTTTCCCCAGACGGAGTTTTGTTAACACACTCTGGCGGCAAATTGAATTTTTTTATATCTTCCGGAGTGACCTGAACCATGAAAACATTACGAATAAATCTTAAGTACACCTACAGAAGATATTATATTAAATTACTATATGGGTGTTGTTTCACTGAACTACTAAAATTTTATACCCAAGTTATGAGGAAGTATAAAATGAAAATGTTGGTCAGGAAAGCTAAAACATTTTTTCACCAGTGTACAGTAACACAAGTTATATGCCATCATGATCGATGGATATAAAGATGCAAAGTCCAATGTTGCGATAGGCTTCTCATAGAATCCTGCTCTGGCTTCCAAAACCTGCACATAAATTCACCTACATTAACACAAAAAAACCATTCTCTGAGACGGTAAGACCTATTCAGAGCAAATATGAACTCACATTAATTAACACTCAAAGGCAAAATGGCAGACATACATGATACAAGAGGTTAAAACTTAAAAATAAGAAAACAGAAAGAAAATATACTTAAAAATGCTTAAATGTTCACTTTGTTTGACTTGTTTCCCAACAAATTCACACACAATTCCAACTCGCCAAATATAATTTCACCCATTTATTTCTTATTTATCTTTTATAAAATAAAAAATTTCAACCTCAAATTCATTCACTAAGAAAACTCTATATCTTACAGCCTACAATCAACACTCTAATTAACCAATTAGTATATAATAGAAGTATAAAGTAAAGACGAGTAACTTACTGTTGCACCCTCATAGGTTCCTTGTTCTGATCCAGCCTGCTTCATATTTGGAATAACCAGATTCTTCTGTTTTGCTTTCCTCAGAAGCTGTGAAAGTACCTGGAATAAAATTGAAAAGTAGCCAAAGTTCATATCGTTCGAGTCAAGTTTGAAATAAGCTACTACTCAGAAATAGAGCTCTAAGTCGACCTTAATACTTTGCCCTCTGGAGAGAAGAAACGAGATCGGAACACCAGTCACTCGAGCCATCTCCACATAGTTATAAATGAACATTAACTTATCCAAAAGGCGTTGTGGAAGGTAAGCATCCTACAAATGTTGAAATCGTTCAGCAACAAATGAACAAATCAAAGCTCTCTTTTTCAGCTAACATTTCTAATTAGAAACTAGCGGGGGGCAGCTATACTAGTGAACCAATATAATAAAATTACTCATTGGCAAACTTATTGAAACATGATACGCTAGCATGCAGCTCTGTTATTTAAGGGCCCCTGCATTTCTTTATACGTATATATAGTGAATGTCTGTCTGAATAAAAGTAACCCATCGGCAAGGCAACATTGTAATTGTTAAGTTGCAACATACTGAAAATTATTCCATTGACATATGCTTGCAGGTAAAACTGCTTTTATTGCACCACAAAATTTGAGAATGTGGATCACAAACAGAAACCAAAAACATTTCAGCAACTACAAGGGTGAAATTACATTCATATTTGAAAATAATACCATCCAGGAGGCTTTACATGCACACTCTGTCAACAATGAAATCTCATAATGTAGCAGCCAAGGTTCACATCTATAATACAGATCAGAGACCGAGGCAACCAGTGAAAGAAATTCAAAATGTCTCCGATATCATGCAATAAATGCAAAAAGTTTCTGGGTTGATTAGCTTGGAATATGTGTATCTCCAATTGACATGATGAGCTTAATTTATTAATCGAGTGAAAGAAACCATATTACAAGGTGATTCATTTCTCTCTTTGACAAAGTACACATGTGTCGGCCACAAACAATGTTTGGGTCAGGACCTCTCACCCTGGCTACAGTCGAGATATTATATCAGTTGGATAAAAAAACAAAGATATTTCAATAACAAGGTGCTTATAGATGTGTAATCGCCTATTATCTCACAATCTTAAGACTAAGAATTTGTTCTCCAAAAATCAAAATGAAACCAGAGAAATCGCACTTTTTCATATATTGGCATGGCTTACCTTTTTTATTTTTTCTTTTTGATCGTGTGCAGTACTGATAAAAATGAATACAATATAGCATAGTAGTGTAAAAATGCAGGCTCAATATGGTGACCATTATTTTCCTCTCAAACAAGCAATACAAATAGAGAAGATTATTGGAACTTATAAACCAGAAAAACTAATAACATAAAGAAAAACAGTTCCTGCAGGATTGTGAAGGGCATACAAGAAGCATATAGTGATGTGCTACAGAGTAAGAATTACCCATCCTAATAAATTTGAACTATGGTATAGCATTTACCTTCAGACAATAGACAGCAAGACGCCTCCTGGTCTCAGAGTTTCCATTCTGCAGGTCTGATATAATTGAATGATGCACATCCTCTTTCTACACAAGTATTAATCAATTAAAATAGCAACAATACATGCCATACTACCAAAAAAAGAAGCAGAAATTTTTTTTTTAAAAAAAAAGAAATAACCAGGAAAATGAGAACATAATTCCAATATGAAGTTTAGCAAGCAAGAACTTTTGGAAATATAGAATCCAAGAGGCTTCAATACCACCAATAATTGACTAACATGAACCAAAACCTGATATTATTATCTAGAGAAGTTCTCAGTTCTATATTTTCAAGAAACACACCATACTTGGTTCCATCTATTTCACAATACATCAAAATGGCTGCAAACTCATAAAAAATGAAAAGAAATCCAGCTTGTTTATCTGGTTGAGAGTTTTCTGTCAGTTTTAGTTCCTTTTAAATTATCAGTAATATTTATTCAATCCATTTTGACTTTCATAATGAAACCAGCGCCTTTGCTTGAATCAAGAATAAAAATTCTTAACAGCACATCAAAAAATCATTCTCATGGGAAGTTACTCACCTCCTAGAAAATTACTGACCTTGACATATAATGTTGACTAAGTGCCTAGGCCATATCAAAAACTTAGGAAAAGAAATAATACAGGTCAACATGAACCAAGCAAATTCAAAGTAGCCAGTTAATATATAGTGCCCATATATGCATACTACAAGCCTTGGAGAAAGTATGACACAACCAACCCTATATCCATATAGAAATGATCATATAAATGCAGTGGAGTTCGGAAGAAAATCAGATAAACACAGAAAAGAGTAAATTTAATCTCACCTGCTCATTGAGAAAGTGTGCAGAAACACTATTTAGTGAATAAGAACTCAACTTGTAATCCCTCTGCATAACCTGCACCAATTTTTTTTTTTTTTTTAAAAAAAATTATTAGTGTAATAACAAGACTTAACAGAAAAATCAGATCCCATTATTAAATAAAATAACCATCATATTAGAACAGTTAAATATTGTGAAGAAAACCTGTAGTAGATCAAATTGAACTCTCCCCTCAATTGTAACTTCTTTACTCTCCCTTGTCCCATATTGTCTGCATCTCATCAAAAGCTTTGCTCAGTTGACTAGAAACAATTAATGATTAGTTGAAAGAACAATTTTTCATAACATTGATGGCATCGAACGTAAGTTGATGACATCAAGATAAAACTGAAAATTATTCTCTGTTAAAGAGATTGATATTATCGGCAGAAAAGATGGCAAGAGGCCTACTATACAAGGTACCTATGTAAACTTCAATTATGGACTGATGTAGCTTAGTAGCTTACAAATATTATTTTTTACTTTCTGTACAATGTGTTTAATAGGAAGAAAATGATGATTCAGGGAATCATGACACGAAGGTGGGTAGCATGGGTTGCAAAAAGCAGTGTCATATTTGCCAGTGAACGTTTCACCTAAAAGCTCAAGCTAGAAGGTAAATACATTTATTTCATATACATAAGCCCCCAGGGGCAGCACATTGTCGTTCCACAAAGCCAAGCACATGACACTTCTAGGTGATAATGGTATTCAAACCCCGAGATCCCTAACTGTAAATTGTAATGATACCATGTAAGAGACCAAAAGTTCAAAATAATGATATATTTTATATTTTATTTCAATTTTGCAAGGATCTCTCCAACAAGAAGTTAACTTTCCCTTCAAGTGCAGTATTTGCACTTTGCACATTTCGTAAGACTTTCTATAGCTCGGGTAAATGGGCAAATATAGTAAAGACAGAATAGTCCGAATAGAACATTTCAGTAGCCTAATCAAAGAGATAAATAGATGAGAAACAAGCAGGACGAAACCATAAATATAAATGTTAGAGATACTTCTGATATCTATCATTATTGATAATGGGAGCAGGAAGTTGAAATTAGTTCAGGACCTGGATGAGAATGTTGCATCTTTAACCCGGACTCTACTATTTCGAATACGTCCGAGTATTGGAAATTCAGCTATCCCCAATGTTTCAGCTCTCTGCCAAAAAACGAGAGCAGTATATTACATCCAAAGTGTTTGAAAATGAAATCTTATTCTATCTCCAGCTTGGCATCGAAAGAAACAAAGAGAATAATTCCTGCATGGCGAACCAAGACAAAAGAATTCCACCTGAATGAGGTATGGCAAATCAAATTTGCAGATGTTATATCCAATTACAATATCAGGGTCCACTTCTCGAATAAAGTCCTGGAATTGAAAGATAAGAAAGAAAGATGGGAAGCAGAGCATCCAAATATCAGCTGAAATGAGTGACAAAAGTGAAAAACAAGTTAATGAAAATCAAATGCCTATAATATACAAAAACAACTGATAAACAAGATCCTCTAATAAACAAAAAACAGTCCATATCCTCTATCAAATGTTCAGCATATCTACTATCTTGCTTGCACAAGGAGAATTTATCCATCTGAAGGAACAATGGAGGACTGATGACTGTACAGGACTGCAGTCACCTTTGAAAGGAAATGAGTATCTTTACATCCCCACTCTGCTCCTCATAAGCCATATCATGTCAATGTTAAGCATGAATAGTGACATCACAATATGAGAAGGGCAATGTTGGGGATTTGAAGGAGTTATCACAAAAGATAAGAACACAAATCATAGAGACAAATACAAAGAGAAGAGTTAGAACTATAAATTTAGGCAAATACTACAAACAAAGTTATGTATAGCAAAAAGCTTATATAGTTACGAATAGAAAAGCAAATCCAAAAATACACATAAGGAGCTCATGGATAAAGTTCCGTTACACAAGTTATCCAGGGCCTAAAGAATGACTATGTAAGATACACTAAAAAAAAATTGGTTACTGCTGTCACTGGGAGACTATATATTATATAACAGCTCTCAGAACAGAAGCAGAGAATATTACCCTCCAAGCCAATAGAAGTTCTTTTTCTGTATCAAATGACATAATGTCAACACCAACAATTGGTGCACAAGATTTAAGAGTCATCACATTCCGAACAAATGGTTGATCTTCTCCCTGCAACGTCACTAAATTGGCAACCTAGAACATAACCAAAACAAAAAATAAAAAACTTGAAATCCACAAAAAGCATTATATGCTATAGTGACAAATGCTCAAATCTAGGAAATTGTGAACAAACCTGAATGACAGGATCATGTGTGGGCTCAGGGAAAAGGCCTTTCCTCCCAGCGCACTCAATATCAAAACTTAGTATGCGAAATGGAGCCATCTTTGAGAACTCTCCTTCAGGTGCATGACTAATCAGGTCCGAAAAACTAAGAAAATTTGTAAGGAAAATATCATGGGAACAAGATCATAATGCTGAACAACAAGGGCATCCATGGAAGACTGCACATTCCATGCAAAAGGATACTGGCAATCAAACTCCAACTGACAATAGGAGAGGCTGCTTGCAACCTTCTTATATTTTCCCTGAGGAACTTCTATCCAGTTGCCCCCAACAATGTTGCAATCAATCATGAAACGGAGCGCAAATAGAATATTACTTTCATATGTCACAAAACTCTTCATCCCCAGCCCATCAATTTGTATTCCTCTATCAAGGATTCCTGAAAGTTTGCAATGTAGATCAATATAAATATTAGAACGAAAAAAAATTGCTGCTAACTAACATTTCATTGCACACCACCAGCTATTTAAACAGTACCAAAATCTTCGAAACTTAATTCCATCTATTATAACATATGTGAAAGAACAGGTGCAGAACATGTAAGAACAATTCACAGAAGTACAGTAACACAAAATAAATGGTATACTCCTCTATTTGTATTTGAAAGCATGGAGATTGATAATCCATACCACGGCAACTGGTGACCATGGTAGGCAATGCTACAACAATTTTTAGAAAGGGCTGAGAATTATGCTGCTGATAATGCATTATGCTTCTTCTCTGAACTAATTCGATGCGACGAACAAATTTGGGGACCTGATTATTTCGGTTTGCTTCTCTCATCCTACCCTGTACCAATCACAATAGCACCAAAAGCAAATGTAAAGAACATATCATGCAATAGCCAATGAGCAAAATAGCAAAAGTGAAAATATATAGTATATACATAGCACAGATTAGTCAAAGATTAGTCCATGCACATAACAAATTAAAAAGAACAAAAGAGATACAAAAGAAATCTACCTCAAGTATTTGATGGAAACGAGAGATATCATCAGGGCCCATTCCAGGAGGGCAGCTTATATAAAAGTAAGGCTCAAATCCATGTACAAGACAGCAAACACTATGTCCTGGACAAGAAAAAGTTGTAGAAACCACCAGCAAACAGCTTAGGGTGTATTAATACAAAGAAACTGTGTACAATTACTAATTAGAGAGAGGGAGAGAAGAGAAGAACTGAAGAATAACCTTCTTTGGTCACCCCAAATATCCTTATGATTGCAGCTGGACCTGAAGAATGTGGAAGAAGTTGCTTGTGGCTACTTCCAATGATATAATCAATTTCCAACTGTTGAAATTCTTCAAAACAGAAATTGATGGAAAAAGGATAATTAAATGAAAATTGAAATAATGCTGCAATAGCAAAGGAAAACCCACTATTCCTTCAAAAAAAGTTCTATCTGTGCATCAATTAGTGATGACCCGACATAAGCACAGAAATTCGTTTGCACCATATCATGCAATTGTATAAAACTAACTACGACAAACAATAAATAACTCAGCTTGAAAGGATATGTAATATAGGCCATACTGGTCGACACAACTGGATGAAGCAAACCACACAAATTCTCAACAATATAACAATGATGCGAGAAACGACAAGCATCTCCCCAAAAGAAAATGAATAACTGAGGAAAATGTGCAACATTTGGAGCACAAAGTACAACATCAACAGCTGAAGCCATCGTTTAATTTCGATTTCGACATTTACCAATGCTCTGAGACTCGGAAGTGAGAGAATGGGAAAGCGCCGGACGCTTCCACTTAGTAAGACGATCCGCTAGGGTACGGCGCTGAGACTCTTCCTCCTCGTACTGAAGTAGGGTTTCTTCTAGAAACACATCTTCATCCAAATCCTCCTCCTCCATCAGCGCCTGCTGCTTCACCTGAGGAGATGGAGTTGCCGCCGGAGACGGCTGTGGCCGCTTTCGCGAGGTGGCTGCAGCGGTCATAGTTGCAGGGGTGGAAGGGCTTCGAGGGGGGAAAATGCGTTAAATTCCCGCCAGTTTCCCGAATATGGAGGTGTTAGTTCTAAATTCCGGGTCGGGTTCTAAATTTATAAAATGGGAAAACCACGTGAATATCACGTGATATTTGCTTTTGACGACTTTCAACTAAAGTCGCCACTGCGACTTCTTTTGATGGGAAAATAAATTTGTTGCATCGGTCTCCTCCCTTCTCAGCTTTCAAGACTTCACTTTTCTGCTTAGTTGGGGAAGTTAGGGATTAGGGATAATCGAGAGAAAAGCCATGGCTAGAAGTGTATCACGGTCTCCATCGTACTCGAGAAGGCGACATTCGCGTTCTCGATCCCCGGCGGTCAACCACCACCGCCGCCGTCCCTCCCGCCGAGAGCGTTCGCGTTCGCCCCATAGCAGGTATTGTTGTTAGTAATCACGCCATTTTCTGTGACCTATCCTTTTTACTGTAATTGCGGATTCTTGATGAATTGAGTTGGATTCTGTTGTTTTCTAAGGAATAACTTAAGCATCACAAGCATTTTTAGGGAAGTGACGAAAGGTTAAATATTGGTAGCCCTAAGTTTGTAGAGAAAATGGCATTTGATTGTAACAAAAAGAATGTAGCCGCATAATCCTGAAATTGGAAGAGGGAGGCAGATGGGGAATGCGAAATGGGTTTTATTTAGTATTTTTTGTTCCATAAGCTTGTTGTAGCTAATTAAGGTTGAAATGTGCTTAGAAAAAGATGTGACTTGTAAGCTCGGTGAGAGAACGGCGTAACTAGAATTCTAACTAACTGATCTACCGTAAATTTTTAGTTTGATAAATAAGCAATGTGATTGATTCAGGCTTTGTTGTACTGCTTCAAGGTTCAGATCAATATCATTTTGAGTACTTACCAAAAAATAACCCTAAACTTATCAAGATTGGCCATTTATACCCCTAACCTAATTTTTTAACAAAAAAATACACCTAAAGCTTACGTCTTGGGAAAAATCTACACTTCTACCTTTTAAAATATCAAATTACACCCTATTAACTTTTAAAATATATCATTTTGACCGTAAAGGTTTGAAAAAAATCCCATTACGGAACTTTTTAATATGATTATCCAATTGTTGCAGGAGAAGAAGTCGTTCTGGCACACCACACCGAAGAAGAAGTCGTTCTCCAGCTGTGCGGCATAGGAAGAGTCGTTCCCCATCTCCAAGACGTCATAGAAGACATAGAAGTCAAAGTTCTTCTCATTCTCCTTTGGCAGGATCTCGCAGTCATAGTTCATGTTCAGCAGAACGCAAGAATGCCAATGAAAAATTAAAGCGTGAAGAAGAAGAAAGGCAAAGGTGAGGACTTAATTTCCCTTCTACAAGTTTGATCATACAGAATAGACCGATATTATTATTATTATTATTATTATTATTATTATTATTATTATTATTATTATTATTGTTTTGATTATTATTATTATTATTCATCATTTTCTATTCTTTGAGTGAAGTAGGTGCAAAAGTGATTTTGCATTAGATTAAGCTGACATTTTAGTTTATGGTAATCCATTCATAAATTTGATTCCATTAAACAATGGGTTGCTTCCTTTGACTTCAATTTGATGCTTGACCTTTTTTCTCCCCTTTAATCTCTTCATCATGGTGATGGAAAGGTGTAGTTCTTCTAGCTGTCTATTTTGAGGAAATTTGTATATACCTTCGGTGTGAGGGACTATTGTCATTTCTTATGAGCATTGCTTAATGTGGGAAGCATTAGTGTGATTCCCTGCAAGATGAACGAATGTGATGTTACCCATGGCATTGTATGACATCTTTTGCACAATTAGAATAAATTTTGGTTACCTACATTGTGATGCAGATGTATGTCTTGTTACGCTTCACCTCTTAGGAAGGATGCAAGTCAAGTCCATTCTTTACTGTGGTGCTTTCTTAAATTATTTTTTTAGTTTCTTTTTTTTTTTTGGAATAATTTAAATTTATGTGCATTGACAGAACCATGCAGCACAATGTGCCCAATTCTTTTTAAATTTTAAATTTTGTATGCAAGGAAAGAATTATGTTGCATAATGTGCTCCATTCTTTTTGTTTTATTATAGTTATTGACACCTATGTGTAACTTCTTTTCCAGGAAGATCACTGTAATGACTGTATAATTTTCAACTGAAAGATAGGATATCCAAATTAGAGGAACGTGTGATCATTCTCCCATCTCAATTGCTCCCTTCTTTTTTGCTTTTGACATGACCATATCCCGTACAGCTGATTCTGAAACAAAGTACTAGTTGTGTCTTCAATGCTTAATGTGAGAAGACTTGATTTGTATGTCTGCTTTTGTTGGTAACTGTGCCCAAATTGCATGTAGCTCCCCAGTTTCTTGAGATTTGCGGTAACAGCCACTACTTCAGTTACTCTCTGCCCATCTTGGCTGTATCTTTCCTAGTTCAACAAAGCTCCTTAGAGTATCTTGGAAGTTTAAACTTCCAGCAGTAATCATACATAACTTTAAATTATTGAGTGTGCTTTTAGACAGCAGCGTGAGGAAGAGCTTAAACGATTAGAAGAAGAGACTGCAAGGAGATTGGAGGAGGAAATCCGGAAAAGAGTCGAGGAAAAATTGGGTTCCGAAGAAGTTAGATTAGAAATTGAAAGACGTATAGAAGAAGCTCAGAAGAAACTGTATGATGATGTCGAAGTCCAACTTCAAAAAGAAAAGGAAGCTGCTCTTGCTGAAGCTAGGGCAAAAGAAGTGAGTCCTACTATTTGTTTTCTCGTTGTTTGGATAAGAATCATGGAGCACACATTTTCCCAGAAACCCTCATTTTTGGTTCAAAAAAAAAAGGCGTAATATTTATTACTTCGTTTAGGATATCATCCATCTTCTCACTGCCCTATGTTTGGTGCGAACCAAAACTGATCCCACATCCCACTTACGGTAATAAATGTTATAAACAGGAACAAGCGCGGAAGGAAAGGGAAGAGTTGGACAAGATGCTTGAAGAGAACCAAAGGAGGGTAGAAGAGGCTCAAAGGCGAGAAGCTCTCGAACTTCAGAGAAAAGAAGAAGAAAGACTGAGAGAACTGGAGTTGATCCAAAGACAAAAGGAAGAGGCTGCCAGACGAAGAAGAATCGAAGAGGAGGAAGAACGTGCGAGAAACAAGATGCCTCTCGGCAGAAAGTGACTCACGCATTTTCAAAGATACGGTCATCATCGCGGGCACAGAAGGTCGAGCACATCACTAATTTACATTTTCTGTAATCTATGGTTACACTGTCAAACGCTATTCTCTTCCTCTTCCATCTTAGAAGAGGATGTGGTTGTAATTTGTTCAGTGGCAATTTTTCTCATCTGCTATCATATTTTTGTATTTAGTGTCCATCCCATTTTTTGCGGGTATAACATAGTACTACTTGTTTATGTATACTTTACTAGTATATGTTTTGAAGCTTACAAGAAAATTCTCCAACAGACGTACGCCATTGTGAGCTAATTAAGGCTTAAAATTGTTGGTGCATACACAACAAAAGATTCCATGTACTAATCAGCAAAGTACAGCCTGTTGGGATTTGTCATATTACAATGTCTATGCTATACAGTGTATGTAGCGATTCTAACACGTGGTGTTGGATTTGTCGAACAAGTTCATCTTCGATTCTACTAGCTATTTCACATTTGGGTGTTTGGAAACTTGTACGTAGTGCATTTTGTCATATAGGACATATATATACTAGTATATAACTAATTGGACAAAATCATATCCTCAACCATATAAAAATCTTACAAATGATAAAGCTTGATTAAACTATATGCGCACCAATGTCATTCCGTTAAGTTTTAGGATAATTACGTATGTGGGTATGATTATTTTTGCAAAAGTTAAATTAATTTGTTAAAAATTGGTAGCTAGCCAAATATAGTTTGGTGTGTACAGTGTACTTGCACATCTTATCTTATTACAAAAAAAAAATAGTAGTAAGTAATAAATAAAATTAAATGGTCAGTCTCGCTATCCATACTACTCTTTTATTGTGTTATGAAACAAATTCCTAGCTAGCAAAAATGTAATCTCTAAGTTAATGTAAACAAAAATAAACACCTCTTAATCAAGCTGCTATAACTACTAATTAATTCCAAAAAGCTCATTACAAATAACAATAAACTTTTATCTTTTCTTTTTGGAATGATTAGAGGTCACAAACCCCACTTAAATGGGAATATGGACTTAATTTAGACTACTTATATCAATGACCAAATGGGAGGAGACCCAACCTCCATGTCACCATTTCTTTAAAAAAAAAAGATAAAATGAGACATGGTCTCCTCCCCAAGTTCGACCATCCAAGAAATGCAACCTCATGGTCTCTCATTTTTTGGCCAATGGGAATGTGACATTTGTCTCCTTCCCATTGGTCAACTAAAATTTTAATCAAATCCTATTAAAATCATTATATTTTTTATATTTTAAAATAAAAATAAATAAAAAATATACCATATTTTACAATTTTTCATTCTCTACAAATAGAGACCACTCTTGCTATATTTTTGTTAAATACATAATATATCAATTTTGATATATTTAGCCCATTTAAAATTTATATAAAATAAAAATAAATAAAAAATATATTAATATTTTAGATTTTTATTCTTTATAAATAAGATAAATATTTTTTATTTTTTATACTTTTTTTTTATATATTTCAACAAAATTTAAAATTATATATATTAAAATAATTATATATATAATATATGGTGGTTGGATGGTTGGGTGGTTATTGATAAAGTATGTAAAATTAGGATGGTTGGGTTGGGATGAATATTGATGAGTTGGAGGAGAGATAAATTAATTAAATAATGAGATGGTTGGATGGTTGGGTGGTTGGGGTGGTCATGGATAAATATAGCCTTAGTGGTCACTGGTCATGTCCCTTCACTTCCAATTTTATGGTTGGGTTCTGTCAATGTTTACCAAAAAATTAAACACACTTAAGAAAACCATTCACACACAAATACAAATATACTACTATATATTTATAATAAAAACAATTAAATCTAATAAAATTATATTTTGTGTTGCTAATCATATGGGTCAATCGATTTTCTCTCTCTCTCTCTTTTTTTTTTTAAAAAAGGTTTTGGCAGTGGTGAATGTAGTTGTTCATACTTCCCATAGTAATGAGCCCATCAAGGATCTTTCCATAGAAATAGTCGCAGAAAAAGATGAAAATAATAAACTTATTAAGATCATAACATCACATCTCAACAAGGTAGGTTTACACTTCCAAAGCTCCCTTAAAAGTAGTAAATCGATCTTATCATCATCATCATCATCATCATCAATCCCCATAAATGAGATCCATCCCCCTTTTCTATTTATTTCCTCATCAATTCAGTGCCCCAAATATTAAAACAATGAATTAAACCCTATATATATAACCCTAATTGAAATTCATGCACTTCCCTAATTATAATGAAGTGCATGAAGAAGGTAAAGAAGGGATGGGTGGCAGTGCAAGTTGGATCGCCCCAAATCAACGGCGAAAAAGGGTGTCAAGATTATTCCAGCACATTTCGAAGATTTGTTGTCCCAATTTGGTATCTTCACAATCCCTTGTTTAGGAAGCTCCTGGATGAAGCCAGTGAGGTGTATGGTTATGACATCCCTGGAGTTCTGACGCTGCCTTGTTCTGTCGATGATTTCGTCCGCGTTCAAGAACAAATCGAGAAGATTAGGAATAACTTTGAAGAATGTAGAGGAGGTCGTCGTCCGGCTAGAGCCCCATCACTTCTACTCAAATTGCCTTGTTGAGTACTTATGCATATCTACCTTTTTGTGGTGATATTTTGTAGTAGTCGTCGTTATGTTATCATACTTGTTAAAGTTTTCTTTCTCATCCCATTCTGACCATACCCAAATTTTCTCTTTCCGTCCCCTAATTAGGGATGGCAATGGGTCGGGTCTGGGTCGGTTCCGCCAAGACCCAAGACCCGACCCATGGTTCGGGTTCGGTTCGGTTCCGGGTCTGACCCGGACCCATTGCCATCCTTAGGAATGGCAACGGGTCAGTTCTGGTTTCATTTTTGTAAGATCCAAGACTCGACCCAAGCTCGGGTCTTTCTCGGTTCTCGGTTCTGACCCGGATTCATTGTCATCCCTACCCCTAATAGTTTAAATACATAATTTGGAAAAAAAAAACCTATTTAGTCCCATAATTTTTTTCAATTTCCAAAACCATCCCACAAATATCGAATTAGCCGAATCCGCCCCGAACCCGATTTTTTCGCTCATTTTCGTCAAACCCGTCCCATAACTATCCTAATGGATTGATGGGTTCGGCGATGATTAGGGTAGTTATGGGACGGGTTCGGCGATGATTAGCAAAAAAATCGGGTTCATGGACGGGTTTGGCAAAAATTATGGTAGTTATTGGACGGATTCGTCTAATTCGATATTTGTGGGACTGTTTCGGAAATTTTTTAAAATTGTGGGATGATATGAGTTTTTTTTCCAACATAATTTTATCATCTTTTCTTAAATCTTGAGCTCAACACTAAATATAACAATATATGATTTTTCACTATTTTATATGTTAAGATAATGAGAAACAATATAACTGGAATTAGTGTTGCACTATTTCCTAGCTTCGACTTTGCCAAAAAAAAATTTAAAAAAAAAAATTAATGTTGCACTATATATACTTCCTCCGTTTCGATATAAATGTTACGTTGGACTTTTTGACACTATTCACTATGTAACTTTGATTCAAATTTTTATCATAGCTATGTAAGGAAAAACATAGTCAAGTGAGATCTTGTTAGATTCGTCCAATCTTGTAGTTTTAGACAATCAACTTTTTATAAGTTTTTATTATACACAATTTAAGTTATAAACCGTTAAAAATGTATATCGGCAAACGTGTCAGAAGGGAATGTAACAATTATATTGAGACGGAAGTAGTAAATTAGAAAAAAAAAAAAAAAATGGGACGGTTTGGGTTGTGTGAAACAGCAGCCCAGCATGTACGTATGCAATTACACTATTATTGTTTACATTAATTTTTCCACTGGTAAAGCTAATCTTCTTATTTAAGATTATTAAAATTATGTTCAGCTGCCTTAAAAATGAGATTCTAATTAAGTTTGTCCCGATTATATGATGGGCCAACACAATATTGTCCAGAATGATCCGTTGATAATGAATAACAAAATTATACATGTATGTGGCTAGCCGTATTTGTGTGTGGATATATAAAAATAAAAAATAAAAAATAAAAATAAAAATAAATAAATAAATAAATGAGAGAATTTTTTTTTTTGGAGGAGCCATTGAAGGCCTGGAAAGGGGTGGTGGGGAATCGAACCTCCAACCTTCCGTTGGAAGTCAATGGACTCAACCACTTGGGCTAAGTCCTCATCCCAAAAGAGAGAGAATTAGAGTAGTAGTTATAGTACTTTCTAATTTATATATATTTTATAAAAGCACTATTTAATTATTTTATGAACCCCATCATAAAATAATATAATATCATAGTGCACTTTCATGAACAGCATAATTTACCCGAGCAGGGATAATATATATATATTGATGAATGAATAAATGTTGATTGTTGAGAAATGGTGACAAGGCAATATATGAGGATAGATGGGAGCATAGTTGTTAAGATCCCGATCCTATCTTAGGATCTTACCAGATGACGATCACACCTCTCTAAAACGATCCCGATCTTTGTAGGATCTTAAAATTGGTAAGATCCCGATCTTGATAGTAGAATGTTGCGTTTTTATGGTCATACTCCCTCAAACGCTTCTACGATCTTACGATCATGCCCTCTTAAACGCATAAAATTTTTATAGTATTTTATGATTTGGGATCAAAATAACTTTTTTCCTTTAATTTTAAACTTAAGAGCTTGTATTTCTTATGTATGATGTGTAAAAAAAAAAATATAATATGTATGTATGTGTAAATATTTTATGTTTGATCGTGATGTTTTTGTACTTGTATGAATTAACTTGCAAGATTCATAAATAGAAATAATACTTTTACTTGTTAGTATGCATACTTGAGTTTATCCATTATTGCAATTTCATAAGATCTTAAGATCTCAATTCGATTCTACGATCCTGATCATGCAAAGAAAAAAATGATCTTGTATAGGATCCCGATCTTAACAACCTTGAATGAGGAGGAGGCTTGGTCCAATTAAAACTCACTTCGTTATAGATTATATTCCCAGTAGAATTGAGTAAACTGTACAATACTATATAAATAATGTCCTCTAGCTCGACATTCAGACACCCCGCCTAAATCCTAACATTCCCCTCATTCCTCTCTTACAAACCCTACAACTATTTCCATCATCATGTCCTTATAATACAGACACTGATACACACACACAACATTACAGAGTGAGAGAAAAAGAGGGGGAAGGGAGCAATAATTAAGAGGTTTTATTTTATTAGGTTGGTAAGATAGATAGGTTTGTCCAAATGAAGTCATCATCAGAGACAGACACAGAAACAGACATACCAATTATACTTACATACACTGACTCAGCCTCAATAAACCTAATAATTTGGTTTCATCATCATTTAATTTGGGGTATATATATATATATATATATGACCTCCTAAATTAATACTCTACTAGTAATAAATAAATCTCTGCAATCCCTAAATCCCATCTCATATTGTAGGAGTGTGTCATATATTGTGATGCACACTAGATAGATAATAAAATTAAAGAAGGGAAAACGAAACATAAAATAACACAAATACTAGTCCTTCAATTGCTGATGTCACTGACAAAAAAAAACAAGTGAAGTGAAATGAAATCACCCTACAAATTCCAAACCTCCCTAACTAATAACCATAAATATATATATATATATATATATATACTACTTCTCTTTGATAATTATTCCCATATACTCCATCTGTCTTATTTGAAATGTCCCAAACTTTTGGACACGCAGTCCAATGTATTTGTTTAACCGTCAATATCTTAAGAAATAGAAAAGTAATTAAAAATTATAAAAAAATTAATATATTATAAAACTACATGATTAGACGAATCCAACAAGACCGTAGTTGACTATTTTTTTCAATTACAGTATATAATTGTGATTACATTAATTAGGTCAAAATTGATCAATGAACAATGTCAAAAGTTCGAAATGAGACTATACAATCGGAACGGATGGAGTACTATTTCCCAGCTGCTGCCGAAGCCCTAAAGGCTAAAGGTATGCATCTATCCAACTCTCTGGTGATTGACTGACTCCATTACTCAAGCATCAACAATGTAGTAAAATTACACATATGTTAACTTATCTATCAAACGCTTAATTCACCCCTATGTAGTACTACCACTAATAAGTACTACCACCCTGACTGAATTCCTTGTTCAAACTTTGGTATGGGCAGTACTAGTGGCACCAATCAAAATTTCTTTCAGAACATATATACACCACATACTTACCTGGTTAATTAGGTTTTCCTTGTAGTCAAACAGCCACACTCAAACACACAACAAGACAAAAAAAGTAAAAGTAGCTACTAGCTAGTTAGTGAACTGATGACTACTGATGCATAAATACATAGGAGTATATGTGTATAGATATACTATAGATACAAGGGAAGACGCTTTACACGAGAAGGTAGTAGAAGTATATAGCTAGTAGGTACGTTCGTAGGCTAGCTAGGGAGGCAGGCTGGGAGAGCCAGAGAAGACTACTGATTCAGACACAACCCACTCATCTCATAAATGCTACTGCCGCCCTGCCCCTGCCCCTGCCCCTGCCCGCCCCAGCAGCCGAGAGATAATCTCTCTCTCTCTCTCTCTCTCTCTCTCTCTCTCTCTCTCTCTCTCTCTCTCTCTCTCTCTCATCATTACCTTATTATTTTTAGCTTCTTTCTTTCCTTGCCTACTTTTTTGCATTTCTTCCCTTCCCTAAAACCCTCGCATCTCTTTCTCTTCTGCATTTTCCTACATTCCTCTTCGTTTGTACCTACATTTGGGACACCTAACTTCGATTATCTTTTAGTCTCAAACCATAAAAAACATATCATTAGGACATACCCCGACCCCCAACCCAGGGTATCAAATTTTGTTCTTACATAGTGCACCTTTGTTTTTTTCAATTGCCCTTTTCTTAAAAAACTACTCCCTCCTCCGTGTGTCTCATTTTTTTGGGCACGATATTTTATGTGGGGATAATTAATATTTAATGTAGGGGTAGATTAGTGTTTAAAGTGGGGGGTAAATTAGGAATTTATATGATATGATTGTAATGTATTTTGTATTTTTAATTAATTTATTTATGTGTGATGTGATAATTGTGTGTTTGAAATTTTAATATGTATTTATTTATTAATGTGATGTGATGTTAGTGGGTTTGGTAATTAAAATATTTAATTATTTCCAAAAAAGAAAATGTGACAATTGTAGTGGGACGTACAAAAAAAAGAAAATGTGACGGAATTAGTGAGACAGATGGAGTACTTTGGAATAAGTGTTTAAATGATTTTAAAAAAAAAATCCCTGACTTCGGCTTTAAAAAGAATGTTGAGAAAATAGGGAGAGAATTGAGTGGGGGAGAAAACCATATGAAATATAAAATTTTACAAAAGCTTGTCAAATAAAATTTGGAGTACTTAAAATTTTCTTTAATTAACGATTTTATATATATATATATGTAATCCATGTTAATCACTTAATTAGTATAGGAGAATAATGTTTTAGAGGCTGTTTGTTTTGTCTTTTTTTTCTTTCTTTTGACTTTTGATTCTCCAAAAAATCTTTTTTTTAATTTTTTCTAGTTGTTTGTTTTGCATTTTTTAAAAAGTTAAAGAAGAAGTAAAAGTTGAAATTCTCATTTTTTTTTTAAGTAAGTAGGGGTTACTTTTTTTTTAAAAAAAAAAAAAAAGAGAAGCCATTTTATATATAAAAATATAAAAAATTTAATAAGGAAATAAAATAAATGATAAATACCCTTATATGATTTATGTCCCTTTTAGTAATTTTAATATATAAAAAGTCTTTCTACGCACAATTCATCCAAACATGTTTCCGCTAAAAACAATTTTAATATAATATCCACCCAAACAATTATTTAGGCTGTTTTTACTTTTGAATTGTCCTCTCCTTCTCATTTTTTCTACTGAATTCTCTTCTTCTTTTTTCAAAAGTCAAAACAACACAGACCCTTAGTTTCATTCGTCCAGAAGCTCAAAAGATACAAGAATTAAACTGTTAATTATTCTAGCATATCGCAATGGTCACTAATTAAGAGTTACCAAGAATATTTGAGGAGGAAACTTACGATAAGGTTCTTTAAGAACTAAAGTTACTGACCATTTTTACCTCATTAAAAACAATGCATGAATAAATGGAGCTAACAGATGGGATGAGGATTTAGCCCAAGTGGTTAAATTCCTTGACTTCCAACGGAAGGTTAAAGTTTCGATTCCCACCGGCCCCCTATTCCTTCTCTTTATTCCCTTTTGTAATTGTGTGGTATGGGCTCCCACCACCCATTTCCCATGCTTTCAATGGCTCAAAAAAAAAAAAAAAAAAAAATTGGAGCTAACAGATCCATGTGAGTCACAATTAATGTATGTACACATGGGAATTCTCATTTATGCAGAATCTTGGCATAATCTTCATCATACTATACATTCATTCTTGTCTCTGTGAATGTGTGTTTTCTTTGAGTGAATTTTTTTTTTTTCACTTTTACCCTCTCCCCAACACTAGGGTTATTTCTGGTCACCTCTGAGACCAATAGTAGTCTTCCGCAAAACACGTCTCGCAAAAACACGGCGATTTCGGAAGCCCCCCATCTCCGCCGTCCAATCATGCCATCCGACGGCTGAGCGTCGCCCCAAAGGACACTGCTATTGTCGGTGTAAGCGCAAGCGGGGGATTGGGAAACCAGGAGCACCCGCCCAGCGAGGACAATTCTAATAAGTACTTAAAAAAAAAAAAGGCAATTATAAATAAAATTGATTATTTTTTTCCCCAATATTTCAAGGTATTCGAGTTTTAAATTATTTTTGGAAGAGAAATTCTGTTTGAAAATTAAAATGTTGTTTTTTACGTACAGTCGAGAGAGACGAGGATGAGCGAGCACAGCCAACCGAGATGGACGGTGAAGATAGAGTCTGTGTATTGAATCCGACGGCTGCAGTGTGGGGGTACAAATCCACGTGATGACGTTAAATGAGTTCTGGAGCGAAGGTCCCAGCAGGCAGCGGCCAGCCAGGGGGACAGCCCCCCGTCATGAGCGTACAACTGACACGTGTCAGTTGTTCAATAAATGGGGAGCGCATGGATACAACGGAATCATACTTTGAATATGTTGAGAGTATTATGTCAAGAGATGCGCTCCTATCAATCCGGTTTTTGTAATGGCATAACAACTGTCAGCAGGTGCAGACAATATTAAAAAGATTATTAAAAATGATGTGTAACCATTTGTAAAGTGATGTATAAGCATTATAAAGTGATGTATAGTCAGTAGTTTATTTTTTATTAGTTTTCTATTCATAACCTCCATCCATCACTTTTTTATACTCACACATCATTTAATATACACATACACATCACTTTTGAGTGTGCCTGCACCTACAAGCCGCCAGTACCCAAACGATTTCCCGCTCCTATTACTATATACTCCCTCCGTTCCTTTTTAGTTGTCTTTTTAGAGAGTAAAAATTGTTCCAAAATAGTTGTCATTTTTTGGTAGTTATAGGTAGTTATGCTATGATTTTACTATATTGCCCTTCACTTTATATAAATGCTATTTGTTGACATTTATTAAGAATGAATTTAGTTGAAAGGTAAAAATGTAAATTTACAAGTTAATTAATGCAAACCTTGATTATTGAAATTGAGCCGAAAGAGATAACTAAAAAGGAACGGAGGGAGTAATCATTCTCCAATAATTTATCCCTTCGCGAGAAAAAATTTAATCGACTATTAAATGTAAAAATATTTAGTATGTACTCCCTTCGTTTTCCAAAATTATAACGGACCCACTGTGCACGCCGTCCAATGCATATTTTAAATTATTAATAACTCAAATTCGGTACAAGTAAAAATTCTAAAAGTTCAATATTTAAAAACTACTCGATGAGACGAATCTAACAAGATCTCAATTGACTATATTTTAACTTGTATAACTATAATAAAACTTTAAATCAAAGTACATGTGTGAATAGTACCAAATTCGCAAATGTTACAATTAATAAAAAACGGAGTAAGTATATTAAATAGATAAGCACATTGGTGTGCATAAACTCCGACAACCTTTTTCATTGTGTGTATAGAATGTTTTGTATTAAAAGAAAATAAGCACGATGGACACGGATGGGTTAGGGAGCTATTATCTTCATCACATTCCAAAACCTCCTATGTAATTTATCCAAGTATGTGTCTGGATAGAGCCAATGTAGTTACATTTGGAAAGTGATTTTAAATATTTCATTAAGAGTCTAGTTAAATAATAATACCAGGGTATCTCGGGTCTCATTGAATCCAAGACTAATCCCTCGTTGATCGGTTGGGAATCGAATGATTGTCTCTCCCAAAGCAGAATTCTACATACACAAAAGCTCGAACCCTAGACATTTGGTTAAGCTGACAAAGCCCCATACCACTCAGGCCGCCCAAATAAAGTTTGGTAATTGTATATCAAATTAAACGTGTGGATTTTAAATATACTCTTAAATGCCTTATTAATCCAAACATGTTGTTATAAAATAATACCGCATCCGTTCAGATGAAACATTTTCATATTTCGGCTGCTTTATCTAAAGTGAAACTTTCTATGTAATGATTAAAAAAAAAAAGTTTAAAAATTTTAAATCCAGTATTATCTATAAATACAAGTTCATTATCATCATATTAAATTAATTCATTAATTAAATAATAAAAACTCCAAATAATAAATTTGAACTTACCGTGATCACATTACATCAATAAACAAACTAATAATCAAATAAGTCCTAATGCAATTAACACACCATCACATCACATCAATAATTTAATTAATTAGTAAAATTTTAAAAGGAATAATCAATAATTCAAATTCACAAACCTTAGCCACTATAATCAAATTACATACATTTTTTTCTTTCTTTCATATTATCGTGTTACTCTCCAAAAGTTTCAGCTTCACTAAGGGGTATTTGGCAAAACAGTTAAATTAAATCAGCTCATTTGTGAGATATTCTGAGACAAAATAACTTAAAACAGTTTTCAATCAGCTTCTTTTGAATCCACTATAAATAGTAACATTTTGGATTTCAACTTATTGTAGATAAAAGTTGGTCTCAAAATTGACAAACATATAATGTTGACTAATTTATTACTTACATATCAGTTAACATCTAATATTTGAATTGTCAAACAGACTCTAAGACGAATGGAGTAATAATTATTATCTAATAGTAAATTAATCAAATGCTTATATATATACATATAATTATAATTGCTTCTCATTTCTCTCATTCTATAAAGTTTTCAAAATTCTCACCATTGTTTTCCTGATCATCGATAGGGCTGGACAATTTCGCCGAAAACTCGGTATACCGTTCATAACATACCCAAAAATGCCGAAAATATCAAAATTTATGGTATACCGAAATTTTCGATACGCTATATTGCCATGCTGAATATTTTTAGTATGGTATCGGTATAAAATATAAGATATTCGGTATACCAAAAATACCGAAATATCGATATATAGCTATATATTTTATAAAAATATATAATTACATATTTTTTTTAAAAAAAATTACATATTTATTATTAAACCCCAATAAAATTCATAGTTAAGGCTCAAACCCAATTTTAAATAACCTAAAATTAAGTTTATATATTTATTATAAAGCAAACGCTAATTCTAAATTTCAATCATATTCTAAATGATTACATTATTTATTTAAGTTTAAAATTTAAATAATATTTATTTATCCCAATTTAATCTAACATATATCTATGACTTTCATTTTCTGTATAGTTGCATGTTCTGATCAAGCTTACTTACTACCTGTGATCTTAGAACGTATTAATATTTTTAATCATGAGCATATATAAATAAATAAATATCAGATTATGAATGGCCTCTAAAGTTCATTTAAAACTCTATTGATATCATGTAATGTGAATTAATTACATTATTTTGAAAATTGTTTTATTGCAACTAAGTTAAAACTATTATATGAAAATTTTCTTTCACTCATTTGCATAAATAATTTTATATTGGTATATCGATAATATCAAACTTTTATGCCGAATATTTCGATATACCGAATATTGGTATACCGATTTTTTGGAATGGTAATGGTATTAATTTTTCATATACCGATATTTACGGTATGGTAGCGATATGAGTGAAAAACTTCGGTATGCCGTACCGATCCAACCCTAATCATCGAGTGTCAATTTGAAAAAGAAAAAAAAATGTTTTCAGTTATCTTTTTTTTCTTCTACTAAAAAATAAGATTTGAGAATATGTACGTAAAGATGATTATAATCATTCACAAATGATTTGATCATGCGCCTACATGTGGTCCCCGTTCATTGGAATCGACTGGGCTACCATTTTGGGATCCACTAACTGAAATAAATAAATAAAATACGAAGGGAAATAAAAAAAAAAAAAAAAAAATAGAGTTCAATTCAATTTCCGCTCTATTTACTAATCATTTTTGTAAAATCTCCCATTAGAATCTTTATGAATGCAAAAGAAAATTATTTTTGATAACAGTGTACTCACTAAGTCGACTATTATTTTAATGTTAATCTAAACTTTCAAATACTATAAAAATTTTGTTGGAAAACTTTCAAATACTATAAAAATTTTGTTGGAAGGCGATAAAATCTGACGAATGATAAAACTTTAAGTAACGACATTGATCGCTTTCCAGCAAAATTCTTTTTGCTTCACCCAAGATTATTCACTATCAACGATCCGAGATAACTCAAAAACCTTTGGCCCAAAACACACACTTGAAATACTTCCTTGGTTTCTTTTTATGATCGTTTTTTTTCTTTTATCTTTTTGATTATTTTATAATAATTGTCTTATTTTTCTACTACTATTTAGTAGAAATATAAAGTGGATGGAAAAATAGGAGAGAAAATGAGATTAGAATAAAAGAAACAGAGTTTAAAAATCTATATACGTACGTATATTGGTTGTGGGTGGTCCAGATGATGACTACTGTGGCCTTTAGGCTTTACTAAACTGGAACTCATTTATTGTTATCACGTGCTCACGTACCCTCAACTGATCTCAACCCATATAGAAGTATATCATTCATCCACTATATATATAGTATATACTTCGTATATATAGTAGTATATGTTTCATAAAATAAAATCCGATATCGATCAAATTAAAATTTTAAATTTAATAATTACTTCGTAAATGATTTCATTTGACACTTACATACATATAGATCGAGGAATATTGTTGTAAATATAATTTCACATAGTACAACTGTGGAGGTTTCAGTTTCATTAGTTATCTTAAAGTCTACATATATATATTTCCTTGTGCTTAATTTGTACAACCCTTCTATCAATCTAAATGCTACTCCTTCCGTCCCACGAAATTTGGCCACTATTCCTTTTTGGGGTGTCCCACGAAATTTGGCCACTTTTCATTTTTAGATAAATTAAAATAATATAAGTTTGATTAGGATTTTAATTATTCTCAAATCACATTAAAAGTGTTCACTTTTACTATTCTGCACAAATTCCAATGCACTTTTACTTTTCTACACAAAATCCCTAGCTTTCTTTAATTCTTAATATTTTAAAATTGGTACAAATAAAAATTATATAGAATATATATTATGAAACTATACGATTAGACGATTCTAACAAGATCACACTTGAATATTTTTTTTCTAATTGTATCATTACATAATATTAAGTCAAAGTTAAACAATAATCAGTATCAAAATTCATTAGAATATTAAATACAAAATGCCTACACTACTTTAACTATTAAACCCTTCTACCTAAATTACCGTGCCCAATAAAACCCAATGCATGAGGTGTGGTGTTTAATTTTATTTACGGAAGTATATGTTGGACATTTATTTGATAAATGGATTAGTAATAATAAAAAATTTAAGGTTCTGGGCCTGAAATAAAATAATTTGAAAGGATGGAGGCCAATTAATATAAAAATGACTGATTTTGGTAGAGGACTAAATGGAACAAAATAAAAATTTAGGGACTGAATTGGCAAAAGATAAAAAAAAATTGACTAATATTATGTCCGCGTGTTAGGTTTAAGTTTAAACCCTTGCCATGTCGGTAATTAGAGCATAATTAGTGAACAAATGACTGATTTGGACATAATTAGCATTTGTAGCGGACTGTTTTGGTAATAAAATAAAAAAGGACTGATTTGAATTTTTGAAAAAGAAAAAGGACCTATTTGGCATGTTTTCCCTTATATAATTTACTTTCATTCTATTTACTTTAACTTTAACATTATTCAATTCAATTTATTTTTTTATTAGGAGGGGGCCTAATTTGCAACATTCAATACTAGAAAAATTGAGGATCTGGTAGCTAACGAATTCCGGTCGCTAAAACTGTGGTAGCTAATAAATTTTGATCAAAAATTCGGCCACTAACATCTTTAGTGATCAAATTTTACCAAAAAAATTCGGATGCTATAATAGAAAATTCTTGTAGTGATTACTTATACCGAACTTGAGTTATTAATGGATTAAAATGCGCATTGAACTGCGTAAAAAATGGATCAGTAATAAACATTTCGATACGGAGGTAGTAATTTATATAATGTTAATATTATTTAATGATAAATTTATTTATTGAATATTCTGATCCATCGGTTAAACTAATGTTCTGAGAACGGAAAACTTGAACCAACAATCTATTGACTCGATCATTCCTTGTTTGAAATTAATATTTTTGGGTTGATGTCGGGACCAAATTTAATTGAGTTAGTATAAAAGTAAAACATATACTTCCTCTGATTTTTTTATTAATTGTGATATTGCAATTTGGCTTTTAACTAACTAACTTTGGAGCTTTATTTTGTTAGGTTATAAAATGATTTTGAATGTTAAGCCCATATGAGTTTTGTAGTTTTTAATCTCTACTTTCATTATCAATTTACCATTTTTTTATTTAGCATTGTAACGAATCATATAAACCATTCAAAGTCAGCTAGTTGAAAACATTCATTTTAAAACAATATTTAAAAAAAAAAAAAGGATGAAGTATAACATAATGGAATATCATCAACGGGCAAAATAAGGACATGATGAAGTACCACAAGACCTGCAGGCTGAACAACATTAATAAATTATTTCATATTTTGATATTTAATACATAAAATTTAGTACTCCCTCCGTCTCATTTGAGATGTCACATTTCTTTTGGCCACGGTATTTTAGGTAGAATAAGTTATTCTGTTAAAGTGGAGTAAGCAGTTGATGTGATATTTGTTTGAAGGGGTAAAAATTTTCTAAAATGAAATGTGACAATTGATGTGGGACGGACCAAAATAAAAAAATGAGATATTTGAAATGAGACGAAGAGAACAGTATATAGTAGTATTTTTTTTTTTAAAAAAAAAAAGAAGAAATTGCATTAAGGAATTGCTGCAGTACTGTAGAAGTGCAATAAATTAAGGTTGGTTCTCACTTGCCTGGCCTCTCCTCGTCGGGCGGGCACCATCTCCTCGTTTCCAGATCCTCCACTGCTGCCCCCTCACCAGCCGTCGGATTATCCCATCGGACGGCCCACATTCCTCCTCCCACAATCGCCGGCTTTTACCCGAACGTGTTTTGCGGAACTCGACTGTTCCCTCTCACTCTCACACCCCCACAGCTGTCTGAAAATAACCATTCAGGTAATTTACCATTACAACAGGCATACTTGCAATAAAATCACTTTTTTTTTATAAAAAAGAATAATAATAAATAATTGGGGATTAAATTACATTATTCTGAATTTCCATCATAAAAAAAATTGAATCTTGGCTTTATCTGAGAGGGATGTAAAGGTTTTCATTTATGGGTTTTTTTTTTTTTTTTAAATTTCCTGGAACTGAAGTTGTAGTATTTTACATATCTAAGGTTTCCCCAAAGTACAGAAACTGGATCAAATCAAACATCACTTGATAGAACTATACACGGACAAGTTTTCTTACAGCTCAAAATGTATCATATCAGCACTACTAGTGGGGCTATTGCGTGTGTCTGGAGAACAAAAATACCCCATACAAAAATATACTGGTACAAAGGAGGGGAGATTTTAAATCACTTTGAGATTATTGAAATTAATGTGCTTAAATTTTTTTTTTATTCTTGTATAAGCTAGATTCATCTATTTCTAACACTTTAGATTTATCCATGAAAAAACTCAAATGCAGCTAGATGAACCTCTTAAATGTTGATGCATTTAGGTGCTAGTATATAAATAGGGTATGCTTGTCCATTTTGTTATTATCAATCAAATCCAAAATAGTATTCCCCCTATTGAGAAATTCACCTCACCTCTATATATTTTCTACATTTACCTTTCACTCTGAAAGAGATTAATGGTTGGTTGTTAACCAAAAAAGGGTTTCCAAATGATGTTGAGCAATGGACAAATTTAAGCCCATCCTTAATTAACACTAATAATGATGCAGCAGTAGTAGTTAGTAATAATAATAATAATTCGTGAGTATATTGGGAAAGACAAAGGGAGGGGAGGCCGGCATTGATTGAATTTAGGGTTTGCAGAGGGGGAATTGAAAAGTAGGCATAGATAGGAAGCTAAAAATAATAAGGTAATGATGAAAATAAAAAACAGTACTACTGACGATGAAAGAATCGCATTTATGAGATTAGAGGGTTCTGTCCGAATCAGTCTTCTCTGGCAGCTTCTCGTGTAAAGTGTATTTTTAAAATCTATATCTACTTTTTGTCTTGTTGTGTGTGTTTGACTGTACATAAACTCTTTTACTATTTTTTTTAAAAAAAATAATAATTATAAAATAAAAAATCGAGCAAGTAAAAAAGAAGGGGGAAACAGGTTTGCCCAGTTGACTGGAAACAAGGGACATGGTTGATGAGTCATGAAGAAGTCATATAGTAGGCTGCCTGGGAAATCAAAGAGATTTATAGTTAGGCAGATTTGGAATTTGTAGGAGGAGAATTGAAGGATGGATTTTTTTTTTTAATTTTACTTATTTGAATTTGATTGTACTACTAGTTAGTAGTATTATTACTACATGACATGTGACATGGGATTGATCATTGATGAGGTAAAATTGGGTGATTAAATAATCATACATCTTTTTTAGGAGTAATAAATTAGGGTTTCCATACATCTGAAATCATGAAATTAGATTCTGAGTCAGTAGTCCCACATTGGTATGTGTGTCTCTGAGAGAGTGTGTAAAGGCACATTATGGCACCCCCCTCCCTACCCCCCCCCCCCCCCCCACCCCCTCCCCAAAACGAAAACCCTTGGGTAGTTGGGTCTGGTTTGTATATATAAAGGCATATCCTCAGTTGTGGTAGCTTGTAAGAGAGAGCAAGAAATTAAAATTAGGGGGTTGAGGGGAATGTTGGCTGGCTCGAGGCTGTTTCAGAGATATATCCTATGCGATGATTTTTTGTTTGTCTAATTCGTTCTCTGGAATGCTTCGGACCAGGCTTCATTCCCCTCAAAACATGTCGAGATCTGGGATTAATGTTGTCTCCCTGCAGACAGATCCATCCATGGCCATGGTGTAGTAACACTGAAGCCCCTTGAGAGGTCATAATGATAATTTTGTCTTTTGAGTTTAGTTAATGATCAGATCTACTATTTTACATTGTTGTATCCTTTTCAGATCTCCTTTGATTTCTTCTCGGAACAGGATTTTATCAGGTTTAACATAATTACTCTTACATTGAAGCTAGCTAGTACTGTTATTATCCGAGGAGTGCGTAGCAGACTAAGATACTTCATTATGTAAGAAAAGGGTTTTGAATTTAAGCCGATCGAATTTTTTTTTTTTTTTCCCCACAATTATGCATACAATACAAGCTAAGCCTGCAAAAATGTGGTTTGATCTTTTACAGAAATTGAAGACGTTGGATGAGCTTGTACGGTGTTGGGATATTGAAAGAAATCCAGCTGTTTGGAGGAGTGTTTTGTGTATGGTGCAATTGTGTGAAAGAACAGTGACGTTTCTTGAAGTTGAAAAGATTGGAGAAGGTTCCCAAATGTGAGAAAATGACAGCAGGAGCTTTAGTCTTTAGATTTGGTTAAACACAATCCTGAGGAAGATGTTGAGAACACATTACACACACATGTATATATATATACATGTAATATAGACTATATATATATATATATATATTGGAGAAAATTAAAGGAGAAAATTGAGCAGAGGCAGAAGGTGCAAAACCCTAGAATTAGGATGTCAACTGTTAACAAGAATGGAAAAAAAGGGTTTGTTGGAAACTTGGATCCCTGAATCATTTTAATTTGCCAATTATAAACATGCATATCCAGTTTTCTTTTTCCTTTTTCCTTTTTTCTGTTTTGCAGAGAGAGAGAGAGAGGAAGGGAAGCTTAATTTGGTGGTGATTAATGGTGTGTGTATGAGATTTCTTTTCCAAGGAAGGCTGCTGTTGGGTTCAGGCTTGAGCAGCACAATGGAGTAGCATCCATTTTCTTCATTTCACCCCCACAAGGGGAAAACATACTACTACTATAATAGCATAGTATATGAAATTGAAAATCACAAATAATGTTCCACAGCACACTCTTGAATTTTGGTTGTGTCTCCTTATATTTGTATATGAACAACCTTCACCGATGCTGTTTATTTTATTTTATTTTTTTTTTTTTAAAAAAAAAATATATATATATATATATATATACACATATAGAAGAAGAAGAGAAGCAGCTTGAACTCTAGCTAGGTTGCTGTATTCACTAGCCCTTTTTCTTGTCGCAAACAAAATGAATGTCGTTCCATATTAGTAAAATTTAATAAATTATAGATTTTTCGGTATGTACCAATATTTACCTTTTCTTCTTTTTCTTCTTCTAATAAAAACAAAAATTCCAATTAATTTAGAAGAATGAATAATATGTGTGAGTATATTCCTGATAATATATAGTTTCTATCTAGCAAAAGGATAGGTCAATTAATGGTTAACAATTAACTGATTAAGTTAAATGATGTGATTAATGATTACATAAGTTATTTATATGAATGTGTTTGTTGATATATACTCTCTCCGTTTTTTTAAGTGTAACGTTTTGATTTTTTATTGTTCATGGTAGCACTTTGACTTCTGTTTTTGTTATATTATAGAAGATAAAATATAGTCACGTGAGATCTTGTTGGATTTATCTCATTTTGTAGTTTTTAGATATCAATTTTTTAGAATTTTGTACGTGTACCGAGTTTGAGTTATTAATAGTTGAAAATGTGCATTGGTATATGAGCAAATAAGAAACGTTACACTTAAAAAAAAAATAGAGGAAGTATATAATAACAATTAAGGATATGCATGTATGTATTATATTAATTATTGGTATTTAATATCCTCTATACTAATTTTAATACTTGGTCAGACAGGTATGGAGTTTTGACATCTTAAGCAAATGTCTCAAAATCTCTGGTGCTCATACTATACCCAGTATTCACCAAAAAATTACTTATAATTTAATTGTGTTCCACGAGCAGCAGTAAATAGAAATAAAAAATTGTAAACATTGATACCCATGTGTGGACAAAGGTGTATGGGAGCCCAAACCACACAAACTACAAAGGGATAAATGGAGGGATGCAGAACAATTCTCTTAAACTTAAAAAATATTTTGAAGTAATATCTTTAATTTTGGTTTAATTTGTTTGGTACTAACCCCAATTAATTTTCAACAATGTAATATAATGTGATTGTTAATGTGAGAAAAGTTTATTTTGTCCTAATAATAATATCAACCACTAACAAATCTAATTTTCCCCGAGGGATGGGGATTTACCCTAGTGGTAAGTCGTCCTACTCCCAACCTATAAATTGGAGGTTCGAATCCCACCCGGCTCCCTATCCCCTTTCCATTTGTTCCATTTATAATTTGTGTGGCATGAGCACCCACCACCCCTTTCCAGGCCTGGAATGGCTCCTCCAAAAAAAAAAATCTAACTTTCCCCAGAATTCATTATACATTAGCAACTTGTATTTTTCAAGGAAACTTAACCCAATCGCAGCATATTGCAAAATGAGCCCTCACCATTCACCAAATATCCAATATAAAATGATGACCTCAGCCATCGGACATGGATTCTAATTTTAGGGAGCAGTTTAGGTGCTTATGGCTGTATGTGCTGCTGTGATCGCAAGACATCCAAAAGTGATGCAATGTATTTAGATTGATGTTTGAGTACGAAAAAGGATAGATGAAGATTATGAAAAAAGAAAATCTATAGTTTTCGCAAATCACTTTATAAAATTCGCATATCACCAATACAGCACCTGACAAAAGGTCCGACTGTATCGTAACTTTATTGCTAATTTTAGTCCAACAACACTGGATTATTAATAATCCACTTATCGAAACCATGTACATGTAGTCCATCAAATACTTCCAGGATATACACAAGTTTAATTTCTTTTCCTTTTTACAATACTGAAACTATTTTTGCTTAAACAGGCAGGAGGTGAAAACACACAAATCCAACCAAGCTAACGCTTCATTTTAGTCCATGCACACATGTAACTGTAAATAAATACTTCATCCGTTCTTGAAAAATTGAAACATTTGTGTTTTTTACGCAATTCAATACAAAATTTTAACGCTTAATATTTTAAATTGTATAAAAGTAAAAATTTAATAATCTAAAACTACTTGATTTGACGAATCTAAGATCTCATTTGACTATGTTTTATCTTATATTACTATATTAAAATATCGAATCAAATGTACTTCATGAATAGTATAAACTATTACATGTTTCAACTAATCAAAAACGGAAACGGAGGGAACTATTATTCAAAACACTTTCAACAATGAAGGAAGCTCATTGAGCCATTCAACAACTCAAATCAACACTTTCAACAATGACAAAACAATTGCCCTTTCATTACAAACTCCCATCCACAATTCTACCGATCTCAGGCAGCTCTGAACTGGGAACAGCTCGTGCCCTGCAGCAGCAGCGAAGAGCTAAACCTCAGCTTCGACGAGGCAACGTCGAATTCGAGCAGATAATTCTCCATCTGATACCCTCCCACAACGATCGATGAGATCGGCAATCCTCCGACGCTCGGCGTTCCATCCACAAATGCAAGGCACATTACATCCTCGCTCACTCTCACTATCGAGTTCCCTCCATAAATCCTCCAGTACACATTGCTATTGCTGCTGCTAGTGCTCTGCAGAATTAGGTCAATGGTCGGCACATCAGGCCCTGTCTGTACACTCCCGATCGTGTTTGAATCAAAGCACGCCCCAAAAGGAGCCACGGATGCTACTCTTTTTATATTCCTGGCAGCCGCAGCCTTCACGAACTCGGCGATCAAAGCATCGTATATCGATCCGTGGAGAGACGTATAAGCCCTCACGGTCCGGATACACGTGCCGCCCCCACCCGTCCGCTTGTCGATCGACAGGAGAGTCGTGTTCAGGGAGAGGGCCGTGTCGCCGACTCTGATTGAATTTACATTTATGAAATACTCCACCGACATGTTCCCAATTATCTCATTCGGCCAAGTGCTCACAGGGTTTCTAATTAGGGGCGTCGTGTGGAGGGATTTGGATATTGCCTGGAAAGGGGTGGTGTAAGCAGTTTGGCCTATGATCATGTTCCCTTCATTGCCGGATGATGGAATGCAGAGGGCGATCTTTTCGCGGACCTTGAAGGCGGACGCGAGCTGCGCCTGCAGCGCGATTTTGGTCCTGCCGAGGCCGACCAGGCCGGCTGTGGGTGCAGCCAGGCCTTCCCTGAGGACGGGGTCCGAAAACTGGAAAGGGAAGTTGGTTATCCTGTATTGATGATCCCCGTGAGTTGAGTGGACGCGCAGCGCGTCCTGTCCCAGGCCGCTGTAGCCCTGCGTGCCGGAGAAAGGGTTGAGGGCGTAATCGGAGCACGTGTTGTTGGAGCAGCCGGGGACGAGAGGTGATAGGAAGCAGAAGACGCAGCCGGCGCCATTGGCGATCCGACATTGCTCAGTGCCGCATAGGATGGGGCGAAATGTGGATGCGGAATTGAAATAGTCGATGGAATTGAACCAGAGGAATTTGCCGCCGAGATCAATCACCACATTGAGTGTGGTGGTGTTGGAGCCAAATTGGATTGGGGTGTAGTACTGATTGGTTGCGCCGCCGTCTTTCCTGATCGGAAAAGTGAAAGCTGAGGGCTTTGGAAGGCTCTGTGCATCTGAGAACACGGATCCAGTGATAAACAAGGACAGAATCAAGATTGGTGAAGGAGGATTGCCCATTTTCTGAAGGGCTTGAATGCTGCATAAGTCAATCATTTTGGACATGAATTTATAATACACAAACTAGAAATGCTGTGTAGTGGATGGAATACAATTGTATGTATGAAATGAAATGTTAACAGAATTGTAAAACCTCTATTGACTTTGAATTTTTGTGGATATGCCAGCAGTTCAGCCTTATCATTTGTAAACGTCAGAAGTCCCAAGTCCACTCAAATACAGTAGTCATCCTGAGTCCTAATAGGAAATGATTTGATTTGGCTCAAGCTTCTTTCTTTGGGTATGTAATAACTCTAAACTCAAGCTAGTTTAAAACTACATCAATCAAGAATTTTACTCATATGTAGCACAAGACTATGCAATTTCTTTTCTTTTTGTAAGTATTTTGACATAAAATTAGGCATAGATGGAACGAATTCATGATGAACAAAGACGATGGGATTAAAGTGGTAGCCTTGTATAGGTTGAACTCTTAACCTTAAAAGGATCTAATCATCCTCTTATAATGTGTTGATAGGCATTTTGTTACACAATTACACTTAAGCATTCTACAAAAGTGCAACTTGGACTGTGTAATTTGTCTTGCATTCTAGAGATTAGATGGTGTGAAATATCCAAAAGAATCAACAATGGGCCAACAGATTACTATTAGAGAGCAGTTTTAATAATACTGTGCACTGAGATAATATATGGGGTGGCGTATCCAATCTTTGAATTTGAACCTTCAGGCAACGGAGGATGTGAACTTCCAATAATCTCAACAAAGAAATTATCTATAAAAAGTAAAAATTGAAGAGTGCAGAAAGAAGAGAGTATAAAGTAGTATTATTAGGAGTACTAATCAACTTAAAAGTCAAAAACAATGCTGCTGCCTGCTGCAGTTTTTCATAATTTCATACCATGAAATCATTGCTCCTCAATTATTATCCTTTGGGGGACTTATCCTTTGATAAATTTATTATAATTACATGCATTATCATCTTTTAGAAATTACATCTAGAAGTATACAATGAGCAATGGCCAATGAGCAAATCAAATTCTAAAGATTTGGAGTCAGGTTTCTTACTTCGCAAAATTAATCCTAATCTTTCTTTTTAAAATCCACATGAAGACATTTATACCTATCTATAAGGTGTACGGAGGTTCCAAATGCAAAAATTGAATTTTATAAGTTTTAGCATAAGCATTGCAAATCTGAATAAACCAAAGACAAGTATTAAATCAGAGAAGTTGATAATGACAGATGCAACTCAATTGATAACAAATTGCAGTCAACTTACAAGATCCCAAAAAATTGGTATACACTATTTAAAAAATACAATGACAGTAAATGTATATTCCAGAATTTATTTGCCCGGGAATGCTTCTCCAATTAAGTTCACAAAAGAAGCCTTATAGAAACCAGCTTCACTTTATTATTAGGACACACACACACATTTCCAAATTCCAAGCTTATTACAAACTTCCATTAAAATGATCAGGCAGCTCTGAACTGAGAACAGCTCGCGCCCTGCAGCAGCAGCGAGGAGCTAAACCCGAGCTGCGAAGATGCGACATCAAACTCAAGCAGATGATTCTCCATCTGGTAACCTCCCACGACAATTGCCGTCGTGGGTCCTGTAAGGTTCGGCGGTCCATCCACAAATGCAAGGCACATCACACCATTCCCGACTCCCACCATCGAGTTCCGCCCATAAAACCTCCAGTAAACATCGCCGGGCAGAACCAGGTCGATGCTCGGCACATCAGGCCCCGTCTTCGAGCTCCCGATGGTGCCCGCATCGAAACATGCCCTGAAAGGAGCCACGGCCGCCACTCTCTTGATACTCCTGGCGGATGCGGCCTTCACAAACTCGCCGATCAGAGCATTGTTGATCGATCTGTGGAGAGACGTGTACGCCCTCACGGTGCGGAGGCAGGTCCCGCCGCCGCCTGTTTTCCTGTCAATTGACAGCAGAGTCTTGTTCAGGGAGAGGGGTTTGTCCCCAACCCTAATTGACCTGACGTTTATGAAATACTCCACCGAGAAATTCCCGATCACCTCATTCGGATAAGTGCTCACGGGGTTTCTAATTAGGGGCGTCGTGTGAAGGGAATTGGATATCGCCTGGAAGGGGACGGCGTATGCAGTCTGGCCGATGATCATGTTCCCGTTACTGCCGGATGTTGGCAGGCAAAGAGCGATCTTTTCCCGAATCTTGAAAGCGGATGCGAGCTGTGCTTGCAGCGCGATTCTGGTCCTGCCGAGGCCGACCAGGCCGGCGGCGATTGTCGCCAGGCCCTGCCGGAGGACGGGGTCGGAAAACTGGAAAGGGAAGCGGTTCGCCCTGTACTGATCCCCGCGCGTGGAGTACACGCGCAGGGTGTCCTCTCCGAGCCCGCTGTACCCCTGAGTGCCGGAGAAGGGGTTGAGGGAGTAATCGGAGCAGGTATTGTTGGTGCAGCCGGGCACGGGGGGGGACAGGTAGCAGAAAGTGCAGCCGACGCCGTTGGCGATCCGGCATTGCCGAGTGCCGCAGAGGATGGGGCGGAAAGTGGATGCGGAATTGAAATAGTCGATGGAATTGAACCAGAGGAATTTGCCGCCGAGATCGATCACCACGTTGAATGAGGTGGTGTTGGAGCCAAATTGGATTGGGGTGTAGTACTGATTGGTTGCGCCGCCGTCTTTCCCGATGGGGAAGGTGAAAGCTGAGGGCTTTGGAAGGCTCTGTGAATCTGAGAACGCGGAGAGAAGGATGGAGGAGGAGATGATCAAGATTGGTAAAGAAGAGATGGCCATTTTGTTGAGGACTTGGGGTGCTGCTGCAGCCTGCAGATGATGAAGTTATGTATTTATAATACTCCATCCGTCCCACCAAACGTGTCATGTTTGATTTTTGGACACTGTTCATTGTTCAACTTTGACTCGATTTTATTGCATGTATATATTTAGAAAAAATAATCGAGTTTGATCTTGTTATAATCGTATAATCATGTAGTTTTAGAATATATATATTTCACATCATTTTTTGTTGTATATATTTTGAGATATTAACGGTTGAAATAGATTATGCGCAAAAGTCAAACCAGACAAATTAAGTGGGATGGAGTGAGTACACAAACTAGGGAATGTAGTGTGTGATGGAATACAGTTAAGAGGGGATTTTGAACAAGTACAAAAGGGGTGTTTTACTTTGATTTTGAGGGCTTGCCTTGCCAGCAAATCAGGCTTATCAATTTAGATGAGGTTCATCAAGTCAAACTTCCCAACGCCAATTCAGTAAGTAAACGCGTCAGAAGTCAAAAGTCCACTCGATTTTAAATCTGGTCATGATCTTGTATTAACTTGGCTCAACTTACTTTAATACCAATCAGAGGAAATTTTCTTACATAATGAATACTATGTGATTGCTTACTGTTTTGTTGTAAGTATAATATGAAATTCCAATCCATGGTAAGGGAAAGGGATATATAATTGGAGAAGAATGAAAGCAAAGGATTGGTTATTTAAGCCCCACTTCAGTGACTAGCCTATGGACAAACCCACAATATGATGTGGACACTTGTCACATTGCTGGACGATCATCAGAATATCCCAATGAGGTCTAAACATCCTCTTAATTATAGTACGTGTCGGTAGGCATGTTGTTGAGCTAAACAAGACACTAAAGTATTCTACAAAAATGCAAGTTGGGTTGTGTAATTAAGTTGGGAGTATTACATTCTTATGTGTGAAACATCCACAAACTGTGGACAATGGCCTCTATATAGAGTATAGACTAATAGAGAGCAGTTTTCATTTGTGTGCTAAGATATTATGTGGAATATATACAGTGTGTGTTAATAAACTACACAACGTATACCAAGTCATTTGTATGTGAGTTTTTCTTTTTTTTTTTTTTATAAACATGAAGTCAAGGACACGACCGATTGGCCAAATCCTTACTCCCAGCATTTGTATGTACTTCATATGCTAAAATAGTATCACCAAACATTTGTTGTGAAATGAATACTTAATTGAAATATTGAATATTTTTCTGTAAGACAAAAGTGTGAAATTTGAAGGGCCAACCTTGTCCGACAATTGTGTTCCTCCAAACTTCAAATCTAAATCGAGTCCCAAGTATGTGGAATCCCCATTAACACGTGTTCTTAATTTGATCATAACATATGGGAGACAATAATCATTACATCGTTTGTGCCAGCATTGTGGTCTCGTGTTATTCATTTTCCACTTCAGTAGTATCTCTGTGGAGTTCAGAATTTTACAGAATCTATAAGCAACAGTTTACTCGAAACTGTCCGGTGAGGGCAGAAAGAACCACTTCGCTAGTATTTGATTTTGACTCGGCACATAATATATATGTCACAGCAGAGAGGGTGCTGGCGTGTCCCTTTCTTCGACACATCTTCATGTATTCGTGTGCTTCAAGTACGCAATTATGCTGATGCTCGCAACTACTGCTGCTCCTGCAAATAGCCCAACTCGAACAGATGTCGATGATCCGGTTTTCTCTAAGACTACAGTTTCAGATGACAGTTGCTTCTTTTCTTGACTTGAATCAGTGCAGTCCAAATGCAACCTCAAAACCTGGTTGACCATGAAACATTTAGGGAAATGGGCCAAAAGTTAGGACATTGGCTAAATTATTGAAGCACTTCAGTGCAACAGAAACCGTGAGATTATAATGATATACAATCTAAAATAGTATATGGAACTGTACTGTAAATCCTGACTCCATCGCACACTAACTGCCAAACAAAGCACTGACAGACTCGAAAAACAAGACAGAACCCCTACTACTGATTTTGATAAACAGGATTGAAGAAGTAATGCAGCATAAAGGTAGTATCAGTTGATTTCAAGTTGGCAAGAACAACGAGAGGGATAAATATTGGTCAAACACAAGGGCCAATAGTTGTTGCAGGTAAGTGATAACCGACATTATTTCACAGTTTTATCATGCTTTGGTACACAGGTACATTAGACGTAAATGATATCTCACCTTTTGTCCCACTGTTCTTGCATGGGTTACTGCACTCACAAGATCTGCATCAGTTGTGAGCAGAACTTTATCACCTTCATCATCTTCGTACTGGGAGATCATGTGGGAGAAAAACTGAAGTATTAGCAAACTTCTCATTGAAAATTAAGTGAAAATGGATCCGCAATGTGTAATACCAACCAAAAGTTGAGGGTGAGTGCCATTATTGGATGCACCAATCCGTTGCATAACAGCAGAAACAAGTTCAGCTAAACTATCAGAGCCTGTTTGTGTAGACAGACACAGAAGAATATAGCATAAGAATATAAAGCCATGGTGCAAGACTCAAGAAAACCAGAAAACATAAATGTAATAAATGACAAACTTATCCACTTGAGCACAAAAAAAATTAATTTTAAACAGAACCCAAGTACCCATTATATCTGGCAAACCTAACATAAATATAATCAATGACAATATTGCCAATTTAGTGATATAACTAGTTAAATGCTGCTTTAATCTTTGACTACAAGTCTACACAACTGTAATTTCTCTGATATTTTATTCTCTGGATGTGAAAATCCAGAGCTCAATACAGCATGTGACTTGATTGCAATCATAAAAATGGAGAATACTTCGACAACCCATTTAAATGGCTTCACAAAATCCCCACACACCACGCATGATTTCGGAATTAGAAACAAACCAAAGGTAAAACCAGTTGCAGAATGGCCTCTGCATTACACACTCACCAAAACTAAATCGATGCCAACGCCCTTTAAGGTCTGTGAATTTGAATGAAAATGAATTCCCAAGACCAAGAGCTGGGTATGACTGTTTTGCATGTTCTGCAGCCTCTGATGGGATGTATTGGGACATGGACATTTCACTGTGTAAAATAGCAATATAAATAGGCAATCATCCAAACCATCAATAAAATAAAGTACAAAGAAAAACCAAAGTAAAACCTCATAGTGTCATAATCATCAGGGGCCTCCAAATTCAGAGCTGAATCCCAGAAATTTTGCATTACTGAATTTGCAACATCATTAGCAGATCCAGATGTACTTTCAACCTTGTAAAGAAAAAAGAAAATAAAATTAAGTAATCCAGTGATCCACATCATCAAGAAACTTTGAACAGAGAAATAAAATTTACCAGAGAAATTGCAGCATGAGTTATCTGCAAAACATCGAGGCAGGAAACAACAGACCCATCTGCCAAGCAAAATGTTGTAAAAAAATTTAGCATGTGAAGGACAGAAAATAAAATACAATATCTAGCACTCGCCTTTGTCAACAACAGGAAGATGTAAAAATTTCCCATCACGCATTACATGCAATGCTTCAAGAATACTTGTCTCTACTGTAGCACATTCGGGATTTGGCGTCATAATCTGAAAATAAAAAATGAAAAATAAAAAATAAAATTGAATGAGACAAGTAAACAGAAGCATCTTGAACAATGATACTACCTCCGTTTTTGTGAATATGTAACATTTGGCTTTTTGACACTATTCATTGTTCAACTTTGATTCACGTTTAAACAATAGTTATAGAAGAAAAAACATAGTCAAGTGAGATCTTGTTAGAATCTTCTCATCATGTAGTTTTATAATATCAAATATTTATATTTTTACTTATACAAAACATAAGTTATTAACTGTTAAAAATGTGCATTGGATTGCGTGCGCAGAGTGAGTGTTGCATTTTCATGAGAACAGAGAAGTATGATTTATTTGAGCACATTCAGAGAGAATAAAGAGATGAATATGAGACCAAAGCCAAGTAAATAAAGATCAAGGGGCCATAGCCAGATCTTTTGACTTAAAAATTGGTACACATAACAGGGTTCAAATAGTTCACTAAGCATGAACCCACTAGAGTAATCCAAACCGCACAACTATAAAGGCATCTATCCAAAGTCGGGATAACCTTTGATAACATCTGCTGGATAGCTATAAAAGTCATCTGGGTTTAATAATTCTATACAAGGTTACAAGTTAACCGAGTAACCAGAACTGCAATATATATAGAAACCACTGAAAAATGTTCAGACCTTCTCCACTAAAGTCAACTCGGGTGAGAGATTTTGGGCCACAACTCGCATAAGTATATCTTTGGAACTGAAAAAAGAATTCCCAAAAATTGAACATGAGCGAGACAAACATATAACATATATATATTGGTTATATGCATCAACTCATTAAAAAGACAGTTTTCCAGATCAAAAAAAAAAAAAAAAAAACTGTACGTGAGTATCCCTTGAATGTTGTTTCCTGTCATAACTAACACAGAATTGACCCTTAATTCACGCATTCTTTTAGCAGCAACATAAACAGGATCTGAGGGTGATACTATCGCAACCCTGAAGAATTGACAATATCACAAACTTAGTAAAAAAACCTGAACGTATGCCAAGAAAAGTGCCATAAAAGACTCAGTAGCTAGACCTCAGAAGTACATTTACCTGGAAATGTCAGAGATGATAGTGGATAGAGAAGGCTTGAACATCCGTTCCCTGAGTGTTTCTATAAAGGCAGATGGTGCTGAAATAATAGCAAAAAGGGAAATATTTATTGAAAAGATAACAGTTGTGATAAAAATGTGAGGACAAATAATAGACAAATTAATGAATACAATCATGTAAACAGACCACAAACTCCAAAAACCGATCATATGACAGCTAGTAGAATCTCTTTGCAGCAGTTCAAGGTACTAGCCTGAACCAGGAGGTAAACCATTTAAACCAACAGAACGGCAAGAACGACTATGCAAAGCAGTTGAAGTGCAGCTGTGCATAAATGTCATACAAGATCGTAAAACCATGAGGTAGGTGAGGCCCATATTTTGAAATTATGGTAATCTAGACCGGTGAATTGGCAATGTGTGGATTTTGCATTTACAAGTTGACCCCTCGATGCCATGCCCAAGCAAAGGGCAATGAGCCAATAAACATTGTTACAAATAAATTTTTAAATGAATTTGCAAGAGAGTAGAACATGTATAAGTCAAAGATTACTTCTTGCACATCATTACACGAACCAAATTACTTTCCCCATTTCGGACCTACTGCAGAACTACTGCATATAAAACTAATTTTCACAGGACAAGAAAGCACCCACTAACCAGAAAAATTGTTTCCAAATTGGCGTTCAACACCTTCAACTGCTGCTGCGATGGCACTTCCCTGTTCTGCAGCTTTCTCCATTCTTGTTATGGCATCATAGAGGCATTTTGTGATATCCAACATTGCTATAACTTCACCATTTTCAACAACAGGAAGGTGGCGGAATTTCCCTATAAAAACATATAAATCAGCAAAAAATGAATAACTAAAATGTAAAGGGTAGCAATTATATGCTTTGTAAAGTAAAATTCAGAAAGGTTCTCAACATCTATGAAGGCCATCATAATTACTTGCTAAAACAGGCCAGTTTTTTCAAAATACTTATACTTCTTCAATGTGTAACACATTACCCTATGCCACCCAAATTTAAATTCAAAACAAAATTTACTCATGAGCATTGAGCATACGTGCATAACAAGCACTCAAGAAACAGGATATAGAAAAAGCAACCTTGAACCATCTTCTGCAAAGCATCAATAGCCAAAGTATCAGAGCTCACAAAAATGGGATTTCTGGTCATCACTTTTGAAATTACTGTCTGGTCTGGTCTCAATTCTTCGGCTATCACCCTGGTTGCTATATCCTGTGCAAACGAAACGATCAATAATATTGGGGCAAATTCCTCATAAATAATTTAAGTCCCAGAATGATCAACTCCATGACAATATATAATAAATTAATCGTATTAGCATAAGAAAAACAACATCCATGAATTCTGCTCCAAGATTTGACTTAGGAAAACATATAAAAACAAAGAAACAATATCATGAAATAAAAGAATAAGAAATGTGCAGATATTTGGTGAATGCCTTATCAGTGACAATTCCTGAAAGTAAAGCATTGGCATCAGTCAGCAGGACAGCATCAACACGCCTAGCAGCCATCCTCCTACAGGCATCTGAAACAGTGGTTCCCTCAGGAATTGTAAGTGCCTTAGACAACCTGAGTTTCTTGACAGTTCTCTCCACAACTGACCTACAGGTGCATTGCCATAATCAAGCATAGTTGATGTTGATCGTACAATTCCAATCAAGTTCAAGAATATCATTGCGCGTATAAACATAAAGAAAACCAAATATGTATGCACTGAAAGCAATTCAATGTATTAGATAAAAACACACAAGAACTAAAGACTCAATAATGTGACTCACTAGAAATAAAGTTCATACTTGCAGTTATTTAACGATGCAAACACAGCACAATTAAAATGTGATGGATGCACATGACAGCATTGAATGACAACAAGAAAACATGTATTATGATGCAGAGAAAGGTACTGAAGACAATTAGCACGTCCCCAAACAAGCTAATTCCTATTAGTATGAACATCTAAAAGATCCTATCTTCATTTCTACATTCAGTCAAAGTCTGGGTAGGACATCTCACGCAGATACCGTCACTTACAATTATCCAGGCAAAGTTATAGTATTAGAGAATTAATATAAACCAGTATTTGACTTTCCTTTTCCCAGCAGTAAATTAGCAGTGCCTTCCAAACAAGTAAGTTAGCAAAAACAACATTATGCGATTCTTGCCTTCCAATCAGGTAATTTAGAAAAAGCCATAGAATTCGATTCTGAGTATGCATTAGCTACCACGTCTCGTACGGAAAGTTTTTTAGCAAACCTTCCATTCACATACCTACATGCTACCTCATTCTTAAATGAGTGATAAATTTGCACAAACGAAAACATTCCCTACAAATATTCCAATCAATAAAATAGTTCCCCATGCAAAAATCATAACTTCAACCTTCAACTCCCGATATTTTTATCTCCGCAGCATATCAATATCCAAACCAACTAGCAGGAGATACATAAACACAAGTAAAATAGATAGGATAATACTTTTTCTTCGGAGGGTCCGAAGTCTTACGAGTTGGAGGGAGAGGTCGGCTTGGCGCTGCTCCCATTAGCCACGGAGCCATTCTCCGAAGGAGGCGCCGCCGACTTTCTCGAGGAGCTGCGCTTCTGAGACATACTGCTGCGTCTCGAAGGTGGCGGGAGAACCTGACTACTCATTTTCCGCCCTTTTTACAAACTAAAATATATTTTTATGTATATATATATAACGTAAATCCGCTAGATTATCAAACAAAAAGGGGAAAAAATACAACGTAAATCCGCGGAGTTATCAAGCACGATTCAAATTTTCAACAACGGCGAAATCCAAAAATGCAAAAAACGCGGGATTATCAAGCAAGATAAGACGATTCGAACACCGGAGGAAACAAATTTGGAGAGATAATCAGGTCAGGGCGGTCGAATTGACGATCGCCCCTAACCCTATCCTCTATTGTTTCGAATCTTTCGTTCTCCGATGCGAAATTGAGGGAGGCGCAGGGAAGAGGGTATCTATGTTGTTTGTGATATTCAAATGTTTTAATCTGTGATTGTTAAAATTGTAAGAGAAAAAGGCAAAAGAAATAAATTCAATGGTGGCTGATAAACGAAAATTGAAAATTTACATATTCAGACTACTATTGGATTTGTTTATTAATATTTGTGGCTGTTGACTGTTGAGCGTTGAGTGTGGGGGCGCTCTTGCCCTCTTCACCCTTCTTGCTAAAATATTCCCCAGTTCTAAAATACTTCTAGTTATTTTCTGGCCTGCTTGGCTTACCCAAAAAAAAAAAAAAATACTTCTAGACTTCTAGTGGCCTTTTTAGAGATAGAAAAAATGTTCCACATTATTTTGGATATTTTTATGAAAATTTTTCAGTATTACTCCTTTATTCCTTAATAATGTTCATTCTCTCCACCTTAGTAAGTGGAAGAGATAGAAATGAAAGATTGTGCGATAATAATTATATTTTTCAATTTGTATAAATTTTTTTTTTTTTTTGATTTACAACCAATCAAGGAAAGAAACGCTACTCCCGCATGAACCACGTGCCAGATGCATCAGCTGCAAGGAAGGGCTTAACGGAATCTAGAGGAAAGCCCAAGTGGTAAATAAACTTTCTTCATCGGCCCCAAGCCTTCACAAGGCAATCAGCTACCCCATTCCCTTCTCTCGGAATGTGCTCAATATGACATATATGAAAGTCTCTTCGAAGGTCATTAATTTGCATAATGATAGGTTGAAGCCAATGATGTGTAGCCTGCGTGGCATCAACCAACCGAATAGCTTCCTTTGAATCAGATTTGCACAAAATATCTTTAATGCCATAATCCTTAGCGAGTTGAAGACCCCAGCGGATGCCCATTACCTCATGAAGAATATATACAGACAGTGGCGGATCCAGGAATTATTTTCAGTGGTAGCACAAATAATAATTAAAATATAAAATAAAATATAATAAAATTTAAGAAGCAAAATACCTCTTACAATTGTTCTCTACGTTGTTTCATACTTTAGAACATATTAATAACAGCTTCTTACAATTGTTCTCTACGTTGTTTCATACTTTGGAACCTATTAATAATAGCTTCATTGGTAAATTGAGGAGCGCTTCTTTTCCTATAGCACAAACTAGAGAATCACTCAAAAAATCATCACCCATCCGATTTCGCAAATCTGACTTGACAAGCTTCATCGCAGAAATACATCTTTCCACCGTAGCAGTTGCAACCGGCAAAACCAAAGCCAACATTAACAATTGTTAATCGATACACATATGGGTAAGAAATATGCTTGCGCGTTTCCACCATCAATCTAGCAAAGTCGGAGATACTATCCAAATTAGCAAATCTTTCATCTCGATGCATAGTTTCATACTTCCTCCGTTTTTTAAAGATAGCTACAGACCCACTCAGCACGCAGTCCAATGCATATTTTAAACTATTAATAATTCAAATTCGGTACATTTAAAAATTCTAAAATTTCGATATTTAAAATCTACAAGACGAGACGAATCTAACAAGATCACACTTGGCTATATTTTAACTTGTATAACCATGAGAAAACTTTAAGTCAAAGTATATAAGTGAACAATACTCATTAGTCAACAGTAGCTAACAAAAAAAACGGAGGGAGTAATAGATATCAAGTTCACGCTCTAAAGAATTCCTTTCCATATCATTGAAATCATGTGGATAAAACTTGCTCAACTCCACCAACTTTAAAGCATCAAACATAGAAAATGAAGCATGTGGACTGAAAGTTGCCATATTAGTAAGCAATTCAGTACTTACCTCAGTAAATCGATCACCAAACTCTTGAATTTGCATATCCAAAACAGTGTTGAAAATATCAACTTCAAAATGATGTTGATTGGTAATGTTGGCTCTTCGATTTCTTGACGTAACATAGCATTCCTCCATATTTAAAACTTCAAGATTATGTTCCTTACAAAATGAATTTGTTTTCTCCAAAATCTGACCAAATTCATTTTCTCTGAACTTCTGCAAGGCTTGTTTGGTTCCTCGAATCAATGAGACGGCTTCTACAATATCTCGATCTTTCCTTTGAAGAGCTCGTGATAAAACCTTCGTGAGCCCTAGAATGTGCAACATCAATTGTAGATATAATCCAAATTCATAAGAGGAAAAATACTCAAGAATACCATGTGCTTGACGCCGACTCAAACTATTATCACCATCCTTCTCAACATATTTGAGCACCATGATAACTTCTGGAAATAAATCAATCAAACATTGCATTGTTTTATGATGAGAACCCCACCGTGTATCGCCTGCACGAATGAGAGAAAGCTCTTGGTTTAATCCTCTTCCAGTTTCAACCTCACATTTGCTAATAGCTTCTTGCACTCTATCTTTGTAACCTTCTCGAATCATATCTTTTCGTTTGCAAGAAGAAGAAACCACATTCATCATTGTTCCAAGCATATCAAAAAAGTTCCCAACACCATTGTGGTTCTTTGCCACCGCCACAACAACTAATTGAAGTTGATGGGCAAAACAATGAATATAATATGCCGAACTGTTCTCTTTCAAGATTAAAGCTTTCAAGCCATTGAACTCCCCACGCATATTGCTTGCTCCATCATAACCTTGACCTCTTATCTATTTCAATTAAAAGTTAAGATAAAGTTAAATAAAGATTCAATTATAATATAAAAGACAAACTAAACAATAAATAAATAAGCATAAATAATGTACCTGTTTCAAACTCACTCCATGTTTAGTAAATAAAGATTCAACCGCGGATTTGAGAGTCAAAGATGCTGTCTCCATCACATGAACAACACCAACAAACCTTTCCTTGACAAGACCATGCACATCAACATATCTCAAAACCACAGCCATTTGTTCCTTTTTTGACACATCACTTGACTCATCAACTAACAAAGCAAATACATCCTTACCAATTTCTTGAAAAATGGACTTGAGTATCTCACTTGCAAAACAACTAAGAATATCCTTCTGAATAGATGGAGACACCATTTGATTATTCCCCGGAGCATTCCGTAATATGACATTACGGATATTTTCATTAGCACTTCCAAGAAAGTTTAATGCTTCAATGAAAAGACCCCTGGAAATGGAATGCTCTGACTCATCATGACCACGGAATGGTAATGCATTTTTTGCCAAAAATCTACAAGTATCAATTGAAGCATTTAATCTAATCCGGTACTCTTTCTTCGCCATTTCACTTTGCTTATGAAAGGCAACAGCAATGGATTGCTTTTGTTTCATTAAATTTTCACATTTTTTATGTGCTTTGTTGTGAAGACTTGAAACATCACCCACGTAGACATTTAGTCTATCCTTTTTGCTCCAACTATCAAATCCTTCCGTAACAAAAGCATCTCCTCCACCTTGTTTCCCAACATCATCTCTAAATAAGTAACAACACAAACAAAAAACCTTGTCCGCTTTTATGCTATACTCTAACCAATGAAATTCATCAAACCAAGCCGGAACAAAACGTCTTACCTTACTTCCTATTGCTCTAGTAGGAAACACATGTCCACGTGGTTGAAAAGGTCCCCTTTGCCAATATAATCGTCTTATTTCTTCTCTTTGATTAGGATCATATTCCAAGATTCTTGGTCTATCCGCAGGATCCCAAGGAAGATCTTTTAAATCAATTATTTTTGGCAATGATGGAGCTGGGGAGGTCGATTTTGTATTAAACCCACTTCCACTTGCAGAACCGGATGGAATGTTTCTCTTCAAGAATCTTTCCATAGATACCTGCATTTATATTGTTTAAAACTTGCTAATTAGATTAATGATAATATATAATTTAAAAGCAAACAAAAATCCCCTTCTCTTGACATCTTCTTTTATATCAAGTAAATTAATTAATCTCAGCCCCAATATACAAAACAAGGAATTTCTAATACACAAATTAATTAACTAATTGAACTTAATCTCAATACACAACAAATTAACTAGTTTATTAATTAATTTCTAAGTTACCACTCTCCTATTTATATCCGAAACAGGGGACAACAGGGACAGGGATAATGGGGACATATATTGTTCACTTGATTTAAATATAATACAAACTACAAACTTACAGATCCACAAAGCATAAAGACCCACAAAAGAGCTACTCATTTGTCTTTACCCTACCTTTTATTAAAGTAATATTTTATAATATGGCATTTCCCACTAGAGTGGAGCTAGCAGCAAATTCAAAATCAATTTGTAAACTAGCAGCAAACTTACAGTGGGCGAATGACTGAAGATAGAAAGTGGCAGTGGGTGAATCCGGTTACACAGGGAGGGAGACGCCACGGGAGTTTTAATTCATGGGTGAAAATCTGGTTGGATAGGGAGATGACGGGAAGAAAACCTGTGAGGCGAAAGCAGGCGCGGACGTTGACTACGTTCAGGCGGAGATTGGAGACTGGAGGTCGGAGATGGAGTGCAGACAGCGGCTGGATTTTTGTTGAAAAACGAGAGAGCAAAGAGGTGCGCGCTGATTTTTTAATTTTTGAACCCTAGAAATTCACAATTTCCTACGGATTCTCAATTTACTTTTAGGGCTTTTCAATTTGGTAACATAAATATGTAGTACACTTTTTTACCTAAAAATTTACTTTTAGGGTTTCCCAATTTGGTAAGTGGTAGCACAATAAAATTTGAGTGGTTGCACTAAACTAACTATATATATTTTTTACCTTACAAAATTAATTTGAGTGGTTTCCCGTGCCACCACACCTTTGAACGTCCGTCCGCCCCTGTATACAGACCCCAAAAAACCCGTTACTCCTCTCAACCATCCACCAGTTTGATCACGCAATACGGCTCCGTATCCCGCACGACCCCTTGAGCCGAGAAAGGATCCGTCAGTGTGGAGAAAAGTTCCAATCCATTTTCCCATGTTCCAACAACTAAGTCTCGGCTGACATGGAGCAATCATAGGCTGGGGTGAAGCAATGGCTAAGGTGTCTGCTAGGTGAGTGACCTGCCTGATGATGCTGTGGTGTGAGGTAGGAATGGGCCGATTGTGGGGCGGGGAGTAGAATCCACATCCCCAAAATCGTTAGCATATTTAGTCCCCAAAACTGGCTAGTTTCCCGTCGGGGATCCCCATCGGGTATCATAATTTCCCCGATCCCCATTGAGGATCTTATCGGGGATTTACTTATAAGCTAATTTTCTTTTTTTCGGTAATTGGGAGAACCAAATTCATATTATTTAAGTCAACTTTCAATTTCATAAATTATAATATTAAAACACACAAATGTATTGTTTAATAATAAACGATAATCCACATCAAAATTTAATGTGTTTCTTATATATAATCAACCCATCAAATAAATGACTATTAGTAATTATTTTTTATTTTGCGAAGCCAAAAGGCCAAATAAATGGGTGGAGGAAGTCCATGCTATATAAATTAAAGAGGGTAAGGGAAAGGATAGGGGCCGAGGCGCCGAGTGGGGAATCCAACCCTCAATCATAAGAGTAAGAGTTAGTGACATAACGACTATGTCAAATTCTCATCCATTTTATAATTATTTTAGATTGGATTTGTAAAATTTATAAAGTACTATAATGTATAAAACATTACCTATAATATATAAAATATATAATAAATAATATATTAAATATATCGGGGATGGGCCGGGGCGGGGACTACTTCCCCCATCCCCATCCCCGTCCCCAAAAGAATCCCCGAAAAAAATCCACAATCCCCGGCCCATCCCCGATAATCCTCCCCAAAACCGTACTGAAAATTCGGTCTTCGCCATTGGGTATGGGCTTTTTTGCCATCCCTAGTGTGAGGATGATTGACTTTTGAAAACCCTCCTGTTGCGTTCATTCCATACAACCCATAATGCAGCCATAAACTTCAAACCATAAATTTCAAACATGCCTTGTAACCAAAGACGGATGCTAGGTCTATCTATGGTTTGCAGGTTTGAAGGAATATCCATCCCAATATCTATCCATATGGAAGCCGCCCAGGCAGAAAAATATACAGTGGCACCAATCCTCAATATCAATGCCGCATATATTGCATAATGGGGAAGTAGCCATACTACGGTGATATCGGAGTTGGTTGCAAGGAAGAGCCGAGTTCGCCAATGGCCACAGAAAAACACATATTTTCTCTGGAAACTTAGATGACCAAAGCCACTTCCAGCTTCCCTCGTCAATTGAGTTTCTGACAAGGTATCTGTAGGCCAATTTTGTATAATATTTGTTAGAAAGACAATTTAAAAAAAAAATTAAAAAGAAAAAGAACGGAGGGAGTACTTCCATGTATTGCCTTTTATTTTATGGGTAATTGGAAATCGTTTTCCTATTTGGACACAATTTTTTGCTAAATACACCAAAGTAAAAATTAGAATACCCATAATATCCTTACTAAATTAGAAATAAGAAAGAAAATTCACCCCAACACTACGACCTTGAAATCATAAAGCTTTAAAGTTGAAATCTTCCCAATAAATAGCTTGGGAAGGGTATAGGAAGTAAAAATATACTCCCTCTATCCCGCCAAAAATGTTCCATTTTGACTTTTGATACTGTTCATTGATCAACTTTGACCTAATGTTATAGCAATTATATAAGAAAATAATATAGTCAAGTTTGGTCTCAATAGATTCGTCTAATCATGTAGTTTTAAAATATATATTTTACATAATTTTTACATATGTACATTTTAAGATATTAAGTGTTAATCAAATGCATTGGACGACATATCCAAAAGTTTTGAAACATAAATAATGGGACAGAGGGAGTACTTCGTAGAAACCTCAATTTTCATGCATTTGCTTTGAAATATGTGTTCAGCTCTGCATTTCCAGAGGGGGGGGGGGGGGGGTTTGTTCTGCCTTGAGTTTCTAAAGATGGTGTAGATGATCGGTTGCTGGCGGCCAAACGGCTCCATCACCTTAGACTACCATTATCCATGACCATCTCATTATTTTATTAATTTATCTCTCATCCAATTCATCAATATTCATCCCAACCCAACCAATCAAATTTTATATATTTTATCAATAACCACTCAATCATCCAACCACAACACTATATATAATTATTTTAAAATTTAAAATAGGTTAAATATATTAAAATTAATATATTATATATTTAATAAAAATATAGCAAGAGTTGTCTCTATTTTTTTTTTGGTAAACATTGACACCTACGTGTCGGCAAAGGTGTGTGGGAGCCCAAGCCACACAAATTACAAAGGGGATGAAGTGGAGGGATAGGGGCCGGGTGGGAATTGAACCCCCAACCTATGGTTGGAAGGCATGGGACATGACCGCTTGAGCCAAGTCCCATTCCCAAGAGTTGTCTCTATTTGTAAAGATAAAAAATTATAAAATTTGACATATTTTAAAATTATATTTATTTATTTATATAAAAGATATAATCGATTTATTAGATAAATTTAAATGAATAACTTTGACCAATGAAATAGAGACAAATGTCTCTATCCCATTGGCCCAAACAAAAGAGACCAAATGGTGTTAGGATTGGGGGTGGCCGACCACCAACATCCAACCATCTTCATTTTAATTTTATTTTTGTTTTATTTTTTTAAATTAATGCTTATGTGGAGGTTGGGTCTTATGTTGTGGGATCATTGATATAGCTAGTCTTAGGAAACATAGGGCCGAACGAGGTGACAAAAACCTTCCCCTATCCTTTGAAACCAATACATTATATTTTTTTTTTGGGAGCAATACATTACATTTTGGAACCGCAAGAATAAACCAATAAAAATCTAATCTATCTACATTTTTAAATTGGTGAATCAAAACTACACCAAAAGATTAAAACTTCCCATGGAGACGAGATATTGGGGCTTATATTTTATCCATTGGAGTGCTTTCTTTTTAGGGTATGTTTTACATGCAGAGAATCAGAAAGGTCCTTTTCAAGTTTTAATTTGGTCATTTAGAATCTGGGTTCAAGTTGATTCTATTTTGCCTCTTCCTCAGAGAAAGACGATGAAACAATTCACAATCATGGTCCTTGCGGATCGCATAATACATATAGTATGAAAAAAAACTCAGTTGCAAGCTGGAGTTGTAGGAAGTAACTTATTTTTAATATTACAAGAAGTAGCTTCTAAAAAGAATCTCTCAAAAGCTAATGTACATAACTGAGGTTTTGTTTTGAAATAAAAGTTAAAGCTATTAAAAGCTCCAAAAAGCTGCATGCATACCAGACTCTTAGACCACCATTGCCATGTGGAAAGGAATTGCGGGTTTTGGTAGAGATGAAGTTTTTTTGCGGGTGTGAGTGAATAAATTTTATGTTGTACTTCTTAGCAAAATTTATGGTGACGTAGGAATTGATTTCTTATATGATATGATAAAGTGTATTTGTAACATTTCTTTACAAGATGGGCGTACATAGGGATCCTTAATTATTATGATGTGTATTTAGAATTTAGGTGTATTTGGTAAAAATCTTTTTTTTTTTTTTTAACATTGACACTCGAAATTAGCCCCGAACCCACTAAACCAGGGACGCCTCTGCCCTTTTGAGTTTTGACGGCAAAACTAACGGAATGAGTAACGGAGTTACGAGAGAATACCTCGTTGGTGATGTAATTAAGCTTTAATTTAACGCCCTCCAACTGCAGCAATTAATGCGTCAGTCCATTGATCTTGATTTCTTGATTATTTAAATTCTATTATGCATGTAAACAAAACATGTGAATGTCTAGTGTTCAACATCCATGTTCATGCCTTGATCATAAGGTTAGACATGTGAAAGTCTTGAAATGTATATGCCTTGATTATGAGGTTAGTAAATAGTGAGAGGATAAAAAAGTTTATAAATAGCCTATGTAATGTATTGAGAAGTTAAGTTAGAAAAATTTTATGCAAGCTTAATACTTGTTTCATTTCATAGCCATAATTATTACACTTTATCCATTTTATTATCCCACCTTTAAACTTCCTTTCTTTCACCATTTAATCCCAATTTCCATTACAATACTTCCACTATAAACACAAGCTAATAAGCCATATTCCATTTTATTGTACACATACATAAATAAAAATAGTTATTTCTATAACACGTTATCAGCACGAGGAGACTCTGTCCAGATTATCATTTGAGGTATAATCTCTTATTTCTAAACTTTCAATAAGATTATGGCTAATCTTGCAAAGCAGGAATTTGCTCCCTTAACCGTTGAAGGAAGCAATTATATGTCCTGGGCCCGAGATGTAAAAATGCATCTTACTTCAATGGGTCTGGAAGATACTATTGCTGAAGGCAAAAATCCCAGCCATCAAAATCAGGCAAAAGCCATGATTTTCTTGTGCCATCATATCGAAGAGGCACTTAAAATGGAGTACGTGACTGTGGAATCCCCACTGGCATTGTGGGAAAAGCTGAAAGAAAGATATGATAATCTTAAAAAGACGGTGCTTCCAAAAGCCCTTGATGACTGGACAAACCTGAGACTTCAGGACTTCAAAACAGTCCGGGAATATAATTCCGCTGTGTTCAAAATTACGGCCCAATTGCAATTATGTGGGCAAAAGATATCTGAAGCAGAAATGCTTGAAAAAACGTATTCTACGTTTCATGCTAAAAACTCAGTATTGAGTGAGACATACCGTCAAAAAGGTTTTCAGAGATATTCTGATCTTATCACCTGCTTATTATTGGCTGAACAAAACAGCCTATTGTTGTTGAGAAATCATGAATCTAGGCCCGCAGGTGCAAAACCGTTCCCTGAGGTGAACGCGGCTCAATCATCGAAATACGTGCGTGATCGTGGGCACTTTAAAAATCAAAATGATGATCGTGGCCAAAATCGGTATCACAATCGAGGCAGAGGTGAATCATCTCGTCAAAATAATTATCGAAATAAGCCTCGATTTGAGCAAAATCGCAGATATGATACCAGAAGGCCTTACAAACCACAACAAAGAAATTATACAAGAAAGCATAAACAAAATGATGAAATTTGTGATCGTTGTGGAATTAAAGGCCATATGGCTCAAACATGCCACACAGCTAAACACTTAGCTGAACTGTATCAGGCCTCGAAACGAAAAGAAAGACCAGGTGTTGAAGCACACCATAATGCCCACGATGATACTTATGATGATATATTAAATGATAATATCACGCACCTGGAAGCTGATGATTTTGTTGAGCCGGATACTGTTACCAAATAATATATTATATAGCTATATATATATATTTTGTACTTATCTTTTATAATTCCTGTTTAATATAAATAATGATATCTTGTACTTCCCTTTTATTATCCATGTATAATATAAATATGCTTTTGCATTAATAATATTTATATTGTTGATGTTTAATAACATTCTTATATTCTTGTAAAGAAATGGATGCTGGAAATTCAAAAGTCGGAGATGATATCTGCCTCATTGACAGTGCAACAACGCATAGCATTTTGAAAAGCAAAAGCTATTTCTCCAATTTAAAATTGGAAAAGACCGCAGTGAAAACTATAAGCGGTAATGCAAAATGCATTGAAGGCTCCGGTAGAGCTGTTATATTTCTCCCTGAAGGGACAAAAATGGCAATTGAAAATGCCTTGTTCTCACGCAAAGCTCGAAGAAATTTACTGAGCTTCAATGATATTCGAAAAAATGGATATCACATTGAAACTTCAAAAGAGGCAGATCACGAGTATCTTTTGATAACTCGAATTGAAAATGGCAAAAAATTTGTGAATGAAAAATTGCCATGTTGCTCCTCTGGCTTATACTATACAAAAATATGTGCCGCAGAAATACATAACCTAGTAGGCTTGAAAGCTACTAGTGAATTTATTACCTGGCACGATAGACTTGGGCATCCTGGCAGTATAATGCTGAGGCGAATTATTGAAAATTCAAATGGCCATACATTGAAAAGGCAAATGATATTGAACCCAAATGAGTTCAATTGTGCAGCCTGTTCACAAGGGAAATTGATAACCAGACCATCTCCAGTAAAAGTGGGAATTGAATCCCCTACATTCCTAGAAAGAATTCAAGGCGATATATGTGGACCTATTGATCCACCGTGTGGACCTTTCAAGTACCTTATGGTATTAATTGATGCGTCATCACGCTGGTCACACGTTTGTTTATTATCAACTCGCAATTTGGCATTCGCAAGATTACTTGCACAAATTATAAAATTGCGAGCACAGTTTCCAGATCATCCGATAAAGAAAATACGCCTTGATAATGCTGGAGAATATACATCACATGCATTTGATGATTTCTGCATGTCGATTGGAATTACTGTTGAACATCCTGTGCCTCATGTGCACACGCAAAATGGTCTGGCAGAATCATTTATTAAGCGATTGCAATTAATTGCAAGACCCTTGTTAATGAAATCAAAACTCCATGTTTCTGCTTGGGGACATGCTATATTGCATGCAGCCGCACTTGTGAAAATAAGGCCGACAAGCTATCATAGCTACTCCCCTACACAAATTGTGTTTGGAAAGGAGCCCAATATATCCCACTTGCGAATTTTTGGGTGTGCGGTTTATGTACCGATTGCGCCACCACAACGCACAAAAATGGGACCTCAAAGAAGGTTGGGCATATATGTCGGGTATGAATCACCCTCGATTATTAAATATCTTGAGCAAAAAACGGGTGATTTATTTACTGCAAGATTTGCAGACTGTCACTTTGATGAAACTCAATTCCCGACATTAGGGGGAGGAAATGATCAACTGAAAAAGGAAATATCTTGGCAAAGTCCATTTGATTTCCTTGATCCTCGTACAAGGCAATGCGAACTTGAAGTTCAAAGAATTGTGCATTTGCAGGGAATTGCAAATCAATTACCCGATGCTTTTAATGATGCTGCTAAAGTCACAAAATCGTATATAAATGATGCAGCAAATGCACCAGCCAATATAAATGTCCCAGAAGGGCAAATTCCAAGTGCAAATGAACCTACTGCACGCCTGAAGCGTGGTAGGCCTTTGGGTTCCAAGGATAAAAATCCACGAAAGAAGAAAATTATCCATATGGGTGATAAATCAATCACAGATGATACTCCCGAAGGAGAAATTGATTCAACCCCCGAAAAGGTTGAACCTGAAAATATTCACACAGAAGAAAATGAAGTTATTGAAACTTCTTTCAATTATATCAATACTGGGAAATGTTGGAACCGAAAAGAAACAAACGTTGATAATGCCTTTGCATACAACGTTGCACTCGATGTAATGGAAAATAACGAGGATCCTGAACCAAGATCAGTTGAAGAATGTCGGAAAAGAAATGATTGGCCAAAATGGAAAGATGCGATTCAGTCTGAACTAGATTCACTGAATAAACGAAAAGTATTCGGCCCTATTGTCCAAACACCAAAAAATGTGAAGCCTGTTGGCTACAGATGGGTGTTTGTGAGAAAAAGAAATGAAAATAATGAAATTGTCAAATATAAGGCAAGGCTTGTAGCCCAAGGTTTTTCACAACGACCGGGAATTGATTTTGAGGAAACATATTCCCAAGTTATGGATGGAATAACATTCAGGTATCTAATGAGTCTAGCAGTACGAGAAAATCTCGAAATGAGGCTGATGGATGTTGTTACTGCATATTTATATGGCTCATTGGAAAATGATATTTATATGAAAATACCTGAAGGGTTTAAATTACCTGAGTCTTGCAACTCAAAACCCAGAGAAAATTATTCCATCAAACTGCAAAAATCGTTGTATGGGCTCAAGCAATCTGGCCGAATGTGGTACAACCGCCTCAGTGAAAGTTTGATAAAGGAATGCTATACAAATGACCCGATCAGCCCTTGTGTATTTATAAAGAAAAATGGGTCAGAATTTGTGATCGTCGCAGTCTATGTTGACGATTTAAATCTAATTGGAACTTCTGAAGAGTTGAAAAAGGCGGTCGAATATCTGAAAAAGGAGTTTGAAATCAAAGATTTCGGGAAAACGAAATTTTGCCTTGGCCTACAAATTGAGCATTTGGAAATGGGCATATTTGTTCATCAATCAGCTTATACCCAAAAGGTATTAAAGCAATTTCGAATGGATTATGCTCATCCGCTAAATAATCCAATGGTCGTTCGGGCACTTGATCCTGCAAAGGATCCATTTAGGCCAAAAGAAGATAATGAAGAGCAACTTGGCCCAGAAATCCCATATTTAAGCGCAATTGGTGCGTTAATGTATCTTGCAAACAGCACGCGACCTGATATCGCGTTTGCAGTCAATCTACTCGCAAGATTCAGCTCTTGCCCTACTCAACGACATTGGAAAGGCATAAAGCATGTTTTTCGCTATCTCCAAGGAACAATTGATCTTGGGTTATTTTACCCAAAAGACTCTCGACATGAGTTAATTGGCTATGCCGATGCAGGTTATTTATCAGACCCACACAAAGCCAAATCTCAAACAGGCTATATCTTCACGTGTGGTGGAACTGCTATCTCTTGGAGGTCAATGAAGCAGACTCTAACTGCTACTTCTTCTAATCATGCCGAAATATTAGCAATCCATGAAGCAAGTCGAGAATGTGTTTGGTTGAGGTTAATGACTCAACATATATTGAAGAGTTGTGGTTTAATCATTGAACCACAAATGCCCCCAACAATTTTATTTGAAGATAATTCGGCTTGTGTAGCCCAGTTGAAAGGGGGTTATATCAAAGGAGATAGAACGAAGCATATTTCACCAAAATTCTTCTACACTCATGATCTTCAAAAGAATGGTGAAGTCGATGTGCAACAAATTCGATCAGAAAATAATTTAGCGGATCTATTTACCAAGGCATTGCCGACTGCAACATTCGAGAAGCTCGTGAAGAAAATTGGAATGCGGCAGCTTCGAGATTTAAAATGATGTCCAAATCAGGGGGAGCATCTGATACAAGAATACTGTACTCTTTTTCCTTCACTTGGATTTTTTCCCACTGAGTTTTTTCCAAGTAAGGTTTTAACGAGGCATATTCTTCGTATTGACGACATTCAAGGGGGAGTATTATGCATGTAAACAAAACATGTGAATGTCTAGTGTTCAACATCCATGTTCATGCCTTGATCATAAGGTTAGACATGTGAAAGTCTTGAAATGTATATGCCTTGATTATGAGGTTAGTAAATAGTGAGAGGATAAAAAAGTTTATAAATAGCCTATGTAATGTATTGAGAAGTTAAGTTAGAAAAATTTTATGCAAGCTTAATACTTGTTTCATTTCATAGCCATAATTATTACACTTTATCCATTTTATTATCCCACCTTTAAACTTCCTTTCTTTCACCATTTAATCCCAATTTCCATTACAATACTTCCACTATAAACACAAGCTAATAAGCCATATTCCATTTTATTGTACACATACATAAATAAAAATAGTTATTTCTATAACAAATTCCAATTATTTGAGTTTAGTCAATCATCAACTCCTTTGATTTGTAGAGTTTTGTTAGTGTTTGTTCTCTTTGCCGGAACTTTTATTAGTGTTTATTCAATTTTTTTTTTAAACCTTTTGTTTGTATGTCGATTACTCGATTTAATTAATTTTTTCTGTATATGTATTAAAAATTCATACTATAAAATTGTTTGCATCCTAATTTCAAAGTAAACTTATTTTTATCTTTGTAACTTCATATGTAGTAGAAAAAAGAGAATGAAAACTTACCGAGACTAAAATTTCAATCCAATTAAAATTGAAAGTTATAATTATTGAATGAATCACTTTGTAATTGTTGTGGAATTAACTCTCACTAACCTGTAAAGACTATTAAGTAGGAAAAAAAAATAAAAAATCAAGCATCGATTTTTATTTACTCTTGAAGTCGATTTATCTTATGAAAATGTCATGTGCATTGAGTTAGTATGTTGTGGCTTGCTTCTTTTTTCTTTTTAACTTGTTATAATTTTGGCTTTTAATTTGTATTTTAGTTCTAGAAGACATCCAAATTCCAAAACAGTGTTAGCCTGTTTCCTTCATCTCCCAATACCCAATTCACTGATTTCCAACCACCTTTTACCCATGATTATTCCTGGTTTTTTTCTTTAAAAAAACAATATTAATCATTTTTTTTGTTTTAAAAATAACAGTGTATAAAAAAAATATAAAAAAAAAGGGAAAAGAAAACCAGTGTTAGGGTGTTAGCTGATTGATTACAATAGCGCCCAGAAATTTAACATCATTAAATTGAAATTGAATAAGGGACTATAAAATATATTTATTTTGGAATTTAAGCAGATTGGACAACATGGGTTCTATGGTGTAGTGGTTAGCACTCTGGACTTTGAATCCAGCGACCTGGGTTCGACTCCCGGTAGGACCTTTTATTTTTGTTTTCAGCTTATTCTGTCCCCTCGGCCCTCTCCATTTTTTTTCTTTTAGTGAAGTACTACCTCCGACGTTTTTGTGAATATAAAACATTTGGCTTTTTTGTACTACTCATTGTTCAACTTTGATTCACGTTTAAACAATAGTTATAGAAGAAAAAACATAGTCAAGTGAGATATTGTTAGAATCGTCTGATCTTGTAGTGTTATAATATCAAATTTTTATAATTTTTACTTATACACAACGTAAGTTATTAACTGTTAAAAATGTACATTGGATTACGTGCGCAGGCTGAGTGTTGTATTTTCTTGAGAACAGAGGAAGTACTACATTTTATTAGGGCAAACTCTTACAGGAAAACATCTCAACTATTTTATGTGATTGTCTTTTTTCTTTTTGGGGGGGGGGGGGGGGGTGGATTGAAAAGTGTAATTCTTCTACGATTTTCCTCACAAAATTTGAAAAGCAAGAATACAGTAATATACAGTACGTATTAGTTTATCAACAATTTATAATATTTCCAATTTAATATTTTTTAAATTTAACTAGTACTAGTGCTTACTATAGTAACATTTCTAAATTTTTTCACTTATTACAAATTATTAGCCAGTTAGCCTCACCACTCAAGGTGGATCAACTCTTATAGTCCAAGAACATCATGCCGAATCAATTCTTTAGTTGGACAAATTTTAAATTTGCTACCAAATCTGCTTTGGGAGAGGCAACCCTTCAATGTCCACCCGATCCTCGAGGATTAGTCTTGGATCCAATGAGACCTGGAGATACGCTGGTATTCACCTAAAAAAAATTGCTGCCAAATCTATTTATCCCTATCTTTTGCAAGATAATCAACACACCTATTCCTTTCTTACCAAATAATCTATTTTTTCATATTTTTGCAAGATAAGTACACATGTATTGCTTTCTTACCAAGTAGTATAACATAATAATTTCATGTGATCACATCTTATAATGTTGAGTTTAAACTCATGCATTAACTTCCAAAAAAATGGGCTCATCAAATTCAACTTTTTCACAAGTGAATATTTGAATGATTAATTTTCACCTCCAAATCACACAACATTTAGGAGACTGCATGCCCTCTTTTGTGCACTTAAGAAACATGCTTTTATTCGGAATCACAAGTGAAGAGAATCCCAACTCAAATGTATTATTATAACTCCATCACACATCCATGTAAATAAATAGTTCCATTCCATTATCTGGAATTTTTCTTCTAGATGATAGTACATATGTGGTGTATTCTTGATACATTTATCCTGTTAAATCATCAGCAAGCAAGTCATAGAACACATCTGGCTCCTTATATTCTGACATGAATATTGCCTGAAAACAAACACCATTTTACCCCAGTTAGATCATCCTTAATTCTTTGGCCACAAACATTGCATGAATAATTGTCCAAGCTCACTTGTATAGCTGAAGCAATGTGAATCAGTAGAGATTCCGACCATGGCTTCCCGATGAACTGGAGGCCAATAGGCAAACCAGATTTATTGTACCCAACCTGGGAATTTTACGAATTCCATATTGATGGGCATCCATGTTAGAATCCGAGACAGGGAAAAGTTATTTAGCAGTATAGAGACAGGAACATACAGGAAGCGTAATTGCAGGCAATCCCAAAAAGTTTCCAGCTAGTTGATAATTCATCAATAAAGCTGCACGCCAGCACGTATAGCTTAAACAGTCATACACATTACAAAACTGTGCTTGTGTCGACTTACCTGCATTTTGGTAATCCACCTCGCCTGTTTCTCTAGCGTTGTCTTCTATTGTGTATGCCGTTGTGCTATGAACAAGAAGAAAAATAACATCGGTGAAATTGTTGTTAGGTGAAACTAATAATGTGTTGGGACAAAACAAAACAAACCAAACACAGTTTGTACCCAAGAGTTGGAGTAACGATGACATCTGCTAAAGAAAAGATCTTCGAGTGGAATTCCAGTTGACGTTTCCTGATTAAAGTGCACAGTTTAAAGTTGAAACATATGGTGATTAATATATGCAGTATGCACACAAGATCAGATCAGATCGGATCAGATCATATCAGATCACCTTATTCTTTGTGCATTTAGATACTCGTGACTATTGTAGGAACCAAACATCGAAAGACTCACTCGTGTCTCACACCCAAGCTCTGGTTTGTTCCTGTGGATTTCATACCCTTATATATGGACTCAATAGCTAGTTCTTTATTCAGTGTACGACGCGATTTTACAAGGGGAAAGAAAGCAACAACCGAAACGAGTTTTGAGAATACTTACTTCAGGTAGCCAGAAAAATTACTCCAAGTTTCTGAACCAACTGTTACTAAATGTGCAAAGCGCATGGTCTCCAATTCTGGTACAGTTATATTCACAATCTGCAAATGAAACCGAACCGTTCTATGCAATTATTAACACTCAAAAAATTGCAGGTATCATAAAATATATAATACAAAAAAATGGAGGTGCAACCATCTCTACAATCTACTACAATCTAAAAATTTGCAGACTTACCTCCCAATCATATTTATCAGATAGTTCTTTGACAGCATTGGAACAGCACTTTCTGATGTCTTCGTTACAGTCGTCGAACCACTGAGTCATAAAGGAAGAGAAGAGGACATGAGTCCAATTTGTACATTCAGTTTTGAAAGCAGAAACTGATAATAGTATTTTGTGGTTCACAAACCTTTCCATATTTTGCCATTTTGATGCCAAAAGACTTGTAGTTTGCACATTTCAGCAACGGCAAACCTATCTTGGGCTGATTATGTTCAAAGGGAAATAAATGTGTTAGGTTCTGCAATGCACAGGAACACGGATAATGTTCGAATTAGACATTAAATTCAAGGAAGACTATACAACTAACCATTGCAGCACCAGAGTGATTGGATGAAGTGTCACCACTGATAGCAGCATAACTGGAAAATTGTTCTGTAATTGTTATTACATTTCCAAGTTTTAATAGGCAAGTATTTGTTCATAGAAGAACCAGAAATGATCAAGAAACAGACGCAATGAGTGCATCTTCAATTGTTGCTGCAAGAATTCCAACCACCCCAACAGTGCTGTGTTTGCTTATAAGTCTGCAAATTAAAAATGGCATCTGATGAGTCGAAAAAAACTTAAAACATTAGCGGAAACTTGGCATAACACAAAGAGAACTCGAGCACCCTTCGGTTGGAATACGCGCAAAAGTTGGCTTCAACCCAACCACACCGCAAAGTGCTGCAGGTATTCTTACAGATCCTAAGCAGGTCATGAAAACAGAAACACTTAATGTTTTTAGTTTGAATAACATTTTTTTTTTTTTGAAAATTTCATAATATTAATACCCCCAGCATCAACGCCAAGTGCAACGGGGCACAATCCAGCAGCCACCACAGCAGCGGATCCACCGGAAGAACCTCCTGTGATCTTGTTTATATTGTAAGGATTTTTAGCAGCACTTTATTACCATCAAAAGATAATCAATCAGCAATAAATTAAACAAGGAGTATATGAGGGAAATGCAAGATACAGAGTCGGGAAAACGATACTCATACCCATAGTGAGGATTAATCCCAGAAACTCCTGTCCCAAGCTCATGCATGTTTGTCTTTCCCACAATTATCGCGCCACAGGAGCGAAGGCGGCTAACACAACACGCGTCATTCTTACACCGCCTTACTTTGTGGAGCCACTTTGAACCTCCTACATTAGCCAACTCCAAGATCTCATCAAGGAAATTATAGAACGCAAAATTGTATCGAATCAGTCGATTGTTGCAACATTTATTGAAGTGGCCAAACCTGTTGTTGGATATGGCATACAGTCTATCTCATCTTTAATTGCTACTGGGACGCCATCTAGGATCGACAATGGTTTTCCTGGAAACGAACAAAGCAAGTGTATCGATTACATGATGACACTGCATGGACTCGTGTTTTTGCATTCATTTGCATTGATTGATACACACCTTGCTCAAATCGAGAAGTTGATTCCATCGACTGCTTTAGAATATCATCCACGTTGATGTTAATAAAGAATGACATCTCGACACTATCACGGACAGAAGCTACAAATCGATCTGCTACCTGTAAAGTTGGAAACAAAAGGGGGAGGGATTTTCATTTGGTGCTAAGACATTACATTGATCAAATGTTTGTCCGGATAAGGGATTTGGATTTGATTTGTGCACCTTCTTAGGAGTCGTGTCCCCTGAGGTATAAGCCCGTGCGTAGTCCATTATCGTCCAACGATGGAAACCAACGCGACGAACCTTGAGGTTGAGGTCGCCTTTTGGTGATGGAAGACAATCCACAACCTCTTGGACTTTGTCCAGAGGGGTCGTGTCGGGATCTAGACATTTTTCATCTCCTTTCGCGATTCCTGATGCAACAAATTGTGTTGTAAGAAAGCTATTCTGCATAACTCAAAGCCTGATATAGTTTAGAATGTAATGTGTAATTTATGAATGAATCATTTAGATTTTAGTTTAAGCCAGTGTAATGTAATAAGAGGCAAGAAATACTTCCCAACCTTGATGAGGGTGCAAAGGCACAAAGAGAGGAGATTCTTGAGACACTGCATATGAAAGCAGCTGCAATATGATTCAAAAACAAAAAAAAAAAACCAGATCATCAAAATCTCATTCAAAATGAATATAGTAAGTAGTACATAAACCCTCACTGTGGTTTATTACAATTATATCTTAAAATTTAAAATAGTAAATTTGTTGATAGCCCATTCTTGTGTTCTTTGTGTAATTTCTGGATCGATGAAGCTTACTATTCAAGAATCTAAGGCATGGGGTACATATGTACATACCTGGAGGATTAGGTTGCTCTTCTTCACAAAGTAATTCAATATGCTTCCAATAATGAATGACTCCATTAACCAAGCTGCAATTTTTGCCCAAAAACCAGCTATCCGAGGAACTACAGGTATAGTTCACACATTTTTCAACAACTTATTACCTCAATCCAACAATAATTAATGGATCTAACAGAAAATCACAGTTTGTTGTTGATCCATGGCTGGTAATAACACCATGGAAGACAAATTAAACATCATTGAATTAAACTAACCTTTAATAATATTGGAGGAGAGATAAATTTCATCACTGTTGGGGCCGATATCAATCTCATCAGCAGGCTTGTACACGATTCCTTTAGTTGCAAAAAATTCCATTGATCTCAAAATCCAATTAAAAGATCTACAATATACTCCCAACTAATTTTTGAAAAGTGTGTGTATATATATATATAGGTTTATATGTATGAACAACGTATGCAAATACTTAATATAATAATTAACCACCATGCATTAACCTCATCACACATAATTAAGGGTTGGGTGGTCTAATTAACTCAATCCAAGTATAGGCGTATTAATAATAAAAAAAACTACTATAGATTAAGGTGGCAATAACCGATAGGGAGAGAGGGAGGAAAAATCCACAAAGGCCCAATTGGGGACCCTTTAGTAGTATAGTAGTAGAGGTGATCTTCTCATCACCACACTATATGAGAGTGAGGCAACATCTATGATCTATATCCCCTTATAAACACGGGGAACTTTTTTATTAAAAAAAAAAAAGAAATCTTGATTTTTTTAAAATTAAATTATTGATGAATCAATGATCAACATTTAAATTGGGAAATTTGGCTGTATTATCTGGAAAAAAAAAGGGCTGAATTTATTAGTATAGTCCAACGACCGCATTCTGGTAATCAAAGACAATTCACTACCCCAACTGAACTTCTAGACTTTTTTTCCCTGTGCCTCATGTTGTGCTTTGTACAATTCCTGTCCCAAAAAAGTGTTTCTATTTAAACAGATCATGTTCAAATAGAATAGCTTGAATGAATCATGAATGAGTTGTTGGCGATAAATTTGGCCCAATGCATTGTAATTTGTAATAATGGGGTAAGAAACGATTCATAAAAGGGAGATTCTTGACATGCTGATGGCAGGATTATTTGAATGATATCATAGACTTGATTGTACATATGCATAATTATAATGTATTCTATATTTGATTACACACAGAAAATTGAGTAAACTTATATAGATTCCCATGAGCAACTACGATAGATTCCGAATGTACCAAATAATTATTTATTTTATTAGAACTAAATAATAATAATAATAATAATAATAATACAAATAATAGTAATAATCAATAATGATCAACTCAATTAACTTGAGTGGAGTGTGACTCTAGTAACAATATATGTTCCGGATATCCGGATATATTAAAAAAAATAGTGTAGCTTGAATGGTGGTAAACTGGTAATAAGAGTTTTTTTTTTTTTTTTTTTTTTTTAAAAAGATTGTTTGTGGCACAGCCACAGAAATGAGAAGTTGTGCCAAAATGCGACTTTAAGGAACCATTGCAAGAAATCGAAAAATCGCGTTGGTTAAACACGATTTTGTTGGCGTCCTGATCCAAGCCCCAAAGACCAACCAAAGGTCAGAATCGGAATTCGGTGCTGTCTCCCTTATTTGCTTGCACCTTCAGCCGCTGAAGCATGATCGGCGCTCGTTTCTGCTGTAAAATTCTTGCCGTAAAGCCGGAAAGGAAGCCGTGTTTATTGTAAAAGATCGATTTTTATTTTTATTTTTTTAATTAGTTGGAGCATACATGGGGGATGGAAGGGGGAACAATTCGAGCGGCAGCAGCAAGCCGGAGTGGCTTGAGCAATACGACGTGATTGGGAAAATTGGTGAAGGAACGTATGGACTGGTTTTCTTGGCTAAGATAAAGTCGAATCGCTCCAAATCCATAGCCATCAAGAAGTTCAAGCAGTCAAAGGATGGCGACGGCGTTTCTCCTACCGCCATTCGGGAGATCATGGTGAATTATGATACTCCACTTGGCTGTACGCATGCTTAAGTCGTTTTAGTTATATGCCTTTTCTGAGTAATTCTTATGTGCTGGCGGTTATTAAACATTCTTGGGTTTTGTTTTTTGTTAAGCGCTTGGGAAATAATTCTTTCTTAATCTTGAGTACATGATTTTGGCGGATGTTTGTTATTGGGTTGTGATACAATGGGAATATTAGTTGTCGTGGAAATAGGTTTTAGCTGGATATTGGACTTAATTTTCAAGGGGGGATGCAATGAAAATTTTGGACCTTTTGCTGTCTGTGACATATTTTCGGAAGACATATTTTAGTAGGTTCATCCCGTTTAGGTGGTTGAGTCTCAAAATGAAGATGTACTATGAACTGTGGCAGTTCAGAAATTATCATTCAATTGAGCCTATTATGTCTTAAATGTTTAGCGAGGATGGAATTTAGAACTCCAGCTCTACATGTAACACTATGTTTCTATTTTAATCACAGTTATAGAGAAAGAAGAAACTTTTCTTTATTTAAATTAGTAAATCCATGTATTGGGTGGCATGAGTGTAAGCTGGGTACTTTTCTCCCATTATTAGCTTGATGATAGACCACTTCACTACAGTATAGAGAGGCAAAGGTGATTTGTTGGTTTCTGTTTTGGCTTCTAGTCAGGGATAGAACAAGTTTTTTAGGGCACCTTTTTAGTCACTTTTTACTGTTAACTTACACTTTGGTTTTATTTTCTGCAAAAGATTTTGAATTTCATGAATTTAATTGCATGAGCTCTATTTTGCAGCTGCTTCGGGAGATTTCCCACGAAAATGTTGTAAAGCTTGCAAATGTTCACATCAACCATGTGGATATGTCACTATATCTAGCATTTGACTATGCTGAACATGACCTTTATGTGAGTAAAACAATGCTCTTAACTAATGTAGGCTTTACAATGTCATGCTCCAGATTCTCACTATTCATTGTTGTAATTGCAGTGAATTCCTTTCTATGTAGTAGCCTTAAAAACCATCACCCATCCAAAGAAGATTGGAACATCAAACATAAAGATTAAAGAACATTTACTTGTTTAATGCTCTGACTTTATAAAATTAATTGATCTTTTCTGGATTTTGACAGGAAATCATCAAACATCACCGTGACAAGGCTAATCAAGCAATCAACCCATACACAATTAAGTCTATATTATGGCAGCTTCTTAATGGTCTGAACTATCTTCACAGGTTGTGTTTTTGTGTAGCTCTTTTCTAGTGGTCTTATTCTAATGTAATTTGATTTACATTGTCCTACTTTGCCTTCCCTAGAAGGCTGCTAAGTTCTTTATGAATGCTGAGTAAATAAATATAAGAATTAGGATGCACTTATTACATGTTTGAGGTATGTGTTACCTTTTGGTCCTTATCTTAAGTACTACAGTACAATGTTTCTGGTTTGTATTGGGAGGAAAAGTAGTCTTTATAGGAGGAAAAATGAACAGTGGAAGTGAATAGTTGATTTTTCTATTTTTATGTTTTTTTTTATATGTACAATATAGTGTAGTGCTTGGAATAAGTAGATTTTTTTTTAGGAGATAGGGGCTCTGTTATGTGAATATGCAATAATTGAATATTTTTTGTACTTATGTAAGTAATTTAAAGTTGAAAGAGTTGTGTGAGTTAAAAAAGTATGTTTAAAACAAAAAAGTGTCTGAGAATACATCCAGACACCATGAATATAATTAATGGGTGTGTCTTTGGTATGAGGGCTTGGGTACAAAGGGATGTTTGGTTTCGTGGATTAAATTGTAGGTTTGGTATTATTATCAATTAAAAGGGGCAGGTGAAACCCCTTAGACACTTCCAATGGATTCAAATCCATTCCATTTCTGATTCTGTTGTACGAACCGAACACCCTTAATCTTAATTTATAAAGAGGTAGTTATATACTTATGTTGGTTGTGTGATTGGGCTCGCTTTTGTTTATATAATTATTAGATAGAACATAAATGAAGGTCACATTGTGTTTATGCTTGTGGATTCTGTTGCTTGTATGGCATAGGCGTCTCTGGATGACTAGAAATGCCAGAATTGGTTAAGGTTTAGTCTTTCTTAATCTCTGTAACATTTCTTGAATTTTCTCATTTATGATTTGAAAAAGAGAAGTAGCGGCTTATAAATGATTGAAATCATAGCTTCTAGGTTTGTTTATTCTTTGTTTGCAATTTGAGTCCCAATCGATGGATTATGTCTAATTCTTGTGCTCTTGGAATTTTATGCAGTAATTGGATAGTTCACCGAGATCTGAAACCATCAAATATCTTGGTAAATTTCTTTCATTGCATTTCTTTGTTTCCTGTTGTGCTCTTGAAACCATCAAATTATGTATAATTTCTTTCTTTCATTATGTATAATTCTTGTGCTCTTGGAATTTTATGCTGTAATTGCATTTCTTTCTCAGTTGATATCTTACCTATTTATCTATTTCTCATTCTTCTATTACTAATTTTCCTTCTGCGTATTTATTTGAACTTGAGCTCTCTAATGTCTGAAACTTTTGATGTCTAGGTAATGGGTGATGGAGAAGAACAAGGAGTAGTAAAAATAGCTGATTTTGGCCTGGCTAGAATATATCAAGCTCCCTTAAAGCCACTATCAGAAAATGGAGTAAGGAAACATCTTATTCCATGTATCTTCTCATTTCTCCTAATTTCAAGCAATTGTTTTCTCTCCCTGGCACTATATTTAACTAAACCAATTTGTAGACTGCTCCTCTTTGGTGTTAAGGTTTTCTCCTCAATTCATCTATGTTACATCTTATTGTTTGGCTCTCCAAAATTAAATATTCCCTCTGTCGACCAATGAATGTCCATTTTTATTTTTCGTGCATATTAAGACAATTTTATAAAATTGCATATTTACCCTATTTATAGGTTGTAAAGGTGCTACTTTTGCATATAATTCTCTCTTGAATGTAGGGATATTTTAGCCATTTCATAGAAAACTATCACTATAATAAGAAATAGGACGAGTAGTTTTGGACATCCGAAAAAAGAATCATGGACATGTATTTCAGGACAAAAGTAGTGTTGATTACAACTGTTTGAAATATTCAGAGGGTACACACTACACAGATTACAAATTTTGGATTTCGGTAGATTTGATTACTTAATAAAATAACATTTCATTTCCTTGGTCATAAATATTGAAACTATTACAAGTTTCGTCAATATATTCAAGAGGCGCGAAACATGGTCCTCCTCCACTTAATTTTTTTTCTTTATATGATACTTTTGACATTTATTCCCTTGGTCTTGATTCTTGAATTCGGGTACTTGAGAGCATGCCAAAAGTGACAGCATTGGATTTTTTCCTTAAATGTTTTTATTGTTCTTATTTTCTTTGATGGTGTCTGAGAAGTAAAAATATCTTAAACTCCAGATTCGAACAATTTAACTTTAGAACATTGTGCTTTCAAAGAATAATTTGTATTCTTGCATCAACGTTGCTTCTTTCAGAGCATATTTTCTGCTTATTGTTTCAGTTATTCTTACATTTTTGTTTTCATAATCCGTTTATGGATTGGTCAACTATAGGTTGTTGTGACAATTTGGTATCGTGCTCCTGAGTTACTCCTTGGAGCAAAACACTATACAAGTGCTGTTGGTAAGATGTCTTACAGCCATAGTTCACTTAATGTCTTTTCCAACCCTTTTACTCATATGTATTTATAGTTTTCTTTTCATACTTTATTGTTGTTAGCACTTGAATTAGTTGAAGTTAGGTATCACTATATAATTCACTACACTTTTGGAATATGGGGAAGACTCATAATATTTTCTTTTGGTGTATTGGAAAGACATGTGGGCTGTTGGCTGCATTTTTGCTGAGCTTCTAACTCTAAAGCCTCTATTTCAAGGGCAAGAAGTTAAAGGGACTCCTAATCCGTTTCAGGTGTGAAGTTTATCTTTTCTTTCGTAATATGAATATGTTGTAGTTCATGTGATGCTTATTCAAGATTTTGTATCTGATGGTTGGCTGGCTGTCTTTTTCTGAATTTTTTTATTTTTAATTTTTATTTTTTATTTTTTATTTTTGATATAATGCAGCTTGATCAACTAGACAAAATTTTTAGGGTCTTAGGTGAGAATCCTTCGAAGATTCATTTTTGTTTATAGTTCTTACCTGTACAGTTGGTGATTGACGCTTCTGGCATTAGGTCATCCCACGCAAGAAAAGTGGCCCAATCTTGTACATCTTCCTCATTGGCAGTCTGATTTGCAACGTATCCAAGGGCTCAAATAGTTAGTTGCATCCTTTCCTTCTATATGATTTTGTTATTCATATGTTGGTTGCCTGTGGACACTGCTTTCAATGTATTTATTATTTGTTGATCTGTTTGATTTATTTTATTCTTACAGTGATAATGCTGGACTTCACAATGTAGTTCATTTGGCTATCAAAAACCCAGCTTTTGACCTTCTCTGCAAGATGCTTGAGTATGTTGTTGCGCTATATATTCAGGCATTGATTCCACATTCTTTTTATGGTTATCCATATGTTCATAGTGCATTAGTGTGTTCTCTTAAGTTGCATTTAAAGAAACACTCCTCTGTTTTCTAAAAATTGCAATGGACCCATAGTGCACGCAGTCCAATGCACATTTTAAATCATTAATAACTCAAATTCGGTACAAGTAAAAATTCTAAAAGTTCGATATTTAAAAACTACTTGATGAGACGAATCTAACAAGATCCCAATTGGCTATATTTTAACTTGTATAACTATCATAAAACTCTAAGTCAAAGTGCATGTGTGAATAGTACCAACTTTCCAAATGTTACAATTTATCAAAAACGGAGGGAGTATTTCAGGATTCTCTTCCATCCTCCATGTATATTGCTGTGTCTAATGTATTAAGTATAACTTGTAAACACTATTTTTGTGGCCTTTTTTTTTTTTAAATTTTCTTTCTTTCTTTCTTTCTTTTTTCCTTTTTCTTTTCTTTTTTTTATTTTTTTTTCTTTTTTTTTTTTTGCATTATAGTGGATATATAATGATTCAAAAAACCTTGGGCTCTGTTTGGATGGTGTGTTCTAGGGTGAAAAAAGTGTGCTTTTGGCATGGATTGTTATCAATAATATTTGTGTCTTGAGTTTTTTGTTCATGAGTAGATATAATTGAAATTATATAATCATCGGATGATGAACGGAAGGTGATAATCAGATTCTTGTGATAATTTGTATATGGTTGTGACTAATTTTAGGGTATATGTGTATAACTTTATAAATATAGTGTGTGGATATATAGGTATAAATAATGTTTCTAATTTTGAGTTAATGATAATGTATGAAATTTAAAATTGTGTATTGTAGAGTGTCCTATATCGGTGAATGAGTGAGATTCCCTCTTGTTTATATGGATAGAAGCTACTCCACCCATTGCCAATTGGTTTTGGGTTGAAACCGGTCCATTGTTTAACATGTGTTTATGAATTAATGTTTTTTTAAATATTGTAGGTTTGGAAACTTTTTGTGTGTATATGTGTTTGTAATGGTGATGAAGTTGAAATCTTGTCTGATGTTTATGTTCTTAAAATTCTGCAACTTGTGCAGAGGTCTCAATGCCTTTCTCATGGTTAATGGTCTTTGTACTTGACTTAGATGTCTGTGGCCCTGCTCTCATAAGTCCATTTATCGTCTCATCCTTCTATCTACTTTCATTTCTCCTTTTAACTAGTTGAATTGAGTCGAATGCCATATCTTGAAGTTTGCGCGTATAATAGCAAACATGATTTGATTCTTTTCTTTTTTGGTAAAAAGAAAACTATTACTTCTACATTTGATATTTGTAATAAGTTGAAGCACTCGTGACTAGGTTCATAATATTGAAAACATGCTTGTATTGGCTTGATTGATTAAAATTGAACCAAGTGGTATTCGTACTCAATTTTATTAATGTGGGATTGAGCTTCATTTTTTTAAAAAAAAATAAAGTTGGACCTGAACCCGAAACAAATTGGTTCGTTGAAAGCTCTCTGTGGCTGATGCATTTATTTGGTTCCTCATGTGATTGATGAATTGATATGGGCTCAATGATTGGTATGATTTACAGGTATGATCCAAGAAAAAGAATAACAGCTGCGCAGGCTCTTGAACACGAGTATGTAGTCGACGCACTCTTCTGCTAGCTTGTTATCTGTCTCTTATATGCTTTCACATTGGTTATCTTTTACATTCATTTAGAGAACTTTAAATTATGACTTGTTAATACCTGCTTTGTGCTAAGGGCAACTATTATTCCGTCTCCAAAATGATGCAAACAATGTTTTCCTCAACTCATTAAACAGCTGCTTTAGTACATGTATTGTGTATCTTTTTATTGTTTCTTTCTGTTCGTAAGTGTTTCAGAATCAAATCTATTCTGAAACTTTTAACAGATGCATGATATAGTCATATATGATGTCCAAAGTAGTTCCTCAATGAAGTTTATAACCACACAGGTGCTTGCACTTGACATGTGTGGTGTGGTTCATGATGAACCTCTTAGTTTGACCCCTTCCTATAATGCCACAAAATGTCCAATCTCTGCTTTCTTAAGTTATGATGTCTCCACTTGGTTTTGGAGCACCTTAACCATCATTATCATCATCGTCTAATCATTTATTTTTTTCCCCTTATCCTTTCCTTTTCTGATTTACAGGTATTTTCGGCTAGAACCTTTGCCAGGACGCAAGTATGTAGTATCACTTACTGTTGCAATTATGATTTTCTTGGAGTAATTTATATTAATTGATATTTCTCAATAGCACACCTAATTTACTAATTTTGGTATTATCTTAAAATGCAACAGTGCTCTGGTGGCACCACAACCTGGAGAGAAAGCTGTAAATTATCCAACTCGGCCAGTGGACCAAAGTACAGATATTGAAGGAACAATAAGTCTCCAGCCCTCTCAACCAGTATGATTTCTTAGTTTAATAGTGATTGATTTCATTTAATTTGAATGTTCTTAAATGTCTAGCGTTGACTGATTGCCGATATATGAATATGGATAAAAATTGCATCTGTGATGGAAATTATCAAATGTAAATAATAAAATCCATCAGAAATTAGTCGAAGGTAGTCCACATTACATAATAATCATTTTTTGTGGAGTTTTTACTGTTAAACAAGCAACAGGGTAATTCTTTCCACATATCTAAGGAGTGGCAGTCTGTTCACAGATTTACTAAAAACAATCCGTGTGTACGTTCTACTTAAGTAAAATAAAACATTAGTATGCTTTGTAGTGTAAAATTATTATTTTTTTATTTTATTTTTATTTTTATTTTTTTTTGTGTTTTATCTTATTTACTTTAACTAAGCTTTGAAGACATTGTGCCGTGAGCAGACTGGTCATTATCCTTGCTGATATAAATTTTCCCATTCTTTTTAGAATTTCCCCGTTCCTCTTTCTTTTTTCTTATGGGATTGTGACCTGGATAACTTTCCAACCTGTGTAGATTCTGGTTCTTTTATGAAGTAGTTATAATCAGGTTATAACCTTCTCTATTATCAGGGATTCGGGGGCTTGGTCTTGACATATGTGCTTGATATTGGCAGTGAACTTTTAGCCATTTAACTGATTACTGAACTAATTCTTTAGTTATATGTATCATATCAGATTTCAAATTTCAACCTACAGGCTTTAACGTGTCCACTAACTATTGACTTCTACCGGATGGGCTTTTGGAAAAATGCTGGTGGGTTTTGCTTCTCAACAAGCAACTTAGTATGTTTAGATAAAGTTTTTTTAAAAGCAAAAGCACCAGCTCAAAAGTGTTTTTCACCTAGGGTTTGCTTTTGCCTTTTACGTTTGACTTGCAGTATTTTAGAATCGCATCCAAACAGGGCTTTGGGGGGGGGGGGGGGTGGGTTCAACTGTTTCCTTGAGAATTTTTTGTCAGTTAACTTTTGAGAAATGTCTAAGCTTTCAAAGGTGTCCAGTGTATTAAAACCTTGTAACATTGTTAACCATAAAACTCAAAACTGGACTGTAGATCGTAGTGGAACTGGTTTTTTCCTTTTAATATTTCAACAGAAATGAAATTAGTACAGAAATTAGTGATCCAGTCCCGTCCGACTCTAAATTATATTTTGCATGTGGTAGACCAACATGAAATAATTGTTCGTAATAGTTGTCTATTTACATCATTTTCTCACATACTCAAATCTATGATTAGGTGTCATCTGGAAATGCTATGTCTGGGGGCATGGCAGGTGCTCACGTAATGCAAAATAGATCAGTGCCTCGACCAATGCACATGCCTGGCATGCAACGTATACCTCCTCCTGGGATGCAAGCTTATAGTCTTGCTCCACAGGCAGGAATGGGTGGGGTAAATGCTGGTGGCATGACGATGCAACGGGGAGTTTCAGCACAGGCACATCAACAGCAACAGGTTTATTTATCAATATGGAGATGCTGTTTTCAATATTGCATTCTTCAGTAAATATTGAGTGTATTCTTTTGTAACAGATGAGAAGGAAGGACCCTGGTGGAATGGGAATTGGATACCCACCGCCACAGAAATCAAGGCGCTTCTGAGGTGATTTCCCTAGCAGTCTATATTCTGAAGCTATAGAATAATTTTGTGCTATATACCCTGGATCCAAATTAAATAGAATTTCAGTAATGGAATCGAGTATTTATATGTCCGATCTCAAATTGTTTCACATGAAAGAAATTCTATTAAAAAGAGTTACACTTTCACCCATAATAATAAGAATTGATTGCAATGTTTAGTATTGAGTTCCAGGAAGAGAGTATTTATAAGTCATTACATTATGCTAACTAAGGGACATTCACTTTTGGACATTCCCAAAAGGAATGAGTAATGTTTTTTGGCAGCACACATGACTAAACCATTAATGGCAGCACTTGTAATACGGTCTAGATACTAATACCATTTTTTGATACCTATTACAGTTGTCGATCTGGTTCCTGGATTGTACCTTGTTTCTTTCTTGTATGCAGACTGCAGATTCAAGAGTAGAGTTGGATTTCGATATCACCAGCAATTAACCAAAGTGTTGAAAGACAAGATTTTCGTATAAAATCCACTCTAGGTTTGGTACCTTGAAACTTGGCCTCTTATCAAGAAGAGTTGCGGTAATGAAATGCAGCAGAAGCAGAGAATGGCAGATGAATGATCATATATAACAACCATCAATCACTCTGTTAAATGATTTTTATACACACGGCTACTACTCTACAGCCACATGTGGCTGTCTGTCTGTTACCATATATCAGGTGAAATGTATGACTGTATGTATGTATGTATGTATGTATTTTTAAGGAATTCACTAATCAAGAAGAGATTCAACTCTCACTCATTCAATCAGTGTTAGTAGTGCTTTTTGTTTTCACTCTGTATAATGAATGGATGATATATATCAGCATCAGTTGCTACTCTCTACTCTACATATATACTCTGTACTGTGTGTGGCAATTGTCAATTGAGTTCCCATCCTGTGTTGGAAAAATGGGAAAATGATATATGCCCCATCAGTTATACTACTATTCATTATACTCCCGTAAATATAGATTATTTTATGTTCTGTACATCATTTATTTTAAAATTATATACTACTAATTTAATAAATTTAATAATATTAAACGTGATTGTATTTTTTTAATATATAATTATAATAAAATTAAAACTAAAATTGAATAATAAATAATATATGTTAAAAGCAAAATACAGCGACAAACAATTACATACATTATCATGAGCCTAGCTCATCGAAAACCACATAAACATAAGTATTCCCTCAGTCCCGCGAAAGTTGACGCGTATTCCTTTTTGAGCTGTCCCACGAAATTTGATACGTTTCCTTTTTTAGATAAATTAAATTAATATAAATATAATTAGAATATTAATGGTTTCTAAAAATCCATTAAAAGTAATTACTTTAACTATTCTGCACAACTCTCAATACACTTTTATTTTTCTATACAAATCCCTTACATTTTTTTAATTCTCCATATCTCAAAATAGGTACAAATAAAAATTATATAAAATATATATTCTAAAACTAGACACCTAGACTATTCTAATAAGACCACACTTGAATATTTTTTTCTAATTAAATCATCTATATATATATAAAAACAATATAGTCAAGTTTCCCCCCACTTCCCCACCCCCTTTTTTCAACAATCACATTTAATTCATCCAACAATGTTTAATCCTAAAATTTTAATATTCTATACTGAAATCTCCATAAATATTTATTAATATCCAATATTAATTGATATACATTTAATATAATTATTTTATCAACATTCATTAATATATGTACAAATAATATCTAAGATTTGAAACATAAAATTCACTCGGAAAAGGACCACATATATATAATATTATACATTATATATTCATATCTATAAATATATTTTTAGAAGATCACGTCAAATTTGATTCCATCCCTCCAACATTTGCATATATATCTACACCAAACCTCCTCCTATTTCTCTATAAATATTCCATTCATTTATCTAATATCATGGTTGTCTTGAAATTTTCATCAACTCACATTTTATTTCTTCATTCTTTGTTTATATCTTCTCAATATTGATTTTATATTAAACAATGTCTTTTGTTTCTTCTTCTCATGTATTACAATATTTTCCACGCCAATGTTTTCCTAATATTTCTTTTGTTGCATGTTAATTTTTCTTAGATTGCAATATATTTTTCGTCTTGCTATTCATGTAAGATTTTTTTACTCGAACGTGAATATTAGTGGGTTTTTTTTGTTTTTTCTTACATACTGTTAAATATATGTTTCTAATGGTTTTCCAATGACTTTTACAGGATTACATATTGTAATTCAAGACTGCAATGAAGTCATACTCTACAAATTATTTTTATGATTCTCCTTTGTATACTACTCAAAATTTTTGTATATCATAAATCTATTTTATGTTGATTTTGCTATTGTTTGTTATTTTGTCTTTATTCGAAATTTGAAAAAAAAAAAACTGAAGAGAATAAATTTGGAGATGTTTCCACTTTATTTTTTATTTATGTATTTTTTCCCTTTTGTTAATAGATTATTCCCATTTTGACATCTTTCCTTTTGGATACATTTTTTATTTTTTACATATTTATTTATTTATGTAAGTTCACTATAAAGTAGAAAACAATCATTATTTAATTGTATTCGGAAAAATAGGGAATAATCTAATAAATTGGATAAGGAATTATTTAAATTAGTTGTTTATTTTTTCCCAACTTTTTATTTAGCATAATGATTTGTTATTATTTTAGAAGATCTCAATCTAATTTTGAATAGTTGATATATATATATATAAGATAGATATCGATCCTATATTTTTAAAGAAATTATTAATTAATATAAAAGGTATAATAACACTACATAAATTAAAAAGATTTACTATGATATATAACATCTTTTAACTTCGTCTAATTGAATAAATATAGTACTATATATTTGTATAATATATATACTTATAATTAGGGGTGAAAGGGGTACGGTAAATATTAGACCGATCCGATGCCGTATCCGATTATATTCGAATGCGAATCTGTATCCGACTATCCAGCCAGATATTTCAATATTCACATCCGAATTTGAATCTGTAATTTAATATATGCATTCGTATTCGTATCCGAAAATATCTGACCGTATCGATATTATCCAGATTTTAGATCTGGATATCCGAATATTTTAACATATTATTATTTACTAATTAAAAATTATTGATAATTATAACAAAATATAAAATTATTTGATAATTTTTTATATCAAATTTTAAAAAAAGATTAAAAATTATCCGATAATCTGTATCCAATTGAATCTGTATCCGACATATATTTGTATCCGGCATATCTATATTCGATCCGAATCCGATAAAAAAATGTTGGACAATATATATTCGTATCCAATACTATCCGATCATATCCGTACCGTTTTCATCCCTACATATAATATAATACTCCCTTCATTTCAAAATAAGTGTAAGATAAGAAAATGACACGAGATGCAAGGAACAAAAGTGCTTTAGTTGAAGTGTTATACCTTTAAAAGCATTCTATATATGGTAATATAACATTTATTATGCCGCACCCAAAAAAAAAGTGTAATACTTAAAAAGAAACGGAGAAAGTATAATATAATATAATATGATAATTATATATTCATGATTAGATTTGCATTAGTCACTCCATATTTATGTGAACAATGTTCTAAGATTATTAACATTATTTTTTGGAAAGCTGACGCCAAATAACACGTTGAAAAGAAAATAAAGGGAAAAAACAGCAACAAAAAGAGGTGTCCAAAAAAAGCAGAAAGGAAAAAATGAGCTAACACTTTAGGCTTTTGGGAACCATACGCCGGAAGAATCCGCCGCTAACACCCTGTGCGTGAAGTATGGGGGAATGTCCAAGTAGTGTAGAATTCTTCTAAAGTTGCACCATATTTTGCTAGACAATCCGTGACCATTTTACCATCGCAAAGTACATGATGAACTGAACATCGTCAAAGACGTCTCGCCAAGTGCGGGAGGCATGCCATTGGTCAAGTAGTCCAGTAGCATTATTAGTGTAATATATAATAATAAATTAACATATAAAATATAAATGGAGTTAAAATTATATCTAGGAAATTACAAATTAAAAAATGTAAAATCAAACTGATTATGGGCTAAATCAATAAAACAATAATATTAGGAAAATAACTTAATTGACAAAGTTGCTAAACTACTTTGTCACATTTTTTCTCAATAATGTGGTCAGAAAATTAGCATGAACTAAATTTTTTTGAAGATGTCATTGAAGGTCTGGAAAGGGTAGTGGGAGCTCATGCCATACAATTATAAAGGGAACAAACGGAAGGGATAAGGGGCCGGATGGGGATTCGAACCCCCAACCTATAGATTGAGAGTTGGGGAGCTACCACTTGATTAAGTCTCCAACCCCGCATGAACCAAATTTTATGTAATACGTACAATATTTGAATTTTTAAAATCTTATGTTATTTTAAAAAATATATATAAATTTTACTTACCGCGCATTGCGCGGACGGGTATGCTAGTTACAATAATATTAAGTCAAAGTTAAACAATAAGTAAAGTGAAAATTCATTAAAATTTAAACACAAATACTCACAACACTTTAACCATTAAACCCCACTATATAAATTACCGTGCCAAAAAGAAACGCATCAACTTTCACGGGACGGAGGGAGTATATAGTACTTCATATGAAGTAGTATACACTAAATCAGAGAACAATTTGAAATGCACTGAAAGCGATTACTTATATTATTCGGTGATGGCTGTTTTGTTTGCCTGTTTCGTTGTCACGGAAACAGACAAAAGACAAGTTGATGTCCGAAAATAGGAAGTAGTAATAACAGTTGAAGGGTTGTCACAAGTTGTCACAAGTGCAGACAAACAAATGAAGAGAGCCACAGACAACCAAGGCTAGATATAGCAGGGTCAGAACCGGGTGGGTTGAGTCTTAGTATTTGTAAAAATACATTTAGAATCAACCCATTATCATTCCTAAGGGTGGGCAATGGATTCGGGTTGAGTCTTGGGTTTTGACGGACCCAATCTAGACTCGATTAGGGGTGTAAACAAGCCGACCACTTGGCTTGAGCTCATAAAAATTTGAGCTGAACTTTGGTCGAGCTGAGCGTTGACCGAGCTACTTCGAGTCGAGCGTTGACCGAGCTTTGACGAATTCGAGCTGAGCTCGAACAGTATCATTTTCATTCTCACATAATTTATAAAAGGATTTATATTTAATATATTGCATATATTTAATTGTATTTTATTTAATCTTCAAATTTAAATAATTAAAAAATATATATTTATTAATAATATATTTATAATTTAAAAATTAATATATATAAATAATAATAACACTTAAACTTTTAATATTTTATATAATTTCTATATTTATTAATAAATAAATATATGTATAAAAATAAATCGAGCCTATTATCGAGCTTTCGAGTCAAATAATAGTTGGCTCGACTTGAGATCATGAGTGTTACGAGCCGAACTCGACCTCAAACCGAGCCATTTCAAGTCTAGGGGCTCATTTACACCCCTAGACTCGATCTATTGCAATCCCTACCAGGTCTCCTAGTTGTCGATTTATGTACAACTCATTGAAAAGTTACATATAGACATCACAAAAAATATATCTACCACCATATAAAATATTTATTCCATCATACACAACATTTCTTCTGTTATACACATTCTTAACATTTTTTCATCGTACCAAATACCCCTCCCCATCATACCATATGCAGGTAACTGCATATAAATCCTTCCGTGATTATTAAGCTACTTATTTTAGGACTAAGAATTGAAAATTTGTGACTTTTAGAGGGGAAAAAGATATAGTACACTAAAGTTTATTCTGTTAAAACCCTTTAAAAAATACAGTAATAATTTTGTCCAAAAATATTCTCTCAATTTATTCAATATTTTTTCTTCTACACATATTTTAATATATTAGTATGAAGTATATTAGTAATATTGTCGAATTATATAAGTAAGTGGGGATGAAGACTTATCCTAGTGGTCAACAGGTCAAGTCTTCGGGTTCGATTTTCACCCAGCCCTTATTAATTATCCTCCTTTTATCGCCTTTGTAATTTGTGTTGTATGAGCTTTCACTAATCTTTCATAGCTAGCTTGTATAGGTTGTTCAGAAAAAAAAATTAAAAAATTGTATAAGTAATTTTAAATCTACTTGTCCACTTATTTTTGTTTCATTTTGATTGGTTTCACTCGCTGATTATATTTGTTTTAGTTGACTATTTAATTTTATTATAATTGCGATAAGACTTTATCAAAAACTGAAGTTATGGATGTGTCATCTGCGTGCCTTCCTTATTTTAGGCAAAATTAAAGCGCTGCCTGCACTGCATCAATTCTCCAGTCGTCGTTCTTGCAATTTTTTTTTTTTTTAAAATTTTTGTATAATTAATTATTTTTTTCAATGTGGCATATAAAATATATGTTCACCAACAGTCCTACACACTCTCAATGTCAGATTAACATGCTCCACAATTGACGATTTTGTTTTATTTACTTTTAATAATTAAATAAATGGCAAGATCAAGATGAACATGACCATACCACAACTTGTCCATTTTATAGTATTATAAAAGCGTGCGTGTGCTTGTGGCTCCCCACCCCTCTAAAAAAAAAGAGGGGGATTTAACCTATCTACTCCATCTTCCATTTTTGTAGATATGCAATTTTGGTTTTCCAAGATAATCTTATCTTGAAAAAAATATGTTTTGGATTTTTATTTGTATTCTTATCAATTTTTATAATGTTGCCTTTGTTCTATAATATACTACATCCGTTTCTTTTTAAATGCACGTTTTAACTTTTGGTACTGTTCATTGAGTAGTTTTGACTCGACTTTTTAATACAATTATATAAGATAAAATATAGTCAAGTGAGATCTTGTTGGATTCGTCTAATCGCATAGATTTAGAATATCAAAATTTCATAATTTTTACTTGTATGCACTTTGAGTTATGAAGCATTAAAGATATGTATTGGATTGCGTGAAATGTGGGTCCGTAGCATTTAAAAAGGAACGGAGGAAGTATTTCTTATTTGATTTTATATTTGTGGATCGTTCATGCCGTATGACTCCTTTGCTTCGGTTGGTAGCATTGTGATCCTCTGCTATTGTATTTCTATAGGCTCAATTTCAAACTGCTATTATGTTTGACTGATATTACTAAATTCATGTTATTTTTTTTTTCCCTCTAATTGAAATTGACGGAACCAAATTATTTACAGTATTGTTATATCGAAATGCATTAACATAGATATGCATCAAGAGCGACTAAGATTGGCAATAAATTACTTGGGAATGTTGTCAATGAAAATTGTGTTTCTTTTGTTGTTTATAGCATCCTTTTTTTTTTTCCCATCAACTATTTTTCTTTTGAGGAGCCTAGGGCCGGATCACTTTCAAACCGACATTGATGGGCATCAATTTATTTATACATCTATGAAAGAATTTGAGGTTCTCAGGGACCTGATCATGGGTATGTTCTGCACGCAAAGCTGTAGCTGTAAGCTGGAGCTGTAGGGAGCTGGAGTTGTAAGGAGCTGTGGGAGCTGTAGCTGTCAGCTCTATTTAGGTGTTTTGTACAACTAGCTGTAGCTGTGAAAAAAATGTATGAAATGACATAAAAGGACAAATATTTATGTAGACTATTGGGTAGTGGGTTGGTTATTGGGTTAAAATTGTGATTGCTAAAAAATAAGTTCCTAGCTTATTTTTTAACGCTACTACAGGTAACTTCTAAAAAGAAGTTTCCAAAATTTCCCAAAAACTTAAAAAACTGCGTGCAGAATAGACCCCATATGAAGCAATGGATACTTAAGTGTGAAGCAATGGGTCTTATACTATATTCCTGTGCATGAGCGGGATAATACTAATACATTAGTAATATTACAAAGCGTGCGTGTTTGTGACTTTTTGCTTCTTCTTTTTTTTTTTTTTTTGGTTTAGTTTTATTGTTTTTAAACATTAAATTAAAAGAAAAGGGATTGAGCCTATCTACTCCATCTTCAAGAAACTAATTAAATTATGCCCGCAAGAGAAACTATGATGAAAAATCAAAGTGGGTTCAAGAGGATTTTTATTTACATCTTGAATTTTGCCCTTGGAGAAATTTTTATATGAAGTTCTCTTTTTAGATTGATTGGCGTTTCACTTTGCATTACATCATCTTCCTTTGCCCTTAATATTTTTGTTTGATAAAAAATAGTAATAATAATTTTATTTTTTGATAAGCATCACCGAATCTCTAAGTTTGTTTGTTCGCTAGTTTTTTTTTTTTTTTTTATATTAAGTTTAGATTGGCGTTTTAATAAGAAAAATTAGGAAATTTAATAAGTTCCGTAAGGCTTTGGTTTTTGATTTACACGGAGTACAAAAAAGACAAACGACTTTTCGGTAATTACGCAGACAAAACTTGATAGTTGTATTTCTATTTTTGTTCACCACCTAAAAGAATATCCACCACACCAATCAATCCCCTTTTTCGCCTAAACTATATTCAGAAATTCAGATACAGTGCACCCAACCAACACAAATCTTACGCTCACAGTTCACTACTCCCTCGGTTTTAAAAAAGTGTTCCACAATAGTTATATTATATTTTTATTATATTATTTTTTATTTTATATAAATAATATTTGACATTTATTAAGATCGAGTTTAGTTGAAGGGTAAAAATATAATTTCATGAATTAATTAATATTTAATAATACAAATCTTGATTATTAAAATTGAACTGAAAGAGTATATTAATAAATAATTCTCTTATGGGTTGGGGACTTGCTGTAACTCCGCCAAACTCCCAACAACCTATAGGGTTGAGGGTTTGAATCTCCACCCGACCTCATATCCCTACCCAATTGTGTGTGGCATGAACTCCAGCGCTTTAATAATAATTCTCTTTCTCACCGTTGATAGTAAATCACAAAATCGAAAATATTCCGGTTTTCGCCCACGGTTTCAATTTGCCCATCTTGTATTGCTACCATACTTGAATTAGGATTTACGGATTACTACTACAATCCTACCGGTGAAAATGCCGGCATGCATATAGTACTATTTCTATAAATCATAAATGGGTCTTTTCCTTGTGCCTCAAGGCCTGCAGAAGTGAGTAGTTAGCAGTGACCATGGCACAGGCACACCCCCCGCCCCCTCTGAGGAATGGGACTGGGCGTGCCCTCGAGAATTTCCACAAGTTTTTCGAGTGCTGGCTCGTCGAGCAGAATCAGTACCTCCAGGAGCTCCTCGCCGCCTCCTCCACCGACGCCGCCGCCTCCTTCTCCGACCCCAACGCCGCCGCCCTCCGCCCGCTCCTCCACCGCGTCGTCGACCACTACGAGCATTACTACCGCTTCAAGACCACTTGGGCCAAATCCCACGTTCTCTCCATGTTCAACCCCTCCTGGCGGAGCAGCCTCGAGGACGCCTTCCTCTGGATCGGCGGCTGGCGCCCCACCATGGCCTTCCACCTACTCTACTCCAAGGCCGGCCTCCAGCTCGACGCCAACCTCACCGGCCTCCTGAACGGCCTCTCCACCGGCGACCTCGGCGACCTCTCCCCACACCAGCTCGACCTCATCGACAAGCTGCACGGCAACACCATCAGGGAGGAGAAGGCCATCACCGAGAAATTGGCCAAGCACCAGGAGACCGTTGCCGAACCGGCCATGGTCGAGCTGGCGCAGGCGGCCACGGCGGAGGAGAACGGCGGCGATCGGGAAATGGAAGACAACGGGCGCGTGGAGGCGGCACTGGCGAGCAAGGAGGAAGGCCTGGTGAAGATCCTGCAGAAAGCAGACAACTTGCGGCTGAAAACACTGAAAGCGGTGGTGGATATCCTCACCCCGATTCAGAGCGTCCATTTCCTGACCGCTGCAGCCGAGCTTCATCTTAGGGTTCATGAATGGGGGAAGAAGAGGGACGCCAGGCATTCCCAGGTTCATGAAAACCAGGATCAAGGACATGGACAGGGACAGGAACAGGGACACTCCTAGACCAACAAATGGCAATCTCCCAAGTTTTTTTCTATTAGTGTCACGTCTGGATTTCCAAGGAAGTGTAGTTAGTTTTTTTCCATATGGTTGATTTTTATGTTTGTGTTCGGGAAGATTAATAGTAATGTTTTGCTGGGGGAGGGTAGTTTTGATCAATTCTATGGTGAACCATACTCTTTAAAGAATATGGTTGCTTTGCTGCATTTCTGTACTACTACTACTACTATGTAAGATTTGGGAGAGATTTAGGCCCTGTTCTCTTCGCCTTAAATAAGGTGTTCTGATCTGAATTTTAAAAGGTCTGGTCTAATATTTCTGGTCTGATCTGATCTGGTCTGATTTTAATAAAAATAGGTAATAAGTCCTGCAAATAAGTCCAGGAGAACATGCTCTTGATCACAGAGAGACATAAAACAGAAATTTTTATAGTATTATTTTGATGTTCATGCCAATAGCAGAAGGAAAAAAAGGAGAGATCTCTCTCTATAAAGTACAAACTACTGGTGCTGGGCTTAAAAGCCAAATTTATTGTCGTTAGTGCTAACACGATGAAATGATACAAGACCGATAAGGAGACCTTCCCTTCTTCCATGGTAAACCAAAATCTGCTGCAGCATTGTAGAGGATTCCCGCAAAAACCTTGTAGGAAGAAAACAAGATGAAATTAAAGCTATATTCGCGGGGTTGGGGATGCTACAGAAAGAAAGGATCAAAGGCGGTACCTGTTTATAGCTCATCCTTGAGAGAACCTTCATCCACTGTCTCTGGCTTCACTGGCTCGGGTTCGGCTGAAGTTGTATGGGCTGGCTTGTCACGGTTCTTTTCAATGAAACTGATTATGTCCTCTTTTGTTCTGTCCCCATCGTATTGACTCAAGTTACCACTTGCGGACCTGAAGTAGACTGTTGGGAATCCTTGGACTTCGAAGATGCTGCCAGGGACATCGTTGGCAGTGGCATCCTGAGAAGAAGAGAGTGGTATTGAGATTGTTACACTAACATTGGCAATTTGCCTTTCAAAGGTGAAGTGAAGCCATTTGATGTAAGGTTAATAATATGAAGATTGGAGCAAAAACAGGGAATTTGACGAAAGGAGAAGCCCTTACAAATTTTGCAATAAGAACATCAGGATCATCCTTGAAGGAGATGGCAACTTCATCCAGTGTTGGAGCCAACTTCTTGCAGTGTCCGCACCAAGGTGCGTAGAATTCTAGGAGAACTGTCAAATGAAAGATTCATTGTTAACACAGTTTCTGAACAAAATTAACAAGTCAATGGCTTAAGGTTGCATCTCAAATGAAACTCCATTTTTTCGAGGATTTTAAAATTGAGTTTCTAGTGCACATCAATGCAATAATATCCCAACGAAGAGAGAGAAAATGAAGATTAATAAGTTGTGTACGGACCATTCTTCCCGGACTTCAAAACCAAGTCATCAAGGCTGTCACGAACCACCACCTTGACAGGTTCATCGTTGACTTCAGGAATAGGTTCAGACTTCACAAACTGCTTCACTTCTCCAGCCTGACACCATTTAGGGGCATACAAAAATATAAGATTTAATCAACACTAATAAAATGCAACTGCTGTCAGCAGAAGCAACAACAGAAGACAGAGAAACCGAAAGCCCGTATCCCAATAGATATTTTTAGAGAAGAAGAGAGAAAATACCGCATAATCCTTGAACCATGGAGCAATTTGATCAGCATCAATGTTTGCTTTGAGATATTTATCCCCATTAGGTTTCTGTACAACCAGAAGGGGTGCTTGCTCCGTCTTCAGTCCAAAGTACTGCCAACCAAAAATCAGGTATGTTCACATGTCACAGGGAGCTCAAATGAAATTGGAAAGGAGAAACAAAAAACAAAGAGAACCATGTGCAGAAGATGAGTACCTGGAAAACGTTTTGAGTTGAGTCAATATCACCCAACAGAAAACCGATGCCCTTTCCCTTGTAAAGTGTTGCCACATCCTTATACTTGGTCTGGAACGCGTCAAGCTCTTTGCTAAAGTTGACCAATAGCATGGCCTACACATGCCAAGTATCATCGGGTTGGTTATCGAAAGAATGTCTAAATCCAAATAAAACACTTAATGCAAATGTTTTCACACGGCAGGCATCTTATACTTTGTAGTTTTATGCACAAAGATATATATATATATATATATATATATATATACATATATACCATAGAATGGATGAAAATTTCTGTACCACCCCTAATTTGATCCAAGACAAAAAGTAAAATTAAAGACCGTTGATCAATGATGTCTTGAGAAGTTGATCAATGCATTGTATGATTATAATAGTCAACTCAAGGGCTTGACAAGATAAATTACATATCAGACTCAATGAATACCTTATCACTTGGGGCTTCAAAGAATTTGGCAACATGAGCATGATTGGCAGGATCACTATCCCAGACGACTACAAGTGGAACTGTAGATTGTTGAATAAACTTCTCCAATGCTTCCACATTGAAATCCTGGAATACAACACAAAAGGATGGTAAGCACCTTCCATTATTTATTGCCTTGACAAAATTCAGGAAAGAAAGGACCAAATACCTGTGAATCCACAAACGGCTCATCAAAAGGCTTAAGCACTCGAAGTGTTGGCTTGCTAACCGAGTCACCATGTGGAAGGAATTTGGCATCTAGAGTGTGACCAAAAGTGTAATCAGACCTCAACTTCTCTGCCACAGCTGTATAATTCTCATACGCCTCCCCGGAGAAATCAGGAAAAACTCCGGCCTAGTAGAGAAAAACATAATGTAAGCACCTGTGTAGATCAAAAGGGGAGAAAGTTGGCTCCTTTTCGAAAATTGAAAAAGTAGCTTACAATATATATCTTTTTCACATCAATAAGATTTGATGCATCTTCTGCAGTTTTGATTTCAGTAGATGCAGGGCCAAGTTGTCTCTTCAAGTACTCAACGATACTATCAGCATCCCGACCGCCATTGTAATCTTGAGTGGTTTTTCCACCATTTCTTAGGATTTTGATGGTGGGAAAGCCTTGAATCTCAAATTCAGTGGCCAGTGGTCTGTTTACTTCTTCATTTGCATCAACTTTTGCCAGAACAACTGGGGGATCATTGCTGCTTAGAATCTTGGCTGCCTTTTCATACTGGAAACAAAAATGTCAAGAAAACAAGTAATCAGCTATCTTGTGGCTCCTCATCAATAAACAAAAAACTGAAAAAGAAATAGATTAATTTTTCAAAGTAAAGGCCATACAGTAACAAGCTAATTTAGAAGTGCAAAGAATATTACCTCTGGAGCAAGAGCCTTGCAGTGCCCGCACCTGTTGCAGAAACAAAAAGGGGCCAAACATATAAGTGGTCATCAATATCGGACTTTGAAAGAAAGTGCATGACGGATTGAATGTATAATTTGGATTAAGGATGTAAAAACGCATGCCAGATTATATGGAGCAATTTTTTACATTTACATAAATCAAAATAGTATACACTCAAAAAAAGGCATAGTCGAGAAATTCACAAATGTTGGAAATTGTGGGTTAGACCAAACTAATTTGTCCACATAATCAAAAAACACAAAATCTCATGCGTAGACCTCGGGATTATTTTAACATGGGTGGATTGTGGTGTGATTAAGGATTTGGTATGAAAAGGAAACCTATTTTTAAAAACTAAAAAATAAAAATAAAAAATATATATAATTTATTTATTTAATTTTTATTGTATAATTAATAAAAGTAAAAGAGAGAGAAAAAAATCCAATTCCCGCTCCTGACAACTTATTTTCCATTAGATTTTATAATTTTAACATTTAATATACAACCAGACATCAAGTGATCAAACATTATCCAATTCACATATAGACATTACAACTTTTGCTTAAACGATGCAAAGCGAAAAATCGAGCGTCAGCAAGACAATCCAAACGTACAACCATCGATCCGCGATGTGCATGCATCTAATGCACAAAGTGGACATCAGTCAATCACCACCAAGCACAAAAAACACGACTATCAAATCTATATGCTCACACACAAAAGAGATCTACAATTCAACAACAGTAATCAGGGAAAAAAATTCAAATCATGAGCACAACTGCTAAAAGACAAACACCGCAAATCAAATCCATCACAAAACAAATCAAGCAAATCAATCACAAATTCAAAAAGAAACAGAACAAAAACAGAAACATAAACAAAATACAGAGATTGCAAAACAGATTGATAAAAAAACGTAGATGGATATATACCAAGGTGCGTAGAACTCAACGACGATGAAGTCGTGCTTGGACACGACGTCCGTGAAATTCGTGTGGTCCAAAGTCAACACCTTTTCCTCCTCCGTCGCCGACGAAACACTCAGCAACGCCGCCACCACCACCAAGAAGCCGGTCCAAATGCTGGGCGCCATTGCTCGCTACGACCTCTCGCCGCTAATCCCGCTCGGAAAGGCTTTTCTCTTCGGCGGATTTCTTAGAGATTCACACAAATGAGAGTGTCAAGAGTGAGGACAGATACAGTGGGCGAAACGTGAGGGGCGATTATATAGAGTCTGCGAGCTAGTGACACGTTGGCAGATCGATTGACGTGGCGTATGTGGATTGGGTAATGAGACGTAGTGTAATTAACAGCGGGATTATACGGAATGTTAGAGCATATTGCACTAATTATAAACTACTACTAGTGTCATTTTCATTTTATTTTTAATTTGGGCGTCCATCAAATATTTTTTAAATTATTTCACCAAAAAAAATATTTTTTAAATTAATTCCAGATTTTTTTAAAAAAATGTTAGAAATGTTCCGATGTCGGTCAACATTGAGATGCATTATGGATGTCCATTGAAGTTACATGCAAAATGTTACTTCTAATGCATAAATTTTTATTTTTTTATTTAGCAATAGGTATCTCGTTGAAGTTATTTTGCAATTTTTTTTAAGAAGATTTTGATTATACTACAATGAAGTACTTACTAATTAATAAATAATTTAGAATTCAGCAATATAATATATGTATTATAATTCAACAATATAGGATGTATATATATATATAATTAAATACTCCTACTATTTATTACTAGTATTATATTCAATATTAACATAATAACATTAAACTCTAAAGAATATATTTTTTCCCCAATATAATATTTATATAATTAAATGATTTCGTAATTTATAAGAATAAATTAAACCACATAATAATATTTTAATTATTCAATTGCCCGGGGGTGCGGGTGTGCTCTACCTATTTTCATTCCAAATTTTATAATTATATTTAATTTTAAAACAAAATACTAATTCGGGAATGAGTTCCCTGATTTCCAATCTTATGGTTTGAGATTCGATTCCCACCTGTCCTCAATCTCTCATTTTTATCCCATTTGTAATTTGTGTGGTTTGAGCTCATATACACCTTACATGTACATATTCAAAAAAATTAAAATATTTAAAATAATCTCAAAAGAATAAAATCTCAAATTACAGGCATTACAATAATCAAAATTATATTTATATATAATAATCAAAATTTAATTAGGGTACTGAAGCAGATTATTGTGTTGGCACATAATCCATATGTACTATGCAAAATCTCAACAAAATAAAATCTCAAATTACATGCATTATAGTATTTATTATATTATACTCCCCTATTTTTTTTAAGTGTTACATTTGTATAATAATTATTATTTATTAAGTAACTTTGATTCCACTGTAATGTAACGTAGTGTAAGAAACTAAATTGGCATAATCACTCAAATTTTTGTTGGTCATTCACTTTAAAATTTGAATTTAAATTTAATTTTATCAAATACTGTATAGCGTAAAAGGCGTTGATCGTCTCAGGAAATAAGTTTCCATTCTACTCCTTTTATATGTAAAAATAATTAGCTCCGAACCATACACGCATGAAAACTTTATTACATTGATTTTTAAAATAAAATAAAAATTCAAAAAAAAAAGGGCGACTGAAAAGGAATTGTTTAAGAATAATCTCGGGTTGGCTTGATCGGTTCAAAACAATTCTCTACACGTACATTGACATTTTTTAATTTTTTTTTGGGAGCCGAAGTCGGAGTACATTGACAAAATTGATACAGTATAATATACCTAAAGAAATAAATAAATGAAGATGGGAAAAAAAGAACCGTTGAGGATCTTCCATTTCACAACTTTGATTTGATTTCATTGGATGTTATTTTATTATTTTATTTCTCGTGATAGTGACACGTTTGATATTTTGATATTATTCATTATTCGACTTTGATTCATATTTATACAATAGTTATAGAAGGAAAAATATAGTCAAGTGAGATCTTGTTAGAATCACCTTATCATATAGTTTTATAATATCAATTTTTTATAATTTTTACTTATATACAATGTGAATTATTTACGGTTAAAAATTTGCATCGACTGTGTGCATAGGGGGATGTGGCACTTTCACGAGAACGGAACGGAGGAAGTATGTAGTACTATTATATACACTTTGAGGTGTGACAACTGATCATAGATGCTAGTATGTAAAAAATAAAGTTTTAAAGAAAACGTAAATAAATTGTGAATATATCCAACGTTTCATCGAATATAAATGCAATGTGAAAAGAAAATTTTACTAAAGTACACATCAATATTTATTTATTTTTATCGACAAAATTGCTGTGTAGGACGTAGGATGGTACTTTCAATTTAAAATTTTGGTCCATATCCACAATAATAGACATTGGTCGTAACTCTACAATTACATCCTTTTTACTTTTTAAAGCAAATTGCCAATTTGATCAAATAAAATTTTATCTAAATCCAATTAAAGTATGAAATAGTACTATTAAATATCTGCAATTGAGTTTAGTGACAAAAATCTTTTAACTTCCAATTTTAATTGAATGGGAGTTGTTGGGTACTGCAGTATAATAATTTGTTTTGATGTACTGAATTTGATCCAGCTTGTTTATAAATTTTAAATTTCGATTGTTTAAATTAATTGGAATGGTGAAATAGTAAATTTATAGAGTATCACTACAAGAAAAAACTCATTTAGCGACCGCAATTACCGACCGAAAAAATTCCGTCGCTGTTAGCGACCGAAATAACGACCGCATTTTCCGTTGGTAATTACCGACCGAATTAGCGACCACATTTTTTCTGTCGCTAATTTGCGACCGAAATGGCGACCGATATGAAATCGGTCCCGATTAGCGACCGAATTACCGACCGAACTTTCGGTCGCAAGTTTTTTTTTTCCAATTTTTTTTATTTGTTATTATTTTTATAAAAAACATAATTTAGCGACCGAATTACCGACCGAACTTTCGGTCGCAAGTTTTTTTTTTCAATTTTTTTTATTTTTTATTATTTTTATAAAAAACAGAAATTAGCGACCGATTTACCGACCGAATTTGCGGTCCCTAATTTTTTTCCATTATTTTATTTTTAAATTTCCTTATTATATATTTTTTATTAAATATTTTTAATATAATTTAATTTTTGCATGTTATTTCTTTTAATTATTTTATTTATTTTTAATTTATGCTATAATTTAATTATTAAATTATATTTTCTTAATATTAAATATTTATTTAATTAATTACTGATTTTACATAATATTAATTTAATTTTATTAAATTAACTACTTTTAGTTTTCATTAATATTATTTCCTTTTTTGAATATTTTTACATTAACTTTAAATTGTCTTTAATTTATTTTATATTTATATATTATTTAAATATTTAATTAATTAATTTTATATTTATTATGTTATTTTTTTAATTTTAATTATTGAATTTAATATTTTTAAAATGAAATTTTTTAGTTTAATTAATATTTAATAATATTAATTTCAGGTTTCTTAAATTTAATTAGTGATTTAATTAATTTACCCTTTTAAATTTAATTTTATATTTTATTTAATTAATTAATTATTCAATTATTTATTTAACTAATATAATTTTTTATTTTATTATTTAAGTTATTCATTTACATTTATACATACATATATTATATATAACACATTGCATAAGATGACATGAAATGGTGAGTAGCCGGATGGTATGTGCGCGTGGGGGTGTTTAGCAGGTTCTTGGTTCGAATCCTCTCTTCAACATACTTGGGGAGGAATTAAAATATATGATACGTGGCAAGCTTCCATTGGTTGTTCAGATGGTTGGCATCGGTGGTCAGGGATGGGGATGGTGATGTTGAGGGCATGGGTTCGAGCCCTTCTGAGAACTTTTTTTCTCAAATCTTGGGGTTATTCAGAGACCGAAATTTTCGGTCGCTATATTTCGCGACCGCAAATTCGGTCGCGAATTCGGTCGCTAATATAAAAATTGTGAAAAATAAAAAATTAAAATTTTCGGTCGTGGGAGCTTAGCGACCGAAAAATGCGGTCGCAGTTTCGGTCGCGAAAATCCGACCGAAAATTTTTTTAGTCGGTAGAAGTTTTTCGACAAAGCTTTTACCGACCGAAAAAATTCGGTCGGGAATTCGGTCGCTAACCCTGTTAGCGACTGAATTTTGAGGCTTAGCGACCGAATTTTTCGGTCGCTAAACAGAATTTTTCTTGTAGTGGTAGTTTTATATTTATACATTTCAACAACAAAAGTATATGCATTATAGTGACACTGTATCATAATCGGTTTAATGTTTCCGCAAATCATAATTTTGTAATCTTGTATCATTGAAATGTTCTTGTTCGTGTCACTGAAATATTCTTCCGTAAGTCGTTGAAATAGTTCATAGATGCTCTTTTTATTGCTTGGTTTTCACAATTCTAGATTTTTTTTAATGGATGTGATTACTTGGATTGATATATTACAGTCTTGGTTATAGTTACCCTAATTAAATATTCATGTGCCCTTATCGCTCTGTTTATTTTTTCTTTTGTGGTAATCTTTTGTGGCGTGTATTATTACCACAAATTTAAGCAAAACATATTGTGTGAAGTATTAAAACAAAATCAATTCAGTTACAGTACAATCCCTTTAAACAATATCACATAAAATATCTATCTCATTACATACTTATCCAATCAGACAAAATATTTTTTCAATCACAAAACATAGCTCTCACATCACTTACATATTATGTATAGGTACCTACACACAATTGACTTCCAAAGCAAAAATGCTACTCTTATTAGAAGTCTAAGATTGTACCTAAACAAATTGTTACTCTTAATAGAAGTCCAATAATTCTTCCTGCTTAATCAAGTTCATGCTACTTGCTGCATTGTCTTTTTAGCGCTGTCTTTTTTTTTTTTTTAAGAAAAAGAAAAACTGTAGCGCTGTCTTTCTTTGGTACGATATTGCGTCGGTTTCTAATTAATACTACTATCCCCTTGCAACTTTTTATTGACTTAAATACCCACAAATTTAAAGTTTATTCCATCCAAGTCCAACCTGGATTCTAGGGCATGACGAAAATTTGTGCCTTGAAGTTCAACACGGATTCTCACAAAATTGTAATTGCTTTTTTTTTTTTTTTTTTTTTTCCTCAGCGAATAGTTTAACCATTAATAACTCAAATCAATGCATATTACTTTTTGATATTATTCCCTCTCTATAAAAAAATTTTGACATTACTATTTTTTACACAAATTCATGCACATTTTTAAATATTAATAATTTAAGTTTGGTACAAGTAAATTTCTAAAAATTTAATATTTAAAAACTACACGACGAGACGAATCTAATAAGATCTCACTTGACTATATTTTAACTTATATAACTATAATAAAACTTTAAGTGAAAGTCTGTGTGTAAATAATGCCAACTATTCTAATGTCAAAATCTTTTTGATACGGAAGGAGTACAATGCATGGTTGTCGATTATGTAAAATTGAGTAGTACCATTGTACCAATTTTAGGGTTGAGTTCGTAGGCAGCTCCAAAGTCAACAAAGTTATGAATAAATGATTTTGGCTTATCTTATACCGAAAAACAAAAAATTGTTAATAAGGTCTTGGAAGTTATATTGTCGCCCTATGCATTCTCCCAAGTTAACAAAGTCATCTTTATTAAATGTACGACATTCTTTTATTGGAGCCGCCAAATAAAATAAACTCATCATGCAACTTGTAATGGTATTAATTTAAGAAAAAGTTGTAGTAATTCCAAAAAAAAAAAAAAAAAAAAAAAAAAAAAAAAAAAACTCTCAAATCTCCCTTCACTGCTACATAAGGAATTCTCTAAAACAAAAAGATTCCTTGTGAAAAATAAATTTTTAATGCATGCCTGGTGGATTCAACACTAATTCGTCGGTTTTGTTGGATATTAATATGGAGACTTCGTCCAAATAATAATTAAGGTATTGGGTTTTGTTAAAATTAAGGATATGAAAAAAGAAAGAAGGAAAAGAAATGGAAGTAATATTTTAAAGAGATATATGTTCTTGAATTGAAAGGAATAGAATCAAAATTTTGTTCTTTTATCTGGAATGAAAGAAAAAATGTCTATACAATTTTACCAGAAAGAAAAAAGTATTCCTCCAAATCCCAAAAAATCCTTTTTCTTTCTAAAAAAAATTGTAAACACGTTTTTTTTTTACTTTTATTTTCCTCCTCTAAAAAATTTTATAGAACATTCAGTTTTTTTCTTAAATAATAAATTTAAAGAATAAATTTTGAATTAATTGTCAAATAAATGAGGTAGTGACAACTTCTATATAGTTCAAATTATACAAAATGAAATAAAAGATAAAATACATAAAAACACAAATAAAAATAAAATAAAATGCCAAATCGATTTTGATACCAACTCCTATATTGGAATCCCTTGATACATCGTTTGGTAAATAAATAGAGTTTAGAGTTTAGAGTTGGTTTCAGAGATTAGAGTTTAGCTTCAGAGATTAGAGTTCCCAAGACCACAATTTGTGGAGAAAATCAGCGATTCCAAATCTTGTATTTCCGGAAAAACAAACAGATATGAATTTCTTAGAGTTGAGAATGGACTTTTAGCGTTTGGACCGCTTATTCCAAACGGGGCCTTGGTCTCTAGTGTTCTAAGATGCACATCACAAATCACAAAGGGGGTATTCTTTGTATTTTGGCCTTATTTGAAGAAATGGGCAAAATGCATGAAGATTATTGTTGAATGTTCCTACAAACCTCCATACGGAAAGAGTTGAAGATATTCCGAGATCCAATTATTAAGATTCGGACAGGAATTGGGCTCATTAACTAACTTTAAAACATACTGTCTCAATGCTTTTAAATAGCCATAAATTTAGCCAAACACAATGTCAAATGGAACAATACGTTGAACATGGTGAGAAAAAGTCAACTACATTTCCTTATTTTTTTTATATATTTTTTTTTTCTAAATGTCTATACCACACTAATTAAAAAAAAATAAAGGAGAGATAGGAGGTCGTAGAACTTAACCACTAGAATAAGTCATCATCACTTACATTTCATAAAATTAATCGAGGTTATGAATTTAAAATATAAAGTCTTGGGCTTAGATTTTTTTTATTGTTATTATTACTATTATTTTTTATTCTCGACAATTGGGCTTTATTCCTAGGCGTTATCCAATACTTCCTCTGTCTCAATCTAATTGTTACACACCCTTTCGACACGCATGCTGATGCACATTTTTAACGGTTAATAACTTAAATTTTGTACAACGAAAAGTTATAAAAAGTTGATTGTTTAAAACTACAAGATTAGACGAATCTAACAAGATCTCACTTGACTATGTTTTTTCATACATAACTATGATAAAAATTTGAATCAAAGTTAAACAGTGAATAGTGTCAAAAAATGATTTGTAACAAAATGAATGAGACGGAGGAAGTATGTATGGTCCAAATCGTAGCTAAAAAAAGAAAATTTCTAGCATACAAAAATCTTTGAGCAGAGGATTGAAGTCGATACCATGGTAAGAAGTGAACTTGGATTAGACATTCTATTTCTTCGAAGTCCCATGATGCGTTCGTTTATGCTAAAACTCCAAATGATAGGAGGATAGTATTAATGAGAAATTCTGTTGATGTCGTCGATCGGATTTTTTTTTTTTTTTTTTTTTTTTCTCTCGCTCAACAGCCAATTAAGGCTAGATTGTTGATGTCGTCGATTGTGGATTTATCAGTTGGAGATTTCATCTCAGGAACTAAAACTGGGAAATGAATCACCGTCTGTGCATTACTCTAACTCACACAAAATGTGGGATGCGTTTACCTGTGATCGAACCTCATGACGTGTGTGAGTCTGAATTTCACCTGTAGCTTACATGCTTTTGTCCATGAGAGGTTTCATTGAGATCAAATGATTCAGATTTTTAATAGGTTATGGAAGTATGTCAAAAGCACCGTTTATTTAATACCCAAGGTTTGTAAATGGAAAAAGGTATAATTATCATAATGAAGATATAACCCTATATTTAGTACTATCATACATAATATATTTGGTAAATCATATCAAATATTTGATAATCATATCTAATATTTGAAATATTATTGGTAACAAATTTATTACGTATAGCATTCAACGATGCTAACAAAAATAATTCAGTGATGCTAACAAAAATGTTTCAATGACCCAACGTAGAAGAATTCAGCGACTCCACATATAAGAATTCAACGACACTGCGTAGAAGACTATAACGACAATGCCTAGAAGAATTAAGCGAAGTTACCAAATACAATTCAACAATGTTATCAAAAAAATAATTCAGTGATGCTATCAAAATTATTCAGCGATGAAGAATTCAGCGACACTATCTAGAAGAATTCAACGACACTACCTAGAAGAATTCAGCGATGCTACCAAATACAATTTCCGCGATGTTACCAAAAATAATTCAATGATGCTACCAAAAATATTCCAGCAACCCTACATAAAATAATTCAGCGATTACACAAAGAAGAATTCATCGATGCTAGCATATACAATTCAGCGAACCCACAAAAATAATTCGGCGACGTTTTCATGAACAATTCAGCGACGCTACCAAGAACAATTCAGCGACGTCTTCATCAACAATTAAGCGAAGCAACTAGAAACATTTTATATACGTTTTCATGAATAGTTCAACAATATATATATAAATTAAGCAAATTGGTGGGTAATGTAAGATCAATTGATCATATTAAAATGCGTAAAGGAAAAGTAGAGTTGAAGAGACTAAATATAGCAAAATTACTATTTTAACCTTCCAGTTAATCTCAACCATCAATTTGCAAATTAAATCAATGGCTGAGGTTTACCGCATCACGTCAAGAGAAAATTGTTAGTCGCACCCTAACGGAAGTCCTTTTTGATTATTGCAAGAAAAAGAAACGATTGGATGGACAACCCCATCTTCAAAAAAAATTGCTGAGGGGTATGTTGCCTACTTGCCTTTTGAAAGATTGCGTCAACTCCCTCACCTTCAACAAAACACTTGGCTCAATCTCCACAAAACCAAATTAGACACCAGAAATTCTCCGCGGCGTATTCTTCGTGGTTTGCAGACTGGTGTCAAAAGCTACACATTTTTCGAGCTTACCACCAGAGAGGTCTCGACTCTTGTGGCTAGAGATTGTGGTTTTCTATTAATAAGACCTTTTCCCCATTCTCTTCATGCCATCATGAGTCATTACACATTCACCTGATCCTGTTTAATTTTATCATATTTTCCATCAAACTCCACTCCACCTTATCCAAAGCTTCCCATGTCACTCATCCATAAGTCCATTGGCGGAACTATATGGGGGCTTCGGGGGCCGCCGCCCCCCCGAGTTCGAAATTTGTCTATTAATTTTTATATAGTTATGCCTATTTTAGCTATAGTAGAAATTTCTTTTATATAATTCCACCCCCAAACACAAATTTTGGCATTAATATTTTATACGGTCATGTAGTAGAAATCATTTTTCGGTAATTTACGTGGAGGAAGAGGAAAAAGAAAACAACATGTTTTTTTCTTAGTAGTTTTTTTAACGTAGGCTCACATATTCTTTATCTTAATTAAATAAAATAATAAATTTGGCACATTACCGAAAGTTATAGTACTAGTACTTTGATTTCGTCTACTAGTGATTAGTGTTCAACATTGATTTTGTCTGCTATAGTCAAAATTAGTACTATACGGAATTCACTATTAGTATATGAAATTTACTATTTTTGACAATTTAATACTTTGATATTGTGATTTTGTTGATTATAATTGAAATATTTTACTTCGTTTAGGACAAAATGAAAATATATTTTCTTCACAAGAGTTCGAAACCAAATATGCTCCTTCTAGCTCTATAAATTTGAATTTCGGAGATGTTAGCAATATTAATAAAAAGGTCCCGGTAGAGTTAGACGAGGAGAGTGATATTTTTAGCGATTCGGAAAAATAAAAATCAATTGATTGTTATCCGCCACTGACCATAACAACTTCATCCTCACCCTCCACTTTTAAGTATCTCTGTTAATCCCCACAGTCTTGGACATCTACCATCTGCCAGCATCCCTTCTCAGTCACCTACAGATCCCTACATTGCATACTCCTTCCTTTAACATGTACTACTACATTTTTCCTTTCATGCCTCCACTAATTAATATCCCTTTCTCCTCCTCTGATTCCCCCTCCTCCCTCTACCACGCAAAGAAGGGTCAGTAAAAAAACAGCCGAGATGAAAGACCGTGACTGCTTTTGGTGGTCGCCGTCCAATACTAACGAAGCATATGGCGACCTTCTCCCTGCGGGTCGCAAGTGCAGTCGCAAGCAGGTTTTCCAACCCATTTCAGTCTCTTACCGACTGCTTTTGGTGGTCGCTATAGAGGTTTATTATTGTAGTGGTACATACGATGATTTGCAAGAAACCCTTATCTTATACTCAAGCAAGCAAGGAAGCAAGTAATGGTTGAATAATCGCGCACCTTGAAAATTTGAACGATTGGAATTTAACTAAAAACTGCTCAAACGACAATATCTAGCACCAAAAATGTACGAAAAGTATAATTGCCAACGTAATACTATGTAGTAATATAACACCACTTGTGGGGACTCCTAGAAGCCACCCCTTCAATGTTGACACAAGATAACACCAAAATATCAAAATGGCATTACCAAGGCGCCAACTTTGCCCAAATATATGTTTTATTTCAATGACATACCATTGCAAGGATAATGAAAGGTCTCTAAGAGTGTCTTTACTCTTTAGTAGATTTGGTGTCATCCACACATTTGGGAATTGAGTACTTAAAAATATAATGGATCCATTTGATAGAAAATACTCCATTTTGGAAGGAAGGATTTAAGAAAGTGATGTTGTTTAATTATTAAGCATAGTTGGTAGGTGAAGTTGCTATACCAAATCCAAACAAATCTCCACCACTCTGGAATTCGCTTTCCATTCCTCAAACTCAGCGAAACGGCCAAATTGTGATATCCAGTCGAGTATCGAGCTTGAACAGTGTAATTCGAGTTTGCACAGTAAAAACGTTTAAAGTTCTACCCGAATTTAACTATGCTAGATATAGTATATAATTTGAATTTAAATTGACAGTTTTACTTATTATGCTACAAAATAGTATAAGTTTGTTATCTATATAATAAATCCTGAATATTTTTTTGCCTGTGCAGACTCTATTGCCCTTATTCAATATAACTGATTCTTTTTAATCTTTAGGGTTTTATCAGTAATTATACCACCATTTTATAATCAATGGCTACAATTAATCCACGTCATCTCTGATTAATCGCTGACTAATTCCAATTCACCATCCACGTCATTAATATCTATATAGAAAATAAATCTGTCTATTAATATAATAAAATCTTGAGAAAATCTTCTTATATATCTTAAAAGATATAAATTTTTATGACACTTAAAAGATATAAATTGATTAAAACTATATAATATAAATTATTTATTTTGTATATATTTTAAGAAATATTATGAAATAAATTTATTTTTGGTCATATCAACATAATAAGGAATATAATAATCATATTTCAAATAAAAAATACATCATTAAAAATATATATTGAAACTTGATCATTAAAATCTTAATCAGTTATAAAAAATTTAATCAAATTTTAGTAATGAGTTTTGTATATTGGGTATAATTTTGAAACTTGATCTCATAAAAATAGTTTTGATAAATAAAGGAAAACAAAGTATTACTGTATTAAAAAAGATATAGTGTTAGTATTTTAATATATTAAATTATCTATATCTACCTATATATATAAATCTTAAATATTTTTTAGTTTGTACAGACTATATTATCTTTTTTAACGTCAATTCATCATTTCTAAAGAAATTTTGAAAAACCTTATTTAAGGTGTAATCAGTTAATTGACTCTAAAAATATTGATTAATACAAAATGACTCATCACCTAAAAAATTTCATATCATTCTAAACAAATTCTAATCATTTTTTTAAAGGAAAAAAATAAAGAAAATGAAAAAACAAAAAAATATTATAGTTCAATTATTAACATAATATTCTTAATTGTTAATTATTTCGATATAAAATAAAAATGTATATGAAAGTCTGAGTAAATTGTTATACAAATTTTTTAAAATATTTTGTACTCCAAAAGGACATAAAAAGTATTTTAGTATAAATAATATGTAAAGATTTATGGTAATCATGCATAGTTTTTTTGTGGTAAATCAAATTTTGAATTGTTAAAGGTTATTTTTTCCAATTGCTCTTACTATTTTAGATATCAAAGCGAAACTATATATATTAGTTTTTCAATGATGAAAAAAAATATTTTATATTATGTCCACCTATTTGGAGTTTGAATTTCTTTTTTTATCCTCCTATTATCTCATTTATTTCCTTACATTTTTGTTACATACATTTCCACCACCATTCAAGCATAAGTCTTCGAACCTTATGTAATCTCAAAAAAAATAAAATTATATTATAATTTTATAATCTTCATTTAATTTCAATACCCTTGCGCAGCGGGTGAAAAAATCTAGTGCTTGATAAAAGTTAAATTGTGTCTAATAATTGTTTCATTTTTATATTTATAAAATTTAATAATTTCATTGAGTTTTAATCGAGTATCGAGTCGAGCTTTCCTCACCCTGGGCCAAAATGGATTGGTGGGGTAGATGTGGAAAGCCCGAAAAGGTTTCGGGCTGAAAGTGAAATCCCGTAAAGTTGAAGGACGTGGAGTGCCAATATGGCATCCAAAGTTGGACTACTCTATCCATCAAGGAACATAAAGTAAATTTATATATATGCACAAAAATTTATACTCCTAGTAAATTCTCATATGGTAGTACAGTTACAGTATACTTGCTTCTGTCGCATCAGTGCATACTCTAGAGACTAGACCATTCAGAGAAAGAAAAAAGGGAGGGAGAGGGGTGGCCACCGCCACGCACAACCTGCGCGATTTGCGATTTGCTTCACTGGGTGCTGCTAACTGGAGGTTCGTTCCGTCCTGCTGCGTTTATTTACTATCTGATCTATTGTCGCTTTTACTTTCTTCTTAACCACCATTTAGTTTTCTGAAACCGTCGTATTTGGAATTTCTGATTGGTGGCATTTTTTGTTGCTTAATCTAAAAGCACTGCCTTTTGAGCCTCTAGAGGACGTTTATTTGTTGCTGGTAGATGGAATTTTTGCCTCCTTGTGATTCAATTTATGTGATTGTGTACTGCTGAAAAAGTGTAATTCGGCAAAATGCTTTATTATATGTATGATGTACTCAATTTTGTGTGCTTTAAAAACGTCTGCTGTTTTTGTTGGAATTCACATACTTTTGTTTCAAGGAAAAGGCTTTATTAGTCGTAAGAGACAGAGTTTTAGAAAATGAAGAGTGATTTCATTTGCATATCGTTGGGGTTTAATTGTTTAAATGTATTGATTTTATGGCATTATTTTATTTTATTTTTTAATGTTGGGGATATTGTATTTCTCCACGTACACTTAATGAACCTTTTCTGTTTAGAATAACACAAACAAGCCTCACAACTCTCAGTGTTTCACCTACAATAATGAAGGTATATGTTACTTAGAAGAGGTTTTGCTCTGTGAAATAATATTGATTAGTTGTCCTTTGCTTCATTTTAGGAACTGAATAGGTGTCAAGACAAGCTGAGTTGCTTTCTTTGTCCAATTGTCCTTAAATTAAGTGATTTGCTTATATTTGATGCGTTGAAGAAGTTCCATTATTTTCAATGTGAAATGTGCTTACTGCTTTTTTTTGTGTTTTTTGTTAGTTTGTGCATGCCCGTGTGCTTAGATAAAATGGTTTGACGATAGAGTAATGCTTCATTTCATTTTAAGGGTTGCATTTGGCTTCTGGATTTGAATTAAGGAACATAGAGAAAATTGCGTATTTCATTAGAGAGAAAATGGGATTTTTTTTCTTTTCTTTTTTTTTTTTTTTTTGTGTGTGTGTGTGTGTGTGTAAGAGAGAGAGAGAGAGAGAGAGAGAGAGAGAGAGAGATAGATAGATAGATAGATAGATTACAAAAGATGGTAATTTAACACTTATTCCATAATAGCCCAAAAAGCAAAATGTAACAGGTGAAACGAAGTAAAGATAGTATATATCAATTTGTTTTGTATAAGTAAAAGTTGAAGGTGTCTATAACTTTCTATATGTGTGTAGCCATGTAGGTAATAATTTGCCTGATTCATTGATTTTGAGCATTTGTGTATATACGATTTATAGGTGCACAATGTTACTTTGACGAGTAATCTGTTCAGTTTATTTTTACGAACACCCCTGTGGGAAAAAAATATATCTAAAAGTTGGACATTTACTTTCCAGGAAAAAGTATGTGCTGCTTACTGCATATGATATTCTGTAAAAGAGTGACTTATTTATTCTTTTGCTTCACAACAACACAATTCCTTTTCCATATGTGCTGTTTATGCCATAGTGTTCCATATCACTATCTTCCATTAAACTCCAAATAATACATGGCTTAGAACTGATTTTTATTTCCATTGTCTGTAAGCAGATATCATTCTTCTATATTACAGGAATATATCTGATATGTTTGTTGGCTTTTTGGTAGATTACCCATGGACATCATTCGGGTGGGATTGTAATGCTCGTCATCTCATAGCTACATGTGATGGCAGAGCTAGCTCAGGGATAGGTCGTGTTGAAAGATAGTACTAGGACTGAAAGTAGTGTAGTACACAATTCAGAGGTTTAAATTCATATTCTTGATGGACAAGGAAAAACTCAATGAAACTGGTGCAGTTAGTGAGGAAATTCGCTTAACTTTACCTACTGAGATTGACAAACCAAGGGATGATGGCTCATGTCACGGCACAGACAAGGAGGGTATGGTTACCTGTCGAGTTTGTCAATGCACTGAACCTGATAGAAGAGGAAATGTTGCGCTCGGATTCTTAGGTATTTCTCCACCACCATGTAGTTTGATTAATGGCAACGAAGAAGTGAAGCCGGACACAAAAGTTGCCTCAGGAAATACTGAAAATAATTCCTACAGTAAAAGTGATTTGAAAGGATCCGAGTTCATTGAGTTTATTAGTCCCACTGGAGAGGTTTTTCTTTGTACAGCTGATGTGGAATTAGGTCTTGATGACAGCCACGACAGGCTATTTGAGCTTGGTTGTGCTTGCAAAAATGACCTTGCTGTAGCACACTATGCCTGTGCTCTTAAGTGGTTTATCAATCATGGATCAACTATCTGTGAAATTTGTGGTTCTGTGGCCACAAACATAAGACCTGCAGACATAAAAAGGATTTTAGGTTGTTTAAAAGAGTACACGGCATTAAGAGAAAGAATTGTTAATGGTGAGCCTAATCCATCACCGGTCCAATCACATTTTGGTGTAGATCCTGATGCTGTCGCGGCAATTCGAAGACAAAGGTTAAGTGAAATTTCTTTGTGGTTTAATCCACATAACAACAACTCTGTTACTGTGTCCCAGGTTGTCAGTGAACAACCTTCAGTAAATACTGTTCTGGAAGAATCTGCCTCTGATGAAAATACTGCTACTAAATGGGCCGTGGAAGGTACTGGTATCCTACTTGCAACAGGCCTACTGACTGTTACTCTTGCTTGGCTTCTTGCTCCTCACGTTGGAAAGGTGGTTGGATTGACAGATTTATTTTCCATGGCTTCACATGATTTTCTTTCTGGTTACACTTTATGATTGTCCGTTATCTTCTCTGAGCTCAAGCAATTTCCTTTAGTTGGTGATGTCTTCATTATTCATATTTTGGCACGTGAATGCTTAGGTATTTACCTTCTTTTGCAGAAAACTGCTAAGAATGGCCTGCATATCCTTCTGGGTGGTGTATGTGCGTTGACACTTGTAGTTTTCTTCAGATTTGTAAGTTCAGTTTCTGTATATTTTTTTACATGGAAATGAACTGCATTGAATTATGTACTTCTTGAGGAAACTAGTCTTGGTAATTACCAATGGATGCAATGCTCAGTGAAGATAAATAGAATTAACAGAATTTTGATATTTAAATTGGTGCTTTGTAGAATTGAGGTTCAACTTTTAGCCTGAGTCGTACAAATAAAACGAAAAATAAGAACAAAAGGAAGAATATGTAAAAGCAACACACAGCTTCATATACTATATTTTTCTTTTTCATGCTTTTAGGATGCTAACATTTTTTGCTTGATAGACTTTTGTTTACTAAAGAAGTAAATGAACATAAAAATAAAATAAAAATCTGGCGTTATATCCTAAATATAATTTCAAAGTAAAATCTATTATGATATAAATTTAATCTTGAATTGCATCCATGGGACCTGCAGGTGCGAATTTTCTTTTGAGCATTGTCACCTGAATATGTTGGTTCATATTATGTCACAGCTAAGAATTCACGGTCATACATGCTAGTTTTACTTTTGATGTATTTGTGAACTTAAGTTTCTTTTGGTTTTGTGGTTTCCGACTTGTCATACATGCTTTCACACCTAAGAATTGATGTATTGTATAACTTTCTACTTTCAATGCCGTTGTGTATTTTGGATCAAATCTACTTTGAATATTTTGGTGGTGCTTTCTTGTTGACAATAATGATTCTCCTTACGTTTTCAGTTTGTGCTGACAAGAATCAAGGCTGGTCCTGCTCGATACTGGGCTATCTTGTTTGTATTCTGGTTTCTCGTGTTTGGGATATGGGCATCGCGGACTCATGGTGCTCACGCATCATGATCCCCCCCTCAGTCGCAGATGTGCTCCTACCCTCGGAAAGAATTTATACCGTTAGAGTTCTGTTAGTGTGTGATTGTGCATGCATAATCAATCATTATGTACTTAATTTCCACATTCCATTCATATATCTTCACGTTCTATAATAGTGATGGATGCTGCTGCATTCAGTTTGTCAGCTCCTGTATTTCTTCTGTGGCTGTAATGCGGACAACCATCACAATTTTTGATACCATTCAGGGCCCTTCAACCATTCTGCATAATTTACACAAGATTCTGGTCTATTCAGACAACTTTGGTAATAATACCAAACAATAAATCGTTTGCCTCAAGCAATGTCTAGTTTTTTTTTTTTTTTTTTTTTTTGGTAAGCCACACGAGGCCAGAGAAATACATAACTACACGAAAAAGGAAAAGAGGACCAAAAACAGAAGAACTAGACTAGAGGGGGAAGGAAAACATACAAGAAAAACAAATAGACCAACACTCAGTGCCTGAGGTAGCGGGCACCCCGGGCATCCGCCGCCCACACCTCCATGATAAAATCCGGGGGGAAAGCCCAGGAGGTGTAAAACTCTTCCTTTGATGCGCCATGCTTGGCTAGACCATCCACAACTTTGTTACCTTCTCTGAGAATATGGTGAAAGACACACGAGTCAAACGACATCCTCAACTCCCTTATATGGTGGATCACAGCGGCATCAGGGTGCCACTCATCGGACGAATCTATGGCTTGTAGAGCTGTTATGGAGTCAGAGTAAACTGAAATACTCTTCCTCCCGATACTGACCACATATTCCAGTCCCATAGCTAATGCATAAAGCTCTGCCCTCATATTAGTACTCTTCCCAATGCTACCACTTCCTCCTCCAACCCATTGTCCTCCCTCCTCACGCACAACAAATCCGAATCCCGCTTTACCAGGGTTGCCAAAACAGCTGCCATCTGTGTGGAGAATCATCCCCTGAGCACCCTTCTCATTCCAATAGATCAATCTCCCCACTCCCCTGGAGTTCCTGCAAGTGCCCGATTGTTGCTTGACAGCGGCCGTGCATCGGGTGATTTCTCTAATCAAGAACCAGGTGGAGTTGTGTTTCCCCCTAAAAATTCTAGCATTCCTCTCCAACCACACATTCCACAAGGTCACAACGAAGCTAGTTCCAAAAGATGAAACCAGACCATGCAGCAAGTCTTTAATACAATATTTAGGTACCTGGTCACAATCATAGGGGATATGGATGTTTAACTGCTTCCAGATCGGTCTAACCCATTCACAGTAGAATAGAGCATGTGCCCAGCTCTCGGGATGCGTACCACAAATGGTGCATAAGGGGTTGGTGGCCAGCTTGCGCTTGTACCTGGTCAGGTTGATAGGGAGAGACTCATGGCTTATCATCCATAGGAGAAAGCCGAATTTAGCTGGAAGCTTTGAATTCCACATCCATTTCCAACCTGTCTCATTAGTCACTTCCTTAATTAAGAACTTGTACGCTGCTCCAACAGTGTATCTCCCCTTGTTATCCTCATTCCAAATCCAGGAATCCATAGCAGAAGGGTGAAGTCTAGGAGGTAGGGTGCTGCAGATATCCTGGAGGACTTCTGGTGGGATGCTCGAATATATACCGCTCCAATCCCACGCCCCATTGTGGATCACATCCTTCCATTTGAGCTCAGTGTCATGAACATCGATATACGGCAGGAGAGGTCCAAGTTGTGCTCCCTTCCATCCATCCGAAAACCATAGGGATGATTCGCCATTGTTAATCCTCCATCGGAAACCACTCTTAAGAAAAGGAGTGATTTTTTTTAGAGTCTTAGCCACATGAGATTTGCTGCAGACTGAGAGATCAAAAGGATGATCCCCTGTAATCCCAAATCCTTTCACAATTTTCACCCAGGTTTTATTTGGATAGTGCATGATACCCCATAGCATTTTTCCCAAAAGAGCAATGTTCATAAGTCTGGCCTTTCTAAGACCCAAACCCCCTGTAGAGATCGGAGTGGCCACTGTGTCCCACTTCACAAGATGCAAGCCAACCCCTCTTCGATCTTTCCATAGAAATTTACTGATTTTCCTATCTATGGCTTCGCAAACTGATTGGGGGAACCAATGTAGTTGCATGAAATAGGTGGGAATAGCGGACAACACCGCTTTGCAAAGAGTGAGTCTACCCGCTTTGTTAAGCAGCTGGTTAGCCCACCCTTGAAGCTTCAAGTCAATCTTATCCAAGATGAAATCAAAGTCCTTGCACCGGGGTTGGCTAGAGATGAGGGGGAATCCAAGATGTATCAAAGGAGTTGACAGCTTTCATGTTTAACGCCTGGGCTGTCCATTGTCTGTCTTCCTCCGAAACTGCCTGGGACACCAGGAAATTAGATTTATCCGGATTCAGATTCAATCCTGAAACTCTAGCAAATGTGTCCAGAGTTTGAGCTATGCAAGAGATACTTTCCTTGGTCATTAACGAACACAAAATGAGGTCGTCCGCAAAGAGAAGGTGTGAGATTCCTTCCCCTTCTTCCGCCAGCTTTATAGGATGCCACTTATTGCTCTGGACCTCCTGTTGGATCAAAAGTGAAAGCTTTTCCATAACGATGAGGAACAGGTAAGGGGAGATCGGATCACCCTGACGGAGACCCTTACCAGGTGAGAATTCCTCGGTTGCACGTCCATTCCACAAGATGGAGTAGGAAGGGGATTTAACACAATGCATGACTAATTTAGTGAAGCCATCCGGCAAACTAAGTTCCTTGAGACAGACCTCAACAAAGTCCCACCGTACATTATCATACGCCTTTGCTACGTCAATCTTCAAAATGATACTTTGTTGCTTGGATTTCCTATTCCCCAAATGAGTAAGCATTTCCTGAATGGTAATGGCATTATCAGTAGGCCCCCTGCCAGGAAGGAAGGCAGCCTGATTTGGAGATATCAACCTTTGCAAGGCAGGTCTCAGACGGTTCACAAGGATCTTAGTGAGCACTTTATACAAAAAGTTGCATAGCGTAATAGGCCTAAAATGTTGGAAGCGGGAGGGAGTTGCCACCTTTGGAATAAGACATATGAAGGCCTTGGAGTGGAGAACGTTGAAGCTCGATTCTTGAAAGGCCTTGGTAACAAAGGATGAGACAGAATCACCCAGAATATGCCAAAATCTTTTATAGAAAACCCCCGGAAAGCCATCCGGACCCGGAGCAGAGTCCCCGTTCATGCTCTTAACCGTGTTCCTAATTTCTTCCATAGAGATGTCCTTACTCAAATTCTCATCTTCCTCCAATGAAATTGTGGATAGCCGAGGTAACAGATTGTGAGTAGAGTGTTGGAAGTTCTGACAATTAGTGGGATCATTGGCATAAGAATTCTGGAAAAACTCTCTAGCATTCAGGCTAAGGAGGGAATCATCTTCACACCAAGAACCATCCGGAAGGAAAAGTCCATGAATCTTACTCCTATTCCTTCTGGCTTTAACTCGTGCGTGAAAATACGCGGTGTTTCTATCCCCAGCTTTAATCCATTTGTCTCGCGCTCTCTGTTGCCAAAATGTCTCTTCTTGTAAGAGAATCTCATCCAACTCGCTACGCAGTTGAGACTCCAGCAGAACCAGGCGGATGGAATCAATAGTCTCCAATCTCTTTGAAATCCCTTCTAAGCGTTTAAGGATTTTGAATTTTCTCCACTTAAAGTTACCTCCATATGATTTGTTAAAGGCATTGGAGGCTTTTTGGACCATCTTCAACTGAGCACCAATTGATGAGGCTGGGATCTTCCACGCATTCTCCACAACATATTCATAGTTGCTAGACACCGCCCACGCTGCCTCCCACCTAAAAGGTTTCTCTCCCTCCATACAAGGTGGGTGATCACATCTGAGTAGAAGTGGGTTATGGTCTGAGCCTTGTCTATCCAGAACTTGAGCAAACCCATTAGGAAATTGCAAAATCCATTCCAGATTGCTGGTGCATCTGTCCAGAGTTTTGCTGATGCACTGACTTGTCCCGATTGGTCTAGTCCAAGTGAAACGGCCCCCTAGAGTATTAATGGTAGCCAAACCGCAATCTGACAGAAGATCCCCTAATTCATCCGCATGAGTACCATTAAACTTTCCCCCTCTGACCTCTCCCGAATGGAGGATTTGGTTCCAATCGCCAGTAACAATCCAAGGCCCAGTGATTCCCTCGGCTATCAGCCTCAGGTCATTCCAATTAGCAATACGTTCCTTATACCTCGGGGACGCATACAAGGCCGTGCAATACCAGTAGCTATCACCATTCTCAATTTTGATAGTAACCATACGGTTCCTATAATCACTTATGACTGCTTTACAACTAGAAGCATTTCTCATAAGTATCCAAATACCCCCCGATCGACCAACTACTTCCTGAATGCAAATGGGAGAGAAACCCAATCTCAACAGAAAATTACTAGAGTTGGAGAAGGCCGACTGTGGTTCAAGCAAAATCATGACTTCGGGATTCACTCTTCCCACCAAATCCCTAAGACTTCTCCTAGTCTTACTAGCCATCACACCTCCAATGTTCCACGTCAATAGCTTAAAATTTTTAAAATCCATAAACAGAATGTAAGGAAGGAGACTTACAGGGGGGTGACCACACCCCTAATCCTGCATAGCACATGCCTCATCGGGCGGCTCTTCCTCAAGTGGAACGGCCACTGGCTTCTCCTGAGGATCAATGTTTTCTTTTTGCGAACCCAACTCCTTATCTCTGCAAACTTTGTTGGAGTTCATCGCTAATTTGTCTGCTTCCTTGCCGTTACCTCCTCCGGCTTCCGCACGGTGCCTCTTAGAGCGCAAGATGTTTTCACCTAACTGAGACTTAAATGATTTGGGCTGGGCCCTTTCATTATCCGCAATTTGTTTTCCCTTGGAATTGGGCCTGGCCTGTTGGCTCTTTTTAGTAGGGGGAGCCCGGCTTGGTGTTTTACCAGTAGAGAGTCCTACTGGAAATATTAGTGTTTTGGGCTTGGGGGCCTTTTTCCGCACAACTTTGATCCACTCTCCCGATTCGGGCTGGCAAGGCATTTCATGCTGGGCCTCTATGTCTTTCGTGTAACTTTCAGCCTCAGGATTTGCCAGTGTTGAATCTCCCAATGGCACCTCGTGAGTGGTCTTAACTGGAGCCGACACACAGGCCTTTTGGGATGCAGCCTTCCCTATTTTATCATCCTCAAAGGCCTTAGCCTCTCTCTGATCAGTCTCCATAGCAGAGGATTCAGGGATGTCCCCATTGACTAATGAGGAAATGTCAACTTTGTTACCTACTGCAGCAACTTTCCCCTTGGCAGATTGACCCTCAGGAGCTCCTGAACCTGTCCTTTCTGTCACTTTAGTAGCGATGGGGTTATCTTCCTTCTTCCGCTTGCAAACATGGCTTCCATGTCCATAGCATTGACATGTTGAACATAACAAATGGAGGCCTTCATAAGAAACCTTATGCCACCGATCCCCCATGAAAACGCTAGTAACCACAGGTAAGCTCAAATCGATTTCCACACAAACTCTTGCGTACCTTCCTCTCTCCACCCCCTTGGACATGGAGTCTACCCGAACAGGAGTTCCGATGGATGCCGCCATCTTGGTAAGCAAAAACTCATCAAAGAATTCCAGCGGTAGACCGGGGAATCTCGCCCACACGACTGTCTTCTTCGGCGTCTCCTCATCAGCCACAAAATTAGGGCGCCATGGGCTAACCATCAAGTAACTATCGAAGACCATCCAAGGGCCCTCTTTCAACACCTTTCTCCTGTCGTCTTCACGATCAAACTTCACTAAAAAGTACCCAGCCCCCATGTCTATCATTTCAAACCTGTTCAGGATCTTCCATATCCTAGCAATTCTATCCTTGAGAGCAACATACCCCACCCTCTTTCCCAATACCGATATTATGAGGCCATCCTCAAAGGGCTTACAGATTCTCTCATGGATCCTAGGATCCAGTGTGATGCAAGGCTTCAATCGATCACCATCAATGTAGTCTATAGTCACCATGCCCTCAAACGCCGGGTCTGCCATTAGGGAGCTTGGGGCAGCACATTTTCCTTCAAGGACTTTATCTCTAAAGGATACCTTGGGAGCAATAGCAGAGTTCAGACCACTTCCAAAGTTGAAAACATTTAGAGGGGAGGAGGTGCCAGCAGACGCCGGGGAAGGAGGAGAAGAAGGACTAGGCAGTGGAGGAGGAAGGGAGCGTTCAGCTTGCTCCATTCCTAGAGAGAGAAAAAATCTTTGAAGCAATGTCTAGTTGAGACACTATATGAGATTGAGACCAATCTCCTAAAAGCAAACAACTCTTATTGCACTTGCTAAAATCTGAGGAATCTTCAAAAATTCAGATAGAATGTTTGGTTCAATAAAAAAATTGTTAAAGTTGTAAATTAATTTTTTTCCTCTTTTCGGCGTAGTGTAACAGGTATCTGTTGTAAATTATCTTTTGAATTTTTTGTTACTATTAATTTTCGTAGGAGTATGAACTATGAACAACTTGATAATTTTGCAATCATTACAATTTTGAATTAGGGCTGCATAAATGGGTTAAATGATGAGTCCAATAGATATTGGGCCTAATGGGCCAGTCCCTCTGTTAATACGAAGTACTACTATAAGGTTCTTAAACGGCTAATAATTTCAACTTTATACCCAAAGATTTCAATTTGGTTGTCTGGGAAAATGTCGCGGCGGGGGAAAAAGGCTCGGGAGGACGATGGACTTTCTGACGGCGACGAACGACAGAAGAAGTCTTTGAAGCCTGATAACGATTCAGATGACTCCGATAATATCTTCATCTGCGAGGTAGGTTTACTGCTGTGGGCATTAATTGTATTCGGTATGTAAATCCCATTGTTTAATTTCCACTGGGGTTTACAATTTTCGTGATTTTTTATTTTTGGGAGTGCAGCTCTCCAAGAATCGGAAAGTGTCGGTGAGGAACTGGAATGGTAAGGTTGTGGTGGATATTAGGGAGTTCTATATTAAAGACGGCAAGGAATTGCCTGGGAAGAAAGGTATACTTTTTCAAATGGTATTGTTAACCTATCTATTTTGCATATTGTACTAGATGATTTGGTTTTCCTGTTGGAGTGTTGGATTAATATCTTTCTGAAGCTTTCTCGAATACGAATGCTATTGGGTATGCCCTAAGTAGTAAATATTGCTGTTCTGGCTGATATCTATACCATTCGTTTCATTTATTTTACACATTTGTTATATAAAAATTAAAAAAAAATAAAATAAAAAATGAAGTTCTTTAAATGCCTTGCTGTGTTATAACTTTTACATCTTTTTGCTAGTTGTATACCTTGGATTCTAATTCTTTGTTTGAAAGTGCTAGTTAAATATTGTTGGTTATCTACAATGTGACATGGGATAAATGAATGTTGCAAGTGGATTGAGTTTCGGTTATTAGTGCCACAGATAAATTTGTGTGATTTATCCCCTTTGATTACTGTATATTTGTTTCTTCCGTGTTGAGTACCTTCTTTTCAATGTTTGTTCGTCTTCTTTGTTCTTAATTACGCTCAACATGTGATGAGCATGGGAAAACATAATTCAGGGGTATCTCAACCTATGGTTTCCCTATTAATATAAGGATCCCAAGTATAATGATTATGGGGTAAAATCAATCAATCTTAAGTGTATTTTGTCATGATCACATGCATGCCAATATAAGATTTTGGCATATGCATTGATCACCAGAAATATGTAAAGATTGTAATTACTCAATTATTTTAATTACTATAAAGAAAATAATACAAAATGTTAGCCCCTTTCCATAATAATAGACATGAATGAAATATGAATAGTTAGAAAGTATTGGTGGCAGAGTTGAGTAATGCGTTGATTGTGCTTTCATTTCTTATATGTTACTGAATATGATTTTTACAATTTGTTTTGAACTTGATTACAGGTATTTCATTGAGCATGGACCAGGTATGTTTCAGCAGCAAAGGCCCTGCATTCCCAGTCTCCACCCTCATCCTCATTCACACAATTTTCGGTCTTTACCATCTGGAATTTGTTATGACTTTAAACTTTTGGTTATGCAGTGGAAAATGTTGCGAGACCATGCAGCTGAGATTGATAAGGAGCTGGGTGATGATTAGAAAGCGTAAAAAAAGACAACTGGGTCTGGACAATGTGATCGAATGACCTTGACCTACTAGTACTGCTTAGCACCTTTACTTTTGTGTAGAAATTACCTCAGGGAAGTGAAGTTCTTTTGGGCAACATTAAGTTTCAGTGTTTTTTCAATGTTTCTATCCCTGACAAGTAGAGGCAGGTGAGTTAACTTGACATCATGTATTCATGTCCTGCTGTTTTTGTTGCCATTTCAGATTCTGCATGCACTAAAGTGTGTTGTGTGCATACGTGATGATGGATGCTTGATGATATTGTAATTCCTTGTGCTGGAGTGCTGAATTATCATGTGAAATTGTGTTTGTGTTTGTGTTTGTTGGCTGTAGAGGAGATTCAGCTTTGCTTTGCTAGTTCAGATGCCCTCACTGAGATTGAGACATGTCATAATTATGGTGCTTCAATCCACATGTAGAGCTAGTTAAGATATTGGGATAAAAATCAAAATTTGTCAAATTACTGAATCCATACATTTAAAAAGATGAACTGGCTCATGAACTCTTTCCACATCGAGATTATGATAAGAACAATGGCTCTGCAGTCTACCCTAATGGTATGAATGGATTTGCAAATCTGAAGAAAACAAGAACTTGTAAACTGGTGTTAGGGGCTTCATTTTCATGGTCATGCTGGATTCGGCACTCTGTTGCTAGACCTTTTGGGATTAAGCAATGCTAAGTGGTGGTGACATTGACAATCAGAGTAGCCTCAAAATGGCGTTCTATAATGCTTAAATTGCCTAGAAATCAATTTTGTTTTTCAAGACATTTTTGGCATTGATGTTCCCTAGCTTGTTGAACCCTATTTTCTGGTTTTGGCATAACTGGAAGCTAGTGACGTCTAGAAAATGGTATTTTTTTTATTTTTATTTTTTTGTGGTCAAAATTTCAATTTTGGCATTTTTTTTTACACCATTTTTTTTTCTTTAAACGGACGGTTATTGCCCTATTTCCCAACTGTGAGATGATTACATTGATATAGTGAAAGACTTGGTTTGCAGTTTTGCACCCTTTGACACGTTCAGAGAAACTGAGAAAGGGACTGTTGAAGAATACTTCTATATTGACTTGGAAAAAGATCAAAGAAGCCAAATACTAGTAACTAGTGCATACATGATGGGACATGACTATCGACTATCAACAGCCATCATTCTTACAGTCAATGTCATGATAAATATGGGAGCACAAACCTCTTCTAATTTCTCAACTCTCTCTTACAGAAGGGGTTGGAATTTATTCTTTACTGGAATAGTTACGTCTTATTATAGATGGGGTCGGATCACAAAATGTTCAATACTACTATATAATTAAGTATACAACGCAAATAATTACAGGATTATTTCTGAGTACACCGATGATTATTAATGGAAGGGACACCGATGGCCGCAAAAATAAAGCATAGGCTGTGACCAAAGCTAAAATTCACACAAACAATCCTATTTAAACAAGAAAACATTACCAAATGACTACTACTAATTTCAGGGCTATAGGTGAATATGAAGAACATGCATATGATGTGGAGCAAACACATGAATGAATTGGATGTCTACCTGCAGCAAATGGGAATGGACAAGCTCATTCAATTCTGATTCCCAAACCAGAATTGTCAAGCTCATAACTAAGGTTGGACTAATTTCACCAAGCCACTGCAGTGTGGTGTACGTCCAAAATTAAGTCGCCGTGCCGGGGGCCATTGTGTTGTTGAGGGTCTTCCTTAGTTTGGTAATCAAGACATCATGTATGAATGTGTAACCCTTTGTAGCTATGACCTTGCCATTGGAATATTGGATCGTGGATCGACTATTCTTTGATCATCTATAAATCTTGTGCCATTATCTTTACATCCCTACAAAAACCCAGCCTTGATTCTAGCTGCATATAGATAAGGATTGATGGCCTGTATTCATCCCATATTGTTAGTAATGGTGTTCATCTTTGGAGGTGTGGCTGTAGGAGTAACTGCTCTTCACCCTGGAAACCATTACTCAGAAGCTACAGCTCTTCTGAAATGGAAATCCTGCCTGGACAACCAATCACAATCACTCCTCCATTCCTGGGAGGCTGCTGCAAAGAGTGGTGATCCTTGCAAATGGTTTGGCATTGGCTGCAACTTGGTTGGAAGAGTTTCTGTCCTGAACTTGACGTCCAACGGTATACAAGGTACACTCGATGGTCTGGATTTCTCTTCATTACCTTATATGTCTGTCATTGACCTGTCCAATAATTCAATATATGGCCTTATTCCGCCAAGCATTGGCAACCTTTCCAAACTCACCTCTCTTGATCTAGCCTACAACAACCTAACCGGATCCATTCCTCCCACCGTTTATCATTTGGGAAATTTAACCCGGTTAAGCCTTTGGAACAACAAACTCACAGGTCCCATTGCACCGTCCATTAGGAACCTGACTCGGCTTAAAACTCTATACTTGGCAATGAATCTGTTGTCTGGTAACATCCCTGAAGAAATTGGGACGTTAAGGTCTCTAGAGAAAATCGACTTATCTCAAAACAATCTGACCGGGTCCATTCCTCGTTCCATTACTAACTTGACAAACCTTCGCATCCTCTTTATGGATGAAAACATGCTGTCCGGCTCGATTCCAAAGGACATTGGCATGTTACATTTGCTGGAACAGCTTTCTTTTAGTGATAACAGTCTCACAGGTTCGATCCCTGCTTCTATAGGCAATTTAACAAGCCTTCGGTCCGTCTTTATAGGTAATACCAAGTTATCTGGTTCGATCCCAGAGGAAATTGGCATGCTAAGATCTTTGGAAGAGATGTATATTTTCCAAAATGATCTCACTGGATCTATCCCCCCTTCTGTTGGAAATTTAAGGTCCATTCAATATTTGTTTCTTTTCATGAACAATCTCAGTGGCACCGTTCCTGCAGCTTTTGATAATCTAACAAAACTAGAAGAGTTGTCCTTGAGTGTCAACAATCTCACCGGTCCCATGCCTCAGAATGTGTGCCTTGGAGGAAGGCTTACATTCCTATCACTCCATACCAACAATTTCATTGGCAATGTCCCAAAAAGCTTGAAAAACTGCCCCAGGTTGTACATTCTTCTTCTCTACCGCAATCACATTTCTGGAAACATAAAGGAAGATTTTGGGGTGTTTCCAAATTTAACCTATATGGATGTCAGCTTTAACAACCTCCATGGTGAGTTGTCTGCAAACTGGGCAGCATCATCGAGTCTTGCGGGTTTATTGATGTCTAACAATAATATTTCTGGCGTAATTCCATCGAACCTTGGAGAAGGATCAAGGATTCAAGTACTTGATCTAAGCTCTAATCAGATAACAGGAGCATTCCCCAAAAACTTGGCCAAATTGTCCCTTTTGTATAAGCTCAAGTTGCACAATAACAAACTCCACGGTATCATTCCAGCAGAAATCGGTGCCTTGCACGAAATCAGGCAGCTTAATCTAGCAGGCAATGCTTTCAGCAGCATGATCCCCAAGCAAATTGTTGCTTGCACAAAGCTTCAGGACCTCAACTTGAGCAAAAACATGCTTTCTGGAGCAATTCCATTGGAGATGGGGAAGTTGAGTTACTTGGAAAATCTGGACTTGAGCTATAACGAACTTTCTGGTGGAATACCGACAGAATTTGAGGGTTTGCAAAATCTTGAAATGATGAATCTCTCTCATAACAACCTATCAGGGATTGTTCCATCAAGCTTGGATCAGTGCATAAGCTTACAGTCCATTGATATATCATACAATCAACTGGAGGGCCGTCTTCCAGATCTCAAAGCATTTCAGGAAGCCCCCTTCGATGCAATTAGAAACAACAAAGGATTGTGTGGCAACAACACAGGCCTATTCCCTTGCCCTTCAACACATGGCGATAAACCTGCAGATTCAAGAAAAGGAAAAAGGGTTCTTTTATTGATTCTGTTACCTGTATTGGGGTGCTTGCTTATTTCTGCTGTGGTGGCTGGTGGCATATGCAAGTTCTTGAGGTCAACTAAGGAGGACACTGAAGGTGCTGGAAGGATTCAAACTCAACAAGATCTGTTTACTGTATGGAGCTTTGATGGGAAATTTGCATATGAGAACATCCTTGAAGCAACACAGAATTTTGACTCCACATATATAATTGGGGTGGGAGGATGTGGAACTGTCTATAAAGCACAGTTATCAGATGGTCAAGTATTTGCTGTAAAGAAACTTCATGCACCAGAAAATGCAGGGCATATAAGTCATCTGGATAAAGCTTTTACCAGTGAAGTCGTCGCGCTGACAAACATACGCCATAGAAATATCATCAAGCTTTATGGATTCTGTTCGCACCGCCTTCACTCCTTCTTGGTTTATGAGTACCTGGATGGGGGAAGCCTCAAGAGTGCTTTAGAAAATGATGAGAAATCTGTGGAGTTGGGATGGGAAAAAAGGTTGAAGCTTTTAAGAGGTGTCGCGGATGCACTATCTTACATGCATCATGATGTTTCGCCTCCCATTGTTCACCGTGACATCTCAAGCAAAAACATCCTTTTGCATTCCAACGAAGAGGTGTATGTCTCCGATTTTGGCACTGCAAGATTACTAAATCCTGCATCTTCTAATTGGACTTCTTTTGCTGGTACTTTTGGCTATGCTGCTCCAGGTTTATATTCAATCATTCAAGCTTTTGTTTATATCTAGTACTCCATTGTTACATTCTAATGCTTTATATTGTTCTTTTAATCCTTTTTTTTTTTCCTTTTCAAAACCACTGTCAGAACTAGCTTTTACTATGCAAGCCAATGAGAAGAGCGATGTATACAGCTTCGGTGTGGTAATTTTAGAAGTGATTATGGGGAAACATCCAGGAGACTTCATTTCTTCTGCATTTTCACCTCAATCGCTCGCCCTCTCAGCATCAACATCGAACATATTATTGATAGATGTGCTAGATCCACGGCTTTCACTTCCTACTGCAGAGAAAGTTGCTCAGCAAGTGATGCATACCGTAAAGGCAGCACTAGAATGCATACACTTCAGCCCTGAACATCGACCAACAATGCAACAACTATCTGTGCAGCTATCGGAGGAAACTCCGTGTACACTTCTAGGCGATTCACTCCCTCGCATCACTTTAGCTGAATTGTAGACTTAGTTTTCTTTTCTTCTTTAAGTACAACAGAACTTTTAGAATTAATATGCAGATTCTTTTTCATAGCAGTATAGCACGCGAGTAGATGTTAGCATAGATGATACTGGTGCATTGTAAGATTCAATGGAAGACAGAATCTGGAAAGGGGTTATATATCAGCACTTCAATGTTTATTTGTTGCAGAAACATATAAAGATTGCAGAGCCTTGAAGCTTCACTTGTCCATTCATTAGTAAAAATCATAAATTCTGCTTGTTTTTCTTATATAGACATCAAAAACACTACAAATTTCTAGGTAGTATGATTTTTTTTTTTTTTAAAAAAATTTACACAGTGGGCTTAATCCAAATTAGGAGTGTTCACACAAGGAAGAGATAAGCCACCAAAACTCAATCCCCAATTGCAAAATGGAATATGTTTCTTCATCAATTTCCCCAATCCCCACAAAATGGAAAGACATTAAGGATATGATTAACCAAGAGCTGCCCCACCTTGGAAACCTGAGTGGATAAGTAGGAAGAGACCAAAACTGGGCGTGCACTGTGCACATGTCATTAGCAGCCATGATATGCCAAAGATAAACAATATAATAAGAAAAGAAGTTTCAAGACGATGCTATATAAACAAAAATTTGATAACTCATGAAATAGTACCCAGACATTACATACGCCATTAATCAGGAAGGAATTGAAGGCCTTCTGAATCTGAGTCTGGTTTATGTTTCTGAGCCAAACTGTAACATCCAATGCACCCTACACACCCTCATTTTGCAAGTGAACCAGCAACTGTGAGCCAGCAGCACAGTTGACAACCAATTGAATTGAATCTCTACGGTGAAGTCGATGGATGGCTCAACCAATTGACAACCAACATCGAATCTCTTTCTCGTTGTTTTCTACTTAATTGTTGATATCAAACATGCTTGAATTCTAATTTGATCAACCTCAAATTCAAGTATATATAGTGCTCGACTTATACAAAGGTCGAGTTCAAACGTGAAAAATTTATCTAGTTAAGCTCAAGGCTGCTCAACTCTAACTTGACTCGATAATTGCAGCATTTATGTCCAAAACTCATGAAGGAGTAATACTGGAAATAAGTGGTATGTTTGTGGACTGAAGGGATAGCTGCATAGGGATAAGCCTGATTGACCACTGCTTGAAAATATGCATTCCAAAAAACTTCAATTTGCCTTTTTTTAATTCCTTCTGCTTTCGTCTATTTGCACTGAAGCAATCTATGGACAAGTCAGCAAAATTAACAACAGATTTATCTCTGAACTAACTAAATTATTGCTGAGAAAACAGAAATGCAGTGTCTTCTTCCAGTTTGTAGTTTTTAACTTAGGATTTCTCAGTGGATCTTTGTAATATTGTCTTTAAATATATTACCAGATTAATATCAACATACTGGCAGAACAATTTTATCATCAAATTTAATCTGGATCAACTGTGGTAAATATTACTATATGTATGTGTACAGAAAGTCCCATAAGTTACCTTTAAGTTCCCATCTACACTTTCCATCAACAATTTCCCTGTCACTACTGAATATGGGAAGACCACCACCATTCATTCATTACACCCACTATATATTAGCACCCTTGTCCTAACTAAACAGCTTGAAACTGTTCTGAGGGCAATGAAATTAAAAAAAAAAAAAATTAACAATTGTCATGTGGTTGTGGGCTGAATCCTAAGACCCTTTTGGTTGGCACCACTTGATCTGCTCATCCACTCCTCAAAGGTTTTTGCATCACAAGGGATTCGGAGAATGCCCTCGTTGCAGAACCCATATTCCTCAGCCGACCTGTACAGAAACTGCAGGAACTCCTCACTAGACAGGGTTGTCGTGTGAACCATGAAACGTCTCATTTCTTGATCTACACCAACCGCCACAGGGATGTACCCTCTTGGCGTATCGACCCCCTTCACATGCTTCAGGCGGCGAAAGCTCAGACTCTTGCTCAATTTGCTCGCTTCCTTCAGGCTGCGAATGCTCAAACTCTTGCCCAATTTGCTCGCTCTCATTCCCATGGCACGCGCGTGCTCCCAGTACCAACACGGACACGAATCAAAACAACGGGATCTTAGATGCACGCTATGGATACAACAATGTGGGATCTGCAAATATAAGAGCAAAGCATGAGTCTTTCTTGATCTCGGAAGGACAAGAAGATGGAGTTATTTAAGTACAAGAAAGTTCTTGTCTTGATCAATGCTGGACAAAGTTGATTAAAGAACTGTTGGATTTTATTATTTTTGGTGATGGCAACTCTTAATGTAAAAAACTTTTTGTTTCTTGTATGAGGTTTGGAATTGGCATTGGTGGAGAGGGAGGATGCATGCCGTATGGGCACATCAGTTCCCATTCTTACATCATCGTATAAGAAAAATTTGAAGTTGAAATATTTCACTGGTCCAGGTTTTGGTCTTTTTTTAATGACTAGGTAAATTTGCCAGCAAGATGGGAGGCTATAAATTATCAGGGTTAGTTATAGTTGTGTATCTCATTTCTTTACACACAATATTATAATGGAGCATATACTATATACTTCATCTGTTTCTTAATGTTTGCTACGGACCCACCCAGCACGCAGTCCAATACACATTCTAAACCACTAATAACTCAAGTTCGGTACAAGTAAAAATTCTAAAAGTTCTATATTTAAAAACTACACGACGAGACGAATCTAAGAAGATCCCACTTGACTATATTTTAACTTGTATAACTATGATAAAACTTTAAGTCAAAGTGCATGTGTGAACAGTGACAAAAGTTCAAACGTAGCAATCAATAAAAAAATGGAGGAAGTAGTATATAGGTCATGCAGGTCCTATAATTTTAAGTAGACAATTACCTACTCATCATATTCATATCCAATTTACTGGATGGGTGTGGATATATATTTATATATTTTGGTATACCCAATTACTGTTTGTTTAATTTACTTTGAAAAAGACGTGATATACATAATTATTTAATTATAAGGAATAATTTATTTTATTTAAATTTGGTCACTAAATTTTGATTCATCACCCATAGTGCACGAATAGTAATAATTAATGCATAATAAACAGCTGCCTTGGCTAATGGTAGTTAGCCATTAATTTGAATTCATCAACATCATAGTTCACACCCAATGCAACACATTTTTCTGCCTTGGCTAATGATTTCTTCTTGATTTTATTTTCAAAGAATTCAATTTTGAATCTTATATACTACCCAGTCTACCACTTCACGATTTAATGCCAAAAATATTGTGAAATATAATCATATTCAAATGGCGCGCACACGCGCATATATATATGTTTATTAGGGTGTGAAATACTACAATTTAGTGCTTTGGGAACCCACAAATTGATTTGACGAGTAGCTAAACTCGAGCCGAAGCTGCTGAATAAGAGTGTAACTGTGTTAAGTAATGTCTTATAATGCATTCATTTTTTTCAGACAAATGAAACTTTTAGCTTTGGGGGATAGTTACATGAGTAATTGTTCAAATATGAAGTTTATGGTACTGATGCACTCGAGACCAAACATAATGAAACTTAATGCTAAAGATCGCAAGCAAATTGTATGTTTCGTTCTCTACACGTGCTGAATTGACGCTTATTAACCGATTTATGTATCGGTTTCATTCACCTCATGGTTGGGAATTACTACGTGTGTTTGAATCTATATTTCCGGAATGGGTTCGCATACTGACATCCGCATTTCCTGACGTGTTCTGCCCTTGTGTATATCGTGCTATTACCTCTGACTCCCCATATGGCAGTGTATTAGTTAATTTCATTTCCTTTTTATATATTTAATAATTGGTCTTAAAGAAGGGATGTTACACATTATTGATTCCGGTAATTGTGGAATTTATGGTGGTTGAAATAATTCATACAGTATAGGATTTTCATAAACTGTTTCTTAGAATGTAATTTACATTACGATCTTTCTTTACCTTGTGTTGTTTGGTCATCCTCCATGATATATTCTTATTTTCATCATGTTCTTTGGTCTGCAATACAATGTCGTCCTACTGTGCTATTATTGCACTGCTTATTTCTTCAACATAACACTCCATGCTTTTTTCATACTTTGCCCGTGTTATATGAGGTTCACCATAGTGATTTCACCATAAACTTCCATGATTCGACTGGCAAAGGAATCATCGCTATTATTGCACTGCTTATTTATTCAACATAAAACTTCATGCTTTTTTCATACTGTGCCACTGTTATATGATATTCACCATAGTGCTTTCTTTGCATTTTAACTGCAGTGTACACATCTCTAACACTCTTGTATTCACAATCTTCAAATTCCTGAATGTCTGCACATTTTCATTGTAAAAAAATACTTCAATTATAATGATAGAACACTAGTGATAAACCTAATTTCCCCAAACCCACATCACAGCCATGAAAACAATGCTAAACCTTAAATAAAAATTAGGGTTTACCTGTTAGCACTGGTGCCACACGGCTGCACACGTCCGTGTTAATCACGGAAATCCCCTCGGAGCACGTTTCATAACCACGCACTGAATCGCCATCACCCTTCCCGTTCTCAGACCCTGGCAATGTCTTCGTTTCATTAAATCCCTTCGAATCATCATCTTCTCCGAGAACAGTGTACTCCCCATGTTGTGTATCATCATCTTCACCACGGCTGCTGTCCGAAACCACTGCTTCGTGCCGGTTGTCGACTATGTCATCCGGGAAGTGGTTCTGATCCAGCATCCTCGTACTATGCCCGCCGACTGCCCATCTTCTTCCCACGGGTTGAAATTTGCTTCACCAAAATTCCATAACGAATTCCTCTATCAAATGGAAGTTACAAAAGATGCAATTATTTTCGTCCAGTAATTGCGGAAGCACGTCCATTAATGGGGGACAGAATGATTCTCTTGCCAATTATAATAAATGGATTCGGATGGAAAGTTTTCATACCATGGAGCCACGTACGTAGCACCTCCTACATTGTGCTGGAACACGTCAGGAAATGCATACTATTCCATGTCAGCATAGTAACCTAATTGTATATTTCCAACATTACTTCATATAATAAATCATATAGTAATAAATCAATCTCTTACATTGAGCAACGTAACCGAATTGCTTAATATCCATTTAAACCCAAATGTAATTTGGGGGAATACTTTAAAAGGGGGATCTTGAGCATATCAGTATTGAGTCCACGTGTTCACATGTCAGGTCATCACAAGATGTACATAGACTTCACTTGTTTGTACAGAATTTGTACTATTGCTGACCACTCCTTTAATTAGTTATGGTTATGGTTGCTATCCAAGGACCATGGAAAGGGATATTCCAACTTACATTATTTGGTAAGCTTTTTTTAAGTCATCATTTTTTTAAAAAAAATAAAAAATAAAAATATTTTGTTAAACGCAACTGCATATAAAAGTATATATACTTGCCACATATTGAATATTTCCACTACCATTTACTTATAACATAACAAATCAGCTGTTGGGTGTGACGTTTGGCTTCTCTTTAAAATAGACCTGTAAATTACAAATACATCTCCCTGCAGCTTCAAAGAATGTGCAGACCTCTGCGTTTTTTCAAATGAGGGTTTTATTTAAATGTCAGGTTAGTAATTCTTGTCATGAATCTCATCCACATGATGCAGCCTGGATTAGAGATACTCTTAAGGCTATAATGGTATGAAATTAACTATATACTTCCTCCGTCACATTATTTTTTTGTTACGGACACACTCAGCACGTATGCTGATACATAATTTTAATGGTTAATAACTTAAATTGTGTACAATGAAAAATTATAAAAATTTGATATTATAAAACTACACGATTAGACGAATCTAACAAGATCTCACTTGACTATGTTATTTTGTACATAACTATAATAAAAATTTGAATCAAAGTTAAACAGTGTATAGTGTCATAAAACGATTCGTAACAAAAATACCGAGACGGAGGTAGTATTCAGTTCGTCGAAGTTACGAGTTTGAACCCTTGTTCATTTCAGGCTGGAAAGACAAATATAAGCACATTTAACCCTGTGACCGTATTTTCTGAATTCAAAGGCATTTCCTCTCCTAATAACCAAAAATTAGTATGGATAGAATACTGTCATAGAACTCCAAGTAGTAGTACTCCACAGGACATTGCACAGAAAGTTTCCAAGCCAGTACAAATTGAGGCGTTTTTGTCACGACAAAGGAACAATGACAATTTTATGTTGATTAATTAAGTTTATTGTATTTATAGGTAGGTACAGATATATGTACTGGCACCAATACTTCTGTACCTTGTGACAAATGGACAAGGTATGATTCCACTAGTGATTTCGATGCCTTAGAAAGCAACTTCAAAGAAAATCGATCCAATGATTAATCAACAATAAGGTCTGGCCATATTTTTTCACTCCACGACGCCTAGTGTGGCCAAAACATACAATAAAAATAGTTGGATCTTATGTGTCTGTTTCTGTAATAACTATTGAGTCAATAAAGACGAAGTTAATCCCACTACAGACACTAATTGGGTATGTGATAACTTATCAAACAGGACATACACACACAAGAATAACTGAACCTGAAACTGCAGCATCCCCGGTCTTGTCCTGGGCTGAGTCTATATGGATGTAAATGCCGCGCAGAATCAAAACAGTGACCAGATCTTCAAATCAGACAAACAAAAAATCAGCAGGCATAGCAAAAGCGAATGTATTCAAATACCATGTGACAGTTGCAAGAATGCATAACATTGTTGACACTATCCAACTTGGCATCAATCTAGATATGCAGGATTTCTTCTAACTTAGGATCCAGATGAAACAATTACAATGGAAGATATTCTTTAGTCACAAGAGTTATATTCATCAGAAACAATGGAGCGGCACATACATCAATACAGAACAGGGACATTATATCATAAATAAATGAGCACTCGAACACTTCAAAATATTTTAGTATCATGTAATACAAAAGCATGGTACATTTGTGGTTCATTGTTATGAATATTTTATTCAATTGTTTTCTTCTTGAACAACCTTGTTTTGCATAAATTCTGGGGCAGAGCTCTTCTTGCCCAACTCCAGGAAAAGAATGATGCATGTCATATTTTCATATCCACAGTATTCTCAGGATGCCTAACACATTAGTATAAGTTTGATATATGCAAATTACTTCTCTTGAATGCCCTACACAGCAGGGACGCCAAGGGATCCAACTGAAAGCAATCTTGGTAATATCTGCACATCGAGATGGTCCAGCAATCAGAAATTCCACAGCAAAGTTACCAAGAGGGAAAAAAAAAAAAGAAAAAAAAAAAGAAAAGAAAAGAAAAAGTATGCAGTACTAAAAAAAGCATACCTCGCCTAGTCTAGCATTAATTTTCAAGGGAACAAAATCATCAGCCCTGGTGACACCAACATTTACAATTGCAGTAGCAGCACCAGCCTCATGAGCAGCCCTGCACAGATCCATGGAAACTTTATTTTTGGTGAATCGTTAAAAGTGTCTGACTATAATAGTTCAACAGGAAACAACACCCTGGTCATACTGCTCATGTGTTTAACAGGAATCGGCTAATAAAAATTGCTGATAGTGTTGTTACTATAATAAACATAACTATGCTATGTAGAGTTGTATTTTCACATGATTTTGATGCAATAAATAAATTGATTTCACTTTATTTTGATTCTCCACAGTTGTTCTAATTTAACTAATGATGTACCTTCTCATTCAACCTAAGAAGCATATTGATTATTGAATATTTGAATGCATTTAACTAATTATTATTGTTGAATGATATAGTGATAGAAAGAATTTAAGTATATATTTATTAATGGAAAACCCTATCTAAAATATGAGATTATGGCAGAAGGTTACTCAAGTGCACTCATGGAGAACAATACCTCCTAAAAACTTCCCTCAGCAAGTTTATTGCTCGTCATCAGATCTTGATATTTATTTATTGATAACCCTCAGCCTCAGCCTGTTTCTTAATTCATTTATTTTCATGACCTCCTAAAGTATCCAGACATATGGTGTAGATTATGCAGACTTCCTAAATAAATAGTATTATATGTATGGCATTACGAGTTTACTATTTACAACTGCTCAACACACCATCACGTGTGTAATTATGTTCAAAATTTGAATTTATTGCAAACGCATGGCTTGGATTGCAAACGTTCTTATTTATTTGCTTTTCTGCCTTAGTAGACACTCCAGGAGCAAACGGAATACACATCTATATATGAGACCAAAACCCAAATTACAAATTTAAACTATTGGACCAATGCATAATGGCAAACCTAATTAGCAACAAAATATCAATTGAAACATCATATAAAATATTAAAATCTCAACATTACCATAATTAATAAGACCGCAATTGTACCCAACTAGTGAAAAATATACAAGTATAAAATACAAACTAAATAACAAATCATAATTCTGTTATATAGAAATAAAATGCACTCTGTTTCCTAATAATGAACTTCTAATGTGTTTGACCAAAATAACTTGAGATATAAGATGCCAGCATTGACAATTGTATAATTTGTCCAAACAATATGGTGATTGGTGTGTATACTAGTTGATGCCTTCGAAGGATAACCTTATTTTGCTTTTTGAGTTGAAATCACTATAAATTTTATAAATCTTATAAGCCTCACTTGTTGCATAAATTATTCTAAAAGAGAGTTTCTTGTGTAAATGCGAGGCAGGAAATCAAAATCAGAGTAAGAAATATCAAAGAAACCACAGAATGAAGTGTATGAGGCTTTACCGGACAAGCCTGAAAGCAGACATTGTCATCAATGATGAACCGAGTACAAGGAAAGCATCGCTTTGTTTTGAAGCTTCCAGTGCTCTATCAGCCCTACCCTTGGGAACATTATCACCAAAAAAGACTACCTGAAAATATATTACTTATATCTGATAAATGAATACAAGAATTATGCTTTTCAACTTTTAAGACTCTCGATACATAACTCAGAAACAAGAAAATTGAAAACCAACTTAGAACAAGTACAGAAGGAATTAAAAACAAAACAGAAACAAAACAATATTTAGTATTTTCAGAAACAGATGTGGTAGAAATTTACAGAATTATTATGAATATAAAATTGAAAAAGTAATCAACCCACCTCAAAATCAGAGGAAATATAAAGACAAGTGAAAAGCGAGTACAAAACAAAGAAACTGAAATCCATCATATGGTTAATTGTGTCTATCATGGGAAAGGCATGAATATTATAGGCCCAGGACTTTGAGATATGTCATCAGAAGATGGTTATAAAACATAGCAAATGCAAACTTAAAACAAAAAACCAGCACTTCTGACGAATGGATTGTTATACTGCATATCAATCTTCCAAGTTCCAACACAAACACAATCCACTTTACAAAAGATCAAGGGTGGGTGAACTTTAATCCATAAACTTAACGAAAATTAAAGAGCCAATACAGTATACATTTAATAGCTCTGAAGATGTTGTTAATGTGCCCAAATATCAGGTCCATATGCACTATGTTAATGATTAAGTAAAAATTCGAAACTTTTTTTATTTATTTATTTATTTATTTATAAATAACCATCTTAGATATGGATAAGACAATGTGCTCTTATTCAAGTAGCTAAAATTGCAGTCTTTCATTTATTCACCACAAGGAATTTGCAAAGCTTCTCTCTGAAATTCCTTAGCAGTCTCAGTATTGCATTAGACGGTTTGTCACAGAGATTGAGAGTTGGATATTATCAGGCTCTCTATTTATTTGTGGACAGATCATTGTTTCCAAAAACAGGTTCATATACCGCAACTAGAAAAGAATAAAATCGGTTATATGCAAAATCTACTTCTTGAAACAGAATCTCTGACACCAAATGTTTCATCAGTACACATTGCTACTTTGTAGTAAGTGAACATATTAGTGCATTTCAACGAATAAACTTTTAGACTAATCCTCATAGCATAAATATATGCATAGTGGACACCATGATGCTTTACCCAGCCAAAAGTAATGAATTAACCTTCTATAGAAATAAAAACATGTTAAAACAAATTGTATATATGTGTAGAAACACTCATCTTTCATCTGCACGTTAGTAAATCATATAGAACGCCACAGGTAAGTCCTAAAGTAATTTAACTTAGTGGAAGGAAAATTCAAAAGGTGATTGATAAGTAGAAATAAATCATTCGCAGGATAGGAAAAATTGCTTACATCAGGTTTCAATATTCCATCACATTTCTGGCAATTAGGAATATGGAACTCCTCCTCCCAGAACTTCTCATCAATTTCAATATCACCATCCGGCCTTTGCTTCATTCCAAAGCTTTTGTCAGATGCACTGTCATAATCTAGGCTTTCAATTGCTTCTGCCCACTGCAATCGCATAATTTAGGATTTCAATTTCTTCATAAGTCACCAATGCAATGAAAATCCAGGAGCTTCGGTTTGTGGATGGACATCATAGAACCATCTGTATACTATTATTATGTGGAAAAGAAAACCCAATTCCCACTTTCCAATGTTCTACAATACATATTAAGTCACTTCAATTGGGTGGCCTTCCAAGAACTACTCATACTGTGGAAAAGTGAGGTGTATAGAAAATTGAAGATATTCCAAACAAAATTTAAATCAGTCACACACACACATGAATGCTAGATTTGATTATGCTCAGCTATACCAACCACCAGAATCAACCTTAAACAACTTAATTTATGAGGAGGGGGGAAAGCTAATCTTGGAGATCATTGACCTTCAACATAAAAGGTGCACGCATATTATATATTAGAACAAACAAATTACCCAAGAATAATAATTGGAGATGGTTTTTCTCCCCAAGAGATGAGATGAAGTTCATTTTTTTGGAACCGACAATGTATATTTGACCAACCTTGTAATAACAGAATTAGAATGAAAATTCAGATCCCAAAACAAATGGAAAATATCCTAATCAACTAGTCATTCCAGTTTAGAAAAATAGTTTCTGGTCAATTTCAATTAAGAGATTCCATTTGCGTCAACATGACAATTATTTTGATAGGGTCAGTATGAAAAGATTAATGTGAAAAAATTTGATTGTTGCACAATGCTATCCGCTCAACTGACATATTGAGTAAAGGTCTTTCCAATCTTTTTGCAGGGACATCACTTATCCACTAAACTTATAGGCTAGAGAACCAAATTACTCCAATATTGTCACTTATCACAAGCCTCAGTGAAAATGACACATAAAGCTTACTGGATCTGACCAAAAGCAAAAAATGAATGCCCAAGGAGAAGGATGTCCATAAGCAAAACCAGTTCAAAGAATGTGAGGAGCTCAATTAAATAGTTCAAATGGACACCGAAAAACCAACCTTTGGGTTAAGATCCTTCACTTGATCTTGGAATATACTTCGAGAAAGGGAAAAACCACAATCTGTACAAGAAACTACATAAACAGTTCCATGCAACTCAAGAGGGTTGCTGCCAGCCCGGTGATGCAGCCTGTGGAGTGTGGATTAAAACATGGTTATGTTGTCACATCAAGAACATTTAAGGATGCCATTGAGTAGCTCTTTGCAATGATTTCACCAGCTCCAATACAAGCATTTTGCCAAGACACTTAGAGAGAAATTTCAGATCTAAATTCCAAATAGAGCTAAGAGGGGGAGACAAGACCTAGAAAAAGAAATTCATTCGCTCCATTTATAGTTGCTCCATTGATGGATGTCATGTTATCTAAGAAAGAAAGAAAATGAATTATTTAGCTAGTGAAATGAGAGAAAATATAATGGTTTTAATGGAGAGAGAACAAAAGTTGCAAAAAAGGAATGAAGCAACTGTTTTGACATATCTCAAAACAGAACATGGAGCAACTAAAGAAAAACAAAGGGAGTATCTAAGTATTACATTACATTTAAATAAGAATAATTTTTTTGTAATGAATTCTGATTGCAGCATGAAATCCATGTAGTTGACCCACATAGTAGCGTAAATGCTTAGACAGTGATGATACACTTTTCAAACATGAATTCTGGTTCGCCAAACTCTGCCATTGGGCTCGTAGCGTTTTAATCATGATTATATGACTTAATTCGTTAGTACGGGTCTCACAGAGAGAATAAGTAACAGGTTAACACCATATGATTCTATCTCAGATAATAATAAGCAGAAATTTATCTAGGGAAAGAAGGGCTAAGACAGCAAGTGCAGATTCATAAACAGAACAATAACTTATCATGATTTGACAGGATAGAGAAACGTTTATGTTGCCATAATTAATAAGTGTGCGGAAGAAAAACACAAAATGCACATAAATTATGTGAATTAACTATATGTTTGTCAGTTCATATCCATCTATATGTGCTTATCCAAGGCACTCAGGTTGTGTCTGTAGCCATCCTTTAACCAAACCTATTGAAAGTCATGGCTTAAATCGCACAATCATTATGAGTAGAAAATGTTTAAAATGCATGTTTTCAGGTCAATAAGCTTGAACTGTATGGGTGAAGGGTCACTACCGGTCAACATTCTGTGTCATCATAAAACTTATGTGGCCAGCTTTCTCAAGAGAAGCCAGTGCAACATGTGCTGGTCCTGGCTGTGCGGTAGCAAATTTTCTCCATCCGGCATAGCTCCTAGCCCAGTAGCGTCTTCGGGCACGGTTGGAACGAATAAACTCCTGCTCAATAGTGCATAATTAAAACTTGATATTTGAATCATCAAAACAAAAGTGCATGCAAAGCATACAAAACATTGCTTTACAATCTACAAAAAGAAGAATATTATACAATAACGCAAAAAAAGATTATTGAAGTTAAGAAGTGGAAGTTTGTGTACTATGGTAGACAAACAAATCTGTAACACTTAGCTTCTTTCTAGAAAGGTGGAGATTTATGCTTCCAAGAAAATTTTGTGAAGCGCACTACTAACCCTCCTGAGAATCAAGGTTTCTGCCAGAAAAACAAAATTTACTTGAAAGGATGGACCTAATGAAGAAAAAGGAAGAGTGGAAGGTCAGTGAAGTGAACGTCAATGAAGCTTATGCTAAGACACCCACATGTACATAAGAAATTCTTGAATTTCCAAAATCACTTTGTTAAACCATGGATAAGAAGTTCGAAGCCAAAATCAATTGGCAAGGGGTGAAGTAACTCCTATCCGTATAAAAAAAGGGGAATCCCACTCTACAACAGATGTGGGACGCTCAACACACCCCTCGAGATGATACTCATCTCGAAATAGAAGCCCATATCCAGGATCCACACATATCCAATCCTTATACTCAAGTAATGAATAGGTGGTTCCAACCCAACCAATTCGAAATGGGCGGAGTACCTTCCATCCATGTAAACAAGGGGGAATCCCACTTTACAACAGTTGTGGGACACTCAACACACTTATAAACCAGCAAACTATCATGGACATATTGATAATTAAACAAAATAAGATTAAGCCCATCAACGCAACTCCTTCGAAAACAAATGAAAAATACGCAGTACAAATATAATAAGCTAGTACATCTTAGTGTGATTTTTCCATAATCAACTATTCAAGTGCCATCTTTAGCTTTTTCCCAAGCGAGTGCAAAATTCGCTCTTATCAGCCATTGTGCAGTTAGGAATTCATGAGAATTTTTCACATTAATGTCAGAATTGGACTCCCAACATCAACTAGGTACACCTGAAAATGGGGTGTGCATGTTCCCCGATTGACATTTAACAAAATGAAGACAAAAATCAGCACGTGCCTTCAGATCACCTGATGGGTAATTGGCCGGAAACCAGTACTGTAGGCTCCATGAGGGCTGCCAAAGGAAGTAAGTGGGAAACAAGTTATTAAACTAGTCTAAATATAAGAATAAACTTTAAGTGACAGTATCGTATCATATCAGTAAGGAGCATGACTATTAAATGTGAGTAACAGCTTCCATATTTTGGTGCCAATATGCATTTCATTGTTTCATAAGGGAAACCAAAAGAAAGGGACTAAAGGTGGGCAAAACATCCACGGGATTACATCATTTACGACCAATTATAAGAATTCTACTTTAGAATACAGTACTAGAGAGTAAAAATGTACCCAGTCTTATACAATAGGCATAGCCATGTCCCCCAAGAGAAGTAAAGAAGGTTACAGAAAACAAAGAAGAAATCAATATAGAAGATACTGTTCAAAAACCGAAAGATTTAATTATGCAAGGGAAAAAAAACTTAGTAAGCAATAAGAAAAAGACACATAAATCCATCATTATAAAGGAGGGAAAAACACTGAATGCCTAGAGTAAAAAACCACGGGCATTGAGCAAGCGACAAAAGATAATCAGAACAAGATACAAACACTTACCCCAATCACAGGCACAAAAAGAAACATGGTTAGAATATCAATGCAATAGATTATGTGCCTTTGGAGACGCCTCCACTCCCGAAATGGAAGGATGTGAAATACAAAAGCATTTCCTATATATAATTTTGGCTTACATCACATGTCCTACAGATGTCTACATGATAAAATCATATCAGGATCCTATAAACAAGAAAGCATATCCATAAAACCGGATCAACATAATAAATGTTTAGTGCTCTATAAAGATGAGGTAAATTAGGGACTGGGACTCTTAGAAATAATATTACAACACTTAACATATCATAATCCTTAGTCACTAAGCTCTAGAAATACTTAAAAGTCATTAGCACAAAATTGTTATACAGCATGATCTTGGCAAGGCCACACTCTTATGAAAGGTCAAAATGTAACCTTCTATAATCGGGAATTCCACTCTCTGTACTTATTCCAGCTCCAGTCAAGACAACAAGCTTTGAGCTGCAAAAGAACATACGCGACTAATAAAATTCTCTGAAATTGCAATTGAAATAAATTTTAGTTTGGTAAAGAAAGGATAATGTTAAGGAGAGGTGTGGTGCACTGAACAAGTCACGCCATCAAAGTCAAATCATCCAATATCAAGTGGCTTTATGGCAACGAAAAATACAAAGTACCTTTCAATACACTAGAGTTCAAGAACAAAATTAAGTACATCTTAATCCATCCAACATCATAAGTGCAAGCAAGCAATCTCTGTAAATTGATGAAAAATTGCAATAGCGGATTATTTGACCCTGTGTTATAAATTAACAACTATGCATAAGAACAATTCTACTGCCAAAAAACTCCCCTTGTGGAGACATATTCCAAAAATCAATTGATTATTTAAATGTAAGATTTAGAACATATTTGGATGGACTTCTAGAAATTGCTTTTAGCTGCTTAAAATAAAAAAATTAACATTCTTTAGGAAAAATTGTTCAAAAAAATATAGAGGACATAGTTAAAATCGAAGAATTATTTACATACATGTTCAAATACTACAACTAGTTTAAAAAGTGTTTTTGTTTTGAAGTAGAAGCCTAACACATTATGCAGTTTGATTTCATCTTACAGCCGATTGCAATCTAAAAATGAATTTCATTTAGAAATTTTTATTTGATAAATAAAACCAAGGACTGCAGTAATAGCCCACAAATACAGAAATTTTCCTGGGCTATGCCATTTAAAATATTTTCTGAAAATTGAAGTTGATTTTAAGAAAAAATCATACTATAAAAAATTGCTTCAAGATTCTCCAGCTATTCCAGTCTCATTATACCTTCGGTCGAAGAGTTGATATAGCAGATCAATATCTTCATCTTTGGGAGGATCTGAGTTCGGAACCATCATTTTGTCTTTCAAAAAGTTTTTAGGTATTTCATTGTTTTGCATTGATGCTCCAGAAGGAGATATCCGGAAAGTTCTTTGCACAAGCTTGGGAGGGGCTTGAGAACACAGAAATCTAGGCCTCTGTAAAGTTTTTCCATTTCTACAAGTTATCTGAATAGAATCTGCTGCAAAGTGGACATATTACTTAACTATGAGTTAGGAAGAGAACAAGAATGAAAAAGTTGCAAATTAAACTGAAAATGATGGAATTTATACAAATTATGTTGGGAAGACTTGCCAGCAAATATTGTCCCCAGTAACTCTCTTGCAGCTCTAAAATTCTGCAGGATCATGGAGAAATGATTATTTGAAACACTGAGAGCCCGATGCCAAGTGTCTTTCACTCTTCTCAGACAACAAATACATATTTTTGACTTAAATTTCTCTTTTTTAAAAAAAAAAAAACACAAAAGGAACTATAAACAGATACATGTAAAGTATTCCCTTTTACCTTGAAATTCATTTTTACCAAAAAGAATTGTGAACAGATACATGAAAAATATTCCCTTTTCCCTTTAGATTCACTTTTACCCTAGAATGAAAGAAAATTGATACATGTAAAATGTAGTATTCCCTTTTCCCTTCAAATTCATTCTTACATGCCTGATCACCTTTTTGGGGGCACTGTAAAGCGCGCACTCGCACATACACATACAGAAAAGGAAAAAGGGAATAAATGCAAGTCTGGTTCTTGCATACTCAAAACCGAAAGCTACAAATCGACTATATTCGAAGCAGCCACTGTATATGCTCAGGTTCAACCAAATAGCATCCAACATCTACCTTGTGGGTTGGAGAAAGCATTATGATCCCATTCGTGACACAAAGTATACCAACAACAAGGGAAATTGAAGCATAGCTAAAAATAAATAAATAGGAACTTACGAAAATGAAGGGACGATGCGGGGAGCACAGAGGCACCATGACAACTAGATTCCTGAATTGTCGATTTTGGTAGGCGACGAAACAAATAGGAGGAGATGTAGTCTAGCGCTCCAAGCCCATCGGGCAAATCGACCGCGCCGCTTCAACGTGGATTTGCGGTTGAAATAGCAAAGCTTATGCCTGTTTGTTCCACGTTGCAAACTCTACACCGCGCGTGCTTCTTTTTTGTCCTTCCTTACAATTTCATTTTTCTTTCATTATTAGTGAAGTACTTCCTCCGTTTAGAAAAGATAGCTACGTAAAATTGACACTATTCACCTAAACACTTTGATTTGAAGTTTTATCATAGATATACAAGTTAAAATATAGCCAAGTAAGATCTTGTTAGATTCGTCTTATCTTGTAGTTTTTAAATACCGAAGTTTTAGAATTTTTCCTTCTACCGAATTTGAGTTATTAATGGTTTAAATTGTGCATTGGACTGCGTACCGGGTTGGTCATTAGCTATCTTTAAAAAACGGAGGAAGTACTACATTAATTAAAAACTCAAATTTAATTCCTTTTCAAACAATTAATAAAAAATTAACGTCATAATAATAATAGAAGTACAAATTATAAAACACCTACTTGGCAATGCATTTGGTAAGACATACTCCCCGTTTTCAAAAAAATTACAACATTTATGTATTTCATGCAATACAATGCACATTTTTATCGTTTAATATTTCAAATTGTGTAAAAGTACAAATTATAAAAGTTTGATATTCTAAAACTATGCAATTAGAGGAATCCAACAATATCTCACTTGACTATGTTTTATCTTATATAATTATGTTAAAACATTGATTCAAAATTAGTCATAAAAGTTTGATATTCTAAAACAATGCACATTGACTATGTTTTATATTATATAACCGTGTTTTATCTTATATAACTATTCATATGTTCCAATTTTTAACAAATGGAGGAAGTATGATCTTAAGAGAGGGGAAACGGCTCCAATACAGATTTCTGCAATTACAGAAGTGATGTTGGACAATGAAAAAATGATGTTCATAAAAAAAAGTGATGGGTAAGCCTACATACATAAATGATGTCCATATTTTAAAAAGTTACGACCCATCTGCTATATTTTGTGGGATATTGGAAAATGCAACAGATCTGCCATCACTTTTATAGTGTTAGACATCATGGTGCATATGCAGACAATTTAACATCCTCCACGGTATCTCAACCGGTTAAGAGGATAGGAAATGTGGTCAGACCAGCTGGTGATGTCCAAATATTGCAAGGCACTAACCATGCTTCTGTATTAACGGCTTGACCTGAAGAACTTGCAGCTACATACTTCACTATTTAATTAAGGTGGTTACCACTTGTTTATAGTATTTATTTAGAAGAGGACATTAGTCCACACAAAATTTGCCATAAAAAAAACATGTTCCAGAAGCAGAAGCTTCTTTAGGAGAGTGGAATGCTATCTATCTTTGCTTCGGAGTTGATTAATGATGAAACAAACATCTTATGTTATCTGGAAGGTTCATTCCGAAATCTCATCGTATATAAGGCTTGGAGTTGGAGGCATGTGCAACAAGAACAAGAAGTTCATATTTCAAAAGTATCTCAGATGCTTCAGTTCAGCAAAACCATTTTGTTGATGAGTCTGAGGCAATCAAAGTCGACGAATCTTCTCAGTTCATTAGGAGAAAAAAAAAAATTGATCTCAGTATTCACCACAAATTAAATCAGTTTGCATGCACACAATTTTTTTTGTTTAGAAGACGTTTAAAAATGAGCTTAAATTTGCAACAAAATGTCCAGTGCATCAGCTATTCTCTTCAACAAGTAAAGCCGAGTAAATTTACTAAAATCATCAATAAAACAATAGTGTTCAAGATCCGAAGGAGCAACAGAAAGATTATTTGTGGGGGAAAAAAAAAAGGACACGGACGGGCGGCTTTTTGGCTTGTCGACAAGCATCAAAAACTGAAATAGTGTGGTGATGACAAGAAATATGAATTACCATAGAACATTAGCTGGGACAACAGAAAACGAAGGGTAGCGAAGAAGACGACAGTTATTTGGGATTGGTAAATTGAGAATATAATGGCCAGGATGAAGAACATTCATATCCGAGCAACTGGCTGTCCGAACTTGATCTTTATCATGGTAATTTTCTTTCACAGTAGTCAACTTGTCAAGATCACTTTTGAGGTGATCTGTTGCACCATTAGTGTCTGTTAACAATGTACTTATATCAACTATATGGTCAATGTTGTGGACTGGAGCAGCCACCCGAATGAATATGTTTTGCTTGATAGGACTAGACTAGTCAAAATGATGGCAACACTTGAGTTGTTGTTTGTGTCCTTGGCAGCCGCCGCCCTATTCTCATTGCTGTTGAAGACTCAAAGTTTCCTCCTTGAGGATTATGTTGTTGCAATAGTTGAAAGGATATTCGATATGATTGATTGTAAATGAAAATGATTGATTTATTCCATTATTCTTTTAGTTGTAATCCTTTGTACATAGAGCCCTTAAACATATACTACCATATACTCAATTATTTTTGTTGATATCCCACATCGGATATGATGTGTCCCTATAACTACCTTATATGGGTTGGGAGCAACTCTACCTATCACTAATTGGTTTTAGGTGTGAGTCTCCCATCCATGAAACTTCTACATGGTATCAGAGCTATGGTTGCGGTTGCCCGGGTTGGGTATATTTGATTCTGAATTTGAATTTGAATTTGAGTTCGAGATGGATATCATCTCGAGGGGAGGGTGTTGATATCCCACATCGGATATGATGTGTTCCTATAACTACCTTATATGGGTTGGGAGCAACTCTACCTATCACCAATTGGTTTTAGGTGTGAGCCTCCCATCCATGAAACTTCTACAATTTTCATACAAATCAATAATTGGACTGACCAGGCTTTTAATTTATTAATATTACTTTAAGCTCATCAAATAATAATATACTGTAATAAATTAAAGAAATTGAAGTATATAAAAATTACACAGACCAACCTATTAGGCTAAATTTTTTTAGTCTGGCCTAGCCTATTTGGTGAAAATATCAAGTCAGACCCGATAGGCCAGACTGTAGGCCACTGTCGGGTAGCCTGATCTATTTACACCCTAAAGTCTATAAATCTTCTCCATTGTTGTCATTCTTAATTTTCGATGTATATATTTCTTATATAAAATTACAGTAGTTATACACTCCATATATAAAATTTTTGTGTACCTTTTCTTTTGTAGTTTTATGAAAAATGTTCCACTATTCGAGAACCTTGACGCTAGTCTAATTTCTAAATACTACTCTATGTAGGAGTAGTAGAACATTTATAAGCTTCAGCTATCCATCGTTGTCATTGGCAGTGGAGGAAAAACAGCACCCACAAGTAGGGTTGTAAAAGAATCAAATATTTTTGGTTCGATTCGTGATTCGATTCGAAATTATTCGGAATTTTGATATTTGATTAATATTTGATTCGATTCGATATTCGATTTTATATTAAAATTATGTATAAATATATAAATTTATTTTGTTAAATAATTTAAAAATTTAATTTTAGTGACTATATTTACTAGTTAATATAACTATATTTATATATAATATTAAAATATTAAATTTGATCTATAAATCAAATTAAATATTTAAGTTTAATAATTAAAATTAATTTTATTAATTATTAAATTACCTTATAGAATAATTCGATTCGATTCGATAATATTCGAAAAGCTTATCAAATCAAAGCGAATACTGTAGTATTCGGTTCGATTCGGTTCGTTTACAACCCTACCCACAAGCCACATGGCTACCATGATATGGTAGCTCGAGACAATAAAGCTGGATTTGCTATTGCATTTTAAATTGATGCCACAGGAACAATGAAGCTGAATCTGAATAACCGAAATAGTAGTTTATGTAGTACTTTATAGAAATGATCTTGCCATTGTGGTCAAGTACAATATTTTGATAATTCATTGCTCACTAGTATATGTACAAAAGAAATTTCAAAGAAGAAAATATTATTCTCTGCAGAAAACCATGAATGCTACAATTCTAACCATACAAATGGAAGAATAAAGCTAGCTGACACATACTAAAGGTTTAAACCATACAAGAATGCCCTACTTGTCTGCTCCTACCATCAACCCAGATTACCCCTCCACTGTTGGATCGCATCATAGTCTAACAGGCAACCTGGATTGCATGTCTGACCACAGCCATCAACAGCCATCCTGCTTACCACACCAACCCAACCCACCATATTTGACTCGCCGCAGTTTCTAAATAAATATTTCCAACAGGACCATAGTTTCCAAGATTTTGACAACCCACGTGAGATCCTTCTTCCAAGTATTGAAGGGGCAAAGGGTAAGTAAATCAAGCTCCTGAAATCACTATGTACCTAGCGGATATACAGGGGACGCCATGCAGTGAAAATAAGAAGTATTAACCAATTGAATATTCTCAGAAGGGCTTCTGCATATACGCGTACATGTCTTGAAACACAGAGAGCTTGTCATTGAACTGCAGTGGGGAGGTGAAAGGATCGTCTTGAAAGTTATCATTCAGGTAATTGAGCTCAAAATCAAAAGCGAGCCCAGAATCAAGAGCACTTTCGAAGTTGCTCCACTTGGGTTCGCTTTGGACCTCCTTATCGCATACTAGCTCGGGCGAGAACCCGTGGCCAGAGCTACTCGAGTCGGTGTGAAACTTAGGCACCGATTCAGATGTGTCAAATTGCATGTACTCATCTGTTACCGGGGATGGCAATGTCTCCGGCACTGCCTGCATCAGTGGCGCTGGCGCTGCCTGCATCTCACTATATGCCTGCAAAGCCTCCATACTCGGCTTTTGCTCTTCGCTATCAGAGAACTGCACTTCATTCTGATCAACATTCAAATGCTTTTCTATGGTTCCTTTCTTGTTGTATATCCGACACAATACCCAATCATCAAGCTGCAATACCACATCAACCAATAGATCAATACCATGGAAATTTTGAATCCGTTAATCAACTTAAATTTTCAGAGTTAAAATAGTAAGATCAAGTAGGAAAAGTTCAAGTACCCTCAGATTCTTTCTCTTGCCAGCAGATCGATCCACATTAGCCAGACGGTATTCGTGCATGATCCAATTGGTTTTCACCCCTTTTGGAGCTTTTCCGGCGTAAAAAACCAGAGCCTTTTTTATTGCCAGAGTCTTGGGCTTCCCCAATGGCTTATCGGCGCCGGTGGCCTTCCAGTATCCGGTTCCCGCAGCCCGATTCGGTCGGGAGCCGTTGGGATACTTCCTGTCTCTTGGAGAAAAGAAATACCACTCCTTTTCACCGTACAGAGCCAAATCTGTTATCAATGATGAACCACACATCAGGATCCATCCAAACTTTATCAACAAATCAAATGATTATCTTAAAGACTTCAAACAGAATATTCCAATGGATGCAAAAACAGAGATCCCGATGGAATTTGAAAGAAATTTCGACAAAAGGTGAAAATGAGATCAGAAAATCCCTAGGGTTTTATAAACTACAGATAACAAAAGTGGGGAAAACCGAAAGTCGAAAAGGGGAGCAGGGGACTTGACATTTTCAAGAGGAATCTCGAGCGAAAACAGTTCTCAAATCATTAACCATTTAGCAATCAGAAATACAGGAAACCCTAACCACACAAAATTGGGAAAAAGAAAAAAAGGGATTCCGAATCTAACCAGGAAGCTGCCATGGATCAAACTTGTAGAGATCAATCTCAGCTATAATCGGCACGCCAATCTGCTGGCCGGCACACTTGCGGCAGAGGTAACTCACCACTAGCTCCTCATCCGTCGGATGGAACCTGAATCCCGCCGGCAAATTCAATTGCTGTTCACCAATCTTCATTCACAATATCACCAGAAACGAAATTCTTCTCTCCCTCAAGCTTTTTGGTATAAAGATCCGATCGCTGCGAATCAAACTCCTTACTTCCCTAAATCAATAAGCTCTAAATTCCCTCTGTGTTTGATATATACTCCGTATGTAGCTCGCTTCGACTTTTGCCTGAATCGAAGAAAATGGAGGGCGCTGGCGGTATATATACACACAGCCCACATAGTCCTGACCACACGTGGGTCATGGTCATCTCTTCCTAATTAAAAATTAAATAATTATTATCTTCTTCATAATAAACGTGGTTTCCAGTGGCTGTGCCTTGCGCGTCTTCAGAGTGTGTGTGTGGCGTTTATTTCCGCATAAATAAATAAATTAGTGTCCGAATATTTTTTTTATTTAGGAAATAAATATATAAATTTATGGTGATAATAATAATGAATAAATAATTGGACAACTTGTGTAGGCGTTAGCTTGGGGGAGTTGGGGTAGGTTGACCGCCGCCATTGAAATGGGATGGGAAAGTGTGCAGATGCTCTAATGAGATTCCGCCACGTGGATGCAATTTGCGTCACTGCATTCGTCAATGTGTTGTGAAAAGTCATTACACCGCTGACTCATATGATATTTATGGAGAGAGAAATTAAATCTATCTTTATTCTCTATCTATAAGTTTTATATGCATCCGGATATTTTTAAGGAATAAACCGAACTTTTTTATATGAATGTTTTTTAAAATTTTAGAAATTAAATTATCATGCCAGATTCCAGAAAGACTTTCAGTTTAACTCAGGAATGGGAATCAAATCACATTTAAATTATACATTTGAAAATATGCTACTATTCATATAGAGACTTTCACATAAAGTTTTAATATAATTATACAAGTTAAAATATAGTCAAGTGAGATCTTCTTAAATTCGTCTCGTCGTGTAGTTTTTAAATATCGAACCTTTAGAATTTTTATTTGTACCGAACTTGAATTATTAATGATTTAAAATATACATTGAACTGCGTAAAAAATTTGGATGTAAAAAACGTTAACGGAGGAAGTAGCTTTGATCAGCCCATATATAGAAATAATGTAGTATAATCCTATCTAGTTTTGTCCTAAGATGCAAGTCATGTTTCATTATTTAATTTTTACTATAATTTTATATAGAGGTAATAACTAAAATAAGCCACCAGAAGGAGTCATTTCCACTTTTGGGCCACCATATTTTGATTTAGGGAAATAGGCCATTAGAAGGATTTTAGGCCTGAATTTAGGCCATTGGGCTGGAATTCGGGTCACGATGGCCTAAAAGCGTAAATGACTCTTTCTGGTGGCCTATTTTAGTTTTTTAATTATTTTTTATTTTATGTAATTAAAATAAATAATATTATTCTTTGACATTATTTATATCATACTTTCTTTTTTTCTTGTTCCAACATTTTTTTTATTTCATTTCCATTTTAAAAATAATTAAATATTAATTTCCAAACATACCCATGTCCGAAAAATTCATTGCATTTAATACTAATTATTCCTACATAAAATACTATGTCCGAAAATTTTGGGATACTTATAATAAAATATGTTTATTTTTATTTTATAATATATTTGAATATGTATTTGTTTTACTTATTTTATAATATATTTGAATTAATATTTATTTTATTTCTTATATTACTCCCTCAGTCCTATTAAAAGTGTTAAAAAAATATAACTTAAAAATTTATATAATGTGATTGTAATGAGCTACATTTTTTTTTTATTTTTTTGAGGAGCAATTGAAGGCCTGGAACGGGTGGTGGGAGCTCAAGCCACACAATTACAAAGGGAAGGGATAGGGGAACAGGTGAGGATTCGAACCCCCAACCTATAGGTTGGAGTTGGGGGACTTATCACTGGAGTAAGTGCTCAACCCACAATTTTAATTTATTTATTTATTTGTGATTTACTGATATATGTTTATAGGGTGGACTGAAATTATTAATGGTAGTGGGTAATTTGAAAGTTTAATATATTTATTTATTAATGTGAGGTGATGGGTAGGTTTGACGATTAATATTTAATTATTTTTTAAAATAAAAATAAATAAAATATTGGAACAAGAAAAAGGAAAGTATGACATAAATAATACATAGAATGAATATTATTTATTTTAATTACATAAAATAAAAATAATTGAAAAAAATTAAAACAGGCCACCAGAAGTAGTCATTTCCACTTTTAGGCCATCGCGGCCCGAATTCTAGCTCAATGGCCTAAATTCAGGCCCGAAATCCTTCTAGTGGCCTATTTTCTTAAATCAAAATATCGTGGCCCAAAAGTGGAAATGACTCCTTTTGGTGGCCTATTTTAGTTATTACCTCTTTTATATAATTACTAACGGTTTTTTTAATAACTATTTTATTTTTATCTTTCACGTAATGCCAATATATTTTAACCATTATTTTTTTAAATTTTATAAATAAAAATTATAAAATTTTGATGAAATATTAATCATAAATTTTCTTATATAATTGTGCTAAAAATATTTATCAAAATTATTTAATAAATAATCACTATATATACAAATGGAATAATTAAAAGGAAAAAAAAGGTATATTATAAGTAAGATCTTTTTATATTTTTCTAGTCGCAAAATTTTAGAATATTATATTTTATATTTTTTTTGCTAAAAAATGAATTGGACTATATACCCAAAGAAAGTATTCTATTAAAATATTAGCTTCAAGATACTTATTCTTAGCATAAGATCTGAAAAACTCACTTACCAAATAAAATTCTTTACAAAACAAACTTTCCAAAAAAAAAAAAGTGAATAGCCAAATATCTAAGTTTTCTTTACATATTATTATTCAATAATAATTTTATGACTTCATTTTACATAATTATAGTATTTTGCTAAGCTTATTGTATAACCAAAATAAAAAATCATGCAAGTGATTGTCTGCAAAGAAATAAATAAATCATGCAAGTGATCAAGTTGGCCGGAATTATATAGATTAGTAGTAAAATGAAATCGATAATATTTTAGCCTTCAAGTGAATATCTCTGATATTTTTATTTTTTTTACCAAATTTAAAATAAGTTAAATAATATCAAGTTTATTCGTCTTTAATTATCGAGTTCCAATAAAATATCTATAGTCGGCTTAAATTATATGGAAATCTCACACTGATCCAAACCCCCAAACTCCATACGTAAGAGAAAATTTATTTGGATAATCAATTTTTATGTTTTTTATTTTCTTTTCAACTTTTCATAACAATTTGAGACTTGGATTGCTCTCTAACAGTTTCATTATAACAGGGTCGGTCCTGACATTCTAGGGGCCCTAGGCGAAATAAAATAGGAGGTCCCATTTTTCTTTTTTTTTTTTGAATAACCGGATATCCAGAGGTCTTGTTGAGCCCAAGACTAATCCATTGAGTATCTAGTGGTTACTGAAAGGTGGCCTCTTCCGAAACATAATTCTACATACACAAAGGCTCGAACCCGAGACTTTTGTCTAAGATAATATGTCACGATTCAATCTAAATAAATATAAAATTGAAATAAACTTAAAAATAAAAGTTTATCGATATAAATGATTTTACATTGTATTCATATAACGTTCGTTATAACTTTTTTGGTGAAGAGAAAACTAAATAATAAATTAATGTAGTTAATTTTGCTCTATTAAAATATGATAACATAAATAATTAAGTGAAAATTAATATCATAGCAATTAAAAATTATTATTAAAATTTAAAATAAAATTTAGGTCCCTACTAAATGGGGCCCTGGTCAATTACACTTCTCGTCACCCAGCCCTACATTATAAAAGCTTGAAAAGGCTTTTCTTTCATCCGATGATCCAAAAGCAATAAATCCTTGGAAATAATTTGTAAATGTGGTATTACATTATGAAACAAGAAGGAACCAACACAGATAGACTACTGCAGCTATTGAGCGATGCTTTACTATATTACTCGTAATTACAGCTGGACCTGGTTAGAAGAAATAGAGCCATATATAGGGTCTGTTCTGCACGAAGAGCTGTAGCTGTGAGCTGTAGCTGCGAGCTGGAGCTGTAGGGAGCTGAAGCTGTAGGGAGCTGTGGGAGCTGTAGCTGTCAGTTTTATTTAAGTATTCTGTACAACTAGCTGTAGCTGTCAAAAAATGTATGAAATGACATAAAAGGACAAACATTAATGTAGACTATTGGGCAGTTAGTTAGTTATTGGGATAAAATTGTAATTGCTCAAAAATAAGCTACCAAAAGCTCCCATAAGCTCCTAAAAGCTAGTGTGCAGAACGGAGCTTTTGTTTTAAAATAAAAGCTAAAGCTACCAAAAGCTTCCAAAAGCTGCGTGCAGAACAGACCCATAAACACGGGTCGAACGCAGCAGGGGATAGATAATTAGATACTGCATATGATGACCTGTCTTCATGACATCACCACCCCAATCACCATTCACACGTTTTCTTGTCGTCATAATTATTTTTCGACCATTTCTAAATAATTTTCTTCAAACCTTAAGGTTGGATATTCGATTTTCCCGGTTCCCCTATTTCTCCTATTTATTTTATTTTGTAATTTGTATGACTTGGACTCACACACCTCTGCCGACACATGCATGAATGTGAATGTTTAAAAAATATATATATTTTCTTTATCAGGCTGTATTTTTTTAAATCAAAACTAATAAATGATGATATTACAAAAGTAGGTCGTGCACTCGGGATGAGGACTTAGCCCAAGTGGTTAAGTCCCTAAACTACCAACGGAAGGTTGGAGGTTCGATCCCCATCGGCCCCCTATCCCCCTCTTTTATTCCCCTTTGTAATTTGTGTGGCATGGGCTCCCACCACCCCTTTCAGGCCTTCAATGGCTCATAAAAAAAAAAAAAAAGTAGGTCGTGCACTCGTGCTCACAAAAGATTCAAATTTGAAATATTGTTTAAATGGACCGGGTTAAATTATATAGTAGTATTTCCTCTGTTTTCTAAAGATTGCTACGGACACATCCAACACGCAGTTCATGCACATTTTAAACCATTAATAACTCAAATTCGGTATAAGTAAAAATTCTAAAAGTTCGATATTTGAAAACTACAAGACTAGACGAATCTAACAAGATCTCACTTGGCTATATTTTAACTTATATAACCAGTCAAAATATATAAGTGAACAGTAGCATTTGTCAAACCTTAGCTTTAAAAAAAACGGAGGAAGTATATTTATGCCAACTGCAATTGAATGTGTTTAAAATGTGCTTTTTTAGTCAATTCTTTGAATTGATTATTAAATAAAATTGATTATAATATAAAATTCAGACCTTCTTCTCATTTAAATAAAATAAAATAAAATAAAATAAAATAATTGTAGCTAGCTAGGTTAAACTGAGTGTAAATATATATGGAGTACATTTCTAAGGTCAGCAGTAAGCACTCTTTTCTAATTAAGTTAGCTTTTTCAAACTTAAATTAAGGCGGTTGGTGTGTGTGTAAAATGAACAGTTGAGTGTTAGGACATTTCAACAATTAAATAAATGAATCCAACAAATAACTTGCAGTTGTTAGTATGCGCGGCTGTTATGATAACTTGATATATCCATTAGCTGCGAAGTTTTGAATTAGCATATATCGAGGTACGATCAAGATGCAATTTCGCGGCATGAGTTCAAAAAATTAAAGATTCAATAAATCTATCACCATCATTAAATAAAGAAATAACATGTTCAATCCGCAACTGCATGTTAAAAAAAAAAAAAAAAAAAAAAAAAAGATGATACTTTTCACATTAACTTCTAGAACAAAATAGGCATATCACATCAATCAATAACCATGCATGTGGTTAAAAAAACAAAAAAACTAAAAATATACTCTCTCCAATTTTTTTAAAGTGTTACGTTTTGGCTTTTTTTAATATTCATTGTAGCACTTTGACTTATATTTTTGTTATAGTTATAGAAAACAAAATATAGACAAATGAGATCTTGTTGGATTCGTCTCATTTTGCAGTTTTCAAATATGAAAGTTTTAGAATTTTTACTTGTACCGAATTTGATTTATTAATTAATTATTGAAAATGTGAATTGGCATACATGCAAATGAGAAGTGTAACCTTTAAAAATAACGGATGAAGTATATACCAAAAAAATGTATTGGGTTGGAATTATCTGCTGGAAAGCACATCCAATATTGTTCGAATTAATATACTAAAATGAATATATATAATTTTTTTCCTTTTTTTATATATATATCATTTTAGTAGTTTTTTTTATATTTTTTTATAAAAAGAAAAATTGATAAATTCATCATAAAATATCATATAAATTATGAAAAAAAATGAAAATTTAAAATTTGTCCATTTAGTCCCAATTTCCATAAATATTCATAACTATTACTGCAATATATAAACTATAAAATTGACAAATGAGAGACATGAGAAATTTAAGGAGACAAGTCTTGAGCAAGTGGATGAAACCTCCCTAGATACACACTCCATAAAAAACCTTGACCTTTGTTTCTTTCTATTCTAGTTTCACATAACTCTATCTAATCTAATCTAATATACGCATAATAATGCATATCCAAAACATACATTGAAACACAATATACTTCCTCTCTGTTTGTATGAATGTGCAACATTCACTCTTCACACGCAGTCCGATGCAGATTTTTAACTATTAATAACTCATGTTGTATATAAGTAAAAATTATAAGAATTTGATATTATAAAACTACAAGATGAGACGATTCTAACAATATCTCACTTGACTATGTTTTTTCGTTTATAACTACTCCCTACGTACCTTTTTAGTTGTCTTTTTAGAGAGTAGAATGTGTTCCCAAATAGTTGTAAATTGAGCTGAAAGAGACAACTAAAAAGGAACGGATAGTGTATTGTATAAATGTAAATCAAAGTCAAATAATAAATAGTTTCAAAACATTTCATAAACGAGGTATAGTACATAGAGGTAGGCAATAAGCCAATAACGGCATGTATTAACAGTCACCCACTGGGTTGACCATTCAACAATGTCCCTATGCAATTCAACAATCACCAGTCCACCACCGTCACACACAACATATACACAGTACTCACAATTCACAAACCCTATCCTAAAATGGAATTCAATTCGGACATTGACAATTGGACCCCAGCTGCCTCCCATTGACGTGGACATCTCCTTTTATATCTTTGTCAAAGGGAGACTGGTCCTACAACCATTGATACAAGTATATACTTGTACACAGAAAAGCCCCACCCTAAACGCCTGAACAAAGACCACATCTAATTAATTACTTGGTAAGAATTTTACACTCATAATAATTTTATACTACTAGTCATAATAATTTAGTAGTAATTGTTTGTTGTTTGGATATGCAAGTGACGTGTTCAATGACATAAATTTGGGGGGTGAGGTGTGAGCAGTAAGCAGCAAGCACTGGAAGCTGCCTGGGAACTTCTTAGTATATTATGTGCCTTTGAATAAGTCCCCTCTGCAGACTCTGACCCTTTTTAACTTTTTCTTTTTCTGTTTTTTTTTTTTTTTTTTCTTTTTTTGGAAAAGCATGCATGTTCCTTCCCTTCTTTTTAAAATCATTTGTTTCATTCTACCAAATTGGGTGATATCGAGTCGAGTCGAGCTCGAGTATCATGGTACTTGAGCTTGAGCTTGATAACATATATTCGAGTTCGAGCTCGAGCTCGAGTATCATCAAGTCGAGTTCGAGCTCGAGTATCATCGAGTTCGAGTGTAAGTTCGAGTAGTTAGCGTGTTCTTTTTTTGCTACGCTCGAGCATGAATTTGTAGCTTAAGTATGAATTTATTTTATTTTTCTTAACATTTGATTTTGAATTTTTAACCATAGCCTAAAAGACACAATTTAATTTGATATTTGAATATTGTGTTGATTATCGTACAACTAAAGATAGAACTAAAATTCTTTAAAAATATTTTTAAATTTTTTAGAATGATTATTTTTCTTTGTTTAGATATTTTAAATAAATGATATATTTTCTCTAATAGAAAATAGAGTGAAGTGTGAGGGAAAGTATGAAACGAAGATTAATTAAAATGTGTGTTAATGGTATTATCGAGTCGAGTCGAGCTCAAATACTCAAGTTGAGCTTGACTTGATGCGAGCTCGAGCTCGAGTTCGAGCAGGAGTCGAGTAGCGATAGTCGAGTACGAGTCGAGTTTTTTTCGAGCCGAGTCCCGAGTCGAGTACGAGTAGCACTACTCGTTAATCACCCCTACTACCAATTACTGACCACGACTCATGAATCCTCAACTCTGATTTCGATCTTACGTCAAGATAATACTTTTAATTATATAATGATACTTCCTCCATTCTTTTATTAGATGAAGTTTTAAAAATATCACACACACCAATGAATTTCATTATTATTAATTAATTTTTCACTTTTATCTCTATTCTATAAAAAAAAGTAAAATTGAAGTGGTGAGATATTGCACAATATTCTTAGAGTAATATTTATGAAAAATAGGGTAATATTAAAAAAATATGATATAAATATGTAAAATAACAACTATTTTGGAATGTTTTTTAGTTTTAAAAAAAACAATTAAAAAAGTAATGGAGGGTGTATTGTACTACAATTTTGTTCTAACCATAGATAGACATCCCCCTCAAACCGGCAATGTGAATCGCCGGTTTAATTTTGGAACCGGCTACAAATCCTAAACATAAACGGAATCAACGTACGGGTGATTTGCAATTTTATTTTAAAAAAAATGCTCTAGTACAAGGGGGAAAGAAATAGAGATTTTTTTTTTTTTTTTTTTTTTTTTTTGCTTCAATATATGGCAATAGAGAAATTGGTAAACACGGATTAATAAATTAGTGGATCAATATGGCAATCTTGCATTATTGCATGTATCTAAGATTTTTCTACATAAACAAATATATATAGTATTATATTGTTTTCCCATCTTTAAAATTCCATCACTGTGGTCTGTGAGGAATGAAGACATGCTCAAGCGGCCAAGTTCATCCCTTCCAATCGCGGATTTGATCCTCCACCAGGTCTCATATCTCTTCCCTTTATCCATTTATAGTTTATGTGGCATAAAGCTACTACTGCCATTTCTCTGGCTTCGGCTCCTAAAAAAAATTCATCGATGTGCATTATATATATACTAGTGGGGCTTCTTGTGCTTTTGCACAATAAAGGTCCAAAATATAATTATTATATATATTGAAAATTTAAATAAATATAATAATATACATTAATCTATTATGCGATTGGATCCGATGCTCATTAAATGTTTAACATTGGATTGAAGATTAAAAATAATTAAAATATCAACTATTAATTTATAATTATAATCAATTATTATCATGATAATATTATCAATTAGAAAAAGAAAATTAGTGTACATTTCATTTATATTTATATTTTAAAGAAAAAATGTTCTTATTTTCCCCCGCGAAACATTATAAAAAATCACTTATTACTCCCTCCGTCCCATTAGTAAACGTCATGTTACTGTTGAGCACGGGAATTAAGGTATAACTAATTTGTAAGTATATGATGGGGTCCACACAGTTGTTGGAGTGAAAAATTATTTCTATTTATAGAAAGAAAATATTTGTAATGAGACATCCAAAAATAGTAAGTAGGACATTTGTAATATGACGGAGTATTTCTTTTTAATAAAGTATATGGACAAAAATAAACAAGCCAAATCCCTTTGGTTGATTTTTCCTATTTATAATTTGTGGTGCGAATTATTTGAGCAATTCTGGAGAATAAAATGAATAAAATAATAGACACATCTTATTAAATTAAAGTTTTTTAAAAAAAGATATAAAAAGAAACAATCACAAAAATTCAGATAAGGCAAGCTTTGAGATGTCTCATGTCTGGCGCTATTCATGTCAAGTTGTAGTAATTTTCTTAATTAGATGTCTGGACTGATTTTTTTTTTTATTTTTTTTTTAATTTTTTTTTTTATTTCTTTTTTAAACAAGCAAGTTTGCAATGGGAGCCCTATTATAATTAGAATAATGATGTATGTGGATCCCATAGAGGCATGATGATGCTCCCCTTTTATTATTTTAGTTTATTGAGGGAGTGTGTCTTTTGGGCAGTTTAAAATGTCAAATGGGATGAGATTCTTTTGTCCAAATGTGAAATAGTAGTGGTGAATTAATTTTTATATTATTGTAGATCTAATTATTATTAATTACCAAGTGTGACAATGAATTGGTGATGGTGAATAATATGGTTAAATGAATATACGAAAGGGGGTCTAAGTGGGATGAATTACATTTGTTATGACGTCGGTGATGACCAATTTCTTCATAACCATTTGCCCCATTTGCGTATTCATCAAATGCCTATTGATGGGTTTGGTTCACCAATCTAAGCTGTTTTTGCCCTTTCCACTTTGCAAAAATAAAAATAAAAAATACTACTATCTATCATTCATTAATCTATTTCTGTATTCAAGTTTTTAATCCCGTTTAATTAAATTTGTTTATTATTCCATTGAGCATAATTACAGAAGCTTTTCCATTAATTAATTAACAACTGTAATCAATTAAAGTGGTTGGTGGTTACATGACACATTCTGTCACATAATTTGCAATTCTAGTAATCAATTAATCTGTTGGCTGGTATGGAGGTTTGGTTTCATAAGCTCGTATTTCATTTATATTTTAGGTTGGGTTTTTAATTTTCATTCGATTTCTTATTATTATTTTTTTTTAAAAAAATTGTGTGATACGAACATCTATTAATCTTTTAAACAAAAAGGCTTTGCGCCTGATGTACTACATTATTATCGTATGATGTTTTAATTTCTTAGAAAATTCCTCTAAAAAAACTATTTGTATTATCTCATTTATTGCTTTACTCTTTCTTTTTTTTTTTAAATCATTTTTTTTTTAAATATGCACGCCTATAAATTTTTCTAGCACTTGAATATTTAAAAGCTTGATCATTAGTTATGTAATTACTAATTTTTATCTATAAACTTGAAATCCCAAAGTTGAAATGTTTATTAGTTACGTAGGGTTCAAACTAAAAATATTGAAAATGAATACGGTCTTTTCAACTTGAAATTTTTATATATAATATGCAGAATCTTTATAAGGTCTTTTCTGCAAATTGAGCTCTACCTGTGAGTAGAGGTGTCGAAATGGGTATGCGGGGCAAAAAATGCAGGGGCCCGCATCTAAACGAGCCTCTAAAAGTTGAGTCCGCCCCGCATTTTTTACCTTGTGGGGCGGGCGGACCGAACGGGATAGGCCCGTTTTGACAGGTCTACCTATGAGGTGTAGTTACGGGCTGGAGCTGAAGGTAGTTGTGGGAGTTGTAGTTGTCAGTTTTATTTAAGTGTTTGATACAACTAGCTGTAGCACTTCCATAAAATATATAAAATGACATGACAAATATTTATGTAGACTATTATTGGGTAGTGAGTCGGTTATTAGGTTAAAATTGTAATTGGAAATAAATAAGCTTGCTAGTTTTTTTTTGAATGCTACCTTAGGTAGCTTATATTGGTAGAGCTTCAAATTGTCGCTACAGCTTTCAAAAGCTAGTGTACAGAACGGAGCTACAATATTAATATAAAATCAAAGGAAAAAGGCCAATATAGTCTTTTTTTTTTACAAAAAAGCCAAATCAATCCCATTTTTTTAAAATTTTTTGACCCAATTGGTCCGCTACATATACTAATTACGTCCCAATCGGTCCTCCACCCACTAATTATGCCCTAATTATATATTTTTGGCCAAATCAGTCCATTTTTTTCAAAAATCTAAATTGGTCCGTTATTAATTTTTACCCCATTTCATGAAGTCCAATGCACATTTCAAACCACTAATAACTCAAATTTGATATACGTAAAAATTCTAAAATTTCGATATTTATAGACTATACGACGAGACGAATCTAACAAGATCCTACTTGTCTCATTTTAACTTGTATATGTAGGTCCGTTATTAACACGACGAGATGGACCTAGATATACAAATTAAAATGAGCCAAGTAGAATTTTGTTAGATTCATCTCTTCGTTTAGTTTATACTAAGTATCAAAATTTTAGAATTTTTACTTATATCGAATTTGAGTTATTAATGGTTTGAAATGTGCATTGGATTGCATGAAAGAGGGTAAAAATTAATAACATACCAATTTAGATTTTTGAAAAAAAGGACTGATTTGGCCTAAAATGTGTAATTGGGGCATAATTAGTGGGTGAAGGACCGATTGAGACGTAATTAGTATATGTAGCGGACCAATTGAGCAAAAAAATTAAAAAAATGACTGATTTGACTTTTTTGTAAAAAAAAAGACTGTATTAGCTTTTTTTCCTAAAATCAAAAGCTCTCAAAAGCCTATAAGCGGATTGGAAAATATCATGAGTTATATTACCCAATGATCTGCTAGAAAGAGTTATATAGTTTAGGGTTTAGGTCCGATAATGACATAATATCATGATCACATCACATAATTTTATTATCACACAATATTTTGCACCTTAACCGGATTGGAAAATAATTTCCTATAGAGTTACATAAAAGTAAATGTGGCTGTAAACAATGAAATATAAAGGATGCTAAGGTGCCTATCTTGTTCTAACTTTCAATCTTTAATGCAAAGTTAAAAGGCTTTATTAAATTTGTGTAAAAACGGAAGCACATCTCACAGTCTATGCTGAACTAGGATTCTTCTCTTATGCACCCAAAATAACATTCTAAAAAATCTTCTCTTGAACATCTTAATTGATCTTTATCCATAAAACTATTTCCAGAATCATTCATTGCAACCCCTACAATTTTGATTTCAAGTTTGTAAATTCAAATCACACACTATACTAACATTAATTAATCGTTGCTTTTTTATTTGATTCAGTGGAAGAATGAAGATGAAGATGGCAAAAATACTAAAATCCAAGCCATTTCTGCGCCTCTATTCCAGTCCTAATCTGTAGTGGGCTAAGAAAATCCAAATGGGCTAAAACATATAGAAGGCCCAATAGAAGTCGGCCCAATTTCTTAATGACGTTATGATCCATGGTGACTGGTGAGGGCTAATTTAGTCCAACCAATAATTTCAGCCTGAATTCCAAATGCAAAAGGTTCGGTAATCCAGTCTTCAGTCTCCAGCTATGGCTTTCTCCTCTTCCCACCACCACATCCTTCACAATCTTACTGCAATTCTTCCTTCGCCCACCAGACCTCCTCCGCCCATTCCGTTATCCACATTTTCCTCTTGTTCGTCTGATCGCAAATGGTGCGGAACATCGCCAGTTTCCTTGGGAAGAAGAATGCTGAGTTTCTCACTCGTCGGATGCTTGGTGACCCTTGAGCTACCGTTTTCGAGATTCTTGTATTTGTCCCGGGCATTGGCGTCAGAGCAAGTGCTGGAGCTTGTCAGATACACTGATTCCGACCAAGGCTTCACTCTCCTCGTGCCCTCCTCTTGGATTAAGGTTCCCTTTTTTAAATTTTTTTTTTTTAAAAATTTTTTTCTCCCATTTCTTCTGAAAATTAGATTTTTGCTGTGGGATATGTTGGAAATATTGGGTAATTGATGATAATTTTGGGTCAAAATGGTGTAATCAGGTTGATAAGGCCGGTGCAACTGTTCTTTTCGAGGACTCAAACAAGAAGGCAAACAATGTAGGTGTAGTGGTGAATCCAACTCGCATTTCTAGTCTTGATGAATTTGGGAATCCTGAATTCGTCGCGGATAAGCTTATCCAGGCCGAAAGGCGTAAGGTCTGTCCCCCATTTTGTTGTTTTATCTTTATAGTGATGATAAATTTGTACTCCGTACTTTAGAATACAATTGAGATATCATGGAAAGATGAAAGAAAGAAAGAACTAAATAAAGTTCTAATTGATCTCCATTATGTTATGGAAATTTAGCTATTGATTACAGAGGAATGAGTGGTAATTTCACTGAAGTTGAGCTTCATTATGTACTGTTTTTTATGCGGAGTGATTATTTAACATGATTGAATTCAAACATTATGCATGCAATATCTTGCATTGATAATTTCTTTGAGTATTTCTAATTTTACTTTTCCATCAGTCATTGGCTTTAAATCAAGCAACAAAGAAATGAGTTTGGGGGATATCTTTAGTTCTTTTATTTTTTTTAATAGTTTTCTTTGTAGCTTATTTTTCTTCGTCTGGTAAAAATCTTTGAAAAACAGAACATTTAAATTTTAGGAGAGTACTAAGGAAGCTGAAGTGATTTCTGTCTCGGAGAGACCTGGAGAAGCTGGCATTAAAGTCTATGAGTTTGAATACAAGTTAGATAGCACCAGAGGAGGGCTGAAGAGAGTATTTTCTGCTGCATTTGTGGCATCCAAGAAGCTCTACCTTTTGAATATCATACACTCTGATGCACTGGAAAACCCTCTAGACATGGAGAGGCGAATGGTGCTGGAACAAGTTCTGCATTCATTCAATGCCATTCCTTCAACCTAAAAGAGAATTATTTTTTTTTATCCTAGATGAACCCATTCCCTCCAGGCTCCAGCCCCCTCAAGAAAAGAAACTGAGGTAAGCTGCTTTGATTTTCGAGTTCTACGTACTCCTACTGCTGATTGAAACCTATTACTTTTATTTTTCTTGATGCAATTATTATCTCATGTTGTTGAAGTTAGAACTAGGATTGAGGAAGATAGTTGTGTCTCTCCAGTTATTAGTTTTATTTGTGAGTGAAACCTACATATCAAGGTGGTGCTAGTATAAGAAAAAAGAATAGATTATGTGCAGAAATTGGGTTGGTATGGCTCATTGTATTGCCATGCTTCACCTCTGCAGAATTGGCTTGAGAATATTTTTTAGATTGAAACTAGTGAAAGCAGGTGGGTTCCATGTACTGTTACAAGCTTTGAAAGTGTTTTTCAGTGCTGACTGCTGAGATTCAATGATTCCTATTTTAACTTCAAATTTTTTTTGCTCATCTCAAAGGATATATTTGACAGTATTTTTAAACACCTAAATATGATGTCCCAGCATTCTTCTTTTGGATGCTACTCATCAATGCTGAAAACTTTTCTTGCTGTAATATATATTGATCATCTCGATTCAACCACAAAAACATCTCCTGACAGGCCATTCTTTTTTGCAAGAGGGATGATGATGATGATCCGACGCACAACGAAAAGGAGAAAGGCACCTGTAAATCTTATTCAGTTCATTCTCCTAAGATTTTGACGAACGCTAACAGTTTATCACTTATATAAAGTATAAACTATCAATAGTTGGGTGTTGCGCATCAATGACCAGAGTAAACTTAAAGGATCGCATGTATGTTAATCATTTGTTCATTATACTCTAATGTTTACATGCCAAAGTTTTTGTTTTGATTCAAGTTTTATTGTATTTTTATAATAATAATAAAAAAATATAGTCAAGTTATGTTTTATTGGATTCGTCTAATCACATAGGTTTATAATATACTTCATCCGTTTTTTTATAAGTGACACGGAAGTGGGTTTTGTCACTGTTCATTGAGTAACTTTGATTCGAGTTTTTAATACAATTATACTATATGATAAAATATAGTCAAGTGGGATCTTGTTGGATTCGTCTAATCGCATAGATTTATAATATCAAATTTTCATAAGTTTTACTTGTACGCAATCTTAGTTATTGAGGCTTAAAAATGTGTATTGGATCGTTTGAAATATGGGTCCGTGACACTTAAAAAAGAACGGAGGTAAGTATATGTGTATATATTTTACGTAATTTTTATTTGTACACATTCTGTATTAAAATGAAAGCTACATATACTAGTGAGACGGAGGGTGTACTTTTATATAGTCAAAGTTTCTCAATGAATTATTATGACAATCTGTTCTTTTTTAGGTGGATTCGGAAAAGTTCTCTAATTGCTAACTCAAAACGACGATACGATGAATTCAAATTGGTAATGTATGTAATGTGATTATACACAGGCTTGTAAAAGCCTAAAAGGTAAGGTGTTGTTCCGGATTGTGATTGAATGATTACTTTGCAAATAAAAACTAGTAGTCTACTAGCGTTTTAGTGAAAGGATTCTAACTGTCCGAACAGCTTAATAAAGGAAGGCCCAACAATGCCAGATTAGATTCTCAAAGTTTAGGATTTAGGATATTAGTTCTTGCTCGTACTTTTTTTCTTTTACATCATCCATTCTTGAAATAAGTAACGCAATCTTTAGTACACTTTTAGATTTTAGAGAGAGGGGCCAACTTTTTGTCCCAATATCAAACTTATTTTTTTTTTGGCAAAATAGCCTATGCAGGCTAGGAAAGAAAATGAAAAAAGAAAAGCAAAAAGGTAAAAAAAAACATCAGCGCAAGAGATCACTTGGCACGAGGAAACCACGTGCCAGCAGCATCCGCCGTCAACAGGGGCGAAGTCGATCCTGGGGAAAGGCCCAAGTGGTGAAGAAGAGTTCATCTTCAGCTCCCAACTTCGCGAGTGAGTTCGCAACACTGTTACCTTCACGAAGGATGTGGTGGAAACTACAGACCTCAAAATGATGGAGGAGATCCGCAATACGAGCAAGGTATGTAGAGAGCCAATGAGATGGAGGCTGCTGAACCGAGAGGAGCCGCAACACCTCCACTGAATCACATACACAATAAATTTGAGAAATGCCATGCTGGACCGCCAACTGCAAGCCATGCATCACCCCGGCAAGCTCGGCATGGATAACCGAAACACCCCCTAGCTGCCCTGAGACTCCACAAATCCAGGCGCCGTTGGCATGGCGCAGGACAACCCCATAGCCAGCTCGTCCTCTATGTTCCAAGCGTGAGCTATCCGAGTGCAAGAAAACCCCTGTCCACGAACCCGTATTCCAGCAGGTGAGGCGTGGCCAAGTAGCAGCCGCCGAAGGTTTCACAAGGGATCATTGAATAGAATCACAGAAGTAGAGAATATCACGGATGAGCTTATGATGGGAGGTGGAATGACCCCGGAAAACCCTAGTGCAGCGCTCCTTCCAAATACGCCACAACGCCGCAATAAATAAGGAGCCATAAAAGATAAACATACCAGAAAGCCATGACCGGATATTAGCTCTGTCCAATGTCTCTAGATCCATGGGAATAATGATATCAAGAGAACGCCAGATCGCCACAACCCACGGGTATCGGAACAAGCAATGCCGCCAATCCTCATCAAAGATGCCACATATCTGGCATAACGGCGTGGAGGCCAAATTTCTATGATACCTTAGGGCATTACAGGGTATAGCCTCCCAAGAAAGTAGCCAAAGTAGGAAACAGATACGTTCCGGAAAGCACGAGCTCCATATCCATTTCCAAGCTTGGCCATCCAGCGCACCATCAAGAAGAACGGACATATCAGATCTCGGTGAGTACTTCCCATCAACACTACCTGCCCAACTCCAACCATCCCTCACATTCGGATGTAGGCAAGGCAGCGGGAGTTCCAGAATGGCATTCTTCACATTATTAGGAATGATGGTATACAAATTAGAGAAGTTCCACCCATCATTGTGCACAATATCCTTCACGCATTTATCCATATCGGCTGTCTCAACAAAAGGTACCATAGGCCCCAGCTGACTGCCTTTAAACCAAGCCGTAAACCACAAGGAAGATTGGCCATTACCAAGTCGGAATTTGAACCCCCCCTGAAGGTGCATGGCGGCCTTCCATAAACTTCTCCATGTGAAGGAGCCGTTGGAAGTCATGGACAAGATAGACCCCCCAGTCGGCCAGTACTTCAAACGGAGCTCATTACACCAAAGCTTATTACTGCCGAGTACAATGTCAGCCGCCAGCTTACCAAGAAGGGCGATATTTGCATGCCGAGAAGACCGAAACCCCAATCCTCATTTGTCTTTAGGAAGAGCAAGCCGATCCCAGCCAACAAGATTAAGTCCGCGACCTGCATTATCTCTCCAAACAAAGTTCTTAATCCGTCTATCAATGCGTTGACAAATGGACTCCGGAATCCACCCAATTTGCATACAATACGCGGGAATAGCCGCAAGGACATGGCGAGCTAAGGTGGCACGTCCCGGTTTATTGAGCAACCTCATAGCCCAACATGAAAGCTTGGTGTCCATCCGATCAATAAGGTAATCATAAGTTTGGCTGCGAACTCGTCCAACATGGATGGGGAACTCCAGATACTTACCCAACTGCTCGGTGAAAGGGATAGGAATAGCATCCAAGAACCAGCTTTTCTCCAGTGGGGTAATACCGACCGAGGCAAAGGCACGAGACTTAAAAATATTAATCTTGAGTCCTGAAAGGCGACCAAATTGCTCAAAAATAGAAGCCAGGGAAGAGATGCTACAAGAATCTGCTTGTGTACAGAGAATCAAGTCATCGGCAAAGAGTAAATGAGACAATCCAACACCACCACGTGAGATCTTAACAGGAAGCCATAGCCCATCACTGACAGCCGTATCAATAGCAGTAGATAATCTTTCTATGACAACATTAAATAGATATGGGGAGAGGGGGTCTCCCTGCCGCAGACCACGCTGTGGTTTAAATCCCTCCATCGTCGCTCCATTCCAGAGAATCTCATAAGAGGGTGAAGTCACGCAGCTCATAATAATATTACATAAGGCGCTAAGCAAGTTCATTTGCAGTAGACACTCCTCAAGAAAGGACCATTTGACGGAATCATAGGCTTTCTCAAGATCGATCTTAACAATAATAGCCTTGGCACGAGAATTAGGCCGAGAGAGAGTGTAAATAAGCTCTTGTAGCAAGATGGCATTATCAACAGTCCCATGCCCCGGCAGAAACGCGGACTGGAGGGGATATATATACTTAGCCAGAATGGGTCTGAGGTGATTAACAAGAATCTTGGAAATAAACTTGTAAGCCACATTACACAACGTTATGGGCTGAAATTGCCTTACTAAGCTCGGAACACTAACTTTCGGGATAAGGCAAATATGGGCACGTACAAGTGTCGCGTCAACCTGCCCCGTTTGAAAGGCCTTTTGGACCACAGAAGTAACATGGGGTCCAACAGAAGTCCAATGTTTTTTTATAGAAGGCTGGCGGAAAACCGTCCGGGCCCGGCGCAGCATAAGGCTTAAACTGAGAAAGAGCCAAGGAAACCTCACCTGCCTGAACTGGGCCAGCCTCGACTACGCCGTGATGAATTCCAATCGGCTGGAGAGGTGGCAGCTGGTCCTCACTATTCGGTAGTCTAGCATCTGAATAGAGATTAATGTAAAACTCTCGAACTGTATGCGCCAAAACGGGAGGATCCGTGCACCAAGACCCATCGTCCAATTGAAGGCCAGTCACTTTCTGCCTGTGGTGGCGATATTTGGCCTGTGCATGGAAAAACTTGGTATTACGATCACCAAGGCGAATCCAATCCTCCTTTGCCCGCTGGTACCAAAAAAGCTCCTCTTGTTCCAGGATAGCTTGATAGTCATGTTGCAACTTGCGTTCCAGCAGAATCAGACGGGCAGAGTCCACATGCGCCAAGCACCGGTCTAACCCTTGCAAACGATGCAAAACCTTTTTCTTTCTATTCCTTATCTTTTGGCGTTCATGTACGCAGTGTTGGAGTGAAAGGGCTTTAATGCGTTCCAGGTAACTTGATAATGGCTCTGAGGCCTCAGAGCAAGCTTCCCCGACTAGCTGGTCGTAAAATGGACGTTGACTCCAGTAGGCTTCCCATCGAAACGGCCTGGCATGGGGGTAGGACTGTGGCAGGCCACAGCGTATGAGCAAAGGCGCATGATCAGATCATGGCGCCCCAAAACACTTATGCTAGCATTTGGAAAAAGGTTTATCCAATCAAGAGAGGCCATACCACGATCTAACCTCTTCTTGATGAATTACGAGCCGTTTGCCGGACGGTACCAAGTGAAAAGATTTCCTTCCGTGCGGACCGGGTAGAGATCACAATCAAATAAACAAGAGCGAAATAGGTCCGCACGGTTTTGAGAGAACACTCCATCCTGGACCTCAGACGACTCAAGGATCTCATTCCAGTCTCCTACAATGAACATGCACCTGAGATGCGTCGACGAAGGTCTCGCAAATAATCCCAAACTAAACAGCGTCGGAAGAAATTAGGGTAAGCATAAACTGCAGTAGCTGTCCATGATATGGTACCAACTTGCAAGGATATCGTAAGACATCTATCCGCCATCTCAAACACAGACCTCCCCAGGATCCATAGACCTCCAGCTCTACCAGAAGCTTCATGAATAGAAATTAGATAGTAGCCCCGATTGTAAATAAAGTTGTGGATGCGATCATAGGAGCCTTGCGGCTCAAAGAGAAAGACTAGCGATGGACTATGCTGACGGAGATAGTCCCCCAAGTGTCTTCTGGCATGGACATTCATGAGTCCACGCACGTTCCGGGCAAAAATAGAGAAGTCTGCAAAAGATGACATAAATAATATGTGGAGGAAAGAGGACCGACCTACCCAACAAACATCCATTACCGATCGGTGGGAGTGACCTCGGCCACCTGTGTCACCTGGCACCCTATGGCAGTATTATCGTTAGGGCTTTGCCCCGAGGCAGATCCCAAAGTTGGAGGCGCAAAGGGGCCTGGCAAAGACGACGAAGTGCTGGCTTCATGATCATTAGGCCGGGGACCCTTGCTTTTGCCCCATATTTTTTTAAAAGTATTAGCGGCTCCTTTTGGACGAAGAACAGATTTAGTCCCACTGTTCCATCCAATGGTCTTCAGAGATACTGTGGAGGACTTTGGAGTCTTACCACGAGGGGACCCCTAACCGGCTGCACAGGAGGGTCTAGGGATTGAGCATTAACCGTCTCCGGGAGAGTCAACTGATCAGGGAGTGGCTCGATAATAATATCTGTGATCGCACATACTGGAGCGATAGGCTCAGGATTAACCACCAGAGTATACTGGCCCAAGGGAGCAGATTCCTTGCAGCTCTCAGATGGAGGCCCAGCCCTAACGACCTCTGTCGTTTCGGCCTGTTTGTCGTGGCCCATGTAGGAAGGCCCAACTTCTCTTCCTGTAACATTGATGGACAGAGGCCCAGCACTCTTAGCGTCAGCATTAGGTTTTGGCAATGGTTTGCGTGGCTTCCTACATTTTACGACCATCCAATCACCTATTCCCAAATCCAAATTATTCACATCCCTAGAAATAAGGAATACCGAATCTTTCACTTCCCGATTTGTTGCATGCATGCCAAAATTATCCCCATTGACTTCGGCAACTACCAAATTCGTCTCATCCCTCTCAGCCGCAACAGAACTTGGACCATCTTTCCCCGCCGGAGCATTCGCCGGTGCAGTCGGCGGCAGGGATGCACTCTCAAGATTCCTAGGGCATTTATTCTGCAGATGACCGTACCTCGCACATTTCATACACATCATATGTAATCCTTCATAAGCCACGCGGACAACTTTTCCTTCAACCTCCACCTGGCCAAGCAAGGGTTCATCAAGGCTGATTTCAACGCTGGCGCGGGCATACCGTCCCCGAGAAACCTCCAACGTATTACGATCCACTTTAATGAGGATTCCGACAGCTGAGGCAATAACTCGCAGCATGTTTTCTCTATAAAATGCCTGTTTCAAGTCTGGGAAACGAACCCATGTCTGTACGGTGTTAACTGGAGAGGTGGCCGGGTCAAAGTCCTCCGACCATCGCAAAATTGCTATGCAGTGGTCGAAAATCATCCAAGATCCAGAAGTAAGGACCCTTTCACGATCATCAGGCAGTCCAAATTTCGCCGCAAAGCAACCATGGCCAATATCAAGCAAGTCGAACGTCCCGGCAGGCTTCCAAATACGTTTAAGTCTCTCATGCAAGGCAGTAAACCCCACGGTAATACCAAGAGGTTTCACAATAAGCACATCTTTCCAGGAGGCATAGGCGTCATCTAGAACAGATCTAGCGAACCGGATCCGTGGGCATCTCTTATGTAGCCCCTCACAATCAACAGTAGCCAAATTGGCTTTGAGCAAGTCACATTCTACGTCGAGCGTAGCGTTGGCCGGCAAGTCGTCAGCCATAACAGCATCACGGAAGGAACGGCCAGCCGCTGCAGGGAGGGCCGGAGGCGGGGGAGAGCGAGGAGAATGAGAACGAGAGGGATCCGGGGGCTGAGGCTCCATTCCCAATATAAAACTTATAGTATTTGATATTTTTATTTACGATTTAATTAATTATTTATTTGTTTTTAGAGTTTTTATCATTTCAAAAGTTACATATCTTGTCTATACTTTGTGTGGATGAACTTCCCAACTTTTTAAGCAAAACGCCTCGAGCTCGTATAGGGAAAAAAAAAAAAAACCCTTATATAAGCGTATAATTTTCTTTTATTTAAACACATGCATACAAAATTGATTGAAAGAATATTAAACCCTTTTAACTAACTTCAACACAACTAGTATTGCAATAACCCATTTTTGTATTCTGAATCGTACTTCTTTTCAAGAATTAAATATATATCCATGCATCAAATCTCAAGAGGCTAGAAATGAAAAGAAATAAAAGTGTGTATGCTGTGGGGGAAAAAAAATTCCAAATTCTCTTGACTCTTACAGCATTCCATTATTTGGTGAAGCTTAGAAGGAAGGCAGGGAATCTGAATCCCACCGGCCACCATCAACCTTATGATGGCAAAAAAGTCCATACCCAATGGGGAAAATCGAAAACCGAATTTTCGGTATGGTTTTGGGGGAGAATTATTGGGGATGGGCCGGGGATTGGGGATTCTTTTGGGGATGGGGATGGGGATGGAGGAAGTAGTCCCCGCCCCGGCCCATCCCCGATATATTTAATATATTATTTATTATATATTTTATATATATTATAGTTAATATTTATACATTATATTTTATAAATTTCTTATCCAATCCAAAATAGTTACAAATTTGATGAGAACTTGACATATATCCTCTTTAATTTGTATAACATGGACTCTCACCACCAATTTATTTGGCATTTTTTGCTTCGCAAAATAAAAAATAATTACTAAAACTCATTTATTTAATGGGTTGATTATATATTAGAAACAAATATGAAATTTTAATATGGATTATGGTTTATTGTTAAACAATACATTTGTGTGTTCTAATATTATAATTTATGAAATTGAAAATTGGCTCGAATAATATGGATTTGATCTTCCTAATTACCGAAAAAATAAAAATTGACTTGTAAGTAACTCCCGATAAGATCCCCGATGGGGATCGGGAAAATTATAATACCCGTTGGGGATCCCCGACGGAGAACGGGCCGGTTTTGGGGATTAAAAATGCTAACGGTTTTGGGGATGGGGACGCTACTCCCCGCCCCAAAACCGGCCCATTGCCATTCCTAATCAACCTGCAACTGCTACAACCTAACCCTTTAATTTACAATAATATCAACTCAAAACATATAGGGATTTGGCCGAGTCCTCAACTTACAACATTAAGGTTGGCTTAGTTTTTACCCCTTTAGATTCTACTACTATATATGCACAATACAGAAAACATGCTCTCCTCAGTGTAGGCAGCTGTGTTTACTCAACACAAAATAAAGTTACATATATGCATCGGAATTACGAGGACAAAAGCAATATATGAGTTCTATATATGGGGCTAGGGAGACGAGGGAGGAGTTTCACTTCACGAAAAAGCCTATTAGAAAGTGTTGTCACCTTCGAACATTATGTCCTGAATCATACCATCTTTTGAAGCTTGGAAACGCGGCTGCAATAGCTCCAGCCGAGACTTCAGCTCTTTCCATTCCTCTAGGAACAAATTGTAGCTCGAGTTTTTTGCCAACACGTCCACGGACACCTCCTTCCTTTCGATCATTCCCCTTGCGTATTGCTCGAACTTCTTGATCTTGTCCAACAAAACCATGTGCTTCCCTGAATCCATGTCACCAGCAATAATGTATATACCATCCCTCGCCTCCTCCACGCGGGCCCAGAAGCAGGAATCCTGTGTCAGGCTCGCGAACCTTGTCCTCGGGCTGCTCTCTTCATCCCCGACTTTCCTGTCCTTCCACCACTTGTCGAAAATCTTGAACCTTTTTTCCCTGCCGTGCTCAATGTAGTGCCCTTTCGTCTTGTGCTTCAGCGTTCTGTAATATTCAGCAATGTCCAGGGGCTCGACGAGGAGCTTATAGAACTGGGAGGCGTTCACGTACTTCAACAGATGGTGAAAATCATGAGTCAGTTGGTTGGTTTCGAGCATGTGGATCAGTTCGTCCCAGAACTGACCGAGCCTGACACGGTTCATGTTCACTTTGGAACCTCTCTTGGATGCAGGCCTTCGCTTGAAGGCATCGTAGTACCCCAACTGATCGTCAGATTCATCGCAGAAAGTCTTGTACCATTCAATCTGTGCCCTCAGAGGAGTGATTCTAGATAAGTGAACAGCCATTTTAGCATTGCTGAGGCTGCGCTTCCATCCGACTTGTCTTGCCATGGCAAGACAATTCTTCGCGATCCCATATATAGGTTCCTGTCAAATGATTTGAACACAAGCTTATACAACATGGAGTTCGTAAGATCCTAAGATCCTTCTATTCGTATGTAGAAATTAAAATCTGCATTTTTACCTGAGCATATAGTCCAGAGGATTGTAATGCCAACGCAATCCCCACATCGCTGCTGGACTCGGAAAAGCTACTGGCTGTCAAGCTTTTCCGCTGTAAGAACTGCCAGCAGACTTTCCCGACGTACTCCCCATATTTGAGATGATCCTCTACGAAGGTGTTGGGCGTGGCCTGCGCCAGTATCAAGTAAAGCAAATTGACAATAGCCCTTCGATTGTCCAAGCAAATCGCGCCTTTTTCCGTGCAGAACATGTAGGTCCCGGATGGGCAGAACAGATTGGTTTGCTGATCGTGGTCCTCCCTCGCCCTCTCTTCAGCACAACACAAGACGGTTTCAAGAACTCGAGTTTTGATCTCGTGGGGCAACTGGGAAGCATACTGCATATGACTTGGGGAAGCCATGGATCGCTGCCAGAACTCGAAAAGTACGGTGAACTCCATCATGAGTGGAGTGGCTGGAGCGAATAGCATTCTCGGCACGACATCATGTGGCGCCACGACATGGCAGAAATTCCCATTCCATCGCTCCTGGAGAATCGCCTGGGACAGGGGCTCGTTTCCAAGCATAGGCGAACCGTAGCTGATGGATAACACGTCGAGGGAATGCGACGTTTCCTGAAGCAGAGAGAGAAGCCAGAGGGCTGAGATTGAAGCGATTGCACCTCCCAGGGATTGTCCAGTGAAGACAACTGATTTGCTCTCGTTCATTATATCATGCATCTGCAGTCATATTCTATATATCATCAGATTTGTAATAAGGTAAGTCTGTGCTGTAAATGGATTTCGTGCATAGATAGATTATCTAATAGTGGCAACTAATAAAAAAAAAAAAAACCACCACAAATCCTGCCTCTGGATACGACTAATCAAAGCAAATTCTTAATTATAAGTGTGTACATTTGGATACACATGAACATGCATATGCATAACTATTCATATTTTAGCAATGAAGATGGACTGCTTTAGCAGATGCTCAACTGTGTTGATTAACATTCAAACTTACAACATCAGCGATAAGATATTAAGCAACACAAAGGAGGCCAACTTTAGTGCAAATTTGGTAGTCCTTGGACCAGGTTTGATTGCTATCTTAGTTTTAAAATTTCTCATTTGTGAAATAAATAAAAATAAAAATAAAAGTTTTTGAGATATAAAATAAATTAAAATATGAATGTTTGTGCTTTATGGTAATGAATGTACTCATTACGAAATGATATAGCTTTGGTTTTCAAATAAATTTTTGATAATATATTCTATGTTTTGATTTTAACACCCAAAAGTAGTATAGTACTCCATCCGTCTCATTTAACATGTCTTGTTTCATTTCTTCACATAATCCAATGCATATTTTCAATAGTTAATAGTATTTCAAAATATGTATAACAAAAAATGATAATAAATTATACTTCCTCCGTTTTTTTAAAGGTTACACTTCTCATTTGCACGTATGCCAATGCACATTTTTAACGATTAATAATTCAAATTCGGTACAAGTAAAAATTCTAAAATTTTGATATATAAAAATTACAAGATGAGTCGAATCGAACAAGATCTCACTTGGCTATATTTTATCTTCTACTATAACTATAACAAAAATATAAGTCAAAGTGCTACAATGAACAGTAAAAGAAGTCAAAATGTAACCTTAAAAAAAACGGAGGGAGTATATTCTAAAACTACATGATTTTACGATTTTAACCATACCCAACTTGATTATTTTTTTTCAAATATATACTTACAATAACGTTGTGTCAAAGTTAACTAATGAATAATGTCAAAAAGTCAAACAATACTGGAACAGATGGAGTATTGATTCTCTTCGAGGGTAAAGCAGCGAGCCAATCTATTTCCTATATTATCAAGATGCAGACAAAGATTTTAAATAGTTATTCACCGAAATGCAACAAGCTTACTATTTTTACATTTATTTTTTTCCCCCTCCACAGTAAGTAGTAAGTACTTCCTCTGTTCTCATATAAATGCTTCACTTCTACATTTTACGCAGTCCAAGACACATTTTTAAATGTTTATAACTCAAATTGTACACAAGTAAAAATTATAAAAATTTGATATTATAAAACTACGTGATTAGACGAATCTAACACGATCTCATTTGACTATGTTTTATATTATAAAACTATGTTAAAAAATTTAATCAAAGTTACTCAATAAATAATTACTACTATACAATGAGAGCATTTAAATGAGAACGGAAGTACTAAGTGCTAATATGTCTAGATGAAGAAGCGACACATTGTCTGTCTGAAAAGGACGAGAAATAGGATGGCAGATTGTCATGAATTGACACAAAGAGGAAGCCAATTTTGACCGGCCAAGCTACACCAAACAAACGAAAACAAAAAGCAATCAGCCCCATAAAACACACCACCTGTCATATTCTTTATAATTCTTTCAGTAACTAATTACCGCCAGTTTCATTAAAACCATCATATCTTGGATTTTGACATTTCCCCACCCCTATGCCCCAACCTATAAATGTATAGCTATGGATTTTACTACAAAATTCAACCGAAGCTGTTTTATGGTTTTTGTAGCTTAGCTATCCATAATTCATAAAACCTGACAAAACTTAGATCAAAAGTGGAAAGGCAGCTTCCTTTGAAGAATAGCCCATACATAATTCCATGCATATAACTACGCATCCTAATCTTATTAATTTACTATCAGTACTTGTCATAGTATTGGTGTATTACTTATTTATAGCCACAGGCATTGTGTAGATTTTATTTTCTAATTGAATTATGAATATTCTAATTACGAAAACTACATTTTTATACTCTACTATTTTCTTTTTTTAAAAAAAAAATCTTACCGATGCGTGATTTTTTCATGTTACATAATTCAATTCAAAAGGACAAGGAATGGGAATGTAGACATTGTGAAATCAAATACTCAATTATTCAGTTAGAAGGTTATAGACTTAATTAACTAAATTAAGCCACGTGTCTATATTGGTGTATATATTTTTTAAAGACCAAACTGGGTGGATTTTTAACATGTATACTCTTCCAAAGTAGATTTTTGTATTTACAAATGTTCAAATTCGAAAACTTGATTAAGTGACCAAAGCCCTCTAACCACTCAATCCATTATAAGAAAATTTTAATTTAGCTACCAAATTAAATTCAGTCGCTAAACCTTTAGAAGTTAACGAGTTCGTTCATTAATCTCTTTAATTAGCAACCGAATTATGGAATTTAACTTTGAAGAGATTTTTATTGCTAAACTAATTTCTTCTTTTTTTGTTTTTGTTTTTGTAGTGATCAAGTTCACGAGGTGGGCCTAATAATCCACTAGTAATAAATATGACAAATACCATAGCAATATAAAGTAGCTAAAAAATGAAATTAATTATATCTAAAAATTTAAATAAAAGACAATTAAGGATAGCAACAAAAATTGGCAACTATCATTTGTCATCTAATTACCTCTAATTTAAAGTATAATTGATAAAATTAAACCACCTAATCTTAATAGTTAATACTCGACTCGGTTTCTGTTCAGAATAGACTAATTCTGGATATCCATATACGCTAAAGAATGAGGACAGAAATGATACAGCTGTTTAATGAGATTTGTTGACATTTTAATGATCACTGCTGTAATGGAAAGGCAATATAATAATTAATTAGTTATGCTAACAGAAATGATACATGCTGTTTAATGAGATTTGTTGCCATTTTAATGATATATGTTTACATAACATTTTAATCTAAACACCATATCACTTCTGGAGGTCCAGAATCTGGATATAAACTTAATCGGTTAATACTTGATCCCCCAACAGAATATTAGTAAACTCAAATACTAGTATTAGTTATAATCCAAGGTATAGCTCTAGATTCAATCCCTTTCAGGTAATTCTTATCAGACACAGTACATGAATTCATTATCATTATAGACTTATGGTAGTACCAAATAGAAATACAGGTTACAGAAGTCTCAACTTCTGAGCCACTTAAAATAATACTATAATTTTTTGGTAAATAAATGGGAGGTGTGATAAGAGGAGATGACCTAAAGACCATAGTAATTCAGACAAAGCCGATGGAGCCATGGAGGGCCCATGGAAGGAACAGGTACGTTGACTCAGGTGTGAAAAGTTTGAAATTCTTTGTCTGTACCTTCAAGACTCTTGTATCCATAAACATGGCCCATTTAAGGTTTTAACCATCTTCGAAATAGCCAATAGTAGCTTTCACACTTTATACTGTCTTTACTTTTTCAGGAGTACATACTTCATGGAGTACTATTTATTTATTTATTTTTAATTATAAATTGTAAAAAACTTGGTAAGTACTTCATTCAGTAGTACTCCCTCCGTTTATTTTTTCTTCTTGGCTCTTGCAACTGATTTGCTATTATTCATCGTCACACTTTAATTTAAAATTTTATAATAGTTATAAAAGTTAAAATATAATCATGTGTGATTTTATTAGATTCATCTCGCCTTTTAGTTTTTAAATATGAAACTTTTAGAATTTTTATTTGTACCAAACATGAATTATTAATAATTTAAAAAGTAAATTGAACTGCGTACAGGGTGGATCCGAATAAAAAAAACAGAGGGAGTACTATTTTATACTCCCTCCGTCCCATTTAACTTGTCATGTTTCACTTTTGCACACAATCCAATGCACTTTTTTATCTGTTAATATCTCAAAATATATACAATGAAAAATTATACAAAATATATATTATAAAACTTCGTGATCATACGATTCTAACAAGACCCATCTCGACTATTTTTTTGCTAAATATATACTCGCAATTAAATTGAGTCAAAGTTGAACAATGAACAGTGTAAAAAAGTCAAACATGACAAGTGTAGTGGGACGGAGGGAGTAATTTTCTTTTTTGAACAGCCAGGCTAAGAAAAGAGAGTACTATTTTATAATTGACTCGAAGTCACCACTTTTCATTTTTTTTTGGTGAAACCAGGTATTACCAGACCACTTGGACCCAAGACTAATCCCTCGAGGATCTGTAAGGGCAATTAAGGGCGCCTCTCCCAAAGCAGTCTTTTGCATATGCAAGGCTCGAACCCGAGACTTTGCTTAAACGACTAGAGCCCCATCCACTCAAGTCAACTGATGTTGGTTTATCCACTAGAATTTTATTGTAATCACATTTATTAAAAAAACATATCTCTAAAATAATATTGTCAATAACCAATATAATGATAAAATAATTTAATAGTTTTTAAAATATATACCTCATAACATATAGTCATAATAAATTAAATTACATAATCACATACTTAAAAAAAATTAAAAAAAAAAACATTCTAACTAAATTGTTTTCAAAATTTGGGGAATCTTAGTAGAGCGAGTTTTATTAATAAATTAAAAATTATGAAAATTCTATTTATACCACATTAAAAATAAAAATAAAAGTTGTTAAAAATCATTACTTTAAATATTAACTAAAAGTCTCAGCCCAACTTTAAAAATCATAACTAAAAGTTGTTATTCCATATCCGATCTCCTATTCTTCCCCTTTATCTCTTTGTAATTTGTATTACATGAACTCTCACCACCATTTTTTCTAACTTCGGTTTCGCTAAAAAAAAAAAAAAAAAAACTAGAATACCTATGTAACATTCCCTTTTAGGAGTGTACATGATTGCTACAAAAATTAACTTATACAAATAAAATTTATGAAATATGTCAATATGTGAACTGTAGAAATGTTTTAGGCTTGGTCATGGGCTTTCCAAAAAAAAACTACATTTGTTAGTGTTGTCCATGTTTCAACAGGTATTTCATGACTTTTTGGATTGCTAAGTTTCGAACTAAGCCAAATGTAGTAATAAAATAAATAAAATAATAATAATAATAATAATAAGCAAAACGAGTGGTAATAGTGTAACGCCATGAAAATTCAAACTAGATTTTCGCAAACATTACCGCCGTATTAACCACCCTAAAGTTTAAGTTAGTGACTTAGGTTGGTTAATACGACGGGAATGCTTGTGAAAATCTGGTTTGAATATTCCGACGGTTACAAATAGACTCATTATAAGAAGCTCCAGAGTGACAAGTGAATAAAGGTGGGAACCGGAATTGAGAGTTGAGACAGAGACCTTTCTTATCTTCCTTCTCTTATCGATCTATATTCTTTCTTACCCGTAGTTATTTTCAAAATTTCACACTAAGCTCTTTGAAATTTTATACTCCCAAAGTCCCAGGCCACCTTTGATAAATAATGCCCATAAAACAAACAAAATCTCAAGAAAATCAATCACGTCAAATTAAAAATACATAAAAAATTCAATTCACTCAGAAAATTAAGTACTACTCCTATATGCTATGAATATTTTAAAAAAATAGATCTAAAAATGAACAAAAAACAATATTTATGTACATTATAGTTTAGGAACATGAGGCACGAGATACCTTAATTAAAGAGGTAGTGAGAGTTCATACTATAGAATTAAAAAAAACGAGTAGTGACAAGAGTGTAATACTGCATAATTTAGAGAAAGAAATAGATGGGAGGATAAGGACCACATACCGATACCATCATGAAATATTTAAGGACGATAGTTTACGATTTGAAAATTGACTAAGAAAATAAGGGAAAAAAAAATATTCTCCTCCGTTTGAGATTTAAATCAGAATTAGGAAGAGAGGATGTTAATAAATCTCTCTTTCATTTAGGTGTTGTTTGATAGAATAACAAGTAAACGTTTTTATTTCCGATTCCACATATGATTGATAAAAGATGGTTCTCGTGTGTGATAGGAGGTATCAACAAGGTTGTTTCTCGTTGTTGGAGGAGTTAGCAAAAAGAATTTGTGGACGGAAGGTGGAACATGGGCAGATCTATGTTTTAATTAGGTGCGGCACAGAATACCATGTAAATTCATGAAACTGCTATTTTAAGATTTTTTTTAATTTAACTAGATTAGGCTTTGTGTCACCCCTTAATTTTTACAATGGTGACACTACAATCGTTCATTTCAACCAAGTTTTCTTTATATTTTTTTATGTTTAACTAGTATCCCTAATTTCAATATAGCTTACACTATTTTTTTTGGGGACACCATTAAAAAATTTTCTGGATCCGTCACGGATGAAACATTATGGGATTTGTAAAATAAAGTCTTTGGGTGAAGGAAAAACGAATAATAAGGGTGATAAGATGATCCTTTAAAAGAGTCAATGACCTCAGTAAGAGGTAACAATAACATCTCCTAATTTGAATTTTATAAATAATACTCCCCAAGGTCTAAATAAAATTCCTTTTAAGTTTCTACTAAAAATTAAAATGGGTTTATTATATATTTTTTCAATCAAAAAACTTGAAATTGCGATATCATCATTCAAATATCACGTTCATGGATAGGCTGTTTAGTAATATATATATATATATATATATATCATGTTTATGTTCTTACTCTCAAGTTACATATATGCCATATTCAGGTGAAAGTGTGCTTCACATTTTCTTTTCAACTCTTTTACGTTGCTGACCCCAAACTTACCCTATAATGGCCGTGTGTGAAATTTTGGAAAAAGCTAGTTGAAAAATGAAAAGGTGCATTTTTAAAAGAAAAAAAGTTAGCAACATGTTTCTCTCATTCATTCTATTTTGCATCCCTCTATTTAGCAAAAATACTCTAGAAGATGCTCACTGGTACTGTCCCTCTATCAGCATATATATAGATTTGATTTAATGTTGCCAAAAACATGTGTAGTGAAGGAGGGAAAAGGCAGAGCAAAAGAATAATCACCCATGTGTTATTGCATGATTACGGTAAGAATTTTAAAAAGGAAATACTCCACTCCTACGAACAAGTGTAATTTTATTGTATGATCAGCTGTGGGAGGTTCCTCCATTAATTAATGCTCCTTTTATCCGTACTGTTGAGATTCCCAGTTTCCCCTAAAAGTTGTGCAGTATGCTTTATGACAGGCCAGCAAGAGTTTTTTTTTAAAAAATAAAAAATAAAAAAAATGAAATGTTCTACAAGTAGTATAGTTACTACGAATATAGTACTGACTCCGTACCATTAAAAGTGGTCACTATTTTTTTTTGGGTATCCTAATAAGGTTGGCCACTTTCCCTTTTAAGCAATTTAGATTAACATAAACATGATTAAAAACCCCACAATAATGACAATTGTACTTTCTGCACAAAGTCCCTATATATGTTTAACCATTAATATCTCAAATTTGGTATAAATAAAAATTATATAAAAAATATATTCTAAAACTATACGATTAGACGATTCCAACAAGACCACACTTAATTATTTTTTTCTATCTACATTATTACGATAACATTAAGTCAAAGTTAAATAATAAATGTGGTTAAAAGTCAAATGTAACCATTATAAATTATATGGATGGATTAGTCAAATTTAATCACACTACTTTAACTACTAAACACCATAACCTAAATTCCCGTGCCCAAAAGAAAGTGGCCACTTTTATTGGGAGGGAGTAAAACTTATAAAGAATTTAATCAAATTTTAAAACTCAGCTTGGACAAATAAGTACCGTAATGGCTTTAAATATCAGGAAACGTATGAACTATGAAGTATGCACTCATCATCTCTCCAGTTCCCAAATTGAATTTCTCATATTAGTTGGATTTTAATTTTAATTGATTAAAACAACCCTAATTCTGTGTAGGTGAAAAAAAATGGAATGAAATTTGTTGATGATAATGCCAATTTAAATACGCAATTGAAAATTTTAAACAGAAACACACCTGGCGATGAAAGTTGTTGGTGTGGTAAAAATAGAGAAATATCTGGAGAAGGCCGCCGTGAATCATTATCGGCCGTTGATCGCCTTCACCTCGACGGCTACAAAATGCCCCGAAAACTTCCGGGGCGCCGCGGGCCATATCGACGAGGGTTCTGCAGCTCTCTTCGGAGCAATCGACCATCTGGACGCCGGAGAAGGCGACGTAGGTGACGCGGCCGACGCGATTGACGGCGAAGCTCTGCTGCGCCATGGTGTTGGCATTGAGGCACATCCGCCATGATTCCTCGAGAAGGGGAGTTGAGGCCAGATAAGAGGCGAGCATCTCACTGGACTCGAACCTGCAGCGGCGCGGCGGCCATTGAATTAAATGGGAACAAAATAGGTAGAGTTGAATCAGATTCGACTTATGTAGTGAGAATCGAAGGGTCAGATAGAAGACTGTTGAATCGGTTTAGTTTGAAAATTAGGGGAAACTGAGGAAGAAGTTAGTTACCTGGAAGTTTCGTGCTCCATGGAAATCTGGAAGATTGGAAGGCTGTTGCTTGCAGTGGGGGAAGTTGGAAGTCCCTTTGCGCCTTTTTCAAAGTGGGAAATACCCAACACGGCAACTCCCAATGGCTGGAAGATATTCTTCTTATAAATAAAAATTAAAAAGTTCCTCCAAATATTTATTTATTTTTCGATATAGAGTCTGTTTTGCACGCAGAGCTGTAGCGGCGAGCTGGAGCTGTAGGGAACTGAAGCTGTAGGGAGCTGTAGCTGTCAGTTTTATTTAAGTATTCTGTACAACTAGCTGTAGCTGTCAAAAAATGTATGAAATGACATAAAAGAACAAACATTTATGTAGACTATTGGGTAGTGAGTTGGTTATTGAGATAAAATTGTAATTGCTCAGCAATAAGATAGGAGCTTATTTTTAAAGCTACTACATGTAGCTTCTAAAAAGAAGCTTCCGAAAGCTCGCATAAGCTCCTAAAAACTAGTGTGCAGAACGGGCTTTTGTTTTAAAATAAAAGCTAAAGCTACCAAAAGCTCCCAAAAGCTGGTCCAGAACAAACCCATACTCCATCCATTCCTAAATAGTTGTCTCTTTCAACTCAATTTCAATAATCAAGGTTTGCATTAATTAACTCATAAATTTATATTTTTACCCTTCAACTAAACTCATTCTTAATAAATGTCTAACATTTATGTAAAGTGAATGGCAATATAGTAAAAATATAGCATAATTACCTAAAAATGACAAATATTGTGGAATACTTTTTAATCTCTAAAAATATAACTAAAAGGAAACGGAGGGAGTAATAATGTAATGTAATGATTGTATATTTACATTTTTAATTGATATCCAATACTTCCTCCGTTTTCTTGTTTTAATTATTATATTTGTAAATAGGGAATGGTTATAATACTACCAATATGAATGGAAGTACATCAAGACAAATCATCTCCACCATACAAAAATATCCAATGGCTATAAAATAAAAAGGGTAGAATTGTCAAACATAAATAATTATATCTTTAGTAATAAAATCATTCAAAATCAATTTAGTGATTTCTATCCTTAAATAAATATCATATAAAAAATATGCATAGGTTAGCTATCTTTTGACACAATTCATAGCATAATAATAGAGAAATTATCTTCATTCATCTCTTTCACCCGTCAGTCTTTCATTCCCCTTAATTTGCAATTTTTCTATTTTTAATTTCTAAAATATGATAAGATATTTAGATTCCTTACATCGAGTAGATAAATTGTCATATAAAGAACGTCTAAATCCAAGCTCATTTGAGAAAGTTAGAGCCATTTGAAGTTTGTAATATAAATTTTGTTGTATATACTATGTCGCTGAAATGCATAGGCTATGTCGCTGAATTGTAAAATCTCCATCGCTGAATTACATAGCCACCGTCGCTGAAATGTAAAGACTGTATTTTTTAAAATCGTAATGCACGTCAAATGGCTCTAACTTTCTCAAACAAACTCGGATTTTGACGTTCTTTATGTGAAAATCTACCTACTCGATGCAATGAATCTAAAATTCCCATCAAATTTTGGAAATTACAAATAGATATAAATACCAGATTTTCAAAAGAAAAGATATCTTATGCTCGTTGTTTGAAAATATGATATTTATATGTTTATACTTTCTAAGATGGATATGAAATTTAAATTCCTTGCATTGAGTAGATAGATTTCCATATAAAGAACGTTCAAATCGGAGGTTATTTGAGAAAGTTATAGCCATTTAAAGTTTGTCACATAAATTTTGTTGTACTGGCTACGTCGCTGAAATGCATAGGCTATGTCGCTAAATTGTAACGCCTCCGTACCTTGAATTGTAAAGCCTCCGTCGCTGAATTACATAGTCACCGTCGCTGAAATGTAAATGTTGTGTTTCTTAAAATAGCAATGAACTTCAAATGGCTCTAACTTTAACAAATAAACTCGGATTTTGACATTCTTTATATGAAAATCTATCTACTCGATGCAATGAATTTAAATTTTCTATCAGATTTTGAAATTATAAATAGATAAATATCAGATTTTCAAAGGAAATGATATCTTATTCTCTTTATTTTAAAAATATGATATTTATATGGTTATACTTTCTAAAATTTGGTAGGATATTTAAATTCCTTGTGTTGAGTAGATAGATTTTCATATAAAGAACGTCCAAATCCGAGCTCTTTTGAAAAAGTTAGAGCCATTTGAAGTTTGTCATAAAAACTATGTTGTATAGGCTATGTCGCTGAAATGCATACTCTATATCGCTGAATTGTAAAGCTCCCGTCGCTGAATTGCAAAGCCACAGTCGCTGAAATGTAAATTCTACGTTTCTGAAAATCGCAATTAACTTCAAATGACTCTAACTTTCTCAAACGAACTCGGATTTTGATGTTCTTTATATGAAAATTTACCTACTCGATACAAGGAATCTAAATAACCTATCAAATTTTAGAAATTCCGAAAAGAAAAAGTAGAATATGAGGGAGATAGAAGTATGAGCATGAGAATTGAGAAAAATGAATAGAAATTACTTTGGATCTTATTGAAATTACAATAGTACCCTTTGTATTAATCTTAGCCATTGATTTCAATATTTCATCAATAGTTTGGATGTGCCACAGTACATCAAGACACATGGGTCTCTGCACCCTAACCAAAGCCTTGTAAATATGATATTGTTCACACAAACACTTTGACTTAAAATGAAAAATTTTATTATAGTTATAAAATTTTAAAATATAGCCCAGTGTAATCTTGATAGATTCGTCTCGTCTTGTAGTTTTTAAATATCGAACTTTTAGAACTTTTAGAATTTTTAAAAATATTTTTAACAATAATAGACAAAATTGAATAATGAGTATACTGTATTAATAAATATTTTTAAGTCAAATTTATGAATTTTATTTAGATGGAAAAATAATTAATGTTTTTATGTTATCATCATTCCTATAATCCATTTAGGCCTGATGGAAAAAAAGAAAAAAAAGAAAAAAAAAAAAAGAAAAAAGAATTTAGGCTACTTTAGTGGCAATCCATTCGAATGCTATTTTAGTAGTAGTAAATAAATTTTAATTTTGGAAGTGGGCACGAAGGAGTAGTACTTTTAGTTTGTTGTTGAGTGGCCACTGGCCTGGCCTCGTTTGTTATCATAATTCATACCCTCCACCATTATACGTATTGCGACATTCACTAAAAAGTATTGCTAATAATATCCCAAAGAAAAAAAAAATTACTCCAATAAAAACATTTGAATATCAAATCGCATTTCAGTCGTTAATTGGGTGATATTTAGGCTACTCATTTTCAAGACAAGAAAAAACTTGATTGAGAGTATTAGTGCTCACTGTAGTAGCTCTGTTTTGTGTACGTTAACACTTATCGATCACTAGTGTAATACTCGGAGCGGGAGATTCAATTAATCGAGAGTCTGAAGCGGAACTTTCGCCTTTACCATCAATACGTTATAGCCAGGGCATTTATAACACGGCCCAAATAAGCAAAGTAGTACTCTCTCTGTCTCATTTAACATGTCTTGTTTGATTTCTGCACACAATCCAATGCACTTTTTCAACCGTTAATATCTCAAAATATGTACAACGAAAAATTATGTAATACTCCCTCTGTCCCAGCTAAGATGTCTTGTTTGACTTCTGCACACAATCCAATGCACATTTTTAATCGTTCATATCTCAAAATATATACAAGCAAAAATTATGTAAAATATATATTCTAAAACTATACAATTAGACGAATCTAACAAGATCGAACTCGACTATTTTCTTCAAATATATAGTTACAATAATATTGAGTCAAAGTTGAACAATGAACAGTGTCAAAAAGTCAAACAGGACATCTTATATGGGACGGAGGGAGTACATACTATATTCTAAAACCACATGACCCAACTCTGCTATTTTTTTTTTCAAATATATACATGCAATAAAATTGAGTCAAAGTTAAACAATGAACAGTGTCAAAAATTCAAACAAGACATTTTACACGGGGACGGAGGGAGTAAAATATTGCCACACAGTATATATTAAACGAGGAATGTAGATTCATGTATGTATATGATGGAAATGGAAAAATTGTTTATTTAGTCCGTTTTCTTTACAAATTATCCAAATCCATCCTTTAGGAATTTTTGGCCCCATATCATCCGCTTCATTTACTAATTATATCTCTTTTAGTCCTAATTCACTAATCTCAAATAATTTGCTGACATGGCATAAGAAAATCACTGATTCTCATCCACCGTGGAAAATGTTTGACGATTCAAGTCCAAATAAGTTATTCAAAGGGATCGAGGCAATTCCCAATTGATTAATACGGCGTTCCGTCGCCTCCCTCTTCCCAACCCAACCCAAACACACCGTCTGCCCCAAGGACAACCAAATCGGAATCAATGGCAGATCTTCTGATTCAGCCAAATCGGCGAAAGAGGCGCGGAGATGAAGAAATCGATTGGAGGAGCATTGATTCGTGCAACTTTGCGGCTTGGGTTAGGGTTCCTATTTTCGGTTTTGGGGATAATAAAACTCGACAGTAGGGGCGGCGTTCCCCGGTTTCTCCTCCAAATCCGCTTAACCACCGTCGCCGGAGCTCGATGGTTGTGCTAAGAGTTGTGGCTGCGGAGCCAAAATCAACAGGTAACCGAATTGGGGGCAGTGGTGGTGGTGGAAGAGAAAGGGGAAGGGATGGGTTTTTTTTTTTGGAGTAATGGTAGAATTGGAGCAGCGGGTGTGCTGCGGAGGTTTTCTTTTCTTTTTTTTTTTTTTTTTCAAGCTTACTTTACTCAAGACATTGTTGGGAAATTTTTGAGGATTTATTAATCTGCGTGATAATTTTGTTGGGTTGCACAGAATTAATTCGCATTCTGCTTCAAAGCTTTTATTGAAAAGATCAGACACTTTCCCCTACTTGGCAATTTCCAACAAATCTCTCTCTTTTCTATCTATTAATTAGGGAGAGAGAAAGCAGTAGGATGAAATGAAATATTGGAGTTTATTTTGCATTGTATGATCTTTTGCTTGCCATCGAGAATTATATAAGAAAAATATATATATACATATATATCAAATCGTGTGTATAGCTCATCCCTTCTGGATGAGCTTAGATTCACTATTTATTTATTTTTTTTCGTGTGTATATACATGGTCGCGGGTTTTGTTTCAATTCCATTGAAGTATTAAATCGCTCATTTGGGCGTTTGAATTGTCAAACATTTGCCAACGTGGAGGAGAATTGGTGATTTTCTATGCCACATCAGCAAATCATTTGAGATTAGTGAATTAGGACCAAAAGAGATATAATTAATAAATGAAGCGGATGATATGGGGATATAAATTCCTAAAGGATGAATTTGGATAATTTGTAAAGAAAACGGACTAAAGAAACATTTTTTCCTGATGGAAATTAAATTAAAACCTTCCCACACGCCAGTACTCCTTTTTTTCTTTTTCTTTTCCTTGTTGACAATTCCACCAAATCTCATCAGACGACATAAAATCTTCAATTCATTCCCCCCTTTTTTGTGCCAAACTTCCGCAAGACCATATATGTATTCCTGTCGGAAACCATTGGGATATATACGTGTAAAACAAATAAAAAAAAAATTTATGAAGAGTGACAAAATATAGGATAGCTAGATATAGCAGTGTACTAGTATTTTTTTTTTTGGATCAAAGAGTAGTGTACTAGTATTTAATTATTTAGAGATGAGATAGGTAGTTAGTTGCTTATTGATGTGGGATGTGGAGTTGTATATAATACTCGCTCCGTTTTCAAAAAACTGAAATGGACCCACAGTGCACGCAATTCAATGCATATTTTAAATAATTAATAACTCAATTTCGGTATAAGTAGAAATTCTAAAAGTTTGATATTTATAAACTACTCAATGGGACGAATCTAACAAGATGTCACTTGACTATATTTTAAATTTTATAACTAGGATAAAACTTTAAATCAAAGTGCATGTATGAATATTGTCAAATTTCTAAACGTTCCAACTATTTGGAAACGGAGGGAGTAATAATTATGCAATAAGCTCTGGCTTCGGCTCACCCAAAAAAAATTATACAATAAGCATTATCCATATGTTTACTGTTTGTAGCATTAATTATTGAATGTTGATATAAATGCAAGTTCTAGATCGTAGGATCGTATTCAGATCCTAAGATCCTATGAAATTAGGACAACAAAAAAATATTCATATTGCATATTAGCAAATTACAATAACCAATATCAATAGACAATAATTTGTTTAGCAAAAAAAAGGATAATAATTGAGCATTTAAGACATGATACTTGAGCTGGGTTGAATTTGTCATTAGAATTTTTCTCATTTTCGTCAGTCTCAACCACTGTCTCATTGGATTCATTATCATCCATCTGGGCGGGGATCTAGGACTAAGATCTCCATCAGCAGGGAGTGCTGGAAGGGGATGCTACGGCAAGGGCAGCGGCAGAAAGAGGAAGGGGATGCGAGGACGACGATAGGAACAGAAGGGGGATACGATGGCGACGTCAACAACAGGAAGATGAATTGGAAGAGGAAGGGGATGCGAGGAAGAAGGAGATGCAAACAAAAATCCCTAAATCTGGATTTTGGAAAAGAATGAAGGACTGAAAAACAAAAAAATGAGATGAAAAATAAGATGGAGTGGGATCGGATCGTTCAAAGATTTTAAGATCTTGTATAGATCCTATGGATCTTTTCCAGATCTCACCCTCATTTAGATCCCAAACAGATCTTGATCGTTTTGGCTTTGTGGGATCGTAGGATCGTAAGATCCTAAGATCTAGATCTATATTTTAATAACCTTGCTCTCAACATCTATATATCTGAATATATACTTTAATCGGAAAAGATCGAGACGTATGTACAGTATATTGGTGGAGTATATATATATATACTCCCTCCGTCCCATATTTATCTTCTTACTTTCCGTTTTTGGACGTCCCACATTTATCTTCCTACCCCAAAAAGGGAATTTTTTTTACTAAAATGTCCCTACATGTCCATATATTTACAGAAAAACCAATCCTTAATTTTACTAACAATTGCACTACAAGACAAAAAGAGACAAATTTACCCCTCAAAAAGTACACATGAATATAATAAAATACAACTTTCTTAAACTCCGTATCTACAGTGTCGAAGAAGATAAATATGGGACGGAGTGAGTATATGATCAATGATTTCATGATCTACCTAGCTGCAAGCCACTACCATATGATTTCATGGTCGATTTTTATGATGATGGTCCAACATTGTTTTGAGATGAAATTTTCAACCCATCATCATGCATGCAATCCCATTTTTGCAGAATATCTGCATATGCATTGATCGATACGAGATGTCTTAATACCGGCAACAATTCCTTTTTTAATACTACTATATATCTCAAATCACCATATTAAAAAAGGGTGTTTGGCTAAATATTTTTGAATTTTGCTTCAAACAAAATAAATAAAAAAAAAATGCAGTGATGGATAATGAGGATGGAGTTGAATGAAATTCCTAATTAAAATTAAATTTAGCTTGTGGGGAAGGAAGGGTAAGCAGCAGCAGGCAGGTTAGTCGTCGAAATTATTTGAGGTTGAAAATTTGTCACAAATCACATAGAAGAAATACGCAATGAATTGATGTGTGTGGACGTAATCCAGAATCTGATGATGATAAGTATCTCAAACAAGAAACACTTTCGTAACAATACTAGCAGTACTTCCTCCGTTTTTTTTTGGAATATGTCACTATTCATACAATCACTTTAACTTTAAGTTTAATCATAGTTATACAAGTTAAAATATAGCCAAGTGAGACCTTGTTAGGTTCGTCTCGTCTTATAGTTTTTTAAATATAAAATTTTCAGAATTTTTCTTTTTACTAAATTTGAGTTATTAATAATTTAAAATTGAGTTATTAATAATTTAAAATGAGCAATAGATTGCATGCTGGGTGGGTCCGTAGCAAACAAAAAAATATACTCCCTCTGTCCCATTTAAGATGTCTTGTTTCATTTCTGCACACAATCCAATACACTTTTTCAATCGCTAAAATCTCAAAATATATACAACAAAAAATTATGTAAAATATATATTATAAAACTACATGATTATACGATTCTAACAAGATCCAACTCGATTATTTTTTCTCAAAAATATACTTAGAATAATATTGAGTCAAAGTTAAACAATGAATAGTGCCAAAAAGTCAAACCAGACATTTTGACTGGGACGGAGGGAGTAGTAAGTACTTCCTCCGTTCCTTATTAATTGGCACAGATTGACTTTCGTCACTGTTCATTGAGTAACTTTGACTCGACTTTTTAATACAATTATATAAGACAAATATAGTCAAGTGGGATCTTGTTGGATTCGTCTAATCGCATAGATTTAAAATATCAAATTTTCATAATTTTTACTTATATGGAATTTGAGTTATTACGAATTAAAAACGTGTATTGGATTACATGAAATGTGGGTCCGTGGCAATTAAAAAGGAACGAATGAAGTATAATATAGTAGTAATACTCCCTCCGTCCGTCCCAATATAAGTGACCCCTTTCTTTTGGGCACGAGAATTTAGGTAATGAGATTTAGTAGTTAAAGTGGATGTTTGGGAGTCAGCAGATCCGCTAGCAGATAGCGGATTCGGAGAGAGAAATGTGAGAGGATATGCTCTTTCAATATGCTATATGCTAATAAATATGCTTGCTCCCAAACATACTCAAAGTGGTGTGAGTAAATTTGACTAATTCATCCATCTAATTTATAATGGTTACATTTGACTTTTAACCATATTTATTATTTAACTTTGACTTAATGTTATCGTAATGATGTAGAAAGACAAAAATAGTTAAGTGTGATCTTGTTGGAATCGTCTAATCGTATAGTTTTAGAATATATATTTTATATAATTTTTATTTATACCCATTTTGAGATATTAATGGTTAAACATATATAGGGACTTTGTACAGAAAGTACAATTGTCATTATTGTGAGGTTTTTAATCATGTTTATATTAATCTAATTTATTTAAAAGGGAAAGTGACCACTTTTAATGGGATACCCCAAAAAAGAATAGTGGCAACTTTTAATGGGACGGGAGTAGTAGTTAATAGAAGTACTACATTGTTATTGGTTCCCCATAAAGCCCTCTAGAAGGCTACATTGACTTTGACTTTTGTTTTCACATTCAGAAAATTGGAAGATACACAACACACGCATTCAACTGAAATCAAATCTCCAAAATATTCAGATAATCATCATTTATTGAATGCTTGAAACCTCATAAATCCTACATTCCTACGTGAATACAAACATTATATTATGCGTGTCAACCACTAAGGCTTTGTTTGTATGAATCAGACTCCAGAGGAGTTTTCTCGAGCAGTGAAGCCCCAATGCCAGCAGTATGCCACTAAACTCTAGTTTAAATTGATGAGTCCTTTCTATTCTCACCATCTCAGTTCGTCTAAAGAAACTCCAGAGAATGTGATGAAAACTTTGCACTTTAGAATATTTCCCAAGCATGGCTTATTACTTGAAATTATAGAAGTACTAGTTCATATTCCCCATAAGACCACAAATAAGCATACCTGGAAATTTTTATTCTAATAATATAAACTCTAGCCAGAAAAGTTGCAGTAGAATTATTGAATCAATTTGCACAGCATAACCACAGAGAATTAGAGATTAAACATCGTTGCTACACATAATATGTCATATAAAATGCTTGCTTCATCTTTACTGCCATTAAAATATTCCAACTCCAAGGTCTAGATCCAAAATCAGTGACAGTAGTAGTACCTACAGTTTTCCTTCATCAAGCACGCTCATCTCTCAAATCCTCATCCTTTTCACATCGCTTTCAGGGACGCTTGCGTCGTTTCCATTGCCTCCAATAGTTGCGGTGTGACCATGAAGCTACAGCATGAAAGTAAATGTAAATCAGTTGGTGGTGTAACTTCTTATGCTCCTAATGTTATAGTGAGAAATTGCTCAAAGTAGCTCACATTCTCGTTAGGGACAACCGCATATCTCTCCGTTGGGGAAACCCAAGTTTTCTCTGGTGATGAGAAGGTTTAGTTATCGGGCAAGAATGTGTTATGGGGGAATTTAGAGCAATGGGTAGGTGTGCAGAATAGAAACCTGATGATACTTCTGCTTTTGATGCTTCTATGTGCTGCCCGCTTGATCCATCTTTGCTTAATGCCTCTATAACCTTAGGAACGTTTCTGAAACAGGATATGTAAACCGATATCAAATGTTTGCGCAGTTTTTGTATCATGAAAACAATCAGCCAATCTGCAGAGTTCAATTTATAAGAATAAGATTTTATAGCAAGAATATTACCGATCAACAGTGTCACCATGACCGAGCTGACCATTTGTACCCCTTCCCCATGAGAATACATTTTGCCTGTCAGTGAGAGCAAGGGTATGCCTCCAACCACAAGAGATATGCACTACTTTCTGCCAAGTACAGGCCCAAGTGGTAAGCCAGATGAAAGACTCATATAAGACGAATCATCACTTTTCCACATTGGTACAATGCAAGTTAGTGCAGAGAAGAAAAATGAACCTGATCTTGAGGAAATTTCACTTGCTTGGGTGAGCAATGATCTACATTGTCGCCAGCACCGACTTGCCCAAACTTCAAGATATAGAAAGTTTTACATTCTAGATAAGTTTTATTGACCAAGAACATCTCAAAATAAAATCATGTCGTTCACTTAAAACAAAAAGTAACAGTATATCGTTTATCAAAATGACAAGAAATCAGGACATAGTGATAGATGAAGTTATATTTTCCCTTAAAAACTGGATAAACACCATCTGCTTAATTTAATTTTCATGTAAAGAAACTATATACTATGTTTATGCACCTTATTCCAACCCCATCCATAAAGATTCCCATCATCTGTCAAAGCCATTGTGTGTCTCCAACCTCCCGAAATCTGAAAAGGGAATACCAAAAATGATTCTATTCTATTTCAATCAGTTAGAGCCATAAATTGAAAGAATTCAAGGTTGATTCTCTTTTTTTCACTTCCTTCTCCTTGTCCTTTTACTTATGAAAATAAAATTACCTGAGATATATGACTGCCGCTCAGCGCTTCCAGCTTATGAGGGGTAAGGTGGTCTTCAAAGTCCCCATGCCCTAGTTGGCCATATTTGCTCCACCCATAAGTATATAGACTACCAGAAGAGGAGACAGATATTGTATGCCTCCACCCACATGCTACCTGGACCATCTTTTCTCCCTGCAATAGCAATTGTACAAAGTTTTAAGTGAACCTTTATCTTCATTATATTCAATGGTGACATTTCCAACATTCAAATCCATATATGATACTATATCCCACCCCATAGTGGGGTGAAGGGCTTAGATGATGATGGAGAATAATTTACCTCAACAGTAGTAACTTTGCCAGGAAGTAAGCGGTCTTCCCTGTCACCTAATCCCAAATTGCCATATCTGCCCCATCCCCATCCATAAAGCTCACCATCTTCTGTTACAGCAGCTGTATGTTCTGCACCAGCAGCAACCATCTTGACTGGTATTCCCTTCAGTTGTCCAAATAGATCTTTTTATATTTCAGGGTAAACATAGAAAACCTCATATCTATGCATCAGTTGTAATATGTGTTTACTTTGTGCTTTTTGGATATTAGGAAATGTCTAATGAACCCCATAAAGAACTGTAAGCTAGTTTACACTTGTTAAGGAAGAAGGAAATGAGGGCTATGGGAGAAGAATTTTAAGTGACTGTAGTAGAATCTTCATGTATTAATAATCATGAAAAGACACAGAATACTTAAAAAAGGAACCATGTTAATTTCTTGACCAAATAGCTATTACTACCTTGAAAGCTTCAATCTTCTGTGGCAACAGAGAATCATCTGTAGTCCCAAGTCCTAGTTGGCCATTTTGGTTCCTTCCCCAACTTCAGTTGAAATAAGCAAAAACAGAGTAAGGATGTCATTCAAAAATCTTCCAGGAATAAGCAGAAAGATTGAACCTTATGTAGAGCTCTCATCGAACTGAGCTGCAGGAGCATGGCTCTTTTAAGTTCATTTGATCTTGAGAGAACTTATTTAAGAAGTTAAACGAACCAAGGTTGAATAAAGAAATCTAACTCATTAAGTTATCAAACAAGCTTGACTAAAACGACAAACTGCTCATTCAACTAGGTTAGAATGTGATATTTGGCCAATTTATGCTTGTTTTCAAGTAGCTCATTTGGTTTAGGTCATATAGCTCATGCCTTTTGAGCGTAGTTCAAGTTTGGGATTTGGTTAATCAACCAGTCTCAAACAACATTTTAATTCATTAATTTAATGAACCAAGCACAAACAAGCCAAGCCTGTCTTAGTTTCTTCATAGTTTTAAATTCTTAGGCCAATTAATTTTGCCTAGTACATGGTCAGTCTATCATATCCATGACACGTCAAAATTGCTCTGTTGAGGAGAGTTTTATTGTGGAACAATTATGTGCATCAAAAGTTGGGTCAAAGTCCGGAACATGGTGGCAAATGAAATCGTCTAGTTTATATTTTGGAGGACAAAGCTTGGAGATAAGTTTAATATAACATTTTAATATAGAACCTAAGAAAATCATAAAGCAGCCTCTGAACGATTTTGAGAGCTCCAAAGTACAATTTTGATTATACTTGGAAGCTCCGTATTACCAAATGAAAATAAAAAGTGATCAGGTAACCAACCTCTGAACCTCGCCTTCCATGGTCACTGCCAAACAATGGCTATCTCCACAAGCAATTTGCTTTATCCGCAGGCCTTGTAAGGCTTTGATTGGTTGCGGAGAAAACAAGTCACTGGAGTTCCCATGGCCTAACCTCCCAAAATCACCCCTGTGAGATATGTTGGTACAATTAGCAAATGGTATTACAGTATTGAAGGTAGCATGAATGACAGCCCATCTAAACGGAAGCGATTACAAAATAAAAATAAACTATCAAAATAATCTGCTGAAACCAGGTTACTAAAACTGGGAATATAAATAATATATGCAAACAATACTAGGATTTAAAAACACCCTACCATCCCCAGCTGTAAACTTGCATTCGAGTCACAGAGTATGCAGTTGTATGGTCAGCTCCGCAAGTAACAGACTCAATTTCATGACCATCCAGAGCACTCAACTTGGTAGGCAAAAACCGATCTTCAGCATCTCCAAGCCCCAACTGTCCATCTTCACCCCTTCCCCATGAACAAACAACATCACCAGCTGCAAGATGGGATCCACAAATCAATCATATGCCATCCACATTGTGTGCAACTCTTTCTTGCAGGTTTACAACCATCTTAAAATGTTATAATCTCGAGCATTAATGTTGGAATGGAATTTCCACCATTGAAATTTTACTTTATTTTTATCAACTGTGAATCAGTCTTGCTATAATATATTTCCCATAAGTTATAAGCAACGAAAGACTATAAAAGCTAGTAACTTTTGTTAACAACACCTTGTTTGGAAAAAAAAAAAAAAGGCCTGATTCCCAACCTACAGTTTTGATGAAATCAGTGGAAGAACTCAACCAAAACTCATTATATTGAGAATGAAACAATCTCAATTTTCAACTGTGAAATGTGATGAAACAAAAGTACTTACCCAAATATAATTAAAAACATCCTCAAAGACTAAATACCAACGTGAAAAATGAGAACTTTGACTACCCTGTGTACAGTGCTCCATTTTGTAAAAACTTAGAACAGTGAACAGTCCAAGTGAAAGTCTACCAAAACGAAACTACCCTTTTGCCCCAGATCACATTCCTAATTACAATAATAAATAAATAAATGAAAAGTAATCACGTGGAGCATTCCTGTCCATGCAATCCATTTCCAAGTCCTCCCCTTTCATCTTCAGCTGTTCAGCTGTAATTACTCCAAAGGGAACTAGCAACTACCCCAATGGCAAATTATTAATTACAAAAATCCAAATTGCAAAGGCAGGAGCAAAAATCAACAGAAAACTCAAAGGCATTTTGCAGAATATCTGCAGCTTAAATACTCATATCCATGAGATGATGAAAATGAAAGCTTACAGAGAAGAGCAACGGAATGACTAGCGCCGGCCGATATGAGGAGCACTTTGCGAGCGGGGCCGGAAACTTCCTGGCTGGCGGAGGAGGAGGAGGAGTGCAATTGGGCGGCGGGATCCGCCATTATTAACGGGGCAGATAGATTGATGAAGGTTGTAAAATGTGTAGTGACCGAGCTTGGGGAAGGACGAAGGAAGAGTGTAGAAGGAAGAGGACAAGGGGAGAAGAAGAGGGGGTCGAGCGTATTTATAGTGTGATAGGGATGGATGGGGGGGTAACTATGGCCTATGGGAGCTCCAGTCCCACCTGCTACGGCCTCATGGAGAGTCGGGGGGGCGCAGCGGCATATGCTTCCATGCTCTTCCCTATTTATTGCATCACTCCTTTGAATCTTTTCTTTTCATCTATTTATAACCATTGACTCTTTTAGATGGATTTTTTTTTTTCATACAATGGTATATTTTGATGTAATAATTTTATTTTGTTCTTTGTTTATTTATTTTTCCGCTGCAAGATGTAATAAAGTTTGATACATATATTCCAATCCGATTTCTGTAATGGCATTACAATTGTCAGCAGTGCAGACAACGCTAAAAATGATGTCTAATCCTTCGTAAAGTGATGGGTAAGCCTTATAAAGTGATGTATAGACGGTAGTTTTTTTTATGAGTTTTTTGTTCATAACCTCCATCCATCACTTTTTTATACGCACGCATCAACTTTTTAGTATAGTTGTGTATGATAAAACATAGTCAATTGAGATCTTGTTGGATTCGTCTAATTGCGTAGATTTATAATATCAATTTTTTTATAATTTTTACTTGTATATAATTTGAGTTATTAATGATTAAAAATGTACATTGGATTGCGTGCAGTGAAGAAGTGGAGAAGTTAATTCATTTATTTTTTATTTATCAAATATAGTTGACCTTAGTGGTATGGGCTTCTGGCAGCTTAACCATCTACCGCATTATCGAGAAATTAGGTTGGTATACCCGTAAAAAATTTTCTTTATTTGTTAATGCATATACATGTACATAAATTAATAAGAATTGAAGTGTTTCTGAGTTCATAGTGTGAGAATATTAAAAAGCCCTCATCGCTCTCAATAAATATGGAATTAGATAAAGAATAAAATTGTAAATACATTTATAATAATTACAACGTATACCTTTTAAGTTATAAATTATAATTCCAAGCATGGTCAATTACCCATTAAGCATTAAGCCTATTTTAATATTAATATATACTCCTTCCATCCGCGAAGATTGAACACATTATTTTGGCTCGGTAATTTAGGTGGTGGAGTTTAATAGTTAAAGTGGTGTGGGTATTTGTGTTTAAGATTCTAATAAATTTTGATACTATTTATTGTTTAACTTTGACTTAATATTATTGTAGTGATGTAATTTGAGAAAAATATTCAAGTGTGGTCTCGATAGAATCGTCTAATCGTGTAGTTTTAAAATATATATTTTATACAATTTTTATTTATATCAATTTTGTAATATTAAGAGTTAAAGAAATACTTAAGGGACTTTGTGTAGGAAAGTAAAAATGCATTGGAATTTGTGCAGGATAGTAAAAGTAATTATTTTAATGGGATTTGACAATAATTATGATTCTAATCACACTTATATTAATTTAACTTTTTCTAAAAATGAAAAGTGATTAAACTTAGTGGGACACCTCAAACAGAAATAGGGGTCAAACTTCGTGGGACGGAGGGAGTAATTTCTTATGTACATTTTAGAAAATAAATAAATTATGTGGTATCCATTGTGTGTGTCATTTGCTAGTATGTGTGTACGTGGGAACATAACTTTATTTTGTACCAACATACGTAGTTTTTTTTCGATGAGTCCAACATACGTAGTTGCTTAAGTGGTTACGAGCTATGTTGCTCGGACTCGGGTACGGGTGTCCGACACGGGTGCGGGGATATGTGGCGGACACTTGCCATTTTGGATTGTGCTCCAAAAGGACTAGCTAATTGTGCCGTGTCCCAGGATCATACCAGTGTCGGTGTCGTGTCCGGAGGACACGGGTACTCCACCCTTTTTGAAGAGTCCGAGCTACACAGGTTACGAGTAATATGAATATGTTGGAAAAAAAAATCATTTTGTTGTCACTTTTTTTTTAAAAAAAAATATTATCTAGCTATACTATTGAAAAAAAAATTTTAATACTTGAAAAATAACGAGCCAACTCGGCTCGTCTCGTTAAGCTCGATAAAATTTTATAACTTTTAATTATATATATATTATTAGATATTTATTGAATTGTTCTTGTCGAATAGTATTTCATAAAAAGTACTCCCTCTGTTTTTTTATGTTTATCATTTGCATAGTAGATACTATTCATTAAATAACTTTGATTCAACTTTTTAGCATGGTTATATAAGATAAAATAGAGTCAAATAAGATATTGTTGTATTCGTCTAACCGCGTAGTCTTATAATATCGCATTTTTATAATTTTTACTTGTACATAATTTGATATATTGATGATTGAAAATGTACAGTGGATAGCGTGTTGTGCAAATATTAAGAGGTTATAAAAAAAACGGAGGGAGTATGTATTAAATTGTTTAGTAAGTTCATAAAATGAGCTTTGACTCATTTTTAAACAAAAAAAAAATATTGATTCTAACTAATCAATTTCAAATATGGGCTCGATTTGCCAGTTAAGAACTGTAACTTGGCTCGTTCGTTTGAGTTAAAGGAACCAAGCCAAGCTTTATTTTATACCGTTTTAATAAACGGGCCAAGCTCCAGTATTACACAGTGAGCTTGCTCGGCTCATTTAACAAGTTTAATTAAAACCTAAATAAAATACTTTTAAACAAGACCTCATCATCATATATATATATTTTTTATATAGTTGTGAAATTGGCAGTGATGAATTTAATTTTTATTTTCGAAAAATTGATGAATTTTGTTTGCCTACATTGAATAAAACACAAATAAAAATTGAAGCAAAATTAATTAACTAAATAATAAAAATGATAATATTAATAATAACTTATACTCCCTCCGTTTTCAAAAAAAAATGTAACGGACCCACAGTGCACGCAGTCCAATACTTATTTTATATTACTAATAACTTAAGTTTGGTGTAAACAAAAATTCTAAAAGTTCGATATTTAAAAACTTCTCGACGAAACGAATCTAACAAGATCCCACTTGGCTATATTTTAACTTGTATAACTATGATAAAACTTTAAGTCAAAGTGCGTGGGTGAACAGTAACAAATTTCCAAATGTTATTATAACTATAAAAAACAGAGGGAGTAGTATTTTTTTTCGGTGACAGTAATAACTTATAAAGTATATAACTAAATGGAATTTTGAATACTCCCTCCGTCCCATATGAGACGTCCTGTTTGACTTTTTGACATTGTTCATTGGTCAATTTTAACTCAATATTATTGTAACTATGTATTTGAAGAAAATAGTCGTGTTTGGTCTTGTTAGATTCGTCTAATTGTATATTAAGAATATATATTTTACATAATTTTAGCTTGTATATATTTTGAGATATTAATGATTAAAAATATGTATTGGATTGTGTGCAGAAATCAAACAAGACATCTTAGTTGGGCCAGAGGGAGTACCATTTATAAACTTAATTACTAGTATTTAATAGGATCAACAGGTCCTGCCACGTCCAATGGGACATTAATTGCATGAGTTCTGTGAGATGTGAATTCAATCCTATGGAAATTAAATAACGCACCACTAGCAGTAATGGTTAATTTATAATTAGATCTTTATAAAAAGGATACTGAGTTTTCAAACTCAAAATCAATTAGCAACAAATAAATTGAACCTATGTTTAAAGGAAATCTCATACACACTCCCGACTGAAATGATAATTCATCTTGATTTTTGTCATAATCATGATCGGAAATAAACCTACACATGTTTTATGTTTTTACAAGCGACCTAGGGTAGGGACGAAGAGATCCGTCTATGCTATTTCAGCGACATGTTTTGTAGTTGTTTTGGATTGTGTAGTAGTATTTGACAAATTTTCCTAATTTCACTTAGATTCATACCATATGTTAAGACTGAATGTTTGTATGTATTAAGAAGCATAATACAAATTTTTGTACACACATTAAACAAACCAGAGCAAATTTTTTGTTCACACATTAAACGTTGAAGCTTCAGCTATGTATAGATGTTTTCACTTGAATTATTTGTAAGTAAATTCAATGTCTATGTGGCTCCTACCATAAATCTATATTGTCCAGACATGTCTTAACCAAACCCCAAATTTTAAGTTCATATTATTTCACATTATTATTAGTTGGTGTTTGGCCTTTGTGCACACATTATTCATGCCCATGTTCGATTGTATTTTTGTCACTTTTACCATCAGAGAATCTTATTTATTTATTTGTTTGTTTTTATCATTTTGTTTGATAAACACAATTATTTGTTTCTTTTACAAATAAAACAACACCATATTAAACTTTTGTCTATTGATAGTTTAACTTTAATACGGTGATTGCTTTGTGATTTTGAGTCAATTGCCTATTTAACATTCATCATCACTCATCAGTAATTCCAAATTTATTTCTGATCTCAAATTCTCAATCACAAGTTGAAGTGTCGAAGTCGAACTCTTCTTCTTCCGGTTTGATATAATGTTGAACGAGGGATATTCAGCAGGTGCTGACGTGCTGATCCGATGTATGTGTTGGGTATTAATAAGGTATATATTTGATATTTAATGGTGTCTGAACTGTATAAAAATACTCATCACATACAAAGTAACCATTCAACAATTCAGTAGGAGCTGATTCAGCTCCCAAATCAAATTCGTCGGCCAACGCATGGGATGAATTCATGAACATTATTGGAGGGCACGTAGGGACCATTGTGTGACTCTAACGTAGTATTTTGCAGTAATTTTGACACCTAACACCGGTAATTGACATTTGCCCTCCACTCATCTTCATTTTCGCCTGTTTTGTCAATTGTCCAATTCCCAATCAACATAGATCAACTATGCAAAATCCACAGTCGCATAATATATAGTACTTAAATTAAGGTGAGAGATTTATATCACGCCTCTAAGAAAAGGAATGCAATATTCAAACTTTCAACTTTTAAAAAAAAAAAGTAAAAAAAAATTTAAAAAAAAAATCACCAAATTCACAAAATTGATTCGTTTTGCTCAAGTTTAAAACCGAAAATAGAAAGTAAAACTTGAATTGGTCAAGCCTCTTCACAATCTTGTACCTAGATATACTAATAAACTCTACATTACTGAATTCCATATAGTACAATCATCAATATCCAACCACTCATGCCATTATTGTGAGCAATTGTTGAATTTATTACACAGTGGTGTGCATTCTGAATCCTTTGGGATACTTAGCTTTCAAATCCAACTACTACACTCGCATCAAGTATATAACTCAGCATCAAAATTTTTAGATTCCTTGAGGACAAAACCTAGTAGTCAAATTTCACATCATATCATCAATAAGGGTTTTTGCATCCGATCCCTATCAATGTACCTATACATGGTCCAACAACTTTAATGAAGTATAAAAGCTGGGAGAAGAAGCTTTTTTGGGCATATAGAGCCAAACCAAGTGAAGGGTGGAGCATGTCCATCACGGTTTAACATCAAATGTACAATTTGGGTGACGATACGGTCACGTTACAAGTGTACAGAGGGGCCGACGCCACGTGAACGATCATCAAGACGACGGCACATGGGGTGGCCGGGGTACTCGGTAATGATACGAACATCACAACATGACTTTTAACTGCCTGCCTGCAACGTTTTTATTAAGGCCGTGTTCTCTCGAACTTATTTTCAGGCCTTATTACTTATTTTTTTATAAAAATCAGATCAAACCAGAGAGAAAAGAAACATTAAGATCAGACCAGATCAGATCAAATCATTATAATAATATATAGAAAATAAAATCAGACCAGACCAGATGGAATCAGACAAGACCAGAAATATTCAGACCAGATCAGGCAAATTCAGATCACACCAGACCATATCTTATAAATTCAGATGTCGAAGGCTTATCTACCCCGCTGAGACCACATAAATCGAATTCAAGACAAAACCTTGTACAATTTTCTGAATATACACATGTGAAAAAAGCAGGAAAGCAATCAATTTCAACCCCCCAATGTCCTTCCAAATTTGAATGCTCTAGAATCTTACTGTACTTGGACAAGCATGTAGGAACAACCAAGGAATTGATAGATCCTCGGCGTGATGAACGTGGGGGGGTTGAAATGGAAGGTTAAAAATAGGGCAGTACTACAAGCTAAGGGGTAATTTTTTATTTACCCAACAACAGGGTTGAAGACTGCAATGTGGGAATATAATTAAAGAATAATTTGAACCTTGCAGGCTATAATTCAAATCAACGTATAATAGTGAAGATCACATGAATTAAATTATCTAATCTTGAAAAGGACACAGACACACCATGGTTGGATACATGAAACAAATTAACATCCTGGAGAAGATTGTAATATACAAGTTACTTGAGTTCGCCTCAAAGAAGTTGCCATTCCTCGTCCTGACCAGAATTTTCCGGTTCTCCAGAGGGAAATTCGTCTATGGAATCGAAACCTCGAGTCCCGCTGGCGTTTTCGCGATAACTGGCTGGATTAGGGGAGCTGCGGGTTTTGGTGATTGTAAAGAGTGGTGCGCCGTTGGATTGGTCGATCAACTCGGACGCGCGGGAACAGAAGTCTTCAAATTCAACTGGCAAAATTCCAAGAATAAGGTCCCACGCCACACAAGGAAGTTGCAATAAGAAAAACACAAAAGGAGAAGCAAGTGTACCCTTGTCCCTGCAATAAAATCCTATTGCCAACGATGAATCAATGGAGTCCAGCGGAAGATGCCTCACGACACTGCAAATCGCAGGAAGTAAGGCATAATTGGACATATGGGCAAGTGGGTGTTACTTGTAACAGACAATCAGGCAAGTGGGACATCATTTAATTTAAATAAAGCAAATTTGAGCTGAGTGTATTACTCACTTGCAGTGGTAGGAGGAAGCGTCAACATCCACACAATCATTTTTAATTTGAACCACCTGTCGATAAAAATTAAACATGAGAAAACCAATACTCCATCAGGACATGAGTTTATCCTCTATGAGAACGAGATTGAAGAATGAGCGCACACAACTACTAAACTAAAGATCTATATTGGACAAAGGATTATACAATATGCTGAAACAGTGAACAACAATTGCCATGTGAAAAGATGAAAGGTAGCAATCTAGATCGTGCAAAAGGTACGAGGATTTTTAATTTCAACTTTGTAAGTACATTATAACTAATCACACAAGAGTTTCAATAAAATAAGATGATTGCTACATGATTACCCATCTTTTCAAGAAATATGCTAGTGATCAAGAAAAGTATGAAGCTACAATTTGAATTACAATGATTAAAGTGGACAAAAAGTGGTTGTTTCGTCATTCCCATTAATCGAAGTTGCACGCTTAAAGAACAAAGAAATGCTATTTTGAAAACAAAACGAAAAAATGACTGCATAATTTATTCAACTACCAATAAAGCTTATAAGACATAACAATATGATTCTCATGCAAGTAAAGAAGCCTATTTTGGATAAGAGATTGGCAATTCAACCTTGACAGCCAAGGAACTACAAAAATGAAGATGAGCAGCATTCTTCTAACTCATTGTGACAATAGCTATTTGAACTAGCTGTATTTATGTTGCATTGTAAATCCAACAAACACTGGATCAACTGCAATAGTTATACTTATGAACTACATAATTGAACACGAGAAAAAGTTTTAGTGTTTAACAATGCAAAATAACCCAGCACATTGTTTGGATTATACTATATTTTGCTTAGATGACATTAGTTGTAGAGAACAGAATATTTTTGTGAAGGCACTTTACCAACAATCCCAAGTAAGAGCATATTTTAGAAACTTGTGGAAACCAAATTCAATAAACCTGTTGAACTTCGTGTGGGTCCAAATAGTATGCTTTCTCATCTTGCACTCCAACTATATATGTTGAAGCACCAGGTTTACCGCCCAAAACACCAAGGCTTTGAGGAAATGTGAACGTAGCAGTAAGAAGCGGAAGATATCTGTCATAAATAGAGAATACAAAAACATTCATGACATCTGTGATTATTCTTGCATCTGCTTGGCAGGAAAGCACACAAAAGTGAGAGAGATACATAAGGAGATGTGCCATCTTCCTTTATCAATTAGCCAATTTCAGAGTATAGAGTATAGACACATTGCTACTACAGTATAAGATCAGTTTGACGTTTACTCAGATGTAAATCAAGATAAAACAACAACACATGGTGCATCCATAGGAATGAATGCTCCAACTGGATTTTTGGAATATACTTTGAGGAATCCTTAATACTATGCAACAAATGTTTATGTTCATGCTACATGGGATCATCGAGAGACGGCTACAAGAAACCAGTACAAGATTCTACATGACCAGTTGACCACATCAAACCATGGAACATTCTTCACGCAAGAAACCCCTTTGACATATGTTCATGTAGAATGTACCTCCATGGAGTTGGATAAACATTCAAATTTCAGCCCTAGGTCTATCATCTATCAAATAGGTAAGGTAAAGGTAAAGGTAAGGATAAATATCATAACATGGATTTTACTATTCTAACTTCAAATTCTTTTCCTTTTTTTTTAAAAAAAAAAAAAAAATCATATTCTGATATAATTCGATATGCTCTAGTTTATATCTATCAAAAGCAAGGTGGAGATATAGGATATGAGCTCAGCAGGATCCCTGCTCCTGCATTAGTTGTCACAAGGTTGATAAATGACTTCAGAAAATCTTAATCTTCAAGATGCCCAACATCATCCTATAGGCTACAATGAAGTCCTGATCTACAATAAGAAATTATGTGCCTAAAGCATGCGGATATGTACAATATAATTTGGAGGCATCAAACAAATATTTAAAGCACAGGACATCGCAGAAGATTGTCTCTGTAACTAAGCCACATAAGTTTCATTTTAGAACCATCTATACAATGTGTTCTACGGTGCTGCACAACAATTGATGAAAAGAAAGGAAATGGTGTAAAAAATAGCAAAAAGATGCTCCGCACTGACACAGACTTTTTTTGATAAGAGAGAGAAATCATTTTCAGCAAAATTATTTCATCTATTCCACATTGAGAATTCTCTGCCCATTTTACATAATTGGAATATGATCCATCCTAATTAACTAACTCTAACTTTTCAAAGAGGACCTTAATCAGATTCCAGAATAAAAATTCATAAGTTATCAAGGCAAGCCAACTAATAATCTTTGGTTGACTAAAAAAGAAAAATCAATCATTTCACCTATATCCCATATAATTTCACAAATAAGAAAAGGTATGTCTATGATGTATACAATTAACAAGAATAGCACACCTTGGATTGACTTTCTCCAGCCCTAGAACCAGTGGAACCATCAATAGAACAGGACCCCAGTTATCTTGACTACCACTAAACTCAGAACAGTGTTTTGTTATATCTTCGATACAGAGAACAGGAGCTCCGCCTCTTTCTCCATCTTCATCGCCAGAAACCACGTATATTGCCATCATTGAGGACAAGATTCCATTATTATTCTCCTCCCTCTTATTACGCACCAAACTTTCCCAGGTGCGACACATGGCATATGGACCAACCCATGAACCAGGAGCAAGGCCATATGGTTTTCCCTCTTGAAGAAGATTGTGAATAGAGAAAGGAGAATCTTCAGCATCGCCAAAAAGATGCAATATTTCTATGTAACTTGGGTCAGGGGGCTGCATAATTAGGAAGAAAATAATCCCCATGAATATTTTATTATAAACAGAGTATGTGGCTAAGAAATTAATCAAATTACAATGCATAAACATCAGGTTCCACATATAAATCTCAATACCATGTGTGGAGATTTCCTCCACGATCTTCCAAATTTTTGAAACAGAAATGCCTGTGCACATAGACAATTACTCATTATTGAACAACATCTACTTAAAAACAAAAGAAGATACAAAAAAGAAGTATGCATAATGCCTGAGCAACAAGCATCTGGCTGCTTCGAAGCATGCATCCCCAATAAACATCACTGCTGTACTTCGAATCATCAATAGGTGTAAATCCTGTCAAAACAGATTGATAAAAACTTGTAAATGTCTTGACATCATCCACATTTATGTGACAACATTGCATTCCCATTTTCCAATATTAGCTACCTTTTCTGTAGGTGATCCAAATTCGGGAAGAGAAGTCCTCAACAAATGCTGCAAATCCCTCACTGTGAGTGGTATCTGAAGCATTTTCACCTTCTTGAGAAACTCGATAGCAGATACCCAAGAGCCAAATATCACTCTTGGATGCAGAGACCCCGGTCCTATTGAATCCTAGTATCCTCCTCATCGATCCACTGTTTATCATCACTCTTCTCACTGCTGATCTCCAGGTATCATAATGGTTCTTCGCATTTGTGGACTTTTTCCTAGTAATATTATTGCTGCTGCAATCCTGGGACTCACTCTTGCCAGAGTTACTATACAAATTCCTGAACACAGATAAACCCAACGGCCTAATTCCCCACCAAATCACAGAATTTTGATCCTTGCTACTGCTGGCACTTGGTTCTGTCTCAGATGAGACAGAACCCGTACTCCTCTTCGATTTACAACTAAAGCTCGAATCTTTCTTACAGCAGGTCACACCCGGATCACTATTTTTCTCCAGATTTTTCTTCATCAACAAATCATAAAAACCGGTGGCCCAATAACGGTGCCGACATGAACAACCTAAGAAATCATCAATTTCACAATATGGGCAATAAATAAAAACAAATTTTAACTATAAAACAAGTACAACATCCACAAAATCAATCAACCTAATTCAACCAGCAGTTTGATATTTCTTGTCGGATATCATACGTAAACATATAATTAAATTCGCAGAATTCAAAATCGATCAAAGACAAACAATGAGAGGGGCGATTTAGGGGATGGCGACGCTCACCGGAGACAGCGACGGCGTTGAAAGTTGTAGGGAAGAGGGTTGAGGGCGAAGGTGTGACCGTGTAATTCGGGGTAGCGTGCGGGAGGGGCACATTTGGCGTTTTACGCTTGCTTTGTCATTAAATTGGGACTTCAATTTGACTCGTCCTTCATATAAACCAGGTAATTAATTACAATTAACTTGGTTTATTTATGTATGCTTTTCCTTTTTTTCTAGAATACTACTCCCTCCGTCCCACGAAGTTTGACCCCTATTCCTTTTTGGGGTGTCCCACGAAGTTTGATCCCTTTCCATTTTTAGAAAAATTAAATTAATATAAGTTTGATTAGAATCTTAATTGTTGTCAAATCCCATAAAAATACTTACTTTTACTATTCTGCACAAATTCCAATGCATTATTACTTTCCTACACAAATTCCCTTATATTTCTTTAACTATTAATATTACAAAATTGATACAAATAAAAATTGTATAAAATATACTACCTCCGTTCTTTTTTATTTGCACATTTTGACTTTTGTCACTGTTCATTGAGTAGCTTTGACTCGACTTTTTAATACAATTATATAAGATAAAATATAGTCAAGTGAGATCTTGTTGGATTCGTCTAATCGCATAGGTTTAGAATATTAAATTTTCATAATTTTTACTTGTATGGAATTCGAGTTATTACGGATTAAAAACGTGCATTGGATTGCGTGAAATGTGGGTCCGTAGCATTTATTTAGGAACGGAGGAAGTATATTCTAAAACTATACGATTAGACGATTCTAACAAGACCACACTTGAATATTTTTCTCAAATTACATCACTACGATAATATTAAGTCAAAGTTAAACAATAAACAGTATCAAAATTCATTATAATCTTAAACACAAATACCCACACCACTTTAACTACTAAACTACACTACCTAAATTACCGTGCCCAAAAGAAAGGGTTCAATCTTTGCGGGACGGAGGGAGTACTATAAGATGTGATTGTGGACCATCAAAATTCGCCCCCCTTTTTTAAAAAATTTAGGGTTTATTAAATAGAACACCGTTTTTAGGTGCCGAATCCAGCCAAAAAAAAAAAAAAGTACTAGATTCATATCACAATTTTTTGTATATTTGATAATGTATCAATACTTTTATTTAAAGTTTTATCATAATCATAGTATAGTTTTTAAATATTAAAATTTAAAATTTTTACTTATACAGAATATGAATTATTAATAATTTAAAATATATATAGAACTACGTGAAAAGTAGGTTCATAATAAGCATTAAGACACTGAGGAAGTATAAGAGGAGGACGGAGAAAAGGGGGTCGTCCAAAGCCTAAAACATAGTAACAAATAAGGGTAAAAATAGGTCATGCTATTCGATAGAAGCCTACAGCATAGCCCAAGGCCAGACCAAGCCAAAAAATTTTTAATAAATAGGCTTTTTTTTTTTCAGGGAAAAGGAGGGCCGAAGCCAATTTATTCAATGAACAAAAAGTTGTACAAGGTACAAACCATACCTATCACCAAAAAGACCAGCTCCAACAAAATATACCAAGCATACTAACCAACTAGAAACCTAAAAACCAAACAATCTGCACAACTAAGGAAACCACCCCATGCTACAGCACAAGCCAACAAAATGTAAACTCCATGAATATGATACTAAAACCAAAGGTATAGAAACCTGGTAAAGCATGATTTTGAGGTTCTAAATGGCTGGCATGCTTGTCGCCCTATGGCGTTCAGGGTCTTCTGCTTGACCGGTGATATCCATGAAGTCAGGGTCTTCATCCCAAAGATGGTCCAGTGGCCGTCCCCCTTGAGATGAATGAGTTTTGGCCCTCCGGCTAGACCGAGTTGAAGGATCCACAACCACTACCATAACATGGTGATTTGATGGTAGAGAGGAGTGGATCACCCGAGCTTTGGCTCCAGAAGGTTGTGTAATCCAAGGGGAATAGGTTTCCGATTTCCCATGATTCCATCCAGGTGAGCTATTCTCAAGAACAGGGGTATGCGATCGAGATAGCCGCCGCGAGTGGTTATTCGTTGATGGGCTCTTAGGTGGAGACGAGAGTAAAGAGGGACCAGCCTTTTCTTGATGTCCAGTCTTCACAAACAACCGATCAGAGGTGCCTTCATCTGACTCAGAAATGCCCTTGTCTGGATCTACAGCCAGAGAAGAGAACCGGTTAACATTATGGATATGTTGTGGTCTAGGATTTGTCTGTCTGCCACCCACAGGTCTCCTTCTTGTTTTAGCAAGCATCCACGGCCCATAGCCCGAACCCTCAGTTTTTTCACAGTCTTTTGCACGATCATTATTGACAGGTTCCTCCGTATGCATGTTTTGGACCTGAGCATCGGGGCATTCAGTTTTGAGATGGCCAAATCTCCCGCACGCAAAGAAAATTTGTTTTAAGTTTTCATACTCGATCTTGAGGATGTAGTCATCGACCATAACTTGGGATTTCAGCGGCTTCGACAAGTCAAGCTTCACCGCAACCCTGGCATATTTTCCTTGATCCACCTTATCGGTACTAAAGTCGATACTCAAAACTTGGCCGATACGCGATCCTGTTTTGAACTGTTATCGCACAAATTCGGATAACAACAAATAGTAAGCCTTTTACAGGCTAAGACGACAGAATTTGAATAAACTCTTTCGTTGGATTGCGCCTTCAAAAAGTTAAAAATAATGAACAAGAAACGGGTTCCTTGCCCACTATCAATTACAAGAACTGGAACTATCTAACAACTACGAACTACAAACTATGAACTACGAACTATGCTTAAACTAAGATAAAATAAAAGAGAAGCTTCTGCTTGGGTGTCGTTGATTTTCCTTCCTCTGCAGCCTTGATTGGTATTTATAGGAGGTGATGTAACCGCTGTAGAGGAACTGCTCCATGATCCAAGCCTTTAATAACCGCCCTGCTTGTACGCCTCAGCCTCTACTCCGCGTGGTTTGTCTATGTCGGTTCCTCCTTGGGGCCGATCGGTCTAGATGGTCCTGGCATAGGTGATTGTCCCTATGGTCTTGGCCTAATGGGCAGATAGGTGACTGTGCCTTTGGTCTGACGGGCAGATAGCTGACTGTCCCTTTGGTCTGACGGGCAGATAGCTGACTGTCCATTTGGCCTGACGGGCAGATAGGTGACTGTCCCTTTGGTCTGACGGGCGGATAGGTGACTGTCCCTTTGGCCTGACGGGCAGATAGGTGACTGTCCCTTTGGCCTGACGGGCAGATAGGCGACTGCCCCCTTGGTCTTGGCCTAATGGACAGATAGGTGACTGTCCCTTTGGTCTGATGGGCAGATAGGTGACTGTCCCTTTGGTCTGACAGACAGATAGGTGACTGTCCCTTTGGCCTGACGGGCAGATAGGTGACTGTCCATTTGGCCTGATGGGTAGATAGATGACTGTCCATTCTGTCTAACGGACAGATAAATTTAATTGATATGTTTATTTTATTTATTTATTTATTGGTGATAACATTGACCCCCCTATTCAAACATTCAAAAATTATCATTAAATTATTTGAATGTTTCGAATAATTCTGTTAAGCAATTTATGGATTTTATTCGATCTTCCTTTCCATTACCTTGGGCCCAAGAGTTTGGGAAAAACCCTAAGTTCCCCTATAAGCCCCCAAATTTGAAAAGTAATCGTCTTTTCTTCTCCCTTTTTCTTTCTTTTTTTTTTTTTCCAGTATTCCCCTTCATCGGCTCTTGCTCGGAAAAACCTCGAGTATCAAATTCATCATCTACACGCCGGGTTTCATTCCCCCTTCAGTTTCCGCCGTCTCCCATATATCAGGTAAGTTTCTTAATCTCCTCATCTCTTCTCAAATATATGACACTATATGCGGCGTCCCTGTCTCTTTCACTATGAATCTTGAATTTATTCCTGTTTTGGATCTTTCTATGCCCCTATTCTTTTATTTCTTAAATTGATGGGCACTAGGTGATAGAGAAATAATGGTGGCGATGTGCAATATCCCCTAAGGCCGTAGACTACTAGGTGTCAAACTATTATCGCACAAACTTGTTATTGCACTTATTATTCTCATGGGCAATCTGTTCATTATATATATTTTTTTTTTGAACAATTTTCTTATTCCTTCTCAAACATATGACCCACATATGGACACTTATCAGCTTGAGACTATATATATCCACAGTGCGATAACAAGTTATACTATCTTCAAGAATTGGTGATAACAATGGCATATTGCCATACTAATAATGGCATACGAAATAATAATGGCAGTAGAATATTATCGTACTGTTCCATGATTCAATCACTGGAAATTATCCACCATGAGATAATGGTGGTAGTAGAATATGATAATGAAATTGGACATTTTCTTGTCCTTGAATTGTTATTGAGAACCTTTCTTGATAGGCTTGGAATCAATTCATATTTGGCCTTGACAGTCCTTCGTATCAGGAAACTTTCATAATAAAATTGGAAACTTTCTTGACCCACTATGATTGCTAGCCAATATTTAGAATTTAAGCAATGGCCATAAGCATTATTCCAGAACGGTATGATCATTGACTTAGACTATCTATGTAGTCACCATGTCATTGGCTAGTTGATTATTAGGATTATTGAGTCACAGCAAGACGTTTCCCTTCTAATGCCATTATCTGCTTTTACTAGTTTTGTTTTATAAGCTGGCAATGTTTGGTAAAATCCATACTTGAGGCCACCAAGTTACACAACTATGGGTATATTACTTAGCGTGACCAATTGATCAGTGGGCTTTAGAAACAATCCACAACTGGTCACAAATCCCAGACTCACTTATTCAATTCTAGGCCATAATATTTAGCCATTATTTATCAAAAAAGTTTGATTTGATTTAATTATCAATACTTAAAAACCATGAATTGGCATTTATTCCATGCCCAGGTATATGAATTAAACATTTGATCCCCTATATGTGTCTATACAATTGAACTCTCTCCGGGCCTTGATTTGGATGAGCCTGTGGATATAGCTGTGTTGCTTATCCTTATTTTTTATACATTTCTTGTGACCCGGTGAATATGAACATAGAGAGAAAATCTATTAGCATCAATCACGCTGGATCTGAACAAATTCTACTTCTGATTGCCATGTTTTGGCTTTTTTTTTTTTATATATATATATAATATATATATATATATCTTTTGTCTGCCCCATGATAGGTTCTGAACACTTGCTGTGTTCTTGAGAATAAATTTCACCATATGATTCATTATTCTTTCATATAGTTAGAATATTCAGGCATTGTTTACTTGATAGATAATATATTATGATAATATTTTGAAGCTAACCAGTTCACAACTTGGTCAAACTCTTAATAGGTATGGCTGGCATCACTACTGCATCTGATCCAATATTTCCATTCGGAATCAATGTGGCCCCACAAAGGTCAGCCACAGAATTGTCATTACTTGGCAACGCTCTTCCTGACCCAATTCTCCAGTGTTCAAGCTCTACTGTGCATGTCCTCCGACCATTTTTCCTTACCCATGCTGATGCTGGAGACGCACCTGGCTGTTTGTTGGGTCATGGGAAAAATATTTTGGCTCACTACGAAGGACTTAAATTGGATTGTTTGAGGGTACGGATTCGATCTATGCCTCCTCTCCCTGACATGTACATTGATTGGTACAATAGGATCCGTCCATTTAAGGAAGAACATTGGCGTAAGTATGGTATTGACCAAGCCATTAAATCCTCCACACTACCCTTTGAGGCTAGGGAAGGGTTTTTGGCCACTATGATGTGCTTTTGGGATTCGTCAGTGAATGGCTTCCTATTTCCCCATGGCATGATGAGCCCTACTTTATTGGACGTAGCCTTGCTTGCCAGACTTCCTATTGCTGGGCAGGACGTCGCCACTATCCGTGATGCTCCTTCCTATAACATCCAATATCAAAACGGGACGGCTATTTCATATGAATCATTTATCAGCAGTAATCGAGGCGAGGATGGTTCGCCAATTGCCCCAGAGGAGCACGCAGCTTTTCTCTTATGTTGGTTGAATAGATATATCTTTTGTGCTGGTAGCAAATACATCATCCTTCAACATATGGACTTGGCTTGCTTGCTGGCTGCAGGGGGTCGAGTAGCGTTGGGCACCATGTTCTTGGCGGATCTGTATAGAGGTATCAACAAATTCATTGAAAAGATTCGCACGGGTACTGCTCCTTCGTCCAGTATTAACGGTCCCATTTGGTTTCTGGAAATTTGGTTCAGACTGTATTTCTCTATCGGGATGCCATATGGGCAACGGGTAGAATTTCCTATGACTTCCACAGTTCTTCCCATAGCTAATGTGATAGCCTCCACCTCCCAATCCAATTCATTGATTGATTTGGTTCGTGATGTTTTGTCTCGGGCTCGTAGTGATGATGCTTTTTTCCCGTATCAGCGCCACATGCATCTGGCGTCCTACCTCTTATGGAAGGATCCAGCCTTGCCGTTCCCTTTTGATGATGACTCGTTCACCAGAGATGATACGACGTCCTGGGATTCCATCACCCGGCCCCGGCATCTCTTGGCCAGCAGGTTTTTGCTCAAAAAGAAGGTTTGGATTACATCAGAGCCTTACATGCCACATTGTTTCGCCCGTCAGATGGGATGCTGTCAGGGCATCCCTAATGATCTTACCTTGGCCGGTCTCTCCCCTCAGAAGAACACTAGGGGTCTCATCACTGTTGAGCATGGGGCTTCTTATGCAGCCAAAATTCAGTTTTACTTGGGTCATAAATCTCTACTCCCTTTTAAGTTACAGGCATGTTCTCTCAGGACAGTCCCAACCTGGTGGTCTACTTTCTGGAGTAAGTGTGGTTATTCCGTTGATCATTACCTCAAGTTCTTGGGTACTGATACAGAAACGGTGCCAAAGAGTAGTAAGTCTAAAGCTTCTATCATTGTTACACCGCCTGGGAGTCCAACGACCACTGGGAGTCCTAGACTGCTTCGATCTTCCAAGAAGCGAAAAAACCCTGAGAATACCCAGCCGTCTTCTTCCAAAAGCAAAGGTGTCGGCTCCAATACAGATCCAGTTATCTTCTCAGGTAAATGCACTAAACGACGAATTGTTTTAAGTTTGCTCATGTTTACTAGCTAACTTCTACATTTTTTCTTACAGGTAGGTACCTCCCTAGACCTTCTAGTGGTCCTCTTACTTGGCCTCCCTTAGGCTCTACTCCTTCTACTCAACAGGTCAGTACACCATATTTCCCAAGCTAGGCATATACATATATTTATATATCATCCCTTTTTTTTTTTTTTTTGTTTCTCAAGGTGGATCAACAGGCATCTGCAGATCAAACTCTCATCCATGATTCAGTCGCCTCAGGCTCGGAGACTCTTCCTACTCGACAGGTCAGTACACCTAGTTTCTCACGCTAGATATATATATACATGTCTATATCATTTTTTCATTTCTCAATGTGGATCAACAGGCATCTGATCAACCTTCCATCCATGATTCAGTCGCCTCAGGCTCGGAGACTCTTCCTACTCGACAGGTCAATACACTTGGTTTCTCACGCTAGATATATATATACATGTACATACCTTTTTTCGTTTCTCAATGTGGATCAACAGGCATCTGCAAGTCAATCTCCCGCCCATGATTCGGCCGCTTCAGGCTCGGAAACTTCTTCAGATGATGACGTATAGCCTTTGCTTTATGGATATCAACGATGTATGTACCTTTATTTTCTTCCATTAACTATTTTCATGTTCCCAGGCCACTTCAGAGGGTTCTGAATGCCCGGCTTCTTCCAACTCAGAGCTAGAGGTATGCTTACTTCATATCGAAGACTTCATCCACCATTATTGTTGGTTTATATCAGTCTGTACATTTACTATTCCTACAGGATGAATCCTATGTTGTCGAGACGGAACGCAGGCTGAAACGCAAGCATGATACTTCATCAGTTGGTCGATCTCGACTTGGATCTAGTTTGGATGGCCAAGCGACTGGCTCACCAATAAGAGATGTTTCCCCTCCCAACTCGGTACGCCTGCCTTATCATATATATTTTTATGCATGCATTTTAAGCATATATATAATTTTTGTTTTGGGTAAGTAATTAGCCCTTTTGTTGCAGGCTGAGTTGAGGGAGATAGAGCAAAAATCCAAGCATGACCATGACCAAGTAGTAGGTCCAGCTATGAAGGAAAGAAGGTCTAAGAACAAAAATGATCGAGTGGTAAATCCAGTGGTGGACGCTCAACTTGGCCACCAAAGAAGTATTTCTCTATCTAATCCAAGCATCCCTTCCCCTCACTCAGCTGCTGTGCTTATGGCTGATGCCGGGACGACGTTGGAGACGGGCAACAATTCACTATCACTGGACATGTCCAATCCTGTTGCCAAGGTTGGCAACGAGTCAGTGTCGCAGGTCGTATCTGACGCTCCCATCACACCGGTATACATCCATATGTATATATTATTTATTTTTATGCTTGGAAGCCCAGTTTTAACATATTTCGTGTTCATCATTTGTAGGTGGTTTCCGCCGACACTGGTTCGATTGATGCTTCTCAAACAACCAATAGGGCTATTGGAGCTGTCACTTCCACTACTCCCTTGCCCATGGGCAATATCCCTGTTTTGCCACCTGCTACTATGGCTCAGGCTAATCCTCTCATAGGAGTAGAATTGACCAGCCAGGTAGGCAACTTTCATTTATGTTTATACAAGACAATCTGAATTCAACTAGATCTTAACATCATCCTTGTGATACAGCCCCCCACTCACGCTCCGGGTCCCATAGATAATACTCCTTCAGTTGTCACAACCAATGTAAGCTCGAAAATCCAGGTAGTGACCGCCTTCCCTTTATTTTCCACTAATTGGTTGGCTCATGGAGTATGTTGATCACTATCACTGTATGATGTATGTAGGATGCTTCTCGGCGGCGGCCTCCTAGCTTGTCCGAGCTTATTGAGCATTTGACTGGGACGTCAGTAGGTGAAGTGACATATGAGGATTTTTGTCAGGTGGAGATGGCACTGTCAGACTATTTAGTACCGGGCGTGATGGCTGGTAACAAGATCAATTTGGTCGAAGGAGTCATGCGAGATATCGCTCATCTTCGTGTAGTGGTGCCTCCGATCGCGGCGGAGTGTGACCGGGTGGACACTTTGGCTCCCCCTTCTCATCTTGCCACTTTGAAGAACGAACTTCAGGCCTCAGCTTCTCGTGTCCAGGCATTGCGCCTTCAAGAAGCAGCAGTGGGAGAAAAGATTCAACAGAAAAAGAAGGAATTGGAATTGTTGGAGGCTGAACAACAAGGGATTGTCGGGCAACGCCAGGAGGAAGAAGGAAAATCTACCATGTTAGCTGACAGTCTGGCCACTGAAGACAGGAGGTTTAAATCTATCAAAAAAACTTGTCAAGCTTCGGCATGGGAAAACATGGAAAGTCTTTCCAAGATATGGGATGATGTCATCGAGACCTTGAGGTCCTTGCCCCGATAGGCAGTTTTTCCTTTGGTTTTTGATATTTAGTTTTAGGTCTTTGCTCCGATGAACATTTTTCTTTTGTTTTTCTTTTCCCATTTTTTATTTTGACAACACTATATGGATATGCATACATTGCGCATTTGACATTTTTATGAATAATCTTTGCTAGCGCCAGTCTTTTTTTTTTTTTTTATATCAAAAGAAAAAATAGTTGGCACCAATTAGAGAATACATGCCCGATAAAAAGGCTTAATTCTCAAATTCTGAGAAACAACAAAACTGATTTTATTTATTTGGCAAATCATCTGGCCAGATATTTCTCATGTTGTTCCAACCATAAAACCACATACTCCGCTAAATAAATTCACCGGGCTCGTTCTCTCGCCCCTATATAAGTTCTCGATACAGGTCACAATTCGAAGTACTTTCAAACATCGCCATCTTCTCGTCATGTCAGGCAGAATTAGGGTTGACAACTGGGCAGAAGTTCTCCAGCCCCTCTTAGTGAATCAACATCCTCGGGGTGATGATGCGCGGCGTCTTGAAGTCTTGCTCATGGACATTGATGCCACCTTGAAGTTTTCACTTAAGGGAAAGAGAACTCTGGAAAGGACGATTGATTTCTTAACCAGGGTGTGCGACGATTACCCTTTCCTCGAAGCAGCATTGGCTCATTATAAAGAGGCCGAGGAAGAATTGAAAAAATCAGTCGCATCCCTACATCGCTTCGTTCAGATCGTAGATTGGAGGGATAATGAATTAGATCTCAATCTCGATCCATATGCCACCCTGCTTACAACGGCCGAAAAGGATCTTCATGAGATCGCCACTTCCATAGGGGCTAACGAAGCAAACAAGCTTGAGTTTCAGATCACTTGGGAAAAATTACTGCGCCGACTGGACGATTTATTCGAGGAAGAGCCAACGATGAAACCAGGACCAGGGGCACTTTACTAGGCCTTCTTATGATTTTTCCTTTTGCCTTTATCTCTTTTATTGGCCTCTCTTTTGTATTTCGGCTTTTGGCAATAATATTTTATATTTACCATTATTCTTTCTGGATTTATAATTTTTCATTGTTGCTCTAATACTCCAGGAATACGTGTATAGCTATTTTTAGCTTTATCAAATAATCGAAACAAAAACTGAATTCCTTATAAACAGAACAAAAATCTTGGCTTAATAACAGTAACAATCCCATCAGCCACGTACATATCAATCTAACAGACTAAGGATTCAGTTCCTACTCTTGCGCCCAACCATGTATTGGTCAGCAAGGTTGTTATGGTTGAAAGAGTTTTCGGCATCGTTGCGCAGCGAGCTCCCTATAAAAGACGGCCCACTTCTTCTAGCAGTCTTACTCTGCTCTATAACCTTTGCTTTTCACTACTCAACATTACCTATACGATAATGTCGACAGTGCCACAAGCTGTTACACCTGATAATTGGCTGGGGCAACTCCAACCATTCCTTGTGGGCAACCATCCTGATGGAGATAACGCGGACGACCTAGAAATTCTTCTCTCTGATATGGTCACCAGTCTGTCATTTTCCATCCGAGGGAAGCGAACTCTGGACCGATGCTTGGACTACTTGGAACGGCTTCAGCTAGACTATACTCGTGCAGTGGAAGATGTTGACAGATGCCACGAAGCTGAGCATCTGCTCAATCGACAGAAACGTCAATTAGAAGATATCATAGGCTATCTTGATGAGCACGATGATTTGGGCGTTCTTATTCGGCCTTTCTTGGATTTTCAAAACACTCTCACTGAAGTAATCGAGGATCTCACCCAACAACGTCACACATACCAAAAAGAGGTTAAGGAATTCCAGACAAACTGGGAAGACTTGCTTCCGCAGCTTCAGGCTCTAACCGACGAACATCCTATTCCCAGGGTGGTTCGCCGGTTCCGTTGATCACCTTCATTCTGTATTTACTTCCCAATACGATGGGAAGTATTTTTTCAAATAACGAGCATTTATGCTCTCATGCTTTTGTTTTCCATCCTTGTTAATAAGTGCATATGCACCATTTCCAAGATCAGTTTGGATGATGTAAGGTCCTTCCCAATTGGGAGACCATTTCCCCATTTCGTCGTTTTTCTTTTGTAATGGCAAAACAGTTTTCCAAACTAAATCACCTATATGAAATGGATTGGCTCTAACCCACTTATTGTAATACCGAGCCCTTCGCTGGGCTTCTCTTTCCATATTATCAATTGCTTTTAATCGGTCAGAACTAGTTTGTTCAAGTTCCCTCATAAGCATAGTTTCATGAACATCAGTGGGAACTATCTCCACATTCATGGTACGACTACTAGGCACTGTGACTTCCATGGGTAGTACTGCATCTTGGCCATAAGTTAGCCTATATGGAGTGAATCCCGTGGCAGTACTTTTGGTGTTTCGACAAGCCCATAAGGCCGTAGACAAATTTTCATGCCATTTCCTTGGCTTGTCTTCAATCATTTTTTTGATAATATTAATTAAGATCTTATTGGCCGATTCAGCTTGGCCATTTGCCTGGGGATAATATGGGGACGAGTGGTAAAGCTTGATTTTAAATGAGGATATGTAACTAGTGAATTGCTCCCCAACAAACACTGTCCCCCTATCGGTGGTAATGGAGTGGGGTATCCCATACCGATGGATAATATGTGAGTCGATGAAATCAATAACATCCTTTTGTGCTACTGACTTCAAGGGAATGGCCTCCACCCACTTAGTAAAATAATCTGCAGCTACGATAATAAATTTATGCCCTTTGCTGGAAGGTGGATGGATCATTCCTATGACATCGATGGCCCAAGATTTAAAAGGCCATGGTTTGATCATGTAGTTTAAATCACACACCGGGATGTGTCTAAGGCTGGCGTGCTTCTGACATGCCTCACACCCCTGGGCATACTTAATGCAGTCCTCATATATGGTAGGCCAATAATACCCATATCGGTGGATAGTCCATCGCATGTTCAGGCCTGCCCTATGAGCTCCGCAAATGCCTTCATGAACTTCCGCCATAACTTTCCTGGCTTCTATAGGTCCCAGGCACAGTAAAAGAACATCTTCGATTGTGCGCTTATACAAATCATCCCCCATCAGGGTAAACCTTAAAGCCTTGGCTTTAAGCTTCCTATCATCAACCTGGGGATTTTTAAAATATGCAATTATCTCTGATCGCCAATCAGATGACGTTGGTGCCATAGTGTCATTGTTTGGTGTCAAAGGCAGAGTTGGCCCCCCGAGTGTCGTATTAACTGATGTGTCGGATATAGGATTATCCATTCTCTCTGGGCTCCTGTTTTCCTGAGGTGCCTCATCATCAGGCATAGGATTTGTTAGCTCATGAATCTCCCCTTTGGGGCGGTACTTTGAGGCCAGCTGAGCCAGGCGATTGGCTTCTTCATTTTCGTTACGTGAAATTTGTTCAAACGTAACATCAGCTATTTTGGCCAATAAGTCATGAACCCGATTTTGATATCCCATCAGAATAGAGTTTTTGCAACCATAAGCCCCGAGCACTTGATTAATCACCAACTGAGAGTCTCCTCTGATTATTACAGTTTGGACTCCTCTCATGACTAATGTCTCAAGCCCTAAGATCAAGGCTTCGTACTCAGCAGAGTTGTTAGTTATTGGTCCTAGCTCTAGGTATAACCTAATCCTTTGGCCGCCCGGGCCCTCAATGCTGACCCCTGCTCCAGCCCTAGAGCTAGTAGATGATCCGTCAAAGTGTAAGACCCATGGCAGAGTTTCTACACTCTCGATCTCGCAATCCAATTCACTATCCATACTCACTGCATGGTCGGCCAGGAACTCAGCTACTACCTGATCTTTGACTGCTGCTATCGGGATGAAGTTTAATGAAAATGGAATCAACTTGACAGCCCAGTCCAACAATCGACCCTTCATCCTGGGTCGTTTGAGCAGGAATTTCACCACATTATATTTGGACACCACATCAGTGTCTCTAGGCAGGATGTAATGTTCCAGTTTGGTGCATGCATACACCAAAGAAAAACATAATTTTTCTGCAAAGTGATAATTGAGCTCCGGGCCAACTAGAGTTTTGCTTAGATAATAAATGGCCCTCTCTTTCCCGTCATCCCAGTCTTGAGCCAACAGACAACCGATTGCTACATCGGAGGAAGCCAGATATAGTTTCAACCTTTTGTCTGGCCTGGGTGGCACTAGCACTGGGGGGTTGATCAAGGAATGTTTGATTACTTCTAAAGCTTCATCTTGCTCAGGCCCCCATTCTATGTCAGGCCCTATCTTCCCTTTAAGTAATTTAGTCAGAGGCTTCATTTTGCCAGCTGCATTGGCAATAAACCTTCTAAGGTAATTAACCTTTCCCAATAAGCTTTGTACTTCTTTAATTGTTCGGGGTGGAGGAATGGTGATGATAGCCTTAGCTTTATTTGCATCAACCTCTATCCCTCGTTGATGAATGAGAAAACCCAAGAAATTGCCAGCCGACACCCCAAAGGCACATTTTGTAGGGTTCATTTTAAGGTTATATTTCCTCATTCTGACAAATGCTTCCTCTAGGTCTACTAGATGTTGGCTAAACTCTGATGATTTGATGATTACATCATCAATATATACTTCCAAAGTTTTGCCAATTAAATCATGGAATATGGTGTTCATTGCCCTTTGGTAGGTTGCTCCGGCATTTTTCAAACCGAAAGGCATTACCACCCACTCATATATTCCTATAGCTCCAGGACATCTGAATGCCGTCTTGGCAATGTCCTCTTCAGCCAGGTTAATCTGATTATATCCAGCATAGCCGTCCATTAAGGATAGGATTTTATGGCCAGCTGCTGCATCAATCAACATGTCAGCAATGGGCATGGTATACTCGTCCTTGGGTGTAGCCAAGTTCAAGTCCCTAAAGTCTATACAGACTCTCATTTTACCATTCTTCTTGGTAACAGGGACGATATTAGACAGCCACTCGGCATATCTACAAGGCCGGATGAATTTGGCATCCAACAACTTTTTAATTTCTTCAGTAATCTTAGGCATCAATTCCGGGTTAAAACGTCTGGGAGCTTGTTTTACCGGTCGATAATTGGGCTTAATAGGGAGACGATGTTCTATTAGTTTTCTATCCAGCCCTGGCATATCAGTATAATCCCAAGCAAGGCAATCCTGATGTTTTGCCACTAATTGTGCCAATTCATCTTGTTGATCTCTTGTCAGTAAACCACTGACCATTATTGGTCGTTGTTTCTCCTCATTGCCAATGTTAAACTCAACCAATGGGTCTTGCGCATACACTGTTGGCTCAGGTTTCTCTAATAACTCTGGCCATTCATACACATAGTTTTTATGTTCAGTCCCCTCTTGGCATGAATTTAAAGAAATAACTGGCAATGAATCGGAAATAATAACTTCATTAATTAGACTCGACATATACAATTATTTTCGCAGAAATTAATATTTCTGGCTATCGAGCCACTTACAGACCATACTAACTAATAGAAAACATACCCCTGCCTTGTTAACTTGCAGTTAGGCATGGGGCATGCACTGACGATTCCACTCATGCTAATTGGTGGTATAGCAGATTCATAAAGTACGGCATCGCTTGTACTGTTGCCGATGTATCCCTGGAATGGATTCTGATGAGCATTGACGGTGATCACTTCTGAGCCCTCCCAGAACAAGAGTTTTTGGTGTAGGGTGGAGGGGACGCACTTAGCAGTGTGAATCCAGTCACGACCAAGTAGTGCCGAATACGTGGTGGGGGTATCTACTACGAACAGAACAGTTGATACGACCTTGGGCCCGACGCCAATTTGTGCAGTCAGCATGCCCAATGGTTTGGTAGTGTGCCCATTGAACCCTGCCAACTCTAAATCAGCTTCCGCTAGGTCCTCTTTGGTCTTCCCGATCTTCTTGAGCGTGGTAAGTGGTATGATGTTGTAAACCGCCCCATTGTCCACGAACACCCTGTTGAACCTTCTCCCGTTGATGTGGGCTTGGACGTACAATGGCTTGAGATGTCGTGGAGCATCTATGGGTAGTGGTTCAAAGATTATGGGAGGAACGTCCTCACACATTACCTCTGGCTCTTCATCATCATATGCGGCATGGATGTGAGCCCACACAGGTTCTTCTAAAGACTTGACACTGGCATTGTCCTGTTCAACTTCCAGTTCTGGTACATTAACCTGTGCCATGTTAATGGTCATTGCCACGACAGTATCATCTTTAGATGCCTCATTTTCCTGCATCAATGCATTTGGTGCCGATTCGTCGCATTTCTGTTTTTTGGGCGACTCGTGGTCTCCCTGCGTGACAGTATTTCCAGTCTGCCCCTCATCGACCATTAAGGCATTTAATTCCTCTGGAGTAAAATCCCCAAATTGTGTTTGGGCGAGGTCGTCCTCCAAATCGTATGGGACTTTGTTCACCCTTTGGCAATATGCACACTGGAGGCCTTCTGTCACCCATGCCCCTTCTTTAAGTTCATCCGAAGGATTAGAGGCAGTAGCATCAGCCGTTTGAGGTTCGGCTTGGACACCCGCCCTATCAGAGTTATCTAACAAAGTAGATTTTCCATGGTTGGCAGCAATTTCCTTTCCGTCTGCATCTCTCTCCTTGCGACATGGGCCGTTTAGGCCCCACATTGACAAAGGGGTCTTTGTAGGGAGTATAGGAGCACTTATCGTCGAACTACTGCTACCCCTATGGGTTGCCGCATACTGCCTTTTGGCCCTGCGTATCTGTGTCCGCGTCATTCCTGGGAACCTGGGATCTACATCCACTGGAGGAGGAGGGGCATTGTTTATCCATGTATTGTCGTAGGCCATAGGTGGCCTTCGTGTGGGCTTTTTCCAAACCATTGCTCCATTAATGATTTGAACCTCGTAGGTTCCATCAGGGTATGTCCACGTCTGTGCAATTGGTCCACGATGTGGCTGGAGGGTAGGTGGAGTCCGGCTCCTAGTATATCTATGTGACCAACCGTATCTTCCCCTGCCTCTTTCATCGGAACGACCACGATCGTGCCACCTAGATGGCCCATGGTATTGGCGAACATTTCGCTCATCACCACTGGGGTTTCTCCCTACCACATTATTTAGTGGTGGAAACTGTCTGGTGTACCCGGAAGGATGTGTATGACTCTCACCCTGTTGTGGGCGAGCTTGTTTAGTGCCTGATGGCCCTTGTTCAGGCCTGGCAGCTTCAGATGGTCCTGCTTGCACCATCGCTGTGATGATTGGCGGAAAAGGTTCTTCGTCTACTCCCATCTGGAAAAATTTCAAGCGGCCAGTGCGTAAGGCCTTGTTGATTTCCAGCTTAAAGTGATGGCATTGGGCCGTAGTATGTGTGAAAGAGTTATGCATTTTGCAATAACTTCTTCCTTTGATTTCTTCCGCAGTGGCCAAACGCTGGCCTCTAGGGAGCCGCAGTTGTCCTTCCTTGAGGAGGACATCAAAAATCTCATCGGCCTTGCTTACATCAAACATTGGCTCCTCACTGGTGCCATTTTTCTGGGGCGCTTTTGCCTCTGAGATAGCTTTGGTGGCATTGGGTTGTAGTTTAGGGCAAGGGAAGGGCTTCCCTTTCACTAGTTCTGCCACCGCTTGCTCAGCCACCTCTACGCCGGCGATCTCCACACCAGACATTTCGTCGTCAATCTCCATATCTGAGTATTCAAGTACTTCAATGTTCGAAATGGGTCGGTTATATTTTCTAGGGTGATTGGCAGACTCCTCGTCCTTAAATAATGTTTCCAGGCGAACCGCTTTTGAGGCTAGTGATGAAAGATCTGGGATGTCGTGGGCAGTTAACTGCTTTCTATAAGTGGGTGCCATATTTCTAACCACGATCTTGGTCATTTCAGAGTCATCTAATGCGGTTGAGCAACGTGACTTCAACCGTCTCACCCTTTCTATGAAAGCTATGACAGTTTCCTTGGGCAACTGTTTGGCATCCACTATGTCAGTAACTGACACTGTTGGTACTGGGTTGAAGAAACGAGTGTGGAATGCCCCCTCCATGTCTTCCCACGTTCTGAAGTGGCCAGGAGGTAAGTTGGCGAACCACGAAAATGCGGTCTTAGTTAGTGATAAGGAGAATAACTGCATTTTGTAGTAGGGGTTTCTTGCATTTTCTCCTAACTGGGCTGTAAACCGCCCTATGTGTTCAATAGTAGACGAGTCATCTTCGCCTGAGAAGGTAGCAAAGTCAGGCACCCTGAAACCCCTAGGAAGGGGATGATCACGGGTAATGGCCTCGGGGTATGGCTTCTGATAAGCCATCCGACCAGTTGGCCTCACGTTGAGACCAAATTGATCTCGTAACATATCTGCTAAAATATCAGGATCAATGGGAGGGCCTTGTGGAGGGGCTGGTATATTAGGATTGGGATTATAACCATCGACTGGCATCCCTAGGTTTTGGTGAGTATGTACCATGGGAGGTGCGTAATGGTTGTTAGGACCTGACGGATTGGCCATAAGTGGCCTCCATGGTTCCTGATTTCCACCTAGCTCTCCCATGGGCCGGATTGGAGATGTATCCGCTAGATAATTCTCCACACTGGTAGGGACAAAAGCAGGTTGTCCTCCCAATGGGATATTGTTAGGATACGTCGCTGCCGGCCGCTTGCCCCTGTTGTTACTGGCTTCCGGCCTATCATAGTTCTGTGATTGTACCTCTCCCATGCCAAAAGTTGGCAAAACTGGGAGTGGAGTAAGCATCTGGCCTTGCCCTAAGGGTAGGCCATTTGTTGTTCTGGGTGGGAAGTTGCCCATGTTGGCCGCAGACGGCCCTTGAGCAAAAAATCCCTGGGGTGAGGCTTGAGCAGATAACTCATTCCGCATAGCCGCCAAACGGTTGTCCAATAATTCTGTAAATTGATTCATCAGATTTGGTATTAAGTCCATTGGTACAACATTGACACTGGCAGTATTATGCCCTGTCGTGGGCGGCACAGGTGGTGGCGGAATTCCGCCAGTGGTAGTGCTAGTGGATGTTCTTGGCGTGGACATATTTATCCGGGATATCACTCGTGATCTTAACACCAAGCTATCCAAACTTTCCAAATTTGATAATTGATCTATGGTAGACGTTTCAATCGTCTCCCACTGTGGTCGCCAATTTGTTATCGCACAAATTCGGATAACAACAAATAGTAAGCCTTTTACAGGCTAAGACGACAGAATTTGAATAAACTCTTTCGTTGGATTGCGCCTTCAAAAAGTTAAAAATAATGAACAAGAAACGGGTTCCTTGCCCACTATCAATTACAAGAACTGGAACTATCTAACAACTACGAACTACAAACTATGAACTACGAACTATGCTTAAACTAAGATAAAATAAAAGAGAAGCTTCTGCTTGGGTGTCGTTGATTTTCCTTCCTCTGCAGCCTTGATTGGTATTTATAGGAGGTGATGTAACCGCTGTAGAGGAACTGCTCCATGATCCAAGCCTTTAATAACCGCCCTGCTTGTACGCCTCAGCCTCTACTCCGCGTGGTTTGTCTATGTCGGTTCCTCCTTGGGGCCGATCGGTCTAGATGGTCCTGGCATAGGTGATTGTCCCTATGGTCTTGGCCTAATGGGCAGATAGGTGACTGTGCCTTTGGTCTGACGGGCAGATAGCTGACTGTCCCTTTGGTCTGACGGGCAGATAGCTGACTGTCCATTTGGCCTGACGGGCAGATAGGTGACTGTCCCTTTGGTCTGACGGGCGGATAGGTGACTGTCCCTTTGGCCTGACGGGCAGATAGGTGACTGTCCCTTTGGCCTGACGGGCAGATAGGCGACTGCCCCCTTGGTCTTGGCCTAATGGACAGATAGGTGACTGTCCCTTTGGTCTGATGGGCAGATAGGTGACTGTCCCTTTGGTCTGACAGACAGATAGGTGACTGTCCCTTTGGCCTGACGGGCAGATAGGTGACTGTCCATTTGGCCTGATGGGTAGATAGATGACTGTCCATTCTGTCTAACGGACAGATAAATTTAATTGATATGTTTATTTTATTTATTTATTTATTGGTGATAACATGAACATAATGCTTCGATCATACAAGAAAATGGGAATGCTAGGAAAATGTACCCAGGCGACCATGGATTCAACCACATTAGTTAAGGGATTAAAGGATTCTGTCCAGGCCTGGACGTGCAAATAATGCCCAAGGACCATCCAGGGTCCTCCTGTCAGAGCATGAGAGGCCGCTTTCGCCGTATCAAATCGGACGATGAAGTAACTGTTCTCCAGATCTATCAAGGGGGCATGAGCTGCTGCAGGCCATAACTTTTCCAACCTTGACTTGAGGACTCGGTATGGTATGTAGCGGCCAAGGACTTTAATAATTACGGCATTGGACCATGGTCGGAGCAGTCTTTCTTTAAAGGCTTTTGATAGGATCAACTCATCAATGCCATCTTGCACCGTGATTGTGATGTCGTCAAGGTCTCCGGACTCTTCGCTCATGATTTCATCGATCGGGACATGGAGAAAGCCGGTGCCGCGCTTAGCTATTTCACTGTAAGATGATCTCGGTCGTTTCTGAGCCCTTCCATCCTGTGGATCTGGTGGCTCGCCTTCTTGATCCACCATGAGGTCGCTGGAAACGAGAAGCTAGTTTGTATGGCGGTTGAGGGGATGCCGTTTCTTGGAGAATTCTTACTTTCAGTTTTCTCGTGTGGTCATGTCATTTTTAAGGAACACACACTCTTTAATAAATAGGCTTTTTTTCTTTCAGTAGAATAATAGAATGTATTTATTAGACTTAAGGAATTAATTTATAATACCCAAGTCGACTAATATTGAGGAAAAACTTCAATTATACCATTGAATAACTAGCTTAAAGTCATCGTTTGATTATTTATCACTGTAAGAAATACTTTGTGCAAATATAAATATATAATAATTACTCCTTTCGTCATTTAATCATATTAATGTTGGCATAGTAAACACTATTCATTGAGTAACTTTGATTCGACTTTTTAACATAGTTATATAAGATAAAACATAGTCAAGTGAGATATTGTTAGATTTGTCTAATTACATAGTTTTAGAATATTAAATTTTTATAATTCTTACTTTTATACAATTTGATATATTAATCGTTAAACATTTGCATTGGATTGCGTGAAAACATGGAATGTTAATATCATTTAATGACGAGAGAGTATCTTGTAAACATAATAGTAATACTACATTCTATGATGTTGATGGCCTTTTGAGGCCCAACACAACAACACTATGATCTACTAAGATATTAGTGAGTAGGGGTGGAAATAGGCTAGGTTGGGCCTAGGCCTTGGCTTGAACGGCCTAGGCCTGCGTCGAATTTTTAAGGCCCGAGCCTGACCTATTACCTTTGATAGGCCTAAGCCTGGCCTCTTTATTTAAATAGGCCGTTTTTTAAGCATTTTAAAAGCCTGATTAAGCATATTTTAAAATTAAGTTAAAATTCTTTTATATATGTTCGGATGTAATCATAAGGTTTGAAGACATGAATTTGTGCACTTGGGGAAGTTGTTATCTACAACTATTTACATGCGAGAAAAAACTTATAAATATTTTTTTGATGAGCAACTTATAAATATTTTAAGAACACACTAATAATAATAAATTAATAATACTTCTACAAAAAAATAATAATAATACTACACATTACTGTGTAGTAAACATAAATATACTAATAATAATGATAGATAGGCCGGCCTGGTAGGCCTAATTGGCTTTTTACAAAGCCTGACATTGGCCTATTTAGCTGAACAGGCTTTCGAAATAGCCTGATCCTGGCCTGTTTATAAAAAAAGTCTGGCCTGGTCTGGCCTGACTCGGTAGGCTTGGTCGTAGGCCCATGTCGGGTAGCCTGGCCTATTCCACCCCTATTATTGAGTATACATTTTTTTTTTTTTTCGGGTAGCCTGGGGGAGTGAAGATGGGAGTGAAGATGGGAGTATACATTTTCATTTTTATTTTTCTGTATCTCACAAATTTTGAATTTTGAACTCTTATCAGTAATTAGTTAATCCTTTTTAGTTTTTACCAATTCCTTAATAAGTATTATAAGTAGTCGTTGGACCGACATTACATTTGAAATTCTTACCAATTCCTTAACAAGTAGTGTAGTATTTCCTCCCTTGAATAGCCAGCTAGCCTTTCTTACAGAGAAAACAAACTACTTTCATTCCCTTGCATTCTACAAGGCTTCAACAACACAACACAAGTGGACACACACAAAATAAATTTTAAAAAAAAAAAACACACAAACAACAACAAAGTACTAGCTAGTACTCCCCTTAATTTATCAACACCAACCCACCAATGATCACAATCTCAATGTACAAATCGACCTAAAATCATCCTGCTGCTTCATCAGTAGATCGTCATGAATGGCTTGTAAACCTTGAGATCAAGCACCACGCCCGCCACCGAACCCGCGGCTGCTGCCACCGATATCACCAAGCACGCCACGCTCAGCAGCTGCAGGCTCATCCATTTCGTGCTCCACCGCGGTATCCTCTTCTGCACGATGTACATCTCCACCGGGTAGTACACGGTCAGTGGCCAGAACCCCAGCGCCCCTAGAAGCCCGACCACATCATTGAAGAAAGGCAGCAGCATTGATATGACGGTGGTTACAACCACGAACACGCTCCTCCATGTGAACCGGAATAGGTTGAGGCTGTACGGCTGCTTCAGGAATGGGACTTCTATTTGGATCTCTTTCGAAATGAACCTGCTGTCCGGATATTTGCCGGCCGCCCACTTTTCGACAAATGCAAAGAGTGGCTGGCAGTAGACTTGGTAGGCTCCCACTAAGTGGATCACAATGGCTGCATTGGCAATGTCTAGGAGCCAGAAGGGGTTGTAGAAGCCGAATCCGGTGAGGAGGTTGCCTGGCGCGAGGTCCCCGAACGCTGCATAGCCCATACAGCCGCAGAGCATGTAGAAAACAGTCGTGACAACGGTGCTTATAAGCGTGGCCTTTTTCATCGTTTTAGCCTCCGATGGTGGGGATTTAACCGTGTCCTGCCATGAATAGAGGATGAAGATAAATGATTTGTTGCAAGTTTTCGATTCTTGAAGTTTATTCAATGATGATCATTTACCTGAATTTCTATAAGGATGATTGAAAAGGAGTATGCAAAAGCTATGTCCCCAAGAGCTTGGAAACTCCTCCATATCTTCTGAGTTTCGGTCACAGTTCCAATGCTTATACCGGTGAGGCTGCCCTTGATGCCTCCATTGGCTGATGATCACAAAGCTTAGTAATTCAGTAAGCAAGAAATGGGATTATGGCAACTTAAAATGTTGCAATGATTTCGAAAGGACCTGCAACTTGAACGATGCCAAGGCCTAATCCGATGGTTGAGTAAGTGAAGGACATGACAGCAGCAGCTATGGATAGCCACCAGATCTGATCGAAGTCTGGGATTTGAGAAAACAGGATTTGTGTGACTCCAAAGGCTATCATGTACGGGTTGCTCGACATGTGGCACGGATCTTCCCCGTTGCTCTTGTGGAAGCAATTCGATCTTTTGATGGCCCTGTTCGACAAAAAAACACAGGTTTCCTTTTTTTTTTTTTCAACATCAAAACAGGAAACCATATCATAGCATAACTTATTAGTTTTATGCAAGTGAACTTACATCATGCTTATTGATGCTGCAATAGTGTATCCAATGGCAACTCCAAATATGTTCAGGTACTGAATCAGTCCACAAACCTTCACCTGATATCCACCTGTTACATACCAAAATGCACTCCATAAGAAAACAATGATGACAAAAAAAATCTCCCAGATCAGAGTTGAAACAGCAGTGTATATATATACCGAGAGTGCTGCGAACAGCATCCATGTAAGTGTAGTTTCGCTTGCCAAACAACGGGTCCCCTGACCGGTAACATTCAGCCAAAAGAGCCGACGTGTAGTAAATAACAAATGAGAACAAGAACATCACAGTTGGACCAGCAATCCATCCCAGCTGACCAATAGCCCATGCTAGGGAAAGCACCCCTGATCCGATCACTGCAGTAATTATGTGTGCGCTCGCGGTCCATACAGTCCCTGAACATCAACCACAAGCATCAGCATTCATCGTTCATAGGTAAACAAACATGTTTGTAACAAAATTAACATACCAGTCCTCTGTGGCCGCCCATCATCGTCTACATCCTTGGAACCAAAATGAGATGGCACGTTAACTGATACGTCGATCATCTGGCCATTTTGTTGGTGGTGGTTGTTGTTGGTGGCAGTGCCCTCACCCATCCTAAAATCCACAAAAAAAAAAAAAGGGTTCTGAAATCTGAACACACACAGAAAAAAAAAATGTGATTGCAAGAAAATTGATGAAGGCTAGTGAGGAGGGTTAGGTTATTTATAGACAATTCCTGGTAGAACTACAAATGGAAAATATCAACATGCATGAAATAAAGTGCATATAAATAAATAAATAAAGTGCCCTGCCCCTGACATTTCTCAACTTCATCTTTGTCAAGAATCTAATCAATATGGGACAGGGATTGTTCATTGTATTATTGTTCATTGTATTGTGCCAACTGCACTAATAACATGGAGGAACAGCAACCCATTAATTGGTGCCTTGTGGGGGAGTGTACTATGTATATGATGGATCAAATATCGAATTGAAGGCAAGAAATAATAAGACAGTGTAGAGCTGGTACTGAACCTGGATTGTTGAGATTAAGGTAGCTCCCTCAAATGGAGGAACAATGTATATGTACAGAGAGGGAATTATTAGACACAATGGGGGGGGTGAAGAGGCAACTGCTGCACACTTGTTCTTCTAGTGATTGAGGAGTTTATATAGAGGTAATGAGTTGATAGAAATCTGCATTGTTGGGGACACAGAGAGTATAAAAATCTTTTATTGCAGTAATGGACTGGCTTTTGTGTAATGATCTTTTAACGTGGAAGTTTCATTTCCATTGATTAGGAAATGGAATTTATGCCGCCAGGTTGACATCTTTTGACCTTTGAATTTGTTGTTATATGAAGTAGCTAGCTTAATTAATTTGTTTAGTGGTGTGGAAATTGAGTAGAAAAGTTCAAATTTGAGTCGTCTAATTAAGTTGGGGGGAGTGAGTGATCAAATTAGTGATAATTAATGGTAATGAGTGATGGAATATTTGAGCATTCTTGGAGGGAGCAGAAGATTCATTGGAGTGGGAGAATTTTAACTATTTAGCACTAGTGCATATATATTATTCTATATATATTATTAATAAGTAGAATTGTGTAGTCCACACTTTTTGGATGCTAAATTGAAAGCAAAATAGATTTTGAATGGTGCTTGTTAATTGGTTAAGAATAATTAATTAAGTGCTATATGTCAAATATTACTTTTTATGATACCAGCAATGCTTAGTAAATTATAAATTTAGTCACTTAAGCAAGGTCTTAGTGTTTGAACTTTATGTATGCAAAAAATTGCTTCGGTTTGCCCATACAAATCATGAATGAATTAGTCTTAGATCCAATATTACCCTGGATACCCGTTAATTAAACAAAAATAAAAATATTACTTTTATGATTTTGAATGGCACTAATTAAGAAAGTAATAAAATGAGAAATGATGGGATGACATAACTTATTTTATGTCTACATGTTATAGTAACTAGGAAGAGAGAAAATTCTGCCAAACTTATTAACTATTATTTTTATTTTCTTTAGATCAAATCGAGTGCACGAGCCAAAATTCTGCAAAACTTTAAATAAATAGATACTACTACTATATGTATTTTTTTAAAAAAAAATTTGAGTAGCGCTCATCCAAAAATAAAAAATAAAAAATTTAAGTAGTAAACATAAAGAAAAATTAGACATTAAAAATTATAACCAATATATATAAAAAAATGCATTAGCTTGAACATGCCAGCAGGTTCTTACACATATAAGGGGCAAGTTTTCCTTTTTAGTTTTTTATAAATATATTTAGTACAAGCAATAATTGTATAATAATTGTATATCAATACAATCTAAGAAACTAGAATTTTATATTTTTTTCGATCTGATTTGATTGATAATTTTTTTGCAACTAATAAGTATATGTGACCGAATTCAATTACTAGTTAACAACGTTAGAGATCAAATTTTAGATGGAATTTAGGGATTGATTTTTATTTATTTATTTTTTATTTCACAATTTACACATTAAAAATTAAAAATAGTAAAACAATATTCTATATAAATAGTACTCATAATTTTGAAGGTGTAGTTGTCGCCTGTCGGCCCACCTTTCCCTATACATTCGTCACTGAGTTTGGTCAATGGAATAAAGATATTATTATTATTATTATTATTATTATTATTATTATTATTATTATTATTATTATTAGTAGGTTCGGATCGAACTCGAGAATCGAATCAAACTCAAATTTGGGGTTGTATGTCTTGGTTCTTGTAAGAATTAATCAAGAACAGATCGGTTAACATCCTTAAAGTCCAGGTCAAATTCGAATCGAACTCAAATCTTGTATTGGGTTTTACATGATCCGACCCATGGTTATTCAAATGAAATCATGAAAGCACATGTTCATACTAGCTAGATTATAAATGTTTTTTTTAAAAAAAAATAAATAAAAGAGAGGTATAGGAGGCTGGTGATGAGAAATCAAACTTCCAACCTTCAGTTGGAAGTCGGGAGACTTAACCATTTGGGCTAAGTCCCATCCCCACTAGATTATAAGTTTTTCATATTTTACTCTTAAAAAGTTCAATAATATGTATACGTATGTTATCATATACTCTATCATATCATAGTAGTATCAGGGGCGGACACACGTTTGATACACCGGGGGCACGGGACACCGCTTAAATTTGTGTTGTAAGATAAAAAATATTTATGCGTAGTTTAGTGCACCCGCTTAAATTTTTGTAGGGACCCCAAAAGCTTGTGAAATTTGATTTATGAAATCGAATAGGTGATGATTTTTTGATCAACGAATCTCTTATTTGTGCTAGCTATTGAGAAAGAAACTCTTCTCAATGTTATGAATGAAGCTGTTATTAGTCAATTTCAAAGTATGAAAGACCGTAGAGATTATTTGTAAGAGGTATGTTTTGATTGTTATATTTAATATATTTAAATTTAAATATTATATTTAATATATTTAAATTTAAATTTAAATTAGTATTTTTGTGACCCCGCTTAATTTTTTTCTAGATCCGCCACTGAGTAGTATATGGTTAAAGAATTACCATATGGGAACAAATAAAATGGTACTTCCTCTGTTCTCATATAAATGCACAATTCCTACATTTCACGCAGTCCAATACATATTTTTAAATGTTTATAACTCAAAATGTATATAAGTAAAAAATATAAAAAATTGATATTCTAAAACTATGTGATTAGGCGAATCTAACAAGATCTCACATGACTATGTTTTTTCTTATATAACTATGTCTAAAAAATTAGTCAAAGCTATCCAATAAATAGTTACTACTATGCAAATGATTCACTTATATGAGAACGGAGATATTATTGTCGAAAACAACAGACCACATTCTCATGGGACCTAATTAAGGAATTATATATTGCCTGACCTAACAAATGTTTTTGATAAGTCGATTTTAATTGGAAGGTCACATGCTTTCCACTCGACTGTCGTCGTTGACTCCACACTACATTTGTATAAACATTACCTCCTCCGTCTCTGTATAATTGTTACGTTTGACTTTTTGATACTATTCATTATTTAAGTTTGATTCAAATTTTTATCATGGTTATGTAAGAAAAAATATAGTCAATTGAGATATTGTTAGATTCGTCTAATCTTGTACTTTTAGACAATCAAATTTTTATAACTTTTTATTGTACACAATTTAAGTTATTACCCATTAAAAATGTATATTAGTTTACGTGCCGGGTGGGTCCGTGACAAAAATATTGAGACGGAGGTAGTATAATTCATGTACGTACGATCTAAATACTTATATTCCAACCACAATCTCCACCACCACCGAATTATATAGGAATATAGTCAAACCCTAAAAGAATTCCCACCTTCAATGGTCCATCAAACCCTAGCTACCTGTACTGCACACTCCACTAACTTCGCTATAAATAAATTTCCTCGAAGCTAGCTAGCCGCCCTAACTTTCCGTTATGTTAATTATTGTTTTCAATATGAATTGCACAAATCAGGGGAACTCAAAACATACAACAATATCAAATTGAATATTGAGCAAAAAACAGTCGATATATAGAATCAGGTATATAATAGTAGTACATATCAATTGTAATGAGCCAAGAAGAAAGATTCTTGTGCTCCCACTGTTCCACCATCCAATTTGGGAGACAGTGAAAAAGCAGAAAGAAGGTATTGTTTAATTTAATTTAATTAATTATAATCGTGTAATAAAAGATGATGATAATGATGAGCATGCCGGTAATAGCCACCAATAGTTGGCTCGAAACGATCGTATATATAACCTATCATTTCATTTTGTCCCCTCGAGAACCTGATACCCTTCTGCTAATTTCTCTACGTACACTTGCTGATGCTTCCAATGAATTTTAATTTTTGCCACACTACTTAGTTACAACTATATACCTTTACAAAAATTTATTTAGCAGATAAATAAGATGACGAAATCCGTTAGTCGACGAAATTTTAGCCGACGATATTCGTTTTTTTTTTTTTGGTGTTTGCGAAATTCTTGTAGTGTATTATTATTATTATGTCAATAAACAAACAATTGGGATGCATCCCTTTTGGCGGCGGATTAATTTATTCGACCCACTCATATGATTTATATATATAAACTCATTATTACAAGACGAGGTTTATGGACATAAATCAGCACTTTTTTTTTTTTTAATTGTTCGCTAGATCTGTCTTTCAGTATATTTATATGCCTATTGAGTATTGGGTAGGAATGTGATGCTTAGAGCTAGGACGGAGTAGGGTTTTCAGTTTTGTATTAATAAAGTTTTTAAAATTATAATAATGTATACATTAATACAAGTTGTGATTCTGTACATGTAATCATGTATCAATTAAAGCATAGCGTAAACTACTAAAATAGATTAAGAAGGTACGTCGATATTATTCGAAAGCATCAACAACTACTGAGTACTGACCTTGTGGCATTTTCCAGAACTGTCATCAACCCGCCATGGAACAGCTTAGGAACATCTACATAAGAGTGCATATATATATAGGGAAGGAGCTGCTGCAGCCCTCACTGTCACACTAGATCTTTAGTATTAATTTATGCATCAAAAAGATCTTCATAATCTTTGAACATAACTGCAACAAAGATTTTCACAATCAAACATAAATTGTAGGGGTATGGCTTGTGTGCTGTCAACAGCACATACAGACAATATGGAATGGTGGCTACGCATAGAAAAATGATGTCAGAGCAATGAAAAATGATGTCTGTGTGAAATGATGTGTGCGTATGAAAAAATGATAAAATATTATAAAATGGGCAAATGGTGTGGTGGCTACGCATAGAAAAATGATGTCAGAGCAATGAAAAATGATGTCTGTGTGAAATGATGTGTGCGTATGAAAAATGATAAAATATTATAAAATGGGCAACATCAAAACCGGGCTGAAATTGTAGTTCACCAGTAATGTCTCACAGGGCATATATATATATATATATATATATGTCTTTTAAGTATTAGGTTTCAATTTTCAAGTGAAATAGCTAGAAGTATATATATCTAGTAACAGTTTAGATTACTATTTAAAAAATGTAATGTTTTTTGTTTTGTTTTGTTTTTGTTTTTGTTTTTTTTGTTTTTTTTTTTTGTTTTTTTGTTTTTTTTTTTCCTCGGGTATAATGGTGGCCCCAAGTCATCTTATTAAAAAATTTGCTGTGTTTGGTACATCCCAATGGCATCATTTATCAGTACATTAGTATATGTGTATGGTTTGCATTATGAGAACTACTGACCTTGTGGCATTCAGGTAATAAGGAGCAAATTTTGTCAGTGACATTCAACAGGAGGTCACAAATTAAAGCAGAGTGGATCATGGTGGTGCACGTTCAATGTATGCCCCATAGTGTCCCGTACTGGTGGAATTGGTTTAGGGTTTTGGTTCAGTTCAGAACTTCAGATCAAGACTCATGATGCTGATGAATCTTGAATCTTCACAGTCAAACATGTACACTTAAATAATAAACGGCCATAACCAACATTTTTTATTCATAGTTCACATGTACCGTCCCAAGATTGCAATGCATCTCAACTACAGCATATACAAACATTAATACAAGGAACTATATAGCAAGACTAGTTAACAACAGAGCAATTTAGAAACTCGATACAGTTATCCGAGGTTAAATATTCTTGTCCGATTGATACTTGCTATGGTCATCCATATTCTGCATAAAAACTGTGGTGCAGATATGTTACCCATAAATGTCGACTCCAACAGGGAGTTTCCATCGAAACTAATACTGTATAATACAAGTAGTAGGTTAATAAGCCATGCCACAGGGCTTATAAAATTTTAATTGTCCAGTCATCTGCAATCCGCACATTAGGCTTGCGGATGGTTGGGACGGATGAGGCAAACCCTCCTCGTAGCACGAGTGGCCCCAATTCGATGCTCACCTTCTTATTTCCTGGTTCGATGAGGGCAGTTTTCGATCCAGGAGATAAACCTAAAAGTATTATTCTCTCAATGGTGCAATCTGAGTGAAATTTGTTGTGTGGGGCCACGTTGGAAGAAGCAAGTTTCCCATCTGAATATGTAAAACGGCGGTGTATGTAGGCACCTTGTTGGAAATCAAAGCTCTTCCCATCATCCACGTAAAGCTCACCTTCGGCAGCTTTGGAACTGTTGAGAGCAATAACCTGACAGGAAAAAGAAATCGATGCTTCAGTGTTAATTGCATACTTGCTGCTGGCGTTGCCAAGATTACTGAATGTCCACTAGATAAATTGAGACATTATGCTATCATTTAGATAAGTTCATGGTAATAACAAATGCTGATTCCTCGTTTACTCCAACAGAAGAATGCAAAACAGTATATGATCAAGGAGAAGAATTCCAGTCATTTGACCTGTATCGGTGTATTCATAATTGCATATGACCAAAAGGATTAGATAAACTAGCCCTTGCTACCCGGTTCACAGTTCTAGTTAATTTAGTTATCAGGTTTATTTTCTATAAAGAGAATCGAGCAAAAATGAAATCTATAAAAAGCAAGTCACCAAATTTATCATCATTGATGATGACATTATTGTAATATCCACTTGTTATTTTATCGTCAGTTCTAATGCTCAATGGACTATAATTAATGCGTACCAGAGTGTAAGGATCATTTTCCATTTGTGTGGAGCTTCTTCGAAATCTATCCTTTCTTGGAATGATGGTACCGGCTAACTGGAATGATGGTATGTTATCTTCAGAAACTCCCAACTTATGAGTCATTCCACCCTTGTAAGGAGTTCCAGTTTTCATGTCATACCATAGTTGATTCCCCGGAAGATATACCGACGCATGTTTGGCATGCTGTTGAATGTTTTAACATGTTTTTAGAGGAGACGCAAAGAAGCAACGGAGACATCAGTGGGAATTAAGTAACATAGGGGGATGCAAAATGTTAAGATGACAGTACCGTGGTGTATATCCCTTGTACTAGAAGACTATTTCCGACCATAAATGCTTCATCGTTGCTGAATGTTTTTTCATCAGTAGGAAATTCCATCCAAAGTGGACGGGCAACAGGAATGCCACTGGCATTAGCCTCTCTGAACAATGTGTAAAAATATGGGAGCAACATGTAGCGTACATGTATGGCTTCCCTAATAATTTCTGTCTTCCGCTCACTGTAACCAACACATTCATATCGATCAGAGAATTAAACATGAAACGGGAAAGTTGTTGGCTCAAAGAAAAGCAAATAAACACACAAGAAAGAACAAAAAAAATCAAATGCTGAACAGCATCTAAAAACAAAGGAAAACAGAGACTTATTTGTCCGAACGAATATGAGCTCTACAGGCTTTCTAAACAGTCATTAAAAAGATAGAAACAGAAACCCAAAGCCAGTCAATCTAAAATATTAATAACTGAACCTTGAAAAGCATTGTTTAGTATCTAGACAGTCAGCATTCATATGTGATGTTAAAGTCAGCCACATAAAATGAGAGACAATAATAAACACAAATTATCACAACCTAAACCAACTTCTCGCTAAAGTTGAAAAGAGAAAATCTTACCCAAACAACCAAGGTTCACGCCTTGTGGTGTCATGATGAGCGTGAGCTCTAAAGAAGGGATAGTAGGCCCCCAGCTGATACCAGCGAACCAACAATTCGGTATCAGGATTACCAAAAAATCCACCAACATCCGCACCTGTAAGTAAAATTGAATGAAAATGTGAAATTTTGTATATCTATCACAAGGCACAGGGCAAAAATTTACACACCCGAGAATGAAATCCCTGCAAGACCAAGTGTCAAGATCATGGGAACGGAAACCCTAAGGTGATCCCAGTCAGCTGAGTTGTCTCCAGTCCAAATTGCTCCAAATCGTTGACTTCCAGGGAAGATAGCTCTTGACAAAACAAAAGGTCTATCTTTTCCATCACTTCGCATAAGAAGTCCATTAGATGTAGCCATGTGGACATAGTAGCCGTAGGCATTATGTAGTTCTCTATGCTCAACATCTCCGTAATGTAAAGCATCTCTCGGCATAGACACCTGATATGAAAACAGCAAAAACCATTTCACAAGAGTACTAGGACTTTCAGACCCACAAATTAAGCACAAGAATTTTTTTTAAAAATGATTTAGAGATAGAAAACTGATCACTCTTGAAGAGACCCTTCATGAAAAGGAATTTATCAAATGGTATTTGAATCTTATCAACTTCTATGTTACGCTACTCATTCCAAATTTATCAAAATGACTTAAATTTGTGGTGTTAGTTGTAGATTCCTGAAAAGCAGGTCAATTGATGGTAACCGTGTTTCTAAAGGAATTAACCTCTCTGGTGGAAAAACTAGATGTATGGATGTAGGTAAAAAAAAATAACATCGCTTCTACTTAAGAGAAAGAAGCATTTTCAGATAACGGTACAACATACTGAAGAAAAAAGTACTTCTGAAAAGTGTGGTTTTTCCATGTCCTAGAAAAACATATCTAAATCTAATGTTCTTTGTGAAAATCTGGTGCATGTTGTAAGACCAAGAACAGAGGAATTTCAAGCAGAGAATCAGTAATAGGAAAATATAGGATTAAACAAACAATGCTGAACCTGTTTGGTCAAGCAATATGATCTTATTATCAATCAGTAACTAGACAAATACCATAAAAAATTAGCACCAAATTTACCTCTGGACCATTGAAGACAGAAGGCTCATTCATATCATTCCAAATGTACAATGATGGAGTTGAACCGGCATAATTACTATACATGAATTTTTCCGACCACCAGTTCCTAATTTCTGGATTCAGAAAATCAGGGTACGATGAGGAGCCAGACCAACACCATCCATCAAAATCCTTGCCACTTGCATCCTTCACATAGTATCCCTTTTCAGAAGCTTCTTTATGTATAAAATATGAATCATCCCGCTTGATGTGAGGATCCACGATTGTCACCATATGCCTGCCCTTTGAGGCCAACTTCTTCTGCATCTCTTCAGGATTAGGGAATAGGGCCCTGTCCCAAGTAAAATACCTCTTCCCATCTGTGTGCTCAATATCAAGCCACAGAACATCATAAGGAATGTCATGCTCATCAAATTCTGCATCAACATTAGAAACATCCTCCTCATCTCTATAATTCCACCTGCACTGATGGTAGGCAGTGGCGAAGAACTGTGGCAACGCAGGAGTACCCGTAACACTAGTGTACTGCCTAACAACATCTTTTGGGCCAGGGCCAATGAAAAAGAATGTATCCACCACACCGGCCTCACTCATCCATAAGGTGTCGACTCTCTTCTGATCAGACGGTAACATCAAGACTGATGAGAACTCATCATTCCATCCAGGCCCCAAAACATCAACCTGCATTTCAGCAGCATTCAGCCAAAAGAATCCAGAACTCCCTCGTAACGTACCATGTGATATCATGAATGGAATTGAACCATAAAGCCCAAAAGGTGAATCATGGAGGTACTCAAACACATCAAGGTTAAAAAGCCTGTAGGGTTCAGAATGATCAAGTCCAGGGCCTCTAGTTGGATTAAGTGCTAAACTAGTTGCGCGCTCCGGAATACCATAAACAAAATCAGCATCATAAAATGAGACATCAAAACTAATGCTTTGAGGTCCATAAGGCCTTGAATCAGTATGGCTCCTAAACCTCTCCTCCCAATCCTCATTCTCCTCTTTTTTATCCTTCAGCTGTTCAAAATCAAACAAACCATTTGAATTCAGAGACAACACCCTTCTCCCATTTTTACCACTCCCCCTCACAAAAACCTCAAATGGATCGTGCCTGAGCACTCCCTCATACCCATCAGAAAGATAAATAACAGATAATACACCCAAACCTTCTTCACTTTTCTTCTTCAACCTCTGTAGCCACAGCTTAGTGCCCAGAAATTCGGGCAAAATCACATCGGGCACCTCAAATCGTTTCTTGCGTGGACTCAAGCTTTGGTCTTCGTCAATCTTGAGCCTCAAGACACCATCTTGGTACGCTGAAACTGTAAGGACCAACGGCTTTGTGGGTCTCTCCCGATTTTCCGAATTCTCTTGATAATTCTCCTGGGGGACGAGCTTGGCCACGAGATCGCCATCAGAGATGGAGACGTCGGTGGCGATCAGTGAAGAAGCGCCGGGCTTACGGTGACGGGCACGCTTGCAGAATGGGGTCTGGTTGCAGGTCCTGAACTCGTCTTTCTTCCAAGAAAATACACAATTTACGAATAGGAGGAGGAAGAAGGCAGCGCCCAGATGTTTCCCCATAGCTACAGCCTACAGATTGAATTTCCTACGACGACCAGTCACAAGTGAAATTGTGGAAACATGATATGCAATTGGATAGTGGTGAACAGGCCAAGAATTCCAGCGTAATTGGAACTTGGAAGCAGTATAATACAGCGAGCGTGGACCGGAGAAAAATTAGGATGACTGGTGACAGGTGAGAGCAACATTTCCATTTATACCCCTAAACCTCGCTAGAATCTCATTTTTGGAAATACCACATCACAATTCAAGTGAAGGCGCAAAGGCTAATTCATCGACAATCGCCTCCGTTCATTTCACGGCAAGGTCTGCTTTATTTCTTTCCGTCAACTTCAACCCTAGATCCCAAATTAGAAAATGGATTCCCGCCTCTGCCAAAGCTTCCTCGAGAAATAACCAAATGGTGTTACGAATCGGAATCGGAATTCCTCTTCCGAGTCCAAATCGTATGGACTAATACTTTCCTTGCTTTATAATTATATGCATTCACAGATGTGGAAGCCCGTGTTGGCATTTTGCTACTTGCCAGAAAGCTGAATCTCTTGTCACCATTCTCGGGGTCACACCATTTCGAGCGGTGGAGCATGAGCAAATGCAGATTATACCGATGGAATTTGAACAAAGTGGAAGTGGTCAATGAGGCGGGTATTTTACAGCGCTCTTTTATTTCTAGTGGTAAATGTGGTAGTCTAAACAATACTATAAATCAATTTCTGCTCTTTTGGTACATATTGAGGCATTGATCAGTTGAATGGTAAGGCTACATGGTTAAATTTTCACACTTGTGAGGTTGGTGGACGTGATCTTGGAGATCTAATCAATCAGGATGATGATATGGACCAATCACCAAATTAAAAACTCCATCAAAGACTTATGGCTAATTGTTTATCAGTTTTACTCCGAGTGCCACGGGATACATAGATTGAGGAATTTACATGAAGAATCTATTTCTGCAACAAAGAAAGATTGATGCACAAATCATCTGTTTTCTTAATGTTTGTGGTGGTGGGGCTGATGATTTGTGCATTGTGCCCTCAAGAAACACAAGGATAGGAGCTAATCAGGCCCTCTGAAGCTATGCTGCAAATATACTGGAACTTAGTTACAAACATTGCCGCCACATTTGAAACCATGTTTTCCATATTTTTGAGTTGCACCACATGTGAAGCGATTCTGCAGTAAGGTGTTGAAACAATGGTGGGTTGCTGAAGGCTTTATATCCTTAGAGGAGGAGGAGGAGGAGAAAGGGACAGTGCACGGCAGAAAAATATTTGATGGATTTAATTAATCAATAGTCTTTGAAACACGATCTACTGGGGGAGTGAAAAGTTGTGGTATTCATGTTCTATTGTATGATTTGCGTTGAGATTGGCTGAGAAACATCATTTCTTAAAACTACTAGACCGGTATGTTCGCTCATTAACCCAAATATATTTCCCCCATTTCTTGAAAAAAATGTGAAACATTAAGCGTTCTCATTTTCTGTTTTCAGAGATTGCTCGATATGGCACCATAAAAATCATGGCCTACGAATCCAACCTCTCGATCAATCCCCATCTCACTGTTTGGTGCTTAGCCCACGCATTAGATCTTTTTTTATTCGGTCATCAGAGTCATCGTTTTCTGTTCTCAACATGAGGTCCCTCAGAGGTTTGTGTTGTTCAACCAACTTTAGTAATCTCGATATACTAGATATTGAGCTTCTGTTGCACTTGAGGAAATTGATTATGAGTCATATGGTACCATTGATATACTGCCTTGTGAACCTTGAATTTCTTGATGTGGGAGGTAAAGTTTACATATCCTCGAAAATTTTGCAATTGGAGAGGGGGAGATTCCTTCAAGCGAAGCAACTCTATTTTGACAAAAGTTTAGTAGGCAGGAGGATTTAGAGATGTTGAAATTTTCACCTCATCTTCACACACTCAAATGTATGTAATTGCCCATTACAGAAAGAGGTTGGGCCGTCTATATGTCTTGATTTCAACTTTCTCACCAGCTTGAGTCATTGACATTGGATACCCTCAGTCAGGATCAGGCAGGAGCCTATATTTCCAAAAAGTACTTACAAAGAAACTGAAGCTAAGTGGCCTATACTACACTTCCAAAGTGATGGGGATCATTGGGGGCATTGCCAAATCTAGAGGTACTCAAACTGTATGTCGCTGCATTTGAGGAGGAGATACGGCACACAAAGGATGGAGTTCAAGCAGCAGCTGAGGTTCTTGGTATCGAATATGGCAGGTTATTTAACTCAATGGATTTATCCCCATGGGTGAGAGTGAGGGTGAGCATTTTTCGTAAGCTTCGCAGATTGATATCGAATGATTGTCCCAGACTAATTGCGATTCCTTGTGAAATTGGTGAAATTGTGACATTGGAATCAATTGAGGTGCGAGGGGATTTCCTAGATGTGAAATTGTGACATTGGAATCAATTGAGGTGCGAGGGGATTTCCTAGATTCCATATACCTATATGTAAAACTGCTTCGAGTAGTATTTGTTAGTCACTTGTTTTTGTAATGTTTCTTATATAGAAGTATGTCGCAGAGCTAGAAGAAAAGCATTGTTGATAAAGGAGGCAATGATTATGATGTTCCCGAACTAGGAGCAAGCTCGATGAGTGTCTGCATTTGGTTCCAACCCGATTCAAATCCCCCGGTGGGAGGCAGAAGATCCATCTGATTAAGTGAAGTCATGTTATACATTGGAAGTTGTAATAGAATGGTTGTGCCTTAAAGCCGGTTGCACGGCATTTTACGTGCTAATATGGTAGCATTGGTTTTCATGTTCTGGAAAACAGCAGACGCCATATGCCAATGACAATGATGGTAATGACAATTTCTTGCTGGTGTTTCACATGTCTCACACTTAGAATTGATGTTCCAAGTATTTTTAATATAACTTGTGATGTTATACAGAGGAAATTGTAATAGAATGTTACAAAGCAGATGTCAATATATGAATGTGCTTGATGAAATCTTGAATCCAACTATTTTAATCTTCAAAGTTTGATGTGAAACCTTGAAAGTATTAAAAATTGGATTTACGTTTATGGCCATATTACTTGATGAAATCCCACTGTACATTAGGATGTTGACAAGTACTGTATTCAACTAGGCGTTACAGGACAAGGTTATGTTGCAAGGAATGGAACAAGTGGGAAGAACAATAAATTATGAACTTGCAAGCTAACGTCTTTGTAATGAAATATAACTTCAATCTACACAATCAAACAAAACTGAACCTGAAAAAGTGAGGCACCAATAATTAATAGTACATGCAAAACACCCCCATCCAAAAACTTATGATAAACTTGTGGTGAAAATCAAGCACAGAGAAAATATGCAGATTTAAACACGTGTATTTTTACAGTGAAATTCTAAAACGTAGATTATAAGTTCTCAAGCAAGCTAAAATCTAAATTTTCATTGAGCACACATACATTCAACTCTACCTTGTCTCTCGGTGCCAACTCCAATTCCATCACTCGTTGTACTTCTTGTGCTTAAAGTTATTCATTTTCTTTCTTTATAAGAAAAATAAATTTATGGAGATAAAATTGAGCTAAATTGTTGAATTCTTTATGAAAGGAATCCAAATTTGTTCTCTTGTAGCCCTAAATAAAATACTCCTTTTTATAGGGTTTGGGGGTTTTTGGCTGGTGGTCAACCTTCACTTTTGATTTTGAACATTGAATTATGAGTAACATTCTTTTTCTTGATTACAAAAAAAATAAAATACTACTACCTCCGTTCTCAAATAAGTGATCCATTTGCATAGTAGTCACTATTCATTGAGTAACTTTGTTTAATTTTTTAACATAGTTATATAAGACAAAATATAGTCAATTGAAATCTTGTTAGATTCGTCTAATTACGTAGTTTTAGAATATCAAATTTTTATAATTTTTATTTATGTACAATTTGAGTTATTAATCTTTAAAAATGTGTGTTGGACGACGTGAAATACAGGAATTGTGCATTTAAAAAGAACAGAAGTAATAGCTAAACATGTGGGCTAAAGCCTAAAGGCTAAGCTCTATCTTATAAAGGGTTGGATAAATTGTGAAAAAGTTGAGTCTTGCAGGAGTGAAGTGCAATTTTGTGTCTGTGGACGCCCATGATGTTGGATGCAAATTTGGAGATTTTGCCGGGTTCATTTGTCGTTGGGTTTCGTTGTGGCCAAGAACGTTGCATTCCACCTATCAAAAAATCATCACCGAGAATATCCTCCACTGTCCGCTGCCCGCGGAGACAAATGGCACGCCCTATACCCCGATTTTCTGTTTCCGCTACATTTTCCCCAACTATTTCGAGGAATTCCACCAATTTTCTGCAGCCCTTTATAAATTTTCAACAGTTCAATAGTCAAAACACAAGCTTTAGTTATAGGTGCAGTCTATTTTGCTGCTATGCAGCGGCGAAGCAGCCGAAAAGCGGCTCTCCACCGCCGACAAAGAAGAAAAAGAAGTCCAGTGGTAAGAGCAATGGTAAGAGCTCGATTGAGGATGATTTTGTGATTGAGAAAAGTAGTGGTAGTAGGGTAGGGGTGCTTGAGCCGGACTCGGACTCGGACTCCGAGTTTGAATCGTCTCAGTCGCAGTACGCCACCCTTCCTCTGCCAAAGCCGCCGGCGGGGTTTGTGTTGGATGACCAAGGGAGGGTTCTTATGGCTTCCGGCAGGCGTATTGCCACTATTGTGAGTTTATATACATTTTTTAGTTAATGTAGTTCTTTATTGGGATTAATTTGGAAAATGTCATTTGTCTGTTCATATGCCTTCTGGAGTACTGTCTTGTGTGGTCGTGATTGTTTAATTGTAACTTTTCTTGTATTGAGATATGCTATAACCTAGTATTTAGTTAACAAAATTGTTTATATAATTTGTTAGGGTAGTATTTATATTTATTGAAATTAAATCTTGCACTTTTAAGTGTATGGTGTTTTCCAAATCCAGAAGATTGGCAATGAAGACTAAGTGCAACAAGCATTACAGCTATGAAACTTTCCAAGAAAAGGAAATATTAAATAATTCAATCTTTTCTGGCGAGTGACCTTTTATGGACACTTAAAAGGAATGTTTGGTCCCTTTAAAGTGTTTAACTTCTCGATCAATTGTTCCTTCCCAGTTTATAATATCTGAATGGTTTCTGTCAGGTCGATTCTTCCAATAACTCTCCCCTGGAATGTGTTATAAGGAGAGTGTTTAGAAATTCTCGGGGTGATGAATGCATGTTACTCTGCCCTGTTGATACGTAAGTTGTATTGCAGGATTGTTGTGTTATATGTGTTTCCTCCTCTACAATTCAATGTTGATTAGTATACTTGTTGGCAGCCCTGTTCAGATTTTGAAAAGTGTTAATAATGAAGGATGGTCTGCTGTAAGTTTTCCTAATCCATCTCACTGATATTTATTGGTTTCATACAATTACTAACAGAATAGTTTGTAATTGTCTAGGGAGTGTGTGTAACCTCTGCTTTGGTTGTGGTTCAAATGTGTGACTAGTAATCTGTTGGTTGGTGACTTGTTTGTAGTGCAGCTTAACATGGAAATCTTTTTATCTTGTTCATGGGTTGAACATATATGTATCTTGATCTCAAGTGTGTGATTCCAAAGTTTATCCCACATCTTCTTAACTCATGTAGGATTACCACAGCCTTTGCTTTAGCCTATATACTTTTATGAACAACTCTATGTAATCTTTTATTGGTGCTTAATGTTCGTGGCTCTGCAGAAGATTACTTGATGGGCTGATGAGAAGTTAAAACAGAACTAATCTAAGTTATTTTTAAGCTTAATACTATGAGCATATGATGAGTCAGTGGTAGAGGAATTAATTCACCTTGGGATCAATTGGCAGCTTTGGATGCAGTGGCTAACAATGGAAATATTAGTTGCTGCAAATGCAGGGCTATGTGATTTTAACTTTTCAGCATAATTAGGCACTGTCTCATAGGAATTAAATTTTATAGTTTCAAATCTTAATTGGTTGATTTATAACAAAAAAGGCATCATTTTCTCTTATTAACTCCGAATTTTCTCAACGAATCAGAGTATCAGACCTAGAATGGTAGTGTAACTAATTTTATATGGAAATTTTTGTTCTAGTTACATCCTTTTTAATGACATAGTTCAGATTTTGGGCGTCAGACTTAGATTTTTGTTTTATCAGATTTAGAGATATACTTATATTTCATGTACCTGAGTGTTGGGGTTGGTGAAGATATCAAAAACGTATATGCATTAACCTGAGACTGCTGCTTATTCTTAATATCCTATCGAGCATACGAACAGGACTGTGACAGTGTGACGCTACTCATTGATGCTGGATAAATTGTTTGAAGTAGTAACCTATTTCATCCATTGCATGTGTTTTTGGAAATGAGCAAGGGGGATATTTGCACAGTTATCCTTTCTTGTTTAAGCTCTAGGAATAATTCCAAATGCATTTACTTGTGGTCGTAAAATCCCTTTGTGGTTAAACGGAAACACTTTTATATAACTTATGGATCAATGATGATTTATGGACCAAATGCTGGATTATGAAGTTTGAAAATGAAGATAAAAGTGGTGGTGACAGAATTGATAATGTTAATATTGATATATGTACATGTTAGAAGAAAATTATTACTGGATGCACCGAATGGAAAGTAGGTGGTACCAATTGACAGGAGTGTACCGTGGCCCATGCTAATATGATAATGTGAAATGAGAAAAATGTGCTTAAGATGATAATATGATATTGGCCCATGCTGCCATGTGTACAGTGGCAGATGTCCCAGTGAGAGGTAAATGTAGTCGCTTCTCACTTCATATTACAAAAAAAATAGGGAAGCTGTAACCATGGAAAAAAATTTGAGAACATTTGTAGTACAAATGTACAATTTACGCGTCTCTGAAATATAGATAAGAATCTTTGTTTTGACTGGTGATTGATTACTGTGATAACATATAATTCATATATAGTTGATTCCATCTTATGGAATATAGGCTTTTATAGGAAATGATGATTCTCCTGTGGTATTACTAAGGATCAATTTATGATGGGTCTGAATAAATTATGTTATTAATCATTTTTTGACCTTCATTATTTTTTATGGGCATCCTTAAATTAGAATCTTTTATTCATATACTCTATAGGTTAGCGACAAAGAAGTTGAGGGCATTCTGCCTTCTGCAGCTTATGCCCTCGCCAAAATCCACATGCATCTTGTTTACAGTGGGTAAGTACAACGTATGTAAATCTTTAGTGCAAATTACTGTTACATATTATTTCTCTATGTAAGTTTTCTGACACACCCACTTTTTAAACTGCTTTATGCTGCTCTTCAACCATCAGATTCTGTTATACTGCACGTGGCGGCTTTTGTTATACAGAGGAAGATATATTTGAATTTCACATAGGTAATGATTTATGTTCAGAGTGTATTGCTCAATCATTGTCGACATGCAGTGTTATACTACTCTTGTCTGTGTGGCAAACTATTTGTGAATATATTACTTGTCAGATGCTTGCAATTTCTTATTGATTTTAGGTGACTGCACTATGAATTAAAACCATAAAAGTGATTTTAGAATGCATGCCATAAGAAGTCACTCAAATCTCTGCCCATATGGTGTACATGTAATTCAAAGTAATTCCTCATATTGACGTGGCTTGAATTGGGTTTCAATTCTGTTTGTCGCATTGGGAGAAATTTACGTTACTTGTTTGCTGCCTTTTGGGGTATCTATCTATTGGAAATTGGAATGTGTATTCGAGGTTCCTCTGGAATTTTCCGATTCAATCATTTTCTCTACGTGCTAATCTTGATATGTTTGCTGATGGCACCATTTTCTGAAATGATTGGGGTATTTGAGTTGCACTCTATGGGAAAGTTGTGACACAACCTAGCATCTGTGACTTAAATGCTATTTTAAGTGATTGGTGCTTGCTCACTTTCTGTCATTCATAGAAACATGATTCTGTTTCTATAGCATGCATCGTTACAGAGCCCACAATCTAAACTGTATGTTGTTTTTATTCATTAGTTAGGTCATCGAATTTAATCTTTTCATGATGATAAACTTTTAATTAGTATAGTATTACAAAAGTTTGGATAAAATGGCAAGTTGGATAGTTTTCCCTTTTCATCTTTCAAAGTGATCATACCTAGCAGACATCTGGGTAGGATTAGCTCTACTGTGGTTATTACATTGAGCAATAATGAGTATCTTGTCAAGTTCTCTCCAGGTCACGTTCTAGCTTTATAGCTTTATTTACAGATTTAATGAAGATTTTTTTTGCATTTTATGCAGATAATGGTGAAGATGTTGACGGGCTACCAACTGAAGGGGTTGAAATTGTATGCTTCAATCTGGTATGACACATGCACTGACGTGTTGATCAGATTTAACATAAGATTGTGCAAACATATGTGATAGAGATCTTTGTGTATGAAACAATCTAGTGTGCTTTAGCCATGGCTCTATGCTTGTAAAATGAAGTATATGTGAATCATGGCATATTTATTTAGTATGAAAACTAACACTAGTATTTAATCCGAGGGTGAACAATGTTTTTTATTTTATTATTCATGTTAAACAAATGGAGAAACTAATCAAAAGGTAAAACAGAGGCAAAGTGTTTTCAAAATTTGATGGTATAAACAGTGAATGAAAAGATCTCTCACATTCTGCATTTCTAATTTTAAGATGCTGCTTATGACATCTTAAGTCTTACTCATGCAGGATGGTTCTCACTACATGATTTATACTCCATCTGATCCGCTTCTCTTTGTCGCTGTGAAGGTAAATAAGCCATTTTTTTGTATTAAGGTCTTCTTGGTACCTGTGCTTTAGCATTCTTCTCCAACAATTAGGTGTCACAATGTGTGAAGGGGTCGCCGGGTGGGGGACTTCACATGCACTCTTTCGCTTGCACCAACTTCTTGCATTAATGTTGTTTCATAGCTACATTGTAAAAAATAAACTAAATGTCCCCCCTTTTTGCAGGAAAAGGATGGTGCGTTAAAGATAGCTGATGATGTGAGTAAATTTAATTGGATATTATCCTGTCATCCATTATTTATTTGTTCGTAATTTTGCGCCTGCAAATTAAAGTATGTCTCTGGTGCTGTGTGGTTTAAGTGTTTAACACACTATTGTGCACCCCATTTTTTGTAAAGAAATTATAGTAGTAGGCTGTGATGATCAATTACAGTTGCAATTCTAGAACCTCTCTTTAAAAAAATTTTAAAAAAAATTCACAAAATTGTAAGGTGAGACAATTACAAACTTTTTTCACATGCTTTGGGTTGGATGAAATGCTGTCTCTCTCTGTAATTTATATAATTCATTTTTTAGTTGAAAGGACTTTCTCTTCTTAAACAGGAACTTTTGGAGGATCCTGCTGTGATTAGCGCCATCGATGAGGAGACTGAATTCAATGCCTTAGTGGTATACTTGACAACTTTACTGACCTAACAAAATTTGATAGATTAATGGATTCTCATCACGACATTCTGATTAATTTTTGCAGGAAGAAGAGGCTGCTCTTCTTGATTCATTGATTGGCAAAAGGTGATCAATTGTTATGTTAATGACATTAGGATGTGGGTTGCCAAAGTTTGTCTACCGAACCCTAAACTGCTGTTAGATTACAAAACTGAACAATGTATATAATATGATTCTTTTAACACGCACATCTTTAGTTGATTCTTTTAACACGGACAGACAGAAGCTTACTCTCCCTTTCACAGGAGGGAAGGCAGCATGTATTAGTTTCAAAGAAAAAAAAATCATCAAGCATATGTTGCCATCTTTCTGAATTTTGCACGCAGAGAGATGAAGTGGTTGAATCCAAGGTTATCTCGGACCTGAAACTTGCTGGAAGATACGTGTGATATAGAATTGTGCACGATGTTCATGGTGCCACTCATTCCATGGCATGAAAATGACTCATTATGCGTGCCATTCTCAGATACTGCTTCAGGTTCATAGAGCCTCAAAAAAATTGAGCGACTCTATCTTTGGCGTGCTCAAAGGCGTCTCACCCTCCAGCATCCTTACCACATCAGACATACATCGAAGGCCTCAAGTTTGGCTCACAGTGCAACCTGAACATGCCTCTCCGCCTTCTCACTTGGGGACTTGATCTGTCAGCCTGGGGTCAACAAGCTCTAGTTATCGCCTTTCCAAGTGCATTTCTTTTCCGTATGAAGGGAAGCTAAACTGCTGGCGCTCATACTCTGGTGAAGCTGGAGAGTTTCCTGAGCAATTAATATCGGATTGGAGAGAGAAATTTCGCTTGCCACTTGTTATTTCTAGTAGCAGCATTCCAAAACTGTACACATCTGATTTCTCTGAAATCGCAGTGTTCATCAGCCACTCTGGTGCTATGTACCCCCTGGTTCCTGTTATAAGGCTGAAAATGCCTGATTGCTCCGGGTAAGCATCTGTGAGAGACCGAACTCAAGAGATTTTTGCCTACAAGATGTTCGTTGAGGAGGATGTTCTCTGGCTTCACATCACAATGTATGGTTTTGTGTTCAAAGAATGTATGCAGGTACTCCAACCCTCTTGCTGTTCCTAGTCCAATTGTATACCTATCCTTCCATTCCAGTGCAGGTTTCTGTCCAACAATCCTTGATTCGATACTCGTTGAGTAAAAACCTCTGCCCCTTGTGTGTGCAAAAGCCCTTTTAGATGAACCAAATTCACATGGTGAAGTTTTCCCATTACAACAACGCATTGCAGAAACCAAAGGAAACGTTCAAAGTTTGAGTTCCATTCCATTTTTAGTGAAGAATCCAATCAATTATGGTTCAATGACCAACTAAATGTAATAAAGTATGGTAATCGCCTTATTTCACTTCTAAATTCAATAAAGAAATATTTTATACTTAATTAGCAAGAAGCAACCATTATACTGTATTTGGAAATCTGTCCCAATTCATTAGGTTATCTTTCTGAATTCTGATTGTTTGAAGTTATCCTACATAGGTAATTAGGTCTCTTTGAACTTCCTATTCCCACCTTAGTTTATACCTTTAACATAGCACTATCAGTAATAATGAGTAGACACACATTCATTCCCACATTTTAGGGAAACCTGTCCACTGTTATGTTGAACAAAATTAACATAAACAAGCAATTGCTTCCTTGATTCTGAATTTTCTAGTAACTTGATGCAATGAAGACTATCTTGGACCTGAAACTTGCTGTGATGATATGTAGGATAAAGACTTGTCTGGAATGCTCACAGTAGTAGTCTCATCCCTCTGCAAACCATTCTCATGCCTCTCTGCCATTGCTGCAGGGTTGTAGAACCTCAAAAAGTTCAATGACTCTATTATTGGCTCACCCAAAGCCTGCCCACCCTCCAGCATCCTAACCACATCCGACATTGTAGGCCTCAAGGTTGCCTCCCGGTGCACACAGCATAGCGCCATTCGGACAAGTTTCTCCACCTCCTCGATAGGCACTTGACCGTTCAGCCTGGGATCGACAAGCTCTTGGTACCGCCTTTCCAAGTGCATTTCTAAAGCACGCAAGGGGAAATTAATCTGTTGATGAGGCTTAGCATCTTCCCGCGAACAATGAGTGATCGTGGAGTTATTGTGAAAGAAATTCTTCTTGCCACTTATGATTTCTAGTAGCAGCATTCCGTAACTGTACACATCCGTCTTTTCTGAGATGGCAGTGTTCATCAGCCACTCCGGTGCTATGTAACCCCTGGTTCCCCTTACTACTGTGAAGAAGCCTGATTGCTCACGGGTAAGCAGCTTCGAGAGGCCAAAGTCCGAGATCTTTACGTGCAAGCTGTCGTGGAGGAGGATGTTCTCCGGTTTGATGTCACAGTGTATGATCTTGTGGTCGCAGTACCTGTGCAGGTACTCCAACCCCTTTGCTGTTCCTAGGGCAATTTTATATCTCTCTGACCATTCCAGGACAGGGTTGCCTCGGAAGAGCTTCCGGTCTAATGACCCCTGATTCATATACTCGTACACTAAAAGCCTTTGCCCATGGTGTGTGCAAAAGCCCTTTAATTGAACCAGATTGACATGGTGAATTTTTCCAATTGCAGCCATCTCTGTTAGGAATTCCCTCTCTGCTTCGATTCCCAAGCCATCGATCTTCTTCACTGCTACAGCAGTTCCATCCTTTAGGGTGCCTTTGTATACTGTTCCAAATCCACCCGACCCTATTTCTGTCCTGAAATCTTGGGTGGCAGCTGCAAGTTCCTTGTAACGAAACCTGGCTGGCAAACCAGGAAATTGACCAAGAGTTAAATCGAAGTCCATTTGATCTTCTGCAGATGAAAAGTGTTTGCCATTGCTCGATTTTTTGTGCTTTTTGAACCACGTTTTCCACTTCAACCAAGCCAAAGCCACAACCAGAGCAATTGTTATTGCCCCTAAGGATGACACTGATAAAGAAAACATGTTAGAATTAGGAATTGGATTTCCTACTGCAACCATTTTGACATATCCCACCAGATTTTTTGTGGCCAACTGCGAGAAGGAGCCTAAATAGTTCCTTACCATGTAACAAAGGCCAGAGCTTTGACTGTAGAAAACACCAAGACAAGAACAATTTGCAGAGCACAAGCTCTGACAGGCAGATAAATTAACATCATGTGCAATAGGACCGGTGAAACTATTGGAGAAATAGGTCAAGTCATCCCTCAATTTGAAGTACTTGATATCACCCCCTCCTGACGATGACCCATTACAGGGACCTGGCAGATCCAAAGAAGTATCTTTCGATATGCAGCTTCCTTTGATATCATTGCGAAACCCCGGCAAACACTGCTGACAAGAACCACCACTGGTACAAAGGCCAAGCTTGCCGCATTTGAAGGGAATTTTGCAGCTATCATCCGGCCCTGTGAACTCTGTGGTTCGTGATAGATCTTTTAGATTTACCTTTATAACATTGAAGGCCCCGCCGCTATCCAATTTTGCCATACGGAAGATAGAAGAGTCTTCAGAGACGCCATTGGAATTGTTTAAGGGAGCTCTGACCAAAATCAGATTATTATCCGCCAGCAAATTAATCCCTGAAACATTGATCATCAGATGCTCAACGGGGAGTAACCAATACCTGTAAGCCGGTCCATACATGGATAACTGCCAGTAATCCATCCCATTCCATTGTAGCCACGCGTCGGTATCCCTAACCAAAAATTCGTAGCTGCCTTGGGCAGGGTTGTTATCATTTAAAGAAGACACCAGGGATTGTCCACGGCGCAATTTCTGGCCCTCCAGAAGAACATCAGTGGGAGAATCGAAGCTTTCCCACAAGGTATTGTTGTTGGCATCCAGCAAGATAAGGTTTCCGGACTCCAGGAGCTTCAAATAAGAAGAGGATGCGTTTAGGGGCGTTGACCAAATGGAATCGCCTGATTCATTGTAAAGTGCAAGCCCCTCCTCGGTAAATCGGAGCTCAGAGGATCGTGAAACGGCTTGATTCCGATTGGCTGACCAGACAATTTCGTTGGACACGGAAAGGACCACGACAAAGTAAACGGCTTCGGATTCCTCATCCAAATTCGCGATCCGGGCCTGGAAAGTATGGTTCTGCGAAGCCAAAAATGCGCCGGAATTGTCTATGAATTGCAGGTAATTAGCTGTGAAAGGTTGCGGAATGGAATCTCTGTAAACCAGACTAGAAAAAACCGGAGAGGGGAAGAGAAGACTGAACAAGAGACACACGGCGGAAAACAACGGAGTGAATAAGGAGAGCTCGTCGAAACCCATGCAGGCACGGCTGTGGCGGTGGGATTCAGGAGGTTTTTCTTTTTTTTTTTTTTTTTTTTTTTCTGTTATATTGGGATGTACTGTACTAATAAAGAAAAAGAAAATATGCCGTGTAAAAGAATACAGGACGGTTTGAGCGGGCACTGTTCATCCCACTATTGTTTTTTTTTTCCTCTTTCTTTTTATGTTTTATTTACTTTATTATTTGATTTTGTTTTTATTTTGGTTTTATTTTTTTTAAAAAATATTATTTGAATAGAAAAGGGAATCAAAATGGAATATTTTATCGTAGAGGGAAATTTAGAGTTGTGGGTTAGAGAGGGATAGTGGAAAACTGTAAATCTAACTGTAATAGAGATAGTGTAACTGTAAAATAGAGGTGTCGGTTGGAGAGGCCTCACAATGTCGGATGGTATTGTTTTAAATATCCACCGATTTCAATTCATAAACTAATATAGCAATAATAGCATGTCCTTTGAAAGAAGTAAAGTGCCATATATGATACTAGTATGTAATACATGCTTGTCTTGGGACCCTTTACATGTGCTAACCATTCAAGTATGTGTTTTTTTAAAAAAAAAACTAGGTCAGCATTGACGCCCAAGTCTTTTGGATATTTGTCAACAGAGTCTTAATCGAATGACCCAATTTTTTCCACTTTGATTATTTGATGCTAGAGCTGTAAACGAGCCGAACCGAACCGAACTTCAAGTGTTTGAGCTATGTTCGTTAAGTTTAACGAACGAACACGAACCGAGCCAAAAATCTTAACGAGCCAATTTTCATATTTGAGCTCTATTTGTTTAACCTTACGAACGGGCTAATAACGAACGAATACGAGCCTAGTCGAGCTCAGTTAACGAACCATTTATTTTGTTAATAAATTTATTTGTTTTAGAATTAAATTAGGTGTGAAAATGTAATGTATATTATAATACTCCCTCCGTCCCATTCCAAATGTCCTACTTACTATTTTTGGATGTCCCATTACAAATGTCTTCTTTCTATAAATAGAAATAATTTTTCCCTCCAACAACTATATGGACCCCACCATATACTCACAAACCAACTCTACCTTAATTCCCGTGCCCAACAGTAACAAGACACTTGGAGTGGGACGGAGGGAGTATAATTTATGAGAGAAATGTGAAATTAATAAAAATGAAAAATAAAAAGAACAACTAGCTAAAATATTTATTTTTTATAATATATATTCCATTAAAAAAGAATTCCGAACTGTTCGTGAACTTAACGAACGAACACACAAACCAAATTACGTGTTTGAGCTCGGTTCGTTTAACTTACCGAACGAGCTGTTAACGAACGAACACGTGTCGAACCGAGCTCAACTCACGAACTGTTTGTTCTATTTACAGCTCTATTTGATGCTATTTCAATGGGTGGTAGGTAATTAGGTACTATCAAAGAATGCATGGTCTTTGAAAACATAAATGCGGCAATCATAATTCAGAAAAAACAGCGAGCTCAGGAAGCAAAGGAGTTGTTGGCCTCTGTGGAAGCATTAATTACTGTTTACCAGGTTTATATGGATATATAGACTACCTCGTCATTTGTGAAATGATTTTGGATTGAGATTTCTTGGAGGAGGTGGAAAGGGAAGGTAAGGTTGGGCTTGGTTAAAATATACAGATTGGGGAGGGTTCCAATAAAATTTATTAGTCTCTTATTAATACTACAATTTCACACTGATAAGATATGCTAATAAGACCTTTAGACCAGAAGTTAAAAAGAACCTTCATGAGACTCGATCAAACATGGCGTTGTACTTTGTACCTTTTGAAATTTGAATAGCAGTCAAGATCTTAGATGAAATTGAACATGGCCTTAGTGTAGATTGGGCTCAACTAAATTGGGTTGTGTGAATACATTTATATGGGCTGGGTGTGGATTGAGTTGTTTCGACTTAATGGACATAAACCTCATTTGATTGTGCTAAAAAGGCTGGTTTGAACTCAGTTGGGCTAGCCGTTGGTTGTTCTGGGCTTTATCCCATTTTAAAGAGTAGTGGAATGGCCCAATAGGTTGCTGCTTTCTTGGGCTGGACTTGATTTGGGCTATATATGTCTTATCCATGATTGACTTAGGCCTAGGCCTTAATTTTTCTGGTCTGATATGAATTTATAAGATATGGTCTGGTCTGATATGAATTTATCTGATTTGGTATGAATGTTTCTGATCTGGTCTAGTCTGATTTGATTTTTTATAAAAAATAATTAATAAGGCCTGAAAATAAATTAGAGAGAACGGGGCCTTAATTGAAGCAGCAGCACTCATAGTAAAACCTTGTGATTTAGATTTCTATCGATGATATAGTATTTGTGCAGTGCAGGTCAATAAGCTTGGCATACAGTGTGTGGTCATACCATCTCACAGTCACAGGGACGTTCGACAGAGAATACGCACCTTCAAATGAGTTTGCACATCCATCAGGAATCATTCAATAGACAGACTGGTTTGGTAATTTTATCCACAATTTAAAAAAAAAAAAAAAAAAAAAAAAAAAAAAAAAAAAAAAAAAAAAAACAGAGAGAGAAGCAATAGACCTCCCAATTATTCCCTCATTATCATTAGTTACATACACAATTGCACTATTAATCTCCTGCACCACTTCACTTGTGTAAAAGAATTACAGGCATTTTTACTCACAAGCCTCCAATGTTCAAATCAAAGACAACAAATATCAAAAAAGAGTATATATGATTCATATTATCCACAAAGAAATGCTCTCTTCCTATCTAGGACCCGACACTTGCTGCGATGATATGTACGACAGGGAATTGTTCGAGCTCGACGTATTCGTAGCCGCCGCCGCCGCCTCCCGGTACGCCATCATCACCTCATTCTGCTCGTCGCTATTCTCCGCCAGCGTCGACGCTTCCGTGAACCTCCTCCCGTAGAATCTCAAAAAATTCAACGACCGCATCCTCGGCTCCCCTATCGGCACCCCGCCTTCCAACATCCCGACCACGTTCGACATCGATGGCCTCAGGCTCGTCTCTTCGTGCAGACAGCACAGAGCCACCCGTACGAGCTTCTCCACCTCCTCGCTCGTCACTCTCCCGGCCAGCCTCGGATCGACCACCTCCAGGTACCGCCTCTCCTGGTGCATTTCCAGTGCGAATAACGGGAAGTATATAATTGGCCGGCTTCCTGATTCCCGGGATGAAGGGGAAGATGACACGTGGCCGCCGCGGCGGTGGTGGTGGTTATTATCCGATCCGGAACTGATGTTGCTCTGTGTTTGAGGGGATGAGTTTTTCTTCCCCCTTATGATCTCCAGCAGCACCATTCCGTAGCTGTACACGTCGGTCTTATCCGAAATGGCGGAGCTCGTTAGCCACTCGGGCGCCAGGTAACCCCTGGTGCCCCTCAGCGTCGTGAATAGGCCCGATTCCTCCGTGTTGAGGAGCTTCGACAGCCCGAAATCGGAGATTTTGACGGAGGACTTGTCGTGGAGGAGGATGTTCTCCGGCTTCACGTCGCAGTGGATGATCGTGTTGTCGCAACCTGAGTGCAGGTACGCCAGCCCTCGAGCTGTCCCCAGCGCGATCTCGTACCTCTCCCTCCACGACAGGACAGCTGGATCGCCGTGGAAAAGTGTCCGGTCCAATGATCCTCGATTCATGTACTCGTAGACGAGGAACCGCTGGCCGGAGTGCGCGCAGAAGCCTTTCAGTCTCACCAAATTGATGTGGTGAATCTTCCCAATGACGGCGATCTCTGTGAGGAATTCCCGTTTCCCTCTGGCGCCCAAACAGGTGATCTTCTTTACGGCCACTTCCGTTCCGTCGACGAGAGTCCCTTTGTATACTGTCCCGAAACCGCCGGACCCGATTTGAGTCGCGAAATCTGCCGTCGCGTGTGCGACTTCTTCATATGTGAACCTTACAGGCAGACCGGGAATTGAGACGATTTCTATGTCGTCTTCTGCCGACGCCAAGTATTTACCGATGCCCGACTTCGTGCTGTCCCGTTTTCTCGATCTTCTTGTCCATTTCAGCCAAACCAGAATCGCTACCACTGCTATTGCTATTGCCCCTGACGATGGTATCAAAATAGCTGGTAGCACCGAAAGATTGGACCTTTTGCCCGCCGTGTTGGGATTAGGGATTGGATTTACCGCTGCAACCATTTTGACATATCCCACCCGATTTTCTGTGTCCAACTGCGAGAAGGAGCCTAAATAGTTCCATACCATGTAACAAAAGCCAGAGCTTTGGCTGTGGAAAACGCCGAGGCAAGAACAATTTGCAGAGCACAAGCTCTGGCAGGCAGATAAATTAACATCGTGTGCAATAGGATCGGTGAAACTATTGGAGAAATAGGTCAAGTCATCTCTCAATTTGAGGTATTTGATATCACCCCCACTTGATGATGATGATCCATTGCAGGGACCTGGTAGGGCCATAGAAGTATCCGCCGGCTCACAGCCACCGTTATTCACCTGGCGAAATCCCGGCGCACACTGCTGACAATTACCTCCCTTGGTACAAAGGCCAAGCTTGCCGCATTTGAAGGGAATTTTGCAGCTATCATCCGGCCCTGTGAACTCTGTAGTTCGTGAACGATCTATTAGATTTACCCTTATAACGTTGAAGGCCCCACCGCTATCCAATTTTGCCATACGGAAGATTGAAGAGTCGCCTGAGACGCCATTGGAATTGCTTAAGGGAGCTCTGACCACAATCCGATGGCCATTATTCGCCAGCAAATTAATCCCTGAGATATTGATCATCAGATACTCGACGGGGAGGGTCGAATCCCGGTAAGCCGGTCCGTACATGGATAACTGCCAGTAATCCATCCCATTCCATTGTAGCCTCGCGTCCTTATCCCCAACCACAAATTTGTAGCTGCCTTGGGCAGGGCTGTTATCGTTTAAAGAAGACACCAGGGATTGACCTAGGCGCAATTTCTGGCCCTCCAGAAGAACATCGGTGGGAGAATCGAAGCTTTCCCACAAGGTATTGTTGTTGGCATCCAGCAGGATAAGGTTTCCGGACTCCAGGAGCTTCAGATAAGAAGAGGATGCGTTTAGGGGAGTTGACCAAATGGAATCGCCTCCTGATTCACTGTAAAGCGCAAGCCCTTCCTCGGTAAATCGGAGCTGAGAGGATCGTGAAACGGCTTGATTCCGATTGGCCGACCAGACGATTTCGTTGGACACGGAATGGACCACGACAAAGTAAAAGGCTTCCGATCCCTTATCGAAATTCGCGATCCGGGCCTGGAAAGTACCGTTCTGGGAAGCCAAAAATGCGCCGGAATTGTCTATGAATTGCTGGTAAGTAGCTGTGAAATTGATCTGAATGGAATCGCTGTAAACCGGACCGGAAAGAACCGGAGAGGGGACGAGAAGGCAGAACACGAAACACACGACGGAAAACAACGGAGTGGATAAGGAGACTGCAGCGGAGCCCATGCGGGCACGGCGGTATCGGTGGCGGTGTGACTCTGGGAGTTTTTGAAAGAATTGATTTTTGTAGTAGAAATTTGGATGTGGGATTTGATGGTAAGTTTGGGAATCATAATTGAGTTTTGGTTGTTGGTAGTCTGAAAAAGGTTTGCATTTAACTTTTCCTCAGCCGTTAAAAGGGAAGAAAAGATGGGGTGTGGGGACTGGTTTACTTTTTCCCTGTGTTGACCAATTGCACCGTGTCTTACTGTCTTTGCATAATACTAGTAATCCTCTTCTATTACACACGCAAGGTTTCGACTTTCGAGTGCCAGAGGGCGAGCTTCGAATTCCGCGGCGAGGCGTGGTATTACTCGTCATATATAGAAGTATTTGCCTGCCCTACCAGATAGGGACATGGTTTTGTTTTGTCTGGATTCTCCTAATCTCCTTATTCAGACAGACCACATCACACATTTGTTTCTTTTTGGGTCTTGATAGGCAGATATGCTTAAATTACTGTAGTATTGAAATTAGTGAATATTGCAGTGCATCTATCCGTGCAGAATTATGAAATTTGTGTGTATTTTAGCTTCAATTGATTACAACAATACTGTACTAAAATTTACCACCATTTTATGTTTGGGGATGTTTGGGAGGGAACTGATCCGCGCAGATTGGAAGAACAGATTATCTCCCAATTCTCTCTCCGAACAGCTAACTCCGAAACATCCAAAAAGAATTACACTCCCTCGAAAGTATTTGATCTTTGGGGATGCATATGTAACATCATTTCCTTTCAAAGGCTGAAATATGGGTTATCAGCCCCGCAGCCCACCGGCATACATGGCTTAACTACATAGTGATCGCTAGGGGTGTAAATGAGACTGATAGGCTCGTAAAATATTCGGGCTCGACTCGATCAAAGCTCGACCAAAGCTCGACTCGAAAAGACTCGGCTCGAATTCGAGATCGGCTCGAATATTAAAGAGCTCAAGCCGAGCTAACTAATACTCGGCTCGAAAGTTCGATAATAGGCTCGAATATATTATATATATTATTTCTTTCTTAAAAATATAGTATATTTTATTTCTTATCAAATGTGAGGAAGAGGAAGTCCAACAGTAAATTCACTCCTCCTTTTATATTATAATATAGTATATTATATTTTTATTATGGTTAACACTAAATAAAAAAACTTAATCCCAATCTCCTTCCAAATTGGGACTATTATAAGGAATTATGAATAGTTTAATATATTTCTACAGAACTTCATCTTTCAAGTTTTTAACCTCATTATTGAATAATTTAAAATTGTATAGTCTTGAGTCCAATGTGGTCTAGGGATACCCGATTTAAAAAAAAAAAAAAAAAACAAAAAAAAAACTAAAATTTATGTCGAGCTTTTTTGGCCCTTCGAGCCGAGCTCGAGCTTCAATAAATTGTGTCGAGCTCGAGCCGAGCTCAATTTTTTAAGCTCGTCGAGCTTCGAGCTCGGCTCGACTCGTTTACACTCCTAGTGATCGCTATTGTCCAAAAATTACAATATATAGTACTAAAACCAAGGAGGTAATAAATAAAATACTTTAATCAAATTAACCCCAAGAAAAAGAAAAGGAAGTTGCTGAGATTAATTGCCGTGTAATTTGACTAAAAACTGGAGTATGTAATACACAAATCTCATTTTCTCATGCAAGTAAATCCAAACAATTGACAATTGAATCACATACAGGAATCTATTAACATTATAAAAATGATAAAAACATATAAAAAGAAAAAATTAAAATATTTTGGGGGGTATGAATGTGAATGAATTAGCTGGTGGGAGTTGTCACTTTGAATAAAGTAAAGGCATAATTAATTTTTAGTATGGGATAGTCAATGGAGAGATAAAATAAATGGATAATTTATTCAAGGATGATGAAGATGGGGACCAAATATTAGGTCAACTGGGTAGGGGCAGCATTTGAATCAAAAACTTTCATGTTGTGGCTCCTAATGTATCGTTACAAACTTTTTTGTGTCACCATCTTTGACTCATTCTTTGGTTATAGCCCATAATTGGCAACTTGAGGAATGGATGAATATTAGTATATTATTTTGCCTCAATTTGGTTGGGTTTAATATTGTTAAAGGGTTCACTCTTATAGTCTTATTTTAATCTAATTATAATAAATTTGTTATAAAATTGTACAATTATGCAAGAAGGGTAGCTTGAATAATAGTATTATTTTTAAGTATGATGCTTCATTCAAGTTTATGGTAATATAGTCATTACAATAATTTTAAAAGAATGGAAATTTTTATTTTTAAATACAAAATGCAGTCACTAATAATGTTAGAAATCAAAATTCGATAGCAAAATAGGGAAGTTTCTTATGTATGGTGTACTCCATAACAAAAACTAGTACAGTAACTGAAATTGATTTGTAGTACTTTTTTAATAGATCAGCAAATTCTTACAACTTGGCAGTTACTGTTTTTCTAATGTGGATGGTGATCAAAATTAGTAAAAATTGCTGAACAACGAAGCTCAACTTGATGATTTTATAACACATTAGTAGATAGTTGAGTTGATTATGCTAAAAAAATCTGCTATACAAATTTGGTCCACAATAATTTAACCTGCGGCCAAATACAGTTCACCAATAATACTTATTATATTAACCTTTGTTAACTTTCATTCTCATCATTAATGATTTATTTCAATCATCAAACCCTCTCTGCCTGGCCTAGGCCACCGAAAGTGGGTGTTAAAAAATATTACTACTATATTGCAGGTGAAGATTATTGATGAACATGGATCTGACTATTGATTTAAGAGAAGAATTGGGATTCTTTTTGTCACCATGGATCTTGGCCATCAGATGGTGGGGCCCACCTCGTAGATCCCTATATCTATAGGAAATGGACTGTGGATCAAATCCATCATCTACTAAGGCAGCTTCCACATATCGTTCAACTATGACTTGAGCGTCGATAATTTCTACCATATGCAGAGGTTGGGGCAATTCCGGTATAACGGGTTGAGGCACCAATTAAAATACTCATACGCCGATCTCAACACAGGAATGGCATTCGATTCTGGGGTAGCTCACTCTTTAGAAAGCATGCAGTTTTCCTTTCCTCGAGTAAACTCCGGCCAACAACAAGAACAAGAAGGAGCAATCCAAGGGAAAGAAGAAAGCTTGAAATGGAAGTTTGTTGGGTCTCCTTGAATAGGAGTCTTTTTTGTCCCACGTGGCAATAAAAGCTCAATCGATTGATTGCTCCCACAAAAACCAGAACAAAAACACACTTATAACTTATAGCCAGTTCAGTCAAGAAGTTGGAAGAACATAGGTAAATTCTGATTCCTCTAGGTAAGGAAAATTTCTTCACTTGCTCAAAGGCCCAAATGAGGAATGCCAACAAATCAGGAGAAACTTATAGAATGCTCTACTTTTTCCATAATTCATTATCAAATACTTTTGTCATTGTGTATAACTGTATATAGTGATGTGATCAGATGATGTAAGACGAGCAAATCGACAGCTGAATGTCATGACTATGAAACATTGTAGTCTAATTTTAATCAGTTTACCTCATGTCAAAATCTTAGGCATATGCCATACTACATATTTTATCACTTTTTATCACTGTTTAGCATTTCATATATGCGAATGTTAGCTAACCTTTACCATCATAATCTGATCCTATCTGTTGGATACACCCCTTTTCCTGTGCCTCCTATCTGTGGCTTCGTGGCTAGGAACTTTTTGTTTTTCTTAGAAGCTTGGGCTTGCGGTTTAGTGTCTTGTCCGTTGTTCTTAGAGACTTGAGCCCGCGGCTTGCCATCTTGTCCGTTGTTCCCTATGCTTTTTCTGTTTTCATGTCAAGGTGTGCAGAAACAACGCTGAATTAATATATCATCAAAGAAAAAAGGAATCCAGAGTAAGCATGCGAGTGTACGACACTACAAACAGGAAAGATGATTGGGACCTGATTTGGATAAGGAGAAACAAGACACCAGCAATGGCTGTGCCTTTGGCAACCGTTCCCAGTACTCGCTGCCTCCGACTACCCTTCCCAAGAGGCATTGGGGTACTCGTATCCTTTTTTCCTTCTGAAGTAGTATTCACTTCTTGAATATGCCGGTGTTCACTGTTATCCTGAATACGACGGTAAGATAATGGTCAATGGTGTAAAGAAGATATCATTTGACAGAGCAGATAAATTTGAATCTTTGATACTCAGAGCGCATGGAAAATTTAGTGGATAATTACCAGACTACCATTTTCAGCATTGGTATTACTGCTATAGGACACCGGAAGTGTTCCTTGGTTATCACTATTTCCTTCATTCTTTACACTCTGAAGTTGTTTGCTCTCATCAGATTTTTCGTTGCAGGAAGATGTTGAATCATTTGAGCTTACATCTGAAACATAAATTCCAATGTCCGAAATTTGATTTTCCTGATGTACAATATATGAGTCTGAACCAAGACGAATCTCCTGATTATCATGAGGAATTGGATTCCTGTTTTCCAGACAAATGCCCTCTACAGGATTATTGGGTTGAGGTGGCAGAAAATGCTCGGTAGAATCAAGCAATACTCCAGGTGATAACTTAGATAGGGCTTCTTGAGAATCGAGTAGAGTGGCTGGTTGAGTTTCAAATGCGTCAATCTTTGGCTGTACAGATGATACAAATGAATCTCCATTGTGTGTTTCAGCCTCGTTTTCCTTTGACTCAATAGAGTTATTTGGACTCAATGACTCATCCTCATCAAACTGATCATCAAACAACTCCAGGTTAAGCAACCGCCCTAATACGGAGGTCATACTAGTGGTGGACGACACCTCAATATCATCATCATCGTCATAGAACTTCCTTTGCGGACCATTCTGGAAACTCCTTCTACCCGATTCTTGAGAATCAATATTCAAAAAGAAATCAAACATATTCTTTTCGCCATCAGAAATAATAGTTCCATCGCCATTATTCGCATGGACCATTAGATCAGAAAATGCCAAATACTCCGAAATATAATTACTTTCTCCTACACTGGCGCACGAAGAGTCTCCAAAAACAGAATTATCTTTCTCAAGTGCATAACTGCAGTTGCCGGTACTATTTCTGTGAGAATTCGCTTCAGGAAAATTTTGTTGGTCAGAGTTAACTTGATAACCATAATCCAACTTGCCAACAGGGGAAAGGGAGTTTTCACCCATGTATCTGCTTTCTGCTTCATCTGACTCATCTGAGCTAGAATCATCATCTACATGAGTTTGGCCGCTGTAAATTTTTTTCTATATTGGAAGAGATCCAAAAAAAAAACCCAATCAATCAACAACTTAACATTGTTGTCCAATTGGTGGAAATCAAAAATTACTCACAGCAAGAACTTTTCAGTTACTGTGTACATCAAGCATACCTTTTTTGACTTTAGAGAACCTTTCTGAAGATTGGAACCAGATGAACTTGAAACAGTGCATTGAGGTGATTCCAAGCTTCTTCGAAGCACTCCAACCATATCTGTTGACATGGATATCGAATTTCTAACCACATTGAAATTCGGGACCTGATATAAAGTAATAAAAAGTAGGTGTCAATCAGAAACAATTGGAGCACATTGAAATGCAATGAGGATAAACACTGAACACGATGCATCTGATTAAGAAAGATATCTTACAACAAGCATCTTAGACCTGGCTTTCTTCGAGAGAGCTCTTATGCAAATGCAAACCTTTCTAATATTTTTCTTCTCAACAACATCTGATGGTGAGAAGAGGTCTATGCCACTCAATCCCAGGATTTTGCATACCTATTGGAACAGAACATTTTAGATTCCACTCTAAAAATGCAATATTATGTCTGCTGCTCAATGAGAATTGATGAAGGACAATGATTGGCTCAAACATCGAAACGGATACCCAATAAAACACGAAAGAGAGGGATGAAATGAGGTGTTACCTTAAAAAAAGAATCAATATTTGAGTATGGTCGGTACCTTCCACCAATCTTCTTAGAACCAAACGGCCTGATTTTTTGTTTCAAATGTCTAAGCTCCTTCTTTGTCAGCAACAAATTCCATAATACTTCAGCAACTTCAAACCTAAATGACCAGACATGTTCAGTCAAAAGAATGACCATATTTCCTTTTCTTTTGGTTGTTTTAAAATAAGTGACTTATTTTCATATTTGGTTAAATAAAGTGGTTGGAGAAGTAGGAGAGGACGAGATGTGAGGGTAAATGAGATGAAAGCGAAGATTTATTAAAAAGCGTGACAAATGAAAGTATTGTCACTTATTAAAGGCGTGAGGGAGTAACATAGTAAAGTGCACAAATTCGGGAAGATTTTGTCCCTTCCATCAGATTGTGTTATTTAATTGTGGGAAACACGGAATGCAACCATCATATCAGCTGCATGAGTAACAACATTAGGCAAATGGTATTTGATTCAATATACATACTGATATACGTCTAAGTAGAGCCTTAAATGCACTCATACATTCGGTGTGACGGATATAATCTTTCCTTAACAAGTTTGCCAAGACAGTCCATAACAGCCCAATGTAGAAACATGTACATAATTACAAACTAGATGAAGTAAGTCCTAGCTTAGTACAGGATACATCATTATTTTTATACTTCCAACATTGAGTTCTGATTTGAAATTACACATTTAACATACATCATGTTTCTTTGCTTCCTCAACAAAATCAGCCTCACATAGTATATCCTCATAAGTAAATGAAAATTGCAATCAAAGGGGATACTAAAAAGGGAAAAAAACATAAGGGCCCAACTTATTGAACCCCATAAATTCTAGATGAACAATGGGAGACACAGCCAACTGTGTCAAGCCAGGCACAGATTCAATTTTTGAAGAGAAATAGAATGATCTCTGTATTGAAGCAACAAAATCAAATTTTTATTTGCCTTTTAAAATTGATGCAAGGAGATACTCAAACCACAGGAAAATGCAACGAAGGCTAAAATCGAGTACTCACAGTATCTCCCCATCCTGAAGCAAATCAGAAATAGGCAAATCTTCATCCAATCTCGAGCCGAGAACTTCTCCCAGCCAAATTCTAGTTTGAGTCTGAACCCACAAATAAATAGATAAATAAACAAACCCACATCCAATTCAAACACAATCCAACAGCGGATACGCACACTCTACGTACATAAATAAACACATTAACTAGAGTGTGCGGTAAATAGACGCCCACCTGCAAGAAAACATCATCGAGTTCCCGGAAGCTGGACCCTGTCGATGAAGAACACGAATCGACCATCCTCCCGCCCAAAACCCAATAACAAAATCGGCAGGTGGGGCGTGTGGCAGGAGGATATGCTATTTGAGGAGGGCAAAAATGACGAGTCTTGAAGTTGTTCTGGGCACAATTTTAGAGGTAAGAGCTGAGGCCGCGTGGGTAGTTAAATTTATTGTGCACGGGAAAATTGGTGAGGGATTCAGGCGGTAATTGATAAAATTGAAAATGGTTGTGTGGACTGTGTTTCGTCCATGGAAAATCTACTGCTTTGTTGGGTTTGGGGGGAGGTTTAAGGAATACGGCAGAGGCAGTGAGGCGTAGGCGGGGCGGATGGGCGCTTTAGAAAAGGACAAGCTGCGGATATATGGGGCAATCGCTTTTTGTATTTTCTCGCTTTCTTTTCGTGGCTGTTGACTGCACTCTACACCCAAACACTCTTATTTTATTAAAAAGTTATTTTCCCTTTTGTAATATCGCTTTACTACAAAGTTTTTTTTTTTTTTTTTTTTCGGTAAGTACAAAGTTTAAATTTTAATAGCCCAGAATACACTCTCTTGAATATTTTTTCCCCCAATAAATTTCACTAATCTAAATCTAAAGGTTTTTGTATTTTTAAATTTGAATAGGTCAAGTATACTTTTATTTAATCAACATCAGTTGGCTTGAGTAGATTGGGGCTCTAGTCGCTTAAGCAAGGTTTGTGTATATAAAAAACTATTTTGGAAGAGGCGCTCTTAATTGCCCATACAAGATATTAGTCTTGGGTCCAATGTACCTTGGGGATACTCGGTAATTCACCCAAAAAAAGTATATAATTTTATTGGAAAAATGGACAAATAGGTCCATTTTCTTTTTCAAAAATCAAAATCAGTCTTTTTTCTATTTTATTACCAAAACAGTCCTCTACAAATGCTAATTATGTCCAAATCAGTCCCTTGTTCACTAATTATACTCTAATTGCTGACGTGGCAAGAGTTTTAATTTAAACCTGACACGTGTGCATAATATTAGTTTTTTTTCTTTTATCTTTTGCCAATTCAGTTCTAAACTTTTGTTTTGTTCTATTTAGTCTTCTACCCCAATCATTCATTTTTATATTAATTGGCCTCCAACTTTTCAAATTATTTAATTTTAGGCTCAAAACCTTAAAATTTTTTTATTATTACTAATCCATTTATCAAATAAATGTCCAACATACTTCCGCAAATAAAATTAAATACCAAACCTCATACATTGGGTTTGACCGCCTTGTTACCGGGTCTTCGAAGTTCCGGATTTTACGGACTCTCTCTAACACCCGACCGTAACCGACGGTTCATTGGTTCTGGTTTCCTTCAGTAACAATCAGCACAATCATACTTTGTGGACAATAAAATTCAGACTATTTTTTTATATTTTTAATAATATTTTTTAATAATTTTTTCAATAAAACCAAGGCTTCCTGTATTCATAACCTTCTAAAAATTCAAGTTAAATCATTTACTCAAACATTGCTACATCCTAAGGTAGGACGTAAGTAAGATTGTGTTGATTGTTGCTGAAGGAAACCAAAACCAATGAACCATCGGTTGCGGTCGGGTGGTTAGAGAGAGTCCGTAAAATTCCGGTACTTGGAAGACCCGATAACAAAGCAGTCAAACCCAATGTATGTGGTTTGGTGTTCAATTTTATTTATGGAAGTATGTTGGGCATTTATTTGATAAATGAATTAGTAATAATAAAAAAAATTAAGGTTCTTGGCCTAAAATAAAATAATTTGAAAGGTTTGAGGCCAATTAATATAAAAATGACCGATTTGGGTAGAGGACTAAATAGAACAAAACAAAAGTTTATGACTGAATTGGCAAAAGATAAAAGAAAAAGAACTAATATTATGCTCACGTGTCAAGTTTAAATTAAAACTATTGCCACATCAGCAATTAGAGTATAATTAGTGAATAAGGGACTGATTTGGACATAATTAGCATTTGTAGAGGACTGTTTTGGTAATAAAATAGAAAAAGGACTGATTTGGATTTTTGGAAAAGAAAAGGGACCTATTTGGTATTTTTTCCTAATTTTATTTAAGCATTCGAAGTGGTGGCAAATATAACATTTTAATTAAAATTAGAACAATTTTAGATTCATGGGGGCTATATTTTGTAATATATATTTTTTTATTTTAAGCTCTACATATAATTTGAATATATAAATAAAAATGTAATATTTTCATCAATTTATTATATTAATTTTAAAAAAATAAATTAAATTAATTTTATAGTATACTTCTATTTGATAAATTTTGAAACTTTAATGATTTTTGTTGTGCGGTGTAAAAACATATAGGCCCTGTTTGGCAAAACAGCTTAATCCAATCAGCTAATTTGTCTCACAATATGAGATAAAATAGCTTATTTAAAAAGACAAAATAACTTAAAACAGTGTTCAATCAGCTCTTTTTGAAACCGCTGTAAGTAGCAGTATTTTTCATTTTAGCTTACTCTAAGCAAAAAGTTAGTCTCGAAACAACTAATTTTAACTAATTATTACTCACAGTTAACAGCTAACGGCTAATTCCCAAATAGGGCCATAGTTCTCGTTGAGTTTGTGTTGAAGAGTTGCTGTGATAAATGCTGTTAGAACAATGATGGGTCGGATCCCTTGCAATGGAAGACTTTATGAGGGTTGATGAACCTATGCTTGTGTGGATATATGAAGCTAATCCTAACCTCACTAAAAACCTACGTTAGGAAATCGATACTATAAAGATTTAGAGGTTCTGTCCATCACAATCAAAATGGGCATTATGGTTTTGCTTGATGCACGTATGTGCTTTGCCGTATGGATGGATTTAAGATATTCTTTTTTGTATTTTTTACTATTATTTCGTTGATTCATTTTATTAAATAGGAATTATGTATTTTGGATACATGACTTATAAAATTAATTTTTTTTTTATATTTTAAAATTTTAACTATAGTATTCTATTTTATAAATAATTTTTTAAATATTATAAGTAAGCCTCATTTTTATTATGGTATAGAACTACTAAAAATAATTTTTTTTTTACTCAACAACCTATACAGCCTACTGAAAAAAATTAAAGCATGGGTGGATGTGTCCGTATAAAAACACTTATTCATTTGTGGTAAATTATATTGTGTGTTATCTTAACATGCTTCATTTTAAACCAACGATTTTAAAATTCATTATTTATTATTTATACATGGAGATGTGGATATTAATCTACCAACATTGTTTGCGGAGTCCTATGTGTGTGTTCGTTTATACGATTTGAAGGTGATCTATTTATACTTATTATATAAACAAACAAGTTTTGCCCGTGAAGCCATGGTATTTTTGGGCTATTATATAGGGGCGACAATATAATACTCACTCTGTCACATTCAACTTGTCTTGTTTGACTTCTGCACATAATTCAATGTATTTTTTTAATCGTTAATATCTCAAAATATATACAATGAAAATTTTTATAAAATATATATTCTAAAACTACATGATCATACGATTTTAACAAGACTCAACTCGATTATTATTTTTTTTTCCAAATACTATTCTTGCAAGAAAATTGATCAATGCTGAACAATAAATAGTATTAAAAAGTCAAATAAGACACAATAACTGGGACGGATGGAGTAATTGTCCCTGCAGGTTTGCTCTTGAAACAATTTCTTTCAACTTTTCAAGCATAACAATAAATTCGTAGGAAGGAGGAGATAACAAGTTCTTCTTGACCAATTCGCTCTTATTTTCAGGATATTACACTATTTAATGCAACACGGCACACATTTTTAGAACATGTCAACAATTACTAAAATAATCATACATTAAATACTATTATTGAATAAATAAGAGTGGCTATGAAAGCCAAAAAAAAAATGTTAATATAATACCTTATTATTCAATAAAAAATACTTCACTTCATATACACGGGCTTCCCACCAACCATTTCATAGCCTGTATAGACTGTTAAGCAAAATATATATATATATATATGGCCCTGTTTGGGAATTAGCTGTTAGCTGTTAACTGATTTTGTAAGTAATAATTAGTTAAAATTAGTTGTTTGACAATTTCGAGACTAACTTTTTGCCTAGAATAAGCTAAAATTCAAAATGCTGCTATTTGCAGTGGTTTAAAAAATAGCTGATTGAACACTATTTTAAGTTATTTTTTCTTTTTAAATAAGCTAATTCAATTCAAATTGTCTGGAATAAGCTAATTCCATTTAGTTGTTTTGCCAAACAGGGTCATACACTTCCTTTGTTTTCATGAATCTATAACACTTACTTGCGCAGCAACCCAATGCGCATTTTTAACAATGAATAACTTATGTTGTGTACAAGTAAAAATTATAAAAATTTGATTCTAAAACTACAAGAGGAGACGATTCTAACAAGATCTCAATTGAATATATTTTTTCTTTTATAACTATTATATAAACGTGAATCAAAGTTGAATAATAAAAATACCAAACGTTTCACATTCATGGAAATGGAGATAGTATATATATAGCTCAGTCAAAAAAAAAAACATTTTATATATAATTCCTATATATCGGAATACATTTTATATATTCAAAAATACCGATCCATATATGTAGAAAAGATCCATATATGTAGAAAAGAGCTCATATCTAAAACCAATTGATAATAAATGGAGTCGCTCTCAACCATATAAACCATTAGAAGGTCACATCACAAGGATATCAACATATACTCTTGTTCCATTTATTTTATGCACATTTCTTTTTTGCATAAGATGGTTCATACTCAGTTCAGTTTTTTCTGGTTCGCCCCTTTCCAAAAATATCTTCAGTCGTTTTTTGATAATTTTACGCCCTATTAATTAAATTTATTAAACGCATTATTTAAATATAATGATTGTATGGGAGCGAGTGAATGCGTATAGATAAATTTAGTCTTGGGAGGACAAATAGAAGATTGGTTTTCCAAGCAATCTTGAATCTCTTACATACTCCCACATATGCCTAATTAATGCAGCATTTATATAAGGCCATACTTTTCATTGTGGATAGAAATTACGTTCTTGTCTTTGATAGTTATTACATGGTCTAACAAACATTTCATATATGGTCTTACAAAACTTGAGGCCAAGGGTTTGCATTTTAAGGAGAAACCGTTAAATCTTTTTTGGACAAACTTTTACTTAAAAATGATTGTTTTTTAAACAATAATTTCATGTTTGTTCAAACAAAAATGGTCCATTTGATCATATTATCAGTCTGTACTCGTGTCTAGTAATTCATTCAATTCTCAAAGCATATACTTCACCATATATGGAGTGAGTTTAGGATTCACAAACCTTTGCAATGTTCTTTGTTGCTCTGATATTCTCTTGCACTTACCAAACAAGGAGTCTGGTAGTTTAAGGGGATTGTGCAGATGCCTTGAGCTTTTTCTTCCCTTTTCTCCGTCTCCACTTTTTATTTCTTTTGAGCGTATTCTTCTCGACACTCTCAGCATCTTCCAACCTGTCAAACAGGACAGATAGATGAACGTCGTAAATTGTTCTTGTTAAGCTAAAATAAGAAAGTCGTTTACTCTTACATGTTTTCCTCAATGGCGATATCTTTGATGATGACCACAAGCTCTTCGTTACCCTTGTCTTTTTGTTCTTGTCGAATTTTCTCCCCGGACTTCACAACTGACTCTAGGCACCTCCCTCCCAGTTCAATCACTTGCAGAGATGCAATGTCCCCAATTTCAGTTGGGATCTTATCCAGGTTGTAACAGTTGATCAGGATCAATCTTTGAAGCTTTGGAAATTGTTCATCTGATGAGACATTCCAAACAGTAAGATCCAGGCCTTCCATTTTCAAGAATTTGAGCTGCCGGAACTCATCCTCTTCTGGTTCCCATGTCTCTCCCTCAAATGCAGCTGCACCTAATTTCAGAACCTCTAGCCTTGACAATTCCCCAATCACAGACATCTTTTCCCAAGACAGGCGCAATCCAAACAGCGTTAGTTTTTTCACATTCGAGGGGATTGCAATCTCATCTACCCCACGGCTGAGGAATGTAGCCACTTTCAATGCCTCACACCATCTGAGGAATCCAAAATCAGGAGAGGAGCACACTCCATTATCTTCCCATGTCACGCTGTAGTTGCATTTGAGTTTGCGAAGATGGGGAAAACATTTCAGCACCTCCTCATCCTGTTGAGTACGAATATTGACAGTCGAAAGAAACTCCAGGTTGTTTGTTTGGACTGTATCACAATCCTTGTCCAAAGTTATTTCACTGCTGCTGAGGAATCTCAAATTTAGCATTTTCAGGATCTTGGCAGATAAAACAACTGGTCCATCCACAGTGAGAAATTCAAGGTTAAAATTTCTGTCTATTGATGCAGGCAAACGGTTTATAACCAAATACCTCAAGTGAACCAAAACCTCTGTTCCCACCAAACCATAGTCACCAAACCAGGTGGGTTGGGAATCCAAGACCCTGAGCAGTTTCATATTGTGTAGATGCAAAGAAACGTCTGGCAGCGAGACATATAAGGAGCGAAGGCGCGGACCATAAAGCACTAAAGCTTCATATGTAGGTTCATCAACTGGATAAATCTTGACACACAAGTGTTGGTATTTCTGACTGTACACTGAATAGTCACTGTAAAAGAATAAACATCAAAAGTTCATCTATCTCTTTTATACTTCACAACAAAATTTGCAGCAATCTTTGGAAACTAGAAAACTAGCAAACTTACTGGTACATAAGTGTCAGGAAATTCTTGTCTTCAGCTAATCGTGAACAGAATTCGCGCAATAAGTCATGAACGATGCAAGCTTTGACTCCACCACCGGATCGTTTTTCAGCAACAATCACTAGACTTTTGTCAATGAGCTCCATTAAATACTCTTCTGCAATGCTCTCTGCAGTCCTATTCTCCTCTTTTTGTATAAATCCTTCGGCAATCCAGAGTTGCATCAATTTCTTAACCGGGACTTTAGCTTCCTCTTGAAATACTCCAAGAAAAAGAAAGCAAGGTTTCAGATGCTGTGGTAGATGTTTGTAACTGAGCTCCATTATTTGCATAACTGAACTATTATGATCATTGAGAAGATACGAGCCTAAGCTTCGCCACACATTTTCCCACATGCTTTCTTCCATGCTTGAAAGAATTCCAGCCATGACAACTACAGCAAGTGGAAGCCCAGAACACTTGTGTGCAATTTTCCTCCCAATCTCTTCCAGTTTTGGAGGGCAAGGATTGCTGTGGAACACCTTCTTCTGTAATAGCTCCCAACATTGATCATTTGACAAAATAGGAAGCTCATAAACAATGCTATCAGATGGCGCAACCTCTTTAATCCGACTAGTAAACACTATCCAGCTTCCCTTTTTTTCATCTGGGAAAAACATCTGAAGATCATCCCATGCGTCTGAATTCCATACATCATCCATCACTATGAGGTATCTTCGACCTATCAAAGTTTTGTAGATTTTTTCGGTTAAACATGACTCATTCATATTCAATATTGAGTCTTTCTCCAGACCACTTCCCATACATAGTAAGATATCAACCAAAAGATTTTTCTTATGATACTTTTTTGAGACGACGCACCATGCAATTCTATCAAAGTGACCACCACCCAACATTTGATTGTACAATTTCTTTGCCAAAGTGGTCTTACCAATTCCCGGCATCCCAAATATGGTAATACTCTGCCGCTGCTCATTTCCCCCATTTAGATGGCCAAGAATACGGCTTTCATGTTCCTCAAAACCAACTATAATGTTATATGTATCCACTTTCGAAATTTCCATATCTTGTTGTGGTGGAGGCTGTACACTGTCTTCTTCAATCTTTATGCCAACAATATCATACATTGCCTTTATTTGTTGAAGACCTGTCTCTATAAGCTTAATTTTGTGGGTTATATGACCGAGCCTTATGACGAGATACCAGAGAGGAACATCCCCAACCAAGAAAGAGTTGATCAAATATTCAGCTTCATAGGCTACGTCTCTAATTTGCATCAACAGTTGTTCCAATTCATCGGTCTCTAGATTCATGTCCCTGATCAAAGACTTGCACAAAACCAGCCCTTGATGGACCACTCTAATCTGATCCTTTATCTCTAAAATTTGATCATCATCTCGGTTAAGTAAACCCTCAAGATCACACACAAGAGAATGAATAACAAAAAGCGAATCAACATGATAATTAGCCTTTGAAGTAGCTATAATTGGTAGATAATTTATAAATTCTTTCATATGTTCTTGCAAGCGTTCAATGGATTCTGAAAGAAGAACTAGACTCTCCTCCATCGTTTCACCAGATATTTGATCAGGGGCAAAAACAAAGGAGTGCACTAACCTTCCAGCTTCATTGGCCAATCGTTCAAATTCTGCCCAGATATCCCGCACTCGCCAATCCTCAGTGGCTTGAAACGGTGTGTCCCTGAGAATGGCGACGAGAGATCTCATCTGCTCCATCAATTTGGAATCCGACAGGGCAGAATTTCTGCCATGGTGTTGTATTTGAATGAGGAAACCAATGAATATTTCCACAAGTTCATTTTTCTTCAGGCGACTGCTGCTATTCTCTTCTGAATTTAGCAGCTGCTGATCTACCTTGGGCACTTTGAATAGTTCCCCAAGGTCCTGCACAAAAGCGGCGACCATTCGGGAGACGTTTTCGTAGCTCTGCTGCTCGAAGCGGCCCTGCCAGACTTCGTTGAGGCCCCATTTTGCGTGCATCCGCGAACTGAAATCGGAGTCAACGCCCAATTTGGAGAGGTAGTCGTGAATGATGTGGAGCTGTGGTGGTGTCCATGGGATTTGAATTCCAAGGGTTCGGAGTCCAATGGGGAAATCTGATTCGGAAATCCATTCGAATATTTGGTCAAGAAGCGTTAGCAGAGGAGGAGGATCCTGATCCATAATACTACAACCCTTGATAAATTTTCAGGAGATTCAGACGGTGACCGAGACAGGGATAGCAGTAGAACTAGAAAGCACAAAATGGGTTGACCTATAAAAACTCGACATATTTCATATTGAAATTTCACAATCAGGATGAAAGTTTGGAGAAGAGGCCTTGCATCCAATCTAAGTTCTACTTGGAAGAACAAAATACTCCGAGTCCCCATAGTGGCTTCCACATCAGCAAAAAGGCAAAAAATGCTGACGTGGTCTTTGCAACTCGCGGGGCACATGTTGCCAGGCACTATTTTTTTTTTTTTTTTTTAAAATTTTCTTTCAACTTTGTGTGATAGCTTTTGGGCATTTTTTTCTTTTATTAAAATTAAATTGTTTTACTCAAGATAAAATTTGGATAGAGTAGTTTAAAAAAGATATTGGATAGAGTTGCTTGATGAAATGGAAGAAAAAGAAACTAATACTTCCTCCTTCACATTGTAATTATCACGTTTGACTTTTTGACACTATTCCCTGTTTAACTTTGATTCATTTTTTTTTTTATCATAGTTATGCAAGAAAAAATATAGTCAAGTGAGATTTTGTTAGATTCGTCTAATCTTTTAGTTTTAGAATATCAAATTTTTATAAATTTTTATTGTATACAATGTAAGTTATTAACCGTTAAAAATGTGTATCAACATGAGGTAGGTCCGTAACAAAAATATTGAGACGAGTATAGTAGGAAAAAATAGAATTACTTGGGCACCTGAATGAAAATGGATTAACCCATGCAATCTTTTTTTTTTTGATAACACAGCCTAAAAAAACGAGCAAAGAAATGAAAAGGAAAATAAAAACAAAAGAAAATAGGAAAACAAAACTAAGCACGAAGGAACACCATGCCCGAAACATCTCTCTCCAATGCATGCACAAGGGAATGCCCACAACCCTGTCAATCTTTAAAAGGGTCTATTTAAGATATTAGGGCATTAATTCCAATTTGGTTAGCATAAATTTCAAATGTGATACATCTATGCAATTTTGGTCTATTTAAGATATTAGGGCACCAATTCCAATTTGGTTAGCATAAATTTCAAATGTGATACATCTATACAATTTTGTGATGAGTTTTTGTTTATGATAAGATGTAGTAGTATCTATCAATGGTTTATCATTTCATATTATATTTTTTCCCCAAAGTTTATATATGGATTAACAATAATGTCAAATTGTTTAATTTTATGCCATTAGTGAAAAAAGATTAAATTGAATTTAATAAACAAATGTAATAAAGGACGAAGTAAATTGTGGAGTAACTATTTTTTCCAATTATGCTTTAGCATTGTTCTCTGGCTTCGGCTTTTTCAAAAAAATTATGCTTTAGCAATTATTTTCCAACCACCATATACTCGAATAGTTATATTTTTTTTTCTTTTTTTTTTTGGGAGTAATTCCTAAATTATATCCCTCCCAATATTCCAAATGTTGGCTCTTGACTTATTCACCAAAAAGAAAATGTTGGCTCTTGACTTTGGTTTACATAAATAAATGATAAATCAACATGCTGAGAGAAAACGGGTAGTGGCCACAGTTTTAAAGTTAGTGCAACTTGTAGTAATTGTTTTTCAACCATCATCACTGTTTTAAATAATGTGAGACCTGGTCCGGCCGTCCGGTTACGGTGTTCTCAAGATTGCATTCTTAACAATGGCACCCAACGGTTAGTACAATACCCAATTTTGCTTTGACTTTTCCCATTAACAGCTTCATTCCCAATTCCCAATTCATTATGGATTCCGTCTCGCATAGTTTGCTATGTTGCCCCGATTTAAGTTTGCGTCTTAGGAGTCGGCCATACTTCCCCGATTTGAATATTGATCCTTATAGTTTGCCATACCTTCTTCAAAGCATACTCGAATGGGCTAATAATAGGAACAATCTGACTCGGCCTTTTAGATGGACTGATTCACAGCTGAAAGCCCTCGTCAACTATGCCTCAACACTTGCTGATATTGATCCTGATTTGGCTGTAAGAGTATATGGAAAATTGGGCGCTGCTGAAGGCTTCTGGGATGGGTTTGACTTCTCTGTCGAAAACGTCGACGCTGCATTGCAGGAGCTCGGGGAGTTGTTCAGGGTACCAAATCTCCTTTACCAGCACAAAGACTCCACCCTCAGTCGTCCCAGTCAACTTGTCGCTGGTTTCGTCACTTTTCTTCTGGAATTTCTAGACGTCCGCTCGTCTTCATCTGTTTTATCTCAATTCCCAATTGTGAAAGATCTTGTTTCCGAGTTGGAATTTCTCGTTACGATTCTTGGGGATGCACCATTTGAAGCTACAGAGGATGAACAAGTGCAAAAAAGTATCTTGACAGAATTTGAACAAGTGGCCAATGAGGCAGGTGTTTTGCTCCACTCTCTTATCCTTTCTCCAGATCAAACATCTGTAGATGAAGCTAATGAAGCTGTTAGTGCTTTTTTGGGACGAGTTAAACTTGTACACTCAAATATTGTCGAATTCTTATGCTCGTTCCCCAGCACTACATCTTTACCGATTAGAAATGACTCTAGAGATCCTCTCTTAGTTGTTAGGCATCTCATTCGTGAACTCATGGATGATGGTGAGGATGTTGAGGAGCAAGACGATGTTGAAAAGCTTAGGGATCGTATTGAGATGGTAGGGACCAACGATCGTCAAATGTTGTATGTACGGCTAAGGCTTTTGTTACCTTTTCTAAAGGGGGTTAATGTGCCACAACACTTGGAGACTGAATTCAATCAACTTTTGCTGAGAATTCGAGACAAAGGATGCGAATCTGATTATCTGATTAAGAGAGATCTTCCTGAGTGGTATCGCACGGTCAGGCTCATTTCTATCGATGCCAGCCTTGGTACTATTGGGTCTAGGCTTCATGAAATGAAGACAATCTATGATACTGGGAACTTTGAAGTTGTCGAAGATTGCAGTGCAGGTCCGTATCAAAAAATGGAGGAGGATGATCATGGACAGGATCGCGTCGTAGTTGAATTGGAAGATAAAAAGGAAAAAGAAAATATCTTGGAGCAACTGGTTGGAGACGCGAGAGATCTGCAGTTCATTACAATCTTCGGTATGCCTGGAATTGGCAAGACCACGCTAGCAAAGGAATTATACAATCACAAAGTAACTATGTCTCATTTTGACAGGAGAGCGTGGTGTGTAGTCTCACAAACATATCGGAAGAAAAGTCTGTTGATTGAGATTTTAACCTGCATTGAAGACAAATCAGGCAAGGCGACAAAAATGAACGATCTTGATGAGGAAACTTTGCTTCTCAAGATCTACCAAAGTCTGAAAGGCAGGCGGTATCTCATAGTAATGGATGACATATGGGATTTAAATACTTGGGAAGATCTTGAAAGGTTTTTCCCGGATGATGAAATGGGAAGCCGGGTTCTGTTCACCAGTCGAAACAAAAATGCGTGTCCATCTGATAGCATCCCTAATGAACTTCCACTATTAACAGATGATCAATGCTGGAAGTTACTAGAAAGAAAAGTTTTCAGGGGTGAAAGTTGCCCTCCAGATTTGGAAGATATTGGGAAGGAAATTTCAAGGAAGTGCCATGGATTGCCACTCACAACAGTTGTCGTAGCAGGAGTTCTTTCAAATATTGATAAGGAGAAACAAAAGTGGAAAAACATGGAAGAAAGTTTGAAGTCATGCCTGCATTCTGCACAAGCCAATTCAGCAATGCAGATATTGGAGTTTAGTTACAAACACTTGTCGAAACAGTTGCAGCAGTGCTTTTTGTACTTTGGAGTATTGCCAGAGGATGAGCGGATCAAAGTTAGGGATTTGAAATGGTTCTGGATTGCAGAAGGATTAATACCTGAAGGCGATGAAGAGAAGAACGCAGAGAGCTTAGCTGAAGAGTATTTAATAGAGTTGATTGACAAAAGCCTAGTAATCGTTACTAAAACACGATTTAATGGCGGAGCTAAAGTGTGTGTGATTCATGATCTACTCCGAGAGCTGTGTTTGGAAATCGCAGAAAGAGAGAACTTCCGGAAAGTTATTGATCGTCGGTTAGGTCCTTCACTACATCATTTAAGCAGCAATACAATGTTGTCCATCTCTGATATTCTGTCTTAAAATTTTTCAGGAAGGATGTTCCGTGGGCTGTAAACCTTACAGACCAGCCAGTTCCACTTCCAGGAGAAAGGTACATTGAGTTCTCCTATTTAGTGCCTTATTGTTCACCAGATACATATGAACACTGTGTGGGAAAGATGGAGTCTTTCCCACCCATGATTCACACCAACAGATGGGTAAAAATGATCTGCCACAATCGTGTCGGAATTCCTATCAACAAGCCTGAGGGATGGGACATACAATCAATCCAAATGTTTGAGAACCTAGAGTTCCTGGTGTTGGATCTGCCCTTTGAGGATGAGGTGGCTATACCCTCAAGTATTCTTGAATTAGAAAAATTGAAATACATTCGCATTGTATACCCTTTAGCCTTTGCAGATGATTGCAGTACCGACCAAATCACCAATCTAGAATACCTGTCCCTTGTTGAAATTGAGAAGCCCCGGCACATACAAATATTGAGATGTTCACCTCATCTCAGGACACTCAAGTGTTTTTGGGATGCTGATTTGTACATTGATCTACATTTCCTGACCCAGCTTGAGTCACTATATGTATTATGTCCTGGGGCGATATCGAGACAGGAGATGATGAGTGGTGTCATTATACTCCCCTGCAGTATAAAGAAGCTAAATCTAACTGGCCTGGGCTTGCCTTGGGAGAAGATTTCAGTGATTGGGGCTTTGCCAAACCTTGAGAGCCTTAAATTAGCAGATAGTGCATTTAGAGGAGAGACATGGGAAACATGTGATGGGCATTTCAGGCAGCTGAAATTCTTGAGAATGTGTATCTTAGAGGATCTTATTCAGTGGAGTGTCTCTTCCGACCAACATTTCCCTAAGCTTCGACGATTGATCTTGGAGGACTGCTGGAACCTAGAAGAGATTCCTTCTGAAATTGGCGACATTGCCACGCTGCAGCTGATATCGGTAAATGATTGCAGTGAGGGTGTTAAGGAGTCTGTTAGAAAGATCCGACAAGAACAACAGGACATGGGGAACGAAGAGCTGAAGGTCATCATTTATTGAAAATCCATGGGCATATCCATAAGGGAGGGTGGTGCATTTGTGAACCACTTCCATAAGCTAAGGACTAAGGTATACACATACAGACATTTTAAGAATTATAGTCAGTAATTTAGGGGTGGGCATTGCTAATATCTGGTCATGCCATAGTTCCTCAAAAAATTTTGGAGATGAACTTGAGATGTGTGATAAAATGCCAAAACATGTTATTAATGTAGTTCAAGTTTGATGTTTACGTATATCATGTGTAAATGTAATGAAAGGATTGTCATCTAGTTTTCCAGTTCATTCCCTCTGTATCTTGGGATCGGAACGAGGTGTTGTATATTGTGGATGTTTGGGAGTCAACGGATCTGCTAGCGGATAGCGGATTTGGATGAATGGAAACTATCGAGACAATCAGCTCTTTCAATCTGGGAATCTGCTAGGTGATCTGTTCCCAAACATAATCAATTACCTATTTTGGGCCTACTTAAACATAGATGTATGTATATTTTGTTTTATTGTGGGGCAATATGATAAGGTGTATGGAAACTAAATTTAAAAGGGCTCAACTGAAATGCAATTTACTAGGCCCGCCGAACTGTAACGCCTGCACCTCCGTGAATGGAGTCGGAAGTGAGGCTTCTGACATTTTTAAATAGGTTGTAACATGGACTTGTCTCTAATTAATACAGTAACTATTTATAGGTGCTAATTGACCAAGATAATAAACGGACGGTAAAATACAAAACAAAGGCAAATCACCACAATGACAAGGGAAGTGAATTGACTGAAAATAGAGGGGGCACCCAACATAGGGAGAAAAAAACGAGGGGAAAGACAAACCAACCGAAACAGGAGAAGACCACAAAGTAAAGGTAGTAGAACTGGACAGTAGGCGGCTGGTGGCGGTGGAGGAGGCTGACGGCAGAGGAGGGTGAAGGCAGGAGGCCGTCGATCCTGGGCGACCGGCAACACCAGAAGCGGCAGATTTGGGTTGTGGGTGGTGGATGCCTTGGGGCACGGCGGAGCCAAGTAGGGGCTATTACGAATAGCTGGGGTTGACTAATTAATTTATCAGCTAATTAATTTAAACTCAATTAAAAAATTGTATCAAATATTTAGATTCTAAATAATTTATCATTATATTATAAAATATAAATTCGAAGACATATGTGTGAATATAAATATTAAATGAACTAGTATTTCCTCGCCCATTGGGCAGAAATTATGGATAATATAAATAAAATTATCCAATATAACAAATAAAATTGTTCAATTTTATTATGTCGAATACATTCCCCAACCTCCCTAATCTATTTTAAGCATTACATGGGTATATTTATGCATTACATAGAAATCGAACAACATATGTCATTACCAATATTTATATATTATAATGTAGTAGTATCTTAATTAAAGAATTCTTACACTACAAACAATAGTTGAAAGTACAAAAAAAAATGAAAAAACAAAGTAAAAACCTTTCTACTCACGACTCTAATGTCATACATTGACAAAGAAAGTACGTGAAATCGTATTGTACTCGATAATTGATTATTAATATTGATTCTCCCTAGAACGTTGGGATATTAGAAATTTCAAAAAGATGTGAACATTTTCAAATTGAATTAGAAAAATATAAGAAATACTTTTGTAAATAAATTCATTGACAAATTAAAATGACTATAGTTTCATCAACTTAGAGGGTGTTTGGATAAGCTGCAATAAAATTGATTATCTGATTATTACGTTTTCAAAACGCAAATAATCAGTTTAACCGCTGAAAAAAGGTGCTGCAAACCTGATGATTTGCGTTTTGAAAACGCAATAATCAGATAATTAGTTTTATATCGCTTATCCAAACACCCACTTAGTGTTGCATTGTAATTTATTTAGTTTAGTTAATTTATCTAATACAAATATTTTCTATTCATTAATGAATATAATATCAATCGATAAAGTACTTATTAATAATTTACAATATTTTTTTAACTATAATTTCAATTAATACAGTATTGATTAAGAATAATAACAAATATTGAAATTATATTTCAAGAATAAATATGATATCAACCCATAAAGTTTTTGTTACATCCTTTATTTGGTAATATTCTTTATCTATAATAATTAATAAAACTAATTATCTAACCTGAATTACGCTCGAATTTGGTTCTTCTATATTTTGAAAGTGCACTATTTTTTAAAAAATTAATTCATTCATTTTTATAGTGAAAAGAGATTGACTTTTGCTACTGTTTATTATTCAACTATCAACCCCATATTGTTACATCCTTTATTTTGTATTCTTTATCTATATTAATCATTGAAATTAAATTATCTAATGTGAATTTCGCTCAAATTTAGTTCTCTTATATTTTGAAAGTGCACTATTTTTTTTTTTTTTTTTTTTATAATTCCTTCATTTTTATAGTGAAAAGAATTGACTTTTGTTACTGTTTATTATTCAACTTTGACTAATACTTATACAACATCTATATAAGAAAAAATATAGTCAAATGGGATCTCGTTAGATTCGTCTCATCATGTAGTTTTAAAATATTAAATTTTTAGAATTTTTTCTTGTACACATTTTGAGTTATTGATGAGTTATTGATCATTAGAAATGTATTGGATTGCGTGCAGAAAGTGAATGTTGAGGAAATAGTTAGGTTACTGTTCATAAGGGGATTTTGTGAGACAGAATTGGTAGGTTACTGTTCATAAGAGTAGGTTACTGTTGATAAGGGATATTGTTTTTATATATTATATAGATTACATGAGATATAAATTAATTCAAATTAGATTTATTTAATTAAACCAACAGGTAAAAAAATAGTTATTTTATATTAAGAACAATTTTATCATTAAAAGTAAATATTGACCAATAAATGTGTATCATGTATTTTCTTTTGGAAAAAAGGCCAAATACATCCGTTTTCTTTTCAAAAAAGCCAAATCGGTCCCTTTTTAATTTTATTGCCGATTTAGTCCGCTACCTATGCTAATTATATCCACTTTAGTCCAAAAATCACTAATCCTTCCTAGGACGCTGACGTGGCAATGATTTATTCTAAATCATACACGCTGGATCTGTTTTGAATTGCTGCCATTCCAATGTGTTTGCCAAATAAGTGTGCAACCCGACCGACTCTAATTTCAATCACCTCCCATATCGCAGCACCCCCAATTCGAAGCCCTTCTTTTCAATCACCCCCAATTCGAAGCCCTTCATTTCAATCACCTCCCATATCGCAGCACCCCCAATTCGAATCCTAATCCCGCGGCGCATATTCAAATTCCGGCAACAAAGAAACGATAATGGGGAGGTTTGGCTCAAAACTGAGGGCCGAAAAATGAAAAGGACAGTCACATGTCTTTTGTCTCCTTGTGTTTAATCTTGAATCGCCTTTAAGAATGAAAAGGACCAAAATAAATCAATGCCACGTCAGCGTCCTAGGAGGGATTAGTGATTTTTGGACTAAAATGGATATAATTAGTATAGGTAGCGGACTAAATCGGCAAAAAATTAAAAAAAGACCAATTTGGCTTTTTTGAAAAGAAAACGAATGTATTTGGCATTTTTTCCATTTTCTTTTGGAAAATATAGCATGACATGTCTGTGAAGATGCGGACAGACTGTACTTGTACAAAAAGACCCTATGAAACTTCAATGTTCCCTGGAATTGGGTTTGGGCCTTTCCTGCGCAGTTTACGTGGAAGGCGAAGAAGACCTCCTTCCGGGGGCTCGAGCCATAGTGAGATACCACTTTGAAAGAGCTAGAATTCTAACCTTGTGTCAGGACCTACGAGCCAAGGACAGTCTAAGGTAGACAGTTTCTATTATAGTTGTTAAGATCCCGATCATGATATTAGAATCTTATGATTTTACGATCATACTTCTCTAAAATGATCCCGATCCTTGTAGGATCTTAAAAGTAGCTAGTAAGATCTGGATAAGATCCCGATCCTGATCGTAGAATGTTACAATCTTATCATCATACTCTACGATCTTACGATCATACCTCTTAAACACTAAAATCTTTGTAGGCTTTTATGATTTGAGCTCAAAATAACTTTTTTTTATTTAATTTTAAACTTAAGAACTTATACTCCTTATGTAAGATGTGTACAAGAAACATAATATGGGTTTTGTTAACTTGCAAGATTCATAAACACACGAATTAATACTTTTACTTGTTAGTATGCATAATTGAGGTTATCCATTATTGCAATTGCATAAGATCTTAGGACATGTTTGGAACACTGTATTGTATTAGGATGTATTGTATTATTTAATGCAGAGTATTATGTTGTATTATATTAATGTTATAAAATTAATGTTATACAATACTTCCTCCGTCTCACTAAGATTGTTACGTTTGATTTTTTGGCACTATTCACTGTCTGAGTTTGATTCGAATTTTTATCATTGTTATGTAAGAAAAAAAATAGTCAAGTGAGATCTTGTTAGATTCGTCTAATTTAGTTTAATAATATCAAATTTTTATAATTTTTTATTATACATAATTTAAGTTATTAACCGTTAAAAATATGTATCGGCATAGGTGTCAGGTGGGTCCGTAACAATTATAAATAACATATGTCGATGTAGTATAATTGTATGATTTATTATTATTTAGGTAATTATATAAAAACTTAATTTCATGTAGATATATAATTAAGAATTTAATAAATATAATAACATATGAAAATAGTACTATTATTTTAATATTATAATATTTATAATTAATAATTTTTATCTACTATAATATTTATAACAAAATAAATATCAAATTAAAATTTTAACAACAAAACAAACCCCTCATTAAAATAGACCCACCTCTCCACCATGTATTAAGTTATACTCCCAATCTTTTATTAAAATAATACTTATACAACTCTAAAAATTGCCAAACACCAGTTAGCATTATTTTTATACATAATAATAGTACTATACATCCTAATACATCCCAATACATGGTGCCAAACATGTCCTTAGGATCTCGATTCGATCATACGATTCCGATCTTGCAAAGAGAAAAACGATCTCATATCGGATCCCAATCTTAACACCCTTGGTTTCTATAGGGCATAGGTCTCCCAAAAAGGTAACGGAGGCATGGAAAGGTTTCCTCGGGCCGGAACGAGTTCTTAAATAATACTTCCTCTGTTCTCATATAAATGCTCCACTTCTGCATTTCACGCAGTCCAATACATATTTTAAATGTTTATAATTCAAATTGTATATAAGTAAAAATTATAAAAATTTGATATTCTAAAACTACGTGATTAGACGAATCTAACAAGATCTCACTTGACTATATTTTATCTTATAGAACTATGTTAAAAAATTGATCAAAGTTACTTAATGAATAGTTACTACTATGCAAAGGGAGCACTTAAATGAGAACGGAGGTAGTAATCATCACTAAAACCTTACATATCTCAAATTCATAAAATCAAAATACATTGAAACACTAAATTCAAGTTTGATATATTATTTTAAATTAAATATAAATTTACTATTTATAAATATCAAATTTAATAATTTAACAAATAATGAACTATAACAATTTATCTATCTAAAGTCAATATAAACGTACGTGGCTAAAAAATTTATTAGTATAATAATTTCATAAATTAATATCTATAATAGTATTTTTTTATTTTTTTTTATTTTTTTTTTCCCTTTTAAATGATGAAGCCCCCGGACACATGTGGATGTTGGGCGGACAGCTGCAGTATTTCATATATGACGTTAATTTCATTATATACACATTCTATATATATATATTGCTACTTTAAAGGAAAAAATGATCTTTTAATCCTTTTTCTTTCCAAAATATCCAAATCAGTCCGTTACTAATTTTTTGCCCCATATAGTCCTCTACGTTTGCTAATTTTTTTCAATTCGGTCCTAATTATGTAATTAGCATGCGAGGTTGCTGATATGACCGAAGTATATCACATTTTACATACACCATGACAAATTTGGAGTCGCCCACACATAACACTATTTTAATAAATGTTTGAAGGCTGTCATAACATATCACTACTCTAAAAAATGACTCTAGCGAGTCAATTGAACCATTTTTCACTGGGATGATGGACATAGTTTCTACTTGGTTCGCATTGAGCCCTTCCTTATTGAGGCTACCCAACCCATAAAAAAACACCAGCAATTCATTTACACGCATTATATATCACAATTGGTCTCCATTTTCTTGAGAAACACCAAAAACCACCGAGACCGAAAAGAAAATGCACTGCGGTAGCTGTTGACCAAAACTCCTATGTTATTGTTGTGAATGGTTGTTGTTTCTTTATGGTTGGGTAACCCCAATGAGGTCTCAATGCGAATCATATAGAAACTATGTCCGTCATCTCTGTAAAGAAGGGTTCAATTGACTCACTAGAGTCTTGAGGTATTTATTAGAGTAGTGATATGTTATGGCTGCCTTCAAATAATTATTTCAAACATTTATTAATTTGGTGTGTTATGTGTGGAGACTCCAGATTGGCCACCGTGGATGTAAAATGAGATTTACTTCGGCCACGCCAGTGACCTTATGCTAATTACGTAATTAGGACCAAATTGAAAAAAATTAGCAAACTTAGGGGACTATATGGGGCAAAAAATTACTAACGGACCGATTTGGATATTTTGAAAAGAAAAAGGACTAAATAATCATTTTTTCCCTACTTTAAACACATTCTAATTTTTTATCAATCAATTGCATTTGTGCTCTGACTGCTCACTACATCACCATCTCACTCCCACATAAATGTATAAAATACACAATGGTCCTCTTGTTCAATTATTCGTACGTACTATGGTAGCCAAATAGACACACACACACACATATATATATCTAATATATATAAGTGCCAAACCGTATAATGCTACAGTTGTGCTACAGTTGTTTCCTTATCTACAGTAGTTGCAAAACGACGACGTTTGTTTCCGTTTTTGTTTCTTCCGTCACTTTCTCCTCATTTTGTTCCGTTGTCTGCTTCTCCAACCCTAGCCGCAACTGTGCCAAGCCAAGCCCTCCGGCCATTACTCGTGGCATCCTCACCGGGGCGCTCTTCATCCGCCGATCGCTTCCCATTGCCCTAACACAAATCCAGGCCCAACAACGCAAATCACCCTCAGAATTGTTGTTGCCGTTCACACCGCACTGACGAACTTGACGCCTCCGTCGTGAGACCCTACAGCGTGCACTCTGCTATTCCGTTGTCCGTCCTGGTGATTTCTTGCCATTTATTTTCCCCCAACTCCCCCCTTTCTTGTGGCGTCCTTCGATCTTCTTTATCTGTTGTTGCTGGCATCCTCTTCCTCCCCCTCACAAAATTGTGGCCAGGTGATGGTCTTGATGGGGTTAGCGGGAGGGGCGGCCTGGTTGTGTAGGCCATGCTTCAGCCTTGCTTAGAATTAGGTCTTACAATGAAATTAGGGTTCTTTCCTTGTTTCCTGCTGCACCGCAATGTCGGTCGGGGAGGTGTGAAGTTGGAACGCAGTCGGAGTGAGGCGAATAGTGTAGGATGGAGCTGGCTTCCAGCGAGCTGCTGCCAGCACCATTCAGCCCCTGCTGCTTCCTCGCGATTCTCACGCAGCTGCTGAAGGTAACGGCAGCCCGGTCTGGTCGTGGTGATGGTGCTTGGAATAGGGAATCAGGTTTCTAATTAATTACCAAGAATAAGGATTGAAGTCCTTAATTTAAATCCAAAAGATGTTAATCCAACTTGTGTCCCGATTTCAATGTTCTGCCAAATGCCTATATTGTCTATATGCTAATTTCTTTTTTCATCCTTAATAATAGGGAAATGCTCAGAGACCTGAAGTGCGAGTTGTCACTTGGAATAATGATGAACCGGCAACGGCTGCACTTCCCATTCATGGCTTTGAGCATTACAAGACTACAGATTATTACCTTGCCATTCCCCGTTCTCAGGTAAAGCATGCATAATTTTTTCAAGATTGTAGCTTTGTATTTACTCCTTGACTTGTCCATTGTATATTTACCCTTGTTATTTGAGATTGACAATTTGTCTTCATTGTAGGTAGCAACTATGCTGGTGGCCAGGGGGCTGGTGGTAATGAACCATTCTACTATGTTGTGTAACCAAAGGATATAGTTATTGCTAAGCCTAGATTTGTACCTTTCCCCCCTTCCATTTCATTAACAGGACAGTCAATTTGTGTTCTGTTATGTGTTTTGACTGATTAGCAAGTTAGTCTTCCTTTACTATAAAATATTTTAGAGGTTTAATATTTCACTTTGAAGATAATCGTTGCTTGTCCCTCCTGGTATTGGCAATGTATTTATTTAGGTAAGATCTACATAAAGAAAAACATGTACTTTAAATAGGTGGGATCTAGATGTCTTTATCATTTGATTGTGGAACACAAATATGCTGAAGTGGGTTCTTTATGTCCAGGTACTTAGAGTATCGGCTTCTGCATGGGAAAGGTATGCTAATTCTTTTCTTGTTCAACTGTAAGCATGTACTATAATGGTGATTATTACTTTCCTTTCGGTTTGTTCTATTAATTTGGGTGGGTACCTCAAGCAGGTGGCTTTTTTTCATTTTGCTCACATACGGAAACTTTCTATTTTGTTTCCTTTCGGTTTGTTCTATTAATTTGGGTGGGTACCTCAAGCAGGTGGCTGTTTTTCATTTTGCTCACGTCCGACAACTTTCTGTTTTGTTTCCCTACATATAAACTCAAAATCCAAGATTACGTGACAGTGATTATGAGGTATCCATTGTATTTAATTGCACTCATTTTTCCATCATTGTGGTTTAGTCACATGATACCTGATTTTTATTTTTTTCTGCACTAGGTTGCTCTAGCAACTAATACATCATTTCACAAGGATCTCCTGTCAATCGTTCAAACTTGGGCACCTACAATTTGTTCTCCTTTGTCTGTAATATCTGTCATCGAACCTCAGCCGAACACTTCATCATCAGTTGATGCTCTCAAAGAGTTTATTGTCTAGAATGCTATTTAATTCCTACAGACATTTGACTTGCATCTTACACACCGCTAACCTTTTCGTTCTTAGATACGAACAGGTCAAAAAAGTTGAGTTGGGTAGAAGCCTAAAGAGAATTTAAAACACAGGAAATCCAGAGCGGTAGAAAGAATACAAGTTTTTCTTTAGAAGATTGCACTTTTTGATTGCTTTGAGTGAATGCAACCAATTGAAAGAATACTCTATTTTAATTAACTTATCCTTTAATACATGAATTTGTTTTAGTTAGTGAGTTATACTCTGTTTTACTTATTTACCCAAATTTGGGCTTTTTGGCCAATACTTAAACTTATTCTTATTGTTTTCCTAGAGTATTTTATAATATTGTAGAATATTATCATCCCAATATTGTGAAGAACCTTTGTCATAAAGTGATGGTACATTGTAGGTAATATTTTTTGGCTTCGGCTTGTTTTTCTGTATTTACTAATTAGAACTAATTTCTTACTGCATATTAATGCGTTGTTGTTGAGAAGCATATCTGTCAATGCATTAATTTTGAGAAACATATGTCTGTCACATCTCATGTTTAACAATTGTTTGTATTGATATTGAAAATCATATGCCTGTCACTTCTCATGTTGAACTATTTTTTGTAATTAAAAAGCATTTTCAACTTCTATTTTGAGTCCTTTTAGATTCTCTAAAAGATATGTTTTTTCAAGTCTAAGCTCGACTTCTTATGTGACAGAAACGCTGGAGCCTTTCTAATCCTAGCAAACACCCGAAAAGCAGCGTAAGGTATGATAAGATCAGCACTGTACTTTTTAACTTTGTGGAGGTTAAAATTGTTTCCCTTTTCAATTGGTGTGAATTCAATATTAAATAATCTTATATTTGATTCTTTGGTTCTTGTTCATGTCATTTTTATTCATTTTCTGAGGTTTTTTGTATTTTTAAGTAGTCATTGTAAAAGTTTGACTCCAATAATATGTTCCCTATTTCTTTGTTCCTTCTTGCTGTGGAGATAACAAATAAATGCCTTGATTGTTTTTTATAGCATTTGTGAATTTTTTTTTCTGTTGCCGATTCTTGTGAGTTTTCTTTAATTCATCATTTCATAAAGCTTAGTCCAAATATGTAAAATTCTCACAGTTTTCTTCATCCCTTTTCCTTTATTTCTTATACGTCTCTGTTTTTCCAATTGTATTATTTACTAAACTGATCATCAATAGTAATTTAGTATAGGATTACGTACTAACTTGGATTATCTTTAATTCTTGTAAGTCGTCAGATTCTTTGTTCATTCCATAACCCCTTTTTTCTTTTCTTTTTTTGCTTTTTTCTTTCCTGCCCCAATCTTTCCCTTTTTCTGGCCCAATGACTATCTGCTTGTCGTCTTTTTATGTATTGCTGCTTGCAACTGACTAAATGTATTGCTGCTTGCACTGACTAACCTCATTGTTTTGTTTTCCTTACAGGTCAAATTACCTCTTATCTTGTGAGTTGTTTTTATCGTGCCCTTGTGATAAGTCAGTATTACGTATTTCAGTTAATAAATTATTATCTCCATCCACAGTTCTTGGACCTCCATATGATCACCTCCTTCATATATGGTCGGTTGGTTGCTTCTTTGAGCTATACATCAAGTTTCATGGATTTACCAATAATAACATGCTACGCCTTTAGAAAGAAAACTAAAGGTCCTTTTCCCAAAAAATTACTCGGTAAGTTCAAAATATTTTTGATTTATTTAACCTTCAATGTCCTATCATTTTCAAGTACTCCCCTTACAATTTTTTTCCATTTTCCTTTTTGCTATTCCGTTTCAGTAGTTTTCGCTGTAAACTATCATTGACTACGTTGTTACGAAGAGCATTTACGGACCAGCATTTTCACCAGGATCTAAATTTTATTGCAACAAAGGATGACCCCGTCTGAAAGAAGGCCAGCATACTATTGATATAGTGTTGTTTCTTTTACTATGGGTTGCTGAAACTTCATTTACTATATAATCATGAACATGGTCTTTTTGTTTGAGTGTTGACTCTATTTTACATACAATAAGGAAACTAATTGTAAATATCAAGCCAAAAGATTTTAGCACATAATTTTGACCTCTCCTGAATGGGAAAATGGTAATTTTAACGATCAAAAAATGGTAGCTAATTTTAAAGATGTCATGGGAAAAACTTATTTTAGATCCAGACAAGAGTTCATTGCATCTCAGGCCTTTGGTGATAAAGAAGGTTGATAATCTGACTACAAAGTTGTTGCATTAGATATATATACATTTTGGTGTCGTCTGAATACTGAATGAATTATCCATTATTGTCTTTATATTCTTTGATTCTGATTAGAACTGGATACATGATGAGCATGTTTGAAGTTCTTAAGAAATTATCTTGTCGGAGGCAATTTACTGGAAGTTCATTCCCTGGATTGTTTTCTGTTTTTTGTAACTTGTAAGAAACTTAATGTGTATTTCTGCCTAGGAATATTTCTTTCATTTGGTTCTATAATCTACTCCATTCACTTATTTTTGCATTCTCATTTCCTCTATGATTTTGTAAGCAAGAATACTACGACAACAAATTCACCATAGAATTCATAAAATCCACTCGATGGCCCGCGCAGCGTAGCGCGCGGCTTGACGAGTTCTAGTAGATATATATATATATGCTCCTACTTATACTATCAGACGATTTCCACAACCACCAGTCATGGCTTGGCTGCCCTCCAAATTAATTAAAGCACACACTGTTGTTCATATATTGTTAATTAATGCTGAATTCACTCCTCAGCCAAGACTCTTAATAAAACTGTTGCAGGGATCACATAATATAGTAATCCTCAGCCATTAAGACTCTTATCGTCCATGTCACCCTTATTATTACCATCTTAATTCTCCAAAAATAAACAAACTGCTTAAGTGCTATTGTCTGGACACCGTCTTTCTCACTGCCGAACGAACATAATTGCAAGGATCACAATAATATCTTGTCTCCCTCCTCCTCTCCAAAAATACCATTTTTAATTGCTCTAATTACAGTTCACACACAGTCTTATTTCACCCACTCTCCTTCAGCATAAGTTTTTTCTGAAGAATCAATAATATTAGCGCCCATAATACTCCTAATGATAAAGCATCAATCAAAATGAGATATTCTGCACAAAGGGATAATTCCAAGATTGCAATGATGGTTTATAGTACAAAACAAAGTAATTAGAAAATTCATAACCTCATGAATGTACTTTATTCATTGGCGCAAGACGATGGAAAAGAAAACCCTAGACCCCCACAAATTTCAATACATACAGAAAAACCATGTAGACCATATCCAAATGTAATAATCATTCACCAGAAGTGGGGAACACTTAGGGGACCGTTGGTGCAAATTGCCGAAAGAAGATAAATAATAATCGTACGGAATGGGCCGCCTCTATACTATATATAAACATGAAGGCACAGTACAGAAAACTAAGATTACAAAAGGAAAAAAAAAAAAGAAAAAAAAAGAGAGGAGCCCATTCTCAAAATACTTTTATTTACTATATGAACTCGGACTTCAACAAATAACATACTTCGTAATTCGTACTATTAAATAAAATGTCTTATTTATAGATGCATTACAATAAGCCCCACAAATATAACCATCTAAACAAATTTTTTTTCATAAAATTTCGACAATTAACTAAACAAATTTTTAATTCTTCACTGATTCAAATCTAAATTGTCTTTAAATTTAAAATCTTCTACATTAATACTCAACATCTACAGAGACACTAAGCTACAATGCCATAAATAGTGGTTACTTCGCATATGGACAATTCTCCATTTTCATTGTTTTTATTGGAATTTATTAAAGCGTTCCAGTAAAATAATTTTTCAATTGCCCACACATTTTACTTATTGATTTTTTTTTTCATGTTTTTATTTGATGTTAGTCTCCAGAGTTTGTATGCGTTTATTTAAAAATTTTCACATTATTTTGCTGAGTTATTGATGGATGACGAATGCGGCCATCCTCAAGAGACCCTCGATCGTGCGACAGTACTAGCTTCTTGTTTAATTTAGAATGCCGCCATCCCACAACTACCTAGCTAATCATCACTGAACCGTCCATGAACCGGTTTTTTAGCTAATCATCGCCGAACCCATCGCATAACTTCCTAGCTTCTTGGATGATGAATGCGGCCATCCCACAACTACCTAGCTAATCATCACTGAACCCGTCCATGAACCAGTTTTTTAGTTAATCATCGCCGAACCCATCGCATAACTTCCCTAGTAGAGGGATGGGTTCGGCGATGATTAGGGTAGTTATGGGACGGGTTCGGCGATTATTAGGGTAGTTATGAGACGTATTCGTCTAATTCGATTTTTGTGGGGGCTGTTTTGGAATTTTTTTTTTTATTATGTGTTAAACTATGGTTGGAATTACATTTTCTTAAAATATATGGCTATGTTTAAAATTGTGGAAAGATTCCCATTAATATAATTCCATTTTTTTTTAAAAAAAATTTGTAACTTAAATTAATTTAATACTTTTCCAGTTTTTATTCCCATTAATATAATTCCATTATATAGATTTATCATCTAAATGTTATTTGTGCAGTACAGACATTATTGTGGCCGAAATAATATCGGGATTCAAAGTGGATTTCTATATATCATGATATAATAAACGTGTTGTCTGTATGGAACACAATATATAAAAAAAATAAAAGAAAGAAAGAAATAAAAAAAGAAAAAGGAAAAAAAAAAAGAAGAAGAAAGAAAGAAAGATGACAAGTCATTCATGGTCCAGTACTACCACACACAATAAACACGAAGGACAAATATTTATACTTACCAAACAAAACAATCATTGATCGTGAAAAATAAAATTCACCTCAACCACAAAAAGCAAATAAGTTGGACACCAAAAACCAATTAATTATTATTATAATAAGTAAGGTGTAAGGAGCAAACCAATCTACTTCAGTACTGGCTAACAACATTATATTTACGTTTTGCTTCTTTAATACCGAAAACACCAATACCAAATTAGGGCCTCAATTGACTTCTTTTAGCCCCTCTTTACTAATTCTTAGATGTGTTTCGAATTAAGAAACTAAATAAGATTTAGGTTTTTTTAGTGCCAAAAAAGTGCAGCTACATAAAGCCCATATTCATCATCTAATGTCATCTTTGAACACTTATGAGTTTTCTCGTGATCTTTATGTTCATCATATGGAAAGCCTTTGCAACATTATGGTCCCAATATTGCAAGTTTTGCAACTCTCGTTAATTATTTCATCATGTCATGAACCCTAGTATCGTATGAAGTATCCTGTGCAAGCTGAATACCTCGCAATTATGGATAAGATGAGTCTTCCGGAAATTGCTGATTTATTAGTAATTACTTAGTATATAATTTTGGATGAAATTGATGCCTTGTAAACGTGGGAATTCTTCCAAATTAAGCTATATATAAAATTAGCCTTGGGTAATATAATTAGAAACCGTGCATCTTTTTTTTTTTTTTTTTTTTTTTTCTTTTCTTCTTCTTCTTTTGGTGTTGTTCTTTTATTAGAAACATTAACAATGGTCATCTCGTAAAGGGCATTTTGAAGGGCTTCAATACTCCCACTAGAAAGTTTTACAGTTTAGACATTTATATTTTCCTTTGCCAGAAATGGCCAAGTAAATGCTGGATCTTACAACATCGGTCCTTTGGAATATAATCTCTCTACAATTCTATTTTCTCGTGGCAATGCTTTGTTTTTTATTTTTATTTTTAAAAAGCCTATCATAAATAGGGAAAATTCTCCTTTTTATCCCACAATAGACTCTTCTTTCCTAACTTAACACCATGTTACAAAATTCTCCTTTTTCTTTGGAAATAGACGGGTTTGGTATCATAATTAGAAAGAACATATGACGAAGGTATATAAAAAGTTTGTTTTTAATCGTGTGTAAAAAGACCAAAAAATAATTTTACACCTATTTAGACATGTGTAGGACCGGATAGGCTATTGTTAGGGCAATCCGGTTACGGTGCAACCTCTTGAATAGTATGCATGTGCAGACATCATATATGACATTTCTTTCATCATATAGAATATTCATCACATCACAAAAAAAATCTTTATCATCATACACCCACAAAATATCCTATAATCACATGAAACATCTCTCATCACATAAAACATCTCTCCCATCACATACATAAAGTATGTATGTGCAGGTGTACATAGGAGGATCTACTAGCAATACTATGGTAGCACGGGATACCACTCAAATTAATAAAATTGCTATTATAAGCTATAAAAATTTTTAGATTTAACTTGATTTTCCGTTGTGCAACCAATGATTTTTTGTGGTGATATATATAATCTAGTCTTTTTCAATATTTTTGTTTTATTTAACTACCATCCTTAATTTCAACATAGTTTCCATCACTTTTTGTGATATATCACCGAAAAAAATTATAGATCCGCCATTGCTGGTGTATGCACCAAAGCCACACCCATTATTAGGATACAGCTGCCTGCATTTGCAAGTGTGTGACGGAAGGTTATTACTGTGATGTACAGATGATATGATTATTTTTGTGATGTCTGACAGCATTAAATCACAAACTAAGGCTTAGACAACACCACATCATCTACTGTGGTAGTATTATTCTGCATGAAACTATATTGGGGCCGGATATATGCAGTCGACATTAATTAACGGGGAAGAACGGACAGGACAACATTCATGCAATGATGCAAATTAATTATTTTTATAAAAGAGGATCCCACTATCATTATGTAATGTATTATATTATTATATTCATGATCCCAATCACTCATTAATCATACTCGTGAAATTTCATCCTGCTACATGTCCACATGCGTATCCAGTCCACACATCTCTTTGTCGGAATTCTAGGGCCACCTATATATAATATATAAAATGGTCACTTCTGTGTAGTCGAGTTTTTCGTGTTTTCACTATTTCATGTTGGACAATATATATATATATATATATATATATATATATATATATAAATGAAGGAATACACCTGTTGCACTAATAATTGTTAATTTATGAAGTATAATATTTTCTTGCTGGCTATTACGTCCATGTTGTTCTCTCAAGTTGCCCATTTGGTTCTGACAAATTAATTCTGATACCTTAAAATCCCATGAAATCTTTGATTATGTTTGATCAGAAGGCTTCGGAGTGGAATTCTTTAATATATTATACATTTATACTCCTAGGTTTTTCTAAGATGGTCCCATCGTTTTTATTATGATAATTTAAATTATTCGTGTGGAAGATGGACAAAGAACTTGGCTCCTATATATCATTTCCCCCTGGTGAAAGATGGGGTACGCTATCTGATCCCTGAGGTGAATTTAAAGTCAATGAAATATGATGCATGTGGTAATTTATAGAGAGTTCAAGATTTCGTAAAAATTATACTACTATTACCTACTGCTACTATTACATGATTCTTTCCATACTAATAGTAGTATTTGCATTTCAATTAATACTTCGATAGAAATTTCTTTTCGGAAAAAATCAACATAACTGGATGTTAAATGACGAAGGTGGTTTAGGTCCAAATTCTGTATATACAAAATGTGAGGGATATATAGTGGCGAATCTAGGGGTACAGCGTGGTCAGCTGACCACCCTGAATTTTCAAAAAAAGTTTTTTTTTATATAAATAATTTATTTGTTATATGTATTAACATTTAAGTTTTTTTTGTTATTTGTGTTGAAGAATCTATATGTTTGAACCTCATCATAATTATTAATGCATATTAGCGATGTTGATGATTAGTAAATGCTAAGAGCAAATGATAATTGTTTTACCGAATGTAAATAATAAGGGAAAATTATTGAGCATTTTCTTGACATAGTTAGTGTTTCGAATACTAAGACACATTCTTTAAAATGGTTCCATGAAGCTCTTCTTTACCATTTAGTTTGAGCTTATATCGAGTATGGGTAGTGATGGAAATAGCCTAGGGTGAGCTTTGATTTTAAAAACCTAAGTCTACTTCAATTTTCTAAGGTCTGAGTCTAGTTTATACCTTTGATAAGCCTACATTATAGGTCTAAGCTGGCCTATTTATATAAATATACCGCACTTTAAGTTTTTTACAAGTAAATCATGTTAAGTTTTTCTTTTTCATATATATGTCCCAATATAACATATTTACAAATTTAAAAAAAGCTTATAAATATTTTAAAAACTTATAAGATCAAATTAATAGTTTCTTCTACATAAAATAATAATAATACGAAATATTCCTATACAATAAGCATACTAATAGGTCATTTATAAGGTCTGGTAACATATTTAGAGCTAAATAGATTTGCAAAATTACCTAAGCCCAGCCTTTGTATAGAAAAGGCTTGCCCTGGCTTCACCTGAAGTAGGCTAGATTGTATATATGTGTGTGTGCAGTATAATTCTTTTAAGTGGTGAAAACATGTTAAATGATTCATTATTATTTTATGTTGAATAAAAAATACTTAATGAAATAGATGTAGATTAAGTTATGAATTTTTTTCACGTAATGTCAAGGCGGTTGTAGATTTTCTTTCAAAAGTTTGCACACCCCTCACTTTAAATCCTGGAATCGCCACTGTATATACATATATATTATTATTATTATGCAATACATCATAAAATCCACCAAATTTCATACATTTAGCAGATACCAAATAATATATTTGAGCATGCTAACCGGATTGCTCTGACTAATTACTTCGCTCAAAAGAAATTAAGATAAAAGAAAGTGAAAATTGGATTGGCAGGGTCGTTTATATGGTTTTGTAATGGCACTTAATTGTGAATGAATAAGATTAGCACATCCACCAATGAGTTTTATCCGATGTGACAAAGAGTTAATACAAAAACTAAATCCATCCCTGGCCGAATGAAGACCAAAGTTGACAATACCAAGTATCGAGGATCTGGGATGTCTCATTTCTTGGATCGTTAACAGTCAATATTTTTCAGGGCAAAAACTGATATCGAGTGGTTAGCCTTCATCTCAGCACTGTTACATACCATTCCTTCTTTTTATTACTTTTTTTTTTCCGAGGAGAGACCTATCATGCTTTCTCGTCCCATGCAGAACTTGTTAGATTGAGAATGAACAACTTGGTAAATTGACACCTCAAATCCCAATCGTTCAGATCCACATCTATTATTTAAAATTTCAGTTCAAAATTCTAAATTAGTGTTACTGCACATGTAATTCCGTGCCAAGTAGTTTGCATTAGTCCAGAATGCGATTAATGATATTTGTTTTTGTTAAGATTTCATAATTTATGAAAGAGACTTCCCCCCTCCATAATAAAAATAATTAAAGGACTGAGTAGCTAGCTTACACAGACAAACTGTTAGGAATTGAACTAAACGGAGGAAACTAGCTAGGTCAAATTGTTAGCAATTGGCCAGAATGCCATTAATGATGTTTGTCGTCTTTATTAAAAACTCTTTCATAATTTATGTGAGAGACTTCCCTACATAGTAAAAAAATTATTGCTGGATTGAGTAATTTGACTTTTACGCCGAAGATATAACAGTTACGAATGGAAGGAATTGGAGAGATCTAGGGTTCGTGCCATTTTGGATTTTTTTTTTCTTCTAGGGGATGAAAGAATTGATTTGTTCTTCGGTTGATTCGAGTATGTGGGAGGTGGATTTGGATTCGAGTTAGTGTATTTTGGGTTTATAAAATGGTCACTTCTGTGTAGTCGAGTTTTTCGTGTTTTCACTGTTTCATGTTGCACAATATATATATAAAAATGATTTATACACCTGTTGCACTAATAATTGTTAATTTATAGTATAATATTTTCTTGCTGGCTATTACGTCTATGTTGGGCTCTCAAGTTGCCCATTTGGTTCTGACAAATTAATTCTGATACCTTAAAATCCCATGAAATCTTTAATTATGTTTGATCAGAAGGCTTCGGAGTGGAATTCTTTAATATATTATTATACATTTATATTCCTAGGTTTTTCTAAGATGGTCCCATCGTTTTTATTATGATAATATAATGTTAATTATGTTAATTTAAATTATTGGGGTGAAAGATGGACAAAGAACTTTGCTCCTATCATTTCCCCTTGGTGAAAGATATGGAGATGGGCTACGGTATCTGACCACTGAGGTGAATTATTTAAGTCAATGAAATATGCTTAGCTTTTGGTAATTTATAGAGTGCAAGATTTCGTAAAAATTATACTACTACTACTACGTACATAATTCTTTCCATACTGCTTCTATATATAGTAGTATTTGCATTTCAATTAATACTTCGATAGAAATTTCTTTTCGGAAAAAATCAACATAACTGGATGTTTAATAGCGAAGTGGTTTAGGTCCAAATTCTGTATATACAAAATGTGAGGGATAGGCACTACTCTCTTCTGATTAAATTATTTTAGCACAATATATCAATGTTTCTTGTATATAAGAAATGCACACACATATATATAGATATATTATGCAAGACATCATAAAACCCACCAAATTTCATATTTAGCAGATACCAAATAATGTATTTGAGCATGCTAACCGGATTGCTCTGACTAATTACTTCTAGAGCTCGTTCGTTTGTGTTCGTGTTCGTTCGTTAACTGTTCGTTTGTAAAGCTAAACGAACCGAGCTCGAACACGAACACGAGTTCGTTCGCTTAATGAACGAATACGAGCTTGTTCGCGAACAGTTCAAAAGTGTTCATATATGTTCGTTAACGGGGTAATTTTGTAATTTTATATGTTCGTATATGTTTGCTTGACAATTTCAATATTGTGAGAAAAATATCTAACAATTGATTGGATAAATGATTCTTAATTTTTTGGTAAATTTTGAATTGAGCCAAACGAGCTCAAACGAGCCGAGCTGAACAAAAGAGTAAGTTGACTCGTTTGAGCTAAACTAGCCGAGCTGAATTAATACGAGCTCGAGCTCACGAACTTTTTCACGAGCCGAGCTCGAACACGATTTTAACCCGACTTCCTTAACGAACGAACACGAGCCAAGCTCGAATGCTTAACGAGTCGAGCTCAAACCCCAAAGCTCGGCGCGGTTCGGCTCGTTTACAGCTCTAATTACTTCGCTTAAAAGAAATTAATATAAAAGAAAGTGAAAATTGGATTGGCAGGGTTTATATGGTCTGAATGAATAAGATTAACCAATGAGTTTTATCCAATGTGATAGAGTTAATATAAAAACTAAATCCATCCCTGGCCGAATAAAGACCAAAGTTGACATTACCAAGTATGTCTCATTTCTTGGATCGTTAAGAATCGATATTTTTCAGGGCAAAAACTGATATATATATCGAGTGGTTAGCCTTGATCTCAGCACTGTACCTACCATTCCTTTTTTTTTTTTTTTTTCTTCCTCTTTTAAGGTTTTTTTCGAGGAGAGTCCTATCAAGCTTTCTCGTCCCATGCAGAACTTGTTCGATTGACACCCCAACTCCCAAATCGTTCAGATCCACCCTTAGCTTGGAGCAGTGTGTCCCTAAAATGTGAGCCTCCCATCCATGAATTTCTACACAGTAATTCCTAAGCTTGATGAGAATGAACAACTTGTTAAATTGACACCTCAAATCCCAAATCGTTCAGATCCACATCTATTATTTTTAATTTCAGTTCAAAATTCTAAATGAGTGTTACTGCACATGTAATTCCGTGCCAAGTAGTTTGCATTAGTCCAGAATGCGATTAATGATATTTGTTTTTGTTAAGAACTCTTTCATAATTTATGAAAGAGACTTCCCTCCTTCATAATAAAAATTATTAAAGGACTGAGTAGCTAGCTTACACGGACAACTGTTAGGAATTGAACTAAATGGAGGAAACTAGCTAGGTCAAATTGTTAGCATTTGTCCAGAATGCGATTAATGATGTTTGTGGATATGGCTTGGGTGCAGAATGTTGCATATGCACCATGATGTCCCAAGCCAAATAAATGATGTATAACACAAAAATGATGTATACATCTCCATAAATGATGCCTATGATTTGTTCCATTCCATGATGTCCCAAGTCAAATAAATGATATATAACACAAAAATGATTATACACCTTCATAAATGATGCCTATAATTTGTTCTATTTTTTAATATCATCATTTTTAGAGCATCACTCATCATGGAGCACCTACAGAATTGTGCATGTAGCACGGAAACCGAACAGGATGTTTGTCTTTATTAAAACCGCCTGTTTGTTTTGAGTTTAGAAAAAAATGAGAAGTCAGTAGAAGAAGGAGAAGAGAGATCGAGAAGGAGAACTCAAAATCAAAAGCAGCACAAATAATTGTTTGGATAGATATTATTAAAGTTATTTTTTAATTGAAATACGTTTGGATGAATCGTACGTACGTAGAATGACTTTTTATATATTAAAATTACTAAAATGGACATAAATATTATAATAGTATTTAAAGTTGATTTTATTTCCTTGTTAGTTAGGGATAAATATATATTTAAATATTTTTGTATTTTTATTCATAAAATGACTTCTCCTTTTTTTTATAAGTAACCCCCTACCTACTTTGAAAAAAAAGAGAATTTCAACTTTGATTCTCCTTTTTTACTTTTTAAAAAAGTCAAAACAAACACATAAAAAAAATTCAAAAGGACTTTTGGGTGAAGCAAAAGTCAAAGGGAAAAAAATTAAAGCAAAACAAACAGGCTCTAAAAACTTTTTAGAAAATTTATGAAAGAGACTTCCCTCCACAGGATTGAGTAATTGACTTCTACGCAGAAGATATGACAGTCACGAATGGATGGAACTGGAGGGATCTAGGGTTCGAGCCATTTTGGATTTTTTCGAACTAAGGATGAAAGAAATGATTTGTTCTTCTACGCGAGTATGTGGAGGTGGATTTGGATTGGAGTTAGTGTATTTTGGGTTTTTAAAATGGGTTGCGGTCATTTAGCAATTATGGAAAATTTTAATTTTGTTTTAACTAGTGAACCTCATAAACGTGTCAGGTGACATTTTTGTTACGGACATCACAACATATTCTTAAATATACTTTACTTTTAAAAGATTGTTAATCGGCCAATCAAGCTTTATTACAAAAAAATAATTTGTATTTTCACACAAATTACTCTTTTTGTAACAACTTATACTTTTACTTTGGGAATAAGAACTAGAAATATCCTTTATATATCGATAATTACCAATTTCGTCAATCATTTTATTAATGATCAAAACAGTCATGTATAGTTACATGACAAAATTGATAATTATCGATGCATAGAGGACGTTTTTAGTTCTTAGAATATATTTTAATATGGTATTTTCGGTTTATATGATTACCAAACTCTTATGGATTTCACAGTTATTAACAAGATTTGGTTTAACTGCTAAATATGTCTATAATAAATGTGATGCATTCATTTAGAATTTGATTATCATAGTTATTTATATAAGTTGAGCTAATTTTTTTTTTTTTTTTGAGGCAAATGGTTCTTTATCCTATTGGCTTTAAAAGAGTTGAACGCATTGTTCAAAAGTACAGAAGATCAGTAGCCAAATCCACATGAGTTAAATTTTTCAAAATAAAATCAGTAGACAAATCAGAAGACAAGCAGCAGGCATAGATGATAGAAAACAGAACCAATTATTTGAGATTTTTTTGTAAAAAAATAATTGAGGATTGGAATAATTGTTTAATTTATGCATACCATATCAGATTAACTATTGGGGGTTGAGGTTTTGAAATCTTAACATAACACAAATGATAAATGTTGGAAAAAGGGGGTTTTGAGCTCATTTTTGCGTAAAGACGATATTTAATTTGGATTAATTAAATAGCGTATACGAATTCTACATTTCGCGTAGATTGTCGTAGTGCATTTATTTTCTCAAAACCGTTGTCGGGTGAGTGAGATATAAGTGGTCGAAGTGGGTCGTTGAATGCGGCTAGTTGAAACGCGTGTGTTTAAATGGTTGTTAAAGAGTGAGTAAAGGTAGCGCGTCCCACATTGCTTAAGCAGTGGGAGTTGAATTAGTTTATATTGTTCTACGTGTTAGAATCAATTAAACTAATGCAGGTTGGTCAAGTGTGAGGGAAGCCCATACGCGTGCGCCCGTCCCGTCCCGAGCCGCGCCGCGCCGTCGCCCGTGGACTTGGATCTTGGTAATTGGGCTTTGGGCCTGTCTAATTTTTTAGACAAAGTTTATTTGTCGAGCCCATGTCCAATGCCTATAAATGGCTGCAGCGTCGGGCTTAGGAAGGACACATCTTCTCCACATTCTTTTCTGCATACACATACTCTCTCCTCCCGACTCCCTCAGCTCTCTGCTCTGTTCGCCGGTCGTCGACGTTCGCGGTGCTGCCACGTCGAGACGTTCGTCGTTTTACCTTTGGGGACGTTCTGCCGCTGCCGGAGCACTACCGGGGCATAAACGTCTTGCGGGAAGAGTTCCAAACTCGACTCGACGTTTCTGTATTGCTGAATCAAAACCGTCCATTTTCTTACAATAAATATGAATGACATTTTTAACATGTGTTTAATTTTCCAATTTAACTAATCAGCCGAAATGATATTTATTGTACACACCCCAACCGTTAGAATACATTGTTTTACCTTAAAAAACAATAATATTAGTTTAGAATCTATCCTTTACCGACCATGGAGCGTCACTGATATGCCAACAAGGCGCGAGGAGCATCATCAGGCAAAAATGCCCACGTAGTGAAAAAAAAAAAAATTGCAGAGTAGAACTTTTTATTTGCAAATGACATTGAATTATATACTGTGCTATTACTCCCATAAAAGTTAAAACTATTTTGAATCTCAAAAACTGTCGCGTGGGTTTCCTTCCAATTCCTTCTCATGGAAAAGTCTGTTCATACATGTGTGGTAGAAAACCATGACACACTGTCTGGGAAACACGGCTGTTGTTTTAAATGTGTGGTATATTTGGAAAAAAAACACTCTTTTAAATAGACTAGGGACTGATAGCCCGTTGTCAGTTTTAAATGGAAGGCCTCAGTAGCTGGTAGGTCTGGATACATCTTCTCTTAGGTCTTAGCTGGTAGGCCTCAGTTTTATATATATACAGACATGCATATTCTAATCTTCAGTGCTCTATATATATTCACTCTTCAGGCTCAGGGAATCATCTGAACTGGTCGGCAAAGCGTACATGGACCAAACAAGAGTAGGGCTGAGGAAAGGCGCATGGTCAACAGAAGAAGATATTCGTCTGAGAAAGTGCGTTGAGAAGTTTGGAGAAGGGAGATGGCACCAAGTCCCTTCTAGAGCTGGTGATATTACTATATTACTTCCTCCGTCTCACAAATATTGTTACGTTTGACTTTTTGACACTATTCACTGTTTAACTTTGATTCAAATTTTTATCATAGTTATGTAAGAAAAAAATATAGTCAATGAGATCTTGTTAAATTCGTCTAATCTTGTAGTTTTAGACAATTAACTTTTTATAACTTTTTGTTGTACAAAATTTAAGTTCTTAACCGTTAAAAATGTGCATCGGCATGCGTGTCGGAAGGGTGCGTAACGATTATATTGAGACGGAGGTAGTATTTATTTATAATTATAGTAATACAAAAAAAGAAAAACTGTTCTAGTTTCAATTTGCTATATATGCTGTCACAGGGCTGAACAGATGCCGGAAGAGCTGCAGGTTGCGATGGTTGAATTACCTGAGGCCGGATATTAAAAGAGGATTTTTTAGCAGAGAAGAAGTGGATCTCCTTAGAAGGCTTCATAAATTGTTGGGGAACAGGCATGTTTTTCTAATAAAATATTTATTAGATTGCGTGAAATGCAGAAATGCAGAAATGGTGCAGTTATTTAAGAATACGAGGTAAGTATTAGGCAGAGTTTAAGCACTTTTCTGGAATGGTGACTTTGTTCACTTATTACAGATGGTCGCTGATTGCTGGTAGACTTCCCGGCAGAACAGCCAATGATGTGAAGAACTTCTGGAACACCCATATGTCCAAAAAGTTGGTTGCTGCTGTTGCTGCTACTGCTCCCACTCCCCGCGGGGAATGCAATGATTTCTGTAAAAATAAAACCACTGCTATTATCCACAACAGTGGTAACCAAATCATAAAACCCCGACCTCGGAATTTCTTCAAACCAACAGCGCCAATCCAACACACAACCGGTGGAAAAAACCCTCAAACTGGTGAAGAAAACACCGAGCATAAGGAAGTCAAGACATCTGCAACCCCACACATAAAACCATGGACAGCAGGTGTTTGTGAAAATGCCAAGAACAAGAATCTGCAGTGCTCGTCTTCGGTGCCAGAGATTAAAGAAGACGATGATGAATGCATCCAGTGGTGGAAGGACTTGCTGGAAACAACAACTGAGAGTAGGGAGATGGAACACCAGTTTCTGGTTCCCGACAAGGATAAGGATTCTGTACAGATTGAAGTGCCTAATTTGTCGTTGCCTGATCATCAGTTGGGTGAGACTGGTTGCTTTGACATGACGTTGGAGTTTGGAACTTTGAGCCACGATGATATTGTTGATGTCTGGGAATTACTGTAAGCTCTTGCAATGTAAAATTAAAATAACAAAAGTGGTATGGAAGAAGGCACAGCCACAAAAATAGTATGGAACCGATCCTTATTTCTTCTCTTTTATTTATCCCCACTTGATGTGTAGTTGAACATTGTTCCACTTTTATATGTAAGATCTTTGCCTTGTTAAATTTACTTATATAACCTAAATTTTAGGGAATTTTCGGTGTCCGATCGATCAATTTTTTTCCCCAATATTTACTGGCATGTTATAATTTTATCTTTTGGTCCTACAACATAGGATTTTTCCTTTTCCTTTTTACTTCAATTCACAGTACTATAAAATTTTCGGAGTCGACCAAGTTAGAATTTTATGTAATTTTAACAATGTATTTAATTTGAAAATTTAAGCATACACTCTAAGAAAAAAAAACAATTTATTTATAAAGTACAGGAACTAAAACCTTTCATTTAACTAATGAATTTGTCAGTTATTAAAAGTTTATTAAAAATTTAGCTACCGAATTTTAAGTAGCTATGAAGTAAACTATAGTGATGAACAAAAGGCGGAGAAATTAAATAAACTATAAGACAAATTAAAAGTTTTTTTTTTTATTTTCTACTATTTGTTAAAATTGTCGACGAGTTTTCAAAATTATGTTGCAGATAATTAATGACTTTAGAACTATAATATTATTACCGTGGAACATTAAAAAAAAAAAACAAAAAAAGAGGGACAAAATTGAAAGAAGATTTATTAATATGGGATTTTAAAAAATTGAAAAGACACTAAACCCTGCATGGGATAAAAAAATTATGCACTATGATTTGATCTGATTTTTTTTTTTTTAAATCTTATTAAGGAATAAATTAAAAGCTGTGTAAATAAATTATGAGAAGGGTGTTTGTTGCTTTCTTGGAGACACCTTTGAGCGTGCTTCTACGTGTGGTCACAGGCTGTGTCACGGGGAGATGCGGCTAGTCATTTGGCATCCTAGAAATTCCAGTGGTATGGTATTACATGTGGATGGCAGCTTCATAGGTAGTCCGGGTCCTCCTGGCTTTGGTGGGGTTTCACGCGATAGGGATGATCATTGGTTTAGTATATTTTCTGGTTCGGCTGGTGAGACCACAAATGTTGTTGCAGAATTACATACCATTTGGAATGGGATGAAGCGCCTCCATGAGTTGGGTATCTTGTTCGCTTGCTGCTATTTAGATTCCCAATAGGCACTTGGTTTTGTCCAAAGACGAGTGGATATATCCTGGGCACCATCTATACTCTTTGATTCGGAATACTGTAGACTTGCAAGTTATATATGGCATCACATCCTTCGGGATTGGAATAATGTGGTGGATATTCTGGCTAAACGTGGCGCGAGGGTGGTGGAGTTCTATATGACCTGGGTCAGACCTGATAATGTTGGCCCTTTGATTGCAGCGGATATGGCGGGATTTGATTTCCGCAGTTGTAGCTATTGATTACCCTCTTTTTCTTATTATTATTGTTTGGCTTTTTTTTTTCATTTCATCTTAGCTGATGCTCTGACTTTCCCTTGACAACAAAAAAAAAAAAAAAAAAATAATGAGAAGGGAGCCTACTATACCTCCGTAGGCCATATGGAAGGGTTAGTTTCCACTCACATAATGTAAAATACTACTACCTCCTTCTTAATGTTTTTGTCACGGACCCACCCGGCACGTATGCCAATATATATCTTTAACGATTAATAACTTAAATTGTGTATAATAAAAAAAAATTTAAAAGCTTAGTTGTCTAAATTAAAACTACAAGATTAGACGAATCTAACAAGATCTTGATCAATTGACTATGTTTTTTCTTACATAACTATGATAAAAATTTGAATCAAACTTAAACAGTGAATAGTGTCAAAAAGTCAAACATAACAATTATACGGAGACGGAGGAAGTATAATTTATCAGGATGACATATGTGCGGACTTCCCTCCTCTCAACTTAGATTCGAGACCCTATCACTATACTATTATATATAATATTGAAGGTAGAATTTGTTATTAATTTAAATACATAGTGGTAATTATTAATTAAATAGTTTTGATCAATTTTTTATACTTATGTGTATATAAAACACAATTAAGTAATATTTTATTAAATTCGTTTAATCACTTTATTAAATTTTTCTAATTTTTATTTACATATGAGTTACTATTAATTAAAAATATTTATAGAATTGTATAAAATATAAAAGTGGTGCAAGTTACTACTACTCCCCGTTCCTTTTTAATTAGTTGTCTTTTAGAGATTAAAAATTGTTTCCATAATAGTTGTTATTTTTAAGTAGTTATAGATAGTTATGCTATGTTTTTACCTACTATATTGTCCTCCACTTTACATAAAGTATTAGTATTTGTCGATATTTATTAAGAATAAATTTAGTTGAAGAATAAAAATATAAATTTATAAGTTAATTAATATAAATTATAATAATTGAAATTGAGCCGACAAAAATAGAATGAGTATTAAATAGAACATGTAAGTACGTTGCAGTGCAAAATTTGGACACGTCCTTTTCTGTGCATTTTCTGCCCAATCCACGAGACAGCGACGTCTATAATTGAATTAATAATGGAAGAAAAGCAGTGATATCATTTAATGTCTTGTTAACGTTTTCGTCAAGTACATCCAAAAAAGCAGTCCCCCTTTCGTCGTCGTAGTTGTATAGCTTTGGTAAGTTGTTGTAAGATTGTCTATTTTAACATTTTTTCCCTTTTCTTTTTCATATTCTTCCACGCTACTTATTTTATTCTTTGAATCCTTTCTGTAGATTCGCACCATAAGATGTCTTTACGTTGGAAAATTGCCCACGTTCCAACTTATCTTACTTCATAGTGAATTCCAATGCTTCTAAGTAGGGGCCGTCTCGATATTTTTAGGCCCAGAGATTTTTTTTTTATATTAGACGTCACATAATAATACAAAAAGTATTTATTATATTATTAATTAACAAATTAAAAAAATATTAAATGCAGTACAAAACAAAAAAAAGATAAAGATTATGCTAATAAATTATATGGTGTAGTGTAATTCAATTAATAGAAGCTTGAATTTAAAGAAACATTGGAAGTTTTTAGTTGTCCACCTACCATTGGTGCATATTGTGTTGGGATTGAAAAAGAAATGTAAGGCGGGAGAGAATCAACAAAAAAAAAAGTAAAAGCTGAATTAACTGTGTATAAAGAACCAAACAAAATAAGAATTGAAAAAAAGTAAATTATGCAAACTTCAATCATACTCCATCCATTCCTTATTAGTTGACTTTTTAGAAGTAAAAAAATATTCCAAAATAGTTGTCACTTTACATATTTATATCATATTTTTTCAATATTACCCCTTTATTTCCATCAATGATAAACCTCGAATAGTGTGCGTTCTTTCTTTTCATTTAAACTAACCAATCTCCACTCTAACTCCACTTATGAAAGAAGGGGCAAAAATGTAAAAACATAAGGTAATCATTGTTTTTATTGGTTTGTGCAATTTGTGTTTAAACTTTAAACGGTAACAAAAAAATGAATGGAGGGAGTACTTTGAGGAAAAATTGTGTAACTAAACTTTAATTGTATAGTAAAAAAATGAAAAGAAAAAAGAAGTGGGGCCCCCAAAATTTGGGAACCACTAGCTACCCCTCAGCCGGCTCTGCTTCCAAAAGTATACAAGGAGTCTCTTTTGTACGCACCATTTGAGAGCTTTTTGTAGTTTTATAGTATTTTCTAACGAACTAATATCATCTTTCTTTACACTAGCTTTTCAAGGCTGAAACAATAAATTGAAGTTCTACAAAGATCTACAAACATAAATTACCCTTAGTAGCTTCTGAACGTTACTTTTTATAATATAATTAATTTTTTTTTAACTATTTTAAAAACTAGAACTACTTCTAAAAAAAATTTATACTCCGTATAAAAGCAAAAATTAAGCCCTATCAAAATCTACAGGTTCTAACAACTTCAACTCCCAACAGTTCTAACTTGCAGTTACAACTAATAGTACAAAATGCATCATAAGCAGTTCTTGGAGGAAGATGCAACTGGTGGTCGATCAGTTCGCCGAGTAGTGGATTGTGTTTGAGCTGCGGCTTTCCTTTTCTACTTCTTTCTTATTTATTCTTTTAGCTTGCCATTGTGGCAATGTTCCCCAAAAAAAAAAAAAAAAAAGGTTAATTTTGCAATTATCTCCTCAGCTAGGACTAGTGTGTTTTATGTTTGGCAATATCTTTACTAATCCTATTCTAATTTAACTGGGAGCAGATTAGGTATATGCAACCATCATATATGTGTGATGTAGGAATTATGTTATGTGATGGATGAAATTGTGTGTTTTGTGTAATGAAAAATATTTTATGTGGTGGAATAATATGTGATGGGAGAGATGTTCTGGGTAAATGGAATTTAACTAAGATATTATTGGATTCAAGTATTTGAATATATGATTAAGACAGGCTTTTAGTTGTAAAGATATTGCAGCCAATTTTATTCTATCTTCTCTGTTTAATAATATCAAATCAATAATAATGCATACCACATATATATATATAATATATATATATATATATAAATATTTGAATCATGTAATTAATAATCATAATCTTACTGTTGGGAACCAGTTTTGAGCAAATGTGTTCACAACCGATGTCTGAACTACTTTGTTGGACCAACCACATCATCTGGCGACAAACTATTTAAGGGAAGCGAAGCTGGCGAATTTGCAATGAGATTACGTCCAACGGCTAGCTGATTCCCTGCCCGGATCTTGCACACGAAGGATGGAAACCAAGATCCCTTAATCCGGGCAACTCCATTCTAAGGATCCGCACATTTATGGAAAGAAAATCTCCTATCTTAGAATGGAGGAAATATTGCTCTCTTCAAATAGGACTGCCAAGGGAAGAAGAATTACGACGAATTATTCACTGAAATTCCTGTGCAATCGAAAGCTATTGTGAAGAGAGAAAATTATCTTCCTTCCGTGTTCGTGAGTCTATCATCTCGAAGGAAGAAAATCGATCAATACTTCCTCGGGTGAATTGATCGATAATGTGCCACAGTGTGCTTGATTGAAGTTGACAAAATCAATCAAGGGTTTCGAGGAAGTCGTCAAACTCAAGAACTTAATTGAAAAGATCAAGGAGAGTCGCCAACAGGTTTCGACCAAGGGCAAACTTGAAGGAGGAGCCTTCAAGGGATTGAAGCAAGGTCGGGGAGATCTTCACCAAGACAGGGGGAGTGTCTTGGTTTGACAATTCAGTCCGCTTGGTGATTGGAGTTGGGCGAAACAATTCACTATTGTTGTGATCGAGGATCAAACCAAAACAATTAGTGAATCTCCTGGATTGGTATCCCCCAGATGTAGGCTTGTGCCGAACTGGGTCAACAAACCTTGAGTTCTTTATTTTCACAGTTTATTTACTTTCCGCTGCTTTATTTCATAAACTGTTTAATGTGTCCACGAAAGGTGCTTGAACTAGTTTTCAGGACTACTTAATTGGTTATCCACGCTAAAGGACCTAACAATTGGTATCAGAGCCACACGCTTTGGAAAGCGAGATCCAGATAAAAGGCATGGAAAACCAAGGCGGATCTGTAACCAGACCACCACTGCTCGATGGATCAAACTATGCATATTGGAAAGATCAAATGGAGGCTTTCCTCATTGCTTTGGATGAAGGGGCTTGGGATGCAGTAGAAAATCAATACCATCCACCAATAAAAGAAGAGGACGGTGTAAAAACCTTCAAACCAAGGAGTGAATGGACTGCTGCTGAGAAGCTTGCCGCTTCAAAGAACTCCAAAGCCCTGAATGCCATTCACAATGCTCTCACAAAAGATCAATACAGACTTATCGCTGGGTGTAAGATTGCATACGATGTCTGGACTACTTTGGCCAATACCTACGAGGGTATGGCTCCGGTAAAGAAATCTAGAATCATTACTCTTGATGCACAATTTCATAAGATTTCTATGGATGATAATGAGTCTGTCGGCCAATATATTGGTCGTATCCGTGATCTAACCAACCAAGCTCTTCAGCTTGGTAAAGTGTATTCTCAACAGGACATTGTAGGAAAAATCATTGGGACGCTTCCGGAAAGGTTCAATGCAAAGGTTGCAGCACTTGAACTATACAAAGACTTTGATAAATTGCAGGTTGATGAACTAATGGGAATCCTACAATCATGGGAAATGGATCACTGTCCCAGAACCAAAAGCAAACCAGTGGCATTCAAATCCACGACCAAGGAAGAGGAAGACTTCTCCCTAGAAAACCATGATGACTTCAGTGACGAAGAAGAACTGGCCATGCTGTCCAAAAGACTAAATCAGATCATCAAGAATCGTAGATCTAGATTCAACTCCTCCATGAAGAAAGATGCCGGGTCATCAAACTCTAAATTCACTCAGAAAGGGTCGAAGTCTCTCGACAAAATCAAACCAAAATCTTCAAGGATTGAGGATGACAAGGAGATCATATGCTTTGAATGTGGGGGAAGAGGCCATATGAAAAAAGACTGTGCCAATCTCAGACCGAAGGAGTCCAGCAAATCCTATCAAGTAACATTTAGTGACTCGGAAGATGAGAAGGAGTCTGATGAACATGGTGTAAACTATGGAGTAGCCTTCGTTGGCACATGGGATTCGGACAGTGATGATGAACCCGAAACAAGTATGGGTCCTAACTCAGTCAATATGGTTTCCTCTAACATGATTCACTCTTTTGCTAGGAATCAAGATGAAAGCGTCGGTAAACTCAATGATCTCTACGAAGAAACGTTCGAGAAGCTGGAAATATCCATTGCTGAATCAGTAGAATTACATGTCGAGAATGAAAGCCTAAAGGAACAACTCCAGAGTCTCTCGTGTAAAAATCAGGAACTTGAAAAGGCGTCCACAGAGCTGTCTGGACTGGTGAATGAACTACGTGAGAAAAATGCTGAGCTTCAGAAAGAAAACAAGGAACTGGAAGTTGAAAAAGTTGACTATAAACTGTGGTACTATAGTATGCTTGGGAAGAAAGACGCTCTTCACACAGAACTCACCGAAGTCCAAGAGAAACTTGCCAAGGCTGAAAGCACTCTGGCGGCTCTAAACAAAGGAAAAGCCAAGTTAGATGATGTAATTGCTATGGGAAGACCGAGCAACAACAAACAAGGCTTGGGATATCAAGCCTCAACTTCTCGTGGAGAAAAGAAAAGCAAGTTTGTTTCCGGAGGAATGCTAAGTGAACCCCGAACTATCAAGAAATCGTTCCATCCTGTAGGAAGAAACAAATGGACAAGGAGACCTCCACCTCCAATCCCACTCAGATGCGATTACTGCAAGCTTGAAGGCCACAAAACCAAAAACTGTGGAATTTTGGTAAAAGATCTACAAACAGGGAAACCCATCATCTGGCCAAATGACAAAATCAAGATGAAACTAATCTCCATCAAATGCGAATGGGTTCCTAAAATTCAGAACAAATGTCACGTTGCCTTTCTTTCACAAAAGAAGAATGCTGCAGACAAAGTATGGTACTTCGACAGTGGATGTTCCAAACACATGACAGGAGAAAGGAGTCTGCTCAAACACTACAAAGAAATCAATGGAGGATTCGTTGTTTTTGGAGATGGAAAAAAGGGTGCCCTGATTGGTCAAGGGACCATTGAGAACAATGGCTCGAAGGAACTGTCACCTGTTTTCTTTGTCGATGGACTCCAAGCTAACTTGATAAGCATCAGTCAATTGTGTGATGAGGACCTTGTGGTGCAGTTTACCAAGAAAGATTGTCAAGTGCTCAATCAAGATCAAGAATGCATTATGAGAGGTTTGCGCTCTAAAAATAATTGCTATCATCTTGTTCAAACTTGCAATTTTGGTGCAGCTGCAGGTAAGGATCACATCACATTATGGCATGAAAAGCTTGGACATCTTAACTTTAAAGATCTTATCAAACTCAGCAGAACCGGGGCAGTCAAAGGTCTTCCTCAATTCAATAAATCAAGTATAGTTCTCTGCAACGAATGTGCCAAGAACAAACAGCACAGGAGTTCACACAAACTGTCTGAACTCCCTCGATCAACCAAGTGTCTCGACCTATTGCACATGGATCTTATTGGTCCAATGGAAGTTGAAAGCTTGGGAGGTAAAAAATATATCTTTGTATGTATTGATGATTACTCCAGGTACACTTGGATAGATTTTCTCAGGGAAAAAGGCGACACATTCAAAGCCTTCGAGAAGTTGTGCAATCGACTCATGACCGAAAAGGACACCAAGATAAAACGGATTCGAAGTGATCATGGACGAGAGTTCGAAAATCAATCCTTTGAAGAATACTGTGCTACACATGGAATTAAGCATGAATATTCGGCGCCAAAAACACCTCAACAAAACGGAGTTGTTGAAAGAAGAAATCGAACCCTACAAGAAATGTCTAGGGTGATGCTCAACTCAAAGAAAGTGGCTGAATTCCTTTGGGCCGAAGCCGTGAACACAGCTTGCTACACCATAAACCGAGTCTACTTAAGGCCAAACTCTCTTATGACTCCATATGAGATTTGGAACGGTAAAAAGACCTCAATTACTTACTTTCATATTTTTGGTAGCAAATGTTTTGTTCTAAATGACAGGGAACATGTTGGGAAGTTCCAAGAAAAAAGCAATGAAGGAATATTTGTGGGATACTCTACTACAAGTCGTGCATATAGAGTATATCTTCCTAAGACAAGGAAAGTACTGGAGTCCACAAATGTGATCATAGAAGATGTGACCAGCAAAGAGGATGTTCCTCCTCATGATGATGAAACTCCCAGTGGTCAGGATGATCAACACATCTCAACTCCACCCACTTCTGATGAACAGTCCACCAAACGTGTCCACACGCCCAGCATGGACACCTCGTCACAAGAAGCAGAACCCCAAAAGGACCTAAATGGACGCATTCACAAGCATCATGACCCTGAAGACATTATTGGTGATGTAAATGAAAGGAGAAAGACTCGAGGGAAAAAGATCGACTTTAAAGAGCTTGCAGGCTTGCACTGCTACACTTCAAAGATCGAACCCTCAAGAGTTGAAGAAGCACTTCAAGATGAACACTGGATAAGTGCTATGCAGGATGAACTACTCCAGTTTGAAAGAAATGAAGTCTGGACCCTAGTTGAAAGACATCAAGACAAGAACATAATCGGAACAAAGTGGATCTTTCGCAACAAAAGTGATGAAAAAGGGAACATTACTAGAAACAAAGCTCGATTAGTTGCTCAGGGTTACACCCAAGTCGAAGGTGTCGACTTCAGTGAAACATTTGCACCTGTAGCAAGACTTGAAGCTGTCCGACTACTACTATCGATCGCATGTTCACTAGGATTCAAGCTTTTTCAAATGGATGTCAAAAGTGCCTTCCTAAACGGCTGGCTGAATGAGGAAGTATACGTAGAACAGCCTAAAGGATTTGAAGACCCCCATCATCCTCAACATGTCTACAAGCTCAACAAAGCACTCTATGGGCTAAAACAAGCTCCTAGGGCCTGGTACGAAAGGCTCTCCAAATACCTGCTTGAACATGGATTCGAAAGAGGGAGCTTGGACAAGACTCTCTTTATCAAAAGAGAGAACAAAGGGATCCTCATTGCTCAAGTCTACGTCGATGACATTGTTTTTGGATCAACACACCATGTGCTCAAAGACCAGTTCATCGAAATAATGGGTAAGGAATTTGAAATGAGCATGGTAGGAGAACTAACTTACTTTCTTGGTTTGCAGGTTGCTCAGAAGAAAGATGGAATTTTTCTAAGCCAAACCAAGTATGCCCGAAACATTGTTAAAAAATTCGGCATGGAGTCCAGCAAACCAGCTCGAACGCCTATAGGGACTAATGACAAAATGAGCAAAGATCCTAGTGGTCAGAGTGTTGATCAGAAACTCTATCGAAGCATCATCGGAAGCCTTCTATATCTTGCTGCAAGTAGACCAGACATAAGCTATGCAGTAGGTGTTTGTGCTCGTTACCAAGCCGACCCCAAGGAATCACATCTAAAGGCTGCCAAACGAGTGATCAAATATATCTCAGGAACCAGTGATCTTGGTATTTGGTACTCTAAAGAGTCTAATCTCTCATTACTTGGTTATAGTGATGCAGATTGGGCAGGTGATGCTGATGATCGAAAAAGCACAACCGGAGGATGCTTTTACATTGGAACTAACCTAGTTAGTTGGTATAGCAAGAAACAAAGCTCCATATCCCTATCAACTGCTGAGGCCGAGTACATAGCTGCTGGAAGTTGTTGTGCACAATTGCTATGGATGAAGCAAATGATGCTAGATTATGGAATCGACCAAGAAGTCCTCACCATACTATGTGACAACATGAGTGCGATCAACATCTCCAAAAATCCTATTCAACATGGGAGAACAAAGCACATTGAACTCAGACATCACTTCATAAGAGATCTTGTTGAAGAAGGAATAGTGTCCATCCAACATGTCGGAACTACTGAGCAACATGCGGATATTTTTACTAAGGCACTGGATCGAGAGAGATTCGAAAAATTGAGAAGAGATCTTGGCCTATGCACGATCACATAAAATTCCAAAAATTGCGGAATAAGTTTTACTTTATGCTATTTCCATATATTTTGTAATCCTATATTTTATTACCTTAATTATGTTATTCTTACTATTTTGTTAAGAATATTTCGCAGGATCTCATTACTAAGGAAGTTAATCTCCACAAATTCAAATTCAAAATTGATGTGACAGGCCGGACTGACAAGAACCGAGGCGGGAACGGTTATTTGCACAACTTCATTCAAAAACGTGATGATTGCAATTATGGGAAGTTGCGATTATCTTACTATTTTCTTATCAAGGGAAGTTGCAAATCAAATTCACAGATTTCATTGTGATCAAGTTGCCTAAAATCCTTCTTCTCTCTCGGTCTCATATACTCCCCTCCGTTCAGTTTCATAATCATACACTACTCTTCACTTGTTCTTGTCAAAAGTTTTCTCTTTCAGACAATGGTAAAGACACGAGGAAGCCAAGGTTCCAAATCACAAGGCCCGACTCCCTCCTCTACTGCTGGAAGCAAGAAGGCCATCTCACCCGAAGAATCAAGTGCCAAGGGACGTGCGAAGGCTGTTCAGAAGGCAATCATGGAACAAACTGTTTCTGAAACTCCATCCATAGTCCCTGTTCCATTCCCTTCGTCATCTCCTTCAACTGCTGGAGGAAAAGGATCCACTGTAGCTGTTCAAGACCCGCTCGACATTCGAGCCGAAGTTGCTGGTGCCGCTGCTTTGAAGAAGAAAGACTTGGAGGCTCCGAAGACGAAAGGAAAAGCAGTTTCAACCGCTAAAACAAGAGAGAAGGCAGTTGCTAAGAAGAACGCGTCGGTAAGTGAACTTGTGGAGTCGGAGGTTACCAAAGCACTGAAACCCCTGAATTCCATTCTGGCGAACCTTCCTTCCATGGGATCTGCACCTGCAACCACAACCACTGCTCCAGCTAAAAGCACCGAAGTCACTGCCAAAGATGCACAGAAGGTGTCCACTACAAAGCTCAAGAAGAAAACTCCTGCGAAGAAGGCCGCCCTAGAACCAAGTGTCGTGACTGACCCTGCTCCTGTCACCACCACTGAGGCAACCCCTGAAGAACCACTTCAGATCACTGCACCGGACACCCAAACCAGTCCACCCAAGGAGACTGAACCAATCACTGAACCACTCGACGAAGAAGAACTCGATTCAGATTATATTCAAGAGGATGCAGATGAAAGCTCTGGAGACGAATCTATGATCGACATAAGTGATGATGAAAAGGATTATGCTGTGAACCTGATCACGGAAGAAATTGCCTGGACTGCCAGTCAGAAAAGAAAGCACATGCTGAGACCAGAACCAAAGGAAACTGTGCCTGCCACAGAACCTGTTCAAACTGAAATTGAACAGATAGAAGAGGAAGAAGATGAGGAATCTTCAAGCTCCGATGATGATGTGAGCAAAGAATCTGGAGGAGACACGGAACACCTTCAGGAGAATGCCCCTGATCCAACTGAGGGGGAGAACCCAACTGAAGATAAGTCCGAAGAATTGGGATCCCAAGATACCCAAAGCGGAGATGAAGACTCCCAGGAAGAATCTGAAGAGGATGAAGATGAATCCGAAGAAAAGGTTGATGATGATGCTGAAGAAGATTCAGTAGAAGAAGTTGAACCACAGACTGAGCCACGTGTACCAACTCCGCCTGCTAGGAGTTCTCCAAAGGAGTCCGAACCCAAAAAGCGGACTCGTTCTGAACCAGAAGCATCAGGAAAAGCCTCTGGAGTCAAGAAACGGAAGATCGCTGAATCCTCTTCTGAGGAACATGAACCAGAGATCATCGATGCTGAGAACGCCATTTCCATTGACTTCTACTATGAAGTGTCCAAGCATTACTTTGCTACTGTTCTGGAGAAGATGAAGGTTCACCATGAGATACGCTTTGCTGCTGAACGCTATGAGGAAATGGGATGGCACAAGTACCTGGAAGACAGGTCACTTTTGTTCTGGGGAACTGAGATCAAGCAATACAAGGGACAGCTAGTTAGGCATTTTTATGCAAACCTGAGCTCTGAAGTCCTCACCACCAAAAGCCCCTGGTTCGAACTCAGCTATGCTCATGGGGAGTTATTTGAACTCAAGGCTAGGGCTCTGAACCGCTTTCTCCAGGTACCCCGAACTACTCTGAAATCTGTCTACTCTCGAAGTGCAAAATTTCCTATGAACACTATTGCTGAAACACTCACTGGAGTTCAAGGGAAAAGGTTTCAAGGAAAGGGGTTGAGTGCAGGTGTTTTGACTCAGAAATTTTCCATGCTTTATAAATTATGTGCTCATAATATCATGCCCACTGCTAACCACTCTGTAGTGTCCAAAAGCATGTGTAAATTGTTGTTTGCTATAGACCAAAAGTATGAGATCAATTATGGAGCTCTTGTGCTCAATCAAATGTTGGTCTTTGCTGGAAAAGTCAAGAGGAAGTACAACACCACACTTCCGTTCCCTGGCCTCATCTCGGAGTACCTGAAGCATCTCCACATCGTTGGTAGCAAACATGACCGTCCTGAGGATATTGCAGACTTCAAGCTCTCTGCCCACTTTGCCAAAAAGAAGCCCGATTTGGCTGGACCAGGAGGCAGGATCCCTGCGAAGGATGCCTTCTCAATGCTCCGTGAGAACCTCACTGACCACATCAATCATCTTAAGGTTCTGGAAGCTCAAGTGCACCAGCAAGTCGAATATGCTGAAAAGATGTTCAGACAGCTTCCTGACGTTTGGTCTGATGAAGATGAGCCATTGGATACCAATCCAGAGGAGGAGTCCAGCGAATCTGATGCTGCTTCCTCTGATGACTCGGAGTGATATGCCCTTTTTGGGCAGATGTGTACCAGAGGGGGAGTAAAGTTGATCAACCAATTTTTTTTGATGCGTACCTCTGGACACTTAAAGAAGAGAAGTCTGAACTACTTCTGCTACTGATGGGTAACTTTTTCTGTCTTACTATTGAACTGTCTTCGTTTTGTTTTTGCTGGACATTTGCACTATGGCCTGTAATAATTAAATTGTGATCTTACTTGCTTTATCTTATTGCCATGTGCCTGTGTTGATGTAAATGCTCCAAGAACTTTTGATAGGATATCTTGTACGGAGCATTAGAATAGTTTGTCTTGAATTGGGTATCATTGTAATTGGTGGTTGGGTTTCAATGGGATATTTTCTACATTCCTTGTTATTGTTTTGATTGTTTGGACATCGGTTGAGTCAACTCTTATACTGGCCCACATTCTGCCAAAAAGGGGGAGATTGTTGGGAACCAGTTTTGAGCAAATGTGTTCACAACCGATGTCTGAACTACTTTGTTGGACCAACCACATCATCTGGCGACAAACTATTTAAGGGAAGCGAAGCTGGCGAATTTGCAATGAGATTACGTCCAACGGCTAGCTGATTCCCTGCCCGGATCTTGCACACGAAGGATGGAAACCAAGATCCCTTAATCCGGGCAACTCCATTCTAAGGATCCGCACATTTATGGAAAGAAAATCTCCTATCTTAGAATGGAGGAAATATTGCTCTCTTCAAATAGGACTGCCAAGGGAAGAAGAATTACGACGAATTATTCACTGAAATTCCTGTGCAATCGAAAGCTATTGTGAAGAGAGAAAATTATCTTCCTTCCGTGTTCGTGAGTCTATCATCTCGAAGGAAGAAAATCGATCAATACTTCCTCGGGTGAATTGATCGATAATGTGCCACAGTGTGCTTGATTGAAGTTGACAAAATCAATCAAGGGTTTCGAGGAAGTCGTCAAACTCAAGAACTTAATTGAAAAGATCAAGGAGAGTCGCCAACAGGTTTCGACCAAGGGCAAACTTGAAGGAGGAGCCTTCAAGGGATTGAAGCAAGGTCGGGGAGATCTTCACCAAGACAGGGGGAGTGTCTTGGTTTGACAATTCAGTCCGCTTGGTGATTGGAGTTGGGCGAAACAATTCACTATTGTTGTGATCGAGGATCAAACCAAAACAATTAGTGAATCTCCTGGATTGGTATCCCCCAGATGTAGGCTTGTGCCGAACTGGGTCAACAAACCTTGAGTTCTTTATTTTCACAGTTTATTTACTTTCCGCTGCTTTATTTCATAAACTGTTTAACGTGTCCACGAAAGGTGCTTGAACTAGTTTTCAGGACTACTTAATTGGTTATCCACGCTAAAGGACCTAACACTTACTTTAGTATAAGTCTTGGAATGTATAAATATTGTTTTACATAGTTTGAAAAGACTAATTAGGATGAATAAGTAAACTTAATTAAAAATAATTATCACGTATTTCATTATTTTGAAATTCATATGATTAATAATTTATATCTTTCATAAGCAAAGTTATTTAAAAATTGTTGTGATAATAATCATAAAATATACTCCATCTGTCTCATTTAACCTGTCTTGTTTGATTTCTGCACACAATCCAATGCACTTTTTAAATCGTCGTTAATATCTCAAAATATGTACAACAAAAATTATGTAAAATATATATTCTAAAACTACATGATTATAAGATTCTAACAAGACCCAACTCGATTATTTTTTCAAATATATACTTGCAATAAAATTGAGTCAAAGTTAAACAATGAACAGTGTCAAAAGTCAAATAGGACAACGGAGGGAGTAAAATATTAAAATATTATTACTTACTTCATACTCCCTCCATTTTTTAAAACTTGCTACGGACCTGCAGTTCACACAGTCCAATTCACATTTTAAATCATTAATAACTCAAGTTCGGTACAAGTAAAAATTCTAAAGTTCGATATTTAAAAACTACACGACGAGACGAATCTAACAATATCACAATTGACTATTTTAACTTATATAACTATGATAAAACTTTAAATTAGTGTGTATGAATAATAGCAAAATCTCAAATATTGCAAAGAAAAAGAAAAAGAAAAAGAAAAAACGAAAAACGGAGGGACTATGAAACAATAATGTGTACAATATTTTTAATATGTTATATATAAGATCATTTTTTTTTTAGAAGAAAAATAAAGTAAAAATATGTTATATATAAGATCTTTTTTTTATATGTTATATATAAGATCATTTTTTTATATATAAGATCATACTCCCTCCGGTTTGTTATATGTTTACCCTTTGCATAGTTAACACTGTTGATTGAGTAAGTTTCATTCGAGTTTAAACAGTTATATAAGATAAAATATTCTCCAGTGAGATATTATTATATTTGTTTAATCACATAGTTTTAGAATACAGTATTAAATTTTCATAATTTTTTGTTGTATATAATTTGAGATATTAATGGTTAAAAATATGCATTGAAGTACATGCAGAACAAGATATAAGAAACGGAGGAGTATATACTTCCACAAATTATCAGTAAGTAACCAAGAAAATCATGACCCCACAAATATATACTATATATATATATATGTGTATTTCGCACGATAAACTTTCATGAATATATAGCTCTGGAGTAGTGAGGAAGTATAGTACGTAGTAGTAACTTTTTAATAATAAATAGAGACAAATGACAAAAAGAATAAATAATAAAAAAACAAGAAAAGAAATACGAGCTAGCATGTGATGTGATTAAAGTATACTCCTTTGCGGGTGACAAAAAAAAAAAAAATCGAGTAAGTCAAGTACTTGAGATAAAAGCTTAATTGAGTATCGGGATTAGAATATGAAGCTTAAGATTATTTTTATTTTTAATATATTTTTTATTTTTAGTATTTCCCACATTCATACTTCCTATTTCCAGATCCGGACTCAATCCAAAACTCAAAATTAAGATACAAATGCAACAAAAGTGAAAAACAAAAAAAACAAAAAACAAAAAAATTCAAGCTCGACCTTGAGTCGAAAATACGATCAATTCGAAATCACCATGAGAAGGGTGAGGAGGAGTATGTGGTAGGAAATATGACACACGATAGGAGGGCATGATTACAATAACAATTGATATCATGATAAGGACAATACAAAAGCAGTTCGGTCTGTATGCATGTTCTCCTAAGATATTATATAGACATATTTCTTCTATACTTCGCCAGCACAGGACTATGAAAACATATCACTAAAACCATCTTGAGTTGGACGTGAAGAAACAGCCAGATGAAGAGAGCATCAGCAGCAGCGGTAGGGGTGGTGAGGAAAGGTTCGTGGACTACAGAAGAAGATATCCTTCTCAGAAAGTGCGTCGAAAAGTATGGAGAAGGGAAGTGGCACCTTGTCCCATTCAGAGCTGGTACTTATTCATTACTACTACAATATAGATATGATACATGTACACTACAATATAGTAATAATTAAAAATGAAGTTTTTTTTTTTTTTTTTTCAATTTTCTTGTTTGATTTGGTGTGGTGATACTCTTACAGGGCTGAACAGATGCAGGAAGAGCTGCAGGCTAAGATGGCTGAATTATCTGAGACCGGATATTAAGAGAGGATGCTTCACCAGAGATGAAGTGGATCTCATTATAAGGCTTCATAACCTGCTGGGCAACAGGCATGTTTTTTTCTTTCCCGAAGGTCTTTTATGGAGTATATATATACCGTATGCATATGGTTATAGTAGTACAAATTAAGGTTGTTCAGTTTCTTTATTACAGGATTATATGCCTTGCTAGCTATATCTTTTTTTACTCGATGTGCTACGTCCACTCAGGTTGTTAAATGAGCTGGGCATGTATGTTTGAGTAGTCGTTGAAATTTGAACTCAAAACATTTAATTAATAAATGAGTTGACTCGTTCGATGTAATACTTCCTCCGTCTCATTGTTTTTGTTACATTGGCTTTCGACACGCATGCCGAGATACATTTTCAACGGTTAATAACTTAAATTGTGTGCAACGAAAAATTATAAAAAGTTGATTGTCTAAAACTACAAGATTAGACGAATCTAACAAGATCTCACTTGACTATATTTTTTCTTACATAGCTATATTAAAATTTTAAATCAAAGTTAAACAGTGAATAGTGCAAAAAAACCCTCTGTAACAAAAAAGTTGAGACGGAGGAAATAGTATAGTATGAATATAATAAAGTTAAGCTCAGTTAGCTCACTAAGTTTAAAATAACGAGCCGAACTTGAATTGTTTAAAAAGTTAAATTGAGTTCAAGACTAACCGAGGGATTTAAAATTTTAAGTTCAAAAAGTAAGATATTTTTTTTGGGAGGCACAATTTAGTAACTAAACAATTTAATATAATGAATATTATTTAATTGTACTTTTTTGGTAAATAAACGGCTATCCTCAGGCCACATTAGATCCAATACTAATTCCTCGAAAATCTGCATAGGCAATTAAGGGCGCCTCTCCCAAAACAGTTTTTTGCATACACTAGGCTCGAACCCGATACCTTGTTTAAAGGACTAGAACCTCAATTAATCCACTCAAACTAGTTGCTGATGTTGGTTATTTAGTTGTACATTTGAAATACCACCAAATTTTCAATATGTAATATTCATGAAAATGAATAAAAGACAGGGTGACAAATTTAGTAACAACGAATAAATCATACTATCAAGGCTTTCAAAATGAATATGTAACATTTGAATTTCATCAAAATCATACTATCAAGGCTTTCAAAATTCTAAACAACGAATAAATAGTAGTATTAATTATCTGATGAATATAATTTAAAATTATATGTTATGAAAAGTAAATAGTTAAATATTTTAATGAATGAAATTGAATGGACTCCTTTATTTTATTATTAATACAAAATCATGGAATTGAACAAACGAGCCGATATGGAATTGAATGAGCCAAGCCGAACTCAACTTCCACTCTAACGCATTTACTCTATATGATGTGCATATATATTTCAGCATTGAATTCCTTTTGTTTTTGATGGTCATTACAGATGGTCCCTGATAGCCGGTCGGCTTCCAGGCAGAACAGCCAATGACGTAAAGAACTTCTGGAACACCCATATTGATAAAAAATCTGTTGCTTCTGTTGTTCCTGCTTCTTCTACTATGAGTAGTACTGTTTCCAGGAAATGCAATAATTGCTGCACAACTAGTAATAAGACTATCCTTGCTAAAACTGGTAATAACATCATCATCAAACCCCGACCTCGGAACTTCTTCATACCACAAGCACCACCAACTGTGTCCAATCTTCAACCCATGATAACCAATGCTAAGAAACCCCAAAGCGGTGAGGAAACCACCAGGAAAATCAATCCATCTCCAACCCCAAAAAACAAACCCTCACTTATTGGTGATAGTGAAATTCTGAATGACAATCATCAGCAGCAATGCTCATCTTGGTCGCCACAAAAAGCAGATGACTGCATCCAATGGTGGAGGAACTTACTGGAAATGTCTGACAATGGGGACATGGAAAACCCATTTCTGTCTCCGGATAGGAATGGGGATCGTGACCAGATTGAAGTGCCATTTTTGTCACCGCCTGATTTGCGTGAGGAGAACAGTTTCTGGGACACATTGGGGTTCGCCAATTTGTGCCACGTCGATATGTTTGATCAATGATCGTGTTTGGGAACTTCCTTACGCTTTCCTTTCCGCTGTTTAGTGTGACTTTGTTATGTTTCTATTCGGCAAGCGTCTTTGTTGTGTTTTCCTTTCCTGCAACTATGTTCGTTGGTCTCAGTAATATAAGTATATACTATATGAATTTATGAAAATTCTTCGATAAATAAAACGCACAAAAAGAAATAACAGTGCAGAGTAATTAATTAACGTTGGCCCAATTTAACTATAACAATCAAACAGAAAAAAAAAAAAAACACCATTGGTCCTATAAGTTTCCCCAATTTCGATTTCTGTCCCATATTAACTTCATTAACACAATCAATCCATTATTTTTGCTCATTTTTGCATAATCCATCCAAAATCCCTTAATGACGCATTTCTGCTGACGTGGCGCCGCGTAAGTTTGCTTAATCCGGCGCCATTGGTCCCATAAATTGCTTAATCCGGCGCCATTGGTCCCATAAGTTTGCTTAATCCGGTGCCACAATGCGTCATTAAGGGGTTTGGGATGATTACACAAAAATTAGCAAAAATAATAGATTGATTGTGTCAATGAAATTAATATGGCACTGAAATAGAAATTGGGGAAACTTATGGGACCAATGGTGTTTTTTTCCAATCAAACGTTTGGAAATTCTAATTCAACTCATAAACTTCACTATCACTTAGTAATTGAAATAGAAATAGATAACCTACTTAATAGTATATCACCTACAAATTAAATTACGTTAATCCAACGAGCTAGCCAAACGACACATTAATATTTAGGCAAGGCAATAATGATTTGGTTGTCCCCGCAGCCATGAAAACATTCGAATTAACTTCAACATCGAATCTCGATCTTGTGTGTTTCTTCCTGATTCAAGGTAAGCACACTTTAATTAAGTTGTGATCTTGTATGCACTAATCTTTTACTTTTCATGATTAGGGTTGTAATATTTTCCAGAAATCAAAAGGAACACAAAGCAGAAAGGGAAGAAATTGGAAGAACAAAAAATGGTTTCACAAAGAAAATAAGAGGATCGAAAAAGAAGATACAAAATCAGTTAATGAATTCTGGGCTCAGGACCATCGCCATTGCCCCGAGCATCACACACTTGAAACACCAAGTTTCACCATTCACAAAGAGAGCCACAATCTCAATTGGGGATCACAAAGGTGTTCACTCACTTCACAGAGAAAAGAGATGAGTTTTTCGTGCTTTAGGTTGGCCAAGAATATAATGAGGGTATTTATAGGGAGATTCTCACATACAATGTTGGAAGGAATGAGCAATTATAGACATAGATTTATGGGAATCAAGAGGTGAATGGAAGGATTAGATTTCACAGCCAAGAAAAGGGAAGAGGAGAATCTGATATAGAATGATACGTAATGGAGGATTACCATACCAAGAAATACCAAGAAAGGGGCAAGCTATTTGTTATCATGCAAAGATTTTAATTCTTCATTCATAGCACCTAGTCATTTGTCAGCTTCCATAGTTTTCATAGCATCAGAATAACACTACGGGGCGTTTGGTTCGGGGATCTGAGATTGCCACTGGGAATCTTGAGTAGAGAATGAAATATGCCCATGTTTGGTTCGGGGCATGTTTCAGGTTGGAATGTCACATTCCCACCTCCCACCGAGGTGGGAATATTGGGTGTTTTAGGTGGGAATGTGATTCCCATCTGTAGGGCAGGTAATCCTAGATTACCACCTCCACTTTACCTACCTTTTATATTAATTTGACTTTTATACCCTCAATTTTTATACTTATTTTATTTTATAAATTTAGATATTTGTATTCTAAAAAATAATAAATATATGAAATTTAATTTTAAAAAATAAATTGAATAATTTTAAATTATTTAAATATATTTTTTAAATATATATATTCTCATATATTAATATATATTTTTATATTTTTATATATATTCTCATATTTTAATATATTCTCATATTAAATAAGTAATTATCACACAATAAATTACATATAAAGAATTTTCAATATTTTAAAAAATAAATCGGCTTAAATATTTTTATTGTGTACAAAATGATATATATATATTTTTTGAGAATAATAATAAAAAGGTATATTGACCTTATTTCACAAATCTCTCATCCAAGTATCCCAAACTATACTTTTTTCTTCTTACGAAAAGTCACAAAAATATCTCTCGAATGATCTCAAAAGGCACAAAAATCCCTTGGATGAATATGAGATCTCATCCAATGTCCAAAAAGTCCAAACACAACCAAAATATGGTGGTAGATGGTAATAGAACATTACAAAATGATATATTTATAACATTCGTTCAATTGAAATTCAGGGACATTATGGTAAATTAATTAGAACTCGAAATCTTAGATTCTCAATCTAACCAAACGCAATAATCTTAAAACATCAAAAAATAAGATTCACAGCAATCTCATATTGCCAGTAATCTTATATTCCCAGCAATCACATTCCCACCGGTATTCTAAGATCCCTCCAACCAAACGCACCATTAGGCTCATAATATTCAATTAATTCATGATGAACCGAGCAAGCATATGTGAAATAGTCATAAATTGACTGTATTTTTCATTTATTTTCGGCCCCTATATATTTTAAATTTTTTTTGCCCAATTTTGATCACATTTGATAGCAATAATCAATTCATGATGAAAAGAATAAGAATTTGTAAATAAAAATAATTTAGGATACTATTTCTATTTTGAATGTAAATTTGTGTAAAAATTAGTATATATTTTTAATAATACTTGATTTATTCTCTATGTAAAATCTTTGGGGTTACTTAAATTCTCTTTATTCTATTTTATTAGAATTATTATATTTTATTTATGCTATTTTATTCTAGTAAGTAGATTAATTTAGGATGGTTTTGGTAACGCCAAAAAAATTTAGGATGGTTTATACTTATTCATTGGAAAAAAGGATTATTTAGTACTTTTTCTTTCCAAAATATTCAAATCGGTCCGTTAGTAATTTTTAGTCCCATACGTTTGCTAGTTTTTTTTCAATTTGGTCCTAATTACGTAATTAGCCTAAGGTCGCTGACGTAGCCGAAGTAAATCTCATTTTACATCCACGGTGGCCAATCTGGAGCCTCACATAACATACCAAATTAATAAATGTTTGAAATAAATATTTGAAGGCAGCCATAACATATTACTACTCTAATAAATATCTCTAGGCTCTAGTGGGTCAATTGAACCCTTCTTTACTGGAATGATGGACATAGTTTCTACATGATTCGCATTGAGCCATTCCTTATTGGGGTTACCCAACCATAAAAAACAACAACCATTTCGGTTGTAAGTGCAGCCAACCCGCTATTAAGGATATAGCAGAAAGGAATAATAGAAAAAGAGCTCCGGTATCCCCGGTTCCGTTGCTATCGCGGACTTTACGCAATCGATCGGATTAGATAGATCACAATTGGTCTTCATTTTCTTGAGAAACACCAAAAACCACCGAGACCGAAAAGAAAATGCACTGCGGTAGTTGTTGACCAAAACTCTTATTTATTGTTGTGAATGATTGTTGTTTCTTTATGGTTGGGTAACCTCAATAAGAAAGGGCTCAATGCGAACCAAGTAGAAACTATGTCCATCATCCCAGTGAAAAACTGTTCAATTGACCCGCTATAGTCATTTTTTTAGAGTAGTGATGTGTTATGACAGCGTTCAAACATTTATTAAAATAGTGTGTTATGTGTGGGGACTCCAAATTTGTCACGATGTATGTAAACTGTGATACTTCGGCCATATCAGCAACCTCATGCTAATTACATAACTAGGACCGAATTGGAAAAAATTAGCAAACGTAGAGGACCATATGAGGCAAAAAATTAGTAACGGACTGATTTGGATATTTTAGAAAGAAAAAGGACTGAAAAATCATTTTTTTCCCTTATTCATTAATACTCCCTCCGTCCCATTAAAAGTGACCACTTTTTTTTTGGGCACGGGAATTTAGGTTGTGTTGTTTAGTAGTTAAAGTAGTATGAGTAAATTTGACTAATCCATCAATCTAATTTATAATGGTTATATTTGACTTTTAATCATATTTATTATTTAACTTTGACTTAATGTCATCGTAATGATGTAGAAAGAATAAAATAGTCAAGTGTGGTCTTGTTGGAATCGTCTAATCGTATAGTTTTAGAATATATATTTTATATAATTTTTATTTATACCCATTTTGAGATATTAATGATTAAAGATATATAGAGAATTTGTGCAGAAAGTACAATTGTCATTATTACGGGGTTTTTAATCATGCTTATGTTAATCTAATTTGCTTAAAAGTGAAAGTGACCAACTTTATTGGGACCACAAAAAAGGAATAGTGACCACTTTTAATGGACGAATGGATAAGTACTTCCCTTGACACTTTTGCCAGCCTTTTAGTGAGTGACCGAATCCCAGGTCGATACGTGTCCCGCACACAGTAACTGCCACTTGATGTTGTTTTCTGTAGGAATTAATTGTGGTTGTCGTCTCTTTCTTGTTTTTTTCAAACATGCAGATTGCAGATCAATGCTTTAATTCTTCTCTTCCCTCCTTGCTACTATCCCTTGTATTTGCACACACAAACACAAACACAGCTATCCTTCCTCTTTCTTTTTCTTTGTCTGTTTGCAGACTTTCAATTAATGCCTATATTTGTTTAACGATTACTTCTCCTATATTCTTTCTTTATTTTTTTCTCCTCCCCTAATCCTAAAATGCATTTACAATACAAACTCATTCACAGAAATGGGCAGTGGTGATGTTCGAGTGGAAAACCTCATTCGGTCCATTCTTTTCATTTATTTATTCTTTTACAGTTTTTTTTTAAAAAAATTTTTGTTTAAGTTTCAGCTTTGCATTTTTGATGGTATTGTTGGTTGGTTGGATTTGTGTATTTTTGCATCGTTGTTATTAATTCTTTGTTCGATATTCTTCTATTCTCTCTTTGGCAAACTATTCTTTTTGCTTAGATGATGTAGATCTATTATTTTCGAGCATATGTTAGATGCTTGTATTTTGTTGTTTAACTCTTAGGTTTGTAGATTTTAGGAGTTAGGTTTAGAAAGGTAGATATATTCATTGATTAAGTTAGAAGTATTCTTTAAAATTTAATTGGGTTTTCTTTTTTTTAAAAAAAAAAAAAAATTTGTTGCTGATTGAGTGAAGTATGAAAATTTCTTAAAAGTTGGGTTTTGTTGTGAAATTGCCTGTGCTAATAACTTGAGAGTTCTTTGTATGTAATTGTAGATTGAATGATGCTAGTTTGATTATTACCATTATTTGGTAACTGTTTTATTAAATTTATTATTTGTGCTTGATGTTGACTGCTATTTGATTGAGGTTGGAATTTTTGAACATATGGAAGTTGCATTGTTGAACTACTTTGATATTTGGAGATCCTTATTTTGGTGTGGGTTGAATTAATAAAATGATTTTGGAATTGATTTTGATGAATATGGAGATGTATGATATTGCTAGTTGATTTCTGGATGATGTTAGGGACTTGTTGATTGAAAGATTGTTGTGTTAGAATTTTTGAACAAATTGAGATATGTGGATGATGAATAAGTGAATAATTGATTATGTTGTAGAAATGGTGGTTTTGATAATTTTTTTTTAAATGAGTTTATTGGTGAACTGTGATATTGCTTTCTTTAAAGTAAAAAATTAGTGTTCAATGAAAATAAGAGTTTGGGATTAAATTGGGCTTAGTGATTTTTTTTTTAAATTCTTTTATTATATTTACTACTATTATTCTTAATAGCATTTAAATTTTTATTATATTAAATTATATAGACTATAAAATATTCTTATGTATTATATTATATTAATAATTTTGTTATAAATATAAAAGGTTAATTTGACTGTTTAACTTTGATTTGAATTTTTTTTCATAGTTATGTAAGAAAAAACTTAGTCAAGTGAGATCTTGTTAGATTCGTCTAATCTTATAGTTTTAGATAATTAACTTTTTATAACTTTTCGTTGTACATAATTTAAGTTATTACCCGTTAAAAATGTGTATCGGCATACGTGCTGGGTGGGTCCGTAACAAAAATAGTGAGACGAATAAAGTATTATATTATTTTATATTATAGTCTAAATTCTGTTATTCAATTATTTGATCCATTTGCTTGACTTGATTGTTATTTGTTAAGAGTGTGAATATATTTGTTGAATTGATAGCTTTAAGTCTAATAATTACTCCTTTACGATAATATTTTGTTTATCCTTTCATTTATTTTATTTTTTTTCCGCAGCCGAAGCCAAGAAAATTCTTTCATTTATTTAATTCTTGATGTATGATTATTCTCACAAAAAAAATAATAAAAAAAAATCTTGATATATGATTGTTGAGCATTTATATATATATACTTGTATAACTCTCTAACTTGTTCCTAACTTGATTATTTGATAAAATTCCTTCAATAAAATAAATATGAAAATCAATAAATTGGATTATATAATAAAGTGTCCAATATCCATATTTTCCTGGAACGACAACCGTTGTGTCCCATTACAATAATACGTGTGAAGAGGTGAATGGAAGGATTGAATTTCACAGCCAAGAAAAGAGAAAGAGGAGAATCTGCAATAATGAGAATGATACAGGATAGAGGATTACCATCGCAGGACCAGGAAAGGAAGGAGCAGGCCACAAAGAAATGGGAATGTGAGATTGTGTACTGCTCAAGATGAATGGATTCATTATGTACTTTTGGGCTTTGTCAAAGTGGCATTGGCCAAAATCCAACACCTGCTGTTCTTAAATTTACTTCATGCGATTATACTACTTCCAATGAATCATGTCCCACCACCAAGTGAATGGTGCATCCTAAAATATTTAGGTCATTCATTCTAAAAGCGCAAATTAATCATAACAAATAAGAAAGGGGGAAATATGCGCCTGAAATTGATGAAGAAAACACCAAGACAGACTTAAGAGAAATCCGCGATCGACCTCAAACTGAAAACCCGGCCAGCTGCTGGATAACAATCTGCAATATAATCAATGCTCATCTTCCGTGCGTGCAACAGAGAGAAAATGGTAATGATGGAAGAACTAAGACTGGGGACATGGAAAACCCCTTCCTACTTTCCGACAAGAATGAGTACGTAGTGTGTACAGACTGAAGTTATGAACTGTTTAAAACTGATTTTTTTTTTTTAAATCAAAAAAAAAAAATGACTAATGAACTGAAAAAATGAGTACGTAGTCTTTATTCCAAACTTGTGGAGACGGAAGATATACTCCTTTTCTTGGAAAAATAGTCAAAACAGTCCTTTTTTCTTTTAGTTTTATTTGATTCTGTGGCTGATTTTTTTACCTCAATGCTTCATACTATAATTCTCTACTTTTTCTAATTAAATCCTATTTATCAAACTAAATTAACTACATTTATAATTATTTTTTTGGCGTGTACCGAGTATTCTCAACCCACATTAAGTACAAGACTAATCCTGAAAACTGTGGTGGACGTTAAAGGTCTCACCCAAAGCATATTTGTAATTAACTACATTTGTAAGTCATTTTACCGGTGGCTATTTTTGGCTATTTTCCCCTTTTTCTTTTCCTCTTTCTTTTTTATAAATTTTTTAATACAAAAAATTGCTGTATGGGCGTGGACAGTTCAATTCTTTTCTTTCTTGTCTAGCAAAAAAAAAAAAACTTTTCTTTCTTTTTCATTTTCTAAATTATTAACGGTTATGGCCAGCCAGACCCGAAATAGTAAATGTATAGTTCTAATTTCTAAATATTATTTTTTCAAAAAAAAAAACTAATTGTGGTGTTAGGTCTATCAAAAGATTTTACTTAACATGGCTTCCGCATTTCCTAATCTATATAATCTCCTCAGCAAGAAAAAAAAAAAGTTTTTACTTAAAATATTCGGAAATAAAATTTATATTCAAGGATTGGATTTTGATCTATTGGTCAGCTTGTTTTTTTGTTGAACAGCCTATACAGGCTATCAAATGGTGGTGGGAGCACATGCAACACAAATTATAAAGAGATAAAGGGGAGTAATAGCCGAGAATTGTGAAAGGGATGGATAGTGGCACGGGTGCGGAGCCGTATACTTTAATTTGGACCGGGATATATAGGTAGCTAAACTTAACAATTATATTTAGACGGAGTAATAATAATAATAATAATAAAGTCTCCTTTGTTTTAATATTACCAATTTCGTCCTTTAGTTTTGTTAATTACCAAAACAGTCCTGCAACTATCCTATTGTGACTAATTTGGTCTTGGGACATTTCATCAAATTATTTTTAGATCCTTAAATTTTCAAATTAAGTTTTTACCCTAAAAAACTTTGATTTTTTACAGTTTAATCCTGAATATAATTTACTAAAATGCTCTCACGAACCTAAAAATAATTCGCTGAAATGTTCTCATGACCAAATTGGTGACAATATGATAGTTACATGACTGTTTTGGCAATTAGTAAAATTAATTGACGAAATTGGTAATTTTTTTTTTTTTTTTTGAGAAGATGATATTTTTATTCCATAAGAAAGATTGATATTGAGGATGTTTGGGAGTCAGCAGATCCGCTAGCAGATAGCAGATTCGGAGAGAGAATTGTGAGAGAATATGCTGATTGAATCCGCTATATGCTTCTGAATATGCCGGCTTCCAAACAAGCCCATTGTCATACAAAGGTCACTATAAAGCGGAATTGAGCTAGTATCAACAAAGTTCTATAGCGGAATTAGTACAAGTAGCAGGTAATCAACTGCGAGGCGCACTAACATAATCAAAGCTCAGCTCCTTTCAATGATGACCGGGATTCTCCAATATACCAAACTCGGCGTACTTCCATCCAAACCATCTTCAGCCTTAGACGCAAACCTCTCAAGATCGATGACAGCATTGTAAATCCGATTGCATCCTTATTAACTAGCTCCCAAAACTGCAGAGCTCTTTCTTGCACAATCACCCTTTTGAAATTTCTACCATATTATCACCCAAGTGCAGCCAGAAACATTCTAAACATCTCACACCTCAAGCCAAACAAACACCAAGGTTATGTGACTGCATACACTCTCGAATGTGAAGCAAATGGTGTACCAAATAGACAACCCGTGACCTTGCTTCGACCTCACGTATCCCCTGCTTGAATAGTCAATGCCAATGCTTGGAAACGAAAGGACGAGAATAGGCTAGCAAAAAGGTTAAGGTTCAAGGGGGACATAAATGAGTTACTTGAGGGATATAAGAAAATACCTATGAAAAGAGTATACATGTAACCTTTATGACTGAAATCAAAAGGCTTGCTACAGGAGTGATTAGGAGACATGGGCTAAAAGCACAATGAAACAGCCCTACCACTACAAGAAAAAAACGAATTACCGACCGAAAAATGTGGTCGGTAACACTCTTTTACGGGTCGTTTCGGCCTTTACCGACTGAATTACCGACCGCAAAAGTCGGTCGGTAATATGTTGATATGGAATTTTCTGCCGACCAAAAAATCTTGCCGTCGGGACCCTGCCGACCGCACGTGGGTCGGCAAAATTACCGACCGAATTACCGACCACAGTTGCGGTCGGTACTATCTAGTCCCAAAAGGTCCCGTATACGGTTACCGACCGAATTACCGACCTTGATTTGCGGTCGGTAATTCTCTTTTATGAAAAAAAGAATGTGCTTAGGAGGGCTCGAACCCAATCCCTCAACTCCACTAACCTTCGCCCTCAACCAACTTGGCTAGCTACTCACAAATATATTTTAGAAGATGCTGAAGAGGGGGCTCGAACCCTGGTGGGAAAGGTCTTCCCGCGCGCGTGTACCATTGGGACACAATACATTTCATGTCGTTATGGGTAACTCTTTATATATATACATATACAAATATTAATTTGTGAATACTAAATTGAAACAAAATAAAAAATTAAAATTATACTAAATAAAATTTAAAGAATCATAAATTAAATCAAACAAATTTTTATAAATAATAAAAATCCCCAATAAAATAAAAATGAAATAGATATTTATTAAATTAAAATTAATCTATTACATTAAAATACAATTCAATAATTAAATTATAACATAAAATAAAAAAATTAATTAGAAGAAAATTTTAATTAAAAATTAAAATAAATAATTATAAAAAGCTACTTAATTATTTTGATAAAAAATTAAAAATTAAATTATATTAAAAAATTCAATAAAACAAACAATATAGAAAATTCAAAAATAAAATAATGGGGAAAAACTTTAGCGACCCCAAATTTCGGTCGGTAACTGTGGCGACAAAATTTTTGGTCGGTAAGTCGGTCGCTAAATTGAATTTTTTCATAAAAAACTAATAAAAATTTAAAAAAATTGGAAAAAAATTTCCGACCGCAATTGCGGTCGGTAATACAGTCGGCAAAGAACCGCGTAATGCAAAACGTGGCAAAATTTCCGACCGCGGATTGCGGTCGGTGATGCGGTCCTGTCGGTCGGGAATCTCGCAATTTCTTGTAGTGTACACACATCAATTTGCTATACAATACAGCCCCTTGACTGATACAGAACCTCTCCTCTCTATTTTTTTTTTTTTTTTTATTATTAAACAGCTACTATTTCTTTTGATTTTTTCTCTTTTTTTTTTCCCCTTTTTTTTCCACTTTTTTCAACAATTGCAAGGGCTATTCTACTATGATTTTTTTTTTTTTTTTCTCACAGGGGCTGCCCGACCCCTCCCAAAACCAGAAAGGAACAGACTTCATCAACTTGTTTGTAAACATCCAAAATTGCCAAAACATGGGAACCACCAACACTCAAGATAGAGTGGACTCACCCTCACAATTTTTACCATCATCCCTTCACCATGAAGATGCTGCATCTTCACCATGAAGATGCAGCATCACAATTTTTACCATCATCCCTTCACCATGAAGATCCAAAATTGCCAAAACATGGTAATTATCAATACATAAGGGACGTTTTTGGTTCTTATTCCATATTTGGACCTTGAAATATCCAGATATATATATAGACAATGTGATGATTTTTAAAACATTGACACTTATGTATATACATTCTTTTTAAACATAAACATTAACACTCATGTATATACATGTACTTTAAAAGTGTATATATATATTAAAAAAAATGAGAGAAGTTAGGGTGCGATCAAGACATTTGTCTTGATATACTGCGGCCTTTCACCATCGTTGATTCGCTTTGTAAATCGATGTTGAGATTTTTTTTTTTTTTTTTTTTTTGAGGCAAATGTAATTTCTTTCATTAGTCACCTAAGGAAACTCAGTCCAAAAGGTTCAATTACAACAACACATAACACTACCACAACAAAAGTACGTTAAGACCATAATCAGACTACGAAAGACGACACCAGCAACAGACTAAATTACAGAGCATTCCCAAGAATTCAGTCCTATCCGAGTAAGAAGTAGCTGCCCTTTGAACCACGAACGACCACTGCTATGTTTATTGATCTAGCTCCAAAATATAGTGACGCGGCGCAGTGACTATCCAACCCTTACTTTATAATGATGCATCCCCTGCTTATATTTTTCAAGTCCAATGCATCGAAACTATGGGACTAGATGAGAGTTAGAATGGGAACAGGCAATGGGAAAGGAGAACGGATGAAACATTATTGGGAAATGAGGTAGCTGCAGATATTCAAGCAAGCAAAGTGGGATTCAAAACATTCAGCATAGGCAATAAGGAATTCCAGAAGCTCATCCAACTCTCAAGACTTTCAACCAATTACTTTCTTTTTGAGACACCCCTTTTCATAACAATGAGCCAAACCCCCTCTTACTAAACTTCTTATGAATTTTGAATATACCCGCAGACAATTTTCTTCTACAGTATTTCTCTCTTTTTTTTTTCTTTTTTTTTTCCTTCTTTTTTTTTTTTTATTTTTTTTATACCAACAACAGCATCCTAAGAATCATAACAACACCATTTTGTACTGGTACCCAGACATAACAACCACCCGATCTCATGCAAGTAAACACACACCCTCCCCTTGTTCAAAAACATCCATCTCCCTAAGGTTCCCGATCCCAATGCTTGCAATGTTCAAAGATCTTTAACTGTCGGAATACAAGCATTTCCGAAAACTTTCAATGGTCAAAGCAGCTATGTGGCTAAGACAAGGAGAAAGCTAATTGTTCGGGCAATGGCAGTGAGCTGACGGGCAATATGTTTATCAGTAAGGCACATAGATGGCTCACAAGTAAGGTTTGAATGAGTGTGGGAGAGGTATTGGCTAATAAACCTAGGCCCTAATATTCGATGCACTGGATTTAAAATAAGCAAGCTTGACATGATTATTAAAGCAAGTTCAAGAATGTCATAATGCCCCCACATATACACATAACAAGAAAGGCTTAAAGCTTAGATCTCACCGGGTGTTTTGTCCGCTGGCTTGTGATATTCATTGCATGGGATCATCATCATATGGCGATCCACCATTGTCAAAAAGAATTATGTCCGCTGACTTATATATATTTCAGCGATTTGTTTATATTTCAGCGACAGGCGTAATTTTATCAGCGCGCCTTATGTGTATTTCAGCGACGTACAATATTATATTTCAGCGACGTATGATAGTATATTTCAACGATATTCTATAGTATTTTTCAGCGACTTGATAATGTTCATTTCAGCGACTTCATGAAACTCCAATTGTTTGGTTTAATATATTTCAGCGACGGCCTATGTATATTTCAACGACGGACTGTGTGTATTTCAGCGACATACACAGCTTTTTCAGTGATAACTTTGTGTGTATTTTAGCGACATAACATTATAATTTTTTTTTGACAACTTTATCTTTTTACATTTTGAACCATTGGATTTTAAATGAACGATTGGGATTAGTGCTTTGATGTGCCGCAGATTTTGTTCATTTCACCGTAACCAATCGCTTAAAATAATAATAATAATTAAATATGGTGCAAAAGTTCTTCTCCAATTAACCTAAGAAAATGTATTACGACAAATTATTATTATTATTTTATTTTAAATCCGATTGAGTACTCGTTGCTGGAGTCATAGTCTTCCCTATTATTAAGTAATGCCAAACGAATTATTTTGTAAAAGAAAAAAAAAATCTAGCCCTGTAAGCCCAAAATTGAGGAAATTATAAACATAAAAGCAAAAGGTTGAGAAAAAAAAAAAAGGAATTTTTCCTGGTGGGAAGAAAGAGCTGACGTAGCATGAAGCGGTATTGATAAGCCAGGTAGAAATTCATTCCATATATTGATGTGTATCAGACATGTTTTAAATAACCACGTGCCACGGCCAACCAATTAGTGAATTGATACTTAGCTTGCTCGAAATTAGTTAACATTATATATATAGGGCATGTATTATATGGCTCAATAATTTTTGGAAAATTCAACATAATGTTGTGGAATATATGCTTATTAGCTATTAGATTAATTAGATAGTATTTGATGAAACTAATAGAAAAAGAGAGAGATAGAGTGTAGGTAGTGCAAGACTTATATTCACCTTTTTTTTTCATCTATAACTTCATACAATAATGCTAATATTTATAAGCTAATAAAGTTGCCTTACTATTTACTATCTTTATGATGAAGGCAAACATAGTAAAAGACATTCACATGTTGAACACTAGACATTCACATGTCTTGTTTGCATAACACTCCCCCTTGAATGTCGTCAATACGAAGAATATGCCTCGTTAAAACCTTACTTGGAAAAAACCCTATGGGAAAAAATCCAAGTTAGGAAAAAGAGTACATGATTCTTGCATATTTACTTCTCCCCCTGATCAAAGCATCAATTGAGATTCTTTAGTCGACGCATCCCGATACTTTTCACCAACTTTTCGAATGTTGCTGTTGGTAGTGCCTTGGTAAATAAATCTGCAAGATTATCAGCTGAACGGATTTGCTGCACATCTATTTCACCATTTTTCTGTAAATCATGAGTGAAGAAAAATTTTGGTGAAATGTGTTTCGTTCTATCTCCTTTAATATACCCTCCCTTCAATTGTGCTATACAAGCTGCATTATCTTCATATAAAACTGTTGAGGATATTTTTTCTTCAGTAGTCATGCCACAATTTTTCAATATATGGTGCATCAAAGATCGCAACCATACACATTCTCGACTGGCTTCATGGATTGCTAAAATTTCAGCATGATTTGACGAAGTAGCAGTCAAAGTCTGCTTCATTGATCTCCATGAAATTGCAGTACCACCACATGTAAAAACATAGCCAGTTTGAGATTTGGCTTTATGTGGATCTGATAAATATCCGGCATCAGCAAAGCCGATTATTTCATGTCGAGAGTCATTTGGGTAAAATAACCCAAGATCAATAGTTCCTTGGAGATAGCGAAATATATGTTTAATTCCATTCCAATGTCGTCTTGTAGGAGATGAACTGAATCTCGCTAATAAATTTACTGCAAATGATATATCTGGTCTAGTGCAGTTTGCGAGATACATTAAAGCACCTATGGCACTTAAATATGGGACCTCTGGTCCAAGAATTTGTTCACCTTCCTCTTGTGGTCTAAACGGATCCTTTTTTATATCAAGTGACCTTACGACCATTGGAGTACTCAATGGATGTGCTTTATCCATATAAAATCGCTTTAATACTCTCTGAGTATATGCTGTTTGATGGACAAATGTTCCATTATTTAAATATTCAATTTGCAAACCAAGGCATGATTTGGTTTTACCAAAATCTTTGATTTCAAACTCATTTTTTAGGTATTCAACAGCCTTTTGGAGCTCCTCTGGAGTTCCAATCAAGTTGAGATCATCAACATAAACTGCAATGATTACAAACCCTTGTCCATTTTTCTTAATGAAAATACATGGACAGATCGGGTCATTTGTATAACCCTCTTGTAACAAAGACTCACTGAGTCGGTTATACCACATTCGCCCGGACTGTTTCAGTCCATATAGGGATTTTTGTAATTTGATGGAATACATATGTTTAGGATTTGATTCATATGTCTCTGACATCTTTAATCCATCTGGGATCTTCATATAGATATCTGTATCTAAATTTCCATATAGATACGCAGTAATAACATCCATCAATCTCATTTCAAGATTTTGATGGACTGCTAAACTGATAAGATATCTAAATGTTATTCCATCCATTACGGGGGAATATGTTTCATCATAATCAAATCCGGGTCTCTGTGAAAACCCTTGGGCGACTAATCTCGCTTTGTATCTAACAATTTCATTTTTGTCATTTCTTTTTCTTACAAAAACCCATCTGTATCCGACTGGATTTATATTTTCTGGTGTTTTGACAATCGGTCCAAACACATTTCGTCTAGCCAGGGAATCCAATTCAGATTGGATTGCATCTTTCCATTTTGGCCAATCTTTTCTTTTCCGACATTCATCAACCGAATTTGGTTCATGATCCTCGTCATCATTTATGATGTCAAGTGCTATGTGGTACGAGAATACATTATCTATGATAATTACATCTCGATTCCAAACATTTCTGCTTGTGACAAAATTGATTGATATTTCATTATTTTCAAGTTCATTCTCCTCTGGAGCTGCAAGTTCCTGCTCCTCTGGAGCTACTTGCTCTTCAAGAGCTTCTTTTTCCTCTGGAATATTTTCTGTAATTTTGTCACTTTCAATTATTTGTGATCCTCTTTTCTTTCGAGGATTTTTATCTTTTGAACCTGGTGGTCTACCACGCTTCAAGCGTGCAGTAGATTCATCTTTGGCACTTGTAATTGGTCCCTCTGGGACATTAATTTTGATTGGAACATTTGCTGCCGGTATAAGAGATTTTGTTACTCTTTTAGAGTCGCATAATGCGTCCGGCAATTGATTTGCAATACTCTGCAAATGTACAATTCTTTGTACTTCTAGTTCACAATCATTTGTACGAGGATCGAAGAAATCTAACGGTGTTTTCCAGTTGATTTCTTTTTCTTTCTTTGGTTGATTTCTGTCTCCCCCTAATGTCGGGAAATGAGATTCGTCAAAATGACAATCTTTGAATTTCGCAGTAAATAAATCACCAGTTAATGGTTCGAGATATCGAATAATCGATGGCGATTCATACCCGACATATATTCCCAATCTACGTTGGGGACCCATCTTTGTGCGCTGAGGTGGTGCAATCGGGACATACACAGCGCAACCAAATATTCTGAGATGGGATATATTGGGTTCATGCCCAAATGTTAATTGTATAGGGGAGTATTCATGATAATGTGTCGGTCTTAACCGCACCAATTTTGCTGCATGTAATATTGCATGCCCCCAAGCTGTCAATGGCAATCCAGATCTCATTAATAATGGTCTGGCAATTAATTGTAAACGCTTTATAAGCGATTCAGCAAGTCCATTCTGTGTATGGACATGAGCAACAGGATGCTCAACTGTTATGCCAATTGACATGCAGTATTCATCAAACCTCTGGGATGAATATTCACCAGCATTATCCAACCGGATATTTTTTATTGTATAATCAGGGAACTGTGCTCGTAATTTAATAATTTGAGCAAGTAATTTTGCAAACGCATGGTTGCGAGATGATAATAATGATACATTGGACCATCGTGTTGATGCATCAATTAGCACCATAAAATATTTAAATGGTCCACATGGTGGATCTATAGGTCCACATATATCACCCTGAATTCTTTCAAGAAAACTAGGGCTTTCAGTTCCCACTTTTGTTGGTGAATGTTTGGAAATTAATTTTCCTTGGGAGCAAGCAACACATATATAATCATTATGTTGCAGCAATTTTTGTCCCTTTAATGAATGGCCATGACTATTTGTAATAATTCGCCTCATCATTGTAGAGCCGGGATGGCCTAGGCGATCATGCCATATCATATATTCATCAGTAAGCCTATGGCTTTCAATAGACCTCTGGCCTATTTTGGGATGATATTCATTAGTGGGCCTCTGGCCATTAATAAACCTCTGGTTTATTTGGGGAATATTAGACCTGTGGTCTAAGTGATAATTTTCAATTGTATTTATCTTTGAAAAATACAATCCAGAAGACAGAGCTGATAATTTTTCCAATATATATTTCTTACCATGAGTGGTATTTGTAATTAATAAATATTCGACATTCTCTGAAGTCGATGTCTCGAGATGATACCCATTTTCTCGGATATCTTTAAAACTTAATAAATTTCTTCGAGACTTGGGAGATAGGAGTGCATTCTTCACAATTAATTTTGTTCCCTCTGGGAAAATAAGGTTGGCTGTGCCAATTCCTTGTATAATATTTGCACTACCACATATTGTGTTTATATTTGTATCTCCCATTTTTAAATTGGAAAAATACCTTATGTCTTTTAGTATTGTGTGCGTTGAAGCACTATCAATAAGACATATATTATCACTTTTAAAATTCCCCATTTTGCTGGAATTAAAACAAGATATAATTAATATTAAAACAAGATTTAACATAAGTGAAATATTACAATACAGAGACAATAAGATAGCACACATACAAAAGTAAAGACAGATACAAAAGTTCATAGCGTAATAAAAATAATAATACAACATAACAATTAAACCAAATCATTATATAAATCTTCAACTTGAAATTCTGGGATATTGGGCATATTCTCCTCAGAATTCATTATGTCAACATGGTTTGTTTCAACCACCCTTTTTCCTTTATCCCTCTGGGAATCTTGATAAAGTTTCACCCAATGATCTCTGGTACGACAATTTTTGTACCAGTGCCCGTTTAGGCCGCATCTATCGCATTTTGCTTCTTCATAGTTCTGTTTTTGGACATCACCTCTGGTGTTGCCCTGATTCTGATTACGTGTGTCTGTCGTGGGCCTAATGTAAACATTGTTGCGGAAATGATTTTTCCCACGGCCTCGATTATACCCACGACCACGAGGTCTCTGACCCCGGCCACGACTACGGCCACGACCACGGCTGGAAGATTCAGTCACATGTGCCTCTGGCAATGGACTACTGCCAATTGGCCTCATTTCATGATTTTTTAATAATAAATCATTATTCTTTTCAGCCAATAACAAAAACGTAATCAGATCAGAATATTCAGTGAAACCCTGTGCTCGGTATGTTTGCTGTAACACCGTATTGGAGGGGTGGAATGTAGAGAATGTCTTCTCTAGCATTTGTTTATCAGTAATTGTCTCCCCACACAGTCTTAATTGTGATACGATATTAAACAGAGCAGAATTGTAATCATTTACTGATTTAAAATCCTGGAATCGTAAGTGTGACCAGTCATACTGGGCTCGAGGGAGATTTATTGATCTTAAATGATCATATCTTTTTTCTAAATTCTCCCAGAGTTCAATTGGGTCTTTGACCGTTAAATACTGTGTTTTCAATCCCTCATCAAGATGATGGCGGATGAAAATCATAGCTTTCGCACGGTCTTGGTTTGAAGCCTGATTATCTTTTTCAATTATTTTTTCAAGACCCATTGATTCCAAATGGATTTCAACATCCATTTTCCAAGATAGATAATTATCTCCAGATACCATCAGTGGTCTGAAATCTTGCTTTGTCAAGTTAGCCATAATAGAATTATTGAAATACAAAATATTACCTCAAAGAAATTCCGGCAGAGCTCCGTTCGTAGCTCGTGCTGATAACGTGTTGTGGAATATATGCTTATTAGCTATTAGATTAATTAGATAGTATTTGATGAAACTAATAGAAAAAGAGAGAGATAGAGTGTAGGTAGTGCAAGACTTATATTCACCTTTTTTTTTCATCTATAACTTCATACAATAATGCTAATATTTATAAGCTAATAAAGTTGCCTTACTATTTACTATCTTTATGATGAAGGCAAACATAGTAAAAGACATTCACATGTTGAACACTAGACATTCACATGTCTTGTTTGCATAACACATAATTCTTTTTGTCTGTGTAATTATATAGCTTTTTGACAATCCGTGAGGCTGTGACGTCGTCTATACATGATGGAAGTATAGCCTATACAGCGACAAACATCATTTATTGTCTTTTTTAACTTTTAGTTAAGTACAACCTATAAAGCAGTTCCTATTTCGTCCTAATGTATATATATATATATAGTCACACTATGTACCACTGCCAATTTAACTTTTTTCATATTTGTCCATATTGTCAATTCCATATATTCCTTTCCATAATTTCGCACCATAAGATGTTTGTACGCTGCAAATTTGCCCACGTTCCTTCTTTTCTTTTTTAATACTTCACCCTTTTAAATGTACGTATATCAATGCACATTTTCAACATTAATAATTCAAATTCGGTATAAGTAAAAATTATAAAAATTTAATATTTAAAAACTACAAGATGAGACGAATCCAACAAGATCTCACTTGACTATATTTTGTCTTCTATAACTATAATAATAAAAATAGAAGTGGAAATACTACAATGAACAATAAAAAAGTCAAAACGTAACCTTTAAAAAAAAACGAATAAAGTACTACACAAGTAATTTCCAATGCTCATCATATATAACGATGAATATAATCAGAGAAAACCCTAACATTGGAAATACCCACAAAGAAAAGTTTTTTTCGTTAGTATTTCCGGGTCTAGCTATGACTTGTTTATTTTTACCTAATTTATTACCAAGAATAAGTTAACTAATAAGAAATCTGAATGTCATAATAACACTAGAACCCTAGAATTGAAACGAAATACTACTAATCACATAGAAGCAGTTCAGTAGTGCAATACCAAAAATGGCCTTGAAACTTGGTGGATCCGGAGACAAAAAAATACAAATTGTCCAGAGACGAGAATGCGACAAAATGACCTTTCCTGTTAATGGGAAATGTCCAGAACGTGAGAGGGACAAATCTTTTTTGCAATTATCACAAAAGAAGAAAGTCCAATAAAAGATAACGAACCCGGTTCGAATATGACATATACTACATTATTCAAACACGACAAATATAGTATATTATAAATTCCCAACGTTAACAGGACTCTCAAAAGCAAAGCTATGAAGGAGGGTAATTGGGAAAATTTGGATTTTTATATTTTACATTGATTAGTTATAAAGTTTTAACACTTCAATAAGGTCTTCAGTTTGGAGTACTCTTTTTGAATGCATTGAAATTGCTTGAAAAAAGATCGCTCAAAGGTTATTTGACCACAAAAATACCTCAAAAATCCCTTATTGGTTTACAAAAATAATTAATAGTATAAGAAATAAATAAAATAAGTTTCATAAAGAAAATCAAATAAACATTAATTGGGGATTGGGGCTACATCGTCACCAGTCTCATATTCCCTCTTCTTCTTTTTTTTTTTTCTTAAAAAAAAATAACGGTGACGTGAAAATGTCCGCAAAGAAGAAGGCTAAAAAATCTATCATATCCCCTCTCTTTTGTTTTTCATGGTGAACATTCTTGATTTACCAAAATTAAAACATTTTTTATTTTTTTAAATAGTTCACTATACATTTTGTAATTATGTTTTTCAGAAAGCGCTGTTATTAATTCTTTTAGGAAAAAATAAAATAAAATTCGTGATACTATTTTGCAATGATTTGTGAATTTGGGATACTAAATTTTGTTTTTGTATTATGCTGCTCCCACCTCTTAATCTTCAATTACAATTGATTTATTTTCTTACTAATTTTGGTAATCATCCCCTTTCCTCTTTTAGAAATGTATTGATGATATTATGTACTTAAAATTCTCAATTATATTTATTACACGCCGCTCCCACCAAATTTCATTTCCCCACATCTTAATTAATCTTTAGTTCAAGTTGATTTATTTTCTTAACCAATTTTCGCAATCGTCCAGGTCATGTCCCTCTCTCCACTTTTGGAAACATATTCGTTTTTGTTTTGCTGAAAACACAGGCATCAAAATTATTATGTCTAGTTTTGAAGCAAGTGGAGGAAATAACAATATTACAGAATAAACAGAACAGGAAAAAGTGTTAATTTTATAATATTTGTGAGAAAAAAAAAAGAAAAAAAAAACAAAAATAAAAAAAAGAAAAGAAATCATGCTATTATCTAACTACAGTATACCCTAGTGGTCAAGTCCCCCGTCTCCGAGCCATAGGTTGGGGTTCGATCCCCACCCCGGCCCTCTATCCATCTCCTTTATCCCTTTTGTAATTTGTGTGGTTTGTGCTCCCGCACACCTTTACGACACATGAGTGTCATGATTTACCAAAAAAAAAAAAAAAACTACAGTATACATCTGAAATGGAAAATGAAGCTAAGGGAGGAAGAACATGTGGTAGAAAAGTATGCCACACAAGACAATGAAACAGAAGGCAAAAAAAAGTGTTCTATATATAGTGGAGGGCATGCACACTGCTACTTGCTATTACAAAAACCCCAAATAATAGCAGGTGGGCTTTTATTAAAAAAATAAATAAACCCATGTCCTCAGTAACGTTTAGAAGAGAGGATACGATGAAGAGAGGTGCAGAAGGGTTGAGGAAAGGTTCGTGGACGAGGGAAGAAGATATCCTGCTCAGAAACTGCGTCGAAAAGTATGGAGAAGGGAAGTGGCACCTTGTCCCCGTTAGAGCTGGTAATGATTAATTAGATTATGGAGTACATTATTACAATAATAATAGCATGTAATGAATTCTTTCGTAGATTGAAATTGGTGGAGTGTGATTAACGTTTTGATGATCAATTTGGTGTGCGGCTCTGACAGGGCTGAACAGATGCAGGAAGAGCTGCAGGCTGAGGTGGCTGAATTATCTGAGACCAGATATTAAGAGAGGATTCTTCACCAGAGATGAAGTGGATCTCATTATAAGGCTTCATAAATTGTTGGGGAACAGGTAATGTTTAATTTTTTTTTTTAATTTTTTTTTCCATTCCTGCTCACTGGTGTTTCATATAGAGTAGCATATATACAAATTTGTGTTCTTCTCTTCGTTTATTATTATTAGTAGAACTACTAAATATTCGTCTGTAGAAATCAATTTTAATTTTTTTCATGTAGTATTTATTCAACATAGTTACTTTCACCCTTAGGTCTTGTTTATTAATACTCGGAAGATTATTATTGGACCTCTAATAAGATACCCAAAAAATCCCTGGCTAGTTTTGTTTTGTTTGTTTTTTTTTTTTTTTTTTTTTTTTTTTAAAGAATGTGCCATATGTACTTGTTGCTAGGGAACGGGAAAAAAAAAATTATCCTACGTATAAGTTTGAACAATTTCTTAAACAGTCTCATATTAATTTTTGCCCAAATCATCTCACCCTCTTAATCGCGGTATAGTTGAAAAAAATATATAAATATGTTGATTTTCGCATTTAATTGATTTTCGCCCAAACCATCTCACCCCCTTAATCGATGTATAGTTGAAAAAAAATATATATAAATATGTTGATTTCCGCATTTAGTTGATTTTCGCCCAAACCATCCCACCCCATTAATCGCGTTATAGCTAACGTTAACGTGTCACCCGGGTATTGGTTGACACTAGAATGATTTATCATAATTCAAGCTGACGCGTCATCCAGTGTCAATCAATACCCGGACAACACGTCAGCTAAAACGCGATTAAGAGAGTGAGATGGTTTGGGCGATTAACATATTTAGTTGATGTATTATGATAAATCATTTAATATGAACTGTTTAAGAAATTGTTCAAACTTATGGGATGATTTGAGTTTTTTTTTTCCCTTGTTTTTTTTGCGATACTTTTTTTTCCCTTGTTGCTACAATGAATTTTAATTATATATGATAAAATATGTAGAAATATTACTAGTAAATTCTGTCCAAAATAAAAATAAATAAAGTAAACACTAACGCTTCTTTTAATAGCTTCTAAAACATTAAATTAATTTTAATTATAACCATTGAGATTTTAGACTTGGCATTTCATATCCCATTCAATTTTGGTATCAATATAATGAATCATTTCCCCTTTCATGTTGATGACTACAGATGGTCGCTGATAGCCGGTCGGCTTCCAGGCAGAACAGCCAATGACGTAAAGAACTTCTGGAACACCCATATTGATAAAAAATCAGTTGCCTCTACCATTGCTGCTTCGACTCCCACATTTCCCAGGGAATGCAATCATTGCTGCAAAACTAGTACTAATAAGTTTATCAATGCTAAAACTGGTAATAATAACATCATCATCAAGCCCCGACCTCGGAACTTCTTCAGACCACAACAACCACCACCAACTGTGTCCGATCCTCAACTCATGATAACCAATGGTGATGAGGAAAACACCAATAAGAAAACCAATAATCCATCTCCAACCCCAAAGAACAAACCCTCACTTAATGGTCATACTGAAAATTCGAATGGCAATAATCATCAGCAATGCTCATCTTGGGGGCAACAGAAAACAGATGAATGCATCCAATGGTGGAAGAACTTGCTAGAAATGTCCGACAGTGGGGAAATGGAAAAATCAATTCCGTCTGCCGACAGGCGTGGGGATTGTCCCCAGATTGAAATGCCTGCAGTGTTTTCATTGCCCGATTTGAGCGAGAACAGTTGCTGGGACACGTTGGGGTTCAGCAGTTTGTGCCAGAATGATATGGTTGATCGTGTTTGGGAATTTCCTTAATCATTGGCTAGGGGCTAATAGCTACAGGGAAATAAAGACGTGGTTAAGGAATTAATTAGTAGTAATTATAGTTACAACAATTCACAGCCACAAAATGGCAAGTGAAAATAGTAGTAATATCTTGTGTCTATTTCGGCATTTATTATGATTTTATTTTACCATCATTATTTCTGTAACCATATCTTTATTTTCTCGTGACGGAATCTACCACTGTCCAGCCTATTTTCCTTCTGTGGTTTGTTATGGATTAATCTTTAGTTCGGCAAGACAAGCAAAAAAATAAAATAAAATAAAATTAAATATGCTTGTGTTTGTAATTGTGTGTGATGCAGCTGGTGATGAACGTGATCAATTAGCTTTACTTGTCAAATCCATTTAAACAAAAAAACAGAAAAAAGAGAAAAAAATAAAAAATAAAAAATAAACCCCACTGATTAGCAACTTCTCTCAGCTAGAAGTGTCGTAATTGAGTTGCCAGTGACTCCGCTAATCATCACTAACAGCATAGAAGCAAATACTCAAAGATTTCCTATTCTGATAAATACTAGCTAGTAGTGTAAAACAAGATACTTCTGTCTAGCTATTACTCCTGCATCAGAAGCAATATTCAGTATTAAGATTGTAATTATCATAGATGCAGGATACGAGCTTGTATAGCTTCAATAATTATAGACGCATTAGGTTTCGGTCTGAACCGGACCCATTGCCATTCTTAGACTATCTTTAACCATGATCATCCCAACCATCCAACCATATCATTATTTAATTAATTTCTCTCCTCCAACTCATCAATATCTATCCCAACCCAACCACCCCAATTTTACATACTTTATCAATAACCACCTAACCATCCAACCACAATATTATATATAATTATTTTAATTGATATAAGTTTAAATTGTATTGAAATATAAAAAAAATTAATGTATCAAAAATATAAAATATTTATCTTATTTATAAAGAATAAAAATCTAAAATATTGATATATTTTTTATTTATTTTTATTTAATAAAAATTTAAAAATAGGTTAAATATATCAAAATTGATATATTGTGTATTTAATAAAAATATAGCAAGAGTGGTCTCTATTTGTAAAGAATGAAAAATTATAAAATTTGGTATATTTTAATATTATATTTATTTATTTACATAAAAGATATAGTGTCACCATTCCATTAGCCAAAACTAAATAGACCACTTGGGACCATATATGAGGTTGGATATATAATTTGGTCGACCATGCAAGGTTGCTTCCAAGATAATTTTGATTTTTTTTTTTAATTAACTAATGACATGGAGATGCATCTCCTTAGGAGATCTTGTCATTGATATAGGTAGTCTAATGGATGGCAATGGTCTGTTCTTGGTCCAATTTTTTTTTTAAGAACCAAGACGCAACTTAAGCGTGTAACAAGGTTTTCGATTCTGACTCGGACTCATTGTCATCCCTATATAGTTAGGCATTTAATTAGGAGATTGATGTCAAAAAAAAGGTTCTCTTTATTGAGGGAACCAAGACTAGCTAGTATTCATAAACCGATACACAAAAACAGGAAACTTGGCATTCTTTTGGGGCAAATTATTTCTTGGCATTGCAGTCAGTGAACTGAACTCACTATAAATGATAAGAAGCTTCAATCTGATGATGGCCAGATAATTAGCAATTGACATTTTAACATACATGGAGGCAGGGCTTGTTAAATAAACCCATATCTATGAAGTATATGTTAACAGTTTTAAGACTGGTGGAAACTAAAATCAACAATAAACACAAATCTGAAGCCCTCAACATAAGATGACGACATTGTTATATGTGATGGCCTTCATTGACCATATTCATATACCACAAATCCAATAGTCCTTATGGCTACCCATTTGTGTGAGAAACAAATGAGTTAAACGGATATGCTAAATTCACAACATAGTGAATCCTATATAACTATATAAGTATGTACTACTAGCTAGTGGATTAGTATTAATTTATAGTAGATTGTATGGTTTGTAGTATTTGAGTGCTTATTCGGTCATTTGTTTTTTTTGGGTGATCGGATGCCAAAAGGCATCAGCTAATAAAGGCAAAAATAACAGAAAAAACAAAGGAAAGAAGAAGCAACAACCAGAAAAGAGCACAAGACCGAAAATAACTCAAAAACGGGGGAACCACGTCCCCGACATATCCGCCGATAGTAGGGGCCGGGCGTCGTCTGGGGGGAACGCCCAAGTCGTATAGAATTCCAGTGACCGGGAACCATGTTTCGCCAAAGCATCCGCCACAGAATTTCTCTCCCGAAGGACATGGTGCCATTTGTAGTCCGGGTGCAGCATCATGATATCTTGAATATTTCGAACAAGAGCAAAGTGGTTGTGATCAACCTGTAGATCGTGTTGAATAATCCGGAGGGCCTCCTCAGAGTCTGAATAGCAGCAAAGGGCCTGGATGCCCATGTCATGCATCCTTTTGATTCCATTCCAAATCGCATGTAGTTCAGCATCAAGATTAGTGGATATGCCGATCGAACCGGAAAAACCCTCAATCCAACGGCCATCCCTATCACGGAGAACTCCCCCGAAACCCGCCCTCCCAGGGTTTCCTAAGGAGCTACCATCGACATGAAGAATCATCCCATCATGGCATTTAGGATTCCATGTGACCAGTCGCATCTCACGATGCCGAGCCGCTCGACCACAGGCCCTGTCGAAGCCTCTCCAAGGAACCGAGCCCTCCGCACCACTTCATCAGGTTTAGGCATCTCAGAACGGAAGCACATGTTATTACGACCCATCCATATGCTCCACACCATTGCCCATTGCATACCTGTCCATTGTCGCCCGAAGTGGGCAAGAAAAATAGATGCATCGGTGAATCTATGGATCCAGTTAGGAGAAGGGTAGCCTCCCATTTTCATCCAAACCTCAGTGGCCCATGGACAGTGGAATAATAGATGCATAAGAGTTTCTGATGTCTCTCCACATATACTACATGTAGCCGAGGTAGCAATACCCCTAGCTAGCCGCAACTCATTGGTTGGAATAGAGTTGTGAGCCGCCAACCATGCGAACATTCTCACCTTCTCCGGTGCTCGGATGTGCCAAGCCCAACTCCTCAAACGATCTCTGCGCACGCCACGCTTCTCCAGTAGAAGTCCATAGCCTGACTTCACTGTGTAAGAGCCAGACGAGGACAACGTCCATCTTAATTTATCATGAGCCATATCATGCCTCACAAGAGGCCCAAATTCAAATGCTTCCATCTGTATAGACTCCGGTACTATGGTATATAGTTCATCCCAACACCACCTTCCGTCCCTAAACACATCTTTAATACGCAAGGCAGCATCCGAAAAGTGGACATATGGCAGCCTAGGGGCGATGGCTCCTCCCCGTAGCCAGTTACTGAACCAGACGCTGCTGCCCCCATCTCCAATCTTAATTTGGTATCCATCCGAGAGAAGCGGCCAGGCTTTAGTTATCGCCCTGTACAAGGCTGATGCACCAGGTCGTGAGCAAAGTTGGACCCCATACTTATGCTTCAAGATATCCACCCAAGGTTTGGCTGAGTCAAGTAAGAAATCGGATAAGGCCTTACCAATCAATGCTACATTCCTATCACGAGCTCGACGAAGGCCTAATCCTCCCATGCTTCTCGGACGAGTAACCTTTTCCCAACTAACAAGCGGAATTCCCTTACCCCCCACATCCTTCCATATAAAGTCCCGGATACACTTATCAACTTTCTCACATATATTGCTGGGGAGCCAGCAGCATTGCATAATGTAAGTCGGTATTGCGGCAAGCACCGCCCTTGCCAAGGTAGTGCGACCTGCCATATTGAGAAGCGTACGCTTCCAAGAGCTCAAACGGCCATGCATCTTATTCAGAGTGGCATCAAAATATTTCTGCTGTAGTCTGCCTTGGAACATAGGGAACCCTAGGTAATTTCCCATGTCATCCGAGAATCCCACATTTAACAAGGATGCCAAGTGTAGTTTAGTATTGGGAGGAACAGCCGCAGAGGCGTAGGCCAAGGACTTCCGAGCATTAATGTGCATGCCCGATAAGCCAGCAAACCGGGCAAGAAGGTTATCCACACATAGAGCACTAGTAGTCGTGGCCTTAAAGAAGAGAAGGAGATCATCTGCGAACATCAAGTGTGAAAGCGGTTGAGCATTTCGAGCCAAAGAAACCGGCTGCCAATCACCTCGCTCAACACACTGAATAATATCACGATGATGAAGAGATAGGGCGATAGGGGATCACCTTGCCTAAGGCCCTTAGCCGGAGAGAAGGGAGGCAAAGACGCCCCGTTCCACAAGATAGCATACGTAGGAGATCGAACACAAAACATAATAATTCTACGAAGAAGAACCGGGATATTCATATCACATAAGCAACCTTCCAAAAAGTCCCATGAAACACTGTCATAAGCCTTTTCCAGATCAATCTTCAATATCAAATCCTCAGATCTTCTATTCCGATTCCGAAAGGATGTAATAGCTTCCTGCAATATAATCGCATTACCAATGGTACCACGTCCCGGGAGGAAAGCAGACTGATAAGGCCCAATGTATTGTTGAAGGAGAGGCCGTAATCGATTCACAATCACTTTCGTCAAGATCTTGTAAAGCACATTACATAGACTTATAGGACGAAAATGACAGACTTCTTTGGGGATGTCAAGTTTAGGAATGAGACATAGAAAAGTATCTGATATGCTAGAATCAAACCTCCCTGAGGAAATTGCTTGTCGCACAAAATCCCACAATGTCGTGCCCACTGATGACCAATACAGTTTATAGAATTCCGCCGGAAAGCCATCCGGCCCGGGCGCCGAGAAAGACGCCAATTCAGTGACCGCTCGATGGACCTCATCAACCGAGGCATCCATATCAAGCCCATCGTAAGAAGCAAGTGGTGGCAATGGCTCCAGCGCCATCAGATTGGACTGGTTTGGCAGAGCCATACCAAACAGGTGACAAAAATGAGCTCGAACGTGCTCCTTCATGCATGCATCATCCGTAGTCCAGTGCCCATTCACATCCAGCCCCTTGATCTTGGAGCGCTGTCTACGAACTTTAGCAATGGTATGGAAATAACGAGTGTTTCGGTCACCTTGTGATATCCATTTATCCCTAGATTTTTGGAACCAAAAAGTCTCTTCTTGCCGAAGGATATCATCAAGCTCTTTCATAAGGTCAGCTTCAATTAAGTGATGCCGAACAGAATCAACTCTACTCAAATAAGATCTCACCCCCTGAAGCCTTCTCATAATCTGCCGCTTTCTCTTAATAAGGTTTCCAAAGTTATGCTCGTTGAAAAAATTGGAGGCGTCCCTAACAGAGGTCAATTTGGAATGGATTTGGGAACCGCCTAGATCCCATGCCGCCTCCACAACGTGAGTATAATGTGGATGTAGAGACCACATAGCTTCCCATTGAAACGGCCTTCTCCCTGTCGGAGGCGCAGCCGTATCACATCTGAGGAGGAGGCCATTATGATCCGATCCCCTCCGTACAAGCACTTCCACAATTGATTCAGGGAAGAGAGCAATCCAAGGGGCTGTGGCAACGGCCCTATCGAGTCTCTTCCTGGCAAGTGGACCACCCGTCGTGTTCCGTTGCCAAGTAAACGCATCTCCTATTGTGTGCACCGTATCCAGCCCACACTCCATCAACATATCGCGAAACTGCTCACAATGTCTCTCCTGGACAGTCATACCTACTGCCTCCGTACTGTCAAGAACCTCGTTCCAATCTCCAATCGCCAACCAAGGGTTTTGTATTGAATGGGCGATTGCTCGCATATCCTGCCAGTCTTGAGCCCTTGCCGGCAAGGCTGGATTTGCATATACCACAGTAAGATTCCAAACCACCCCACCAGAGCCAAGCTCCAGTGTGACCAGTCGGTTATGTACAGAAGAAACTGTCAGCGAGACCAAGATCCCAATCCGCTTGAGGATCCATATCCCCCCCGCTCGTCCTATGCTTTCAGTAATGTGGATCGGTTCATAATCCCATCGGTAGAATGGAACCCGAAGGCGCTCAAAGGGGCCTTGCGGTTCCAGAATACAGCATATCGAAGGTTTGTAAAGCTTCAAACAATCCATTATGTGGCGTTGAGTAGGCTTTTGCATGGCGCCACGAACGTTCCATGCAAGCACTGTAAAGTCTTGAAAACTAATCATGGGGAAGCAGGCGCTGAATCCTCCGAGCCCGTTACCTCATTTCCACCAGTATCCATCGCCGAGTTTTCCATACCTAGCGCTGCAAACTTATTAATATTCGATTTTCCAATCGTTAGCTTGGGCTGGAGTGCCCGTCGAGGGCGTTTGCCCTTAAACCGATCCACCGAGTCCACCAAACCCTCATTAAAGTCTAGGGACACAGTTTCAGGATTGCAGGGTGTCAAGACGGCGGTGCTTTTCCCTTTGTCCAGTGGTGGCCGGCCTTATGGCCTACCATGCAGTGGTGTGTTTGTAATATTAGCCAATGGCGCTGCATCCTTCTTGGCCGGAGGTCGTTTAGTCTGCCGTGGTGGCCGTTTAACAGTCACCCAATCCCCATGCGTTTCTACTCTTCCCTGCACGTCCAAAACCCTAGAGCATGATGCCCTATTTTTGGAATTCTGCTGGATCTCCTCCCCATTATTATTGCCCGTATCCATATGATCCACATAATCCGGGACTGAATCCCCTTGATGAGGTAAGTTATTTTTCTCATTAATAGACCTTCCTAATTTATCCCCTGCCGATTCCACTCCGACATCATCCGGGCCGCTGGTAGCGCTAGGGTTGGTAGCCTCCGCAGCCTCCGCTGCCGGCGGGCTCGCATCCCGACCATGCAGACATTCCCCGAGGTTGAATCGGAACCTCCCACATGTAGTGCAAATGTGATGAAGCCCCTCGTACGCCACATTTTGCCATTCATCGTTCACCATAACCCTGCCGATCACCGGTTTGCTCAGGTCTATCTCCACGCATACACGGCCATAGCGACCTCTCGTCAAGTCCTTGGAATTCGCATCGACTCTCAAAGGCTTGCCTACCATAGTCGCAATGAGGAGAAGCATTTCCTCTTCAAAAAAAATCGGATCTAGATCGGGGAAGCGGATCCAAACCGATGTCTTGGTTATTACTCCTGCGGTAGCATGGGTTTCCTTCGACCATGGCGTCACTGCCAAAGTGTGATCGAAGATCGACCACGGCCCATCGAAAAGAGCATGGCGCCTATCCTCATCCGAGGCAAACTTAACCATGAAATAACCTTTATTACTGTCGACCACTCTCATATGGCTTTTAGGTTTCCATAGGGCATTCAACCGAGTTTGCATGATCGGTAAGCCAACTCGTTTGCCGAGAATTCGGACAACCAATGCATCCTCAAACGGTACACTTAATCTTCTTATCGCTGCATCGTCAATAGTGATTCGCGGCAGTAGTGGATTGCCATCAACCAAGTCAAAGGATACCAAGTCGCTGTAGGGGACGGAAGATATAGGTGGCCGGGTATCAGATGGGGGACGTGGGGTGATGATATCACGGAAAAGGGGTTTATCCGGCGGCACGCCTGGGTCCGGCGGCGCTGGTTGTGAGTTTTGTTCGGAGGGAGAGGATGGAGGCATTCCAAACCCTAGTAAGACATTAAACCTTCCTGATTAATAGTGTGGAAGTTGGAACCCATTATCCTCTTGTACCGAAAAAAAAAATTAAGAGGAACACAAATTTTTATTCGGTCATTTGTTGATGAGCTGTACACAGTAGCGGACCCAGGATTTTTCGAGAGGTAGTGCGGGAGTCTATTTTTTTTAATCTTAAGTAAAAAAAAAATTTTTAAAAAAATTTGATAAAAAAAAGTAATAGAATTTTTTTTTTTTTAATTTGAGGTGGGGCCGGGCCTACCCTAGATCCGCCCTGGCTGTACATACTTGTAATATTGGATTCACTGTGATTGTCAACAATTTAATTTGGATGCAGTTTAGTGATACTATATTATGATATATGCCGGAGAATCCGAGTGTATTTATTTTGTTTTGCACAGTTTCTTTTTCATGATTCTCTGACTTTAATCTAAAAACAACCCTTCGCCTAGACTAGAGATCACAAAGCAGGAAAAATGTATGATACACTACTTCTTTTTCTTTTCCAAAAGTAAAAAATAGTAGTCTTTTTTTAAGTATTTTTTGCCTCTATTGGTTCTCTACGTTTACAAATAATATTCAAAATAATCATTTTTCCTTCTAATCATATATTTTTAGCTAATTAATTCCTTAATTATATTTACGCAGTTGGCCTGAGTGGTATGGGACTCTGGCTGCTTAAGCAAAGGTCTCGGTTCGTGCCTTTGTGTATGCATAATTCTGCTTTGGGAGAGGCATCCAATAAGGTATGGGATACCCTGGTATTCACCTAAAAAAAAATTATATTTGCATGTCTATATTATTTTTTTTTTTTTTTGGAAGAGCCGAAGCCATAGAACAAACAAAAAGAAAAAACAAACAAAACCAAACGAAAAGAAAGCACGAAACAAGAGCAAAACTAAACAGAAACTAAAGCAACATGACAAAGAGCAGCAGCTACTGTCTGGGGACTCCCGCACCGGATTGATCCGCTGCATATGCCCCACTGACGAAGTCCGGTGGGTACGCCCAAGTGGTGAAAAAAGCTTCCTCTGACGCCCCATGTTTGGCAAGTGTATCGGCAACCTGGTTCCCTTCCCGGAATAGGTGATAGATTTTACAAACCTCAAAACCATCCCTTAGATCTCTGATTTTCTGTAGCAGCGGTTCCAGAGGGTGAAAATGCTCCTGGCTGTTGATGGCATTAATGGCCATCGCGGAGTCAGAGTAACAAGTCACTGTAGTCAAGTCTGCCCCAGCTGCGTATTCCAACCCCATGGCTATAGCCGAGAGTTCAGCAAACAAGCTGGTATTGAGCCCCAGGAAGCCGCTGCCCCCCCCCAGCCATAGGCCCTTATCATTACGCACCACGAATCCGAAACCTGCTCGGCCAGGGTTCCCGAGGGAGCTGCCATCTACGTGTATGATTGCTCCCTCCACCGTCCTGTCATTCCAGTGAATTATCTTTGTTGGCCGTGGGGCTGCCCCCCTCCTCTTGCTGGCCCTGTTCATATCTGTGGCCATACCCCAGATGTCTCTAACTATTTTCCAGGCGGTTTTTTCCTCCCCTCGAAATATCCGTGCATTTCTCTCAAGCCATATATTCCATATGCCCGCAACAAAGGTAGTGCCATATGTCTGAAGCATAGAATGCAGAAAATCCTTAATGTTGTCCTTAGGGATTATGCCACAGTCCATCGGGGTCGGGATATGTAAAGTTTTCCAAACTTGTTGCGCCCACGGACAATTGAATAAACAATGGCTCCACATCTCCTCCTCCACTCCACACAGTGTGCATAGGGGCGACGTCGCCAGCTTCCTCCTAAAACGGGTGACATTGACTGGCATTGATCCATGACAGATTAACCATATGAAGAGACTCACCTTTTCTGGAATATAGTTTTTCCACATCCATTTCCAATTACCATCGTTCCCTCCCGAGCTTGATAAAAAGTTGAAAGCAGACCTGACGGTATACTTCCCATTTGGACTTCCCTTCCACACCCACATATCCGGAACCAGGTCATGGATAATAGGTGGGGGGGAGGCTGCTAATCCCAAGGCTATATTGGGCGGTATGCTAGTATACACCTTATCCCAGCACCAGTTTCCTTGCTCGATAATATCTCTTATTTGCAAGTCAGTGTCCTGAGTTGCCACGAACGGCATGAGAGGCCCAATCTGAGATCCCTTCCACCATTCTGAAAACCACAAGGAAGCCTTGCCACATCCTACCCTGAACTCGAAACCATTCTTCAACAAAGGGGTGATTTTGTTAAGAAGGTTTTCCAGCTTCGATTTGGTGTGCTGCCTTGCCGTCGTGCCTGCCCCCAACTCCGGCCTAAAGCCCTGTATCAAGTTAACCCACGTTTTATCAGGCGAGTGGAGATAATTCCATAGAAGCTTTCCCAACAAAGCCACATTCATGTGACGGGCCTTCCGGAGCCCCAGACCCCCAACAGCCTTCGGAGTTGCTACCTTGTCCCATTTCACAAGATAAATCCCCTTGTTCTGCTTGTCTTTCCATAGGAATTTATTAATCCGCCGGTCTATTGCATCACAGACTGCCTCGGGAAACCAGTGAAGTTGCATTGTGTAGGTGGGGATGGCTGCCATAACCGCACGACAAAGAGTGAGTCTCCCCGCCTTGTTGAGGAATTTGCAAGCCCATCCTTGCATTCTCGCATCCAATTTATCCAACACAAAGGCGAAATCCCGGCATCTTAGTCTCCCCATGAGCATTGGGAACCCCAGGTAGGATCCTAGAGTATCCACAGCAGGTATCTGGAAAGCCTCAGATATCCTCATCTTCTCCTCGTGTTTAATCCCTTTAGATACAAACAAAGAGGACTTACTCGGATTCAACTTCAATCCAGACATAATGGCAAAATTGTTTAAGGCTCGGGATATACACTCAATACTCCCATCATCAAACATAGAGCCAAGGATGAGGTCATCCGCGAACACTAGATGTGATATTTCCACTCCCCAACCTTCAGCTCGAATAGGTTTCCATTGCCCCTGCTCTACCAATTGTTTGATAAGTAAGGACAACTTCTCCATAACTATGAGGAACAAATAGGGGGAGATAGGGTCTCCTTGTCGAAGCCCTTTGCCCGGCTTGAATCCGTCCAGGGCCTGCCCATTCCACAGTACCGAGTACACAGGCGACTCAACACAATACATGATCAGCTTTCGAACAGATTCAGGTATCTTCAACTCCTTGAGACACATCTCCAAAAAGTCCCATAGCACATTATCGTATGCTTTGGCCACGTCTATCTTTAGCAGGAAAGCTTTCATCTTTAACTGTGGTCTGGAGAGGTGACTCATGATCTCTTGCAAGGCGATGGCATTGTCTATCGTTCCTCTACCCGGCAGGAAAGCCGCCTGATTATTTGAAATGATTTCCTGGAGGAAGGGACGAATCCTATTAACTAACACTTTGGTTAGGATCTTGTAAGTTACATTACACAAAGTGATAGGACGAAAATCTTTAAGGCAGGCAGGTGTCTCCACTTTGGGGATGAGGCAAATAAAGGCCTTAGCCATTGCTGGCTCAAAACTCCCTTCCTCAAAAGCGTTCTTAACCATACAAAAGACCGAGCTGCTGACTGTGGACCAGAAATCTTTGTAGAAAATTCCTGGGAAACCGTCTGGCCCAGGCGCCGAATATCCTTTTAAATCCTTAATCACAGTTGCCACTTCATCCATATTCACCTCTCCACTCAACTTCTCATCTGTCTCTGTTGTGATAGGAGAGAATTCAGGCATTCTGTCATGAGGGATAATCCCATCCAGCCTCTGTTCTAAGGACCTGGTTGGTGTGGCATATAAGTTTTGAAAATAACTTATGGCATGGTTCCGCAGTGTCTCTTCCACGTCACACCAGGTCCCGTTGTTGAGGAGCAGACCATGTATTCTATTCCGATGCCCCTTGGTTTTCGCCCGAGCATGAAAGTAGGCCGTGTTTCGGTCTCCCAATTGAACCCACTTTTCCCTCGCACGTTGAAACCAATAGAGTTCTTCTTGGGCAAGAGTAACCTCCAATTCACTCCGGAGCTCCCTTTCCAGTAATAAGAGCCTAACCGAGTCCACCCTTTCAAGTGTTTTAGTAACTCCTTCAATCCTCTTAAGAAGTTTAAATTTTCTCCACTTGTAATTCCCTCCACTGGTTTGGTTAAAACGCAAGGAATCCTCCTTCAACTTCTCAAGTCGTTGACAAATTGTTTTATCCCCACAATTCCATGCAGTTTCCACCACCGGCCTATACTCCAAGCTTTCATTCCAAGACGCCTCCCACCGGAATGGTCTAGTGTTTCTCTTCGGGGGGGTTGTGCCACATGACAGTAGAAGGGGACAGTGGTCCGAACCCACCCGTGGAAGGACTTGCACAAAACCAAGAGGAAAACTATTCACCCATTCCAAGTTTGTTACGCATCGATCCAACCGCTTATCAATACGCCTAGTCTCCCCCATAGGCCTCGACCATGTGAAACTCCCCCCTTGGGTGTTGATCGTGGCCAAGCCACATTCTTGGAGGACATCACCAAATTCTTCTGCCCGGGAAGGATTATGCATCCCCCCTCTCACTTCCATGCCGTTAAGGATCTGGTTCCAGTCACCTATTACCGCCCACTCCCCATCAATGTTCTCTGCCACTTGAATTAAATTTCTCCAGTTCTCCCGTCGCTCCTCATGCCTTGGGGAAGCATATAGGGCTGTGATATACCAGGAGGCTTGACCACTCGACAGCCGAAGAGTGATCATACGGTCCCTGTCGTCACTTACTTGCGCCTGGATGCTCCCACCAGTTCTGCCAAGTACCCAAATTCCTCCGGCCTTCCCTCGCGCCTCTTGAATACAAATAGATTCATACCCCGCTTGTAACAAAAACATCCTAGATTTCACGAAGGCAGATTGCGGTTCGTAAAGGAAGATGAAATCAGGACTATGAATATGAAGATATTCCTTAAGCATCCTTCTAGTGGGTAACCCCATAAGGCCTCCAACATTCCACGAGAACAGTTTACAGTTTTTAAATGTTGTAAAATCCATAAAAAACTTTGATATGTAGAGAATGAGCCACAGGCTCTGATATCAATGGGATTTTGGGGGTACCTCAGTCCCGAACGCCCGTGAGTCCTCCTCCATCGCCCGAGACTCTCCATCGTTCAACTGCGCATCCTCTCCTCCTTGCCGTTTCAAGATGTGCACCGGAGCAACCGATTTCGTGTCCGTCGGAGCTGCCTTGTCGAAAGCCGCAGGCCTTTGTCGTTTAGAGCTAAGAGGACCGACCTCTATACTGTCCTCACTGATCAAAATTTGGGCCGCACCAATTATTTTTGGCCCTTTAAGGCCCATACTCTTTTTCCTCTCCCTCTTTACCACATTGTTGGTGATAACCTGGAGTGGGCTTTTAATTCCATGAGCATACTGGATTTTTGGGCTGGGTTTCGCACTGGATCTGGTTTTGGTGCCTGTCGAGCCCAAACTCTGCCCCGCCCCTTTCTTAGGCCCTTTAGGCCGTCGCTTTTCAACTTTAATCCATTCACCCCCTGATGGCTGAGGGGGGTTTTCTACTGCCAGCTTTTGCTGCTCCTGCGCAGCCTCAGTAGTTGGTAGGAGCTCGTGATTTTCCTTTCCAGTGCAAATCTCTGAGTCAATCCGCCTTCCTTCCGATTCACTCTGCTCACTTTCCATATTTGAGCAACCCTCTTGGTCAACTTCTCCAATCTCAGTATCCAATTTGTCTTTCTTCCCAGAATAGGTATTAGCAGCTTTCTCGCTGACAGTTGGTGAGCAGACCCCCAGGGCAGCCATGGCCACCTTTTCTTTGGGCGGCGAGCTTGATTCCGGCACATCAACGGCCACCTTCTCCAGTCCATAAGAGCAACTATGACTTGCATGGCCATATCTATGGCAGGAGGTGCACAGAAGGTGTAATCCTTCATAAGCCACTTTTTGCCACATATCACCTACAAGGATGCTTGAGACCAAGGGAAGGCTCAAGTCTATCTCAACACATACCCGCGCATACTTAGCTCTATCTGCCCCTTTGGACATCCCATCCACTCTAACTGGTTTCCCAATTCCGGCAGCCATTCTAGTGAGAAATAGTTCATCAAAATACTCCATTCCCAAACCAGGGAATCTGGCCCATACCACAGTGGATTTAGTAGTTTCTTCTGCTGCAACGAACTGAGGTCTCCATGGGCATACCGTTAGGTAGCTGTCAAAAACCATCCAGGGGCCATCCTTCAGCACCTTCGACCGATCAGCCATCTGCTCGAATTTAACCAGAAAAAAACCAGCTCCCATGTCAACCATATGAAAACAGTCTGGCATCTTCCACACCCTTTTCAGCCTATCCAACAAGGCCATATACCCAACCTTTCTTCCCAAGACTGATATAATGAGCCCATCCTCATAGGGCTTGCACATTCGAGCCATGAGCTTAGGATCAACAGTGACCCGGGGTTTAAGTCTATCTCCATTAAGGAACTCAAGGGTAACTAAGTTAGCATTCTCTGGATCTTCAATGAGTGGAGCAGGAACCGCTCCCTTCCCTTCCAAGACCTTGTCTCTGAAAGACACTTGGGAGCCTCCAAACACAAAGGGAGACTTGGTTCCAGCAGAGATCGGAGGTGGAGGGGTGGGGGGAGCAGGGAGAGAGTCAGACATAGTGTTATCAGCTAGTTTTAATGAAATCGATCATGTCTATATTATTTGTAAATGGAAAATAACAAAAAATAGTAGAACGACTATATTTTTATTTTGGAAAAGAATTAAAATAGTACTACTTCAATAGTACACTTTTCCTCATAAAGCATGTCTCCCTCGTTGACGTTTCGCCCGTTTCTTCTTCTCTCTTCACTCAAAAAAGAGAAAAAATCTCCTTTGCACCCCACTTCTTTTTCCCTCTCCAATCTCAAAACTCTCTAACATTTAGACATTCAAATCTGACCACCATCGCTACCGTTCTTCTTGGACCTCCACCAGTGCCACTGTCTCTCTCCGCCTCCACGACTCTACTCTGTAAGTAATTGTCCAATCTCATTTCTTATACTACTTGGAGACGGGGTGTTTGCAAAGTGTATTTTGTGTTTTTTTTTTTTTTTTTTTTTCTTTTTGTTTTCTGTAGATTTGGTTTTCTCTGCCACTGTTAAAATTATTGTTGAGACGAAATTGTTTCTCCAAACAACGTGTCTGATAAAAAGCCTCGTAGAAATTTCGGGGAAAATCCCAAGGCCACAGGAAGTGTGTTCCTCAGTTTTCACAGCTCTCAACAAAATTCTAGTTTCTGAATGGAATCCTAATTTTACCCATCTATTGAAAATATTGAATCAACCAATCACCTCCTATTTTTAAATGAAATATTTTTGGGTCTTCTTTATTAGTATATATTAACTCCAAAACATGTTTTATGCCACAAAAATCTAGCCCTAATTTAAATAAATTACTCCCTCCGTTCGGTAAAAATTATAACATGATAGTTGTTACTATTTACTAAGTAACTTTAATTCAAAATTTTAACACAGTTATAGAAGATAAAACATAGTCAAGTAGGATAGTAGGATCTTGTTAGATTCGTCTAATCGCGGTCTAATCGTGTAGTTTTATAATATCAAATTTTTATAATTTTTACTTTTACACAATTTGATATATTAAGCATTAAAAATATGCATTGCATAACGTGAAATGCATGAATGTTAAAAGTGCGCGACTGCTCCATGGCTTCTGCATTGACTTGGTATATAAAAAGACTTTTCATAAAATACAGAGGAAACGGCAAAGCCTTTATTGTTATAGGCCTACCATTGATAGACTTGCTGTACATAAAAGACTTTTCACCAACTACAAATGATAAATGGCAAAAGACAAGACGTTTTTTTTTTTTCCTCCTATTTTAACTTTTTAATTTAGATAAATGTTACTCCCTCCGTTCCTTATTAGTAGTCGTTTTAGGAAGAAACACATTTATATATTTTCTTTGGGAATAAAATAAAATTAGACTCCGTTCCTTATTAGTAGTCGTTTTAGGAAGAAACACATTTATATATTTTCTTTGGGAATAAAATAAAATTAGACTGGAGAGAGAATGCACAGTATTTATTGGAAAAGTATAAGATAAATATATAAAGGGAAAATTATTTTGGAACGCTTTTTTGTTTCTAAAAAGACAACTAAAAATAAACGGATTGAGTATTTCTTAACATATATTCAGAACACAATTTAATTGAACTGTAAAAATAAAAATTTATAAATTAATTAATACAAATTGTTTATTAAAATTGAACTTCAATAGACAATTATTTAAGAAAATAGCATTATAGAAGTACTACATAAGAGTACTTTTCATTAAATACGATTAACTAATTTGCAAAGTAAACGATAATACTTTTATGGGAATAAAATCTTAATGGGCCATAATTTTATTTGTTTTTTTTCCATATTTTAATTGTTATAGACTTATAGGCCTACCTTCTTATGCTAACGCCCGGCCTTTATGGCTTATCCAAAAAATAGCAAAATTCTTATGCTAACGCTTCCTTTTCTCCCCGAAATCCTAATCCCTATTGTTATGTCTGTAGAGCACTTTGAAAACTCGTTTTATTTTCCACTTTTCCATTCATTCAGTTCAGTAATACCACAAATAATTTTTTTTGTATATAATACTCATATCATATATGGCTTTGGCAGGATAAACTTGTCACTCATCTGCACCCTTTCTCCAAACATTCCGTCAAAACATCTCAACAGTATGGAAAATCGGCGCCAAATTATTGAACAGCTCAGGGATAAGTTGAGAAATACCACTAAGGGCTCTCTATGCATTTCCGAGTATATGCAATCCATCAAAACTCTAGCCGATCAAATTGCTGTTCTTGGCAGAACTCTTAGCAACGATTATCTAATTGACATCGTCTTGGAGGGACTTGATCATACCTATCAATCCGTAATTGATGCTGTGAACGACCGAGGTGAAGATGACATCATCACCTTTGATGACCTCCTTGAAAAGCTCATCCACCATGAGGCGTCCTTGCAAAATGCCTCAACCTCCACCTCTCTTCTCCCATACTCTGCATTTCCATTTCCAAGTTTGAGAATGAACCAGCCTCGTCGCCCACTCCAACAACTTGTTCAACGACAGGACCAATTGGTGACTGTCCCAACTGCAGGTTTTATTGTATTGAGAAACACAATTGGATACACAACTGCAGGTTCCGATGGGCCTTACACGCTGCCACAACTCCTTCAAGAGATACACAATTGGATAATCGCTACCGATTTTCCTAAGGGAGCCCAAATATTGGGATCTAAATCACAGCGTGAACTTGTTATAAATTATTTCTCAAAATTTGGAGGTGAATCCTCCTTCAGTTCAAGGATGGATAGGAAGTTGCACTTCCATAGGGATTGGCCCCGCAGACTCCTGCCAGAAAAATACGAAAGCATCTGCAAATTGGTTTTGAGTTTCTTCGAGGACCTCGGGGAATTGTTCCATGTACCAGAGCCTCAGCAACTATCTAACAAGGACAATCCCCTTGGGAGGAAACAACTTATCACCAGTTTCATCTGTTTTCTTCTGCACTTACTAAGTCTCGATCCAAACTCATCCAGATTTCCATTTATGGAGGATCTGAGGTTTCTAGTTACAATTATTGGGGACACACCATTTCAAGCCACACAGCACGACCAAGTGCAGAGTCTCCTCCTACAATTCGAGCAAGGGGCTAACCTAGTTGGTCCTTTAGTGCACTCCCTCATATTTTTCCGTGGTGATTTGAAGAAAACTGGGAATAAGAATGAAGCGATGATGGATCTTACTAGGCATCTCCAAATCCTGTACGACAACATTGACGATTCCTTAAATCAGTTGTCAAATATTGTTACTATGGAGGCTTATTCGGCTTCAGATTCATTAGTGATTCTCAATGCTCTCCTGAGTGACCTCAAGGATCTAATGAATCGCGGGGATGATATTTGTATTCAAATAAAGGATGCAGCAAAAATGTTTCATGAAATGCTGATGCCATACCAATCTCTTCTCCATCGTATAAATGCTCTGCCGCAGTATTCTGTGACTGAAGAATTGATAGTTCCTGTAATGCTTATTAGAGATCTGGCTTACGAAGCTGCCTATTTGATCAATTCCTACTCAGTTGGAGATGCTCCTTTCTGGTATGTCACTAAAAGATGCTCTCATCTTGTCAAAAAGATTGAGTTTATTGGAACTAAGCTTCGAGAAAAAGAAATGAATTATTACTCTGGGGCCATACTAGCACAACGGGGTTTCAATGTAGAACAAATATCACATCCTAAGAAAGATTCAATAGTACATGACAACATCATAGTAGGCTTTGATGGCAAGGATATATCAATACTTGAACAACTTGAAGGGGGGGAATCACGCTTGCAATTTATTCTCATATCCGGGATGCCAGGGCTTGGTAAGACAAGTCTAGCAAAGAAAGTGTTCAACGAATCTATCACTCGTCATCACTTCGACAAATTAGCGTGGTGTTTTGTGTCACAAATATATCAAGTGAAAACTCTTTTGTCTAGCATTTTGGTTGAGATAGGTAGTGATTTGGACAAAACTACCATGCTCAATATGGAAGAGCACTTATTAGGTGAGAGAATCTATAAAAGCTTATATGAAAGGAGATATCTAATAGTTTTGGATGATATATGGAGTTCTACTGCGTGGGATGATATTAAAGTGTACTTTCCAGATAATGAAAATGGAAGTCGAGTCTTATTCACTAGCAGGGTTACTGCTGCTGCTCCGCGTGGTAGCTTCATCCATGACCTTTCTCTATGGTCCAACATTCGGTGCTGGGAGCTACTAGAAAGAAAGGTTTTTGGTGCCAATTCTTGCCCTGACGAATTGCTAGAGATTGGGCATGAAATTGCAGGAAAATGCTATGAACTGCCACGTGCAGTGGTGGTTATAGCTGATCTTCTCTCAAGTATGGAAACAGTCAGAGACACATGGGAAAAGTTTAAAGAAACTCTTCCTGATTCTGATCTAAGCGAATCAATGGTGCAATCAATAAAGCTTAGTTACAATGGTCTTCCACAAGAGCTTAAATCTTGCTATCTCTATTTCACTGTGTTTCAGGAAGACACAGAGGTTTCGGTTAAAAAGTTATTGCACCTTTGGATTGCAGAAGGTTTCATCCTCCCGGAAAGCTATGAAGAGAAAGAGAGTGTGGCAGAGCGATATTTGATGGAGTTGATTGATAGAAATCTTGTAACGGTATCCAAAAGACGTTCCGATGGTGGAGTCAAATCTTGTCGTATTCCTGATCTATTCCGTGAAATGAGTATGAAAATCAGTGAGGAGGAAAATTTTCTAACGGTGGCAGAACAGTAAGTTTTCTCACCAATTTTTCCAATTGAACGTTTTCTTTTCTGGCTTTTAGGCTTACTCATGACATTAGAATGTAGCTAATGCTTTTGTTTCATATTCTCAGTGACTCCTTGATAAAGAACCAAAAATTCCCTGGTGTGCGCGTCCATGTTAATCGCTCATATTTTCAGACCTTATATGGAGAATATGAGATACCTCATGGTCAATGCATACGTTCTATATTTGGGTATCTGCCAGACATACCAAGGATACTTTTGAAAATGAAATTACTGAGAGTGATGTGCTGCAGGACTAAGTTTAGAGATCTGTTTGGAATTGAGCTCCTTGTTTACTTGAGGTACTTGATGTTAGATGATATGGTGCCCTCACTGGAATGCCTCCAAAACCTTGAATTTCTCATTGTGAATAGTGACTCGGTTACCATAACTTCAAATATTTTGGAAATGGCAAAGTTGAAATACCTTCACATCCAGAAAGCACTCTTCGCCAAAGATTGTTCCATCTCTCAACCTAATAACTTGGAGTTCCTTTCCTGCGTTGTCATACGCGACCAAAGAGACGTGGAGGTGTTGAAGTGTTCGCGCAATCTGCGTAGACTCAAATGTGAATATCAGCCATCTTGGAATAGGAATGGGAAGCATCCATGTCTTGATCTCAGCTTCCTGAGGAAACTTGAGTCCCTAACAATTACAGCTGAATTGTTTGACCTTCCCATGGATGGTATTAAATTCCCAGATAATATTAGGAAGCTGTCCCTAAGTGGCTTTCGCCTGACGTGGGAGTACATGTCAATCATTGGAGAGTTGAGGAGTCTTGAGGTTCTCAAGTTAGGAAACCATGCCTTTGTGGGAGAAGAGTGGTGCCCGGTGGAAGGCGAGTTCATTCAGCTCAAATGCTTGAAACTGAAGGGGCTAAATCTTTCCAAGTGGGAAGCTGACGAGCGTCATTTCCCAAGGCTTCGACAATTGGTGATAGAAAATTGCCCCAATCTAGAAAGCATTCCGGGTGAGATAGGATGGATTCCCACACTGCAGTCCATCCACATAAACGGAGACTACACCATTTCACTTCTGGACTCTGCTAAAGAAATCCTGCAAGAGCAAAAGAAAATGGGAAATGACGACTTGAGGCTGCAATATACATGCGATGTTATAAACCGAGCTGTGAAAAACGGAGTTGATCTCACCACCTCTGCTGAACTCCATGAAAAGCTTATCCACCATGAATCGTCCTTGCGAAATGCCTCAACCTCCACCTCTCTTCTCCCACACTCTGCATTTCCCTCTCCAAGTTTTACAATGAACCAGCATCGTCGAAAGAACCAATTGGTGACCGTCCCAACAGGTTCCATTGTACTGAGAAACAATGGGCCTTACACGTTGCCACAACTTCTTCAAGAGATCAACATTTGGATAATCACTACTGATTTTCCTCAGGGAGCCCAAATATTGGGATCTAAATCTCAGCGTGAACTTGTTATAAATTATTTCTCAAAATTTGGAGGTGAATCCTCCTTCAGTTCAAGGATGGATAGGAAGTTGCGCTTCCACAGGGATTGGCCCGGTAGACTCCTGCCAGAAAAATACGAAAGCATCTGCAAATTAGTTTTGAGTTTCTTCGAGGACCTCGGGGAATTGTTCCATGTACCAGAGCCTCAGCAAATATCTGACAAGGACAATCCCCTTGGGAGGAAACAACTTATCACTAGTTTCATCTGTTTTCTTCTGCAGTTACTAAGTCTCGATTCAAACTCATCCAGATTCCCATTTATGGAGGATCTGACGTTTCTAGTTACAATCATTGGGGACACACCATTTCAAGCCACACAGCACGACCAAGTGCAGAGTCTCCTCCTACAGTTCGAGCAAGGGGCTAACCGAGTTGGTCCTTTAGTGCACTCCCTCGTATTTTTCCGTGGTGATTTGAAGAAAACTGGGAATAAGAATGAAGCGTTCCAGGATCTTACAAGGCATATCCAAGTCTTGTACGACAATATTGACAATTCCTTAACTCAGTTGTCAAATATTGTTCATCTGAAGGCTTATTCGGCTTCAGATTCATTAGTTATTCTCAATGCTCTCCTGAGTGACCTCAAGGATCTAATGAATTGCGGGGATGATATTTGTATTCAAATAAAGGATGCAGCAAAAATGTTTCATGAAATGCTGATGCCATACCAATCTCTTCTCCATCGCACTGAAGAATTGACAGTTCCTGTAATATATATTAGAAATCTGGCCTACGAAGCTGACTATTTGATCAATTCCTACTCAGTTGGTGATGCTCCTCTGTGGTATGTCACTAAAAGATGCTCTCATCTTGTCCATAGGATTGAGTCTGTTGGAACTCAGCTTCAAGAAAAAGAAAACAATGATTATTCTGGGGCCATGCCAGCTCGACGGGGTTTCAATGCAGAACAAATATCACATCCTGAGAAACACTCAGGAGTACATGACGACATCATAATTGGCTTTGATAACGTGGAATTATCGATCCTTGATCAACTTGAAGGGGGGAAATCATGCTTGCAATTTATTCTCATATGCGGGTTTCCAGGGCTGGGTAAGACAACTCTAGCAAAGAAACTGTTCAACCATCCTGACACTCGTCGTCATTTCGACGTATTAGCGTGGTGCGTTGTGTCACAAGTTTATCAAGTGAACACTCTTTTGTCTAGCATTTTGGTTGAGATAGGTAGTGATTTGGACAAAACTACCATGCTCAATATGGAAGAGCACTTATTAGGTGAGAGAATCTATAAAAGCTTATATGAAAGGAGATATCTAATAGTTTTGGATGATATATGGAGTTCTACTGCGTGGGATGATATTAAAGTGTACTTTCCAGATAATGAAAATGGAAGTCGAGTCTTATTCACTAGCAGGGTTACTGCTGCTGCTCCGCGTGGTAGCTTCATCCATGAGCTTTACCTATGGTCTAAAATTCGGTGCTGGGAGCTACTAGAAAGGAAGGTTTTTGGTGCCAACCGTTGCCCTGACAAATTGCTAGAGATTGGGCATGAAATTGCAGGAAAATGCTATGGACTGCCACTTGCAGTGGTGGTTATAGCTGGTCTTCTCTCAAGTATGGAACCAGACAGAGACACATGGGAAAATTTTAAAGAAATTCTTCCAGATTTTCCTGATCTAAGCGAATCTATGGTGCAATTAATAAAGCTTAGTTACAATGGCCTTCCACAAGAGCTTAAACCTTGCTATCTCTATTTCACTGTGTTTCAGGAAGACACAGAAGTTTCAGTTAAAAAGTTACTACACCTTTGGATTGCAGAAGGTTTTATCCTCCCGAAAAATGAGAAGAAAGAGACTGTGGCAGAGAGATATTTGATGGAGTTGATTGATAGAAATCTTGTAATGGTGTCAAAAAGACGTGTAGATGGTGGAGTCAAATCTTGTGTTATTCATGATCTATTGCGTGACATAAGTATGAAAATCAGTAAAGAGGAAAATTTTCTAATGGTGGCTGATCAGTAAGTTTTCTCACCTGACTGCATTGATTTTTCCAATTGAACATTTATATTTCTGGCCTTTAGACTTACTCACAGTAGAATGTAGCTAATGCTTTTGTTTCATACTTTCAGTGACTCTTTGATATGGAACCAAAAATTCCCTGGCGTGCGCGTCCATGTTAATTCTTCAGATTTTCAGACGTTATATGGAGAATATGAGGTACCTCATGGTCAATGCATACGTTCTATATTTGGGTATCTGCCAGACATACCAAGGATACTTTTGAAAATGAAATTACTGAGAGTGATGTGCTGTAGGACTAAGTTTAGAGATATATCTGGAATTGAGCTCCTTGTTTACTTGAGGTACTTGATGTTAGATGATATGGTGCCCTCACTGGAACGCCTTCAAAACCTTGAATTTCTCATTGTGAATAGTGACTCGGTTACCATAACCTCTAATATTTTGAAAATGGCAAAGTTGAAATACGTTCGTATCCAGAAAGCACTGTTCGCCAAAGATTGTAGCATCTCCCAACCTAATAACTTGGAGTTTCTTTCCTGTGTGGTCATACGCGACCAAAGAGACGTGGAGGTGTTGAAGTGTTCACGCAATCTGCGTAGACTCAAATGTGAATATCAGCCATCTTGGAATAAGGATGGGAAGCATCCGTGTCTTGATCTCAGCTTCCTCATTCTACTTGAGTCCCTAACAATTACAGCTGAATTGTTTGACCTTCCCATATCTGGTATTAAATTCCCAGAAAACATTAGAAAGCTGTCACTAAGTGGCTTTGGCCTGACGTGGGAGAATATATCAATCATTGGAGAGTTGGAGAGTCTTGAGGTTCTCAAATTGGGAAATCATGCCTTTGTGGGAGAAGAGTGGTGCCCAGTGGAAAGCGAGTTCATTCAGCTCAAATTCTTGAAACTTAAGGGGCTAAACCTTTCCCGGTGGGAAGCTGACGACCGTCATTTCCCGAAGCTTCAACAATTGGTAATAGAAAATTGCCCCAATCTAGAGAGCATTCCTAGTGAGATAGGTGAGATTCACACACTGCAGTCCATCCACATAAACGGAGACTACACCAAGTCACTTCTGGACTCTGCTAAACAAATCCTGCAAGAGCAAAGGGAATGTTATGGAAATGAAGACTTCAGGCTGCAATATACGCGCAATGTTGAAGTACAAGAGTAAGACTGCTTTACCGCTTTCTAATATACTCCGTCGTACTAGAATTTTACTTTATCCTGAATCAAATTAATCAGCATGCATTAATATCGTATAGTAAGTACTTCATTAAGGGTTCAACTAATATGGCTACATGAAATGAACATGATTTTGTTGTTGTCCAGGGCCAAGAAGGCGCCCGTGTGCCTTTCAAAACAATGTAGCTTTAATACTGTGTGTTTCCTTATTCCCTACTGTTCCTGTTAGTTTGTGTATATTGTTGCAATAATGATGGTACGGTGTCATTTCATTTCTACTAGGGTGACCGAAGTTGATTCCGATGGTGAGGAAAATACTTTGTTGATGATATGTGACAGTTGACACGTCCTTCACCGCCGCCCATAATTTGGATTTCTTCCTCTAGCTATATGCCAATGCGCCACCCATCCAATTATAAAGTCCTTCCCGTCCTAGTGTGAAATCAAAATGAGTTGTGATTTGTGAAACCTGTCTTTTTAAGTTGGCATGACAGATTTAATTTTATGAATGGGTGTTAAATTCATAATAATGATTCCACTGTATTTCATTTCGTTGGGTTTTTGAACCTCGAAGTTTGTATCGTTTGTATTTTCTTTGGGTTTGAAGTTTGTATTTGAGAGTGTTTATATTGCCCTTCTGAACTACTACTATATATACTATATATGTATGTTTGCAATAATTATGGAGATTTTGGAGGCCCTTTTGCTCTTATATATGAAATTGGTATATTACTCGTGCGATGCATGATTTTATAATTTTTTTTTAGGGAATTTTATATTAAATTTAATTTTGTTATTTTAATACATGCATGTAAGAAGGAGCTTTAAGGAGTTCTACAGTGAATACGTGGAATGGTCCATGCAAATTAATTCATGAATGTAAGTGACAATTCAATTTGTGTTAATTTTAAAATAAATTGATTTTTGGAAAAAAAAAATGGGAGAGACAACCCCGCTAGATCCCGGAAATTTGTTTTGGACCCAATGTGAGTTGAGAATACTGTACACACTCAAAAAAGAAAAAAAAAAAAATGGCCATAACCACCCTGGTAGGCAATGGTGAAATTGCCCCAAATTCCCTTAGAACTACACACCAACAAAATTGCAGCAACCCTTAAATTTAGGCAATGTCTAGTTTGCCATGACAAGTGAACTTCCCTCCCTCAATTCCAAACTACAGAATGTAAGATTTGATAAATATAGAATTATGAAAGCTCAAACAAAGGTTGGCTTTGGCTTTGGTACACATAAGCCAAACCTCCACCTTTTTCTTTTCGAACTTTACAAACATCAATCATCCAAGCAAGAAATTAATACATTACCTGTCTCAACTCTCAATCAATCAGGCACCATCCCATCTGCCCTGATTCTCCATTCCAGGTATATAACTGCATTTACAATTCAATGTTAGTCACATTATTTCAATGAAAACGGTAACAATATTCATCCTATATTCCAATTCCAGGGCACCAAAAACATGGATCTTTTCCTCAAAGCAAGCACGGTTCGCCTCATCAGCTACCGCGACAGGTACCTTGTCGCAGAGGATGACCAAATAACGATCAGTCAGGCCAGCAACGGCGCCACAAAAAATGCAATCTGGACCGTCGAATTTGTGGAAGGAAAGGCCTGCATCCGCCTCAAGAGCTGCTTCGGCACATACCTCACCGCGACCAGCATGGTGTTCATGCACGGATTCTCAGGCAAAAAGGTCATCCAACGGTGGCCTTCCCAGACCAACTTCGCATCAGAATGGGAGCCGTTGAGGGATGGAATGCAGGTGCGGCTGAGATCCTTATGGGGCTACTTTTTGCGCCCCAATTCAGGGCTCCCACCGTGGAGGAACTCCGTGATGCACGATGTTCCGCACATGGGGAAGACGCGGGAGAAGATCCTGTGGAACATCGAGGTCGTGGAGAGGTGCCCAATACCACGTCGGATAGAGGATTATGTGGCCAATGCCGGGGAGGGCTTTTGCGCCTCACCGGAGGCGGGCTGTCCGAACCACAGCGGTATGGAACTGAAGAGGGTGATGTTGAATGATAAGAGGATGGAGAGCTACTCCAATGTACGGTGGCCATGGTTTGGAAGAATGTTCTTGCCATTTTCAAGATAATTGCTCCCCTGGAGACAAATGAGTGAATTTATATTTGTTTGGAATTGGAAGCATTAACTAATAAACAGCATTTGAATCACATTAGGTGTATCTCCCCAAACTCTTTAATCCATCATTCCTTTTGAATGAAAATCTTTCTTGAAAGTTTGAATGGAAACCTAATTTTGAGCCCAAAAAAAAAAGATCACTTTTTTATTCACCTGAAAGTCAACGCAGATGTAGTCAAACTGCATCTTCTTCTGGTTGCCTCCAGAAGAAAAAAAAAAAGAAAAAAGAAAAAGCCCAACCATCCGCTGTCCGCCATTCAACGATCTACAGAGTACAGACTTCACTCTTCACTTCCTTCACTTTGATTCGCAGACGCTACTACGCCATGAACAGTAATCGTCATCGATTCACGCTCAAGCCCTTTGTGTTTATTTTCCTGCTGTCATTGCACTATCCTTCGAACGCACAATCGCAATCGGTTTGCATAGTCGGCAGCGGAATCGGCGGTTCTTCCGTCGCCCACTTCCTCCGCCAGTACTCCGATTCCCAGACGATTGACCAGATTAGGATATTCGAGCGGAATGGCGTCGTCGGAGGCCGTATGGCCACAGTCACGGTCGCCGGCGAGACTTTCGAGGCCGGCGGGTCGATTCTCCACCCCAAAAACTACCACGTTTTGAATTACACCAAACTCCTCGACCTCAAAATCAATAGCCCTAAGCACGCCGATGATACTCTGTCCCTGGGCATTTGGGATGGCCATAAATTCGTGTACAAGACGCTGAGTTCCAGCTCCAAGCTGCCGATTGTGCAGCGCCTTGTATCGGTTGCCAACTCAATTATGATAATGTTGAGATATGGGGTGTTTTCTCTGCTCCGGATGAACAGTTTTGTAGAGGTACTCCGACAATGGTTGAAGCTCCTTGATTTATTGTGTTTATTTCAATCTGCATACCTATTTTCCTTCCAATGATTAGCTCCAGTGCAACAAGTTCATGCTGTTCTTGCTGCAAATTATTTCACTGTTGTTTTAGCCGTTAGTCTTTCCAATTTCAGTTTATATAATAGAAACAAAAAACTAGGTTTGTTATATAAGCACATACAGCATAAATGTGCACACACTCTCTAGATAAGTCACGTGCTAGTTTTATAGATAAAAGCCAAGTCATTGGCATGTTTGTTGAATTCTGTTGTCATGCTCTGATAACATGATATAAGAAGTGAATCTCCTGTTAACCTGAATTACCTTTTTAAGTTTTTTTCGTGATGATGTAGTTTAAGAGGTGTGAATTTTGTAGGTGATGTTGAATAACTTTTTGAAGTATTATGAAGATTTTGAATCCCGGCCTTTGTTTACGAGTGTTGATGAGATGCTTAGATGGGCTGGACTGTACAATCTCACTACAAGGACATTGGGAGAGGAGTTGGTAGAAGCTGAACTATCCTCTATACTGATTCAAGAGCTTGTCACTGTAAGCTAATTATTCATGCTTGCTATATACTTGCTATTTGCTACCTCTTAGTTAATGTATGCATTTGTCACTGCATTCTGCTCATGAATAACCAGTTTTGCTCTTAATATTAATGGTAATGAACTATCTTCGGTTCCAAGTTGGACCCCTTTTTTAGTCTTTCCTTAATATTTGGGTGTTTTTTAGAGAAATAAATACATGAATGTGTCCCTTTTTGTTTCGGGGAGAAAGGAGGTCCAGGGCCAATTTATACATGAATGTGTCCTTTATGATGAGAAAATTATCATTTTTGAGGTTCAGTCATATTGCAAGTAATTACTACTTGTTTACTTTACTTGCATCATTGACTATCTACGCTATAATGTTTCACAAGTCACAACTCCTACACACATAATTTAGCCTGCATTCCGTCCAATTCAAAATGATATGGCTTGTTCGTAGGACTCATCACATAATGAATACCAGTGAGTAATTGCTTTGTAATATTATGAGTTCATTAATGTTCCTATGGGGAAATTCTTTTCACAGTCTATTTCAATTTATTGTATCAGTTGCACTTCGCCCTCCTGAAGTTTGGTCTGTATTCATGGTATGCAAGCATTGCATAATAGCACTTTACTTGTTCCCCTGTTGTCCTCAACTTTAATCATCCATTTAGTCATTGAGACATTGACATAACATTCAATCTCACATTGGCACTTTTCACATTTTATTCTTGCTAAAATCATTTATCCAAATATGAAATCATATCCTTTTTTTTAGCGTAGTGGGCGGTGTGAAAAGAGGTTGTCTGTTATTAGTACACACTACATTTCATGGAACGATATATTTCTCAAATCTTAATTTCTTGAGAAGGAAATGCATGTAAATGAAAAAAAAAAAGTAGCACTATGTTACCGCTCTGGCTGTATATTTTGACTTAAAGAGAACATGAAAAGCCCATGTCCAATTGTTTCTCATCCATTGTTTATTGAGTCATTATTTGTGGAAAAACAAACATTGGTTGTAGATCTGTCCACTTTCTTGGTGGTGCCCGTCAGAGGTGTTTGCTGTGAGCAGCTATTGATGAATTATTAATATTCTTAGAATGCATAATCGTTTCTGTATGCTTTAAACAAGTTGTAAAGCCCGTTGTGCTTTTGCAGGTCATTACTAGAATAAATTATGGACAAAGTGTGAACATCAGTGGATTAGCTGGTGCAGTCTCTTTGGCTGGATCTGGAAGTGGTTTATGGGCAGTTGAAGGAGGGAACTTTCAGATGGCCGCTGGATTGATTAACCATTCACGGGCAATATTACACCTTAATGAAGAAATAGAATCCATATCATACCTGGGGGATATGTATGAGCTGAACTCCACGAAAGGAAAAAGTTACAACTGTCGGGTCACTGTGGTGGCAACACCCTTGGATGAAGTAAAAATTCTTTTCAATCCTGCAATATCAATACCTCCGAGAAAAATGCAACACACTCATGCTACTTTTGTTAGGGGGCTGTTAAATCCTGTGAGTATACCCTAAATTCTCTGCATTTACCCATGGTATGAGTTTTAGCCGAGTACCACTACCCCCTAACAGTTTCATTTCCTCAGGCATATTTTGGACTGAATTCTTTAGTGGATATGCCGGCATTGGTGGGCACCTTAGAATCTGATGATCTACCATTCTCATGCATCAGTGTTCTGAAGCAACATGAGAAGGATGCGACCTACAAGATATTCTCCCGTGCACCATTGGCAGATGCTTTTCTGGATGAACTTTTCAGGTACAATGTGAAAGGAATCTTCATTTATTTCCCTTCAATGGGTTTCTACTTTTGTATATTTCCTCTCCATATGATTAATCAATCAAGTGTTGATTTTTACTGGTCTATTGATTATATACAGGGAATATTAGTGGTACCAAGAAACCAAGATATTCAATAGATTTCATTATTGGACAATCTGTTAGTTCCTATGTTGGCTTCAAACTAATACGATATTTTCTCTCGATTTGTACACTTCCTATATACAGTGCGAGGTTGGAGACAATCAGAATCGACTGGGCTGCATATCCTCATTACCAAGCGCCAGAGGAATATGCTCCCTTTATTCTAGATGATAAACATCTATACTATGTCAATGCATTTGAGAATGCAGCCAGCACCATGGAAACAAGTGCCGTTGCAGCTGAGAACATAGCACGGCTGATCCTATCAAGACTCTCAGGGCAAGCCAACAAGAGCTCGCCAAACTTGAAGAGCTTTAGCGATGATTCTCCTAAGCTGCACGTAGAATTGTAATGCAACATCTCATTTGCACCAGCTGCTGCCGCCCATTGGCCTTTCCAGGTGACCAGTGTGTGTTACATATCCATGTATATATATATCCCTATAACATGCTTGTAACGTAATTTCAAGAAACCATACATGGTGCTGATCAGATATGGATGTCTTTAATTTCATGTTTTTGTTAACTTAGGAAATTACTACATACTTCCTACATTTTAAATATGTAGCCACTGTGACTTTTGACACTATTTATGCTATGTCCTTGGTGAGATGTCGATTCGTTTAATCACATCGTTTTGGAATACATACTTTTTTTTAACTTTTACGTATACTCAATTAGAGTTATTGATCGTTAATAATATGTATTGGATATCTTAAAACGCGGGACAGGACCAAATTTTAAAAAACAGTTAGGATTTACCTTAGATGACATTGCTGTTGATGCCAAGACACCATATTGGGTTTGACGAGATTTCTTGAAAAAGCTCTCACCAGTCACCCCAGATGCACATAAGCTGACATTTATTTCTCTGTCATGGTAATAATGGACATTTTGTGTTTTCTACTTTTTTCTTTTTTTTCAGATAAATTCTTACATCATTTATCAGTTATGAAATCACTTACTTGATTGAGGATTTGATGGAGGAGTCTTTACTATTGCTCTAAGTTTTTCTTAGGTTTTCTTCCCTTAAAGTCTTTGATTATATCTATATTTGTGGTAGTGTACCTTCTTATTTCGTTTGGTAGAAAAATTAGGAGAAAGTAAACCATTATTTTTGACCATGTTCCAAGATTCCAAGCTTCACAAGTTTATTGTAATATATATTGACTTTTTTAATTGAACACAAAAAATTATCCAAATTCAATGTGGGAACGCCCAAGTTATAAATTCCAAGTATGGATTAAAATCAAACAATGCGTAGAATCTAATCATCAAACTAATTTGATTATTAAACTGAGATTGATAATCCTAATATCAAAGAGAACTAGTAAATAAATAGAGGCGTTGAAGCTGATAACCTAACACCCCACCTCCCCCCCCCCCCCCCCCCCCACCCAACCCTAGTTGTAGTAGTACAAATGTACAATATTCTTAAGTCCATTTATTTCCTTACTACTCATTCTTAATTCCCTTTGGAAACACATTTATGTCTATATTTCAAAGAATATACTACGACTAGTTTAATGAATTTTATAATCCCACAAATGTTAAAATACAAAACTTAATAAGAAAACATTGCAAGGACATAAAAATTACTGAGAAAACTAATTTGGGTTCTAAATGGAATTCGATTAGTTTCTAATAACTACAACTATAGTGATTTATTACTTGATTAAATTGGTCTAAAACATTGTTCAAAATTAATTTAATTATTATTATTGAATTAAAAATAACTTAAAATATTTGTAAACAAAAGATTAAAGTAATTTTAACCATGAATTAATTTGTGTAAATGTACCATTTAATAATCATTCACATATATTGAGTGCCAAATATTCTAAGTTTAATAATTCATGAAGATGATGTCCAAACAAACTTATTGTTTTCTACAATCTGGGCTCTTGGCCAGATTTCTTTTATAATGTTCTTTTTGAGACCAGTGGATTCCTTTCAACACTTTTTTTAGGATAAATAATTGTTCAAAATCCAAATGTAGTAATTCTTATTTTGTGAAATTAATAAGAATTATATTGGAAATAGCTCCTTTTCCTTGCTCTTTCATAGTTTTTACATACTTGTATGCATCACCCACAATTGAATGAGGAAAAATTGGGGATTCATTAGTTTTCCACTATTCCATTTGCACACACATTTACATACACATGTTTTATTACTTGCATATAGACATATAGTATTAGATATTGACATACGCATTACATCTATATCTATATTGTTTATAATAGTACAATTTTAATTTTATACTCATCAATTCAATTTTATCTTGCACCTAAAATAAAAGTCATGCTACCAAAAATCAATTTTGGGAATAGAAACTTTGCCTTATCTCGTGTTATCTGATTTCCAACCTTATAGTTTTTCATCCGGTCCTCTATTAATCCCTTTTGTCCCCTTCATCCCCTAACCCTTTTCCTTTGTTATTTGTGCGGCTTGAATTCTTATACATCTTTACCGACTATCAGTGTCAATATATATATTTTTTTTTTTAAAAAAGGTCATGCTACCTAAAAAACCAAAAGACAAAAAACAAAAAGAGCCAAAGAAGGTTCCACTTCCACGAAGAAGGCCATGACATAATTAAGGATAGGCCGATAGGGGCCCCAGCAAGCAGCAGCCTACCAATGATGAAATAAAGTAGCCAGCATGTCTGAAACTCTGACCACTTCCGAGTTTCAAGTCAATGCCTGTTGCTCTTGCCTGCCTGGTTCATGAGATCATGACGAGTCAAGGCTCGGGCTCGTGTCTTGCCTGTGTGCGTGCCTCTTTGAAGATTAATGATTGCTGCAGTGTTCCTCCAGTGTCTGTCATCCATCCCCCACAGGCCACAGCCCCTTCCCGGCCGCCATCTTTCCCTTCCCACCTAACTCCCTCCATTTTCCACGCCTTCCATTATTATTCAATTGCTCATATGTTGGCTACTTCTTCACCTACGATTATGATGCCAGCACAACTATCCTTATACAAAATCCACTGTCACACCTCACCAAATCTGCATTTCAATTTGCAGGCCCCCTTCTGCTTCTGGTAGTAATTCATTTTTTACTTTCACAATATTATTCAATTCCCAATTCAATTTTTTTTTCTACCCTCGATTGCCAATCCATCAAGCTCTCTTCTTTTGTGGTTACCTTAATTTCTTATTTGGGGGATGTTTTGGGATTGATTTCATGATCGCGTCGGGTTTAAATTTATTGGGTTTTATTTTTTCAGCTGCTGAACACAAGAAAAAGATGGGAGGGCTGTGTTCGAAGCCGGCTCGAGGGCCAAACCCTTATGCAGGGAGAACCACTGGTCGGGAGAAACAGTACCAAGCGGTGCACAAGGACACCAGTAAGGTTGTGGCAGCTCCGGCGACGACGGTGCCGGCGGCGGCGGCGGAGCCCCAGGAGAAGGAAATGGTGGCTAACGAATCGCCACGGGCGTCTGCGCGGTATTCGAATGCTAGCGATGATGAATTCTATGATGGGATTCCGCGTTACCGGAGGAATTCTTATAGGAAATCTAGATCATTGAGGGGTTCCAAGGTAGATATGCTAATTATGACTGTTCTTCTGGTTCTTTCTTTGCATTTAATAGCATCTAACTTTTTGGTATTGAATATCCCTTTCTGGTTTGGTATGATCTTAAAGGTTGAATTGTGGTTTCACATTATCAGAATACAAATACTTTAGGTTTGAAAATTGATTCTTCTGCAATTAGTAATTGAGGGAATTTCGATAGCATTGCTCTCAAGGGTTTAGGGTTAATAGTAGTAGTTTGTAATCGAGCGAAACAATTACAGGTAAAAATGCTTGCTCATTGCATTTTGTTTATTTCATATGAAATCTGCCCAAAGTAAGTAGAACTATTGTTCATGTTGTGGTTTCCTTTTTAAGGGTATAATGGGTCATGCTTCTGAGAGAAATGTGCCTCATTGAACATTGGGATGAATTGTTTCCAGAAAATTAATTACAACTCCTTATCAGTATCAGAATACCACCATTTTTGCAGGTTTCAGAAGTGGGATCTATTTTAGGCAGAGCAGGTAGTGCTGGACTCGGAAAGGCAGTGGATGTTTTGGACACACTTGGGAGTAGTGTGTCCAATTTGAATGTAAAAGGTGGATTTGCGTCGGGAACAACAACCAAAAGTAATGAACTCTCCATTCTAGCATTTGAGGTGGCAAATACAATTGTTAAAGGTTCAAATCTTATGCAATCACTCTCAAGGCGAAGCATTCGGCAACTAAAAGATGCAGTGCTGACTACAAAAGGAGTATGTCTGTTAATATCAGATGATTTGGAAGAACTCTTAAGAATTGTTGCAGCAGACAAAAGGTTCGTAAAATGGGATCAAATGAATTTGACTGATGGATTGTTTATTAAAAGAATGAATCCTTCCCCTTCTAATTCAAATTAAGAATTGAAAAATGAAAGAAAGTAGTTAAGGTACATCTACACTTGTAATTAATAAATCTGAATGATAATGTACAGATTGATATGTTAGATCATTACAACCACTCGAGTTTCCCTGTTTGTAAACCGTAGACTTCCCAAAAGTTGATAAGAAGGCTGTTTCAAAATGTATGCAGGGAGGAACTGAAAATTTTTGCTGGAGAAGTGATCCGCTTTGGAAATAGATGTAAAGATCCTCAGTGGCACAACTTGGACCGTTTCTTTGAGAAGTAAATATCTAAAGCTTTTTTAGCTTTGTTATTGATATTATCTTTTATCTTTACTTATGTTTTTCTTGCCTGACTGTTATTTTCTTGTCCAGGCGCAGCAAAGATCGTACCCCTCAAACACAATTGAGGGACACAGCAGAATCAATGATGCTACAACTGATGACTTCTGTTCAACTTACAGCGGTCAGTATTATTACCTCTTCGAAACCTTAGAACATTAGTTGTGGCACTCTTACTATTCATTTATTTATATGCCTGCCTTCTGCGAGGAAATTTATTTTTCTGCTTCTCTTCTTTTTGTTGTCATGACTATTTGTTTGATGCTAACTACTTATTCTTGGAAATGAGGATCTCTGATATTATTCCTTGATGGAGAACACTATTTTGCTCTTATAAGTTATATGTCATTTGTCTGAGGGTGTTATCATCTGCGGTAATTGATTGGATATTAATATACATCTATGCTTTCAATAGTGCCTTGTTAATCTTTTTTGTTTTTAAACCAAAAAAAAAGGGAAATACCTTGTGAATTTTCATACTAGTTTATATGGATACACATCATACACCTAATTAACTTTCGACAGCTTCTAAATATTACAAACCTAATATTAATACATATGTTATTTTCTGCAGGAGCTATACCAGGAACTGCATATACTGGATAAACTTGAAGAAGATTTTACACAGAAGCGTTTGGAGGCATTTAAATTCAATTCCACGCACAGAGGTAACTCTCTGTTTCTTGTGGTTGTGTTATGGTATTAAGTGGCTTTTGTTAAATAGTGTCATTCAAAATTCTGGAGAATTTGTTTTCGACACCAATTTAGATTCATTCTTATGACTCAAATTATCATCTAGATCAAACATTAGGCACAAATCACCATGAGAGTAGACTATATACATACACCGATATGTTGGTGGGGTTTTCACAAGAAGAATGATAAGATTGTTGTGTCTTGTCCAAATCAAGATTTGTATCGCGAAATCCGAATAAGAAATTTTTCATGTGCTAATGATTGCATTATGTACAGTTATTATATGATTCAAATCTAGCTACTTGTGTGTGCGTATGCAAGATTAATGAGGAATTAATTTACTATTAATTAGCATAGCATATTTGGTGTTGCAAAAGGATATGAAATCTTGATAACAGTACCAATGACGTAAAAGTTCATAGGTTTTGACTGTTCTGTTCTCTCTCTTCTTTAGCCAGTGAAAAGGATGATATCATATACCCTTCTTCCTAATATACGACTCGGAAAGTAAACAATCTGCTAAGTGTCTTCAAGGATTTATGGTATAACTGAGTGGAAAATAATTTATCCTGAATTATTTCATTACAGGAGACAGGGACAGCAGCATAAGCCTTCTGTCTTCAGAACTAAAAAGCCAAAAGAAACTAGTGAAAAACTTGAAGAAAAAGTCCATGTGGTCCAGCAGCTTGGAGGAGGTAGCTTTCTCCTTTATTATTTAGTAGAAACGGTAGTCAGCTTAATGGAAAAATTGTCACCTCTAGTGGGATTAATCACCTCTTTCCAGATATCAGTAAAAACTAGTCACAGTAAGTTAATAACTTCTCAGGACTACTGTTTACAATATTATGTTCAAATAGCAGGACTAATTAAGCAGCTTAGTATTCTTTTATCTGGCTTGATATTTGTGAATGCAACAGGAAGCATGAAAAATATTTGGTGTTTTTAGGTCCAGAAGGGGCAACTTGTGAGTTTGACACAAACAGATGCCATGTAATGTAATAGGTGTAAATGAAATCATCACTCTCTTTCAATGAAAAAATAAGCAGATGAATGGGCATGCCTTTTTACTCCTAGATCACATGATCTTCCATACTTTAGTATCCATTGTTTGGTCAAGTTACAGGAAATTTTTCATCAATCTGTCTAACTCTGAATCACAGATCATGGAGAAGCTCGTGGACATCGTATTATTCTTGAATCAGGAAATAAACCACACCTTTGGCAGTCCAGGTATTTCTAACCCGATTATTGAACAGATTCATGGTTGCCTTTTCTATAAATTTTTCCCTTTTCTTTTTCTCTATAACAGCCTTGGTTGTATTCAAATTGAGTAATCCATTGCATTACATTATTCACTTGGGCGTGAACGCATTTGAGGAATATGACACACCCATGTTCTCTAAATTTTTTTTCCTGAATCATATCTTATTGCTTAAACTGAACAGACCGGTGCATTATGCTTTTAGAATGAACACAATGGAATGCCCATATTTATATGAACTTTCATGACAATACCTTAATCTGGTTGTAGATGACGGCGAAACACCTGAAAAACGAAGGCAAACATTGGGGGCTGCTGGGCTTGCACTACACTATGCTAATATCATTCTGTTGATCGACTCGATTGTGAGTGATCCAAAATTTTTATGATCACTAGTAATTCCTTGTCGGAATTATGCTCAATGGTTCCTGAATCCTGCCCTGAACTCTTCACGAGTCTCCTGCCTGCTATATTAGGCCGATAACTCACCTTTTTTTTTTCCCTTGCATTCACCCCACTCGTCAAAACATGCATTTAACTGAGCATACTTCTGAAATGTTCAGGTAGCCCGCGCGAGTTCCATGCCTCCTAATTCAAGAGACTCACTGTATCAGAACTTGCCACCAAATCTAAAGCGGTCTCTACGGTCCAAGATGCAATCTTTCCGTGTGGAAAAGGAGGTATTCTTCTATGTATTTATGGTTCAGCAGTTGTTATATAAGCAAACAATACACAACTGTAAATTCGGGGAAAAGTGAAGTCGTTTTGAGTGTACTATTTGCAGCTCTCCGTGGCAGAAGTCAAAGATGAGATGGAGAAGACGCTGCATTGGCTCGTTCAGGTCGCCTCAAACACAGCCAAGTAAGATTTCGAACCCTTAAGTCATACAGTTCTACCAGGTTCCCCAGATATCAATAAATTCTGACAATCTTTCCCTGTTTTGTGTCCACAGAGCTCACCACGGCTTTGGTTGGGTCGGCGAGTGGGCAAATGCTACTGGGTGAGTGTTTCTAGTTTATACTTATCGAATCAGGCTAACAAAACCATCCACTGCTATATTATGCGCGAGCGATCTGAACTAGATGCGATTTTGTAAATGCAGGTCAGAACTGAACCGCAGGGCAGCTGGATCCGGCCCTATTGATGTGATGCAGATCGAGACACTCCACCACGCAGACAAGAAGAAAACGGAAGCATACATCCTCGACCTCCTGTTATGGCTGAACTATTTAATTAGCCGAGCCAATGCCACTGCCCATACTCGAATCATTCTGAGGCCATCCGTCAGATCTCTTTCTGCTTCGCCTTCCATGGAAAAAGACCAGCTGCCTAATACGAAAGAAACAACGTGCAATTCACCGCCCAATCCAAGCAATGCAAACCAGGAAATTCTGCAACAAACCGGCAATGATCAAAACTCGAGTCCTGAAGAAAGCAATGCAGCAGATAAAGCACAGTGACAATAAAGAAGCAGCACGCCGGGGGATGAAATGTGTACAGTTTTCAGTGGCAGTTGGGTGGTTTGTCATATGTATAGAGCCATGGGGGGATGATATGTGTAGGAAAAATTTGCAATTTTTATCCTGTAAGTAGTTCATCCCACTTTTATCCTATTAATTGGCTGGTTTGGCAAAGAGGATTGTAACTCTTCAAAGTTCATCTGATGGCAAGAATTTTGATTGAATAAATTACTTTGTCAAACCAAACCAAAATATTAAAAGGAAAAAAATAGGAAGAATATAACCTTCTTACATAGTTAAAAGTTTCTCAGGTGCTGATATTACGCATGGCCGCTGGAGCCTGGAGGGATTTTTGTGTTCATTTGTATTATGTATATGTGTAATGAATAATAAATTACTTGATGAAGTTTTTTTTCTTTTCTTTATGAATGTAGATATTATTTAATTAATTATCGTACTTAAATTTTTATTTTTTTGTTGAACGGCCAATATGGGAAAAAATGTGGTGGGAGTCCATTATTGAAATTAGGAGAGCACTTTTTTTTGGCGTGTACTTGGTATCCCCAGAGCATAATTCTGCATACACAGAAGCTCGAACCCGAGATCTTTACTTAAGCTGTCAGAGGTCTATATCACTCACGCCAACTACGTTTGGTATTTAGGAGAGCACTTGGCTGCATTTAAAATTTAAAATGAGTGAATATATTCCTGACGACTTCATTACAAGGGTGGGTTTAGCAACTCTACAGATGTGTATTAAATTGGTGAAATAGAGCATGATTTGTACATTTTTCTTATGTGGGCATTGTTTTGCTAGTACAATAATTAATTACTGTATTTTTAATGCCTTGAATAAATGAATACCAATTAGATGGCACATATTAATATTTTGTAATATTCCACCTCCACCTATCATTTTAGATGACTATATTTTCTTAAAGGCTCATATTAATAAGGATCCAAATCAAGAAAAGAGCATCTAACTTCATTATAGCGTTTATGGATGTACATATGATATGCGGAATAATTTTAGATGGAATTAATGGTATTTTTCCTTCTTTTTTTAATTATAATAATATTTGAGAGTTATTGTTTTCACAGTCTTGCTTAGTGCCATAATGCCATTCTTTAGTGGGCCTTTTGAATTGGGCCTCATTTGTTGTTTGTTAATGGGTAATGAAATTGATTCACCTTGACCCCATTCCCATAAAATTGTAATTAAAACCATAATTATTTTCTTTTTTTTTAAGAAAACAAATGATTATTTTTATAATCATTCAATCTTTTTATTAAAAAAAATATTTTATAAATACTTTTCCAAAATATTGTACTCCCTCCGTTTTTTTTTAAAAAAATGTTACACTTCTCATTTGCAAGTATGCCAGTACACATTTTCAACGATTAATAACTCAAATTCAGTATAAGTAAAAATTCTAAAAATTCGAATCCAACAAGATCTCATTTGGCTATTTTTGTCTTCTATAACTATCACAAAATAGAAGTCAAAGTGCTACGATGAATAGTAAAAAAAATCAAAATGTACCATTTAAAAAAAAAAAGGGGGGGGGGGGGGGGGAGTATCTTAGTACTTAATAAATTATCCATTCCTTTATTATTATGAGATTAGTTATATTGTATCGTATGTATTAAATGATGAATTATATAGAAATGGTGACTAGTGGCCATGTTCTATAACTTTCAATTTTATAGTTGAGGGTTCAATTGTTCAATTTCAACTCGGTTCAATGTTCCTCACATTTTATCCCCTTTATAATTTGTATGGCATGGAATCACACACACACATTTGCCGACACACGAATGTAAATATTTACCAAAAAAAATAATGAATTATATTAGTTATGAATATAATTTTCTGATAATTATATCGTAATAATACTATGCATGTACAATGCTTGAATAAATTTAAATAACATTCTTTTCATAAGTTGGGATTGCGAATGAATCTGTTGATTTCCAACAATCATATTCTTTTTTTTCTTTTTTTTTTTTGGCGTAATCCAACAATCATATTGAAATGAGATAGTTCAATATAATATTCACAATTGTAATTTTTTTAATTCCTTTTATTTTTGCCAAAATTTGTACCGTTTGAAACAACATCTTTTCAATTTCAAATTTCTAACATTTTAAGTAATTTCCATTTGCATTTGAATTTTGAAAAAATTTAAAGAGTTTCAAATTAAAATAAATTAAATATATATATATAACACTTCTTCAGATAAATAATAAATACAACTTAACTCATCTCAACTAACTTAGGGCCCGTTTGGATTGGCTTTTGAAAAAAGCAGAAGCCAAAAGTAGAAGCAGAAGCAGAAGTCAAAAGCAAAAGCATGTCACTTTTGTGTTTGGATGGAATGTTTGAAGAGCGACTTTTTCTAAAAAATATGTTTGGATGAATAAAAATCAAAAGTGCTTTTAGAGTGTGATAATTACCAAAAAGGACATGCTACTTAATATGATAATAAGATATATTTATAGTGTAATTTATATTAAGTAGTAAGGGTATTTAAGTCCTTGCACATTTTACGAGGTGCTTTTGGCTTCTGCTTTTGGGAGAAGCACCCCCTGGGCTGCTTCTTCCAGAAGCACTTTTTTCGCTTTTCGAGGTGCTTTTGCTTTTTCTTAAAAGCCAAAACAAACACCTAATTTCTACTAGAAGTGCTTTTGGCAGAAGCAAAAGCCAAAAGCACCTCCCTAGAAGCCCATCCAAACGGGCTCTTATTACAGCTCTTCCCCCAAAAAAAAAAAAAAAAAACTAACTTATTATTCTCCTGTCTCCTTATTTCTCTTCCAATTTTGAATACATATTATCTAATTCATTTGATTAGTTGTTAATATATATAAATAAAATATATATTTTAAAACGGTGTGATTAGATGTCACAAGAAAAAAAAAAAAAAAAAGTGTGATTAGACAAATTTTTTTATAGCCAACTTCACTATATGTATATATATATATATATTTTACAATATACTTACGGTATGAATAAAATTATAAATTTAATCAATATATTGAGTAATCAACAAACGTTACATGAACTATTTTTAAAGAGACAAAGGAAGGTAACCTTCTTTATTTAATTTTGCGAAGCGTCTGTAATAATAATAATGCATAACAAAGCTATGTTTAGAAAATAATTAGAGTTTAAAGTTTAGAGTTTGAAATTTGAAATTTATAATGAAAAATAGTTTAAAATTAAGATGGGTACCAAACACTACTAATTCTAATCTTTCCAATCTAATTCACTAATGTTATACATAATCTTACTTTTTGTAATATAATCTCTACCACTGTGCAATTTTTACAATAAAAATTGATGTATGATAACGAATTATATATTATTTGCACAAATAGTACATACAAGATTTTTTGGTATTACAACTTTTTCCTTGTCAGTGCTGACTGCTGAGGTATATTTGTTTATAATACCCCTCATTTTGCTTTACAATATAATGGATACTTATTCTCTGTCTGGATAGATTTTTTTAAAGTATTTTTAACTTTTAATTTAAAAATAAATGTCTTTTAACAACAATTTAAAACTAATCATCCAAACTGCGTTTGGAAAAGACGCTAACGATTAGTGTTTAGCTTTTAAAATACATACTAAATATAACCTAAAATTTTATAGTAAACACTAATTACAGTAACCGTCAAATTTTAATCACTAATCTCTAAACTCAGAACGCTCCTCTCCCCCACCTTTTAACTTTCCAAACTCCAGACTCTAAACTTTAATTTAAAATTGCATTACCAAACACCATTATTCAAATTTAAAACTATTTATTACCATTAATTTCAAACTCCAGACTCTAATCTCTAAACTCCAGACGCTAAACTCTAATTATTTCCCAAACATACCCATAAACATTTATATGTACAAGAAAACAGATATTTGATTTATGTATGTGTAACTCTATTATTTTTAAAAATAATTTTATTAAAAGATCGAAATTTTATATTTTAAGTAAAAGAAAACGAAGAAAAAAAATATTCAAACATGGACTTGGTTTATTATTTTTTGTTGAAGTCTAGATCAAATGATGATGTGTATGTAACATATGAAATTATGAATTGATGGTAGCTCGCTAAAAAATTAAAATAAAAATAAGAACAAAAAAACAGAAACAAAAACAAAAAACAAAACAAAACAAAACGTGTAAAATTTGATTTGAAATCTTTCCAATGGAGGGGAAGCGAACGACCAAGAGCCGAAGGAAATACAGTATAATTGTATAAACTTTGGAGACAATTAAGGTGGCAATTTAGGTCATAACATTGTAAGAAAAAGAATAGTCATAAAATTATAAGGAAAAAGAAATATTTAGCTATGAATTTGATAGCTAAATCCTTTTAGTAAAAAATAAAAAATAAAAAAAATAGACCACTATCAAATTCATAGCTAAATATTTCTTTTTCCTTATAATTTTATGACTATATTTTTTCTTACAATGTTATGACCTAAATTGCCACCTTAATTGTCTCCAAAGTTTATACAATTATACTGTATTTCCTTCGGCTCTTGGAGACAATTAGCTTGTGTATTTGATAATCATGTTGAAATATCCATGTCATTTATATGAATATGGGTCACTCCACCTGTTTTGGGTTGGAAATTCATATCCATTATTTTTTAACATGTATCATAGTCAATTGATATATACTTAACTACTCATTTGAATATCTCATCATTTCCGATATGAATATATATATTTTATATCAGAACATGCAATTTTTTTTCTTCTTTTTATTCTACTTTTAAAATAAATACTGCTACGCCCTCCATCCCATTTAATTTGTCTTGGTTGACTTCTGCGCAAAATTCAATGCACTTTTTCAATCGCTAATACCGTAAAATATATACAAAAAAATTATGTAAAAAATTTATTCTAAAACTACATTTTCATACGATTTTTTTAAATATATACTTCAATAAAATTGAATCAAAGTTAAATAATGAACAGTGTAAAAAAATCAAAAAAGACAAGATGACTGGGACGGAGGGAGTATTAATTACTACTACCTTCGTTCTTGAATGTTTATTACGTTCTGTAATGTGGTACTATTCATACATAGGCTTTCACTTAAAGTTTTATTATAATTATACAAATTAAAATATAGCCAAGTGAAATCTTGTTAGATTCGTCTCATTGTGTAGTTTTTAAATATCAAACTTTTAGAATTTTTATTTGTACTGAACTTGATTTATTAATGATTTAAAATATGCATTGTACTGTGTGAAAGGTTGGTGTGTAAAAAATATTTGAATACGGAAGTATAATTGTGGCACGTGGGAAGGGCATGCAACTTTGGTAATGTTCTTTCTATATATGCCCCTTCTTAATTATTACTTCCTTAAAATGTTTTCTTTTACCTTGGTTAATGTAATACTATTTACACATAATTTTCCATTTAAAGTTTTATTATAATTATACAAATTAAAATATAGTCAAATTGAATGTTTTTATATTTGTCTCGTCGTCTATTTTTTAAAGATGAACTTTTAAAATTTGTACTTATACCGGAATGGAGTTATAATGATTTAAAATGTGCATTGAATTGCGTAAAAAATGAGTTTGTGATTAATATTTAAATACGGATGAAGTAAGAAGATAACGAAATCCAATGTTTGTGCTTGAATGTAAGTAGGAGTGTATTTGTACGCGAGATTTGAGGCTTATCCATTCGATTCATATTACTTTATACTATAAATAAATGACGGATTATATTTTTAGCGAGAATCACATTTCATGTCTTTATTTTTTACTATAAACCAAATGATTAAGTTATATTTCTCATCAAACAAATGATCAAAATACAATTTTTTGATAAAATTTTTGACGGTCGTTTAACTTACTTCTTATCCAGCAAAAAAACTTTCACTTCTCCAACAAAAAGAGAAAAAAATCACATAGACATGTCAAAGAAACCAATGCACCAACATACAAATTTGAGACCTTCAACATGCATGCTAGAGAATAGCCAAATAATTTAGGACTCTATAATATACTACCGCCGTTTCTTTTTAAGTATAAACGTTTCTTCTCTGCACGCATGTCAATGCATATTTTAAACTATTAATAACTCAAATTTAGTATAAATAAAAATTATAAAAATTTGATATTTAAAAACTACAAGATGAGACGAATCAACAAGATCTCACTTAACTATGTTTTTTCTTGTATAACTATAACAAAAATAGAAGTCAAAATGCTACAATGAACAATAAAAAGGGTCAATGCGTTACATTTATTTTGAAATAGAGGGAGTTTAATATTTAATTGTAGACAACAATATGTCCCTCCCTATAGGAGCTTGTAAGATTGGAGCATTGCAGCATCCATGGCTAATTTTTGGTTTAATAATACTCTAATGAATCCTTTATACGTGAATTAAATAAAACACAATTTCAAGATCAACCACTGTATTGCTGGACAGTCTATACAGGCTAGAAAATGAATAGTATCACACAAAGGGACTAAAGGGATGAATAGAGGCCGAGAATCAAACCTCCAACCTTTAAATTGAAAGTTAAGGAATTAACCACTTTGCCAAATTCTCATACCCATTTCAACCAATGTATTGAGGAATGAGTAGGAGTATTAATTATTAATTACTAAAATAAAAATTGGAAAAAAAATTGAAATTTTGAAATAATACTAGTATTATTCTCGTACTCTATAAATAAAGAGACAAGTAGACGTAAAGAAGGCTTTGTGCGAGAGAAAGGGGTGTGTGTGTGCCGAGCCCAACACAGCATTACTACATTACATTACACACATTTACACCAACACGTCAGTCTTCGCTGCCCAAAATACGTATCTTCACCGCCTCCCCTTTGTCTCTTCCCTCTCCTCTCCGCGCGCCCTCCCTTTCATATTTTGCACGCACATTAATCACTCACGCCCATCAAAACCCTCTCAATCCCATTGATTTCCTCATCCTGGTATGGTTTCCGCTTCCTTTCTCTTCTTGATTCTACTTGTGCGCGGGAAAATTCTATTTAATTTGCATGTGGGCTTCTCTGAACCGACTGCTTTTTTTAATGGGTTAATTGGAAACGAACTGATTAGGGATTCGATACATCGGTTTCTACTGCCTTTTGGTGTTACATTGCCTATTGACTCCCGAGAGCTTCAATGCATGCAGAATTTTGATCTTGATTTTCTTTATCTTTTTTGTTGGTGTTGCTTGGTTTTGTTTTCGGTTTTGGGTTATTCTAGCGGTGCCCCATTGGTCAAATTTGAATTCTTTTGGACCTGGCTTCGATTGTTGGGATTTTTATTTTTGCGATTGGTGAACTGCGGTTTTTGGTTTTGATGTTCGCTGGGAATTGTTCGTCTGTGATTCGGGAGTTCTAGTTTTGGAGGCGAATTTTGAGCGGGTTCTCGGTGTTTTTCATTCTCGCGTTTTTCTCTAGGTTTTATGCGTGGTGTTTCTCAGTTCATGGGGAGTTTCCCTTTTGGCTTCGGATCCAACTCTTTTGTTTGTGTATAGGTTATGAAGTTGAAGTTTGAAGGAATCGACGCCTGAAATCCAATGCCGCTTTATAAAAGAAAGCCATTTCCTTTGGTTCCGAAGCCTGAGGATTTGAATCCTCAAGAGCTTGTCTATCAAATTCACTTTACCAAAGAAATCTTCAGAAGTTATAGGTAAATTGTGTTTCTATGAGAACCTTACAAAGAAAAATGTGCTCTTAGTATATTGTTACTATTGTGGCATTTTTACAATGGCTGGATCTTGAATGCCAGTGAATATTTGAAGAGGATCAACTTATATCATAAAAAGATTTGGACTTGCAAAGCTACTGGAAAGGGAAACTTGACTTACGAGGAGGCCTTGATCTCAGAAGAAAAAGCTGCCAAAAGAATACAGAACATCCCTACCCAGTACTTACCTCTTGTTCTTCATGATGTCCAATTCAGTAAGTGTTTTTTCCTTTCCGTATTTAGCTTTGTAATTAAATATCATCGTAAATTATTGTTGTGATATCTTTAATGATGCTGCACCTGGATTTTGTACTATTTTTTGTGGCAAAAACATTCTTTTCTTGATTGTTTCATAATTTTGGATTGACTGGTTGGAAAACTTGGTTTAAGATTGAATGCTTTGGTGATGGCCACAATATGAGTGAAAAAGCATTTGTAAATGGCGCTATGATTTGATGGGGAAAGAATCTACCTTGTAGTAAACTGTTCTGATATCTTATTCAAGATTCGATGTATAGGATTCTCCCTTGGGTTTTACGTGATAATATAATGAAGAACAATGGAGTCTCAAATGCTCCTCCCAAAATATTTAATGAGGCTATATGTCGGTTTTGTTTTGCTTCATTTTTGATTAATTTGGTAACAATACCAAGGGATGCCGCAGTGATGTTTCCATTTAATTGAATTTATTCTGTCTTCTGAATTGCCTATTTTGTACTTTGTATGGTAGTATTAAAATAGTTACGAAAGCAGCTGATCATTGTCTTTTGGCATATTCGCTTTTATTAATGGTTTCTTAAATATTACTTATTAGTTTTCTGAAACTCATTATTATAGTTCTGTTTTAGTAGTCATAAATTCCACGAATGAGACGCCACGTGGCACATTGAATACATAACGGTTAAACAGGATTACCGTATCCCTTATAACACCTGGTTACCAGCACATTGAATACATAACGGTTAAACAGGATTACCGTATCCCTTATAACACCTGGTTACCAAAACCATGCACCCGTTACCTCCTCCCTGCCTCCTCAGTCCTCCCCACTGGTTTGAGAACCTTTTGACATGGAAATTCCTGGGTATGACTATGATCAAGTTGGATATTGAGGTTCATAAGGCTCGACTCGGCTTGATATAATCTAAGTATGCAATGTTACAGGCATGTAGGGTTACTACAAAACAAAACAAAAGTCTTGTATTGTTTCCAACACCTGGATATGAAATATAAATTTTTACAAGTTGAGTAATTTGGGTATGTGTGGAGAAGCTCCCTCCACCCTGCCTTCAAGTTGATAATCCTAAATAATCTGACCCAAGTTGCTTGGGAGCATTAGATGCTTCAAATTCAAAAGCCTGAGAATTATAGATCATTGTGTCATGATCTAATAATGAAACAATATTGACATTTAAAATACTCATTTTGATCTACATTATATGTTTTGTTGCTATGAATCTGACATGAATCAGTTAAACATAGGGAGGTGAGAAATCATTATTGTGTCACAAGTTATAATGAGTCAATATTAACATTTAGAATACTCAATTTGAAATACAGGTTATTGGGTTTGTTGAGTCTGATATTAACAATGTAACTATAGGGAGGTGAGAAAGTGATCAAAAGAAATGAAACTTGCTTAAAAACTTTTGGAAATTTCATTTATTCCTGTTCTTTTACAAGATATCCACTCAATATGAAAATTTTGCGTAAAATATTTTAATGAAAATCTCACTTTCGTTACTGCTCTATGTTTTTTCCATGTAACTCTCAAGTTCAGTGATCATTACTTAGAAAAGCGACCTGAACAGCGGGTCATATTTATTGTTTTTTCTCATTCTTTTTGTTTTTTTGTTTTTTTTGTTTTTTTGTTTTTTTGTTTTTTTTTTTTGTTTTTGTTTTTGTTTTTGTTTTTTTTTTTTCACTAATGTGGAGAAGAGGTAAAAGGTTATTTCTCTGGAGATAGCCCATTGTCTAAAGTAGTTTCATTCCCTCGTGACATGACATATTGTTTACAAATGTAGAATTGGATATATATATACTGCTCCACGAAATCAAGCATGTATCATGGTTTTTTATTGTATTTAACTTCCATATGCATATATTCCCTCTTAAAACTTGCTTCCGTTATATATGCGCTGCCTTGTATCGTGTAAATGAGCCATTTACTTTAATTGAATTGAGATGTTCTTGCATTTTTGCCCTCAATCAGGGACTTAGCCAACTTTAATTTCCATTTATTTATTGAAGGCATGCTGAATTTAAAGGATCTTGTGAATTCAATTGCTGCCAAGTTACAAGGTCCTTTCCCTGAGGGTGCTGAAGTATATGGAAAAAAGAACGGTCATTTGCATCATTGCAAAATTATAAAAGTGGTTGAGGATGCTGACAAAACTCAATATGAGATTGAATGGCTTCTCAATGACCACAAAATGAATGAGAAGGCCTTAGTAAATGCTGATGATTTCACAGAGAAGAACCCTCCTTTCAGTAAAAGGGTTCTGAAGGCTTTTATCAAAGATTCTACATATAGGAGTCTCCCTTGGGTCTTACATGATAATATAGCAAGGAAGCATGGCATCTCAACTTCTCCTCCTGAAGAGTTGAAGGCAAAATATATTATACAAAATGGAGTGATAGTTTGTAACAGAAAGAGAAAAAGGCGTGAAGAGATTCAAAAGGCTACGTTGAATGTCAGTTTCAGTTTCCTTTCATTTTCTCGACTTCTTTTAGGAATTTATAATTAATGATAGTTCTCTATTTTCATTTTCTCAGGAAGCGGTTGAAAAGGGGATCAAGGTTTATTCTCGGAGGAATAAAAAGAATGATTCTTCATTGCCCGGAGAGAGTGCAAATGGGGGTGAGCTTGAATTTTTATTTTGGTTTAGCAGATTAACAGATTTTCGGTGCTATATATTCTCGAATTCTAATAACTGCCGCCTTCCCCCCCCCCCCCCCCCCCCCCCCCAAAAAAAAAAAAAAGGAAAAAAAAAACTTGGTCTTTTGTTTTGTTAAATTGTGCATATGCATCTTATTTTTCTGATCTCCTGCACTGTTTTTCACTTTGTATTGCCTTGTCAAAGCTGCTCTGATCTTTTTTTTTTTTCCTTTTTTTTAAATTTTTATTTTTATTTTTGCATTTCTCATCTTTGCAACTCTTTTAGTGCAAGATTACCTCCTCTTTTCACTGGATCACTTTCTCTTCATATTTCTGTTGTATTACCTTAATTTCTAATTTCTATTTGCAGTGACTGAGTATCCAGACGACCAGTCCATCAAGTACCCAATTGATGATCTGCTTGTGAAACCAACTGAGGAAGATCTCTTGTTGACAGAAAGGCCTTCCCCATGCAGGGATTTTATGGTGCCAATGGCTTGTGTGGGGGATCTTTTGATGGTTTGGGATTTCCTTACATGTTTTGGGAGGGTGCTGAATTTGTCTCCTTTCTCTCTTGAAGACTTTGAGAATTCCCTCTGTTATTCAGACAGCACTCCGATGCTCATTGTGGAAACTTATTCAGCTCTTCTTCGCTTTCTTATAAATGATAACGGGAACTTCGCACTCGTCATAGAAAAGAAAAAAAGAAAACCTAAGGTGAACTATTAAATAAAATTTCTATGAGACATCGTCCTTATCTTCTTATTTATGGTTTGTATTCTCATGATGGCCCCTCAACCTCCCCCCAACTCTGTTTCAGATAACACATGTTACATGGACAGAATATCTGTGCGATTTCTTGGAAACAAGCAGTTCAAATGAATTATCACTGCGCATTAGTACTATTAAACGAGGCCATTATTGCCTGCTAGAAGTTCCTGTGAAACTAGCAATCTTCTGTGAGCTTGTTGCTGAAGCTCTGGAGACTGAAACTCTCAAGGACAAGTTGGATGAACATGTTGAAGAAAGACAGGCACTTGCTGCAGCTCGTAGGGACGAAGCACTGGATGAAGGCAGAAAAAGGAGAGAAGAAAAGGAGCGCAGGAAATCAGTAGCTTCTGGCAAAGATGTTAATGATCACAAAGGAAAATCCGATGGGATCCCAAATGGACATACTCCAGAGATAAGCAATGGGAGAGGTCAACAGAATCATTCATCTAGAACCAGGTTGGGGTTGCCATTGCCATTCTATAATTTCTCATGTATATAAGTGGCCAATGATTTGTCTTAGTTCTGAACTTCCCTGTTGTTCCTTTTCTGTGATGGCTGATGACAGTGAACAAGAAAATGGCACATCCAAGAAGAAAGCAAAGAAACAGAAGGTTGAAGTCAACAGCTCTTCGGATGATGTCAACGGCAATCATCCGTCCAAGAGGGAGATCCATAAATTGATGAAAAATGAAATCAAGGAATCCATAGAGAAGAAGAGCGCTGAAGAAAGGGTGGGTCTCTCTATCTCCCATTTGGTGTTCTTGCATTGATGCAAGCAAGGGTTTTTAGAAGCAGTTACACACACACACACACACGTATGTGTATATAGAGAAAGAGAGGCATTGGAGTGTGTGTAACTGTGTATTGTGAATTTCTGCCCACTCATACATACACTTATGGCTTCTAATGCAGAAACAATTTCTGGAACGGGAGATTGAAAAGAGAGTTATACGCACTAATCCACTAGGGAAAGACAAGAATTATTGCAGGTATTGGTTTTTTCGGCGTGATGGAAGAATCTTTGTTGAGAATTCTGACTCCAAACAATGGGGATATTACCAAACAAAAGAAGAGGTACAGTGATAAGGCTTTGAATGTCAATCCATCATGGTTTATTTGAAATTTTGAATCTTGTGGTTCTTGAATTATTTATATATTCATTTCTTTTTGACAGGTAGACGCATTGATTGACTCCTTGAATACAAAAGGTGTGCGAGAAAGGGCTCTCAGAAAGCAGCTACAAAAATTTTACGACAGAATATGGTATGTTCATTTATCTTGTATCATTGTTGTATGGTTAGTGTCAACTTAGTCTATTGTTTAATCAAATACTGATATAACATGTGGAAGGTTCAATATAATCAGTTATCTTCCATAAATATTATTGGTGAATTATATAGTACATTATGTAACTACACATATATTTGAATGATGTGTGAAACATCCTGTCCATTGTTGATCTGGTCAACGAGTTCTTTCTTGGCATGATTTTAGACACTGGTTGATGATATTTGATAGACAAAGTACCATGGAAAATGGCTCTTTTGTTCTCAAGGACGTGAGCTTCCCGGGCTTTGTATTGTTCATTACATTGCTAAAATGCAGCAGAACTCTTTTTTTTTTTTTTTTTCATCGACTTGCTACTTTTATGTGTCAGGAGTCAGGACATCACATTACTTGATTTTAGGTTTGATACTGTGCTTGTGATTCTCAATGTGGATGAATTCAAAGAATAAGGCTACATTTTTATTCAGGCAATTTATTTTTCTGTATCCTATTTTGCAGCATGGAAATCCAGAAAAGATCAAAGGAAACAACTCAGAAGGTTGGGGTGGAGGAGGCCATGGTCCGAAAATCAACTCGTGTTCGTGCCCCACTCAGAGACAATCCTGCTCTTTCATTCCTTAACTACTCAAACAAGTGGAAAAAAGATGCATAGCTTTGTTCATTGGAGGTACAGAACATAACTAACTCTACCTGCTGGATTAAGTGGGAAGTTTGTAGGGATAGAATCAAAGAGATATTTTATTGAAACAAAAAAAAAAAATTGACTGGGGGAACGGGAATGGAGCAATTAGTTGCATCCCAGTCAAAAGTGCACACATTCTTTTGTTGAGATGGTATATTGGAAATTTCACCAATCTGTAAGCGCTCGGCCATCAGTGAATGGAAGTTTTGGCAATGAGCCCCCATTAGATGGTCCTGTAAACAATTTTTACTCATGGCATGCTATTGGCATTCCCTTGAGTTATAATGCTAGGATCATGAACTCTGTGTGATACATTTTTTAGATCTCTTAGTTTCTGTGCTTACATATTGCTTTTAACTCTTCTTTTTTTGGATCCATTTTAGGAGTTAGGTTGAGTATTAGTATTTTTTTTTCCTCATATATATGTTGGTGAAAAGATGAAACAGTCTCTGACGGTCTTACCAATCTATAGGAGGGATGATTTAATGTCGGGCCTTTTAGCTCCTCTATTATATGAAAATTTACTTTAGTTCTCAATTCGAATAATGTATACTCAATAAAATTTCTGGCATTCCAGTTCTATTGGGCATTATTGTGGCAAGGCTTGCCTATCTATCCTCACACTGTTAAGCAGGATGTTATAAAATAAAAGGTTCTTATGACACATTAGTACATATTGTATCACTGAAAAAGAATGCATCCTTTTGGATCACAAGAAATAGTAAAAAACTCCTCCCTTGGAAGCTGCATCGACGGGGCAACATGCACCGTGCCAATTTCTGTCTGACCATCAAATGTCTTAACATGCTTGTGGAAGGTTTCCACAAAGGATCCATCCATGGCCATATGGCGAACTTGGACATGTTCGTGATAAATTTCTCAAGAGTCTAGAAATGGGTGCTTGCTTACATTACTTATCGATCACATGTCAATTAATAATTTACATGTCGAGGTAAATTTGAAAACAGCGATGGATACATATCCGTTGAAATGTGAAATTTTGATTAGGGTTATTTGTCCTCCAACCATGGAATTTCATTCATTCCATGACCGTGTATAATTTGTCAACATATATGCCATTTAACTTTTCATACATTTTGTTTCCAATAGATTGGCCAATAAGCCATTACCCTTTTCTATTGCTTTCTATTTTGATTACCAAATTTAACTTGTATCTGCAAGACTGTAACTAACTTTATTAGTTAGAGCCTGTTTGGATTGACTTTTTTCCAAGTGCTTTTGGCTTTTGCTTCTGCCAAAAGCACTTTTGAAGGAAAAAGAGTGTTTGTTTTGGCTTTTTAGAAAAAGCAAAAGCACCTCGAAAAGCTGCAAAAGTGCTTCTGGGAGAAGCAGCCCAGGTGGTGCTTCTTCGAAAAGCAGAAGCCAAAAGCACCTAGTAATGTGTGCAGAGTCATAAATGCCCCTATTAATTTATTTAAATTACACTATAAATATATACTATCATATATAAATAGTATATCCTTTTTGGTAATTTACACATTTCAAAAGCACTTTTCACTTTTATACATCCAAACACATTATTGAAAAAAAGCTGCTTTTTAAACATTCCATCCAAACACAAAAGTTAGATGCTTCTGCTTTTGGCTTTCACTTCTGCTTCTGCTTTTGGCTTCTGCTTTTTTTAAAAGCCAATCCAAACGGGCCCTTAATACGACTTTATATTGTACTGTTTGTTTGTTTTAGAGCTCTAAATTTACACTTCCATAGTCAAGTTCATTTTTTTAATGAAACCATCATGGTATACAACATATTCGATCTTGTCCACAGAAATTAGACTATGGTCTATAATAAATCTTTCATTTATTGTGTACTGATTCACTAGAACGTAGATGAATGAATGCTGAGGAGACACCATGTAAATGTAGTCAGCGACGAATCCAAGAATTTTTTTCAGTGGTATCACAAAAATGATGGAAACTATGTTGAAATTAGGGATGGTGATCAAAATATAAAAACTATTGAAAATACTAGGTTATAATTCATTATAGTGGTATCACCACCAAAACTATTGAAAAGGGAGAGAGTGAACTTCTATTTAACATCTTTAAATATAAGTTTAATAGCTCGAGATTTGAGTTCTAAATAAATTCCAATTGGGGATGGAGACATACCCTAGTGGTCAAGTCCCTCAATTTTTAATCTATAGGTTGGGAGTTCGATTTCTCACTCTACCCCTTATCCCTCCACTTTATTTCCTTTGTAATTTGTGTGACATAGGCTCCCACCATCCTTTTCTAGTTTGTATAGTCCGTTAAGGAAAGAAAAAAAAAAGTCCAAATTATAATATTCATTTAGACTCTGTTTATAAGGGCTGTCTATATGGGTAATCTCTAGACTACACAATGAATAATTATCGATATGCAATCTCTCGACTACAAATGTGTTGGTTGTGTATTATAACTAGGCATGCTCTAGTCTAGACTCCAGAATACACACCGAAATAACAAGACAACTCGAAGCGATGATTGACATAATTTGAAACATGATACACTGTTTTTTCTTTTTGTTACAGAAAATGTCCATCTCATCCTGTGATGAGACTATGATTATTGTTTTGCTGCTGCACATTCCCATCCCATCCCGCCATAATCAACTTGAAACGTTACAATAGTAGCGAATCTGCCAGGATCAATGGTGTTACTACATTATCTCAACCACGGCACGCCCAACAATACCCCCCTTGTCAAGGTCTTGATACGCCTGCCCTGCCTCCTCGAATTTGCACTTTCTTGAAACAGCTGCCTCCAGGTTGAAAATGCCCCTTTCTGCCAGCTTAATCAGTTTTGGGAGGTCGTGTCTTGCCCTGCCTCCGTAAGACCCAATTACTTTTATCTGCACCATGAAATAGTAGAACCAGATTCATATTCTTGTTGTTTCTTGCTAATTTCATGTTTTGTTTCAGCTTGGTGATACTTAATTTTTATGTGTTTGCTAACATTGGATTGAATAGGTGCAAGTGATCGTGAGCATGTCAATGACACGAGATCATTGGTTATAAGAGAAGTTAAGGAATTTGCAGAAAGAAAAGAACACACACCTGTCGACGAACCAAATGGTTTATGTCGACCTCCCCTTTAGCACCAGCGAGTGTAAGGCCAATCATCACTGCTTTCCCACCATCCCGGACACTTTGCACGCATTGTCCAAATGTTTGTGGCCTTCCTAAGGCTTCCACAGCTACATCTACACCCCTTCCTCCCGTAATCTCCTGTTCAAACATTGAAATTAAGGGATTTGAGGTGCAACTCCAACCCACTTTGAGATTTACTAAACAAATTTCTCTGAGAATCAGAAATAAATTAAATCTAGTAAACGAATTGAAGAGAAATCAAAACTTCAATGAACAATGGGAACGCATCTTTCAAGGATGAGGCCAAAGTTCACCGAGAAAATGTGTCCCGTCAAAAAGCAAATGTATTAGTCACTTAGAGCTAAGAAACATAGCATATGGCTTCTAAAAGTGAATAACATACGTCTAAATTATTTGAGATATAGCAAGGCAGGTTAAATGGGAAACGTTCACCAATCAATCAGAAGTTTCTATTAGAGAGTTAAAGATAAAAGCAGCTGAATCTGAAGCTTGATTTTATGTTTGAAGGAGCAACCACTATAAATGTCATGAAACTTTGAGTAATATGGAACAAATCCTGATTATAGCCACCAAAGGGAGAGAAGGAATGACGGTTGCAATTAAACATCCGGTGTAGTTGTCAAATTTGTGATATTTGGAACATGGAAGTATAAAATGTTTTCAACTATAATTACTCCCATCTAAAATCATCAGTGATAGGTTAAAAGATGGTTAATAGTATCTACAACCTACTACCGTACTTTGATCTTCGCAACAGCATCCTCTTTCCGTGAGTTCACGGCATGGGTTGCTCCAAATATCTTGGCTTTCTCAAGTTTCTCGTCTTGAACATCCACGGCAATAATCTCAGAAGCCCCAAATGCCTTTGCTATCTGCAGACAACTGTATGATGTTTTACAATTAAAGTCATGCAGACAAATTGTGATGCAATATAAATGGAGAATGTAAATATTTGCAATACTAATCGTCATTAATCGGTTATGTGGTATAACACATTTGAATGATAAAACATTCATGTAGTAGTATGAAATGAAAGAAATTTGGAGCAGCCCATGATTTAACCTAGTATACCAATTCTGAAAGGTCTTAACACTCAAACCGCCGAAGAAACTAGACCCTAGAAAAATACTTTCATCAAGTCTTCCCAACAATGTAAAAATCTTCATTGTAACATTTCCCTAGCAGGTGGACTATAAACATATCACCATTTCAAAGTTCAGTACCAATATATACCCATATTCAAGGCTCTCACGACCGACAACATCAATCAATGATGATATGTTGCTTGAAATTCTATCGAAGTAGAGGAATTCAGTTGTTACCTAGAACCAACTCCTCCAATGCCAATCACGGCAATGGCATCGCCAGGCTTAACCTGAGCCGCATGAGCCATTGCCCCATATGCAGTAAAAACCGCACATCCTAGTATAGCAGATTCTGTGTAGGGCAGTGAATTGGGTAGAACAGCTAATCCATGCGCTGGTACCACACAGTACTCAGCAAGACCTCCCATGCTATACATGTAAACTGGTTTATCTGCATTCAAGGTGAAAAATCAGGTAACCAGGCAAGGCATTGACAAACAAAACATAAAAAGTTGTCACTTAAGGATGGAATTCATTAAATTGGAACAAGAAAAGCAGCGCTCACTTTTGTGCAAACCCTTTTTTAACAGCTAGACATTGAATTTAAAAATGCAGATTCAAGTGAATTACTTATAAGACAATTATGAATTATTCAGGCAAATCCATATGCTAGTAGGTCAGATGTGGAGTTCTACTCTTGAAGAGCAAGTAAATTGCTAGTAATATACCATTGCTACGGAGAAACAACCTTGTTTCTCCATCATAAAGTGTTCCTTTTGCCCGATTATAAGCAAAAAATGACTCGCATAAGTCATCTTGGCCCTGTTTTAACACCAAATACAATGTTGTCAAAACGATAACTATGTCCGCCAGTAAAGATATTAACTTCCACATCCAGCTCAACACTCAAAGGCATCCCTCGACATACTCGCCTTAGAGCAGAAGAAACAGCTCCCACAAGGCATTATGAACGCTCCAACCACTTGAGATCCAACAGGAAATCTAACAAATGATATAAAAAGCGACCAAAAAAAACAAATCAAGCTCATTCCAGAATACAAAGCAGGAAAAAGTTATTAAATGAAAAGACAGGCACGGGTTTCCTTCACAGCTTATCAAACCTTTCCATGATGTAGCTGTCGGAAAGTGGCCCATGTTCTACCACCTCACCGGTAATCTCATGCCCGACAACACAGGGACTGGCAAAAGGAAGCTCACCTTTGATCACATGTAGATCAGAATGGCACACCCCACAGGCTGCATTATTCAAACACAATTAGGGCAAAAAAAAAAAAAATCTTTTTTTATAACCAAAATTAAACCAAGAATATTAATCACCACAACAAAACTCAGTCCTTATATTACTGTTGATCCATTAATTGACTTAATACCACTGACATGATCGCATCAAGGATTGACAATAAAAGCAGCAAAATTCCACTTAATTCCACTAAATTACCTTTGGTTTTGATGAGAACCTCGTTGGCCTTGGGGCGGGGCATGTGAAAATCTTCGAAAGTGAGCGGCTTATCCTTTTCCCAAAACACGGCCCCCCGCATATACGAAGGCCCATTGGTGACGTGGTACCCCGCAGCTGATTCCGAGCTGCTCGACCACCGTCTCCGCGAATCCAGGAAACTGGACGAATCGCTCAATATGCGATTATAGGAAGAACCAACGGCGGCTGCGCGGTGGGAACCGATGGCCCGGCGCAGGAGATGGGAGGTCCGGCGAAATGCCATGGAAGAAGAGGGCTGGGGCAATTTGGGATCAGCGAATTTCAGATGGGCATGTGGAGGTGCAGAGCAGACTAATTAAGGAATCGGAACAAGTATGGAAATGGAAGTGATGAGTGGACTGATGGTCACAGAAATGGGTAAATTTAATTAGCAAAAATAATTGCGAATTGCGAGTAAGGACGCCACCTACACCCCCAATGTTTATCCTAAATTTAAATGTTTGTTTATTACAGTACGAACCATTTCCCTGCAATTTATTGTCGTATACTCGTATTCTATTCAGGGAAGAAAGAACTCAGCTCATTCAAAGAATCAAAGCCGCCATTGATAATTAATTATGCACTACTAATGAGAAGGATTAGGTGAAATTTAATTAATTAATCAGCTAACTAAACATTATTCTAATTTATTTATTTAAAAACGAAATAGAAATCGTGTTTGAATTTTACTTCTAATAGGAGTAATCCATTTCAAGTACTACCTCAGTATTCTTATGATTTGTACATTTAGTTAGGTGGTACTATCACCCAAAGATTTTCACTTAAAGTTTGCCGAGTGAAATCTTATTAGATTCGAGTTTTTAAATATTGAATTTTTAAAATTTTTACTATATCGAACTAGAGTTATTAACGGTTAAAAATATACATTAATTTTCCTAAAAAGTGGTATGTAATAAACATTTCAACACGAATGAAATACTATTATAGTAAGATTAATGGTTTTCCCCGTTAACTCCAAACTAATTTCCCACCTTTTTTTTTTTTAATTAAATGCCACATTGGTAGGTTTGCTTGTGCCAATGGAAAGGTGGAGGATGTGGTTTTTAGGGAATGCCACTAACACCTTTGCCGAGTTTGCGGCGCTTGTTTTTCGAGTTGAAATTTGTTTTTCGATTAGCGATCCGCAGTGTTAATAGATTGGCTAAGTATGATGTCTTTTTAGTGTTCTATACCACTTGGATTTTTTCACTTGATTTCATTCGTGGCCTTGGCCGCGGATGTTTTGGGAGTGTGGTGCCCAAGAATTTAGCTGCTGCTGCTGCCGTTGCTTTTTTTTTTTTTTGTCTTTATTTTTTATCATAGTTGTTAAGATCCCGATCCTGATCTTAGGATCTTACGATTTTACGATCACACATTTCTAAAACGATAACGATCCTTGTAGGATCTTAAAATTAATAAGATCTGGATAAGATCCCAATCTTGATCGTAGAATGTTACGATCTTATGGTCATACTGCCTTAATCGCTTCTACGATCTTACGATCATATCCTCTTAAACGCTAAAATTTTTCTAGGGTTTTATGACTTTGGATCAAAATAATTTATTTTCTTTAATTTTAAACTTAAGAATGTGTATTCTTTATGTATAATGTGTAAAAAAACATAATATGAGTTTAGTTAACTTGTCAGATTCATAAACTCACGAATTAATATTAGTACGCATAATTGAGTTTATTTATTATTGCAATTTCATAAGATCTTAGGATCCCGATTCGATCCTACGATTCCGATCTTGCAAAGTTAAAAACAATCCAATATAGGATCCCGATCTTAACAACATTGTTTTTTACTAATCTATTGTTTTGTTTTTTTTTTGTGTTTGTCTTTTCTTTTCTCAATGTTTTTGGGGTTCCACTTCTAAAAAATAAATAAATATGACGTTAGCCAAAAAAAAAGGCAACCAAGAGGGTAATGTAATATTGCCCACCCCTTAATTGACCTAGCACCAAAGCTAACTCCATGTTATTGAGAGCCAGTCCAAAGTATTACCTGGCCTCTTATGTACGCAGCTTCTGGCAGCTTTTGGTAGCTTTAGCTTTTATTTCAAAACAAAAGCCTCGTTCTGCACACTAGCTTGTAGTAGCTTTTGGGAGCTTTTGGAAGCTTCTTTTTAGTAGGGGTGGGCAAAAAATCCGAACCGAACCGTTGAACCGCTGATCTGAAACGAAACTGAACCGAATTTTCGGTTAACCGGGGTGCTCGGTTCGGTTACAAATACCTAAACACAGGTATTTGTTCGGTTCGGTTCGGTTTCGGTTTTTACAAAATTTTACCCCGATTAACCCCACCGAACCGTATATTATTATAAATTTTAATTTTTATATATTATTATTTTTATTTATGAGCAGGTCTGCGCACTCTTTTCCCCATTCCAACCTTTTGAACCATACTTCTATTATATTATTATTATTTGTTCCCATTCCCACCTTTTGGAGAGCAGGTATGCGCTCAATCTTTTCTATCCTCCCTTTCGTTCGCTCTCTCTCCCACTCTCTTTTTCCCCTCAGACGGAACGGCAGGCGGCGGTCTGCAGCGTCTTTATTCTCAACCTCTTCCGCTTCCTTCTTCTTCTCCTTTTTTTTTTGTTCGATTGGGTTTTGGTGAACTCAAGAAAATGGAATGGTTGGTGACTGCGTGTTGTTTGTTGTTCGGATCTGAATCTTGTTGAGGATATGAATGAATGGGGGATTGTGGTGGTGGCGTCGATCTATGGTGGTGAGGCTGTGGTCGGATTTGATGATAGAGGCAACGAACGGTGGCCGCGACTGCTCGATGGTGGCGGTGGTGCGCGTCGGCTCTCCTTTTTCCTCTCTTTTCTCTTTCTTTTCTGTTTTGGTCTTGTTTTTGTTTTGCTTGGTGGGTTGAGGATGAAGGAATGGGTAAGAAGGGCGGCAGAGGTGGAGTGGTGACCGCAGGTCGGAGGATGGTTTCGAGAGGGAGGTCCGCAGAGGTGGAGGCGCAATGGGATGGAGAAGGTGGTGGTGGTTGTTGATGGCGGCAGTGGGGGGTGACGGACGAAGGCGAGATGGAGGATTTGGGTGGTGGGAGTGGTGCTATGGTGGTGGCGAGATGGCGAAGGTGGCGTCGCCGGCGGCGGTGGCGTCGCCGGCGGCGGTGGCGGCGCCGGTGAGGCGGCGGCAGCGGACAGAATTAGGTTTAGGGTTAGGGTTTTGTTCTCTTGGGCTTTAGGATTGGGCTATCTGGTTTTTGGGCTGGGTTTTTTGTTTGGGGTTAGTTAATTTTTTATTTTGCTTATTGGATAATAGATAAATATTACTAAAATGAAAATACCTGAAAAGTAGGATTTTTCGGTTCGGTTCGAGTAATCCGCAAATAGTAGGATTCTTTTCGGTTAACCGATTTTTTCGGTTCAGTTTCTGTTCGCAACTTCAAATATTTGCTCGGTTCGGTTCGGTTAGCAAATACCTGAAAAAACTCGATTATCCGAACCGTGCTCACCCCTACTTTTTAGAAGCTACCTATAGTAGCGTTAAAAAATAAGCTGGAGCTTTTTTTGAGCAATCATAATTTTAACCCAATAACCAACCCACTATCAATAGTCTACATAAATATTTGTCCTTTTATGTCATTTCATATATTTTTTCACAGCTACAAGTAGTTGTACAAAATACTTAAATAGAACTGACAGCTACAACTTCCACAGTTCCAGCTTGCAGTTTCAGTTCACAACTACAGCTCTGCGTGCAGAACAGACACTGTATATTACGTGTCTTATTAGTCTTTCAGTAGGATCGGTAGGGTAATGGTTTTATTGAAGGGTCTTGTTAACCTCTTATCAAGAAAATTTTGCTTTAATAAAAAAACTAATACTAAGACTATCCAATAAAAAGCAATCAAACGTGGCCTTAGTCTTGTGAATTTTATGATGAGATATTATAGGCATTATTGCAAATTGGAATAACCTTATTTTTATTTCACCATTTAATGTAAAGCTCCTTTTCTCGACTTTAATTTGAAGTAGCTGTGTACTCCTACATAATAATCTATGTTCGAAACATTAATTAAGTGCAAAAAAAAAAAAAAAGTATCATTGGGAAGTCGATGAACACGGTGTACCCAGGATTGTATATATATATTGTTATTGGCTTCGACTGCATAATTAATTAAGCCGTAGAGTGTTGTTTCTTATTTGGCTTCGGCTTAAACAAAAAAAATAGATAAATTAATTAAGTGGTAGAGTTGAGGATATATGCCAATGCCACCCGTGAAATTTGTTTTCTTGGATACATTACATTACATAGATGGTGGGCATGTACTTAATTCCGACATTATATTGAATTCGAAAATGACACCTAGTATGAACTATGAAGTACTATGTGACAAAACACAAAAATTTTGAATTTGAGTGTTGTCCGTGTGGCCGCTTCACAGAAATTGTACTACGTCGCTGGGATTTGAATGACATGCCACCACTTAATTTTGGACTGCATACACACATATATAAAGACAACTTCGGCCATCAATATGCATGCTTATATGATTAACAAAGGTTGTAGTTTAATGAACCATACCCAACCAAAAACATTTTGCATAATATATTTTTTTAAAGAAAAAAAAAAGATTTTATTTTCAATTCGATTTTCGATTCGAGTTTTTTTCTTTGGGCAATTATTTGTTCTAAATTCTAATTACACGCAGCAACTACTGTTGGATTATTGAATAGATGGAAATGATGAGAAAAAGTCACTATTGGATCATTATGATAATTAGTAGTACGAAATTTAGACGGTAAAAGTTAAAAGAGCGGTTCTTTTTATCAAAATAAGGGATGAATAAAAATTGATGAGATAAGAAAAATTTAAATATAATAAGTCAATAATGTTCTAACCTTGAAATATACAAATATTTGTAATTGAAATATTACAATTTCAATAGTATACAGACTACCATACAAACTGCACAGTATCCATTCCCAATTGAAATAGCCAATTTCAGGATAGAAATCATTAAAATTTAAGAATTTATTATTATTATTATTATTATTATTATTATTATTATTATTATTATTATTATTATTATTATTATTTGTAAATGTTCGTGGTATTTAAAATAGGTTATATGTATGTTCAACAATTCTATATTTTTTATTTTATAACCGGTGGATGTTTTGGAACGATTGAAATGTGAACTTAAAGGTTGACTATGTTTTATCTTACATAACTATGTTGACTACCATAATATATGTATGTTCAACAATTCTAATAATATCTCAATTGACTATGTTTTATCTTACATAACTATGCTAAAAAGTTGAATCAAAGTTACTTAATGAATAGTACCAACTATGCAAAGGGTAAGGATATAAAAAAACGGAGGGAGTATTAACAAGCAGATTATGCACCTACATTCTGTAACGAGAATGTTGTTTTTGTGATGACATAATGATTATGTGATGTTCCGTTATGCATGAAAATAATGGAGGAACATAATTTTGTGATAATATTCTTAGCTCATCACAAATAGGGATGGCAATGGGTCGGGTCTGTATCGGTTCCGTCAAGTAGACCTGGCAATATGGATAAACAGGTCGTGTATGTTATACGTGTCAAGTACCTGTTTACCTGTTTGATCTGTATCTGTACACGACCTGTTTTTATAATTTACCCGTATTTCAAAACCTGTACACGACCTGTTTCAAAAACGGATCACATGCGTGTCGACCTGTATACACGTGAATTTGAACATGTGGACACGCGTGTCGAATTTACCTGTGACCTGTTTACCTGTATTTTGTATGTTTACTTCTATTCTACTAAATTATAGTATCAAATTACTTTTTAAACTTTTAAAATAAAATATAAAATATTACATTTCCATAATTCAAATCTTAAAATTCCTAATAGACTCAGCAATTCATCTTCAAACATTCTAAACCCATAAATCCATACTTGAAATAATAAAAATATAAAAAATAACTTAAATAATTAATATTAAATACTCGGGATGTTACAATATACAGGTAAAATACAGGTCAATTGGGGTAAAACAGATAAACCTGCATTTGACCCAAATTGTATTCGTGTACTAAACGGGTCGACCTGTTTTGACCCGTATCTGTTTTTTGAAGACCCGTACATGTAAAACACAGGTCGTGTACGTGTTGTGTCTACGTGTATTTACCCATATTGCCGGGTCTACCGTCAAGACCCAAGACCCGACCCAAGGCTCGGGTTCGGTTCGGTTCTGGGTCTGACCCGGACCCATTGCCATCCTTAGGGATGGCAACGGGTCGGTTCTGAGTCCATTTTTGTAAGATCCAAGACCCGACCCAAGCTCGGGTCTTTCTCGGTTTTCGATTCTGATCCAAACCCATTGACATCCCTAATCACAAAATCATAATCTCCAATCATATTTTATTTACCCATTTTCCCCTCGTAAATGGTTGTAGTCATGCAGTGTAACTAACTATGGTCTGTGGCCGTGTGCCTGTGCGGATGTATCCAATCTATCCTGAATGGGGGGCCGGTTTTTCGGTGCAGGCCGGCTCTAGGTGCTGGCACATTCAAAAGTGATGGGTATGTGTATATGAAGTGATGTGTGAGTATAAAAAAGTGATAGATGGAGGTTATGAACAAAAAACTAATAAAAGAACAACTTACCGTCTATACATCACTTTATAAGGCTTACATATTACTTTACAAAGGCTACACATCATTTTTAGTGCTGACTGCATCTGTTGACAATTGTTATGCCATTACAAAAATCGAATTGCCTAGATGGACATTCCAAGAATCCTTGTCCGATCCCAGCGATGCATCCGGACCCTTTGTTGGGCTGTCGCCTGTCGGAGTCCAAGTCGGACTCGGACCCACCCGCCACTTCGCCTGCAATCATTCCATTTCCACCCACTTCTGTTAATCTGTGCCTTGTCTTTCCGGGTTCTTTTTTACTACTGCTAGTATATTTTACAATTGATTCTTTATTCCCCTAATTTCACTTTCACCCACAAGTTTTCAAGTTTTAATTAATTAATCCTCTCTTAATTATTTAAGTAATATACTCCTTCTGTCGTTAAATGATATTAACATTTCATATATTTTTACGCAATCCAATGCAAATGTTTCATGATTAATATCTCAAAATGTATAAAAGTAAAAATTATAATTGAATATTCTAAAACTATGTGATTAGATGAATCTAACAACATCTTACTTCACTATATTTTATTTTATGTAACTCTGTTAAAAAATCGAATTAAAGTTACTCAATGAATAGTATTTACTATGCCAATGTTAATAATATTAAATAACGGAGGGAATATATAACATAAATCTATGAGTTCATAAATTTGTCTATATTAGAATTTAATTAAATATCATTTCTTATAGTAAACTCTATTTTCCAGGTAATAGTTTTTATATATATAATACTAAAATACAAAACCCAATGTGACTTATCAATATTGTCTGCCTACATATGATGATATTGTTCTTTTTCATTACTATATTCGAGTTATAATTAATATTGTTGAATTATACTTCCTCCATTCTTAGTTAATTGACACGAATGGTGTTTGTCATTGTTCATTGAGTAACTTTAATTCGACTTTTTCATACAATTATATAAGATGGGTTCTTGTTGGATTCGTCTAATCGCATAAATTTAGAATATTAAATTTTCATAATTTTTACTCGTATGCAATTTGAGTTCTTAAGGATTAAAAATATGTATTAGATTGCATGAAATGTGAGTCCGTAATAATTAAAAATGAACAAAGAAAATATAAAACTGTAGTTTTTTTTGTTTTTTTATTTTTTTTATTTTTTCCGTAAAGCCGAAGCCCAAAACCATGCTACAAGAAGAAAAAGAAAAAAGAACAGGAATTAAAAATAGAACTAGGCAAGCTAACAGCTACACACAGAGGGCCAGAAATGACACCCGAACAGGGGGAGTTATGGCCGGGGTAGCAGCAGCCGGAGGCATCCGCTGTCAGTTCTACCTTGATAAAATCAGAAGGGAAGACCCACGTCATGTAAAATTCTTCTTTCAATGCACCATAAAACTGTAGTTGAAATATAAACCTACATTTAAATTTATACTAGTAATTACGTATTTTTATATGTGATCAAATTAAACAACGTCGTATTTATTTTTTAGGGCTCGAACAACCTTTTCCCTGTACTTCATTTTTAATCAACAACAAAAGGACCTTAGTATAAAGAAAAATACAGACCAAAGACCAATCTGACTAGGGATGGCAATTGGACCCGGTGAACCCGAGAACCGACCCGGACCCAACCCGTTTAGCTCGGTTCGGGTCCTCCTTTTCGGGTCTGGGTCGGTTCTTGGGTCGGGTCCAATCTAGACTTTTCGGGTCTGGGTCGGGTCTTGGGTCTAGGGACAGACCCGACCCAGACCCGACCCGACCCGAGTGTACTATCTATTATCTATTTCACTATTTTCATGTTTTATTAATTAAAATGTTTTAAATGATGTACTGGAGTTTGTTGATTTGCTCATCATATTTGCATGTTGGATTTCCTCATTTGATTTGTATGTGTAAATTGGAAGTTGGAACAAATTGCGTGATTTTGTAGGTGGATTGTTTTATTGCTACTGTGATGCTTCTTTTGGTGTTGAGATTAATATTTTGTTGCTGACATTTGCTGTTATATTTTTTTTTTTTGAAGTTTGCTGTTGCTCAATTGCTGCTACTGTAGTGTTGTTTCATAGCTATTTTTGTTGTTTTTATTTTTTTTTTTAAAAAAAATTATCGGGTCCTGGGTCGGGTCGGGTCGGGTCTAAAGTGTTTTTTTATTTTCCATTAATTCTTTCGGGTCCATGGGTCCGCGGGTCTGGGTTCGGGTCCAATCGGTTCGGTTCTGCTCGGGTCCAAGGAGTAAAACCTCGGGTCTGGGTCGGGTCTTGGGTCCAAGATTTTTCCTCGGTTCGGGTCTTGGGTCCGGCTGGACCCGACCCAGACCCGACCCATTGCCATCCCTAAATCTGACAATCTCGTCGTTACTGTCTGTATATATTTTCTTTAATAATATCTTAATGGACCAATACTTAGCAGCCACGTGTACATTATTGTGGGCTGGGCTGTTTGATCACCGCCCATTTTGGGAGAACCGGCACTCCGATCCGCCCCGACGCCGGTCAATTTAACAGTCCCTTTTATGCAGCTAGCAGCATGTCGTCTGTCTACTAGATGTATGTAGTGAATTGATGATGCATTCGTTTTAGGCAAAATCACCATAATGGCCTCTCCCCTTAATTGATGCATGAACATGGCAAATTGGCAGCTGGCCTTATTACTGTGGCGGATCAAGAAATTTTTTTTAAGTGGTGTCTCAAAAAATAATAATGAAAGTTATATTAAAATTAAGGATAATAATTTTAACACAAAAAATATTGAGAAAGTTTGGTTGGAATTAATGATTGTGGTGTCACCGTAAAAATTAAGTGGTGTCGATCACTAAGCCTAATCTAGTTAAATGTAAAAAAAAAATCTACTTTAAAATAACAATTTAATCAATTTAAGTGGTGTCTCGTGCCACCCCTTATTTAAACATAGATCCGCCCCGGCATTATTAGCTCCATTGAAAAATGGCCCAGTATTTATATACTCCGTCATTCAATAATATTAACATTAACATAGTAAACACTATTAATTGAATACTAATTTTGGTTCGACTTTTTAACACAGTTAAATAAGATAAAACATAGTCAAGTGAAATTTTGTTAGATCCATCTAATTACATAGTTTTATAATATTAATTTTTTTATAATTTTTTATTTATAAAATTTGAAATATTACTTCTTAAAAATATGTACTCCCTCCATTCCTTATTAGTTGTCTTTTTAGCAATCAAAAAGTATTCCTAAATAGTTGTCACTTTACACATTTATATCATATTTTTTCAATACTACCCTTCTACTACCACCAATGTTAAACTTAGAAGAAATCAAACCCTCATAAAGGAGGGGCAAAAGTGTCAAAAGATAAGGTAATGATTGCTTTTCTTGGTTTGTGGAATTTGAGCCCAAATGAGATGTACTCCCTCCGTTTTTTTTTGTTTGCTACGGACCCACGCAGCACGCAGTCCAATGTACATTTTAAATCAGTAATAACTCAAGTTCGGTACAAGTAAAAATTCTAAAAATTCGATATTTAAAAACTATAAGACGAGACGAATCTAACAAGATCTCAATTGACTATATTTTAACTTGAATAACTATGATAAAACTTCAAGTTAAAGTGATTGTGTGAATAGTGTCAAATTCTCCAACGTAGCTATCATTTAAAAACGGAGGGAGTATAAAGGAATGGAGGGAGTATTGGATTGCATCGAATCAAATGCCCAAGATTTGCGACACTGGTTTTAAGCAAAGCTGTGCCCTTCCGTTAATTAATTTTCCCATTCAAAAAGGAATCATGCATCAGGTGGTTGTAAAACACCATGCAAACACTGCCACGTGCCCACATTACAATCTACATCCCATTAGTATTCACAACTCCACCACACTTCCAACACTTAAACCTCTCATTCCCCACCTCATTATTTATTCTTACACAAAAATTAATTAAATTGAAGAAAATATACATAGCTAGTACTTTATTTTCTTAGGTGAAATGTAATGCATTGTCGTTTAACACATCGACACTGTTTGGCAAATAAGCTAAACTAAATTAGTTTATTCTAGTCAATTTAACATAAATTAGCTTATTTAAAAAGAAAAAATAACTTAAAATAATATTCAATCTGCTCTTTTTGAAACCGCTGCAAATAGCAACATTTTGGATTTATCTTATTCTAAGCAAAAAATTTGCCACAAAACTGTCAAATAGCTAACTAATTTATTACTCAAATTAATCACATAATCAGTTAATGGCTAACAGTTAATTCCCAAACAGACCAACTTATTTGTTGATTTATTTGGTTCATATGGATATACACTTAAGATTTATTAGTTTGAAATAATTGTGAGAATATATCTGGTACTTAGGAATAAAATAATTACCATTTTTTTTTTCTAAAGAAAGATTGATGGACTATAGTTTGAATTCTTGAAATGAATACTGTTAATCTCACTCTTGGTATCATTCAATTACAATTTTTATTGTATGATTTATGATTTATATGTGAGTGTAATTTATTATATATAAGGAAAGTAAAACAAAATTGTGAAGTATTTCCTCAGTCCAATGCATATTTTAAACCACCAATAATTCAAGTTCGGTACAAGTAAAAATTCTAAAAGTTTGATATTTAAAAACTACACGACAAGACGAATCTAACAAGATCTCACTTAACTATATTTTAACTTGTATAACTATGATAAAATTTTAAGTCAAATTGTATGTGTGAACAATGGCGAAAATTCAAACGTAGCTATCTTTAAAAAACGGAGGAAGTATATAACACCACAATTTTTTTAATTTTTTTTTTTTTTGATAAACCATAACACCACAATTTCATAGTAGTATCTTATTGTGAAAAGTGAAAACATTACTATATATGAGGATTGAGGACAAGTTGCATCTTATGAAAGGTTATCATAGAAGCCTTAAAAGGAAACATCATATTCTGTTCCTGCAGCAAGTGCTGTAGCTTAATTGCCAAGGAAGTACACAACATGTGGCAAAAGGAATCCAAGCAACACTTACAAATCGTTCCACTATTTAGCTCCAAATTAATAGTGTTTATTGCGAATCAATTAGTACCTTTTTTTATATATAAAAAAAAATTATTATTGTTATTATTATTTTTCATTTTTTCTACATCCAAAGCACAATGCATACCCCCTCCATTCTATTTAGTAATCTTTCCACAATAATTGTCATTTGTAGGTAGTTATAGATAATTATGCTTTGTTTTAATTATATTATCCCCGACTTTATATAAATGATATTTCTTAACATTTATTACGAAAAAAAATAAAAATTTATAAGTTAAGTAATGCAAATATTGGTTATTGAAATTAATACATATCGAGTTGAAAGAGACACGGAGGGAGTATTATAAAGATGGAAGCTAAATAGGATTATTTTCTAATGAACTAAAATCATAGTACAATCCCATAAATTTGTCTCTTATTATTATTATTATTATTATTATTATTATTATTATTATTATTATTATTATTTTTTTTTTTAATCTAAAAAAATTATGCCAAGATTCCACCCGATATTCACATGCCTTTATAATTTACCCACAAATTTTCCACATTATACTCATATTATATTTTTTTCTTAACAGCATATATAGGTTAGGAAAGAGGTAGTGGGGATCCATGCCACACAATTACAAAGGGACAAAGGCGAGGGATAATAGGTCCGGTGGAAATCGAACCCTTAACCTTAAGGTTGAGAGTCAAAGAGTTGGACAACATGGGTCCCAATCCCCATATACAACTCATTTGACTGCTAATGAGTAATTTAGTGATTTTTTTGTAGCCTATCAACAGTACTCTTTAGCTATCATCCATGCATAATTCATCTAACAGTTAATTCATAATTTAGTAGCATGTATAATTATCTCACTCGTGCCATATAAAATTATACAAGTGATAAATGAAAAGTATCTCATGCTATGTATTTTAACTATCAATTAACATGTAGAAGTCATCTATTTGTATATATTTTTCTATGATGATTACGGAGAGATTGCAACCGTTGGATTAAAATAAAAGATTAAGATTCCTCGTCTGTACATGTAATGAGAGATATATTATGTACCATAATCGCAATCCGGCTACGGTACAACCCCTTCAAAAGGCTTTAGGTGCAGACATCACAAAAAAAACATATCGCATCACAAAACACTTTTCTGAACATCACATTTTTGGCATCACACAACACATGTCTCCCAACACACAAAATATATCATTTCATACATCACACAACACAACTTCCACATCACACATATGGTGGCTGCATGTGCAGCCACCTGCACACTATCTCCTTCCCCATAATCGTACCCCAAAAATTCATTAAAAAGTTCAAACACCTTTTATTTATTCAAATTATTGAAATTGGTTAGCTCCAGCGGCGGATCCAGTTTTTTCAGTGGTATCACAATAATAATAAAAATTATATTGAAATTAAAAATGGTAATCAAAATATAAAAACTATTGAAAATGACTAAGTTATAATTAATTATTGTGGTATCACTACAAAAATTCAGTGGTTGCACAAAGTAAAATTAAGTTCAATCTAATTTTTTTTAAACTTAAAATAGTAATTTTATCAATTTGAGTGGTATCTCGTGCCACCACCGACTTACAAGTACATCCTCCCTGGTTAGCTCCTCCAATTATAACGTAGATATGAGATTATACCTACTAACTCTACCTTAGGAAAAAAAAAAATTAGGCTTCAAATAAAACTAAATTTCATGATCAATTAAATTTAACAAACAATCTTAAACCATTGAGAGCTGAAATCAAACACAAAAATCAATAGTCAATACTCAATTCACACAGCATTACAAATTTACAAAATACTACTCCACTATTTAGGGGCGTTTTCGTAAATTAAGTGGAGTGTCTTTAGCCAGTCTTGACTGGGGTCTGGACAGCGGTAACAATCAAACAGGCGCCGCCATTGATCCATTTCACGCGCACCGTCCCTTTCACGATCCGCCCCCTGCGTAGGTGTTTGCAATTGCAATTTGCAAAAAGCTACCCATATATTCATTTGTTTTTTGCCCAAACAGAGATTCTGGGACATTAGTTATTTAATTTTATGTATAGCCGTTCTATTAATGGCGACGAAAAGTGAGAAAATATGGGAAGAAAATTAAAGTGGGAGTCTTGGTGTTAAAAAATCACTCAATCAATAGAGAATCCCCCCAATTTAATTTTCCTGCCCTTTATGATGGACACACATATGTATCCAGTTGTACATACGTGTCATCAATAATTACATCTATACATACATATATACAAATTGGTGAGTTTGGCCTTCTGGGTTGCTCTTCTGCTGGTTTCCCACAGGTGGGTGTTTTATCTTTTTTCATGATTAGTGCTTAATTGTTCCAAGGTTTTCCCCCTTTTTCTTTTTTATTTTTCATTTTTCTTTTTCTTTCTTTTTCGATGTACTAGATTGTGTGGATATTCTTTGTTGGCTTAAGGTTTCTTGCATTCCGAGTTTGATTTTATCACGAACTGGGGAATTTGTTATTGTATTTGCGGAGATCGCATGTTATTGGATGTTCTTTGAGATCTGAAATGGAATGGGGTGTTCCATGAAGGGATAAGTATTTCTCCTGTTCGATGTTTGATGTGTGTCTGTAAAGAGAAAAGTGAATGAGCAAGATGGATAAACACAAACCCAATTCCATCTTCGATTGATTTTTGGGAAGGAATTGGAGAGGTGGATGGATGATTGGTGTGTTGTTCAAGTTTGACGTTTGCTTAGGAATTGAAGGGGGTAGATGACTTCTTTAATTGATTGTTTTGGGACCAGAAAGTGATTTGTAAGCTAGTTTGTGAGTGATTTGCCTTTCTTGAATTTGGTCTTGCTTTAGTAGTTAATTTGGGGATCAATTTTGAGTCCCCTTTAAGGTTTACTATTCCTACATCTGGTGAAATTTGGCAAGAATAGAATGGCAGGCAGCCACCATGCTTTCAATTTACTCAAGAATCATGGCAGAGAATATAAAAATGGGTGGAATGCGAACTGAAACATTCATGTTAACTGACCATAATTATGAACAAATGTAGTTTTGGTCCTCAAAAGTAGTAACTTTTTTTTTCTTGGTTTTAATCTCTGCAGTCATGCTTTTGCTGTTTATATGACTTCTTTGGCACACGCCTTATTCAAGGCAGTGCTGTTGATGGCATGTGGTTTCTTAAACAAGAAAATTTGTTGGTATATTTCTGCAATTCAAAAGAAAACATCGTTCTTCACTGTTTTGTGTTCTGTATTGCAAATTTTTGGTGGGATTTTCATTCAGTTTTTGGGCTATTTTTGCTTAGTCATTTGAATTAGAAACTTTAGTACTGGCCACTTTAGATATGAAATTTAAGAAATTGTGACCTGATAGATCCCTGAGCTGTGGAATCGGATTAATTTTATTCTTGCCACGGATTGTTCATGACGTTGTTGTTCATCCTTGCAGAACAATATTAACTATGGCTTCCGAGCTTGTGAGTTCGGCGACAAGCGACAAACTTACTGAAGTGGACTGGACAAAGAATATTGAGATTTGTGAACTAGTTGCACGTGATCCTGGGTAACTTTATACAGCATATTTATGAATTATTTCATGATGAGGAATTGCACATGCACTCATTAAAATCGTCGATTTTCTTGACTTCTTAAGATACGAATTGTCTGTGGTGTGATTAGGTCAAAATTATGCATCTTTGTAGTGCAAAACATAGTTTTAGCGTTATGTGTGTGCTTCCATTGCAGACAAGCTAAAGATGTTGTAAAAGCTATTAAAAAACGGCTGGGAAGCAAAACCCCCAACACTCAACTATATGCTGTAATGGTGAGTGTTTTATTTTCTGGCAGACAATTTTTATTTTATTTTATTTTATTTTTGATTACATAAGCATCAATAACACAATATCTTTTTTTCTGGTTCCATTTAAACAGTTGCTGGAGATGCTGATGAATAACATTTCAGATCCTGTACATAAGCAGGTTATTGATGCGGGAATTCTGCCCATACTTGTGAAAATAGTTAAGAAAAAGGTTGCCATTGTCCAAATTCAGTTTCTATCTTCAGCTAATTGATGGGCTTTGAATTAACTCTTTGATTGTTTACAGACAGAACATCCAGTGAGGGAAAAGGTTTTCCTGCTATTAGATGCAGCTCAGACTTCTGTTGGTGGAGCTAACGGGAGGTTCCCTCAATATTATGCCTCATACTATGAATTGGTGGTATGTTGTAAATGCCATTGTGACTTACAAATTTCCTACAACTGAAACAAACATGAATATGTATGTAGTGGGAATTACACTGGTTGATTCCATGTACGGTGTACCATATGCATTGATCTAGGAACTTAATGCTCCTTTCGTGGGATACAAAATGGAACAGAGTGAGTATTGGTTTATGACTAATTCTTTTTTGTTTGACAACTTGCACAGAAAGCAGGAGTGCAATTTCCTCAGAGGCCTCATGACACCCCAAGGCCTAATCCTACATCAAATTCGAACAGGAATAATCCTCCTGACAAGGAAACTACTGCTCCACAACAGGAAAGAAATGTACAATCACCACAGACCAAGAGCGTATCCGACTCAAGGTATCCTTTGTGATTTGTCCAGAAATCACCTAATAAAACTAAATATAAAAAGTTGGTTTCTGTTGATCTCTTTATTCTGTAAACTTGTTGTCTGATTCTCCACTGTGTTGAAATAAATGCAAATCCGTTTCTTTTCCTGCAGTATTCTTCAGAAAGCGTCAACTGCGTTGGAGGTATTGAGGGATGTCCTAAATACTGTGGATACACAGGTAATTACTCCTCTCGCAATATTTCTCTTCTAAGTACGCTAATAAATAACTTAACATGAAGTAATTCTGTATTAGATGGATACCATCTGCTAATCAGTGTATATATGTGACAAGGCAAATATTAGCTTTACTGTTTGAACTTTGAATGGGACAATGCATAGGTGGGGAGAGCTTAACAAGATTACACTCCATATTAGTAAATTTGTGGTCCTGATATTCAGTGACACTGTGACATAGAAATGCTGTATTTATAGGAATGGCAATGGGCCGGTTTTGGGGCGGGGAGTAGCATCCCCATCCCCAAAACCGTTAGCATTTTTAATCCCCAAAACCGGCCCGTTCCCCGTCGGGGATCATATCGGGGATCCCCAACGGGTATCATAATTTCCCCGATCCCCATCGGGGATCTTATCGGAGAGTTACTTACAAGTCAATTTTTATTTTTTCGGTAATTGGGAAGATCAAATCCATATTATTCGAGCCAATTTCATAAATTATAATTTTAATAAATTATAATTTTAAAATACACAAATATATTGTTTAACAATAAACCATAATTCATATAAAAATTTCATATTTGTTTCTAATATATAATCAACCCATTAAATAAATGAGTTTTAGTAATTATTTTTTATTTTGCGAAGCAAAAAAGGCCAAAATTAATTGGTGGTGAGAGTCCATATTATACAAATTACAGAGGATATATGTCAAGTTCTTATCAAATTTGTAACTATTTTGGATTGGATAGGAAATTTATAAAATATAATGTATAAATATTAACAATAATATATATAAAATATATAATAAATAATATATTAAATATATCGGGGATGGGCCGGGGCGGGGACTACTTCCCCCATCCCCATCCCCGTCCCCAAAAGAATCCCCAAAAAAATCCCCAATCCCCGGCCCATCCCCGATAATTCTCCCCCAAAACCGTACCGAAAATTCGGTTTTCGGTTTTCCCCATTGGGTATGGACTTTTTTGCCATCCCTATGTATTTATGGGTAATATAATCAAGTGTCAGAAAGAGGAAATTGAATAATTGTATCTTCTAGATATATATTTTCTATGCTTCAACTTACTACCATGCAACTCATGGTTGATCTCCGATTTTTAGCTACGTTGTAGTTATGTCACTATTTTTAATATGCTCAAGCATCAGGACAACTTTATTGTATTTCCAGGGAGCGAAGGATGAGTTTACACTTGATCTAGTGGAACAGTGCTCATTTCAAAAGCAACGAGTAATGCATCTTGCTATTACATCTCGGTAAGTGTTTCTTATGCGATTCTATATGCTTCCGTCAAAGTAGTCTCAGCTTCTTTGAAACTGTAATTTACCATTAGACACATGGATAGGTTCTAGTTGATTATTTAGATATTTGTGAAATCAGCCTAAAATACTGCCTTAGGTTCATGCCTACGATTGCTCTATTAGTTAGCAGTGTATGTACAAAGTACATTATGTCTATGGTTAATTGTGTCAAAATCTTCCTTTTAAAAGGGACGAAAGAACTGTTACGCAAGCAGTGGAGCTTAATGAGCAGCTTGAAGGAGTATTAAGAAGGCATGATGATCTTGTAGCTGGTAGGACAATGTCTGCATCAAATCACACCCTTCATGAAGAGGAGGAAGAGGAGGAGGCTGAACAACTTTTCCGACGGTATGTGTAAATAAATAGTTGAAAGTTACTTCGATCAATTTGCCTGGATAAAAGAAGCTAATTTTATATTTTGGAAATGTTATTTTCTAGTCATACAAAGTCACCCCTTTTCTCATATAGCCCGGTTTGAGAGATTTCTTGAAATCCAATTATGTTGAACAGGATAAGGAAAGGAAAAGCATGTATTCGACCTGAAGATGAAGATGACCACATAGATCGACCGCTTGGATTGTTGGGGCGTCCTATTCCTGGGGAAATGATCCATCGCCCGCTCATTCGGCCCCTAACCGTGGAGCGCCAACCAGATCCTCCCCGATCACCAAATTTGGAGCCTAAACATGAAACCATAGGGTCATTGGCTCTGGGACTGAATCAGGAAGCCAATGCAGGAAAACCAGCAGTCACAATCCCGCCCCCACCAGCCAAACATGTTGAGCGAGAGAAGTTCTTCCAGGAGAATAAGTCTGATGGTTCTACACTCAATGGTCACATCAGGAATCTCTCACTACACAGCAGAAACGCCAGCAGTTCTCGCAGTGGGAGTACAGATTTCAGCGACTGAGCCAGAGGCATTAATCCATTGGACCTTTGTTGTGATTTTAAAGCATAGATTGCCCGCCAACGGTGTGTGGAGAGGAACATTTCTGTTAATGAGTGACCGAGTTGCTTGAGATGGTTTTAAAGGCACTGTGTGATCTCTCTGGAGTGTGTATTTTGAAGCAGAGTACAAAAGTTGTTGTATCAGACATTTTCAGGTTGATATAGTTAAATGCTTAGTTTGAATATCTTCTAGAGGGTTGTTGCCCAACTGACCTTACCAGTTCCTTTGTTTTCTATATATGGTTTTCAGTGTAAAGCATTTTCATTTTTTTGTGTACATTTGTGCAATTGATGTTGAGCACTATGGGTTTATGTGAATTGAAGTTGAGCACACCATACATTTTGTACTGATTAGGTCCTTTCTATAACAATTTGTTTAATATTTTCAACCATTCATTGGCCGATTTTCACAATATGCAAACCAATCAAAAAATATTTCTTACATCTATACCAAATTTCTGGACAAATCTTCCAGACAGACCACAGCGCATTCATTGCATGTCACCAGTCAAGAAGTTATGTAGGATTCTGTTTCAGAGTGAATTATTACCACAGTAGTGTATATTATTACCATGGTTAACAATAATGGAGCAGGAGTTTCTCTCCTCTCACATGGGCAATGGAAGTAGTAAATCAGAAATAGTGGGATTTTCATTTTTAGCAGAGGATAAACCCGTGGAACACGTGGCGATTCTTCAAGGCACCAATAAAAATAGTAGCTGCTCTGTGCTGACCCCAAAAGTTCAATTCTTTCCCACTCCCAGAAGCAGTGACGCAGAGTCCAATTCACCACTGCCCCTCGTATCCCTCTCTATCTCTGTCCGCTGGGAAAACATGAATCAATCGATGAATGTGCGGATCCAAGCTCCTTATCCCTCTTTGTAAGCCCTTCTTATTCTTTTTACAACTTACATTTTTCTTTTGCATTTTAACCCCGTTACATGTTTTGTTGTTATCCGTTTACGGAGTGTTTGGTTTAAGGGTTCTGGGAAACGATAGGGTTTTAGAGTTGTTCGTCGCTGGATAGGAAAATCGGATGGTTGTATGCATATGCTACGAAAGCTATGCTTAAGTTTGACACGGATTTATTTAGATTGGATTTGCTCAGATACGTGGATTGGGAACAGGCTAGCTTATTTGTTTCTGGGAAGTGGGGTTACAGTGGCAATTTCTTCCTATATAGTTGGAGATGATTTTCTGGAGTCATCTCCTGTTTGCTGATCTCAATCAAACACTAGGGAGTAGGGACTGATAAACAAAGTTTGGAACTTTTGTCTTTATAGAGCTCAAATGCACTGAATTCTGTACCTGTGCTTTTTATTTTTTTTTTAAAAATTTTTAAAACCTTGCTGTGGGATAATTAGAGCATAATCTAATTCCAGATGCTTTTCTGTAACTTCTTTCATAGACTACATCCGCGGGCCAATCTCTCCTCTCGGGGCTTTTGCCCTTGTGTGCGGGTGCATTCAGAGGCTTTTTCACTTTCTACTTTGTTTAAAACATCCCTAGTAGCGAGATGCTCCTTGGGATGGTCCAAGACGCCAGTACATACAGAGAAGTCATTCAAACATTCATCACGATTAGGGGCGCTTGTTACTTCTGGACCGCAAGAAGTCTCCAATGCTACAATAGTCGGTAATGAAAAGATAGGAGTATTGCTGCTGAACCTTGGAGGCCCTGAGACTTTGGATGATGTTCAACCATTCTTGTTTAATCTGTTTGCCGATCCAGTTAGTATTCATCAGTTGGAATGTCTTTTGGATTTTAATTGCATACATATGTAAATAATGGTAGATTTTTTGCTTGCTATTTGTCATCACATTATTTTTTGTTTGCTACCGGAAAGTAGGATATTATTCGTCTGCCAAGATTGTTTCGCTTTCTTCAAAAGCCTCTTGCACAATTCATATCTGTCGTTCGATCCCCAAAGAGCAAAGAAGGATATGCTTCAATAGGTGGTGGTTCTCCTCTGAGGCGCATTACTGATGCCCAGGCATGATTTTACTGCCCTTAGTTGAAACTCTACACCGATTCTTATAATAGTGGATTATGTAGAATAATTTATTCACAAGTTTGAAATTTGATTTTATTTGCAAGTCTGTGGGCTCTGTCATTGCTGTATTAAATCTTCCGTTTCTTGGAATTGAGATGGTGTTTAAATGCTTGCATTTAAATTTGGTTTACGAAAACCTCCTGGTTTTGTATACCTTTATTTGAATCTGTTCGACTTTGGTAACTTAATGGAATCTGGCAGATAAGAGGAGATTATGTTCAACCGCTTTCTTATTTTGGCAAAACATAGTAGAGCATTTTTGTCCTATAGTTTGTGCATCAGTGATTTAATTTTAAAATGTGATCTCTATTAAGTTGGACCCTGCTGCCATTCATATTGTAGGCTGAGATGTTAAGTAAAGCACTCTATGAGAAGGATGTCCCAGCAAAGGTTTATGTTGGTATGCGTTACTGGCATCCGTTTACTGAAGAAGCTATAGAACAGGTATTCTCACTACCTGTGACTGGGGGTCGGAAAAACTCTGTTTTGTTGATTGAATAGGTCTGCCATATACGCCTCTTAGCGTGCTAATGATTAACATATAATTTCTGTTGATTAAAGTTAAATGCATGAATTGTCGGCTTGAGATTTCAATGAGTTCTTACTATCTGAACAAACTGATGTTATTTTTGTTTATGAAGCTTTTAACTAAAAAAGAACAATTTGTTGCCATGTGTTTATTTATTTTTCATTTTATAGGAGGCTTTGACTTATGATTGTTTGTTGCTAATATTTAGGAGATACGCAAATAGACGTACAGAATACTGCTAATATTGTCATCTGTACTCTATGCTAGCTAGCAAAAGAAATCATCCACTTTTTCTTTAATAATATATAATTTTATTTAATTTTAAATGTAATTTAAGTGAAGCATTGATATATTAATCTTGTGTTCATGCCAATGTCATGAATGAATGTAATAATATGAAGAAGCTGAAAGATTGAAAGGGTTTTTTTTTTTTTCCTTTAAATTTTGTTTAGAAGTCCATTAGCTCGCTTTTTCTTTTATTTTATCTGTTACTGAAAACCACAATATCTTTCTTTTCATTATTTATCCAGATTAAACGCGATGGAATTACGAAACTCGTGGTGCTTCCTCTCTACCCTCAGTTTTCTATCTCCACCAGTGGCTCAAGCCTTCGCCTGCTGGAGGGCATTTTCAGGTGCTTTTGCTGGTATCTATATCACTTATGTTATAGTCTTAACGACTATCAAGCATTGAAATTAACCTGATTGATGAATTATCTGTTAAAGGGAGGATGAATATCTAGTCAACATGCAGCATACTGTAATTCCTTCCTGGTATCAGCGGGAAGGATATATCAAATCCATGGCAGATTTGATCGAGAAGGAGTTGGAAAAATTTGACAGCCCTCAGGAGGTAATCCATATGATGTAATTTTGATAGCCCAATGGCCTATTCTCGAAATCTGATAGCCATTTCTAATAGGCGACATGCATTTGCTACTTTTATTACGTCCAGGTGATGATTTTCTTTAGTGCTCATGGAGTTCCACTTGCATATGTTGAGGAAGCTGGCGATCCATACAAGGCTGAAATGGAGGAGTGTGTGGACTTGATCATGGAAGAACTAGAAGAAAGAAAGATAACCAATGGGTATACCCTGGCCTATCAGGTATTATATATTTTCCGTTTAGGAGTGCCCAGTTGCCCACATTTGGTCATTATGTTGTACCTGAAGAAAACAGTGTCAATTGTTTCACAAGTTTATCCTGCAATCTAGACGAGGCTAAAATTTCACTTAAAATATATGTTGGTTGGTACATATCTGTGCTTTTATGTTAAATGCATGTGTTGATATGGCGGGTGGATGGTAGATGAAGATTTTCTGTTGCATTGCGAGTCTGACGAGATTATATTGTTTCGCAGATATCAGTTGTATGTGCTCTAACTTGATTTGTCTGGTCTGATCTTTGGTACAGAGCAGAGTTGGACCTGTAGAATGGTTGAAACCATACACAGATGAGACAATAATTGAACTTGGGAAAAAAGGAGTAAAAAGGCTTCTCGCTGTACCAATTAGGTAATATTTATAACTATCACTGAAATATTCCGATCCTTCACTGCTTCTCTTCTTTCTTCGTTCGTCTTTTTGGGGGGTGAGAAAGGAATATAATGGGGTTAAATTCGCATTCCCTCTTCTTTAGACAGTCGATTTCTTACACGTTCTCCACTTAATGCTCCATCACAGTTTTGTTAGCGAGCATATTGAAACGTTAGAGGAAATAGATGTTGAATACAAGGAGTTGGCTCTTGAATCCGGCATAGAGCAATGGGGGCGCGTTCCTGCACTTGGATGTGAACCTACTTTTATATCAGATTTAGCTGATGCAGTTATCGAAAGCCTTCCATATGTAGGGGCAATGGCCGTCTCAAATCTTGAAGCTCGACAGGTAATTCAGTGCACAATTCTATTTTTTCATTCTCAGGGGCAGTATTAATCACTCTCAACCAAATTTTATTGAATCCTTGACCTAATGGGATATTGCAACACTTTTTTCCGCAGTCTTTGGTTCCCCTCGGAAGTGTAGAAGAGTTACTGGCAGCGTACGATTCACAACGCAGGGAGCTCCCACCGCCCGTGGTTGTTTGGGAATGGGGTTGGACAAAAAGTGCTGAAACATGGAATGGTAGAGCAGCCATGTTGGCAGTGCTGCTTCTGCTGGTGCTCGAGGTGACTACTGGGGAGGGGTTTCTGCATCAGTGGGGTGTATTGCCTTTATTTCGATGATCCTGCAATTTCAACCAGCTAAATGCTCCCTTGCCAGCCCACCGGTGTACATACTAACTCTAATACCATATATGGCTCAGTAAATAGCTGTTGAACAAAAGTTTTGCTATGGAAGGTGCAAAAGATCAATGTAGAGGTACGTACAACTCAGGTGTAAGCCATATGCCGCTTGCCGACACTCGGCATTAGCTCAATCCCACTGCCTTTTTGGCTTGTGAGTTGTGAAGTGCTTGGAATGCACTGAATGGGAAAAAAGGAGTTTGGAAAAAGGAAGTTCAAAGGTCTAAATTAGGGTACATATCTATATGAAAAAGAAAAGAGTATACACCATGATTGGGAGATAATTGCTGGCTATATTGTTGAAGGGTTCTCTGGCATACGTTATTTAATGCATTGAATTATATATACTTGAGTATTGATTTAGCTAATATGCTATGCAGAATGGAATGGGTGGTTTGGGTTAGAATGGAATCTTTATTGGTTTGGGTCCATGAAATTAGAATTCATACAGAGATATTTGAAGCTTTAGGCCTTGAGAGGGTATGGATGCAGCTTGGAACTTAATTGGGATTCAAGGATAAGAATAAGCTACCATTAAAATTGCACTACTACTACTATACAGGATTACAGTGAAAGTATGCTGCTAGTGTTGGGAGCAAAACCCCCCAAACCACTTGAAATTTAAAAGTGCAATGCCAGAATGGATTTGAAATAATGTACTCATACGAGTGTATGGTGTTTCTGTAAGTGTTCTCACGGACGAACACATTCATGAACATGAACATGAACATGGAGTAGTAAAGTGAGTTAATGAACACCTGGCAAAGGAAGGAGGAATTTGTCACTGCCACTGGTACAGAAAATAATGTTTTTTTTTTAGGTTTGCCTAAATTAGGGTGGGCATTGAAGACTAATCCCTCGAGGATCGGGTGGGCATTGAAGGGTTGCCTCTCCCAACCCAGGCCTCATTGGACCCAAGACTAATCCCTCGAGGATCGGGTGGGCATTGAAGGGTTGCCTCTCCCAAAGCAGAATTCTGCATACACAAAGGCTCGAACCCGAGACCTTTGCTTAAGCTGCCAGAGCCCCATACCACTCAGGCCAACTGCGTTTGGTGGTACAGAAAATAATGTTGTTGCTGAACTACTTTACGCAAGTAGAGTAGTAAAATTCTGCATCTTAAATAAAGATATGGGATTTGGAGGGATTAGGCCATAGGGTGCAGAAATTACGCCAAAAAGGAAGGTTTAAAGAAGAAAAGGGATTCAGAAAACAGAGCAGAAAGGGGCGCAATGGGTCCCCAAAAAAGTGCTTATTTGAAACACATTAGCCCAAAAACAAATCAAAGTGTGCAGAAGTGAATTGAGTTGAGGCTTTCGCCTTTTTGACTTGTTCCAGACTGGGCTACATGTCTGCATCATCGTCCCTGCTCACTCTTTCTTCTGAGCTCCGGGACCACCAGGATCATCTCTCGTGCTCTCTCCCTCCCTCTCTCTCTGTATGACATGTATCTCTGGCGTGGCGGTCCATGGATCTCCCCATGTCCTATCCACTTTTGAGTTTTTTGACGACACTACACTTACATTCCAGCCAAAAGCACACCTCAAAAACGCAAAACCCCAACTTTACCTCCTTTCCCATGCTTTGTCCCGACTCATCATCACATTATATAAATACACGCAACAACGCCAGTGCCATCCATTGCCCCAACTCAGTAAGATTCTTGCGTGTCTGTCTGTCTGGAAGAAAAACCTAATTAAGCAGCCATGGCTCAGCAATGCGAGGACAAGATTCCTCACGAGCTAAAAGCAGACGTCGGTAGTGATAGTGACGACGCCCTCTTGGTCGTCAGCAGCGACGTGCCGGAGGCTGAAGAAGAACAACACACTACGCCGGCGGCCGCCGACCCAGCGCCTCAGCACGATCATTTTGCAATGACGGAGGAGCCTGTGGAAGCCCAATTTGAGCCCTGTAAGTCCCACGAAGAACGCATCAAAACCTCTCATCTTACCGAGACCGAGGAGAAAGCCCTCCAGGAGCTGAAGCATCTCCTTCAGGAAGCCCTCAAGGTGCAAGATTTTGTGGGTTCTGAAAAGGGCGGCCTGGAGAAGGAAGCAGGGGCTGATAAAAAATTGGATCTTGAAACTGAAAAGGACTCAATTCCGGGGTCTCCCGCGCAGACTACAATTGCTAGAGCATTACTGGAGGACGACGGCGCCAAGACCCTGGAAGCCATTGAAGAGACCATTGTTGCTTCCGTCCGCTGCAAAGACAAGCCTGACGATAAAGGGGAGCCGCAGGAGGTGTCCATTTGGGGGGTGAAGCTTCTGGAAGACGAGAGGAGTGATGTGATCCTTCTCAAGTTCCTCCAGGCCAGGGAATTTAAGGTCAAGGAAGCATTTTTAATGATTCAAAACACCCTGAAGTGGAGAAAGGAATTTGGGATTGATGATCTCGTTGAGGAAGCTGATCTCGGCAGGGATTTGGAGAGAGTTGTATACATGTACGGTCACAGCAGGGAAGGCCATCCAGTGTGCTACAATGTGTACGGTGAATTCCAGGACAAGGAGCTTTACCATAAAACATTCTCGGATGAAGAGAAGAGGCAGCATTTCTTGAAATGGAGGATACAGTTTCTTGAGAGGAGTATCAGGAAGCTGGACTTCAGCCCTAATGGGGTTTCCACCATTGTCCAGGTGAATGACCTCAGGAATTCTCCAGGGCCTAATAGGTGGGAGCTGAGGCAGGCTACCAATCAGGCCCTTCAATTGCTTCAGGATAATTACCCTGAATTTGTTGCCAAACAAGTAATTGATCTTATCTAGACATTAATCTCGTTCCTTTCTTTGTTAACACTACTGTTCAGTTTTCTGAAACTACATTTTTCTGCAGATCTTCATAAATGTGCCGTGGTGGTACCTTGCTCTCAGCAAAATGATCAGCCCTTTTCTGACTCAAAGGACCAAAAGCAAGTTTGTTGTTGCCAGCCCTTCCAGATCAACAGACACCCTTCTCAAGTTAGTATCCAATTTTCTCAAATAATTCAGGCCATACAGAGTTACAGACTCCATTACAATTGGTTTTACTTTTTATGTGTGAATTAATTTTGTTTCATATGGGGAAAAAAAACAACAGATACATATCTGCTGAGCAAATTCCAACACAGTATGGTGGGTTTAGCAAAGGAGGAGACTTCGGAACAGCTGACATTGTCACTGAGGTCATTGTGAAACCTTCAGCCAAGCACATTGTTGAATTTCCAGTCACTCAAGTAAGTTAATTAATTAATAAGTTAATTAATTAATTAATTAATCTGTCTTTGGATTTTCTGCCCAAAACACTGGATTGCTAGTTCTCTATAATATCTATGTTATCAGTTCACTGTGAACAATCAGCCATACATCAGGCAATCTTTGACTGTCCTGTTATTACACAATAGACTAGATGAAAATTGCAAAACCCTCCCTCAGGCCTCTCAATGTTGAATACAGGAGTGCACAGTGAGGTGGGAAGCAAGAGTGGTGGGGTGGGAAGTGAGCTATGGAGCTGAATTTGTTCCGAGTGCAGAAAATGGATACACAGTGATTATACAAAAGATGAAGAAGATGAATGCAAGTGAGGACAAGGTAATTTCCTCTAGTTACAAAGTTGGGGAGGCTGGGAAGGTGGTTGTCACAATTAACAATCCCACATCAAAGAAGAAGAAGATGCTATACAGGTTCAAAGCCAAGGATACAGCTTCAGCTTCTCCTGTGGCTATGGACTGAAGTACTACAATATCAATGAGTTCAATTCAAGGATATGAGACATAGCAGCAAGCATCAGAATCAGATCATGATATTGATATTTTTGCCCTTTTGTTTTTTGGTTTTAAAAGGCAAAATCTACTTGCTGCGGTAAATGCCTGAATTGGCTGTTTCAGTCATCTATGCACTTGCTTTGTTTTTGGTAACTTTTGTGTCCAAATGACCAAATTTCTCTATATATGTGTATCAATTACTTCTATCATATATATATATATATATGCATGTTACAATTGCCAAGCGACTTAACCAAGTTTGAACCTTATTCGACTTTTTAAATTGAATGAGTGAGATTATGGAGTTCAATTAATAGGGGGGGAACAACGACTACATAGGATGCTCTTTTTGTGCAAGACCAAAGGAGGAGTACCTCACATCGTTTTCCAAAGTGTTTTGTTTTGTCCAAACATTAATGGGAGCAAATATGTTGACCATAAGTAGTGCATGCAGTGCGGTGCAGGGAATCCCATGTGAATACACTATTGTATAAGTGGATTGTTGCATTTGTTTCATGTTTGCTTTCACATGATTCTACATTAGAGCTGTAAATAGAACAAATAGTTTGTGAGCTGAGCTCGTTTCGACACGTGTTCGTTCGTTAACAGCTCGTTCGTTAAGTTAAACGAACCGAGCTCAAACACATAATTTGGTTTTTGTGTTCGTTCGTTAAGTTCGCGAACAGTTCGGAATTTTTTTTAAATGGAATATATATTATAAAAAATAAAAATTTTATCTAGTTGTTCTTTCCATTTCTCATTTTTATTAATTTCACATTTTTCTCATAAATTATATTACAATATATTACATTTTCACACCTAATTTAATTCTAAAATAAATAAATTTATTAATAAAATAAATGATTCGTTAACTGAGCTCGACTATGCTCGTGTTCGTTCATTATTAGCTCGTTCGCAAGGTTAATCGAACAGAGCTCAAACATGAAAATTGGCTCGTTAAGATTTTTGGCTCGGTTCGTGTTCGTTCGTTAAGCTTAACGAACAGAGCTCAAACACTTTAAGCTCGGTTCGGTTCGGTTCGGCTCGTTTACAGCTCTATTCTACATCACATTTTTTTTTTTTTTTTTGCTAGACCTACATTACATTTATATACTACAAGACTAGAATTAATGGGGAAAAAAGGTGTCCAATTGAAATAACAAACAAAGACCCTTCAAAACTACATCAAATAATTAAGATGATAATGTCTTTTTACCATATGCTGCATGCTATGTTTGGAGGCTCCTAAAACTCCATGTTTTTATGTATGAGGTAAAACCCTACCCAACTAAACCCAATACACCGTTCCTTAAATTCCTAATATATATTTTTAATAGTTCTTTTTTTTTTTTAATCTATATTATAGAAGTATATATCAAGTGGATATATATACACCTAATAGCTTGCTCTTCCAAAAAAGTGGATATATATACACCTAATCTATAATATACAGCTCTGGCAATCAAATGCACCAGACATGAGACACCAGTAGTATAGGAATTCCTACAAATTTTAGGATTCTGATAAAATGGGTTGGGCAATAGTAGTAGTCCAAATATAAGGCCCAATGTGTCTTTAACGAATCCAATTATACAGACTTCCATGCAACGGGTTTTTTTTTTTTTTTTTTTTTTTTTTTTTTTTTTTTTTTTTAAATAATTAAATAGCTGCAACGGGAAGTTGATTCCTACTTTTTCTTCTTAAAGTACAATTTTATTTTATACTCCATAAACTTATTAATTTCTTAAAAAGAAATATTTTAAACAAACAATATACAGATATATATAATTATATTATACACTTATATTATTATTTAATTTATGCAATTGAAATCAATATTAAAAAACTAAAACCTTCATCATCAGAAGATCAATTTTGAAACCTTAAAGACTATATTTGGATTAGTAATGGTTTTGAGAAGAAAAGGACCAAAAATAAAATACTTCACTAAGTAATTTGCTGCAATAGAAAATTGTAAGAAAAAGAAATGTAAAAAAGACTATTAGCGAAACGATATATAGGTCCTGTTTGGGAATAAGTTGTTAGCTGTTAACTGATTATTTGAATGATTTGGGTAATAAATTAGTTAAAATTAGCTGTTTGGCAGTTTTGAGGCAAATTTTTTTGCTTAGAATAAACTAATTCCAAAATACTGCTATTTGCAGCGGTTTCAAAAAGAGCCGATTGAACACTATTTTAAGTTATTTTATCTTTTTAAATAAGCTAATTTATCTTAAATTGATTAGAATAAGCTAATTTCATTTAGTTTATTTGCCAAACAGGGCCTATAGTGTTGCAGAAAAAACTCATTCCTTAATTGCTCACTATCTAGTGAATATATATATATATATATTATATAAAGGGCATGTTTGGGAATTAACTGTTAGCTGTTAACTGATTATGTGAGTACTAATTTGAGTAATAAATTAGTTAAAATTAGCTGTTTGACAGTTTTGAGGGAAATTTTTTGCCTAAAATAAGCTAATTCCAAAATGCTGCTATTTGCAGCGGTTTCAAAAATAATTGATTGAACACTATTTTAAGATATTTTGTCTTTTGAAATAAGCTAATTTAACTTAAAATGAATAGAATAATCTAATTTCGTTTAGCTTATTTGCCAAACAGGGCCATATACTTGAAAGATCATGAAATGAATGCAAGAATTCTCTTCTTCTCTTGCTAGATTTTTCTTTGTTTCTTTTGCACACACTTCCTTTCTTTATATTCTCCTTCTCTTGTCTAATAACCTACTTATTGCTTTGTACATTTAGAGGCCAACTTGACCAAATCATACAATGCAAATACAAAAGCGGCAAGTTCACAACATATATGGCTTATCGATCATGGACGACGTGCACAAATTGTGCTTGACACATGATACGGTACATGTATAATATATACTTCTTATATCACCGAATTTTGTTTCTTTAAAATAGTACTAGTAATTATTTTTCTAGATAGATGGGCAATGACAAAGATGTGTAGGCACGTGACAAGATTCTGGTGCGAGCGTGGACAGCAAACACCAAAGAGGTGATTATCTATTTTTATTAATTAATTACCACAGTCGTAGAATACAACTTTTTTTGATAAATGCAAAAATTGCACATGCATGCATGCATTTGGTTGTATTGGAAAATGGAAATTACCCATCCCTTCATTTTTGTGTAGTACCACTGTACCAGTAGGTGCATCTTTCCGGCCAGTTAAACGAAATTTTAATTTTTTTAAAATTTATATATGAATCTATATATAATTTTTTTATTATTAAAAAGTAAAATGTCATACCTAAGCTAAGTGCACAATCAATTTTAGTGGTGCTAAGGGATGAGGAATTGACCTAGTGGTCAAGTTCTCTAACTCTCAATCTTTAAGTTGGGGGTATGATTCCCCACCTTACCGGCCAGTGGCGGATCCAGAAATTTTCGTCGGGTGGGGCTGAAATTTGTTTTTTTAAAAATAAATATACAAAATAATTATATACAATTTTGTTCATAAAAAGTACAAAATATGACAAAGATTTAACCATATATAGAAGAATAATACAATATTTAAATTAATTTCATCATTTGTAAGCATCTTTCATAAAGTCTACTTAATTAATATCATCGACTACTCAGCTTCTGATACCGTTGCAATATGAATTCATTATCTATGGCATTGAAAACATATATCTCTTTCAATACATTTCACAAAAGTATCACTTTAGTTCATATTCCAATTTATTCCTCAAATTTGTCTTGAATCTTGATAAGCTGCTGAGAATATGTGTTTAGGAAATCTGATATGGGTTGGCAAAGACCTCTAGTTAGGTATGCTCTTCTTCTTACTAAATCAATAATCAATTCATTATCAATTAATATTATTATCAGTTAATAATAAACTAGATATATAAATAATTAGGTAAAATATAAATGAAATGTACTTTGGACCTAATAATATCATGCAGAAATAAGTACTTATTAATTATTTTAGCCTGTGAAGTGAAGTATCAAACTGTAGTCTTTGAAGTAAAAAAGTGTGCAAACAGCACGCCAATATTAAGGATATAATCAACAATATAATATTATATATATACATATAATATTTTTTAAAAAATGAGGTGGGGCTGGAGCCCCACCAAGCCTTACCTTGCGTCCGCCGCTGTTACCGGCCCCTATCCATCTCTTTATCCATATATAATTTGTGTAACATCGAGGATGTTTGGGAGTTACCGGATAGCGGATTCGGAGAGTGAAATGTGAGATAATCTGCTCTTCCAATCTGCTATCTGCTAGCGTATTTGCTCGTTCTCAAACATCCTCATTGTCTCCCATGCATAATTTAAAATTTTTAGGGTTCCACTTCACTCTTGTATTATGTTTTACTTCTTTCATTTCCCTTTCCGTTAAAGAAAACTACAACCAAACAGACATGCATCGCAATCTTAACTATATATATAATTATTCATTTTTCTCTATATATTGTTTTTTTTTTCTCAAATAGTCAAAATTTTCTATATTTTCCTACTCATTTTGCCATTGAATTTTCCCTATCTTTTTCTTCATGTGTAGACTTATACGACATTTTTACTATTGCGACCTCCCACTAGCTCAATGAATGGTATAATACGCACATAATTAAAAATGAATATAACATTACATTATGTTAATCTGGGACCATACCATTTTGCTCCAATATACTCCCTCCTTTTTTAAAAATTGGTAAAGACTCACAGTGCACGCAGTTCAATGCACATTTTAAAACAGTAATTAATAACTCAAGTTCGGTATAAGTAAAAATTCTAAAAGTTCGATATTTAAAAACTACACGACGAAACGAATCTAACAAGATCTCACTTGATTATATTCTAACTTGTATAACTATGATAAAACTTTAAGTGAAAGTATCTATGTGAACAGTAGCTCTTAACCAAATTTTGCAATTAAAAAAAAAAAAAAACGGAAGTAATACTCCTGCGCTTTCTCTTTCATTTCTTTCTTTTTACTATTTATTTTAAAATCCTCCCAATTTCGTTCGTACGTAGCATATTGAAATTGAAGTTTTCAGCGGCACGTGAACGTACTTTTAAGGTGGTACTATTAATTATAGTTATAATAAAAGTATTCAATAACACATTATGTCTAAGGTTATCGATTCCGAGTACTCTTGTTAATGGAATTAATTGTTTTGGAATATATTTATACGTATAATTAAGCTCATATGTATCTCGAGGTTGCTCTTAGTTTAACCTTAAATAAAATTAAAAAATCCCTCTGGTTCACAAATTAATATTTGAGGTTGGGCCTGTTTTCTTCCTTTTAGTTTCGAAATTGAAGAGATTAAGACAACACATGTTTTATGGTGAAATGAGTGATAATATATATATATATATATATATATATATATTTTTTTTTTTTTTAAATTAAAATGAATCGACATAGAGCATCTTAGATAGCAGATATCAATAGTTTGTACAAAAGATACTATGCAAGAAATATACCTATGCAAATTTTTAATTGTTAAAAGGGTCTTCATTTTTCCCTATTTAAACCAGCTTGATCACTCAACTTTTCCCACAGAAAAGAAGAAAAGTCATTCTGAATTGAAACCATACATCATTACAGTATAGTTTGAGCAACAATATATGGAGAAAAAAGCCTATGGGATCTTCGTTTTGCTTCTCGTTGCAGTCCTTTCGGGTTAGGCTCTTCCTCTCTATCTATACACACCACACAAAGTTGCTGAAACCAATCTCATCTGTTACCTTTTTAAATTCCCCTTTTGTTTCTAATTTACTCCATAATATAACGTATATATTGCATGCAGAGGTGGGAGTAGTCCCGCAGGTGGAGGCAAGGGTGTGCAAATCGAAGAGCCATTTGTACAAAGGATTTTGCGCACATGATCACAACTGCGCGCTCGTCTGCCGGAATGAGGGTTTCTCCGGTGGCCAGTGTGAAGGGTTCCGCCACCGCTGCTTCTGCACTAAGTACTGCACTAACTGATTGCTAGCTATTCCATCCCGGACGACTCGCTAGATTATTAGGGTTAGGGTTTAGGGTTCATGCCCCAAACCCTAATTATGATCCATGGTCTGAATCTGATTTGATCATCATGCTTTTTCTTTTTAATCTTTCTTTAGTTGCATGCATTTGAATTTGAATCTCATGTTTTATTGCCATGTTGTCATTTTAATTTAGAGTTAATTAAATCTTGTTTCCAGGATTAATATAGAAGTATCAGATTATTTGCATATGGTTTTTGTTTTGTGTCTAGATAATATCATGCAAGTAATAACGACCAACGAAATTTTCTTTTTTTAGCTAATCAGTGTGTCTTACAAATGATCGCTTTTTTTTACACCATTTGTTTTAAATTTTAAATTCGCTTACTCTACAACTTTAAAAATTGACAGTTTATACTCCCCGAATTTGTTTTTTTTTTTACAGTTTATATTAATAATAATACGTAGCGTTATTTTGTTCTAATTACCCATTAATTAAATGAAAATTAGACATCAGTTTTACTTCAACAATTTTTTTTGTGAAATCGGGTATCCCCAGGCCATATTGAACCCAAGACTAATCATTCGAGGATCTCAAGGGTAATTAAGGACGCATCTCCCAAAACAGATTTTTGCATACATAATGCTCGAACCCGAAACCTTACTTATAAGCGACTAGAGCCCCATCCACTCATCAAGCTAACTGCGGTTGATAGTTTTACTTCAACAATTTGATGCTAGATAATTGAAATCAAATAGTCAGAAAATTAAATAAGCCATCGAACCAATTAACCAATCAAATGACTATTTTTTTTTTTCCTTTTTTCTGAATAGTTTATACATGTCGGGTATGGCATGGTTATTTGTTACTACTCGTATAAAACTGTGAATAAATTCAATAATCCCTCTAATAAATTAATTAAATAATCATATACTATTCATTTCAACCTTTGCATAGTTAATATACTGATTCGTATCTAATTTTTAAGTATTGAATAAAAATTGCTCAAAGCGTATTAGGTCCATATGTCTACCTCTTATATCGATCGTTGCCTCAGCCCTCAAGCAAAATAGATAAATTAAAGCAAAGGTTCACTGCCGCATGCCGCTTTTCATTGTATTTTTTTATTTTATTTTAAAAGAAATAGTATAAATGACAGTTCACTCCAACAGCGCAATAGATGTTCCTGACTTCCTGCACCTTTAATTTGCTCTCCACTCCTTTGATTTAATTAATGTCCCCAATAAATTGGTAAATATATGTTCTTAAAGATTTTATTTCCAACAGGTTTATAACAGCACGTGAACCCTCTTTTAAAAAATCCGAAAATGGGTAAAGGTTACTGACAGATGACAATGCACACACATACAGACACGCAGAACAGCACGAAGTATCTTTATGACATACTACTGTACATTATATCGATGTCTTCCCACAGACATGCCGCGTAACCTACAAATCCGCCAAGACCACCCAATCCGGTTAAAAGTATTTTACGCGACATTACAAAAAAAAAAAAAAAAAAAAAGCATATTTCGCATCATATAAAACATTTCTTCCATCCCAATTTTTTCCATAACACAAAACAATCCATTTCATCCATCACATAATACAATTCCCACACCACGCACCGGTGTCAACATGTGCAGCCACATGTACACAAGTCCTTCCCAAGATCACCGCCCCTTTTTAATGTTTGAATGGTCCTTTCTTTTGCTTATTTAAGCTGGTCTCATAGACCAACATTTCGTACAAACAAAAAATTCGAAGAAATCATATTGCAGTGTAGGTATCTATCTAGTTCGAGTGTGCATTTTGAGTTCTATGGAGAAAAAAGCATTTGGGATCTTCGTTTTGCTTCTTGTTGCCCTCCTTTCAGGTTTAGCTCTCTCTTCTATTTAGTGTAGTAGCTATCAATTTGTTTCACTTTACCATTTCTTCTTCTTATTATTATATATACTCTATGTAATTAATGGGCACATATATATATATATATATATATATATATATATATATATATGCAGAGGTGGGAGTCCCTCAGGTGGAGGCAATTAAAAGAGTGTGCAAATCAAAGAGCCATATGTACAAAGGCTATTGCTTGCACGACCACAACTGTGCTCTGGTTTGCCGGAATGAGGGGTTCTCCGGTGGCAGATGCTTTGGCTTCCGACGCCGCTGCTTCTGCACTAAGTTCTGTCATTATTGACTTTGCTATTCGATCAAGACAGCCCAGATTATTAGGGTTTGGGTTCTTGGTTTACTGCTCCAAATCAAACCCTAGCAAGCTAATTGAAAGATTGGTATCCTCTGCAGGATCCTGGCCTCTTTAATTATTAGTTGCCAACATTTGAATTTGAGTTTCATGTTTAAGTGCCATGTCTGTATTGAATCCTGTTTCCTGTAATAGTAATGCTCTCCAATTCTCCACTTTGTTGTCTGTGTATGACACCGTTGTGTATGTCTCGATATATTTTCCTCTGGAAGAAATTACGAGTCAAGCAATTAATTTGAGCTCAAAGTAATAAGTATATTTAGTTTAAAAATGCTCGACTCGAAACTAATAGTAAAATACTCGTAACTCCAGAATCAAGCAGCTTCATTTGTTTTACAAATTTAAAAAAAATTAAAGCTCGAAAACTAAACAAGAATTATATACTCCCTCCTTCCCGTTTGAGACGTCACATTTCTTTTGCGCATGGTATTTTAGGAAGAACATTTCTTTTGCGCATGGTATTTTAGGAAGAATGAGTTATTGTGTTAAAGTGGAGTAAATAGTTGATGCAATGTTTGTTTGAAGGAATAAAATTTTTCTAAATAAGGAAATGTGACAATTGAAATTGGACGGACCAAAATAGAAAATGAGATATTTGAAATGGGACTGACGGAGTACTTTACAATATAGTTCATAATTTTTATTTTTATTGAACTATATAATTTTAATCCAAATTTTCCACTTAATGATTTTACAAGTTGCTGACATTGTATAAGGATTGAGTTCTTTTTCTTTCTTTTTCTTTGGGGGAAAAAAGAAAATAAAAACTAGTATAATTGTAGTTATATTTATATCCCCAATCAAACTCAATTCATCCACTACAACAAAATATCCGATATGCCGACTGAAAAGGCTAAATCTCATAGATCGACACCACTGGAAAAAAATCCGAATTTCATCGCTAAAATTATACTAGCTAATGAATTTCAATCGAACAATTCATCCACTACAACAAAATATCCGATATGCCGACTGAAAAGGCTAAATCTCATAGATCGACACCACTGGAAAAAAATCTAAATTTCATCGCTAAAATTATACTAGCTAATGAATTTCAATCGCGAATCTATTCAGTGAACGAATTTTATCAATTTTTTTTCTTCGTTAAAACAGCAAAAGCACAAATCTCATGCCTAACATTCATCACAGCTGGTAGATGAACATGACATGACAATGAAGGTAAAGCGCTGGGTGAGCAAAGGACGACAAGCTAGGTTGAGGGCAAGCAGCTTGGGTTTGGGGGGATGGAGAACAGGCAAAAGTAAGGAGCCATCACAGTCATGCCATTCTCTAATCATGTCATATATAGATTATAGAAGCCAATGGCTAATCATGATCAGTCTCAATTCTCCAACTCAAATCCACTCACTCATGAAAGCACATGCAAGATCCTACAGTATATATAAATAAATAAGCGCAGAGCCGCAGATGGTTATCAATTATCATGATGTGTGACTATATATGCATTTTACTTTTAACAAGGGCAAGCACCTTTTTATTAGAGTAGATTGATGAAATAAATAGACAAATACTAGTAATAATTTAAAAAAAAAAAAAGGGTCCATCTAGACCGTACAAATCCATCAGCATATTCATACGGGGACATGACGAGTTTAGGGAAGAAATATAATACTTACATAATTAGACAGTACATCCATTGAAACAAAAGGAAAACGAAAGTCATAGCTCCAGAAGCATTAAGATACTATATGATCATCCATTACCCCTTGTGGGACGACAGACATGGTTCCTCTTGCGAGCATGCTCTTCATTATGATGCTGTGTTCGACAGGCATATCCATACCAGCAGTCCTCACGCTGAACAGCTTCTGGAGGTAAAAGCTACACAAACGTACGGAAATCAATATACTAACACGCTGGGGGAAGAGTACAAAAGATCAGAATAGTGAAAATTTTCAGTACTCTATCTTTAACTATAGGGTGAGTCCACTTTCAGTTGTGTACTTCCCATAGATAAACCCACTTGACTACCAATCAACCGATTCTGGGTATGCCCTTATTGCTAAAAAAATTTCCATGCTAGAGAATCTACTGTATAACTGCTGAATACAGCTTTTTTAAGGGTAAATCTTGTGCTGAGCAATGCAGCGAGATATAATACTGAGATATGGAGATGGATGGTTGAATTAGCAGAAGCTTACATGTTTTGGCAATGTGATCCGAAACCAGTATAATAGAAACGAGACTAAATGGTCGTAGCATTCACTGCAAATGAAGATGATAGGATTAGCTATGTACAACTAGATTAATGAATTGAACAAGAAGATAATGTGTTCCGTGTCCGGTTCAGGTAATTTGCAACCCTCATGAATGACAAAAATACTATCCTATGTCAATTCACTGCATAGAAAGTAAACATGAGAGAAAACGAAAACTCACCTGCAAACATGGGTCTGAGGAGTAATCATCTCAGAGTGGTTCAACCGAAGCCTTGTCCTATCTGAAACAAAAAATAGTTCATATTTGGAACTTCAAGGTCATATTCAGCCCTACCCTTTTCAGTCTTGCAAAGTCGATGCCTTGTACTATGTGTGATGAAAAGCAACCAGATTCAACAAAATTATCTTTAGCTTTAATGAGATAGAATTAATACAGCTGGCATCTTTTTTTCTTAGAAGCACAGAAACAAAGACAATTTAATAAGTTGACCAACAAGTTGAAGAATCAGTCATCATCTCAGGACATTTTTCCTCACTTTAGGGATACTTGGATCGTGTATAAACTACTTGAGATGCACGAATACAAACATAATAGTATCGTCATCATGGATGAATATTTTAATGGTGATGCGAAAAAGGAATATGGTTAGCAGGCATCAATGAAACTGTTAAAGAACCCCAGTACACATTCTCGTTTGTATGCAGATCATGATGCAGGGGGGCTTAGAATGGACTGGTAGTAGACACTGCCAACAGGAAGGGGTTTTAACCTAGAGGTAGGGTAATCCAGGCTCACCTATTTCCCGATTTCCCATCTTTCTTGTCCATTCTACAACTACATCCTGCAATGACTTTCCCATCTGTCTGATACATTTTTCCGTTATCTACATAGAGGATAAAAGAGGACGTCACATAAAACCACAAAGGTAAAAGAAAAGATAGGAAGAATGTAAAACCATACATCTTGTTCATGCCTATTCTTTTCATGTGCCAAAAACGGTATTCTAGTGACAGAACGGTCAGCAATCTGCAAGTTAATACAAAATATAGATTATGAAAGCAAAAGATAAATAATACGGAAGCATGAAAATGGTTCAAATGAGTAGCAGTTCTCTCACTATGCTAGTAGACCCAGATTTTAAGTATTTCTAGTTTCATTTAATTATTAGGAGGTGATAATTATCCCAGAAAAAATGTGATATTAATTATAGAAGAGAATAGTATTATTTTTTTGTAATCTATTCCAAAAGGACCTTAGTCCAAAAAGATTCAAAACAAAAAGGGCTAAATCACAATATGACAATCAGCTATTACTTATTTTTAACAGAAAGATAATGGTCCACATTCCGCCAGATACAGCAATTCATAATCACTTTTATAAAGGGATGAACTGTCAGCTCAACGTAAACAATGAAAGGGGATAAGAGTGAGCTCACAGGTTTAAGAGTTTCAGGACTGCACAATTGATAGGCATCAACAGCAGTAACCCCCAAGGCCTGCCAATAAGCCCCACAAAATGCCCGATCGCATCCTACACCTGAAAAGTGGATAATCCAAACACAGCATGTCCACAGAAGATGATTGTAATTAGAAATTGCTTACTGTGGCGGGTGCAAGACTGAAACACAAGTGGTTCTAACAAGGACATTAATGATTTATAATAAAAGGGATCTATATAGCATCAACAAACAGATTCAAATGTTTCATGCCGGTCATATAAATCTTTTCCGTATCCATAATCCTGTCTTACTAAGGAATGCAACAAATAAGAGTATTACAGTGCTGCGGTATGGAAGAATTTGATATAGAAGGCATCATTCCACCACATGCATGACATTGAAGATGAGTTGTACTTTGATTGCACTGGAAACCAGCATACGCCACATCTAAAACACAAGTATGAAATATATAAGACTGGAAGACAGATCTAAAGTTTTGGAAAGAGATAGCAAAGATATTCAAGGATTGAGCATAGGAATTCACTCAAATTTTGAAACTTATTGTATACAATCATATTCAGAACATGTATACATCTATTGATTTCCAAATAGATTGCATTTTAAAGGCATAACCAAAAGAAATGTGATTACGGCATTGAGGGCATTGAAAATCTCTTGGATATCCCTCATCAGCTAGAGCATGTGTCCTCTTCCGCCTTTGTTTTCTTGAATTGCAAATAACCTAAAATACGATATTATCAGTCAACTGCAGTGGAGTCATCACAATTTACAAGATATCCTAGTACAGTTGAGAATATTTAAGGAGAGGAAAAGTTCCAATATGTACAATTACAATTCAAAAGAGATGCAAACATAAACTAACACCAACAATAGGACAAGAACAAGAATAAGTTTGACGCAAAGGTAAAATATATGACATATTCAAAAGATTTAAGACAAGAAAATTCGAACCTAGCTAATGAACTCAAAACTAAAAGCTTAAGAGGTCAGTAGATGTACAAAAGACCATTTTATTCAATTTTTAACTACAAGTTTGAGATTCAAGAGAGTTTACTGATTTCTGCAAATTATCAAGACATCTTAGCTGCAAAAAAGATGGAAACATTCATGACATCAACTGCAACAAGTTTAGAAAGATTAGAAAAGTAAATAGTAGTATAACTTGAGAACGATAGCAGCAAGGTGCCATCCATAACTGTGTGTGTGTATATATATATATATATCATCAAGGTTCTTATTCTGTCAAAACCATAAACTAATATATATAACATTTGTCCTTCAAAAACAAAAAATAAAATAAATATTCAAATAACCTTAAGAATCTTCATGCTACCAATCAACATGATACTTGAATAGGCAAACATGGCCCCCAAGACTGCACAGTATATCATACTTAATGGAAACAATTTGTAATATAAGCAATTTATCCATCACCTGCCCCATGTAAGTTGTAACCACTATAGGTAAAATGATAAAATGATGCAGGGAATATATTCCATTTGTAAAATGATAATAAGTGGAGTACAAGAGTTATATACTTAATTACTTATAATAAAAATTTAAAATAGAAAAACGATAGCTATATCTATCAATTCCATATTGATAATGTGAGAGAACTTCTTAAGTTCAGATGTAACTTAGGACCCATATTAAACTCTAGCATGAGTATTTGACAACACCCAACTGACCCTTGTGTATTAGGTCATGTAACCAAGAGCAGGAATCAAAGTTATGAAACTAGCCATGTGAACCAAAGTTATGAAACTAGCCATGTGAGCCATGTGAACTAAAGTTTGTGAAGAATAAAGCAAACAGATTCTCACCACCAAATGGATAAATAATCATAACCTTTAGCCATGGCAAAGTTCAATTGGTATTATATAACATATCAAAAAGATAATGCTTACGAGGGGAGACTTAATTAACGAATATGAATCTAAAACAGCCAGTTCTTCATTTGAACGTCTCAGAGAAGAATGAGCTTCAAGTATATTCTGCAAAAGCACATAAGACAGTTTCAGCTATTGCCAACAAACCAATACAAAAAATGTAAAGTGTAAACCAGTTAAAACTGCGGTGAGTTCAGGAGCAATACACATTTAACTTAAAACTTTTATATTGCCATGTGCTAATATAAAAGTATAAATCTCATAGATATAGATATTGAATTGGAACAATTAATGTTTAGCAACACAAAAGGAATTTATGAAACAGGGGGTATACTCATCTACTGGGCATCCAGGTATCCATGGTCTACGACTCTATGGAGTAAAGATAACAAACGAGTAGAAAAGAAGGGAAAACAAAAGAAGACTACAGCATATGAAAGCTGCAGCTTGAATTGGACATACCTCTTCAATAGTATGTAAAAAGGGATTCCGTGCAACAGATTGGATGACTGCTCTACATTGAGGGCATAAAACGGAAGCATGTCTCTCTTGGCACCTTTTTAACCATTCAGAAAAACATCCATTGCTGCAAAAAATATAGACTAGGTTATTTAAATAGAAAATCATATGAAAAATTGCTATCATAAGAAGAAATATGAAGCCTGTACCAGAAATTGTGAAAGCAGGGTGCAACCGTCACCACATTATGCCAGATATTCAAACATATAGAGCATTTCACATGTTCAGGATCAAGTTTAATCTAGAAAGAAAAATTTTGTGTGAACATTTACTATTAGACAACAGAACAAAAAATATCCAGCACCAAGAAGCTGCTATTTACCTTGAGTGTTTTCTTGCAGATATCCTTGCTAGGCATTGCTTTAAACATATACCTCATAAACCCTAAAAGCATAAAAGACAGATGAGTTTCATGTCCTAGAAGGCTATCAGCATATGAGAACTCAATTACAGCAACTTTCACATTGATGTGCTGCATTTAAGCAAAACTATAACTAATGGCCACCAAAATAAATAATACTCACTTAGTGTCTTCTAAAACGAATTGATTTTTAAATTGATGGGTTAGCAACTAAATTTAAGATTGATATGCACTGGGACATGCAGAGAATTTTTTTTCTTATGAAACTTATATATTTCAGAAGATCAGATCGCAATAGTCCAAATACAGATGTAGCACGTCATTATGAATAGCAGTTTGACCAACTAATAACAAGACGAGTGACTACCAATTGCTCATCACTTAATGCAATCAAGAAAGATCAAGTGATACACCAGTAAGCATAGATAATTGTAAATTAGCAGAGATTGTATCTTGAGGCTGTCAGATAATTTCTCACACCCAGTGTAAGGAATGGAGTCATTGACAATGCCAAGGCATACTTTCATCATCAGAATCTATAGGGACACTACCTCCTGATATTTTTCAGCCAGCTGATGTATATACTTTGGCAGGCCTTATAGAGGAAACAAATGAACATATGCTAATCAAATTCTCATTGCTCAAGCTTTCAAGGAAACTTTTCTATAGATGGCTAAGGCACAGCAGAGGTCCAATAGTCGACATTAGTATCTAAGATAATTTTCAAAACACGAGGCCATGTCACAGATATAATTAGAATTTAGAAATAACCAAATTACGTATGTTACCTTCAGCCTCAGGACCTGGAATGATTTCACTACCACATCGAACAATGGTTGTATCATCTTGTTCGACAATTGTGCCATCTACAAGAATTGAACAAGAACTAGTTTGCAAAGAAAAAACACTTGTCAAGCCCTGAATTTCCTATATATAGATAAGGTGTGGCATGAGTCCTGACTCCTGACTAAAGAACAAAAGAAATTTTGGGATATAGATTGAACTTTGTACAAGTTCGGATAAAAAAGATGGTATATAGAAACCAACCAAGAAAACATCCAGATTTCATGTAGTACTACTGTGCACAAATACACTTGGAAGAACATAAAACACACTTTATGGGGGAGGAAGGAATGAGCTTACAGACCTTTTGTTTTGTATAACAGCAGAAACTTCATCTTTTTGCTTAGTTATCATGCACCATTCTTGTCTCTCATTTGAAGAACTCTTGAACTCCGAGCAGATGGTTGCCTCACATGACTTCAACTCTATGTCTGAATAGCTCGAGTCTAATGGCACTGCAGAAAGATAAAAGAATCCATATTTAGGCTTAATAGTTAACCAACTTTTTACATAAAGAAAGTAATCAGGATTTAATAAACAAAGAAATATCAAAGATTATATCGAAAGAAAAAAAAAAGAAGAAGCATCTTTAAGTTTTCCTGCATCTAAACATGCAATCTTTAAATCAAGGTGTAGAAGTTAGTCACAATAAAACCCAAAAAAAGATAATACTTGCGTCATTAAGAAAAATCAATAGTTCAAAGTAGAGACGGTCTGGGTGGGTGGGTGGGGGAGTAATGCAAGAATCGACACACTTGAAAGAGATTGAATCATCAAATTTTCATTTCATATGAGACAGTATCTACTTTCCGTAGGGCCACCGGCCACACCGCCAGAGATACCAACATTGCTAAAGCAAGATAGAAATGAGGAACCGAAATTAAAACAATAAGAACCAGTAATGGACAAATAAAAAAAGGGGCATCCAATATCCCCACCAGGCAATTGAAAGTTTTCGCTCATTCACAAGAGTGCAACCACAAGCAGAAGAAAGAAAATCAAACCCCAAGTCGAAAGAAAAGATTTTTCACCCATTACTGGAAATACCTAGTTTAGCCCAAATATCATCACCCGAGGAACTAGAGCAAGAACCCTCTCCTTTCTCCATTCGGGGTTCCTTCTTGCACACAGAATTCTTGATTCCACTGAAGCCTGAACTCCCACGCAATCGCCAGGCCAAATTTATATAGTAGGGGTGGAATTGACGGATGGAGTTGAGACGCCAACGTCGCGGAGAAGCGAACAGAAGATTTATTGACAATTGATAAAAATGTAAACTTCCTTTGGAAGGATTACGCCATTGATTCAAAATTCATAAAACGTTAATTATATGGATTATGGACCATAAATTAAAATTTAAAATTACTCCTCCGGCGGTCGGGCAATATACAAACATTTAAATTCAAAATGATTATCAATGTATAATAATTAAATAATGGAGTTTTTAAAATAAAAACAATTAAATAACTGTATTTTAAAAACGTGCTACCTACTAATTATATGGACCAGCGATTTTAATTAAATAATTTTAGACAGCGGCTATTTACACTCCTTATTTTGCTAACATCGCCCCTCTACTAATTTCACCCCACCCTAATAATTCAAAATACATTCTAATTCTAACTACACACCATACAGAATTACTCACCTACCCTTGTAGATAAAAAAATGAGCTAATCATTCCAAAATACTCTATACACCCGACGTCCCCACCCCACTTTCAAACCCTATTCCCAAATCCGTCCGAACCGTACGTCAAGAAAGGAAAAATCTCGAACGCTGAAGAGAAGAAAAGCAGCGATCTTCAAGAATCCAAACAACTCACCAATCAAGAAGCACAAGCAAATCACTCAAGCATGGATAGTTAAGAGTTTAGAAATATTGAGCATATGTTTAATTTAGGGTTTAGATGTTTAATCTACCCATTGTAGATGTTGATTCTAGATGTTATTCAATACTAGTATTATATTTAGAAGAGTTTATTGACATTTTGCTGGGTTGAAAATTGAATTTAGGTGGGAAATTATGCTACAGATCGAGTGAAAAATGGAGTTGGGGAAGAGGGCTGCACGGCACTGGTGTGCCGAACAGAATGAAGGCTGCAAGCATGGTGCACGGCATGTTGTGCCGTGCACTGGGGTAGGCGTGCGGACTCGAGCGCCGCACTGGGTATGCCTGCTATTTTTTTATTTTTTATTTTATTTTTTTACTTATTGTCTTCCTTTGTTCCCTTTGTTTTCCTTTGCTTTTCTTGGATTGTTTGGCAACGTCCGACAGGCTTATGCCATTTCTTCAATTTTTGTGAATAATGTTTGATCGAAAATCTGTTCTGATTCCATTTACTTTTATATAAATGATTAAATCTGCTTCAATGTACTGGCAATTAGCTTCTCTAAATTTGTCTTTTTTAATTGCAAACATTGCTTTGTACCTCTGGTTGAATCATATTATGTGAATTGCTGTCAGTTAAATCTTATTATTACAATAAAATTTTCTCATATATGGGTGAAGATGAATGTTACAAGTGTTCAAACCCAAGATTTAAGTCCGGGAGTAGGAAGCAGTAAAATAGGGACTAGACTTTCTAGTCAATAGAAACGTTGGTTTTAGATCTTTAACCCTCTGATTTTGAGTATTCTCATATGAAGTTTATATTAAATTCTTAACTTTGTTTCAATAGAAAGAAAAAAAAAAGTCCTTTAAGTTTTCTTGTATTTGTTGTTTACATCAAAATATCAAATCTATATTGTAGCTTTTTTTGTAAAATATTACATGTACAGATATTTCTTGATTTTATATAATTAAGCAATGTTGTGTTGCAATGATGATTATTTCTCTATTGAAAGTATATGTGTCATCTCATGATCTTTCATATAAAAATTTTGCAGTTCTCAAGATCACCATTTGTGTTGCAGAGACATACATTTTACCAAGTACATTTCATACTTCTTTGATGTTGATCCCATCAACATTTTGCCAGGTACATAATTCATCTGAATATTGGTTTCTTAAAATTTCTATGTTGATCCCATCTAATGCCATGCTGCAAGCAAGAAGTGGTGATGTTGGATAATGAGATTGCTTTCAATGATAAGTAAAGCTAGATTTTCTAGGATAATGAGATTTTCTTGATCCCATCTAATGCCATGCGTAGTAAAGATTTTCTTAAAATCTTGATAAGTCCATTTTTGCATTTGTCTCTGCCCATCAAGTTTACAGTAGAAATAGGAAATTGATTTCCCATGTGTTCCTTGTTATTATTCCAATCTCATGTCATCATTGCAAATTGTTGAGTTTCTAAAGTTGTCAAAATAATCCAATCTCATGTGCAAGGTATCCTATCTTTGATAGATGATATTAAATTGTCAAAATAATCCATAGCGACTTTATCCATTGCAAGACGACCTTATCCTTTAGGCAATTTAATTTCTGATATCTATCTAATGTGCAGGAATATGTTTTCGAGGAATCTATCCATTGCAAGAAGATGTCCTCCACTTGCAGATGAGAGAAATGGAAATATTGCATAAGAAGATACTTCCAACGGTAGATGCTCAAAATAATGCTGAGCTACAGAGGAGATGGAGAGCATTTTGGCAAAGCCATCGAGCATGTGGGGGTGGATGGACAATGTATTGTTGAATCAGACAAATTTTTGTATTTTACTTTTGACATGTTTAGTACATTTATAATTAAGCAATCTTGTGTTGCACTAAAGCTCTAGTGTCAGTATTTTGTGATAATTCACATGACAATGAAGTATTTTGATCGCATTTTTGGCATTTCACTGACACGGATATATATGATGAAGCAAACACAAAATGCAAAAGTTTTCATCACCTATCATTTTTTTTTGTAATTTATTCGGCATAGGAAATTATATACTCAATCTAACATATCACTTCTATATAAAAAGTGTTTTAAACTCATTCGTCGTGACACGTCTGTGTAATCGATACCAATGACATCGTGCCCAACTCATTCTCAATGGAATTCTCTATGTGCAGGTAGCTCTCTAAATTATCATGGGTTTACGTTTAAAAATATTTAAATTAGAACAAAAAAATGGAACAGACCGGCACGACTACCTCTAGCCACTCACTTTGAAGACAGTTCGACCGGCTCAGCCGCGCATGGTGAAGACTGTTTGGCCAGATTGGCTGCGCACCGTGAAGAATGTTCGGCCGGTTCGGCCGCGCGACGTGAAGACTGTTCGGCCGACTCGGCCGCGCGTCGTGAAGAGTGTTCGGCCGGCTCGGCCGCGCACCGTGAACACCGTTCGGCCGATCCCGCCGTGCACTATAAAGGGCGTTCGGCGCGTATTGGCCGCACACGAAATTGGAAGAATTAGGGTTTTGGAGTTTTGGGGTGTATGTAGTATTGTGGGGAGTATGCCAGATTTTTTTTTTTTTTTTTTAACAATGGGCATTTTGGGTAGTGTAAAATTGGGGTGGGGTGATGTAAGCAAATTAGGGAGTATGAATAGCCCTGGTCATAATTTTACGCAAACTCTAGTTGTTACCGATTTTAATTAAATTCGAATGTGGAACGCATAGGTAATGACAGGGGTATCACATGAATTTCCACTATCGTAGTTGTTAGCGAGCCAAATGTTAAATTTTCAAGCTCAACTCTAAACGATTCTATTTAGAAATTTTTAAATGTGTTTTAAGAATTTATTTATAAAATTGTGGATTTAAAAAAAAAATAACTTCTTAAAAAGCTTAATTGAGTAAAACTATTGGACTCATTTATTTGACGAGTATTAAAATCGAACTCGTAAATGATCGGAGCTTAGGCTTTTTATAAATCGAGTTGAGCTCGAGCCTACTGATGTCGATTATTTAAACGACTCTTATTGCGTTTTCAAAACGCAAATAATTAGTTTAACCGCTAAAAAAAGGTGCTGTACGTTTTGAAAACGCAATAATCAAATAATCCATTTTATATCGTTAATCCAAACATCCTCTAAGTCCACCATCTTGTCTCGTATGGATGAATTAGGAACTAAGACGGGTCAATGAAATTCCCCAAATCAATTCCATTCTCGAGAGTGGAGATTAAGGGAGAAAGACAGTCTCATGCTTCATTTGAACCAAATTCTTTACCACCTTAATATGCTATCAACTATCTTTCCTTTATCAATCAATCACTATTTCTTGTTTCAATAGTGGCTGAAATATTCCAAGAGTATAGAAGAAAATCAAAATGAGTTCCAGGGAAAGGCAACCCAATAAATCACACCCCCTTGGTTAAATTAGACATATGTAAATACTGCTTTCTTCACAGGGGAAAAATTACCCACACAAAAGCATCAGGATTGCATCAAATTACCCAAAGAGTGAAACATCACCTGGAGGCTGGAAGACATATTTTCCTAGATCCATATAACAATCAATATATATCTCAAATTGATGTATCATTTGGGAGGATGAAAATTAATTTTTGGTGAAATGTGAGCAGGCATTGAGCGCTCGCCAGTCACAGACCAAGTTACCCAACGAACATTAACAATCCGCGATGCCTTGATAAGGCATGCACATAACTTGCACGTCCCATCATCGACAGGGTGTCTACTAGTTATGAATTGCGTATTCTCTGCACTGCATTCTTGAATATTTATTGTCAGCTAAGAACAACATACATTACAGAAAGAATCACCTTTTGTATGGAGAGTCTTAAGTTAAACTTCTCTATAAGCTACAATTGTTGCTCTTTAAAGCCAATTCTTAAGTCTCTAGCTAACCTTTTATGTCACAGAGAGGCATTTTTGCAATAATGCCTGCAATAAAACTCATTTATTCATTAAGTCCAAATTCAGCACTACACAAACATGGTTGTGACATAGATGTATACAGACAACATACCATATCTACATGTGTCAGTCTTGTCCTCCATCATCATCATCATCGTCTTCCTCCTCTTCTTCGTCGTCCTCCTCCTCGGCATCATCATCGTCCTCATCATAATCAGAACCAGAATTATAATCATGGTCATCTTCCTCATCGGTGCCATCATCCACATCGTCTTCCTCCTCCTCCTCCTCACTATCATCTGCATCCATCGAGGAAGGCTCTTCACCTTCCTCTGCTGTTGATTCTGGTGCAGGAGCAGCCGGCGTGCCCCCTGCAACAAGCGTAGAGTGGTGCAATGCTATCAACCACTGAGGAGGAGGAGCACCTGTCTCTCTTGTAATCCTCAGCATCTCAGTAATCATGTCTTGCACATATGATAACTTTTGCTTAAGCTGTGTAAAATACAGATTAATCCCACAAAAACAGCAGCAGAAATGTGTGTACTCAAAACAAATAACAAAATGAATACTATATTTTTAGAGGGCCCAAATGGGAGAATATAAGAATCATTCAATCCATAAAGTGCAGAGGAGGAAATATATTTTACTAAAAACAAGTAATAAAATAGTATTGATTGGTTTGATAGGAAACTAAGCAACAAAGCTGAACCAGTAACACAGCAAGAAAAATAGTAAAATATACTTACTAGTTACAACTAAGAAAAGCAGCACATTAAAAAGTTGAGAAACCTACATGTAACCCCCTGGCCTTCGAATAAGTAGTGTTAGCGCCACATCTCATGATCAGGACACGATTAATTCGAACCCGACCACAAGATGCTAATGCTTGATTTAATAACTATCAATATTTAGTATAATTCCATCCATAATGTGCATGCGATGAAGAATAAAGTGCTAATATATAAATAAATCATATATGGTTGTTACACTACCAAATCTTGATACAGAGCAGTGAATGAATCTTATCACAAGCTTACATCAGAGAACTCAATATCATGGCGACGAACTTGGGCCTCATGGCGGCGTTGCTGGGCCTCATGGTGGCGTTGCTGGGTGGCTATTTGGTCCTGCATCCAGGCCTCCATTTGTGCAGCATTTCCTGGTGTCTGAAAAGGCTTGCAAAAACGGTATTACAAGTCAACTTATCCATGTCTTATGATCCTATCCCTTGCAATTTCAAACATGTACAATGATAAATGTAGAAACAAGTGTCGGAAACAAATCATGTGAACAATAATTGCAAATATGGGAAAAGGAGTGAAATGTGCCAAGTTTGTGCAGAAAATAACAATCAAGTCAAACAAGATTCTGAAAACCAATGCATGAATCATCATAAGCTGCGCAGAAGTTCAATCTTCTTTATATTAAGTGACAAAAGGATAAACTTACGATGGGTGATATTACCAACGAACAAGAATCTAAGGCAGCAGTTTCTTCACTTGATCGCCTAAGAAAAAAGTTGCATGCCAGTATATCCTGCAAAAGTACAGAGATGGTTTCAAGGATGATGAAGTAATTGCTCAAGCAAATCAACTGGAAAATATGTAGATTAGCAACACTAAATTTAGTTCAACAGCAGTTAACAATTTCCCCCCCTTTTTTACATTTGCACATGATACATAAGGCATAGATATGTTAAAAATAAAATAAAAAAAAATAAAAAAACCGCAACGTGCAGTATAAAATTTATTGAAAAACGTGCAAAATTCATTTCCTGTGCCAACCTCAAATTAAGTATTGCATACCCTTTATCCATGCCAACCTCAAATTAAAAATAATTCACATAGATAAAATAAGCTAAATAACAACCCACCGTTTGGATAAAGGGTTTTTGGTGAACTTAAAATCTAAATTCACTCTTATTATGGAAAGTGGACTAAAATCTGAAATAAACACCAAAAAATTAAATAAATAGATAATATAAAGGAATGGTAAAGTAATACAAAACTAAGATTTCATTCATTGGGCCATGGAGAATCTTAAGAATTTCATTACCAAATTAAATGTCATGATCCCGGGAAAAGAAATTCACAGTATATAAAAATTCAGCATGAAAGGATGCATATCTGTAGGCACTATATTCTCATCAGGCAGAAACAAAAGATACCTCTTCAATACTATGCAAAAAAGGATTTCTTGCAACTGATTGTACAGCTGTTCTACATGCAGGACATAAAACAGGAACGGCCTTATTATCTTCACACCTTTTGAACCATTTGGAGAAACATCCATTGCTGGAAACAAAAGAAGCTTGACATATGTGCAAAGAAATTTGTATGAAAAAAATGGAATTCATAAGATGAAAACTGAAGAATGTACCAGAAATTGTGAAAGCACGGTGAAACGGTCACAACATTATGCCAGACATGTAAGCATATAGAGCAATGTGCATGTGCAGGATCGAGATTAACCTAGAAAGGAAAAATCGACGTCAATATTTACCAGTAAAGAACACACAAAAATATTCATACCTCAAACAAATGCTATTCAGCAACAAAAAAACAAGCTTCTATTTACCTTCACTTTATCATCCCAGATATCATCACTATGCGCTGTTGTAAACATGTACCTCACAAAACCTGAAAGTATAACAATGGAGATGAGGGGTCGTCCTACAAGGCAATTGCCGCATGGGAACTCAATCATTTGTGCAACTTCCATAGTGTGTACTTTAAATTGAAGAGTTGCCTCATTGCGCAATAAATGTCAAGTGACACGTGCACAGAGCAAAGAACCTTTACGAAATTTATGAGCATCCCGACAAAAGACCACATGTACACAGTGGCGATTCCAGAAATATACATGAGGGTGGGCGAATTTTGACAAAAAAAAAAATACAATCCTCTTCACCCCACTAATATTTCTTGAAAAAAATTATAATTCCATCTACATCTACGATCATCTAATATTTCTTTTGAAACATAAAATAATTGTGAATTATTTAACACGTGATCACTCCGTAATTCAAGTTTGACAATCATCATTGCATAAAAATTTCAACTATTATATTTCCAAGGCAAAATTAACAATTTAATTGACAATCATCGATATTAGTATTATATTATTTAACTCTGAAAGTTGAAAGCCTATTTACCAAGTTAAATATTTCAACTTGATAATGATGAAAGTTACTCACTTTATTCATTTCCTTTTCATCCATCTATTTCATAAATTATGAAATCATCGTACATATTTTGTAGCAAAATATGATTCTCAACACAATATTTGAAAGTATTCTTCCAATAAATCAATATAATCAGTCTGATCTCTCAATTACTATAATTCATTCTTTGGCAATTTTCACAAGATTCATGGCATTTGCAAATTCGTGATCGTTATTTGCAGTGTCAGCCACAAATCAAGAGTAATTCTAAAAATTAAATGAACAAAATGTAATAAAAAACAAACTCAAAGTAAATAACATATTTCAAAAGAGTTATCATCTTCACTACTTTACTTATAAAAGTACACCAACAATTAAAAAAAACAAATTAATCAAAATAAAAGTATCAAAATGTATTCCCAAAGAGAAAAAAAATATATAAAATACTTATTAATAAATTTATAAAAAATATAAAAAAAAATAATTTTTTTTTTAAAAAAAATGAGGGTGGTCAGCTGACCACCCTCTACCCCTCTAACACCGCCACTGCATGTACAGATTTACTATTTCACCATCATTAACAGCTTGCTTATTAATAGGGACAAATGGCTACCAATCTTTAATGCATTTAAGATAGATCAAGTGAAACTTGCAAGCATGGACAATTGTAATTTAGCAGAGATTCTTTAAATGTCTTTCTTGTCGCAAATCAAACAGCTGGTCCCACCAAAAAGTACAAGGAATGGATAGTTAGTTAGTGACGGCATATATTCTCCATGAAATTTAATGCCATCAGAATCTATATGGAAATCTAACGTTGGTTAGGGCATCCCTCATTTTATTCAAATCATGCTCCTTTTGGTATTTTCTGTTGGCAGGATATATTATTGGAGACACATCAACATGATAACTGCCAAAATAGAAGGTTAACGCTCAAGATTTGCAACTTGAATAAGGTGATGGCTAGCTACGACACACAACAGAGGTCGTCACTGCACAGATTCACAAACTAATAGGTTTTTATATAGTGTCTGAGACAAAACCATTAAGAAATAGACAAATTTGTTACCTTCAGTCTCAGGGCCTGGAATGATTACACTGCCACACTGAATTATAGTTGAATAACCATTTTGAACTATCGAGCCATTAACAATGATTGAATCAGACCTAGTTTACGCAAGAGAAACACATGTCAACCACTTGGGGGATGAATAACAAGAAATATAATGGATTACTATAATTGATAGGTTTGTATAAGGAAACAAGTCCTTTACTAATTCATAGGTTCACCTGAACAATTCCAACGAATTAATTTATAAAGCAAACAAGAAACCATCAAGATACTATCTGATAAGATGGTTGACATCGATTCATTGACAGTATATGTGACTGTAAATTTTGAAAGCACTCCTTTTAGTTGAGAGATAAGATGAAAAAGAGCAGACATTAAAAATTATATGTGCAAACCTTGTGTTTTCTATATGAGCAGACATTTCATCTAATTTTATTATCTTGCACCATTCTTGTCTCTCAGTTGAAGAACTCTTTATCTCTGAACAAATTGTCATCCCATCTGAGTTTAAGATTATTTCTGAATACCTCGAGTCCAATGGCACTGCAGAAAGACAGCATTAGACCAGAACAATGGCTATCATATACATGAAACCATGATAACATCCACAAAATAACATTAAAAACCTTTTTTTTTCATATGCAAAATTAAGCAAAGGGGAAAATTGAAAATAGTTTCAACTTTCAAGTACATGCAGTCCGCAAATCAATGAAGAATACAAACAATATTTATAAAACAGCAAAGATCATCCATCATGCAGAAACCTACGACAAAATCTAGGATAAGTTTTCTTCCACACACACAAACTTGTTCAAATCAGGAAGGCCAATTTCCATTCCATAACACTTTAGATACACGCCGAATTCCCCGAGGGCCGGATATACCTTACTTATACGAAGTATAAAACTAGAAAGATAATCAAGATACAAATTTGAGAACCCAAATTCGAAAATAAGAAGAAAAAAAAAAGAAATAAAATTGGGGGATATCCTCGGTGAATGCATCAGTTTACTACACAAGAAACGAAAGAAAATCGGAGCAGAAGTTGAAAAAAAGAGATTTTGTTTATGTCCCATTAGTGGATATACCTAGTTTAGCCCAAATGTTATCGCCGGAGGAATTGGCTGCGGAGCTTTCACCTTTCTCCATTCTGACGGCTCGTTCTTCTGCACACAGCCACACACTACGTCAACAGAAAGGAAGTGATACACATTCAGACAGTCAATTGTTTTATATAGTAGGGAGGTGTTGGTAGGATTTTACGTCGGATTTCGGATTACAATTCCGAATTTGCAAAATTGGGCTTAATCTTGGTTTTATCAAATTTCCCGAGTGACCCATCCATGAAGCCAGTTTTCCAAATCGCTTCATTGTTGGTGAAAGGTGATCATTAATTGTGGGGGTAAAATATTTAAAAAACAAAAATAATCGGATTTTGGTTGAGAGTTGAATGAGTTGATACTAAAGTGTTGAATAAGTGTTTTGTATGTGCTATGTGCTCAAAGAGTGGATTGTATGTGCTTTGTGCTTTCTTGTTTTTTAAATACTCAGCACAAACTTCATTAACGCCCATACATACTTCATTCGATCAGCACAATATCATCCATTCAGCACATTATCCAAACTGTGGTTTGAGTTCCCATACACATTTGACGACACATGAATGTTTATGTTTACAAAAAAGAAAAAAAATGAACGGATGAGTTCTATGATTATTTATTGTTTAACTATTATTCAATTGTTTTTTTTAGTAATCGGATCCTCATATCTCATTGTGCTTATGACTAACTGAGATTTTTGTTTAGATGTCAGAGCTTTATACCACTCAAAGCAATTGTGTCTGGTTATTCTTTTATCCCTTAAATATATAAGGAAAACATAGTCGATAAGATACTATTATATGCATAATTTTAGAAATTCAATATTTTATAAGTGTTATATATAAAATTTTAGTTATGAATTATTGAAAATGTACATTAAATTGCATGAAAATATGTAAGTGATACTTTCCAAAAATAAAGGTAGTAATAACTAAAGATTCATCACGATCCATCCACAGATCAATTTTCTTACAAGTATATAAATTCAATAAATAAAGTTTACAAAATAGCTTGTTTTTAATAATTTTCTTAACATATATACATTTTTTTAAAAATAATTACTCAATTTCCTCTTTTGACATGATTTAAAATATAATTTTGGTAATTAATAATTCAAAACTGTATGAGAAAAAACTATAAAAATTATACTTATATCCTAAAATTATGTGTTAAACGAATTCGACTTCTTATTGGTTATGTTTTTGTTATATAATTCGATAGAAGTCGAGTGCAAACTGGAGAAGAATGCGAAAAACAAAAAAGGAAATGATGGTTTGGCCAGCTCTTATCCATTCCTTATTCATGTATAAATTTTGGCATATGTACTTCCACAACTGATCTTTAGGCATACATTACAAGACATTCGTGCCAAGTCGATGAATTTGGCGACAAATTTTTATTGAAGTAGTCAACTAAAACTTCGTCGCATGGCGGATTTCGTCGCCTAGAGCTCTAGGCAAAAAAATTCTTTCGTCACCTACCCGTGAAATTTTTATAGTGATAAAAAGACATCGTCACTTATGTACCAAACGAGTTTATAAAATAATTCATTTAATAATTAATACTAGCTAGTAGTATAAATATACATTTAAATTAGGACTGTAATAATAAAGCAATGAAATAAACATTTTTTTGGTGAAAAAAAAAACTTTTATTTATTTTGATTCACTAATTATGGGAATTTCACATAAATGAAGACAATCTGTACATATGAAACTTTAAATATTTTCAATTAAGTTTTTAAGAAAATTCTATTAAATTTAAGTAACACAAATAATTACATATTATTTTTTACAAAGAATTCCTCGACACTGCCATTAATAATTTTTCCCATATACTCCTCCGTCCCATTAAAAGTGGTCACTTTCTTTTGGGCACGGGAATTTAGGTTGTGGTGTTTAGTAGTTAAAGTAGTGTGAGTAAATTTGACTAATCAATCCATCTAATTTATAATTGTTACATTTGACTTTTAAACATATTTATTAATAAACTTTGACTTAATGTTATCGTATGATGTAGAAAGGAAAAAATAGTCAAGTGTGGTCTTGTTGGAATCGTCTAATCGTATAGGTTTAGAATATATATTTTATATAATTTTTATTTATACTCATTTTGAGATATTAATGGTTAAACATATATAGGAACTTTGTGCAGAAAGTACGATTGTCATTATTGTGGGGTTTTTAATCATGCTTATGTTAATCTAATTTGCTTAAAAGGGAAAGTGACCACTTTTAATGGGACAGAGGGAGTAATTTTTTTACAAATTTAAATAATCTTCTACACTGCCATTAAGTTTCCAGAGCAAACGGACCTGCATTCGCTTGTTTACATTCTCTGTATATTTGTATTCAATCATGATATTTTCTTAAATCATTTTTTCTTTTCTTTTTCTGAACGTCATATATAGGCTAGAAAACGGGGTGATGAGATGCCACACAAATTACAAAGATGATGGATAAATGGTTGAGTTCCTTGCTGATGCACATGGGATTCCACCTGACCCATGCGACTCGGGTCAAAGTGTAAGCTAGTGTAAGATTGGAAGTCAGGGGACTTGACCAAGCCAAGTCTACCATTATTTTTGTGCGCCTCTCCTAAAGCAGTTTCTTGCATACACAAGGCTCCAACCTGATACCTTACTTAAGCGACTAGAGCCCAATCCACTCAAGCCAACTGCTGTTGGTAGATCATCATTTTTCTTAAATCAATTCATAACTGCCGTCAAGAGAAAACAATACAATTCAAAAAAAAAGGAAAAAAAAACCTTATTCAAAAATCAATGAAGTGGGCCTTGACTTTCAATGGAATGTTGGAGGTTCGATATCCAACCGGCCCCCTATCCCTCCCTTTTATTCCCTTTGTAATTTGTGTGGTATGAGCTCCCAGCATCCCTTTTCAGGCCTTCGTCAATGGCTCCTAAAAAAAACAAACCAATGAAGTGTATTTAAATTTTTATAAATAGAGCAATGTTTAAATGAAACAAAAGATTTTAAATTACATGAGGCATGAGGGGATAGCTTAATGATATAATAAGACCGTATTATAGGTTTGAATTTCTATTGTTGATATGTGGCAATATGACTTAGCTTTTGTAGAATTGATTGTAATTGTCTTTTTGAACTACTACTTTTTTTTTTAACAAAAAATTGCAATTGGTTTTTTTTTTTTTTTTTGGAAAAGCCGAGGCCGGAAAACAACGCAAAAATAAAAAAAGAAAATAAAAAAGACGAAAACACAAAACTGAGAAGCTAGTAACGGGGGAACCAAGCGCCCGAAGAATCCGCCATTAATTCCCCCAGGACGAAATCCGGAGGGAAAGCCCACGTGGTGTAGAATTCCTCCATCCCGGCTCCATGTTTGGCCAATTTATCAGCAACTTTATTGCCTTCCCGAAGAACATGAAGGATCCAACACTCTTCAAAGGAGTGTTTCAAGTCCTTTGCCCGTTGAAGAAGAGTGGCTAATGGATGAAAATTATCCCATGATTCAAGAGTCTTTATGGTCACTAGGGAGTCTGTGTAGACACTAACTCGCCGGACGCCCATCCCTCTCACGAACTCCAGGCCAGAGACCAGCGCAAGGAGCTCCACGTAATTGATGTTGGAGCTGCCCAGGCCACCGCAACCTCCTCCTATCCACTGGCCATCAGCTTCCCGGACAGCGAACCCGTAGCCGGCCTTCCCTGAAGTGTTGTTAACACTGCCGTCTACGTGGAGGATCGTCCCATCCGTCCCCTGCCCGTTCCAGTTGACCAGCCGCATCTCCCTCACCCGGCTAACACCCCTGCCATCATCCTTCAACGCCTCAGCAAGCCGCCCAATCTCTCGTTGAATGAGCCAACATGTCTTCTGGGAGCCCCTAAACACACGAGCATTCCTCTCTATCCATATGGTCCAGATAGTAGCGATGAACACAGCCCCATGGGTATGGTACATAGCCTGCAAAAAAGCTTTAATGTCATGTTTAGGAATAGAACTGCAATCTAAAGGAACCTGGATGTGGACAGCCTTCCAAAGCCACTGTGCCCATGAGCAATAGAATATGCAGTGAGCCCAATCTTCCACCTCATGCCCACACAAAACACACAGGGGGGAAGTCGCCATATTGCGTTTGAAGCCTGTAAGGTTGACCGGAAGGGAGTCATGAGACAGCAACCAAAGCAAGAAACAAATTTTTTCAGGGAAAGACACGTCCCATAACCATTTCCAGCTTTTATCAATGGTCCCTTCTGTCGTGAGAAGCTGATAGGCCGAGCTAACTGAATATTTCCCCGAAGCTGCCCTGTTCCAAATCCACAGATCAGGTATGGCGGCATGGAGCTGAGGCGGCATGGAATTACAGATGGTCTGCCGCAACTCTAGAGGAATGGGGGAGTAAACATCATTCAATCTCCATTTGCCCTCCACAATCACGTTACGAACCTCCAGATCAACATCTTGAGTTGCCACATAGGGGATTAAAGATGCTAACTGCGTACCATTCCACCTCCAGATCATTCAATTAGTTTTTAAAGTATCTTATTTATGAAAATAAGCATTTCAAATTATAGAAACACCAAGTATGATTCTTGGTCTTTAAATCCTTAATTTAGGTCGCATGTTATTGCTGATCAGTTTTTTTTTTTTTTTTTTTTTGTTAGTAGTTAACAAGTTTCAATCCCTAACATTGTTCGTGAACAAATTTTAGGATTTATTTTTTAGTTGAGAAAACGAAATATTCATGTAGTCTAAAAATTAAAGGAACTAAATTATTTATAATATTTTATAATTCAAAATGTTAGTACACAATCATGGGAAGAGAATAATATTTTAAGACTTTTAGTATTTTGATAATATTCATATTGCCCATAACAATCCCAACCATTTCTTTTAAAAAAAGAAAATGAATAGTTAACGGAAAGCAAATAAAATGGGTAGAATTGTGGATGAAGAGTTAGACCAAATTGGTTAAGTTTCTTGACTTTCAATAGAAGGTTGGAGGTGCGATTTCCCTTAGCCCCCAATCACTAACTTTTATTCATTTTGTAATTTGTGTATCATGGACTCCCACCGCCCATTTCTTAAGCCTTCGGTGGTTCTTAAAAAAAGAAGTAGAATTTGATTGCGGGCATCAACTAGTTAGAATGCCGAATGTGATCCACTCTCGATTTCATAATATTTTATTGTGATTGCACATCGAAAAAAAAAGTGTAGAGCTTCTCCCAACTTATATCGAAAAAGTCACTTTTCACTTACATCCAATATCGATTTCAAGATAAACAAGGAAACGGGAATGACCACCTAACATTATAACAATAGAATTACATTCAAATTAGTTTTATGGGATCACCTAAATGTAAAAATATAAATAAATAAAAATCAGGAAATATTATATATAGTTTAAGGAATAATAATATTTTTTTGGAATTATATATGAATTACTTTTTTTTAAAAAAAAATCGTTATAATTAAAATTAAATAGCCACATTTTAGTGGATCGGGGTTTGGCATATTTATAAAAAAATAACCATATTTTTTGGGATAAGGATTTAGCCCAATTGGTCAAGTCCCTCAACTTCCAACGGAAGGTTGGATTTTCGATTTCCCACCAGCCCCCTTTCCCTCCCTTTTATTTAATTTCTCTCTATAAGTTGTGTGGTATTGACTCCCACCACCCATTTCCTAGTCTGTATAGGTTGTTCATAAAAAAAAATGGTCATATTTTAGTAATAATGCTGAGTCTCGTATAGATATGGAATTATAGATAACATGTTCCAACCCAAACGAAAAGAATACTAGGGTTCAAGTTAGTAGGAATTGATTCAGTTGGGCTTAGGATAGTACTTATGAATTAGTAGTAAAATTTAGAATAGTAGGGGTCAAGATAGTGATAGTAGCAGATTGAGTCAGCAGGGTCAAGATAATAGTGGTTCGTTCTTAGAGGCGGATCCAGAAAATTTTGTTAGTGGTAGTACAAAATCGAACAAAATCCATATTAGAATTAGAAATAATGATGACAATACAAAAAATATAGAGAGAAACTAAGCTAGTATGGATAAGAGTGGTATCACCGTAAAAATTAAAATTGAGTGGTTGCACCAAAGCAAATAAATGCAAATATAAAAAAACTTAGCTTAAAATAGCAATTTTATAAATTTTAGTGGTAGCTTGTGCTACCACCCCTTTACATGTGGATCCGCCCATATCGTTAGTAAGGTCCTGATAGTAGGGATTGAGTCAATAGGGGTTAGGATTGTAGGGATTAGGATTAGGGGTGATCGAGTATCGAGCCTGAACAGTAACAAAATTTAAAGTTCAAGCCCGAATTTAACTAGGCTAGATAGTATATAATTTGAATTTAAATTGACAGTTTTACTTATTATGCTGCAAAATATAGGTTTGTTAAGCTTGATAAAGTTTAAATTGTATCTAATAATTTTTATATTTTTAAAATTTAATAGTCTAATCGAGTATCGAGTCGAGTTTCACTCACCCCTAATTAGAATAGTAAGTGTTTGTCAATATGGCCGGGTTTTGGGGTTGTCATTAGGAGTTAGAATAGTAGGACTATAATTAGTCAGCAAAGTGAACATTATAAAAAAATATATAAAATTATTAAATTATATAAATATAATTTTAAATAACATTCAACCAATACTATTATTGGGATTGAGACTTAACCATAGTGGTCATATTTTATATCTTCCAACTATAGGTTGGGGATTCAATTCTTACCCGGCCCTATCCCTCCCCTTTACTCCCTTTGTAATTTATGTGGCTTGAACTCCTATATACCGACACATATGTGTCAATATTTTTTTTTAAAAAAACAATTACTACTCCCTCCGTCCCACCCCAAGTGTCTTGTTACTGTTGGGCACGTGAATTAAGGTAGAATTGGTTTGTGAGTATATGGTGGGGTCCACATAGTTGTTGGAGGGGAAAATTATTTTTATTTATAGAAAGAAGACATTTATAATGAGACATCCAAAAATAGTAAGTAAGACATTTGGAATGGGACGGATGAAGTATTATTTAAGCTTTCGCACCAAATTTAAAAAAAAAAAAGGCTTGGCCCACACGGGTTGACCTGCCACGCCGTGAGCCAATTTGCCCTTACCGAGTTAGCTCGTTTTTGTCCACTTTCAAATGGATCTCTACGTTTTCAGTCCAACTCACAATTTCAAAGAAGCAACACAAATTAACCCAACGCGCCTAATCTATTTTCATTTCCCTTTTTTAGTTTATTTGAATTACTTGAATTTCGGGATATGATTTAATTTTCATTCCCTAAAATTATGGGCAGATTTGTATTGGATAGATGGGACCGTTAATAAATTTTCATTTCCCTTTTTTAGTTTATTTGATTGAATATGCTATATTGCTATATAGCTTATGTTACCTATTTATCTTTGTTATATTTTTGCTTACATATGCTATATTATCATTTAGGCTATACTGTCATTCGTCTGTGTTATATATTTGTTTAAATATGATATATTACTAAATATTGATATGCTATTGGAATAATAAAAAAATGATATAGACGTAGTATCCCATCTGTGCTATTTTACTTGATTGAACATGCTACATTACTATATAGCTTATGCTACCTATTTATCTTTGCTATATTTTTGCTTACATATGCTATATTATTATTATTCAGACTATGCTGCTATTCGTCTGTGTTATATATTTGTTTAAATATGATATATTACTAAATATTGATATGCTATTGGAATCATAATAAAATGATATAGACATAATATCCTGCTTTCACTGTTTCATGATGCCGGGAGTATTAAATATGGATATGCTATTGGAATAATAAAAAAAATGATATATACGTAATATCCCATGCTCTGCCAATGACGGCATCATTGAATCGACATTTATATAAATACAAACATACAACCCTGAATTTGATTTTGTATTTTATCTACTGTCATATTGGCCCAATTTTTTTAACTCTCATGCTGTTAAAAGAAATCATCACTGAAAAATAATGTTAAAATTTTTTATCATAAAGAAACTATACTTAAACCAAAACCCATACACTAAATTAGTGCTCTAGTATAAAATTCAAATACTCTCCCGTATCACACTGTAACCAATACCCACACAATTTTTCCGTTTAATTACATCACGCACAATTATTTATTTGTTCTAAAGCCGTTTTTGATAAGTCCCAATTAATCCCTGATTATTACCTAATATTGTGGGATTAACCGATTTACTTTCCTATTTATTGGAGTACATTCAAATAGAAACTATATTTTATTATCTTTTGGCTGACAACACACTTACATAAAACATAGAGCATTATGGATTTCCTGAATTTTTAGTAATCAGGATAGTAACCGGATCCGTAATGAATCTTAAATTTCTGTAAGAATCAATTATAATTTTAGAACTGGAGTGCAATTAAGAGTTTTCAAAAAAGGTATGAAGTACTCCCTCCGTCCCACTCCAAGTGTCTTGTTACTGTTGGGCACGGGAATTAAGGTAGAGTTGGTTTGTGAGTATATGGTGGGGTCCACATAGTTGTTGGAGGGGAAAATTATTTCTGTTTATAGAAAGAAGACATTTGTAATGGGACATCCAAAAATAGTAAGTAGGACATTTGGAATGCGACGGAGGGAGTAATAAATATTTGCTTTTCCGCAATGATTTTCTAAGGAAATTAAAGCAGGCAGTTTAAAATTTAGTCGCTTCAAATTATTTTAAAAACAATTAACAACAATAATAATAATAAAAAAAAAAGTCACCAATCCTACGAGGTGTCATAATTAACACGAAATTCTATCCATCTTGTTTTGCCAATTATAAAAGGAGAGGAAGTGCACCATCAACAAATGTGCTCACAATACAAGAAAGAATTATTACAATGGAGGGGAAGTCCATTCTTGCAGCCACAATAACACTGCTGCTTTTCTTACACACAGCAGGTCATTGTCTCTCCACAGTTTCCATACTGTTTCTTCGAATTAGTATACAGCATATTTTTTTTTTTTATGTAATAATTAATGAAACTAAAATTATTCTATGCAGATGCCCAGACGGGGGTTTGCTACGGCACTCTCGGCAGCAATCTCCCATCCCCCGCGGACATGATCGCCCTCTGCAAACAACACAACATCCAACGGATCCGGATCTACAACCCGAACCCGGCAATCCTCCAGGCCCTATCCAATTCGGGCATCTCCGTCATCGTCGGCGTCGCCAACGAAGACATCCCGGGGATCGCCAAGGACGCCGGCGCCGCCAAATCATGGGTCCAAAACAACATCCTAAAATACCCCAGCGTGACCTTCCGGTACATCGCCGTCGGGAACGAGCTCAGCCCCCTCCCCGGCACCAAGGGCAACCAGATCGCGCCGAGCGTCCCCCAGGCGATGCAGAACATCTACGACGCCGTATCCGCCGCCGGCCTCGCGTCCAAGATCAAAGTCTCCACGGTCCTCGGGGCCAACATTTTGGGGAACTCGTACCCTCCGTCGGCGGGGGTTTTCAAACCGGAAATCGTGCCGTCGTACATCAATCCAATCGTCCGGTTCCTGATAAAGACCCAGGCGCCGTTCCTGGCCAACGTGTACCCGTACTTCGCGTACATCAGCGACCCGCAGGACATCAGCCTGCCGTACGCGATCTTCACGTCGCCGGCGCCCGTCGTGACGGACGGGCCGTACAAGTACTGGAATCTGTTCAGCGCTATATACGACGCGTTCAATGCGGCGCTGGAGAAAGTTGGCGGGGCGAGTATTGGGGTGGTGGTGACGGAGACGGGGTGGCCGAGCGACGGAGGGACCGCGACGAGCGTCGATAATGCGCGGACGTATAATTCGAAGCTGGTGGAGTATGTGAAGGGCGGGAGCCCGAGGAGGCCCGGGAAGGCGATCGAGACGTACATATTTGATTTGGTTGATGAGGATCAGAAGACGCCTGAATATGAGAAGCATTGGGGGGTGTTTCTTGCTAATAAGAACCTTAAGTATCCTATAACTTTTTCTTAGATTGATTCGTGTATTACAATGTGTTGTCCGAAATGGGTCGTCGGGGGGAAGTTTATTTTGGATGTATGGTGTTGACGACAACCGAGTGTTCTAATAAAAAGACATTGCATTATTCTTAATTGCTTCTTTTCTTGATCATTTTGGTTTCTCGTGTTTTTTTTTGGTTAATACAACTGAATTTCATCGTGATAATTAATTTGAAATATTAATTAGTTAAATATTTCATATCGTGTTTTAGGTTCTTAATAAAATTGTCACGCATGGGTTTGTCACTGTTTATTGAATAACTTTGATTAAATTTTTTAGCACACTTAAATAATAAAAATATAATCAAATAAAATCTTGTTGGATTCGTTTAATAATATAGTTTAAAAAAGTATATTTTATAATTTTTATTATGAAGAATTAAGAATGTGTCTTGGATTACATGAAATGTACAAATATGACAATGTTGTTGAAATTCGATTGTTATGGATATTTTCTGAATTGGAGATAACGGATCAATGTTGTTGAATTTGGAATTTATTACTATAGTCGTCGTTGTTTAAATCTGACATATAGTTTAATTGATTAAGAATGCATTTTTTTTCGAATAAAAGGGGGGCCGGAGCCGATTTCATTCAACAACTTGAAACGAGTAGTACAAGCCTACATAATCATGAAGTAGCGCAGCCCTCAGACATTCGGGAGGGCGAACAAGATGATCGATACCAAAAGGAATAGAACTATCCCGAAGTAAAAGATCACACACTTTATTAACAACCCTAGGAATGAGAGTAAACGTAAGTTGCCAGGGCCAAGACTTCATATGGAGAATTCGACCCAGAGTATCAGAGCAGCTACCAGAAGATGTCGAATTGGAGTTGATAAGGTCGATCAGTTGGCTATTATCACTCTCAACTTCTAGCCGAGTAACTCCCAAGGACCATGCTTCTTGAAGTCCAAGCATCAAACCCCAAGCTTCAGCATGGAGAACGTCCATACGGTTCATCTTGTTCATCTTTGTACGAATGCCACTAACCCAAAGGCCATCCGAATTGCGAATAACCCCGCCAGCTGAGCTATAGGAAGAAGAGGTACTACCGTCACAATTGAGTTTAAACCAACCCACCGGGGGTTTGCGCCAAGAAACTTTCTTTGTCGTCCAGGTTTCTCTTCCAAAAATCTTGGAATCAGCAACATTCCGGATATAGGAGCTGCTACTGTTAAGGATGATATGGTGAAGGGAATCCCAGTTAGTAGGAGTGGAGCTATACAACTCCTTACATCTAGCTTTCCACAAATACCAGACGCCAATAGCAAAGGTGGCAGCCTTCAAATCACCTATATTAGTGCAGCGGTTGGAGTCAATCCAGTCCTGGATGGAATAAGTCCAAAAAGACTGATGAACAAAACCCAGCTGCTGCCAAACTCGAGCCGAGGAGGGACATTTTAGCCTCAACTTCATTTGATTAAATTCCCATTTACATTTAAATCCCAAAATGTAGAAGAATACTTTTGACTTCAAAAAAATGATGAGTGCATTTAAGCTGTAACATTTTAAAATTTTCACACTAAGCTAGATTACCAAACCTTTGTGTTCAGCAAATTTGGGGGGCTAGAGTGCGTCTTTCATCCTTTTGGGACGGATATATTTTCATTCATGTGGTACAGCTGCTCTAACAGAAACATGCTCCTAAATAGCTTAAATGGCTTCCGCCCTCCTCTTATGTTCTTTTATTTTCTTTTCATTTTTTTTTGATAAATAAACAGTACAGGTAAATTTTGTATTCCCCAAAAACACATCTTTAAATAACTCCTATTTGGGGGTTTAAAATGGATACTCATTTAGTCTCGCCTCGGCTCAAGCCTCAAATATTTGATGTTTGGACTGCGACGGCCACCCTAACTTGGGCATTAGTATGATATTGTCCCGCTTTGGATATATAGAGCCCTCACAATTTTGTCATTGAGCATTAGGAATCTTAGCTACCAGCAGTGGCGGAACTAGAAATTCGATCCAGGGTGGTCAAAAATTTAGTTAATTCTTCATCCATTCTATGTAATATGTTTTATTGCTGTTAGGTACGATAATTAAGCTGAAGTTTTTTTTTGAAACATTGATACTTATGTGTCGGTAAAGGTGTATGGCAGCTCAAACTATACAAATTATAAAGGGGAATAAAGAAGGGATACGGGGCAAGGTGAGAATCTAATCCAACAATACGGTTGAAAGTCAGATGACATGATCACTGGGCCAAGTCCCCATTCCCAGCTGAAGTTAATTAAGAGGGAAAAATGTTTGGAATTAGAGAAAGAATGAAAAAAATTGAGAAAAAATGGCTTATTTATTAAAATTGTGGTTTATATATTACTAATATTATTTTTACATTAAAAATAAAAAATAAAAAATATTATTTTTATATACTAGCTAGTACCGCCACTGGCTACCGGGTATCTATTTAATTTCGCACGAAATTCTATCCATTTTAGCGAATTAAAAAAGTGATAAAAGGTGCGACATCAACAACCGTGCCAACTGAAAAAATCTATCTACCTATTCAGATTTCGATAGCGAATGATGGAAGAAAACCTCTCTGAGAGCTCTCTCCCTTTCTCTCCCTCTAACACGAACACGCTGCCTCAACCCCAGCCTTTCCACTTCGCCGGCCCTCAAGCCATATCCTTCCGTGATAAGGTCCTGGCCGGTAGGGAGGAGATACCTAAGCCTCTCATGGAAAACCCAGAGAACGCGAAACTGATCAAGATTGATTTGGTGGATGGGGATAGATTGAAGCCCCGGATTACGGTGGATCCCCAGCTGCATAAACGTCTGTGTAAGCCCTATGAAGATGCCCTCATCATCTCTGTGCTTGGGAAAAGAGTCGGCTACATGGCCCTTCTGGACAGGTTGGCTAGTTTGTGGAAATTGCAGAATCGTTTTCACATGGTTGATATGAATGCTGGCTTCTACCTGGTGAAATTCGACAGGGAGGAAGATCGAACGAAGGTGCTGAAGGAGGGGCCTTGGGTAGTCTTTGATAGCTATCTAACCGTGTGCCCGTGGAGACCTCACTTCATAGCAGACGCAGAAACTCCAAAGAAGTCGATAGTATGGGCGAGGTTCCCTGGACTCTGCTTCGAATTCTTCGATGAACTTTTCCTTATCAAGATGGCTTCAGCGCTGGGAACCCCTGTTAGGGTGGATGCAGTCACTAAAGGAGCCAATAGAGGAAAATACGCTAGAGTGTGCGTTGAGATTGATTTGAGCTTACCATTGGTTTCAAGTGTTCTGATCGGAGACCGGTGGCAGAAGGTCGCTTACGAAGGGCTACATTTGCTGTGCAACAAATGTCATAGATATGGGCACGCGAGCGTTAACTGCTCCAACAATCCGGTGACCACTGTACTTCCATCTCCGGTGAGTCCTAAAAATGGAGGTGACAAACTGGCTGAGGAATTGTTGAAAGTCAAACAAGGAACCGAATTGGAAAAGGCTGACAGTGCTCCATTTGGGAAAGAAAACAAAAAGGAGAAATCCGCCCTTGCAGACAATCAGGACGAAAGCACTAACATGGAAAGTGAGGCGACTGAAAGTGTAGGGGCAAGCGACTTACAGGAGGGTTATACAAATTTGGATAGTCACGGGAAAGATTATACTGGTAAAGAGGACTACTTTGCAGAGGTGACAGGAGATTGTGATGCACCGCCTCAACCGAATGGAGGCGAATGGATTCAAGTGATCAAGAGGAAACCTAATACTAAGAAAAAGGGTGGGCCGAGTGGTCCCCTAAAAGGGCCTACCAATGCTGATGAGAAGGAAAACAAGCCCATTAATACGTTAAAGAAAATGGGCCATGTGAAAAAAGGTAACCAGGGGGGAAAAGCTTTAAAGGGGCCTAAGAAACAGCAAGGCCGACCATTAGGCCCAACGACTTCCCATATTGTAGCCCAGAAAAGATTGGCCGTTGTGCCTAAAAGAGCCCGTTTCTCAACCCTGTCGGAGGAGGAGATCAATATCCAAACTTCGGGGAAATCGGAAGAGACGGAGCAGGACAAGATAGAGGCTGTGGCGCCGGAGGATGAAGGGGTCACGGATGGGATCTCTGCTATGCAATCCTAAGGGAGGTACAGGCCAAACCTCCTACCAGGTTCCAAATCTGATATTGTTGTTTTATGGATTTTCAAGATTTCAAAATTTTATCCTGGAACATCGGAGGTATAGTTGGTGCTGAAAAGCGTCGTTTCCTTTTGGATTTTTTGCGGTGTCACTCCCCTGACGTGGTTTTCATCTTTGAACCCCAATCCATTTTCCATAAGAGTCAGAATTTTTTGATGAAAGCCGGATATGAATCAATCTACATCCTTGAAGCTCAGGGCCGAGCGGGGGGAGTGTGGACGATCAGGCGTACTGGACTTAATGTTAACATTGAAGTTTTTGATGTGAGGGAAAGACTTGTCTCTCTTAAACTCTCCAATGGCAGAATTAAATGGATGGCCACGGCGATTTATGCGTCTCCTCAATTCCCTGATAGGTGTAAGGATTGGGAGGATCTCCGTAAACTTAAAGACTTGGTGGTTGGGCCGTGGGCAATTGTGGGGGACTGGAATCAAATCTTAGCTTCTAATGAGGTAAGAGGCGGACTCTTTAACTTCCGGCGGGCTGAAAGTTTTAGTGAACTTCTTATTGAGTGTGGGTTGTCTACGATCAACACTCAAGAGGGGATGTTTACCTGGGCTAGACCTCTTGGCATTTCTAACCAAATCATGAAAAGGTTGGATAGATGCGCAATCAATCTGGAATGGCTGGCTACTTTCCCTCTTGGATTTGCCAGGATCCTTGAAAGATGGGGTTCGGATCACTCTCCGATCCTGGTTCATTGTGGTTGTCCTCCTCCTGCTAAACCTGTTAAACCATTCCGATGGGAAGCTTCGTGGGCAGTCTTAGAGGAGTATCATGATGTGGTGCAGGATTCTTGGTTGGCTGAAACCGATTCTATTTTCAATCGGCTAAAGTCCGTTAAAGAAGCATCCCTTACATTCCAGAGGAAGAATGTTCGCAATGTCTACTGGAAGAAAATGAAAATTAAAAAAAGACTGGCAGGGATCACAGTGGCGCTGGAGAAGACTGACTTTGTTCGGCTTCACATTCTGGAGGCGGAACTTAAACAAGAGTATAATAAGCTGTTAATTCTGGAAGAAGTTCAATGGTTTCAAAGAGCAAAGAATAGTTGGGTGAGGTTAGGTGACCGTAACTCAGCGTACTTTCATGCTATGGCCAGTAGCCGGCGTCACCACAATCGTGTGCACGGCTTGTCTCTTCAAGATGGCACTTGGTGTGAGGATGAGCAACGTCTGCAGATAGAGGCTAGAGATTATTTTGCTAAGCTGTTTGCAGCCCCATCTCATGGCTTACAGATCACGGCTGATGACCACTTTCCTAGGCTGTCTCCAGTCAGCTGTGAAGAGAAGGGGAAATTGGACAAGGAGTTAGACAGGAGGGAGGTTGAGGAGGTGATTTCGGACATCAATGCTTTCTCGGCCCCTGGTCCGGATGGGTTTCCGGCGCAGTTTTATAAGAAGTATTGGGGTATCATTGGGGATTCGGTATTCGAATTTCTCAGGCATACCCTGATCATCAAGAGCTTCAGGCAGGAGCTTGCTAAAGCTCACATTTGCTTAATCCCCAAAGTGTCTCCCCCGGCCACTTTCAAGGATTTCCGCCCGATTACTCTTTGTAATGTGTTGTACAAGATCTTGACTAAAATCCTTGTCAATAGAATTCGGCCTATCCTCCAAGATAAAATATCACTTCACCAGTCCGCTTTCTTGCCGGGAAGGGGGTCTATAGACAATGCTGTGACGCTCCGGGAAATCATGGGACACCTTACGGGTAGCAGTGCCAGGCTCAAGGGTGTTGTTCTAAAAATTGACATTGAAAAAGCCTATGACCATGTCAACTGGGACTTTATGAAAAGTTGTCTGATAGATATGGAGTTTCCGGAGTCGATTATTACTCTCATCATGCATTGTGTGTCGTCGCCAGCTTCTTCTGTCATTTGGAATGGGAATATTCTTGAAGAGTTTAGGCCAACCAGGGGATTAAGGCAGGGAGACCCTCTCTCCCCTTATCTCTTCCTCTTGATCATGGAGAAGCTCTCTATCATGATTCAACAGGCGGTAGTAAGGGGGCTCTGGGAGCCTATTCGGCTGAATCAAGGTGGAATAGGGATATCCCACTTATTATTTGCAGACGACCTGATTCTGTGCTCGATGGGGGAGCGTAACAGCATTTCTGCCATAGCTCACATTTTGGACAAGTTTGCGACCTGGTCTGGAATGCACCTAAACCATTTAAAGTCCAAGCTATTTATTCCCAAGTACTTCTCGCAGGCTGACACAGAATGGATTGAGGCCGAGCTCAATATTCCGGCGTCTGCTTCTCTTGGTAAGTATCTTGGATTCCCTACATTTGTGGATAGACCTAAGAAAGCTGACTTCGCATTCATTATTGATAAGATGGAATCTAGACTGAATGGTTGGACTTCTAAGTTGTTGAACAAGGCGGGGCGGCTAACACTTTGCAGGGCGGTCCTCTCGGCTATCCCCTCGTACTATATGCAGCTTTTTTGGCTCCCTGAATCCATATGCGAAGCTATAGATAAGAAAGTCCGGAATTTCCTTTGGAAGGACAGAGAGGGCAAGGGGCTCAACTTGGTGAATTGGATAACAGTTTCTGCTCCAAGGAAGGCAGGAGGGCTCGGGCTTAGGAGGGCTAGGCATATGAATATAGCTCTTCTTGGGAAACTCCTTTGGGGGCTTATTCGTTTGCCGGACAAAACTTGGGTTCGGCTGGCCAGGGATGGTTTTTCTGCAGACGACCTTTATCTGACGCCTCGTGCTTGTGACAGGTCTAAATTACTTAAGACCATTCAGAAAATTCTCCCCTATCTCCGGCAAGGTCTATCTTTAAGATTGGGTGCTGGTAACGTGTCTCTCTGGTTTTCCACTTGGTGGAACGGCCAACAGCTCGGCCCCTCCCTTCCCTTCGTGGAGGATCGAGAATGCATGAAAAAAGTTAGAGATGTGATCCGCGAGGGAGAATGGAGTTGGGAAGGTATTATATCACAAATTCCCCCCAACCTGCTACAAGCCATCACCTCGGCTCCCCCTCCCATACTAAACAACAGCCTCCCAGACATCTGGACTTGGACGCCTCAAAAGGAGGGGAAGTATACTGTGAAATCGGCCTACACATTCCTCCTGCAGAAAGACTCTTCTCACCAGGATTGGGATTGGATCTGGCAAGTGAACATTCCTGAAAAGGTTGGCTTTCTCCTCTGGTTGATCTCTCACAACGCTCTCCCAGTGAATGCTCTCAGGTATCAAAGGAAACTCGCCTCTTCTCCCCTGTGTTCCCTTTGTGGCACGGAGTGGGACACATGGGGACACTGTTTACTTTATTGCGGCTGGGTGAAAAATGGTTGGAAGAAGCTTCGGATTGACATTCCCTCGGACTGCGACCAGATGCAAAGCAAGGTCATTCGGTTATTGTTGAAAGGCCTATACCGTATTCATGGTGTGAGGTTCGTGATGGCTCTCTGGACCTTTTGGTTGGAAAGGAATGCGAGGGTTTTTAGAGGGGAGGAGAAACCGCTATGGCTTATGGTGAAGGAGATCCACTCAGCCTGTTGGGATGTTGAGAGGGCTAAGACTCATCCTCCTCACAGGCACGGCACCCAGAGATTTGTCAAATGGAATATGATGGAGGTTATGGGTAAAATCTTGCATGTGGATGGGAGTTTACAGAGGAACAATGGGAGAGATGGGTTCGGGTTCGTCATCAGAGAAGACAGTGGACAGTGGTATGGAGGGGGGTGTGGTTTTCTTGGCAACACCTCTATTATTCATGCGGAGCTTGCTGCCATTGCCCACGGCCTCCAATTTGCTGCCAACAAGGGGATCAACTCGATCGTGGTTTATTCAGACTCTCAATTGGCCATCAATTTACTGGATGTTAAGGATGATTACCACATCCTGGCCCCCATCCTGCTCCGGATCAGGAATTTGAGACAAGCATTCGACCAGGTGGATATCTTTCATGTGCTTCGAGAAGGTAACCAAGTAGCAGACGGGCTCGCTCAGCATGGCGCATCCAAAGAAGAGTTTTATACCACGTGGGCTTTCCCGCCTGATTTTATCCGGGGTGAACTCTTAGCGGATGCTTCGGGGACTTGGTTCCCCAGGGAGTGATCCTTGTTTATTTTCCTTTGGCAGTTTCTTTTCTGTTTGATTTTTCAATTTCGGTTGTACCCTTCTCCGGCCTTTGGCTAATAAAAAAAAAACAACCGTGCCAACTTACAAGAATTATTACTACGAGTTTACTTGAGAGACAAGCTGCTGGAGTGTATATGAAAACAAGCAGCATTATTGTTGCTGCAAGAAATAATTTCTCCTCCATATTGTACACAGGAGTTCTAATATCTTCTTCAACACCAGGACATGAAATAAATAATATCCTTATTATATTCTCCATCAAAATATCAAAATAGTGAATTGCATCATGCATGATGATGATCGATGTGATCTCAAAAGATAATTCCATCATCAGGTATTTCGAAGAAAAAAAGAAATAATTTATCAAGAAAACCATCCATTAGGAATTCTTATTAGGTAGAGTCGCATTCGATTTCATCTCCTAATTTATTTTAGGGTCTCACGTGGGACTTCAACAAGTAATACCAAATATAGAATTCATTCCATTATGGGAAAGTAATAAAAAGGGCCATTACAAGGAGTCTATTCCACTTTTAGGCCATTATAAGTTGAATTTCCAGAATTAGGCCATTACAAACACATGTTGAATGAAATTAAGCCATAAGGACCAATTTGAAAATTAATTAATTCCCAACAACTTTTCTTTTATTTCATTAAAACCCCAAGAAAGTTTGACTTTATTTACTTTAGTCCTTTGTCAATATACTTAAGTTTTCACTATATAAATGACACCCAATGCGCTTGAGAATTGGTATCAGAGCCTAGGTTTTATTGAAGAACATATTAATTATATTATTTATAATATTTTATTTCTTAATGGAGAAGATTTAATTATTTAATGGATTCAATTAATTTGAAACCCACAAGTTATTTCCAAATTTTGGAAATAAAAAATAGAAAATTCCAAAGGAATTTCTTGAACTTGTCCCATGAACAAGATACTATCAAAATCAGTTTCTTTCCTAAAAATGAGAGGAACGGACTGGAAAGAAATTGATCCGGATAGCTCTAAGTTATCAAAAGACTTAAGAGAAATCCAAAAGACGATTCAAGATTTTGGTAACCGGGTATTAATTATACCTGGGAAAATAGATAACTTGAATCAGACAACAGATGAGATCTTGAAAGTATTTCAAGATCTAAAGAAAGAAATTTTGAATCTGAAATTTGACATCTCGGATATCAAGAAAAGGCAGAAGGATATTCCTGGATCTTCCAAGAATAACCAAGCCAATATTAGAGATGCATTCGGACCAGTACAAGCTTTACATCAAAAGGGTAAAGCAACTATGGTTCCAAAGCAGAAATCACAAGAAGAGCTTATGATCGATCTCCTGAAAACAGTCGAATGAGTGTTTCCAGGGCAGATCTATCAGATCTACAAGAATTAGAAGAATCATTTTCCCAACTTGGGATTATGGATCTGGTTAATGTAAAACCCAATGAAGTCCTTCAATTGGGTTATACGGAAGGATCAAGATCCAACGTGACCCACGATGGACCGCCTGATGTTCCAATGAGAGAAAGTACAGACTTCTACATGAACAGGTATCCTGAGGTGCATCTTAATGCAAGACGAAACCCAGGACGGAACCCAAGTAGAGCACCAGAATCCACACCGTGGGCCAAGACGATGTTACAACCATTAAATCCATATGGCATAACACTAAACCTCGACGTTATCGACTTCCGAAACATCGAAGACCTGATCGATGAATGGGTAGCTTCAATGAAGATTGCAGCAACCACCCTGGAACTCGATAAAGAAAACTTTGTCAGATTAATAGAGCTGAGTCTCGAAGGATCGGCAAAGCTGGGCTGGAAAAACTCCACGGCTGCTTTAAAGGAGCAAATACTCGAAGGAGAATCCAAAAGCACAATCTGCGAAAGGTTTGGCCTCTTATTCAAAACCCATTTTGTAGGAGATGGTTATTTTGAAGAACAGAGAACAGAAAAAATCAAAGTCTATACCCAAGCACTGTTGGGTATGGAGTTAAGAAGTATTTGCGCAGTAGACGAATATATCTACTGGTTTCGCAAATACTATTTTCGGAGTGAAATGACAGCTGAAGTAGCATGTCCCATGTTCTTTGCAAAGATCTGCAGCCCATGGAGAGAAATGTTGATCCAATCGTACACAGTACCCCCTGGTACAGTGGACTCAATAGCTCGAAGAATGTCCTTCTTAAAGGATAAGCTCAGAGAATGGTGTCAACAGGCAGCAGCCCAAAAGAACATCAAGAGACTAAGAGGTAAAATAAAAAGAACTCCTCTTTGCTGTGAAAATATTGATTTTCCAACAATTATAGGAGAATCAGAAGAAAAGAGGAAAAAGAAGAAGAGTCGGGGCTCATACAGTAGGAGTTTCAGAAGACCTCCATTCCGAAGAAGAAGAGCATGGTGGTCCAAGAGCAAGGCCAGATCATACAAAACTGGACAAAGAACGGGAACGAAGAAGAGTTCATCCCAAGGTTCAACTAGCTCAGCAGCAAGGAGCACGGGGAGAACGACGTCCAAGAGAACATTCAGACGAGCCCATACCCGAGCCAACGAAAGTTTCAAGGACTGCAACTGTTGGAAGTGTGGAGCCAGAGGTCATATCTCACCCGATTGCCCTCAGAATCGTGAGGTACGAATGTACGAAGCCACGGAGGATATCGTGGAAGCAGTCTACCATGGAAAGCTGGTACCAGTCTATCAGTTTGAGGACATCCCCTCGGATGAAAGCATCTACGAGGAAGAATTAAGAAGTGACTCGGATTCATATTCAGATGGATCTTCAACCGAGTCTGACTGAAGAAGACAGGATTCAGACCACTGAAAACCTGTCTGGATTCTTTTCAAGGATGACGATCTCGAATCGAACCATGGAAAGAATAATGCGACAAGATTCCAACCTCAGCCCATATGACGGATTCAGAATTGGCGGGATTGGACGAGTTCTTAACCAGATGGGACTCAACCAGAGAAGACATAACATCATCTACAAGGTAAGTGCAGGTGAGTTTGCAATTCCTATGGAACTTACTTGTAATGTTATGGATATGCAATTAATTCCTAAAGAAGAAATTCTTGAGGAATTAAACAGAATGAAGGAGGAAATCGCCATTACTATGAAATGGATCCACATAGGAGCCATTGAAGTAGTAATTAAGGCAACCTTCAAAGAAGGCATTGATTCTGAATTGCATCTATCAGTCACTGATAGAAGAATCAATAACCTTAGAGATGGTCTTCTTGGAACTATGGTAGGAAATTTATATGCTGGGAAGTTAATGTTTGACATACATCCCAGAATTTCCTATAACTTAGCTGACCAAGATTTTAGTAGAGTTCTAACCCTTCATCAGGATTTTAAAAGAAAAGATCTGATGAAAGAAGGGAACAGGCCATATTCTATAACTTATAGAATCTCTTATGCACTTTCCAATAGTCATCATTCTGACTTATTTCTCAGGAAAGAATATATAGAAATTCCTAGAATTTTCAAGGAATTTGCTAAAGTCATGACTCCAAATCCTACCCAGATTCCAAGGTTAGGAGGAGTAGACATACAAATAAGAGATCATCCAATTCTAGACAGATCAACGAGTGCTAGAATTGAGTACGCAAGCCGTATGTCTTTTTCGGAAGACAGAATTATGGCATATAAAGGGAAGGAGTTCATCAAAGATCTAACTCCTCAATCCATTGGGGTAGATAATATAAAGATAAAATGCCCTGAAGGATGGAAAGAAATACGAGTAATATTCGACATCACTGAAAAGATTAACCGTTTTCCATGTGATGACTTATACTACTTGCAGCAGCCATCAATTGGAACCTATGAAGGAACAATTGAAATTGCAGGACACGAGATCAGAGTCTTAGGCACCGCCGGAAAAGACAATGGGGTTATGATTTTGGGATTAAGTTTTCTCGAAAATCATAAACCATGGGTAAGAAAGGATAATGGTATAGAATTTAATCTGAAGGGTCACACCATCAGAATTAAATGACAAGTCCATTCTCCATTTATATCTCAGTAGGGATAATATATGAAGAATATAAGTCAGAATATTTCGCAGCTTATATTGATTCAGGATCAGGTATTTGCACGGCAAAACCAGGAGTTTTCCCTAGCGAAGCTATGGAATCATTACCCATTATTGCAGGAAGAGATTTTTCCCAAAAAATCTTAGTACTAAATAAGGGTATTCGACAAGCCAATATCATGATTGGAGGAGCATTTGGTACACCTTGGTATAAGGTAAAAACGCCTCCTATTTACTTTCATGACACAGGAGCGGATATTTTGTTAGGGAACAATTTTATACAATCCTTTACAAAATATGTTCAAGATAACAAAAGAAATTTGTTAATATTTACCACAAGTTGTGGAAATGAGATACAGGTGTTGCGCAGGGAAAAGGCATTCAACAGGTTAATGCCTATATTATTTCGCAGCAAACGTGGTGATAATGATGCCAAACTAACCCATCCAAAAATGCAGGATAAAAGAAAGTTTGGTAAGGCTTTGTTGTCTTTTAGACAGCAAGGATTTGATGAAGCTTCTATTGAGGAAATTATAAACCTCAAAGAAGCAATGCAGGAAATGAAGTCATTAAATATAACTTCACTAGACATTGATGGGGAAACTAAATTGTCCCTCGAAAATGTCAAAAGACTTATCCAGAGAAACTTTAACGAGGATCCTCTGGCATGGTGGGATAAAAACAAGATCGAAGCTACTCTACAGGTAAAAGAACAATATAAATATGAGTATGTTTGATACAAACCCATCTTAATGAATATGCAGGATAAGAAAGATATGCAGCAAATTATCAAGGAGCATATTGATCTTAAACTCATCGAGCCTGGAGTCTCAGCTTATAGTAGCCCTGGATTCTTGGTAAGAAACCACGGTGAAATAAAGAGAGGTAAACCCAGGTTGGTAATAAACTATCAAGGTATTAACAAAATAATACAGTTTGATGGTTATTACATTCCGAGTAGAGAACACTTAATTGATTGCATCAAAGGTGCTAAAGTGTTTTCTAAATTTGATTGCAAATCTGGTTTCTATCAGATTAAGATGGAGAATGAGTCGAAGAAATTCACAGCATTCTCCACCCCACAAGGGCAATATATTTGGAATGTTATGCCAATGGGGCTTTCTAATGCCCCTCAGATATTCCAAAGAAAGATGGATAATCTATTTAAGGATTATCTAGAGTTTATGTTCGTCTACATAGATGACATTCTGATTGCATCTCGAAATATTAAAGAGTATATTAAACATCTTGAGATATTTTCCGATGCATGTCACAGGGAAGGTCTAGTTCTCTCTGAGAAAAAGGCCACTATCGCTGCTAACAAAATTGAATTCTTAGGAGTTCAAATTGATGAAGCAGGAATAGAGTTACAGGAACACATTGTGGAAAAAATCCGCAATTTTCCTGATATATTAAAAGACAAGAAACAACTTCAGAGTTTCTTAGGAGTTGTAAATTTTGCAGGTATGTTTATTAAAGACCTTGCAAAATATAGAAAGGATTTTAGACCACTCCTGAAAGAGACTGAAAGCTCTAGATGGAAATGGGAAGAAATCCATACCAAGAGAATTCGTGAACTAAAGCAAGTCTGCAATAGCTTGCCAAAACTCGCGATACCTCAGGATGAGGATGAGCTGGTAGTCTACACAGACGCCAATGATTTTCGATGGGCAGGAGTGCTCATGAGAAAAACAACTACGGGTCAAGAACCTTGTAGATACACAGGAGGGTTGTTCACTGAACAACAAGCCAAACTTTGGCATATTAACGAAAAGGAATTCTTTGCAGTATGGAAAACATTTAAAAAATGGCCTTTATTCTTACTTGCAAAGAAATTTGTATTAAAAGTTGATAATACTAATGTTAGGGCTTTTTTAAAAAATAAACTTGAATCAAAAATCGAAAAAGCTCGTATTATCAGATGGCAAGCTGAATGTCAATATTATACTTATGATATTGATGTTATAAAATCTCATGAAAATGTTCTTGTAGATTTCCTAACGAGAGATGGAAGCATTTGAAGCTGATTCCATCATTACGAGATTCAGGCACCTCAGAGAAAACCTAGAGGAGCTATCGAAGCATTTTGGACAGCTCGAGATCAATGCACGAGCAGCTGGCCAAATACAACAGAGCGATGTGGACATGGTCCGCAACAATATACAAACCTCCCATATAGCAATGACAGCACTATGGGAAACAGTATTAGAGCCAATCAGGAAAGCGTCAGCTTCCCTGGTAAACAAAGAGAAATGTGCCCAAAAAGCTAAAGTGGTCACATATGAAGAAGCAGATTCAAGCACTGCTTCAAAGGAACCATTGTCGGATACCGACAAAAATGTTGAGCAAGAGGAAAGTCACATTTCCGAAAGCTCAAGTCAACCCACTGCCTCTGGGGTGAAAGAGGAAGAAATTAACCTTAGGCCAATGACAGGCACCTCTAAGGTTAATTCAGACGAGAAGGTCCTATCTACTGCCTGGCTGGACTACCAAGGAAAATGGGAACAACTGGTTTCCAAAAAGGGAATTAACCCTAGCAAAACAGTAATCGAGACATCCGGAAGATACAACAGGGTATGGATGCTCGAAGGATCGAAACCAGAAGAGGTTCGAAAGTGGTATGACTTTGGAGCATTAGCATCTGTTCATACTACATCACCAGGGTTTCCGGAAATCGAAAAACTTCCGGGATGGATAAGTAGTGCGGTGCACGAATCATGGCAGAACAACCCGCACCTGCAAAGAGGAGATATTCTGGAGCTTAAGTTCATTTCAGCGGCACCAGAAATAGTCGGAAAGGGTTCTTATCCGGTCTTTCAATTTATTAAATTACAAAGACCTGATATGATTGCCTTCAACAGAGTTAAGTCTATGGATGAGAAGGCACCATTGGTATCTTCAATCAGCGAAGATGAAATCTCCACCCGACGAGCATGGGGATTCTGGGTCTGTCTCACCGAGATGGAAAAGGTTAAATATCCGTTTAAAATATTCTCAAACAATTTAAATGGATCGTTCCTGGTTAATTCTTTAACAGGGAAAAGCACAGAGTTTGCGGAAACCTCATTCGAAAAGAAGAGGTTACTCATCTGGGAAAACAAGTTGCCAGCAACCGAGTCTACCAGAAAAAAGGCATGCAACATGATGCATGTTGGCCAATGGGATAACCACATATGCCCATATTGTGCAGAACAGGAGAAACCCCTATTCGGTACAAAGATCCGGGTAACCCAGAAAAAATCCGGACCCGAACAGGACAAAGGGAAGAAACGTCCAAAAAACTTTCACAAGCCAAAGTAAGATTAGCTGGATGTAAAAGAAAGAGAGGTGTCGGCAACACCCATAATTAAAAGCCGACAAAGAAGGGCAGAGTAGCTGGCAGAAAGTGGCCGACAAGAGAAGGTGGAAAGTTGACAAAAGCCACCTAACGCAATAATTCAAAAAAGGACAATAATGTAGCCGGTTGAAATTAAGGCCAAGTGACGAACGCAGTGACGTCACAAGGATTTAGAGGAAGATTGGAATCCGGGGCTGAAGTCCGCGGGCGCCTATAAATAAAGGAGTTTGAAGCAGATGGAAGGCATCGAAAATTCCTCCCAACTCTTCAAAGTATTTGTAATATTTCTCTTTCTGCATATTTCCTTTCGAGCCTGTAAAAGTATGGGGTATTCCCCCAAGAGTCTTGTATCCTCCATGAGGAACTAAGTGTCTGTCTTCTCCGTTAGGGGAAATTATGTTTAAATAATATTTTTAATATTTCTTCAGTAAAATCCAGGCTTCCAAATATCCCAAATATCCCGATAATATAATTAAAACCCTTTATTCATATCTTGATACGTCCTAAGGTAGGAAACGAAATAGGACTGTGCTGTTTGTTGCTGAAGGAGCCAAGAATCGGTGAACCATCGGTCGCGGCTGCGTGGTTGGAGGAAGTCCGTAAAATCCCGGAGCTTAGGAAACCCGGCAGCAAGGCGGTCAAAGCCAAGGTATGAAGTTTAGTGCTTAATTTAATTACCGGAAGCATGATGGGCTGATATTGGACTAATGATAATGAAGAAACTAAAATCTGGGGTCAAAATGAAATAAAGTAAAAGTTGGTAGGGTTAATTGAAGTTTGAAAAAGTCAAAATAGTCTAAATGACTTTAATTTGGTCAAAGATGGTTTCTAATGGCCTAAAATTGGAAATTGATTTAATAATGGCCCAAATGTGGAAATGGTGCCTTGTAATGGCCTAAAAAATTCATTTCCTCTTCCATTATATTGAAAGTCAGCAGGGAGATAGTTTGTGCATCAGAAACAATCTCTAATCCTTAATAATAAACATGTTTATGTTGAAAATCATATATAGAAACTGAACCAGGTAATAGATGCTCCCATGTTCAGATAATGCTGAGCAAATCTTGCTGGTTTCACACGCATATTTAATATTATCTCCATATTTCCATAGTGTTGACTAACTGTCCAATCATTAACAAAATTATTATTCCAGTAGTTATCTCAAGTGGAGTCTGCGACCATCTCTCAACATATTTTGCCCTATATAAATAGAAAGGGTTTTGTTCTTTTAATTCCTCACCTCAATCTAAGTGCTAGCACAAGCAGTCGAGTTGAAATAACAAGGACATTCTTAGCAAAAATGAATACCCCATTAGGCGTCTTTGCATTCGTTCTCATCATATCTTTGGTTCAATTGACATTTGCATCTGATCCAAGCCCTCTACAAGATTTCTGCGTAGCTGTTGATGATGCTGCTGCATCTGGTATTCACTCATTATTTCTGCCGTAAATTTGATTATTTATGCACAGTTTTAATGAGTATTTTTTTTTTGTTCGACAACCTATACATGCTGTTTTAATGAGTATCATGATACCCTATCACCAAAAATTTATTTTTTATTCTTTTGTGCAGCAGCCTATGACAAAAAAAAAAAAATTTAAATTTTGCGCCACACCTTTATTTTTATCTTCTTTTATGCTGTTTTAGCATCACCCAACCGTTGCTAAAAGCGTCTCTAATTGTTGTATCTTTTTTTTTTCAATCGTGTATGTAGTGATTGTGAATGGAAAGATTTGCAAGGATCCAAACACGGTAGTGGCGGAGGACTTCTTCTTCTCGGTAAACAGGCCGGGAAACACCTCAAACCGTCTGGGGTCGAAGGTGACTCCCGTGTTTGTTACCGAGCTGCCGGGGCTCAATACCCTCGGCATCTCCTTGGCTCGGATAGACTTCGCGCCAGACGGCCTCAATCCGCCCCACACACACCCTCGTGCCAGCGAGATCCTCTTTGTGCTGTATGGCACAATTTTGGCTGGCTTTGTGACATCCAATCCTGCAGACCCCAACGCGAAAAACAAGCTTTTTACCAAATACCTGTTTCCTGGAGATGTTTTCGTCTTCCCAGAGGGACTTGTACATTTCCAATACAACGTCGGCAACACAATTGCAGCCGCCCTGGCTGCCCTGAGCAGTCAGAGTCCGGGAGTCATTACTATTGCGAATGCAGTTTTTGGTTCGCAAATTACCAAAGATGTCTTGACCAAGGCGTTTCAGGTTGAGGCGAACGTGATTGACGCCCTCGAAGCACAGTTTGGTGGAACATCAGTTAATTAAGATGCAAAATCCATATGATCTAAGAACTGATCATGTATATGTGTACGGGTCTATCTGATATTCAGGGTTAAAAATTAAGTGTTATTGCCATTTAATTTTAAAATTCTTTACAATATATATCCCCTTCAGGTGATGTTATTCAATTGAAGGCACGCAACCTAAAAGTTGAATAATATTCCCCTATCTATGTCTATGTACGTCATTGTTGTGTTGGTGTAATAAACATAAAGATCTTAATACATATGCATATAGGGTTTCTGTGCTTTGATCACATTCTTAAAATTATATCCGATGTGGCAATGGATTTAAGTGAGGGCTCCGTTGACTTTGCTGACAGGGCAATTAATGGGGCCCACATGAACGAAATATATTTAGATGGAACCGCCAGCTGGGGTCAGTCTCCATTTCATTTTGGCCCAACACATGAAAACCATAAAATTTCCTGCCTGGTCAATGTGTGGTTTTGTCTCGAATTAACAGATAAAATAATCATTTATATAAATATATATCCATATAATGATATCAATTAATCCTTGACTGCCAACCTATAGGTTGGAGATTCGGATCCCCAGGCCCTATCTCTCCCCTTTATTCCCTTTGTAATTTATGTAGTATGAGCTTCTATCACCCCTTTTCAGGCCTTTAATGGCTTCCCAAAAAAAAAATTAATTCTTGATTGCCTGGGGATGAGAACTTAGCCCAAAAAATTAATTCCCAGCCTTGACTTCCAGCCTGATGGTTGGAGGTTCGATTCCCCCACTGCCCCTATCCCTCCCATTTATTTCTTTTATAATTTATGTGGCATGGGCTCCCACCACCTTTTTCCTAGTCTAAATAGGCTGTTTGAAAAAAAAAAAAAAACAACCCTGATTAAGGTATGTGAGGATGAAGTCGGTCGTCATTCATTAACCAGGCATTATCTGAAATTAATTATATAAAAATAAATTTGGAATTCCGATAAACATCATGTATTATGATTGACTATTTTGTGATTTTTGCGTAGCAGATACTAGCAAGTTAAAAGCAACCCAATTTCCAAGTTAAATAAAATAAATGTATTGACCATTTCTTTGTAGTACGATCTATCTAAAGGCTATATTCGCGTTAAAGAGACAAATTCAATTCGACACGGGCCGCCTCTCAGTAATTTATTGAGAAACCAAACTTCTAGAGAGACTTCACTAGCAAAATTAGTAAATACTCCCTCCATTCCTTTTTAATTGTCTTTTTAAATAGTAAAAAATATTTCAAAATAGTTGTCATTTTTAGGTAGTTATAGGTAGTTATACTATATTTTTACTATATTTCCCTTCCCTTTATATAAATGCTATTTGTTGACATTTATTAAGAAAAAGTTTAGTTGATGGGTAAAAATATAAATTTATGAGTTAATTAATACATATATTGGTTATTGAAATTGAGCTGAAAGAAACAACTAAAAATGAAGGGAGGAAGTAGCATGCAGAAATTTAATATACTTTTATTATGTACTGTAATAAAGATGATCTCGTGTAGGGGACCAGATATTAATCATCTCCCTTGACATTATATGTATGCGTTAGTTGTGGAAAAATCTTCGGCAACATTTCTATTTTGTTGGGAGAATTTCACTTTTGCATTCAAAATTTATTATCACTCCAACATTTGTTCCCATATTTTGAAAAATTCACAATTTTGGTCCCATGACATATCAATTTTTTTTTTGATTTGTTCGTTATTACGCGGTTGGATCATGTGCAATTAATTGCATATATAGGTTGTATATTTGTGACGGGGTCTTTTGTGTGATGGAAGAAATATTATGTGTGGTCGAAAAATATGTGATGAGAGAGTTGGAGAGATGGTTTTTGTAATGGAAGTGATGGTTTTCGTAATTTCTGCACATACAGACTCTTCCATATTTTGTACCTTAACCGACCGGATTGCGTTATCATACCATCAAATCAATTGTTAAATTACGATTTTATTAATTTAATATAATCTTTGCCAAAATTCGCACAATTTATTTTGATAACCCACAACTCCCCTAAGGTTGCGTTTTGGAAAAAAAAAATAAAATATGATAGGGTTTCCATTTAGTTTTTGAAACACCATTACCCTAAAACAATTTTTTGACCATAAACTTTAAATTTAAAATTTACCCTCTAAATTCTAATTATTTTTCAAATATATTATAGATAAATACACAAAACATGAGAAACTCACAATTTTATGGGTATAAATCCACGAGAACCATAAATAAAAATAAAAATAATATTAACTGGACGAAAAATAGAAATTCTAAAAATACGGACAGAATATTAAAATGATAATAAATTATATAGACCTAGTTAGATTGAGTTTTAGGGGTAGTCACAGCTTAAGCAAATATATCAAGTTCTATTCTCTGTGTATGCATGATTTTGCTTTGGGAATAACAACCTTTCAACGCTCACTAAATACCTAGATATACCTTATTATTCACCAAAAATAGAATTTCCCCGGAATTATTAACCAGTGGTTTAATCCACACAGACCACATATCAATATCCAATATCTATCATCTCATAAAATAAGTAATAAGGAAGAAAACATTCATCTCATATGTTATTGTCACTAAAACAGTAATAACACATACCAACTCTGGAAAAAAACTTATATTTGGGTCCTCTAAGTCCTAATAAAATAAATTGCATCGCTTACGAAAATGATTGACCATTTCTCAATCTATTCAGCATAAATAGAACCCCAGCTTCATGCTGCTCTCCACACCTCAATCCCAATACTAACAGTTTAATTAATTAAATTGAACTCCACTATCCACAACCATATATGAAGATGGCATTAGGCTTCACTTCAGCCTTCCTTTTCATCATGTCTTTGGTCCCATTGGCATTTGCATCCGATCCCAGTCCTCTTCAAGATTTCTGTGTCGCTGTCGATGATGCTGCTGCTGCCGGTAATATATAGTACTACTGCTTAATTAATTAACTCCATAATATTTCTAGGCAAATGTACATGTTCAAGCTTATATTTTAGTACAATTTTCACATGATCATGGAATAATTGATTATTCATGTGCAGTGTTTGTGAATGGGAAGATCTGCAAGAACCCCAACCAGGTGAACGCCGATGACTTCTTCTATTCCGGTCTGAACAAGCCTGGGAACACCTCCAATCCACTCGGATCGAGGGTCACTCCAGTGAACGTCAATCAGTTACCGGGGCTCAATACTCTCGGCATCTCATTGGTCCGCATAGATTACGCGCCATACGGCCTCAACCCGCCCCACACGCACCCTCGTGCAACCGAGGTCCTTTTTGTGTTGGAAGGCACCCTGTTGGTAGGGTTTGTGACCTCCAATCCCGCGGTCGCCGGCCAGAAAAACAAGCTGTTCACCAAGTACTTGTATCCGGGAGATGTTTTCGTGTTCCCTGAGGGTTTGATCCATTTCCAATTCAATGTGGGCAAAACCGACGCAGTGGCCTTTGCTGGGCTGAGCAGCCAGAATCCAGGTGTCATCACTATTGCCAATGCTGTGTTTGGATCGGATCCGCCGATCAACAAAGATGTGCTGACCAAGGCGTTCCAAGTTGAGAAGAATGTGATCGACTACCTCCAGGCACAGTTTTGGTGGAACATCGATTAAATATGATACTTGAGATGAACTAATTAAAACAACGAAACTATATATTAATGGCTGTACCTCAGTACCTGTATCGCATTTTCTTTCAAAAGCTATCCGCTTTGTATCTGCATGTGTTTGTATTATTTCAATAATTAATGATGTAATGTAATACTATAATAAAATGTTTATTTGTGTTTGTTTCAAACTTTTTTTTTTTTTTTAAAATCAAATGGATTGTTTTAAATTTCTTTAAAGTTGATGTATAGTCACTCGAAGATATATTACTAACGAAAATTCTCCGTATATCGGTATATGACAGGTTGTTGCGAATTGTTTTAAATATTTATTTTTGAAATGTATTCATCAATTTAGAAAAAGTGATTTGTAATTTAAAGTTACTTTATAGTATATCTACGTACTAGCTAGTCGTGTTTACTTAAAAAGGCGTGGCCGCGTGGGAGCTCACCTCATGTCATTAACCTTAACGTTAGAAGTTAAATTTTTTTTATTATAATTTATCTATTTTTTGCTGGACACTCTCCAACCAGAAGGTTGGAAATCTGACAATTTATTTTTATCATCAAAATTTTGTTTTATATTTCATTTGAAATTGCTTATTAATCTTATTTACTCTACTTTGGCTGGCTTGAATGATTCCCAGCTAAACCATTTTTTTTCTTATAGCTAAGCCAAATTTTTTTTTTTTAATCTTATAGCGATATTTTGAAGTTAGGGTTTATTCTTCGTGCAATTTTTGAAAGTTTTGGGGAGTTAGGACCCATTTGGATTGATTTTTGAGAAAAGCTGAAGCCAAAAGCAGAAGCAGAAGTGAAAGCCAAAAGTAGAAGCAGATAACTTTTGTGTTTTGAAAAGCAGTTTTTTTCAAAAGTGTGTTTGAATGTGTAAAAGTGAAAAGTGCTTTTGAAATGTGTAAATTACCAAAAGGGATATGCTACTTATATAGAATAGTATATACAGTATTTATAGTGTAATTTAAATAAATTAGTGGGGGCATTTATGACTCTGCTTTTCTGGGCTTCTTCTCCCAGAAGCACTTTTACAGCTTTTCGATGTGCTTTTGCTTTTTTTGAAAAGCCAAAACAAACACTATTTTTTCATTAAAAGTATTTTTGGCAGAAGTAAAAGCCAAAAGCACCTAAAAAAAAGTCATTCCAAACGCTCCCTAAGATGTTATACCAAAATAATAGTCTTATTTTTTACACTAGTTTTTAAAGGTTATAATTGTGAATTCACATCTCCGCAAACAGAATTTACTCTTAGTAGCTTTCAAGAGCTACTTTTCAATTTAATTAATTTTTTAAAATATTTTAAAATCTATAACTACTTCTAAAAAAGGCAATTATATCTTACCCAAAAAAAAACACTTTATATTTTATGCAAAAAAAATCACACTTTATATAAAATTAAATTCTTCAATTTCTATCAAAATCTACAGCTCCAACTAGTAGCTACAGCGAGTCGTATAGAACACACCCTTTCTTTGACTTTAAAAAATCGAAGAATCATGCTCAGTTAAAAGAATAAATCACTCAGATATATCCAACGTCTGGAAAATAACTACTACATCCGTTCTTTTTTAAGTGCTCCATTACCATAGTAGTTACTATTAATTAAGTAACTTTGATCAATTTTTTTAGCATAGTTATATAAGATTAAACATAGTCAAGTCAAATCTTGTTAAATTCATCTAATCACGTAGTTTTATAATATTATTTTTTTATAATTTTTTACTTATGTATAATTTAAGTTATTGACATTTAAAAATATGTATTGAACTGCGTGAAATGCAGGATGTGTGCACTTAAAAAAAGAACAGAGGAAGTACATAATTATGGAATATTTAAATACTGTGAAACCCTAAAAGTGAAGGGAAGCATAAACTCGAAAATGCAAGGGTCATTCAGCAAGTAATCACAATATTAAAATGTAAGCAACGAAGTTGGTTAATGGTTCGTTAGGCATATAATATATAGTATATAAAGCCATGTTGCAATAACTTTATGGATTTTCCATCGCCGTTCAATATTATTTGGTGTAATAAACAAAGACTTGATATAATTAAGGTCGTCATGAGAGTGACAGAGGCTGCAGGTCGAGAGATTTGTAAAATCTAATAATGCACGCACTTGTTTAATTTCTACCTTTTGACTCCGTAATTGGCTGATGTATGGCCTCTTCTTTTACTCTATCGTATTTCTAACATATTAGGTGGTCCTATTATTCTTCGCTTCGGCAAATTGAAATAGCCTGTTATTTGACATCATCTTCAGAACCCCAACCAATTCAAAGAAAAATGCCCATATTGACCCAAAAATTGGGACTCAAATTAACCCTCCATTTTAATTTTTTTCTAGCATTGTCTTGTAAAACAAACCTCTAGGCAAAAACCTTTAATTTGTGAGCTGGTTAAGCAAAAAGAGATTAGCATTGTATTCGTGAGGGAGTTATTATCATAAGTAAATTTAGTATAAATGAATTTATTATGTATATAGTAATAATACTAATCATCAAGATGATTTTATTTTCAGGAAATAATCAAAGGAGTACTATAATTAATGATTCCTGGACCGGTGGCCAATTCAGCAAATTAAAGCCGTGCCGTCTGATGTGTTGGTTGTGGAACTATTCTTGATCTCCCATATTTCTTTCATCATTAAAATAATCAACAAATATCGAGGGAAACTTACCAAGTCCCAAGTAATAGATAATCACCGTGTGAAATGAAGGCGCCCCCGCGAGACCATTTCACAGCTGATACACTATAAAAAGGGAACCAGTTCTATGCTACTGTCCTCATCCCCAATCTTAACATTAATACAAAGCAATCAGCTAGTAATTAATAACCAGCTATGAAGATGGTTTTAGGGTTTTCTGTTGCCATCCTTTTGATGTCTTTGGCTGCGCCGCTGGCATTCGCATCTGATCCCAGCCCTCTTCAGGATTTCTGCGTTGCCGTTAAGGATGCTGAAGCAGCTGGTACATACTAATTCACCATTACAACCTCAACTTCAATTTATATATTACATGCATTGTTCTGTTTGTGAATATATGGTCCACCATTAAATGACAATTATATACTATATATGATATGCAGTGTTTGTGAATGGGAAGATCTGCAAGAACCCCAACCAGGTTAACGCGGATGACTTCTTCTTTTCCGGTCTGAACAAGCCTGGAAACACCTCCAATCCACTCGGATCGAGGGTCACACCAGTGAATGTCAATCAGTTACCGGGGCTCAATACTCTCGGCATCTCATTGGTGCGTATAGATTACGCGCCCTACGGTCTCAACCCGCCCCACACGCACCCACGTGCAACCGAGGTCCTTGTGGTGTTGGAAGGCACCCTGTTGGTAGGGTTTGTGACCTCCAATCCTGCGGTCGCCGGCCAGAAAAACAAGCTGTTCACCAAGTACTTGTATCCAGGAGATGTTTTCGTGTTCCCCGAGGGTTTGCTTCATTTCCAATTCAATGTGGGCAAAACCAACGCAGTGGCCTTTGCTGGGCTGAGCAGCCAGAATCCAGGTGTCATCACTATTGCCAATGCTGTATTTGGATCGGATCCGCCGATCAATAAAGATGTGCTGACCAAGGCGTTCCAAGTGGAGAAGAATGTGATCAACTACCTGCAAGCGCAGTTTTGGTGGAACATCGATTAATCTAATACTTGAGATGCATTGATAACAACTATATGCATGGGTGTGTATCATCTTTAATTTTGAAATAATTATTTCCTATTCGTGTATGCATGTGTTTTGTATTCCATTTATGATTTAATAAAGTGTTTTGTATTTCTTTTAACGTGTTATAGTCGGATCGAATTTATAATGCGGCACCTAAAGGGCTCGGATAAACCTAAGCCACTGTACTCAAATCTTCTTCAATTCAAGTCAACCTCGATTCATATATATCTGCACAATAATTAACAGATGTTACCTACTATGTTTAGAAAAAGAAAGAAAAAGCAAAACAAAACAAAATAGAGTTGATTTATAGTCACTCTAAAGATGAGGACTTGGGGGATAACGGGAAAGATAATTTTCAGGGGAAAAAAAAAACGTGACAAAAATTTTTGTGAATGGACAATGAGGACTTGGCCTATTGATCACGTCCAATGACTCTCAATCTTTAGATTGTGGATTGATTCTCTATCTGGCTCCATATTCCCTCTTCTTTGTCTCTTTGTATTGTGTGGCATGGGCTCCGCTAAAAAAAAGTTGAAAATGGTTTAAGTATATATATATATATAGTATATTTTCTATAAAAAAAATATTCAATTTTTAGAAGTAAGATAATGGAAAACTTTAAGATTTAAGAAATTAACTTATAATTTAAAATTTTGGATAGACCCATCAACCCTATCTCAAAAAAAAAAATCAAAATGTTGAGCAATTATTATAAAAATAAAATTGCATATTAATCTCATTTATTTAATACCATAAAATGAGAAATTAAAGAAGAGGGAAAACTATCATACAGAATCAAATTTAGAGAATGTATCCTGTAGGATCAAAGGAAAATTTCGGTTCAAAGACTATATATGGACATGTTTGGCAATTAGTTGTTAGCTGTTAACTAATTACGTGAGTAATAAATTAGTCAAAATTGGCTTTTTGATAATTTTGAAACTATCTATTTGCCTACAATATGTTGAAATCTAAAATGTTACTCTTTATAGCGGACTCAAAAAGAATTGATTGGACACTGTTTAATTTTAAGTTATTTTATCTCTTTAAAAAAAATTACTCACAATGTCTCAAAAATAAACTGATTCAATTTATTTATTTTGTGAAATAATTAATCCCTATAACCAGGGGCGAAACCATGGCAATTACAAGAGTGGCTTGGGCCCCTCCATGATTTTTGCACTATAGCCTAAATGTACATAGTTTAGTGATTGATATGATGATAATGGAAAAAAACCCTTCATTCTTGGGATATTTTTAACATTTTCCAAAGCGGTTTTATTGCATACACAAGGCTTAAATCCGAGACATTGTTTAAGGACTGGAACATTAATTTACTAAAGTCAACTGTTCCTAGTGGAATTTTTTAACTATTGGTTTATATTCTTATTTTGTAGTATCAAACAATATCCTAAATAGTTTATTCTTGATTTTTGTGTTGTATTTCGTACAGTGACAAAGTTTTTAGTGGAAATCGGCACTCCTTAAAGAAAATCTTAATTTCGCCACTACCTATATCAAACGGCCCTGAACGGAGTAATGAGGTCTGGAAAATTTCGTTCTTAATATGGAGTAAGTAAATACTGTCAAGTATCAAATAAAAAGGACAAGGAAAACATAAACTCGAAAATGCAAGAGTCGGTCGGCAAGTAATCACAATATTAAAATGTAAGCAAGAAAACTGTTTACCTATATAATAATATAAACTATAATCCTTACATAAATATGCAGAGCCCTGTTGCAACATACTAGTATTTAAGAATTTTCCAACGTTTTCGAATGTAGGTGTCGTAACTCATAGACAAAATATAATGTCATGAAAGTGACTGACAGAGCAGGTCGAGAGTTTCGTAAAATCTAATGCATTCACTAGTTCAATTTCTACCTTTTGACTGCGCGATTGCCTGTACTTTTAAACTATTGTATTTCTAATATATTAGGTGGCCATATTATTATTGTTTACACTGTCAACTTTGAATAGTTTATCACCTGTTATTTGACATCTTCAGAACCATAACCAATATAATACAAAGAAAAATGCCCTTATAAAATATATATACTCCCTCTGTCCCTGTTAAAGCGTCATGTTTGAATTTTTTGACACTGTTCATTGTTCAACTTTGACTCAATATTATTGTAAGTATATATTTGAAAAAAAATAGTCGAGTTCGGTTTCCTAGATTCGTCTAATCGTGTAGTTTAGAATATATATTTTACATAATTTTTAGTTGTATATATTTTGAGATTCATCAAATTAAATTCGGACTCAAAATTAATTGCCAATTTTTTCCTCGCATGGTCTCTTGTGAAACAAACCTCTCAGCAAAATCCTTTTTGAATTGGTTAACCAACAAGAAGTTAGCCTCGAATTCGTGAGGGAGTTGGTAATTTTTAAGGAGAAATGAATTGATCAAAATGATTTCTGGAAACAATCTTATTAATTAATGATTCCTGGAGCCCTAGCCAATTCAGCAAATTAAAGCCTGATGTGTCAGATGTGGACCGGAAAAATTCTTGATCTTCCAAATCTTGCTAATCACTAAAATAATTAACACTCATCGAGAAACTTACCAAGTCCTAATTAAGTAGTACTAATAGATAATCACCGTGTGAAATGAAGGCGAGCGGGAGAGACCAATTCACAGCTGATACACTATAAAAGGGAACCAGTTCTATGCTACTGTCCTCATCCCCAATCTTAAGATTAATACTACAAGCAATCAGCTATAGTAATAATTAATAATCAGCTATGAAGATGGTTTTAGGGTTTTCTGTTGCCATCCTTTTGATGTCTTTGGCTGCGCCGCTGGCATTCGCATCTGATCCCAGCCCTCTTCAGGATTTCTGTGTTGCCGTTAAGGATGCTGAAGCAGCTGGTACATACTCATTCACCATTACAATTACATGCATTATTATGTTTGAATATGTGATCCATCGTTAAATGACAATTATATACTATGTATGATATGCAGTGTTTGTGAATGGGAAGATCTGCAAGAATCCCAACCAGGTTAACGCGGATGACTTCTTCTTTTCCGGTCTGAACAAGCCTGGAAACACCTCCAATCCACTTGGATCGAGGGTCACTCCAGTGAATGTCAATCAGTTACCGGGGCTCAATACTCTTGGCATCTCATTGGTGCGCATAGATTACGCGCCCTATGGTCTCAACCCGCCCCACACGCACCCTCGTGCAACCGAGGTCCTTGTGGTGTTGGAAGGCACCCTGTTGGTAGGGTTCGTGACCTCCAATCCTGCGGTCGCCGGCCAGAAAAATAAGCTGTTCACCAAATACTTGTATCCAGGAGATGTTTTCGTCTTCCCCGAGGGATTGTTACATTTCCAATTCAACGTGGGGAAAACTAATGCAATCGCCTTTGCTGGCTTGAGCAGCCAGAATCCAGGTGTCATCACTATTGCCAATGCTGTATTTGGATCGGATCCACCGATCAACAAAGATGTGCTGACCAAGGCGTTCCAAGTGGAGAAGAATGTGATCGACTACCTGCAAGCGCAGTTTTGGTGGAACATCGATTAAATCTAATACTTGAGATGCATTGATAACAACTATATGCATGGGTGTGTATCATCTTTAATTTTGAAATAATTATTTCCTATTCGTGTATGCATGTGTTTGTATTCCATTTATGATTTAATAAAGTGGTTTGTATTCCATTTATGATTTAATAATTAAAAAATGTTGTGAATGGTTTAAATATAGTGTGGATGTTTGGGAGTCAGCAGATCTGTCAGCAGATAGCAGATTTGGAGTGAAGATTGTGAGACAATCCTCTCTCCGGATCCGCTAGCGAATTCGGCGGCTCCTAAACATCCCAGTATATTTTCTGAAAAAATATATTCAATTTTTAGAAGTAAGATAACGGAAAACTTAAGATTTAAGAAAGTAATTTGTAATTTAAAATTTTGGATAAAAACCATATATCAACCCGAGTAGTAATTTAAAATTTAAAATTTATAATTCAAAATGTTGAGCACTTATAAAAATAAAATTGCATATTAATCTCATTTATGTAATAACATAAAATGAGGGGTTGGGGACTTATCTTAGTAGTCAAGTCTCTCTACTCCTAATTTATAGGTTAGGAGTTCGAATCCCCACCAGGCCTCTATCCCTCCCATTTATTCCATTTGTAAGTTGTATGGCATAAGCTCCCACCACTCATTTCCTACGCCTTCAATGGCTCCTTCAAAATAGATAAATAAATAACATAAAATTAAATGAGAAAAAAGAAGAAAAAACTATCATACAAAATCAAATTTAGAGAATGTATCATGTAGGAACAAAGGAAAATTTCAGACTATGAATCTATTAGACAATTACTTGGTAGTTGTTAACTGATTACGTGAATAATAAATTAGTCAAAATTAGCTTTTTGACAATTTTGAGACCATCTATTTGCCTACAATATGTTGAAATAAAAAATGCTACTACAATATGTTGAAATCTAAAATGCTACTGTTTGCAGTGGATTCAAAAAGAGTTGATTGGACACTGTTTAACTTTAAGTTATTTTATCTCTTTAAAAAGGTATTTTACTCACAATGTCTAAAAAATAAGCTGATTCAATTTAGTTATTTTGGGAAATAATCCCAGAACCAGGGGCGAAACCATGGCCATTAAAGGAGTAGTGGCTGGTGCCCCTCCATGATCTTTGTGCTATAGCCTAAATGTACACAGTTTAATGATCGATATGATGATAATGGAAAAAACCCTTCATTCTTGGGATACTTTTAACATTTTCCAAAGTAGTTTTTTGCATACACAAAGCTCGAATCCGAGACTTTGCTTAAACACTAGAACACCAATCTACTCAAGCCAATTGTTGCTGGTGGAATTTTTTTAACTATCGGTTTATATTGTTATTTTGTAGTAAACAATATCCTAAATAGTTTATTCTTGATTTTTGTGTTGATATTTCTGTTGGAGGATAAAATATGGAGGAAGGAATATTTTGGTGTGTAAATATTTGTGGACGTATGGTTTTATATCTGAGAGGTTAGAGGCTAAGTGTTAATATGGAGCTTGAAAGGTTTGAAAGAAGAGAAGGATGCTTGAGAAAGTTTTATTACAACTCAACTCACTTGTTCTTCTTGTTGTGTTATTACAAAATGATACATGATCCACCTATTTATACTACTTCATGGTATAATCTCTATTATTCTAGAGAATTCTACACTAGTTCCTTCCTAATAAATCTAGATAATACTTATTATTTGATCACATGTTTGTTTCTAGATTTTTCTTACATCCACATGGTTCTACATCTTTCTTTATCCATAATCTCAACTTCTCTAGAATCATCTATTATAAAATTAAGTTTATTACTTCAACACCCCCTCTTAAACTTGATTTTGCATTCCAAGCGAGCTTCTGAGTCTTGCGAACACTTCATATTTGAGGGGTTTAGTGAAAATGTCGGCGACTTGATCTTGTGACTTCACATGCTCCACTTGGACTTCTTTCTTCGCAATGCAGTCTCTAATGTAGTGGAACCGAGTGTCGATGTGCTTACTCCGATTATGAAATACTGGATTCTTTGCTAATGCAATCGCTGACTTATTGTCCACATAAATCCTTGTGGGCTCCTCTTGTGGCCATCCAAGCTCTTTTAATAAACTCCTTAGCCAGATAGCATGACAAACACTCGAAGTGGCAGCTACATACTCAGCTTCACACGTAGATAATGTCACAATTGGTTGCTTCTTTGACATCCAAGTGAATGCAGTACCTCCCATGAAGAATACGAACCCACTTGTACTCTTTCGATCATCATTGTCTCCAGCCCAATCGCTATCACTATAGCCAACAAGCTGATAATTATTAGTACTTGAATAAAGTAGGCCATAGTTGAGTGTACCTTTGAGATATCTGAGAATTCTTTTTGCTGCCTTTAAGTGTGTAGTGGTTGGATTCTCCATAAAGCTACTCACAAACCCTGTAGCATATAGAATATCTGGCCTTGTGCAGGTTAAGTACCTTAAGCTTCCAACCAAGCTCTTGAACATTGTTAGATCTATCTTTTCTCCTTCATCATGCTTGGATAATTTATTTCCACTGACCATTGGAGTGTTTGTTGGCTTGCAGTTCTCCATCTTGAACTTCTTAAGAATCTCCTTCGTATAGCCTTCTTGTGCAAGGAAGACTCCATGCTCAAGTTGCTTAACCTCCACACCGAGGTAGTACGCCATCAGCCCGATGTCAATCATATCAAATTCTTTGGTCATAGCCTTCTTGAATTCTTCAAACAACTTTGGGTTGTTTCCGGTGAAGATAAGATCGTCTACATACAAACAAACAATTAAGATATCATCACCTTTAACTTTGACGTAAAGGGCATGCTCATGTGGGCATTTTGTGAAACCATTATCCTCCAAATACTTGTCAATTCTGCTGTTCCATGCCCTTGGTGCTTGCGTTAACCCGTATAGAGCTTTTTTCAACTTCAAGACTTTGTCTTCTTGCCCTTTCACCTCATAGCCTGGTGGCTGCTTGATGTAGATCTCTTTGTCAATCACTCCATTCAAGAAGGCTGACTTGACATCCATCTGGTAGATTTTCCATCTATTCTGGGCTGCAAGAGAAATTATTAGTCTTATAGTTTCAAGGCGAGCCACAGGAGCAAATACCTCATCATAGTCAATTCCGGCTCTTTGACTATATCCTTTAGCAACGAGCCTTGCTTTGTATCTCTCAATTTCTCCCTTAGAGTTCTTTTTTGCCTTAAACACCCATTTGACTCCAATTGCTTTGTGATTTCTTGGCAATGTTGCTAGCTCCCATGTATTATTCTTCTCTATGGATTCGATCTCCTCATCCATTGCCTTTCTCCACTTTTTGCTTTGTGCTGCCTCATCAAAGGTTAATGGTTCACAATCAGCAAATAAGCAGAAAAGTGTGAGATCTTCTAACCTTTCAGTGTCATCATAGATCTCATTGAGGCTCCTCACTCGTGATATAGTTCTCTCATTCAAAAACGATGGTGGCGAGTCTTCAGCTTCTTGCGTTGGTGAAGCAGGTGGAGTCACTGGCTCTTCCTGAACTTCTTCTACTTGCTCAACTTCTTCTTGGTCTCCGAGTTGTGGAATAATGAAATTGTAATTATTGATGTTGGATCCAAAATCCCATGCTCCTTCCTCATCAAACTCCACATCTCGACTTATGACAGTTTTCTTTGTATCAGGATTAAATAACTTGTAGCCTTTAGAGTTAGAGTCATACCCGATGAATATGTATGGCTGACTCTTGTCGTCGAGCTTTCTTCTTGTCTCGTCTGCCACGTGAGCATATGCTTTGCTCCCGAATACTCTTAGATGAGCGATTCCGGGCTTTCTCCCACTCCATGCTTCTTGTGGAGTCTTTCCCCATACACTTCGAGTTGGAGATCGATTGGATAGGTACACCGCGCATGCCACTGCTTCTGCCCAAAATTCTTTTGGAAGATTCTTCGTCTTCAACATGCTGCGCGCCATCTCCACTATGGTTCTATTCTTCCTCTCTGCTACACCATTTTGTTGAGGAGATCTTGGAACAGTGAGAGGCCTCCGGATCCCGTTTGCTTCACAATACGCCATGAACTCATTGGATGTGAATTCACCACCTCGGTCGGTTCTCATGGATTTGATTTCTAGTCCGCTCTCCTTTTCAACGGCAGCTTTAAATTTCTTGAAGGCTTCAAATACTTCTGATTTATGCTTCAAGAAATACACCCATGTTTTTCTAGAGAAATCATCAATGAAGAGCAGGAAATAATTGTTGTTACCTAGAGAACTTGGCTTGATCGGTCCACAAACATCGGCGTGGATTAACTCCAACGGCTTTTTTGCTCGCGAGGTTGACTCCTTTGGGAATGGCCTTCTAGCTTGCTTCCCAAGTATACATCCTTCGCATAGTTGGTCGGGATGCTTGATGGATGGTAATCCTCTTACCATTTCCTTCCTTGATAACAACTCTAATCCTCCAAAATTTAAGTGCCCAAACCGTAGATGCCATAACCAAGACTTATCCTTAACGCAAGCTTTAAGGCATTTTGCTACATCATTCCGAATATTTAGTAGAAACATCCTATTCTTCGACATTGGTACCTTCGCTATCAAATTATTTTCCTTATCTCTTATTGAAAGGTTATAATCCTTCAAGTGAATATCATAACCTTTCTCTAGGAGTTGTCCCAAACTCAATATATTATTTTTCATGTTGGGCACATAATAGACATTCGAGATGAAATCATGACCACCATTTTTTAAGCGAATCAAAATTTTTCCTTTTCCTTGAACTGGAATTTTTGATTCATCACCAAAGGAGACATTGCCACTTACCGATTCATCCAACTCCACGAACATGCTCCTTTTGCCGCACATGTGGTTGCTTGCTCCCGTATCGAAGTACCAAGTATCATCTTTCCTTTCATTTTCTCCTTTGTATGCCAAGAGCACACTTGCATTTTCTTCCTTCTTGCTCTCAACGAAGTTAGCCTTCTCTTGAACCTTTTGTTTTTCTTTCCAACACTCGGAAGCATAATGCCCAAATCTATTAAAATTATAACATTTTATAGAAGATTTATCATACGTCGACTTCGGGTTACTCCTTCCATGACCAAATTCTTTTCTTTCTCCACTATTTGCATAGCCCCCTCTTGCTCTTCCTCGTCCACGTCCACGTTCTCGACTTTGTCCACGACCTGTAATACCATAGAAATTACCCGAAATAATTGTAATTCACTAAAGAGACTTTTATTAAATATTTAATCACTTGCTTAAAGAATTAGTATATTGATTTTTCTACAAAACAACACTTGAAAAACTATATATGTAAATTTGTCTTTTCCAAAAGAAATATGAATTTCAATATCATGGGTAATAGAATTATATAGTTTATGGAATATTTTTTTTAAATCTATTGTTTAAATTATATATATAAGTTTTTATATATATACACATTGGTCTTGAAAATTATTATGAGGATAGTATGTGAATATTTTAAGTACTTTGATATTCATTATGGAATAAATTTTTATAAAAATAAAAGTATGAGTTTTTATGTGAATCTATGAGAATTAAATATATTCATAGATTATAATTTTTATTTGAAGATGACATGAAGACTTTGTGGTTTGAGTATTGTTATGAATAAAATAAAACCATGCAAGTATATTATTATTATCTTTTTAAAAGCACATTAATATAAATACAATACTTGAAATAAATAAATAAATATTATATTATCATATCCAACTCATTGAGTATAAATGCATGCCACCAAAAAAATGGCAAGAATAATGATTTTTGTAGACAAGCTAATACTTCGATCATTTTCATGATACACTACTTACACAAATATAAGGTTAAAAGCAATTGCAAGAAATTTTCTTCCTAAACAAATAGATGAAAAATCCACATGATTAACAAGTGTCTTGGATGAATGGCTAGCAAAGAAAGGTGATCAATTATCTCTTGAACCCACCAAGATTAATAGCCTCCATAATAGGCAAACCATTATGTTAATAGACAACATGATGGACAACTCCCAAATTAATAGCCTCTTTGTTAGGTTATAAGGACCAAATGAGTGGATACAAAAACTCTAACCATTATTGCTCAAGACACACTTAATTGGATGATGGTGAGGTTGTAATCACTCTCACAATGTGTCATGTTCAATTGTTCAAATCTTAGCCTATAAATAGAGGGAGTTTCTAGCCTTCAAACACACCAATCTCATCCATCTCATTAGCCAAATTCACTACCCATTTTATTCTTCAAAGTTCTCCCACATAGTGAGCATATCTTAAGGATTGTGGAGTCTTGTAGGCTTGGCAACCTTCATCATTCTAAGAGTTCTAACTCTTCTCAACACTTGGTTAGTAAGATATCATCCTTGAAACTTGTATCTTAGAGATCTAAATCTTTTATTTTTATACTATAAATTGATTTCCCTCTATTTGTCGAATTTCAGCGAAACCCGTAATTTGTGGTGCGAATCTTATGTTATAACGGCCATTATCTTTGAATCTCCTTGCTCTTATACATCAATTCAGTAAGTTAACACTCTCTCTTTAAGTTTGGAGATCCTCATCCATATTTTAAGAGTACAAAATTAGAATTCCCTCATTATACCAAAATCTATCCGTTTTTCGTTTACGTAATGATCCATCTTTCTAAAATATTTTGGTTCATTATACCTCAAGGGTTCCTTCATAAAACTTGTTCCTTATTGAGTTGAGTATATTTCTGGAAACTTTTATAATTTTTAGAACTCATATGAAAAAGTTATGGGATCCGCTTTATCGAAAGGTCGAAATCTCTTTTTGTTGAAATCTAAGAAATGATAGTGTTTCTGAAATCCTCATTTTTGAAGGTCTTAAGTGTTTCAAACCTAAATGGTTTATTCATGTAATCAATTCATAACTGCCCTCAAGAGAAAACAATACAATTCAAAAAAAAAAAAAAACAAAGGAAAAAAAAACCTAATTCAAAAATCAATGAAGTGGACCTTGACTTTCAACGGAATGTTGGAGGTTCGATACCCAACCGGCCCCCTATCCCTCCCTTTTATTCCCTTTGTAATTTGTGTGGTATGGGCTCCAGCCCTTTTCAGGCCTTCGTCAATGGCTCCTAAAAAAAACAAACCAATGAAGTGTATTTAAATTTTTATAAATAGAGCAAAGTTTAAATGAAACAAAAGATTTTAAATTACATGAGGCATGAGGGGATAGCTTAATGATATAATAAGACCGTATTATAGGTTTGAATTTCTATTGTTGATATGTGGCAATATGACTTAGCTTTTGTAGAATTGATTGTAATTGTCTTTTTGAACTACTACTTTTTTTTTTAACAAAAAATTGCAATTAATTTTTAAAGTATCTTATTTATGAAAATAAGCATTTCAAATTATAGAAACACCAAGTATGATTCTTGGTCTTTAAATCCTTAATTAAGGTCGCATGTTATTGCTGATCAGTTTTTTTTTTTTTTTGTTAGTAGTTAACAAGTTTCAATCCCTAACATTGTTCGTGAACAAATTTTAGGATTTATTTTTTAGTTGAGAAAACGAAATATTCATGTAGTCTAAAAATTAAAGGAACTAAATTATTTATAATATTTTATAATTCAAAATGTTAGTACACAATCATGGGAAGAGAATAATATTTTAAGACTTTTAGTATTTTGATAATATTCATATTGCCCATAACAATCCCAACCATTTCTTTTAAAAAAAGAAAATGAATAGTTAACGAAAAGCAAATAAAATGGGTAGAATTGTGGATGAAGACTTAGACCAAATTGGTTAAGTTTCTTGACTTTCAATGGAAGGTTGGAGGTGCGATTCCCCTTAGCCCCCAATCACTACCTTTTATTCATTTTGTAATTTGTGTATCATGGACTCCCACCGCCCATTTCTCAAGCTTTCGGTGGTTCTTAAAAAAAGAAGTAGAATTTGATTGCGGGCATCAACTAGTTAGAATGCCGAATGTGATCCACTCTCGATTTCATAATATTTTATTGTGATTGCACATCGAAAAAAAAGTGTAGAGCTTCTCCCAACTTATATCGAAAAAAAGTCACTTCACTTACATCCAATATCGATTTCAAGATAAACAAGGAAACGGGAATGACCACCTAACATTATAACAATAGAATTACATTCAAATTAATTTTATGGGATCATCTAAATGTAAAAATATAAATAAATAAAAATCAGGAAATATTATATATAGTTTAAGGAATAATAATATTTTTTTGGAATTATATATGAATTACTTTTTTTTTAAAAAAATCGTTATAATTAAAATTAAATAGCCACATTTTAGTGGATCGGGGTTTGGCCTATTTATAAAAAAATAACCATATTTTTTGGGATAAGGATTTAGCCCAAGTGGTCAAGTCCCTCGACTTCCAACGGAAGATTGGATTTTCGATTTCCCACCGGCCCCCTTTCCCTCTCTTTTATTTAATTTCTCTCTATAATTTGTGTGGCATGGGCTCCCACAACCCATTTCCTAATTTGTATAGGCTGTTAAAAAAGATCATATTTTAGTAATAATGCTGAGTCTCGTATAGATATGGAATTATAGATAACATGTTCCAACCCAAACGAAAAGAATACTAGGGTTCAAGTTAGTAGGAATTGATTCAGTTGGGCTTAGGATAGTACTTATGAATTAGTAGTAAAATTTAGAATAGTAGGGGTCAAGATAATGATAGTAGCAGATTGAGTCAGCAGGGTCAAGATAATAGTGGTTCGTTCTTAGAGGCGGATCCAGAAAATTTTGTTAGTGGTAGTACAAAATCGAACAAAATCCATATTAGAATTAGAGATAATGATGACAATACAAAAAATATAGAGAGAAACTAAGCTAGTATGGATAAGAGTGGTATCACCGTAAAAATTAAAATTGAGTGGTTGCACCAAAACAAATAAATGCAAATATAAAAAAACTTAGCTTAAAATAGCAATTTTATAAATTTTAGTGGTAGCTTGTGCTACCACCCCTTTACATGTGGATCCGCCCACATCGTTAGTAAGGTCATGATAGTAGGGATTGAGTCAATAGGGGTTAGAATTGTAGGGATTAGGATTAGGGGTGATCGAGTATCGAGCCTGAACAGTAACAAAATTTAAAGTTCAAGCCCGAATTTAACTAGGCTAGATAATATATAATTTGAATTTAAATTGACAGTTTTACTTATTATGCTGCAAAATATAGGTTTGTTAAGCTTGATAAAGTTTAAATTGTATCTAATAATTTTTATATTTTTAAAATTTAATAGTCTAATCGAGTATCGAGTCGAGTTTCACTCACCCCTAAGTGTTTGTCAATATGGCCGGGTTTTGGGGTTGTCATTAGGAGTTAGAATAGTAGGACTATAATTAGTCAGCAAAGTGAACATTATAAAAAAATATATAAAATTATTAAATTATATAAATATAATTTTAAATAACATTCAACCAATACTATTATTGGGATTGAGACTTAACCATAGTGGTCATATTTTATATCTTCCAACTATAGGTTGGGGATTCAATTCTTACCCGGCCCTATCCCTCCCCTTTACTCCCTTTGTAATTTATGTGGCTTGAACTCCTATATACCGACACATATGTGTCAATATTTTTTTTTAAAAAAACAATTACTACTCCCTCCGTCCCACCCCAAGTGTCTTGTTACTGTTGGGCACGTGAATTAAGGTAGAATTGGTTTGTGAGTATATGGTGGGGTCCACATAGTTGTTGGAGGGGAAAATTATTTTTATTTATAGAAAGAAGACATTTATAATGAGACATCCAAAAATAGTAAGTAAGACATTTGGAATGGGACGGATGAAGTATTATTTAAGCTTTCGCACCAAATTTAAAAAAAAAAAAGGCTTGGCCCACACGGGTTGACCTGCCACGCCGTGAGCCAATTTGCCCTTACCGAGTTAGCTCGTTTTTGTCCACTTTCAAATGGATCTCTACGTTTTCAGTCCAACTCACAATTTCAAAGAAGCAACACAAATTAACCCAACGCGCCTAATCTATTTTCATTTCCCTTTTTTAGTTTATTTGAATTACTTGAATTTCGGGATATGATTTAATTTTCATTCCCTAAAATTATGGGCAGATTTGTATTGGATAGATGGGACCGTTAATAAATTTTCATTTCCCTTTTTTAGTTTATTTGATTGAATATGCTATATTGCTATATAGCTTATGTTACCTATTTATCTTTGTTATATTTTTGCTTACATATGCTATATTATCATTTAGGCTATACTGTCATTCGTCTGTGTTATATATTTGTTTAAATATGATATATTACTAAATATTGATATGCTATTGGAATAATAAAAAAATGATATAGACGTAGTATCCCATCTGTGCTATTTTACTTGATTGAACATGCTACATTACTATATAGCTTATGCTACCTATTTATCTTTGCTATATTTTTGCTTACATATGCTATATTATTATTATTCAGACTATGCTGCTATTCGTCTGTGTTATATATTTGTTTAAATATGATATATTACTAAATATTAATATGCTATTGGAATCATAATAAAATGATATAGACATAATATCCTGCTTTCACTGTTTCATGATGCCGGGAGTATTAAATATGAATATGCTATTGGAATAATAAAAAAAAATGATATATACGTAATATTCCATGCTCTGCCAATGACGGCATCATTGAATCGACATTTATATAAATACAAACATACAACCCTGAATTTGATTTTGTATTTTATCTACTGTCATATTGGCCCAATTTTTTTAACTCTCATGCTGTTAAAAGAAATCATCACTGAAAAATAATGTTAAAATTTTTTATCATAAAGAAACTATACTTAAACCAAAACCCATACACTAAATTAGTGCTCTAGTATAAAATTCAAATACTCTCCCGTATCACACTGTAACCAATACCCACACAATTTTTCCGTTTAATTACATCACGCACAATTATTTATTTGTTCTAAAGCCGTTTTTGATAAGTCCCAATTAATCCCTGATTATTACCTAATATTGTGGGATTAACCGATTTACTTTCCTATTTATTGGAGTACATTCAAATAGAAACTATATTTTATTATCTTTTGGCTGACAACACACTTACATAAAACATAGAGCATTATGGATTTCCTGAATTTTTAGTAATCAGGATAGTAACCGGATCCGTAATGAATCTTAAATTTCTGTAAGAATCAATTATAATTTTAGAACTGGAGTGCAATTAAGAGTTTTCAAAAAAGGTATGAAGTAATAAATATTTGCTTTTCCGCAATGATTTTCTAAGGAAATTAAAGCAGGCAGTTTAAAATTTAGTCGCTTCAAATTATTTTAAAAACAATTAACAACAATAATAATAATAAAAAAAAAAAGTCACCAATCCTACGAGGTGTCATAATTAACACGAAATTCTATCCATCTTGTTTTGCCAATTATAAAAGGAGAGGAAGTGCACCATCAACAAATGTGCTCACAATACAAGAAAGAATTATTACAATGGAGGGGAAGTCCATTCTTGCAGCCACAATAACACTGCTGCTTTTCTTACACACAGCAGGTCATTGTCTCTCCACAGTTTCCATACTGTTTCTTCGAATTAGTATACAGCATATTTTTTTTTTATGTAATAATTAATGAAACTAAAATTATTCTATGCAGATGCCCAGACGGGGGTTTGCTACGGCACTCTCGGCAGCAATCTCCCATCCCCCGCGGACATGATCGCCCTCTGCAAACAACACAACATCCAACGGGTCCGGATCTACAACCCGAACCCGGCAATCCTCCAGGCCCTATCCAATTCGGGCATCTCCGTCATCGTCGGCGTCGCCAACGAAGACATCCCGGGGATCGCCAAGGACGCCGGCGCCGCCAAATCATGGGTCCAAAACAACATCCTAAAATACCCCAGCGTGACCTTCCGGTACATCGCCGTCGGGAACGAGCTCAGCCCCCTCCCCGGCACCAAGGGCAACCAGATCGCGCCGAGCGTCCCCCAGGCGATGCAGAACATCTACGACGCCGTATCCGCCGCCGGCCTCGCGTCCAAGATCAAAGTCTCCACGGTCCTCGGGGCCAACATTTTGGGGAACTCGTACCCTCCCTCGGCGGGGGTTTTCAAACCGGAAATCGTGCCGTCGTACATCAATCCAATCGTCCGGTTCCTGATAAAGACCCAGGCGCCATTCCTGGCCAACGTGTACCCGTACTTCGCGTACATCAGCGACCCGCAGGACATCAGCCTGCCGTACGCGATCTTCACGTCGCCGGCGCCCGTCGTGACGGACGGGCCGTACAAGTACTGGAATCTGTTCAGCGCTATATACGACGCGTTCAATGCGGCGCTGGAGAAAGTTGGCGGGGCGAGTATTGGGGTGGTGGTGACGGAGACGGGGTGGCCGAGCGACGGGGGGACCGCGACGAGCGTCGATAATGCGCGGACGTATAATTCGAAGCTGGTGGAGTATGTGAAGGGCGGGAGCCCGAGGAGGCCCGGGAAGGCGATCGAGACGTACATATTTGATTTGGTTGATGAGGATCAGAAGACGCCTGAATATGAGAAGCATTGGGGGGTGTTTCTTGCTAATAAGAACCTTAAGTATCCTATAACTTTTTCTTAGATTGATTCGTGTATTACAATGTGTTGTCCGAAATGGGTCGTCGGGGGAAGTTTATTTTGAATGTATGGTGTTGACGACAACCGAGTGTTCTAATAAAAAGACGTTGCATTATTCTTAATCGTGTTTTAGGTTCCTTAATAAAATTGTCACGCAGGGGTTTGTCACTGTTTATTGAATAACTTTGATTAAATTTTTTAGCACACTTAAATAAGAAAAATATAATCAAATAAAATCTTGTTGGATTCGTTTAATAATATAGTTTAAAAGTATATTTTATAATTTTTATTATTAAGAATTGATAATGTGTCTTGGATTATATGAAATGTACAAATATGACAAGTATATATTATTAAGAAAGAGATGTAGTAAGTTGACAGAAGTCATTTCATCTATCATGGTTAAATACAAGTCTTCTTGTTGAAATTCGATTGTTATGGATATTTTCTGAATTGGAGATAACGGATCAATGTTGTTGAATTTGGAATTTATTACTATAGTCGTCGTTGTTTAAATCTGACATATAGTTTAATTGATTAAGAATGCATTTTAGCCTCAACTTCATTTGATTAAATTCCCATTTACATTTAAATCCCAAAATGTACGTAGAAGAATACTTTTGACTTTAAAGAAATGATGAGTGCATTTAAGCTGTAACATTTTAAAATTTTCACACTAAGCTAGATTACAAAACCTTTGTGTTCAGCAAATTTGGGGGGCTAGAGTGCGTCGTCTTTCATCCTTTTGGGACGGATAAATTTTCATTCATGTGGTTACAGCTGCTCTAACAGAAACATGCTCCTAAAAATAGGTTAAATGGCTTCCGCCCTCCTCTTATGTTCTTTTATTTTCTTTTTCTTTTTTTTTTTTGATAAATAAACAGTACAGGTAAATTTTGTATTCCCCATAAACACATCTTTAAATAACTCCTATTTGGGGGTTTAAAATGGATACTCATTTAGTCTCGCCTCGGCTCAAGCCTCAAATATTTGATGTTTGGATTGCGACGGCCACCCTAACTTGGCATTAGTATGATATTGTCCGCTTTGGATATATAGAGCCTGTTTGGAATGACTTTTTTGGCTTTTGCTTCTGCCAAAAACACTTTTGAAGGAAAAAAGTGTTTGTTTTGGCTTTTTAGAAAAAGCAAAAGCACCTCGAAAAGCTGCAAAAGTGCTTTTGGGAGAAGAAGCCCAGGGGTGCTTCTCCGAAAAGCAGAAGCCAAAAGCACCTAGTAATACGTGCATAGTCATAAATGCCCCTATTAATTTTTTAAAATTACACTATAAATATATACTATCATATATAAATAACATATCCTTTTTGGTAATTTACACATTTCAAAAGCACTTTTCACTTTTACACATCCAAACACACTTTTGGAAAAAAGCTGCTTTTCAAACATTGCATCCAAACACAAAAGTTAGCTGCTTCTGCTTTTGGCTTTCACTTCTGCTTCTGCTTTTGCCTTATGTTTTTTTTAAAAGCCAATCCAAACGGGCCCATAGAGCCTCACAATTTTGTCATTGAGCATTAGGAATCTTAGCTACCAGGTATCTATTTAATTTCGCACGAAATTGTATCCATTTTAGCGAATTAAAAAAGTGATAAAAGGTGCGACATCAACAACCGTGCCAACTTACAAGAATTATTACTACGAGTTTACTTGAGAGACAAGCTGCTGGAGTGTATATGAAAACAAGCAGCATTATTGTTGCTGCAAGAAATAATTTCTCCTCCATATTGTACACAGGAGTTCTAATTATCTTCTTCAACACCAGGACATGAAATAAATAATATCCTTATTATATTCTCCATCAAAATATCAAAATAGTGAATTGCATCATGCATGATGATGATCGATGTGATCTCAGAAGATAATTCCATCATCAGGTATTTCGAAGAAAAAAAGAAATAATTTATCAAGAAAACCATCCATTAGGAATTCTTATTAGGTAGAGTCGCATTCGATTTCATCTCCTAATTTATTTTAGGGTCCCAAGGACTTCAACAAGTAATACCAAATATAGAATTCATTCCATTATATTGAAAGTCAGCAGGGAGATAGTTTGTGCATCAGAAACAATAATCTCTAATCCTTAATAATAACCATGTTTATGTTGAAAATCATATATAGAAACTGAACCAGGTAATAGATGCTCCCATGTTCAGATAATGCTGAGCAAATCTTGCTGGTTTCACACGCATATTTAATATTATCTCCATATTTCCATAGAGTTGACTAACTGTCCAATCATTTACATAATTATTTATTCCAGTAGTGATCTCAAGTGGAGTCTGCGACCATCTCTCAACATATTTTGCCCTATATAAATAGAAAGGGTTTTGTTCTTTTAATTCCTCACCTCAATCTAAGTACTAGCTAGCACAAGCAGTCGAGTTGAAATAACAAGTACATCCTTAGCAAAAATGAATACCCCATTAGGCGTCTTTGCATTCGTTCTCATCATATCTTTTGTTCCATTGACATTTGCATCTGATCCAAGCCCTCTACAAGATTTCTGCGTAGCTGTTGATGATGCTGCTGCATCTGGTATTCACTCATTATTTCTGCCTTAAATTTGATTATTTATGCACGGTTTTATTGAGTATTTTTTTTTGTTCGACAACCTATACATGCTGTTTTAATGAGTATCATGATACCCTATCACCAAAAATTAATTTTTTATTCTTTTGTGCAGAACAGTCTATACAGCCTATGACAAAAAAAAAAATTAAATTTTGCGCCACACCTTTATTTTTATCTTCTTTTATGCTGTTTTAGCATCACCCAAGCGTTGCTGAAAGCGTCACTAATTGTTGTATCTTTTTTTTTTTCAATCGTGTATGTAGTGATTGTGAATGGAAAGATTTGCAAGGATCCAAACACGGTAGTGGCGGAGGACTTCTTCTTCTCGGTAAACAGGCCGGGAAACACCTCAAACCCTCTGGGGTCGAAGGTGACTCCCGTGTTTGTTACCGAGCTGCCGGGGCTCAATACCCTCGGCATCTCCTTGGCTCGGATAGACTTCGCGCCAGACGGCCTCAATCCGCCCCACACGCACCCTCGTGCCAGCGAGATCCTCTTTGTGTTGTATGGCACAATTTTGGCTGGCTTTGTGACATCCAATCCTGCAGACCCCAACGCGAAAAACAAGCTTTTTACCAAATACCTGTTTCCTGGAGATGTTTTCGTCTTCCCAGAGGGACTTATACATTTCCAATACAACGTCGGCAACACAATTGCAGCCGCCCTGGCTGCCCTGAGCAGTCAGAGTCCGGGAGTCATTACTATTGCGAATGCAGTTTTTGGTTCGCAAATTACCAAAGATGTGTTGACCAAGGCGTTTCAGGTTGAGGCGAACGTGATTGACGCCCTCGAAGCACAGTTTGGTGGAACATCGGTTAATTAAGATGCAAAATCCATATGATCTAAGAACTGATGATCATGTATATGTGTACGGGTCTATCTCTGATATCAGGGTTAAAAATTAAGTGTTATTGCCATTTAATTTTTAAATTCTTTACAATATATATCCCCTTCAGGTGATGTTATTCACTTGAAGGCACGCAACCTAAAAGTTGAATAATATTCCCCTATCTATGTCTATGTACGTCATTGTCGTGTTGGTGTAATAAACATAAAGATCTTAATACATGCATATAGGGTTTCTGTGCTTTGATCACATTCTTGAATTATATCCGATGTGGCATGGATTTAAGTGAGGGCTCCGTTGACTTTGCTGACAGGGCAATTAAGGGGGCCCACATGAACGAAATATATTTAGATGGAACCGCCAGCTGGGGTCAGTCTCCATTTCATTTTGGCCCAACACATGAAAACCATAAAATTTCCTGCCTGGTCAATGTGTGGTTTTGTCTCGAATTAACAGATCAGATAAAAACTAAGGTAAATTTTTAAAAGTAAAATAATCATTTATATAAATATTAATCCATATAATGATATCAATTAATCCTTGACTGCTACCAAACGCAGTTGGCCTGAGTGGTATGGGGCTCTGGCAGCTTAAGCAAAGGTTTCGGGTTCGAGCCTTTGTGTATGCAGAATTCTGCTTTGGGAGAGATTCGGATCCCCACTCAGGCCCTATCTCTCCCCTTTATTCCCTTTGTAATTTATGTAGTATGAGCTTCTATCACCCCTTTCCAGACCTTTAATAGTTCCCCCGAAAAAAAATTAATTCTTGATTGCCTGGGGATGAGAACTTAGCCCAAAAAATTAATTCCCTGCTTGACTTCCAGCCTGATGGTTGAAGGTTCGATTCCCCATTCGAATTCGATCAGCTTATTTCATTAAATAGTGCCAGCGTTGAAGAACTAGAGCTAGGACAAATCAAGGCACCAAGTACTCGTGCTTCGCCCTCTCCTTTATTCCTTTTGAAATTTATGTGGCATGGGCTCCACCATCTTTTTACTTAGGCTGAATAGGCTGTTTGAAAAAAAAAAAAACAAAAAACAACCCCTGATTAAGGTAAGTGAGGATGAAGTCGGTCGTCATTCATTAACCAGGCATTATCTGAAATTAATTATATAAAAATAAATTTGGAGTTCCGATAAACATCATGTATTATGATTGACTATTTTGTGATTTTTGCGTAGCAGATACTAGCAAGTTAAAAGCAACCCAATTTCCAAGTTAAATAAAATAATGTATTGACCATTTCTTTGTAGTACGATCTATCTAAAGGCTATATTCGCGTTAAAGAGACAAATTCAATTCGACACGGGCCGCCTCTCAGTAATTTATTGAGAAACCAAACTTCTAGAGAGACTTCACTAGCAAAATTAGTTAAGTAGCATGCAGAAATTTAATATACTTTTATTATGTACTGTAATAAAGATGATCTCGTGTAGGGGACCAGATATTAATCATCTCCCTTGACATTATATGTATGCGTTAGTTGTGGAAAAATCTTCGGCAACATTTCTATTTTGTTGGGAGAATTTCACTTTTGCATTCAAAATTTATTATCACTCCAACATTTGTTCCCATATTTTGAAAAATTCACAATTTTGGTCCCATGACATTATCAATTTTTTTTTTTGATTTGTTCGTTATTACGCGGTTGGATCATGTGCAATTAATTGCATATATAGGTTGTATATTTGTGACGGGGTCTTTTGTGTGATGGAAGAAATATTGGTTGTGATGGAAAAATATGTGATCAGAGAGTTGGAGAGATGGTTTTTGTAATGGAAGTGATGGTTTTCGTGATTTCTGCACGTACAGACTCTTCCATATTTTGTACCTTAACCGGCCGGATTGCGTTGTCATACCGTCAAATCAATTGTTAAATTACGATTTTATTAATTTAATATAATCTTTGCCAAAATTCGCACAATTTATTTTGATAACCCACAACTCCCCTAAGGTTGCGTTTTGGAAAAAAAAATAAAATATGATAGGGTTTCCATTTAGTTTTTGAAACACCATTACCCTAAAACAATTTTTTGACCATAAACTTTAAATTTAAAATTTACCCTCTAAATTCTAATTATTTTTCAAATATATTATAGATAAATACACAAAACATGAGAAACTCACAATTTTATGGGTATAAATCCACGAGAACCATAAATAAAAATAAAAATAATATTAACTGGACGAAAAATAGAAATTCTAAAAATACGGACAGAATATTAAATTGATAATAAATTATATAGACGTAGTTAGATTGAGTTTTAGGGGCAGTGACAGCTTAAGCAAATATATCAAGTTCTATTCTTTGTGTATGCATGATTTTGATTTGAGAATAACAACCTTTCAACGCTCACTAAATACTTAAATATACCTTATTATTCACCAAAAAATAGAATTTCCCCGGAATTATTAACCAGTGGTTTAATCCACAGACCACATATCAATATCCAATATCTATCATCTCATAAAATAAGTAATAAGGAAGAAAACATTCATCTGATATGTTATTGTCACTAAAACAGTAATAACACATACCAACTCTGGAAAAAACTTATATTTGGGTCCTCTAAGTCCTAATAAAATAAATTGCATCGCTTACGAAAATGATTGACCATTTCTCAATCTATTCAGCATAAATAGGACCCCAGCTTCATGCTGCTCTCCACACCTCAATCCCAATACTAACAGTTTAATTAATTAAATTGAACTCCACTATCCACAACCATATATGAAGATGGCATTAGGCTTCACTTCAGCCTTCCTTTTCATCATGTCTTTGGTCCCATTGGCATTTGCATCCGATCCCAGTCCTCTTCAAGATTTCTGTGTCGCTGTCGATGATGCTGCTGCTGCCGGTAATATATAGTACTACTGCTTAATTAATTAACTCCATAATATTTCTAGGCAAATGTACATGTTCAAGCTTATATTTTAGTACAATTTTCACATGATCATGGAATAATTGATTATTCATGTGCAGTGTTTGTGAATGGGAAGATCTGCAAGAACCCCAACCAGGTGAACGCCGATGACTTCTTCTATTCCGGTCTGAACAAGCCTGGGAACACCTCCAATCCACTCGGATCGAGGGTCACTCCAGTGAACGTCAATCAGTTACCGGGGCTCAATACTCTCGGCATCTCATTGGTCCGCATAGATTACGCGCCATACGGCCTCAACCCGCCCCACACGCACCCTCGTGCAACCGAGGTCCTTTTTGTGTTGGAAGGCACCCTGTTGGTAGGGTTTGTGACCTCCAATCCCGCGGTCGCCGGCCAGAAAAACAAGCTGTTCACCAAGTACTTGTATCCGGGAGATGTTTTCGTGTTCCCCGAGGGTTTGATCCATTTCCAATTCAATGTGGGCAAAACCGACGCAGTGGCCTTTGCTGGGCTGAGCAGCCAGAATCCAGGTGTCATCACTATTGCCAATGCTGTGTTTGGTTCGGATCCGCCGATCAACAAAGATGTGCTGACCAAGGCGTTCCAAGTTGAGAAGAATGTGATCGACTACCTCCAGGCACAGTTTTGGTGGAACATCGATTAAATATGATACTTGAGATGAACTAATTAAAACAACGAAAACTATATATTAATGGCTGTGCCTCAGTACATGTATCGCATTTTCTTTCAAAAGCTATCCGCTTTGTATCTGCATCTGTTTGTATTATTTCAATAATTAATGATGTTATGTAATACTATAATAAAATGTTTATTTGTGTTTGTTTCAAACTTTTTTTTTTTTTAAAATCAAATGGATTGTTTTAAATTTCTTTAAAGTTGATGTATAGTCACTCGAAGATATATTACTAACGAAAATGCTCCGTATATCGGTATATGACAGGTTGTTGCGAATTGTTTTAAATATTTATTTTTGAAATGTATTCATCAATTTAGAAAAAGTGATTTATAATTTAAAGTTACTTTATAGTATATCTACGTACTAGCTAGTCGTGTTTACTTAAAAAGGCGTGGCCAGGTGGGAGCTCACCTCATGTCATTAACCTTAACGTTAGAAGTTAATTTTTTTTTATTATAATTTATCTATTTTTTGCCGGACACTCTCCAACCAGAAGATTGGAAATCTGACAATTTATTTTTATCATCAAAATTTTGTTTTATATTTCATTTGAAATTGCTTATTAATCTTATTTACTCTACTTTGGCTGGCTTGAATGATTCCCAGCTAAACCATTTTTTTTCTTATAGCTAAGCCTTTTTTTTTATCGCATAGCGATATTTTGAAGTTAGGGTTTATTCTTCGTGCAATTTTTGAAAGTTTTGGGGAGTTAGGACCCATTTGGATTGGTTTTTGAGAAAAGCTGAAGCCAAAAGCAGAAGCAGAAGTGAAAGCCAAAAGTAGAAGCAGATAACTTTTGTGTTTTGATAGAATGCTTGAAAAACAGCTTTTTTTAAAACTGTATTTGAATGTGTAAAAGTGAAAATTACTTTTGAAATGTGTAAATTACCAAAAGGGATATACTACTTATATAGAATAGTATATACAGTATTTATAGTGTAATTTAAATAAATTAGTGGGGGGATTTATGACTCTGCTTTTCTGGGTTTCTTCTCCCAGAAGCACTTTTATAGCTTTTCGATGTGCTTTTGCTTTTTTTGAAAAGCCAAAACAAACACTATTTTTTCATTAAAAGTATTTTTGGCAGAAGTAAAAGCCAAAAGTACCTAAAAAAAAGTCATTCCAAACGCTCCCTAAGATGTTATACCAAAATAATAGTCTTGTTTTTTACACTAGTTTTTAAAGGTTATAATTGTGAATTCACAGCTCCGCAAACAGAATTTACTCTTAGTAGCTTTCAAGAGCTACTTTTCAATTTAATTAATTTTTTAAAATATTTTAAAAACTATAACTACTTCTAAAAAAGGCAATTATATCTTACCCAAAAAAAAACACTTTATATTTTATGCAAAAAAAATCACACTTTATATAAAATTAAATTCTTCAATTTCTATCAAAATCTACAGCTCCAACTAGTAGCTACAGCGGGTCGTATAGAACACACCCTTTCTTTGACTTTAAAAAATCGAAGAATCATGCTCAGTTAAAAGAATAAATCACTCAGATATATCCAACGTCTGGAAAATAACTACTACATCCGTTCTTTTTTAAGTGCTCCATTACCATAGTAGTTACTTTTAATTAAGTAACTTTGATCAATTTTTTTAGCATAGTTATATAAGATTAAACATAGTCAAGTCAAATCTTGTTAAATTCATCTAATCACGTAGTTTTATAATATTATTTTTTTATAATTTTTTACTTATGTATAATTTGAGTTATTGACATTTAAAAATATATATTGAACTGCGTGAAATGCAGGATGTGTGCACTTAAAAAAGAACAGAGGAAGTACATAATTATGGAGTATTTAAATACTGTGAAACCCTAAAAGTGAAGGGAAGCATAAACTCGAAAATGCAAGGGTCATTCAGCAAGTAATCACCACAATATTAAAATGTAAGCAACGAAGTTGGTTAATGGTTCGTTAGGCATATAATATATATAAAGCCATGTTGCAATAACTTTATGGATTTTCCATCGCCGTTCAATATTATTTGGTGTAATAAACAAAGACTTGATATAATTAAGGTCGTCATGAGAGTGACAGAGGCTGCAGGTCGAGAGATTTGTAAAATCTAATAATGCATGCACTTGTTTAATTTCTACCTTTTGACTCCGTAATTGGCTGATGTATGGCCTCTTCTTTTACTCTATCGTATTTCTAACATATTAGGTGGTCCTATTATTCTTCGCTTCGGCAAATTGAAATAGCCTGTTATTTGACATCATCTTCAGAACCCCAACCAATTCAAAGAAAAATGCCCATATTGACCCACAAATTGGGACTCAAATTAACCCTCCATTTTAATTTTTTTCTAGCATTGTCTTGTAAAACAAACCTCTAGGCAAAAACCTTTAATTTGTGAGCTGGTTAAGCAAAAAGAGATTAGCATTGTATTCGTGAGGGAGTTATTATTATAAGTAAATTTAGTATAAATGAATTTATTATGTATATAGTACTAATACTAATCATCAAGATGATTTTATTTTCAGGAAATAATCAAAGGAGTACTATAATTAATGATTCCTGGACCGGTGGCCAATTCTGCAAATTAAAGCCGTGCCGTCTGATGTGTTGGTTGTGGAACTATTCTTGATCTCCCATATTTCTTTCATCATTAAAATAATCAACAAATATCGAGGGAAACTTACCAAGTCCCAAGTAATAGATAATCATGGCTACGCAAAAAAAAAGTAATAGATAATCACCGTGTGAAATGAAGGCGCCCCCGCGAGACCATTTCACAGCTGATACACTATAAAAAGGGAACCAGTTCTATGCTACTGTCCTCATCCCCAATCTTAAAATTAATACAAAGCAATCAGCCAGTAATTAATAATCAGCTATGAAGATGGTTTTAGGGTTTTCTGTTGCCATCCTTTTGATGTCTTTGGCTGCGCCGCTGGCATTCGCATCTGATCCCAGCCCTCTTCAGGATTTCTGCGTTGCCGTTAAGGATGCTGAAGCAGCTGGTACATACTAATTCACCATTACAACCTCAACTTCAATTTATATATTACATGCATTGCTCTGTTTGTGAATATATGGTCCACCATTAAATGACAATTATATACTATATATGATATGCAGTGTTTGTGAATGGGAAGATCTGCAAGAACCCCAACCAGGTTAACGCGGATGACTTCTTCTTTTCCGGTCTGAACAAGCCTGGAAACACCTCCAATCCACTCGGATCGAGGGTCACCCCGGTGAATGTCAATCAGTTACCGGGGCTCAATACTCTCGGCATCTCATTGGTGCGTATAGATTACGCGCCCTACGGTCTCAACCCGCCCCACACGCACCCACGTGCAACCGAGGTCCTTGTGGTGTTGGAAGGCACCCTGTTGGTAGGGTTTGTGACCTCCAATCCTGCGGTTGCCGGCCAGAAAAACAAGCTGTTCACCAAATACTTGTATCCAGGAGATGTTTTCGTGTTCCCCGAGGGTTTGCTTCATTTCCAATTCAATGTGGGCAAAACCAACGCAGTGGCCTTTGCTGGGCTGAGCAGCCAGAATCCAGGTGTCATCACTATTGCCAATGCTGTATTTGGATCGGATCCGCCGATCAATAAAGATGTGCTGACCAAGGCGTTCCAAGTGGAGAAGAATGTGATCGACTACCTGCAAGCGCAGTTTTGGTGGAACATCGATTAAATCTAATACTTGAGATGCATTGATAACAACTATATGCATGGGTGTGTATCATCTTTAATTTTGAAATAATTATTTCCCATTCGTGTATGCTTGTGTTTGTATTCCATTTATGATTTAATAAAGTGTGTTGTATTTCTTTTAACGTGTTATAGTCGGATCGAATTTATAATGCGGCACCTAAAGGGCTCGGATAAATCTAAGCCACTGTACTCAAATCTTCTTCAATTCAAGTCAACCTCGATTCATATATATCTTCACAATAATTAACAGATGTTACTGTAGAAAACTCAAGCTATCGAAGGAACAAAGAGAGCAAATAACTGTTGCTAAATGTTTATTTACGAAGAGAAGAAAAAATGAATACAATCAATACCAGATACAATGGGCCAGCAGCTTAAATACTACATACAACTAGGATAGGCCCATTAAGGCACTAACAAAGGAAAGGCCCAAGAACAAGAATAATAAGCCCAAATAAAGGCAATATAGAACAGGACAAAAACACAAGTTTTCAGCCAATTCCATCCTTCTTCCTCTGTATGCTTCGATCCAAGGTGTTGTTGCTGCTGTCATTAACTTCATCATCCCCCCGCAAGCTGGAGCTTTCCAAAGCTTCAGCTTGGAACAAAAGGTAAGGAAGTGTTTAGGAGTAAGGCCTTTAGTAAAAACATCAGCAAGTTGTTGGTGTGAGGGCACAAAGAGAGGTTCAATAAGCTGATTCTGAAAATAGTCACGAACATAGTGACATCCAATATCGAGATGCTTCGTACGTTCATGATGAAGATCATTTTTCACAAGTTGAAGAGCAGACATGTTATCACAGAACAAGGGATAAGGGGAAGGTAAAGGAATCTGCAACTCATGAAATAGATTTCCAATCCAAATGAGCTCAGCAGCTCCAGCCCCTAAACTCCTGTATTCAGCTTCCGTAGTACTTTCGGAGACGACATCTTGCTTTTTAGTCTTCCATGAGACTAAAGAACCACCAAGGAAAACACAGTAGCCAGTTAGAGACCTTCGAGTAATCGGGCAATTACCCCAATCAGCATCACAAAATCCCTTCAAAGTAAGATCAAGACCGAAAGGGTAGAAGAGACCAAGATTGAGAGTGTTTCTGAGGTATTGGAGTAAATGAAGAACACCATTCCAATGAGTGACTGTAGGCTCATGCATGTGCTGACTTAACTGTTGCACACTGAAGCAAATATCCGGTCTTGAGAAGCCCAAATAGAGGAGTTTTCCAACTAAGCGTCTGAACAAAGAAGGGTTCTCAAAGAGGGGTCCTGAGTTGTCCAGCTGATGGTGAGGAATGCATGGAGTGTGAATGTTGGAAGTGACAGGCAGATCAACTTCAGATAAAATATCCATAGCATATTTTGATTGAGTAACTGAATATCCAGTAGATGTTCGATCAATTTCTAGGCCAAGAAAGTATGAAGCAGGACCAAGATCTTTTATGGTAAACTGACGATGCAACTTGGCTTTAATATCAGTGATCTCCTGTAAGTCATCACCTGTAACAAGTATATCATCGACATAGACGACAAGAATGATGATTCCAAAACTAGTGAACTTGAAGAAGAAACAGGGATCACAATAGGCAACTTTAAATCCAGATGACATAAGAAAATTCTTGAGGGCAATGTACCATTGCCTAGGAGCCTGCTTCAAACCATATAATGACTTCTTTAATCTGCAAACTTGGTTAGAAGATGAAGCAAGACCTTGAGGGCAGGACATATAAATCTCTTCATCAAGAGTCCCATGCAAGAAAGCATTATTTATATCTAATTGGGACAAAATCCACTGATTTGAGGCAGCAAGAGCTATAAGAATTCTCACACTCACAGTTTTAGCAACAGGGGCAAAGGACTCCAAGAAATCCTTTCCATACCGTTGATGAAAGCCTTTGGCAACAAGCCTGGCTTTATGTTTATTTATAGAACCGTCTGGATTGCATTTTACCCGAAATACCCACTTACATCCAATAGCTTTCTTGCCTGAGGGCAGTGAGACAAGATCCCAAGTACCATTATCCTTTAAAGCCTGTAATTCAGAATTGATGGAATTTTCCCAATGTTTAATACCATGAGCTTGAGCATAAGAAGTGGGAACATAATAGGGATCATCAACAGAAGAACAAATATAGTCTTTGAACTTCTCTGGCCTCTTTGTTATCCTTTTAGGTCTGCCTGCAGGAACAGCTGGAGGTGCCACCTCTGTGGAATGATCAGACGAAAGATGGCTGGCCATAGGAGATGGGCAGTCAGAAGCAGAGTGATTCAGGGATAACTCTGATGAACAATGTAAGCCTTGCATCTCAGTGGGAGAAGCAGGAGAAGAGATGTTAGAAGTATTTCTCACTGACCTAGGAGAGGTCAGAGGTGATTGCACTGAAGACTCAAGTGCAGTGGGCACTTCAGTGGATGGTATTTTATTGTGAGTAGCAGTAGGCTGCTCACTGAGTTGATATAAGTTTGTATGGGAAATGTGGTTGGTGGAGGGACTCTCAGATGTTTGAATAGGATCCTTTTCAGCAAAAGGAAAAATCAAATCATGGAACAAGACATCCCTAGAGACAACTACCCTTTTTGTATCCCAGGTAAAAACTTTGTAACCCTTTTTATCAGTACATGGACCCAAGTAGACACCTTTTTCACCCCTAGGATCAAGTTTACCCATTGGACAAGGATTTTTAACATAACACAAGCACCCAAATGTATGAAGAGTTGACAAATCAGGTTTTGACCCAAATAAAATCTCACAAGGTGACTGCCATTTCAAAACCTGTGTAGGAAGTCTATTGATTAAGTGAGCTGCAGTCATCATAGCATCCCCCCAAAATAATTTTGGAACATGAGAAGTAATAAGAAGGCTTCTAGCAACTTGTATAAGGTGCCTATGTTTTCTTTCTACCCTTCCATTCTGTTGGGGTGTATAAATGCAGGATGTTTGATGCAAAATCCCAGAAGAAGAGAAAAGCTCATTACACTTTCTATTACAAAACTCGGATCCATTGTCACTTCTAATGATTTTCACTACCCTTTGAAACTGAGTTTGAACATAAGCAAAGAATTTTGCAAGAAGTGAGGATGTATCAGATTTTTGATGCAACAAATATAGCCAAGTGGCTCTAGAATAATCATCAACAATAGTCAAGAGATATCTGAAATTAGATCTATCCCCCATGCTGAAAGGACCCCACAAATCACAATGGATTAAGTCAAATATACGAGATGTATGAGATTGGCTAGCAGTAAAAGGAAGTCTGTGTATTTTAGAAATAGAACAAGTATTACAAGGAATACCAGATTGTTCAATACACTTCAATCCTAACTTTGACATCACAGTAGAAGATGGATGCCCTAATTTATTATGCCAAATAGTAAGACTATTAGAATCATCAACAGTAGCCAAAACAGTAGTATGTAGAGAAGACTTATTCACATAGCTAATAGGATAAAGATTATTATGCAGGTTACCCTTAAGAAGATTCTTCTTAGATTTAATGTCCTGCAAAATACAACATGTTGGGTCAAAAATAGCTATGCAATGTAAGTCTTTAGTCAATTGACTGATTGAAAGAAGATTTAGAATAATTCCAGGAACAAAATAAACATTTGGAACAGTAAGACTCATTGAAAGTTTTACTGATCCAACATGTGTAGGAGATTTAAGGGTGCCGTTTGGCAGCAAGATAGGGCGGGAAAGATTCAAAGGCTGAGGATCAAACAACATTGAAAAATTTCCACAGATATGGCAGCTAGCACCTGAATCTAGCAGCCACAAACCACTAAGGTAACTGGAGGAAGAAAGGCTACCTGCCATGTCGAAGATGCCTCCAACACGGTCCAAAGGAGTGGGCTGGCTGCTACTGATGTGACACTTGGTTAACTCCTTGATAGTGTCCTCAAGTTTGGAAAGTCGACTAACAACTTCTGAGTCATTAGAAGTGGATGATAAAGCGTCCACAGTGTTGTTGTTGGTAGATATCACAGCTCCTGCTAGTGGCCTGCCTTTTCTCTTTTCACCTAAGGCTTTATACCAGTCAGGTATAACGCCTGAGACCATGAAGCAGTTAGCTCTGCTGTGACCTGTCTTTTTGCAGTGGTCACAGTAGGCACTTTTATTAGCTAGTTGATAACACCGGTCCTTGGTGTGTCCAGTCTTTTTGCAATAAGTGCAAATAACCACACCTCTTTTATCAATGCTAGATCTGTCACCACCTCCAATACCTTTGTCTGTTGCTTTGTCAATTCTATCACTAACAGATCTGTCAACAGAAGCTAGAGCAAAATTTGATGCACTATCACCACCATTAGCACCTAAAATACCATTCTGAGATTCACAATTGCTTATCATGTTAAAGGCAGCATTCACAGTAGGTAAAGGACTCATAATCAGGATCTGATTGCAGATATGACCATAATCTTCATTTAGCCCCATTAAGAAATGAACTAACAGATCTTCATCATCATTTCTCATAGCTGACTTCAGTTCAGCCGGACTATCAGCAATGAAAGGTTTTACAGCTCTATATTGGTTCCACAACATTTTCAGTTCACTGTAATACTTACCGACAGATCTAGTTCCTTGAGAAAAGTTAACTATCTTTCTTTTCAACAACAAAATCTGTGGACTATGCAATTTACCATAGCATTCATTAAGTTCTGTCCAAAGTTCAAAAGCAGTATCAATATGCTCAAATTGACAAGCTATATCATCTGTCATGGAGTTGCGTAACCAAGATGAAACTAGAGTATCAACCTTCTTCCACAATCTAAAATTCGGATCCTGAGGAGGAGGAATAGGATAAGTACCATTTATGAAGCATTCCTTAGTTTTAACAAACAGTGCTCTTTCAACAGCAGACTTCCATCTGGACCAATTCGAGCCATCAAGCAACTTCGTAGTTAATACCAAGTGAGGTTGATCTGCACTGGTAAGCAGCAGATTGCACAGCGAAAAAGTGAATTAATCCAGCATCTGAGGGCTCTGATACCATGTAGAAAACTCAAGCTATCGAAGGAACAAAGAGAGCAAATAACTGTTTCTGCTAAATGTTTATTTACGAAGAGAAGAAAAATGAATACAATCAATACCAGATACAATGGGCCAGCAGCTTAAATACTACATACAACTAGGATAGGCCCATTAAGGCACTAACAAAGGAAAGGCCCAAGAACAAGAATAATAAGCCCAAATAAAGGCAATATAGAACAGGACAAAAACACAAGTTTTCAGCCAATTCCATCCTTCTTCCTCTGTATGCTTCGATCCAAGGTGTTGCTGCTGCTGTCATTAACTTCATCAGTTACCTACTATGTTTAGAAATAGGAAAAACAAAATAGAGTTTATGGATAGTCACTCTAAAGATGAGGGGAAAATACAAGATATATAATGGGGAAGGTAATTTTTTTTTTTAAAAAAAAACGTGACTAAATTTGTTGTGAATGGTTTAAAAAGGAATATATTATTTTTTAAAAAATTATTCAATTTTTAGAAGTAAGACAAAAGAAAACTTAACATTTATTTTTTGAATAGCCTATATAAAGTGATGATGGACCCATGCCACATAAATTACAAAATGAATAAAGGGGCGGGATATATAGAAAGTCGGGTGGGGAGTCAAACTCCAACCTATAGGTTGGAGTTGAGGGACTTGACCACTAGGGTAAGTCTCATTCCCGAAACTTAACATTTAAGAAAGTAATTTGCAATTTAGAATTTTGGATAGAACCATCAATCCTATGATTCAAAAAGTCAAAATGTTGAGCACTTATAAAAATAATCTTGCACATAATTAATCTCATTTATTTAGTAACAAAAAATGAGAAAGAAGAAGAAAAAACTATCATATAGAATCAAATTTAGAGAATGTATCCTGAAGGATCAAAGGAAAATTTTGGTTCCAAGGCTATATATGGGTATCTTTGTCAATTAGTTGTTAACTGATAATTAATTATGTAAGTAATAAATTAGTCAAAATTAATTTTTTGATAATTTTGAGAGTAACTATTTATTTAAAATAAGTCGAAATCTCTTTCCTAATTTGTAGATGTTGAAATCCAATATACTACTCTTTATAGCGGATTCAAAAAAAAGCTAATTTGACAGTATTTTAAGTTATTTCTGTCTCATTGAAATGTTATTTTGAAACAACCCCTATAGGAAACGGCCCTATCTAAACGGAGTAATGAGGTCTTGAAAAAGTTCACTCTTAGTTATGGAGTAATTAAATACGGAGTATTGTCAAGTGTCAAATAAAAAGGACAAGAGGGTTGAGACTTATCCTAGTGATCAAGTCCCCGACTCCGAACCTATAGCTTGGGGGTTCGAATCTCCACCCGGCCCCCTATCGCTCCCCTTTATTTTTTTTGTGTGTCATGAACTCCCACCACCCATTTCTCAGCCTTTGATGGCTCATAAAAAAAATAAAAATAAAAAAAGGACAAGAAAAACATAAACTCGAAAATGCAAGAGTCAGTCAGCAAGTAATCGCAATATTAAAATGTAAGCAACAAAACTGGTTACCTAGTAGTATGAAATATAATATCCTTACATAAATATGCAGAGCCATGTTGCAACATATACTAGAAGTAATTCCTCCATTTTTTTTGTTAGCTATGGTTTGACAAATGCTACTATTCACTTATATACATTGACTTAAAGTTTTATCATGGTTATATAAGTTAAAATACAGCCAAGTGAGATCTTGTTAGATTCATCTCATCTATTAGTTTTTAAATATCAACTTTTAAAATTTCTACTTGTACCGAATTTGAGTTATTAATGATTTAAAATGTGCCTTGAACTGCGTGTTGGGTGGGTCTGTAGTGTTTAAAAAACAGAGGAAGTACTATTTATGAATTTTCCAACGTTTTTCCAATGTAGGTGTCGTAACTCATAGACAAAATATAATGTCATGAAAGTGACTGACAGAGCAGGTCGAGAGTTTCGTAAAATCTAATGCATTCACTTGTTCAATTTCTACCTTTTGACTGCGCGATTGCCTGTAATTTTAAACTATTGTATTTCTAATAGTAGTATATTAGGTGGCCATATTATTGTTGTTTACACTGTCAACTTTGAATAGTTTATCACCTGTTATTTGACATCTTCAGAACCATAACCAATACAAAGAAAAATGCCCTCAAAAAAAATATATACTATACATTATAAAATTACTTACTTATTCACTCAAAAACAATAAAGTAAAACATTGTACACAACGAATTAAATTCGGACTCAAATTAACCCTCAAAATTGCCAATTTTTTCCTATAAGCATAGTCTCTTGTGAAACAAACCTCTCAGCAAAATCCTTTTTGAATTGATTAACCAACGAGAAATTAGCCTCGAATTGGTGAGGGAGTTGGTAAATTTTAAGTAGAAATGAATTGATCAAAATGATTTCTGGAAACAATCTTACTATTAATTAATGATTCCTGGAGCCCTGGGCAATTCAGCAAATTAAAGCCTGATGGTGTCCGATGTGGACCGGAAAAATTCTTGATCTCCCATATTTCGTTCATCATTAAAATAATTAGCACTCATCGAGAAACTTACCAAGTCCTAAGTAAGTAGTACTAATAGATAATCACCGTGTGAAATGAAGGCGCGCGGGAGATCGAGACCATTTCACAGCTGATACACTATAAAAGGGAACCAGTTCTATGCTACTGTCCTCATCCCCAATCTTAACATTAATACCACAAGCAATCAGCTATAGTAATATAATCAGCTATGAAGATGGTTTTAGGGTTTTCTGTTGCCATCCTTTTGATGTCTTTGGCTGCGCCGCTGGCATTCGCATCTGATCCCAGCCCTCTTCAGGATTTCTGTGTTGCCGTTAAGGATGCTGAAGCAGCTGGTACATACTCATTCACCATTACAATTACATGCATTATTATGTTTGAATATATGATCCATCGTTAAATGACAATTATATTACTATGTATGATATGCAGTGTTTGTGAATGGGAAGATTTGCAAGAATCCCAACCAGGTTAACGCCGATGACTTCTTCTTTTCCGGTCTGAACAAGCCTGGAAACACCTCCAATCCACTTGGATCGAGGGTCACTCCCGTCAATGTCAATCAGTTACCGGGGCTCAATACTCTTGGCATCTCATTGGTGCGCATAGATTACGCGCCATATGGTCTCAACCCGCCCCACACGCACCCTCGTGCAACCGAGGTCCTTGTGGTGTTGGAAGGCACCCTGTTGGTAGGGTTCGTGACCTCCAATCCTGCGGTCGCCGGCCAGAAAAATAAGCTGTTCACCAAATACTTGTATCCAGGAGATGTTTTCGTCTTCCCCGAGGGATTGTTACATTTCCAATTCAACGTGGGGAAAACTAATGCAATCGCCTTTGCTGGCTTGAGTAGCCAGAATCCAGGTGTCATCACTATTGCCAATGCTGTATTTGGATCGGATCCGCCGATCAATAAAGATGTGCTGACCAAGGCGTTCCAAGTGGAGAAGAATGTGATCGACTACCTGCAAGCGCAGTTTTGGTGGAACATCGATTAAATCTAATACTTGAGATGCATTGATAACAACTATATGCATGGGTGTGTATCATCTTTAATTTTGAAATAATTATTTCCTATTCGTGTATGCATGTGTTTGTATTCCATTTATTATGATTTAATAAAGTGGTTTGTATTCCATTTATGATTTAATAATTAAAAAATGTTGTGAATGGTTTAAATATAGTGTGGATGCTTGGGAGTCAGCAGATCTGTCAGCAGATAGCAGATTTGGAGTGAAGATTGTGAGACAATCCTCTCTCCGGATCCGCTAGCGGATTCGGCGGCTCCTAAACATCCCCAGTATATTTTTCTGAAAAAATATATTCAATTTTTAGAAGTAAGATAACGGAAAACTTAAGATTTAAGAAAGTAATTTGTAATTTAAAATTTTGGATAAAAACCGTATATCAACCCGAGTAGTAATTTAAAATTTAAAATTTATAATTCAAAATGTTGAGCACTTATAAAAATAAAATTGCATATTAATCTCATTTATGTAATAACATAAAATGAGGGGTTGGGGACTTATCTTAGTAGTCAAGTCTCTCTACTCCTAATTTATAGGTTAGGAGTTCGAATCCCCACCAGGCCTCTATCCCTCCCATTTATTCCATTTGTAAGTTGTATGGCATAAGCTCCCACCACTCATTTCCTACGCCTTCAATGACTCCTTCAAAATAGATAAATAAATAACATAAAATGAGAAAAAAGAAGAAAAAACTATCATACAAAATCAAATTTAGAGAATGTATCATGTAGGAACAAAGGAAAATTTCAGACTATGAATCTATTTGACAATTACTTGTTAGTTGTTAACTGATTACGTGAATAATAAATTAGTCAAAATTAGTTTTTTGACAATTTTGAGACCATCTATTTGCCTACAATATGTTGAAATAAAAAATGCTACTACAATATGTTGAAATCTAAAATGCTACTGTTTGCAGTGGATTCAAAAAGAGTTGATTGGACACTGTTTAACTTTAAGTTATTTTATCTCTTTAAAAAGGTATTTTACTCACAATATCTAAAAAATAAGCTGATTCAATTTAGTTATTTTGGGAAATAATCCCAGAACCAGGGGCGAAACCATGGCCATTAAAGGAGTAGTGGCTTGTGCCCCTCCATGATCTTTGTGCTATAGCCTAAATGTACACAGTTTAATGATCGATATGATGATAATGGAAAAAACCCTTCATTCTTGGGATACTTTTAACATTTTCCAAAGTAGTTTTTTGCATACACAAAGCTCGAATCCGAGACTTTGCTTAAACACTAGAACACCAATCTACTCAAGCCAATTGTTGCTGGTGGAATTTTTTTAACTATCGGTTTATATTGTTATTTTGTAGTAAACAATATCCTAAATAGTTTATTCTTGATTTTTGTGTTGATATTTCGTACGTGACAAATTTTAGTGGAAATCAGCCCCTCCTTAAAGAAAATCTTAGTTTCGCCACTACCTATATCAAACGGCCCTGAACGCATAGGCGGATCTACTTAGACGGCGACGGTGGCACGAGATACCACTCAAATTGATAAATTGTAATTTTAAGCTAAAAAAATTTAGATTTTGCTTGATTTTGCTTTGTGCAATCATACATTGGTTTTAATTTTTTGTGGTGATACCACTATAATCAACTATAACATAGTATTTTTCATTAGTTTTTATATTTTGACTACCATCCTTAATTTCAACATAGTTTACATAACTTATGTGATACAACTGAAAAATTTTCTGGATCCGCCGCTGCTAATGAGGTCGGGAAAATTTCGTACTTAATTATGAAGTAATTTAATACGGGTTAAGTTACAGTGCAATCAGTCAAAACCGCAACATAACAAGAGACAAAATCCAACCGTTCATTTAAAATCCAACAGTTCAAAATGGAAAATGGTAAAGTTTTCCAAAAAAATATAACATCAAGTCGCTGAAAAATACACACAAGGTTATCGCTGAAAAATATTCGGGTATGTAGCTGAAATATTATATAGTCTCTCACTGAAATACACACAGCTTGTCGCTGAAATATATTAAACCAACAAATTAGGGTTTAAACTTTTATGAAGTCGCTGAAATGCACATTATCAAGTCGCTGAAATATATTATAACATGTTGCTGAAATATACAATAAGACGTCGCTGAAATACATAGAAGTCATCGCTGAAAACACTATGCATGTCGCTGAAATATAATATAGTGCGTCATTATTACTCAACATCGCTGAAATATATATACATTGTCGCTGAAATGTACTAAAATACATTTTGGAATAATATGAAAAAATTACTTATTTATACTTCCAGTTCATCTCACCGTTGATTTAAAAAGTTAATCAACGGTGAGGATACGCCGCAGTACGTACATCAAGTCAAATTGCTTATTCGCACCCTCACAACTTCCATTAAATACTGTCAAGTATCAAATAAAAAGGACAAGGAAAACATAAACTCGAAAATGCAAGAGTCAGTCAGCAAGTAATCACAATATTAAAATGTAAGCAAGAAAACTGTTTACCTATATAATACTCCATAAAATATAATATCCTTACATAAATTTGCAGAGCCCTGCTGGCTGCTGCAACATATTTATGAATTTTCCAACGTTTTCGAATGTAGGTGTCGTAACTCATAGACAAAATATAATGTCATGAAAGTGACTGACAGAGCAGGTCGAGAGTTTCGTAAAATCTAATGCATTCACTTGTTCAATTTCTACCTTTTGACTGCACGATTGCCTGTAATTTTAAACTATTGTATTTCTAATGTATTAGGTGGTCGTATTATTATTGTTTACACTGTCAACTTTGAATAGTTTATCACCTGTTATTTGACATCTTCAGACCCACAACCAATACAAAGAAAAATGCCCTCATAAAAAATATATATATTATAAACTTACTTACTTATTCACTCAAAAACAATAAAGTAAAACATTGTACACAACAAATTAAATTCGGACTCAAATTAACCCTCAAAATTGCCAATTTTTTCCTAGCACAGTCTCTTGTGAAACAAACCTCTCAGCAAAATCCTTTTTGAATTGATTAACCAACAAGAAATTACCCTCGAATTCGTGAGGGAGTTGGTAATTTTTAAGTAGAAATGAATTGATCAAAATGATTTCTGGAAACAATGTTATTAATTAATGATTCCTGGAGCCCTGGCCAATTCAGCAAATTAAAGCCTGATGTGTCAGATGTGGACCGGAAAAATTCTTGATCTTCCAAATCTTGTTAATCACTAAAATAATTAACACTCATCGAGAAACTTACCAAGTCCTAAGTAGTACTAGACAATCACCGTGTGAAATGAGGGCGAGCGCGCGAAAGACCATTTCACAGCTGATGCACTATAAAAGGGAACCAGTTCTATGATACTGTCCTCATCCCCAATCTTAAGATTAATACTACAAGCAATCAGCTATAGTAATAATTAATAATCAGCTATGAAGATGGTTTTAGGGTTTTCTGCTGCCATCCTTTTGATGTCTTTGGCTGCGCCGCTGGCATTCGCATCTGATCCCAGCCCTCTTCAGGATTTCTGTGTTGCCGTTAAGGATGCTGAAGCAGCTGGTACATACTCATTCACCATTACAATTACATGCATTATTATGTTTGAATATATGATCCATCGTTAATTGACAATTATATATTATGTATGATATGCAGTGTTTGTGAATGGGAAGATTTGCAAGAATCCCAACCAGGTTAACGCCGATGACTTCTTCTTTTCCGGTCTAAACAAGCCTGGAAACACCTCCAATCCACTTGGATCGAGGGTCACTCCAGTGAATGTCAATCAGTTACCGGGGCTCAATACACTTGGCATCTCATTGGTGCGCATAGATTACGCGCCCTATGGTCTCAACCCGCCCCACACGCACCCTCGTGCAACCGAGGTCCTTGTGGTGTTGGAAGGCACCCTGTTGGTAGGGTTTGTGACCTCCAATCCTGCAGTCGCCGGCCAGAAAAATAAGCTGTTCACCAAATACTTGTATCCAGGAGATGTTTTCGTCTTCCCCGAGGGATTGTTACATTTCCAATTCAACGTGGGGAAAACTAATGCAATCGCCTTCGCTGGCTTGAGCAGCCAGAATCCAGGTGTCATTACTATCGCTAATGCAGTATTTGGTTCGGATCCACCGATTAACAAAGATGTGCTGACCAAGGCGTTCCAAGTGGAGAAGAATGTGATCGACTACCTCCAAGCACAGTTTTGGTGGAACATCGATTAAACACATAGTAATTGAGATGCATTGATAACAACTATATGGGTGTTTCATCTTTTCTTTTGAAATAATAATTATTTCCTATTCGTGTATGCATGTGTTTGTTTTCCACTTATGATTTAATAAAAGTGTTTTTATTTCTTTTAACGTGTTATACTCTGATCGAATTTAATTTATAATTCGGCACTTTCACAGTCTTACACATCACTTTATTCATAAAACATCATTTTTATACTTAGGGCATCATTCTGCACGTGCATATATCTTCACCCTAGCCGTTTCCATTTTCACGAGGGAAAAAATAAAATAAAATAATAAACATGACTAAAATTGTTGTATACTATATTTAAAAGAATAATTAAACTTTATTCAATATTTAGAAGTAAGACTGTAAGATAACGGAAAATTTATAACATTTAATAAGTAATTTATAAATTAAAATTTTGGATAGAACCATCAACACTATGATTCAAAAAAGTCAAAATGTTGAGCACTTATAAAAATAAAATTGCATATTAATCTCATTTATTTAATAACATAAAATGAGAAATAAGAAGAAAAAACTATCATATAGAATCAAATATTGAGAATGTATTTAACGGTCGCAGTTGACTTGAGTGTATGATGCTCTTACATGCCCAAACATATACAGTTATATGCCCAAAAAAAAAAATAGAGAGTGTACGTATCTGTAAGATCAAAGGAAAATTTCGGTTCAAAGGCTATAACAAACGGCCCTAAACGGAGTAATGAGGTCTGGAAAAGTTCGTTCTTAATTATGGAGTAATTAAATACTGTCAAGGACAAGAATAACATAAACTCGAAAATGCAAGAGTCAGTCATCAGCAAGTAATCCCAATATTAAAATGTAAGCAACAAACTTGGTTACCTATATAATATCTACATCTAATGATCTAATCTATATCTAAATCTATATCTATATCTATATCTATATAATAACATAAGTTTCTCCAATTTCAATTTCAGTCCCATATTAATTTCATTAACACAATCAATCTATTATTTTTGCTAATTTATGCATAATCCATCCCATACCCCTTAATGACGCATTTCTGCTAACGTGAAACACCCTCAGTAGCAGCAGATAACTTAATCGGCAGCCACCTTCCACTCGAGACTTTATGGTTCATCAGCATTGACAACCTCTCCATCACAACAGTAAATAGATAAGGCGACAAAGGATCACCTTGGCGAAAACCCTTTGTCAGAGTGAATTCATCCAATGGAGTACCAAAGTAATGTAGATGTAACACAGGCCATAATAACTCGAATCAAATCAAAAGGCAAAGCCATCTGATTTAGACATTCCTCTGGGAAGGGCCTCAGACATTATCGTAGGCTTTTTCAAAGTCAATTTTTTATCGCAATGGCCTTAACTCTGGAATTGGAACGAGATAGCTCATGAATAATAATCACTTGAAGGAGAATGGCGTTACCACGCCCCGGATAAAGGCAGACTGTAATGGCAATATATAGTTAGTGAGCAGCGGACGGACCCTGTTAAATGAATAAATTTGAATTGATTAAATGAGTTATGAATTTTTAATTGGAGTATGTGTATTTTGCAAATACATAATTTTTTTAAAATTGCACATTGAACTCCCATCTCATGATTATTTTTTCTTAAATAATAGACCGATGGACCAAAAGTGAAAAAAATAATTATCTAATAGGACCAAAAGTGAAAATTTCATAAACTTTGGACCAAAAGTGTGTGAGAGAACATCCTTGGGACCAATAACGAATTTTCCCCGGCTCAATATGATTGACAAATTTTTTTTTCAACTGAATTTAATTAGAAGGGAGAGAGAAAACATCTAAACAATTTACACTATTAAAATATGATATGATGATACCTAAAATATACATTATTTTTCCGTTTTATTAAAGTGGAAATATGTATATCTGAAGTAATTGGTACCAATTAAACTGTAGCGAGAGAATATTATGAGATATACAAAAAAGAGAAATTTCCTCTCCCGATCGGGCCTCTACAAGAGCATGAAAAATATTTTTGGTTTATCCCAAAAATAAAGATCATTATTAGAACGGTTTTCTTTTAATTTGAAATCATTAACTATTTGAGTGGTCAAGCTAAGCAATGTGAATATAGAAAACAGTTTTGGAATAAATTTCGTAATTTTCATCAAGCATACATGAAAGATGCTCAAACCCTCCAGACTGAAATCCTCAAGAAATTCCTTTTATTCATAGATAATAGACAATATATAGTTTCTGGAGCATGTTGATTTTCCATTGAACTAACTCGAGAACTGTGCTTCAAGCTTTTCAATCACATCCTCGTCAACTTGGAATGCCTTGGTCAGCACATCTTCGTTGATTGGTGGATCCGAGCCAAAAACTGCATTCGCGATTGTTATGACTCCTGGATTCTGGCTGCTCAGCCCAGCGAAGGCGACTGCATTAGTGTCCGCAACATTGAACTGGAAATGGATCAAACCCTGAGGGAAAACAAAAACATCTCCTGGATACAAGTACATGGTAAACAGCTTGTTTCTCTGGTTGGGGTTTGCTGGATTGGATGTCACAAAGCCAACATATAGAGCTCCTTCCAACACAACAAGGATCTCAGAGGCACGAGGGTGTATGTGGGGTGGGTTGAGGCCATAGGGCGCGTAATCTATACGAACCAAGGAGATGCCAAGGGTATTGAGCCCCGGTAACTGGTTGACAGTGACTGGAGTGACACTTGATCCCTGTACGTTTGAGGTGTTTCCAGGATTGTTCAAACCCGAGAAGAAGAAGTCCTCCGCGACTACCATGTTAGGGTTCTTGCAAATCTTGCCATTCACAAACACTGCTCATCATGAAAAAATATGTATGATTGTAATGTCCAATTAGTTATTTTTACATAATAAGAGTATTAATGTAATAGAACGACTTTAATACTAGTATATACATGCATTCATTTATAAAAACTATATAAAGCTGGGGAGTGATCACTCGAACGGATGGTGATGCCTTCATTTATTGTTGTGGGCGTTGCAAAAAAAAAAAAAAAAGAGAGTTTCAAAATTTAGATTGTGCGGGCTAATCACAATTTTATTGTAGTGAATTACTTAATATATATATATATACCAGCAGCAGTAGAATCATTAACAGCAACACAAAAATCTTGAAGAGGGCTGGGATCTGATGCGAACGCAAACGGCACCAAAGACATGATGAGAGTGGCCGCCAAGAAACCTAATAAAGACATTATCTTCATTTGAGGCAACGCTTAATTGGGAACTAAACAGGACAGCTAGTTAACTTTTTTATTGATCTTTGGGAGTGAGGTGAGAAAAGTAGCAGAAACTTGGTTCCTATTTATAGTGGATTGATTCGAGATGATCACTCCTCTTCGCTTGGAAAGTTCATTCTAGATTTCTAGTAAATTAGTACTCTTTTCGTCTCACGAAATTGGCTCGTATTCCTTTTTAGAATGCCCAACAAAGTTTGGTCACTTTTTATTATTTTTAGATAAATTAAAAACAAATCCCATTAAAAGTGTCCAACTAAGTTCTTTTAAATTTAAGAAACGACGTTCTTTTAAACTGACGGGTTAGTCGGGTACCCAATCGGGGAATTCGGGTTTACTTATGAAACCCGATCTATTAGTTTCGGGTTTGGGTACCCGACTTCGAGTTTTTCCTTTTAAAAAACTCGACCCGAGCACACTATTTTTTCAGATTCGGATTGGCCGATTGGATACCCAATTAACCCGACTCATTTGCCCACCCCTATAAATAATCACTGTGTGAACAGTGGCGAAACTAGGAATCTCAATAAGAGTGGGCCGACTCTGCTAAAAAAAAAAAAAATACAATCACAACCATTTGTTCCTATATAATAGTCAAGAACTATTGGACGATTATAAGTTGTGTTTACAAAAGAACCCACCTTTTAGCATTTAGCTTTTAAAAATAGTTCAAAATCATATATATAGTAAAAATTATTTTCAGTAACAGCTAAGTTTTAAAATCTAAACTCTAAACTCTAAACGGTCATCTCCCCAACGTTTAAATTTTGAAACCTCAAACTCTGAACTCTAATTTTCAACTCTATTACCAAAAAACTATTACTCAAAACTATCTCAATTTAAAATTATTTTTCACCACTAATTTCAAATTGTAAATTCCAAACTCCAAATTTTAAACTCTAATTATTTCCCAAACATATCCTAAATAATCAAGATTCTACTGCTGTCCATTTACAAAATTGTCCTCCACAAATTGACGAGATCTTTAATTTTTTTAAGAAAAAAATTCCAGTCATTTATGTATTTTGTACGCCATATATATTTTTAGTTAGAAACGTTTCGATCCAAATTTTATAAACGATCAACATCAAAATCCTATATGAGCATTCATTATTAATTAATGTATCCTTATCGTGATTTGATGAAAAGAACAAGTTGCATTTGTTTTTGCTTGCGGGAAAGTTGCTTGCCATTCCAGTAAAAGAATACAATAACAGCTGCAGGCTGCAGCACCTGATTGTCTGTTTTCCCAGGTTTACACAAAAATACAGTAATATTAGTTCGCATGGGATGGTCCTGTTAGAATGTTAAACTTAATTTTGTAATAGATAATTCTAGAAGAAGACTTTAAGATAATAGTATGAAAATTCTAGAAGAATAAAGAGGAAGAGAATATGATAGAAATTGATAGAAAATTCTAGAGATGTGTAGGAATGATCAAGAAAATATTTAAGAATTATTGTAATGTAATATTTGCTAGATTTATCTAGAATTATCCATGCCTAGTATAAATAGGTGGTGGCATGGATCATTTTGTAACAACACAACAAGAAGAACAAGTGAGTTGAGTTGTAATAAAACTTTCTCAAGCATCCTTCTCTTCTTTCAAACCTTTCAAGCTCCATATTAACACTTAGCCTCTAACCTCTCAAATATAAAACCATACGTCCACAAATATTTACACACCAAAATATCCCTTCCTCCATATTTTTATCCTCCAACAAAGTGGTATCAGAGCCATAAGGTCCTCCTCCTGTGAAAGATGGCTAACAACCTACAATCTTTCCAAGTCCCTTTACTTAATAAGATCAACTTTGATAATTGGAGTATCAAGATGAAGGCACTTTTAGGTGCTCATGATGTTTGGGAGATTGTAGAGAGTGGTTACGAACAACCACAAGATGAGGCATCACTATCCCAACAACAAAAGGATCGGCTACGAGATGTAAAGAAGAGGGACAAGAAGGCTCTCTATCTCATCTACCAAGCATTGGGAGAAGATGATTTTGAGAAGATCTCAAGTGCAACCACCGCTAAGGAAGCATGGGAGAAGCTTCAAGTATCATGCAAAGGAGCCGATCAAGTTAAGAAGGTACGCCTCCAAACTTTGCGTGGTGAATTTGAGTCCCTACAAATGAAAGAGTCCGAGTCCGTTTCGGATTATTTTACTAGAGTTTTGACGGTATCGAACCAAATGAAAAGAAATGGTGAAAAATTGGAGGATGTTAGAATAATGGAAAAGATATTGCGTTCACTAACTCCCAAATTTGAGCATATTGTGGTGACTATTGAAGAAACTAAAAATTTGGAGGAGATGACTATTGATCTCTTGATGGGGTCACTACAAGCATATGAAGAAAAACATAAAAGAAAGCAAGACATAGTTGAGCAATTATTAAAATTGCAAGTGAGGCCAAAAGAGAATGATGAAGGCCCAAGTGATGATCGTTTTGGGAGAGGTCGTGGACAAAGTCGAGAACGTGGACGTGGACGAGGAAGAGGACGAGGACAAGCAAGAGGGGGCTATGCAAATAGTGGAGAAAGAAAAGAATTTGGTCATGGAAGGAGTAACCTGAAGTCGAGGTATGATAAATCTTCTATAAAATGCTATAATTGTAATAGATTTGGGCATTATGCTTCCGAGTGTTGGAAAGAAAAACAAAAGGTTCAAGAGAAGGCCAACTTCGTTGAGAGCAAGAAGGAAGAAAATGCAAGTGTGCTCTTAGCGTACAAAGGAGAAAATGAAAGGCAAGATGATACTTGGTACCTCGATACGGGAGCAAGCAACCACATGTGCGGCAAAAGGAGCATGTTCGTGGAGTTGGATGAATCGGTAAGTGGCAATGTCTCCTTTGGTGATGAATCAAAAATTCCAGTTCAAGGAAAAGGAAAAATTTTGATTCGCTTAAAAAATGGTGGTCATGATTTCATCTCGAATGTCTATTATGTGCCCAACATGAAAAATAATATATTGAGTTTGGGACAACTCTTAGAGAAAGGTTATGATATTCACTTGAATGATTATAACCTTTCAATAAGAGATAAGGAAAATAATTTGATAGCGAAGGTGCCAATGTCGAAGAATAGGATGTTTCTACTAAATATTCGGAATGATGTAGCAAAATGCCTTAAAGCTTGCGTTAAGGATAAGTCTTGGTTATGGCATCTACGGTTTGGGCACTTAAATTTTGGAGGATTAGAGTTGTTATCAAGGAAGGAAATGGTAAGAGGATTACCATCCATCAAGCATCCCGACCAACTATGCGAAGGATGTATACTTGGGAAGCAAGCTAGAAGGTCATTCCCAAAGGAGTCAACCTCGCGAGCTAAAAAGCCGTTGGAGTTAATCCACGCCGATGTTTGTGGACCGATCAAGCCAAGTTCTCTAGGTAACAACAATTATTTCCTGCTCTTCATTGATGATTTCTCTAGAAAAACATGGGTGTATTTCTTGAAGCATAAATCAGAAGTATTTGAAGCCTTCAAGAAATTTAAAGCTGCCGTTGAAAAGGAGAGCGGACTAGAAATCAAATCCATGAGAACCGACCGAGGTGGTGAATTCACATCCAATGAGTTCATGGCGTATTGTGAAGCAAACGGGATCCGGAGGCCTCTCACTGTTCCAAGATCTCCTCAACAAAATGGTGTAGCAGAGAGGAAGAATAGAACCATAGTGGAGATGGCGCGCAGCATGTTGAAGACGAAGAATCTTCCAAAAGAATTTTGTGCAGAAGCAGTGGCATGCGCGGTGTACCTATCCAATCGATCTCCAACTCGAAGTGTATGGGGAAAGACTCCACAAGAAGCATGGAGTGGGAGAAAGCCCGGAATCGCTCATCTAAGAGTATTCGGGAGCAAAGCATATGCTCACGTGGCAGACGAGACAAGAAGAAAGCTCGACGACAAGAGTCAGCCATACATATTCATCGGGTATGACTCTAACTCTAAAGGCTACAAGTTATTTAATCCTGATACAAAGAAAACTATCATAAGTCGAGATGTGGAGTTTGATGAGGAAGGAGCATGGGATTTTGGATCCAACATCAATAATTACAATTTCATTATTCCACAACTCGGAGACCAAGAAGAAGTTGAGCAAGTAGAAGAAGTTCAGGAAGAGCCAGTGACTCCACCTGCTTCACCAACGCAAGAAGCTGGAGACTCGCCACCATCGTTTTTGAATGAGAGAACTACATCACGAGTGAGGAGCCTCAATGAGATCTATGATGACACTGAAAGGTTAGAAGATCTCACACTTTTCTGCTTATTTGCTGATTGTGAACCATTAACCTTTGATGAGGCAGCACAAAGCAAAAAGTGGAGAAAGGCAATGGATGAGGAGATCAAATCCATAGAGAAGAATAATACATGGGAGCTAGCAACATTGCCAAGAAATCACAAAGCAATTGGAGTCAAATGGGTGTTTAAGGCAAAAAAGAACTCTAAGGGAGAAATTGAGAGATACAAAGCAAGGCTCGTTGCTAAAGGATATAGTCAAAGAGCCGGAATTGACTATGATGAGGTATTTGCTCCCGTGGCTCGCCTTGAAACTATAAGACTAATAATTTCTCTTGCAGCCCAGAATAGATGGAAAATCTACCAGATGGATGTCAAGTCAGCCTTTTTGAATGGAGTGATTGACAAAGAGATCTACATCAAGCAGCCACCAGGCTATGAGGTGAAAGGGCAAGAAGACAAAGTCTTGAAGTTGAAAAAAGCTCTATACGGGTTAAAGCAAGCACCAAGGGCATGGAACAGCAGAATTGACAAGTATTTGGAGGATAATGGTTTCACAAAATGCCCACATGAGCATGCCCTTTACGTCAAAGTTAAAGGTGATGATATCTTAATTGTTTGTTTGTATGTAGACGATCTTATCTTCACCGGAAACAACCTAAAGTTGTTTGAAGAATTCAAGAAGGCTATGACCAAAGAATTTGATATGACCGACATCGGGCTGATGGCGTACTACCTCGGTGTGGAGGTTAAGCAACTTGAGCATGGAGTCTTCCTTGCACAAGAAGGCTATACGAAGGAGATTCTTAAGAAGTTCAAGATGGAGAACTGCAAGCCAACAAACACTCCAATGGTCAGTGGAAATAAATTATCCAAGCATGATGAAGGAGAAAAGATAGATCCAACAATGTTCAAGAGCTTGGTTGGAAGCTTAAGGTACTTAACCTGCACAAGGCCAGATATTCTATATGCTACAGGGTTTGTGAGTCGCTTTATGGAGAATCCAACCACTACACACTTGAAGGCAGCAAAAAGAATTCTCAGATATCTCAAAGGTACACTCAACTATGGCCTACTTTATTCAAGTACTAATAATTATCAGCTTGTTGGCTATAGTGATAGCGATTGGGCTGGAGACAATGATGATCGAAAGAGTACAAGTGGGTTCGTATTCTTCATGGGAGGTACTGCATTCACTTGGATGTCAAAGAAGCAACCAATTGTGACATTATCTACGTGTGAAGCTGAGTATGTAGCTGCCACTTCAAGTGTTTGTCATGCTATCTGGCTAAGGAGTTTATTAAAAGAGCTTGGATGGCCACAAGAGGAGCCCACAAGGATTTATGTGGACAATAAGTCAGCGATTGCATTAGCAAAGAATCCAGTATTTCATAATCGGAGTAAGCACATTGACACTCGGTTCCACTACATTAGAGACTGCATTGCGAAGAAAGAAGTCCAAGTGGAGTATGTGAAGTCAAAAGATCAAGTCGCCGACATTTTCACTAAACCCCTCAAGTATGAAGTGTTTGCAAGACTCAGGAGCTCGCTTGGAATGCAAAATCAAGTTTAAGAGGGGGTGTTAGAATGTTAAACTTAATTTTGTAATAGATAATTCTAGAAGAAGACTTTAAGATAATAGTATGAAAATTCTAGAAGAATAAAGAGGAAGAGAATATGATAGAAATTGATAGAAAATTCTAGAGATGTGTAGGAATGATCAAGAAAATATTTAAGAATTATTGTAATGTAATATTTGCTAGATTTATCTAGAATTATCCATGCCTAGTATAAATAGGTGGTGGCATGGATCATTTTGTAACAACACAACAAGAAGAACAAGTGAGTTGAGTTGTAATAAAACTTTCTCAAGCATCCTTCTCTTCTTTCAAACCTTTCAAGCTCCATATTAACACTTAGCCTCTAACCTCTCAAATATAAAACCATACGTCCACAAATATTTACACACCAAAATATCCCTTCCTCCATATTTTTATCCTCCAACAGGTCCTTTATTACATTACAAAAATCTTTAGTACAATTTCATCCAAATTAGATTCAACCAATTAAAGCAATCACACAAATCATTGAAGGCATTGGCGGATTTATGTGTAATTGTGGTGGCCGGTGGGTCAATTAACCCACCATTAAGGGAAAAAAATAGTAGTTTAGTACTAATAAATTAATAATTAATAATATAGTCCAAACATTAATAATATAGTTAAATTCAATTAACAATTTTAATAGAGTTTTGCATATATTTTTTTAACATTTCATTTTTCTCCTCTTACTAAAATTTTAATTTGGATCTCTGCCTTTAAATTCTGTTGCAATTTCAAATTCAGGTTCAAATCATTATCAAACATTATAATTATTTTAATATAATAGTATTTTATTTTTAAATTTTATATTGCTCTAAATTTAATTTTACTAATAGTACTATAAGTATATCCGAAAGTTAATTGTATTAATTATTAAGGATAATTTGACCTACCAAATCTGAAATCCTGGATCCGCCACTGAATGTGTTATAGGTGTTGTCTTGCCCTTCGCTTGGGATAGGGGAGTTCATGAGCTAGCCTAATATCCGGGCTGTACAGTCTACAGAAGCCATCCGATCGCGATTGGTTTCCCCGAATGTTCCAACTCTGTATCACTATACCACGATCATCTAATGACAAGCCTCGTCTCATTTGATACATCTTATTACAAGAGTTATTATTAGACCTCCTATTAGAGGAAAACCTAATATAAAGAATTCTCTGATAAGATGTCTTATAAGAAGTAATAGGTATCCAGACGTCTGAGTTTTGCAGTAGATCAGTAGCACTTCTTCCTTCCTTGTGTATTTCCTTAAGAAAGTAAAGCTTCAACTTGAAGTGCTTTTTGTTTTTCCATAGAATACTGGATTGCTTGAAATTACAATCCAATTGAAATTGCAGCTTGGTTGTCCACTAAGAACTGTGTGCTTTCCTGCTGTCCCATATATAGACAAGCCTGCCAATAATTTCCTAATCCAAATCGCCTGATTTGCAGCACCAATGTAGTACTCCTCCTCTTCTGCAGTGGATTGAGATATTGCTTATTGGATCTTAGGGCACCAAGAGAAAAAATAGCATAACTGAAAGTAGAACAATAACCAGAAGTGCTTCTTATGTCATCAGCACAGCCTGCCCAATCGCTATCAGAATAGCCATGCATGAAGACCAAAATCTTTAACTTGACTGAACAAATATCTCAGAATCAACAAGTACACTTTTTTTTTCCTTTCCTTGAACAATAAAGCATTCACGCAGCTCCACAAAGGTTTCCTCTTCCAAAGTATCCATTCAGATGTTGATTTAACATCCACCTAATGTACTATTTCCCAACCCTTTCGGAAAAAAAAAACACCATTGGTCCCATAACTTTCCCCAATTTCGTTTTCAGTCCCATATTAATTTCATTAACACAATCAATCCATTATTTTTGCTAATTTTTGCATAATCCATCACAAACCTCTTAATGACGCATTTCTGCTGATGTGGCACCGGATTAAGCAAACTTATGGGACCAGTGGCGCCAGATTAAGCAACTTATGGGACCAATAGCACCGGATTAAGCAAACTTACGCGGCGCCACATCAGCAGAAATGCGTCATTAAGGGGTTTGGGATGGATTGCGCAAAAATTAGCAAAAATAATGGCTTGATTATGTTAATGAAATTAATATGGAACTAAAATCGAAATTAGGAAAACTTATAGGACCAATGGTATTTTTTTTCCTGACCAACACTAACAATATATATATATATATATATATATACATGTCAGACAATTTAGTATAGTGGATCATTTTAACATATCAATAATTTTTTGAGTGAACCAAAGAAATTTTTTAAGCCTATTCGAGGTCTAAAAGTAAGATCCAATTACTTGTAGGTTTAGAAAGACCCTCCCAAAACAATAGTACTCCCTCCGTTTTCAAAAAAATTAAAATGGAACCACAGTGCACGTGTAATACCATAGAAATTACCCGAAATAATTGTCATTCACTAAAGAGACTTTTATTAAATATTTAATCACTTGCTTAAAGAATTAGTATATTGATTTTTCTACAAAACAACACTTGAAAATTTATATATGTAAATTTGTCTTTTCCAAAAGAAATATGAATTTCAATATCATGGGTAATAGAATTATATAGTTTATGGAATATTTTTTAAATCTATTGTTTAAATTATATATATAAGTTTTTATATATATACACATTGGTCTTGAAAATTATTATGAGGATAGTATGTGAATATTTTAAGTACTTTGATATTCATTATGGAATAATTTTTTATAAAAATAAAAGTATGAGTTTTTATGTGAATCTATGAGAATTAACTTTTATATATAAGAAACTATATTCATAGATTATAGTAATTTTTATTTGATGATGACATGAAGACTTTGTGGTTTGAGTATTGTTATGAATAAAATAAAACCATGCAAGTATATTATTATTATCTTTTTGAAAGCACATTAATATAAATACAATACTTGAAATAAATAAATAAATATTATATTATCATATCCAACTCATTGAGTATAAATGCATGCCACTAAATAATGGCAAGAATAATGATTTTTGTAGACAAGCTAATACTTCAATCATTTTCATGATACATTACTTACACAAATATAAGGCTAAAAGCAATTGCAAGAAATTTTCTTCCTAAACAAATAGATGAAAAATCTACATGATTAACAAGTGTCTTGGATGAATGGCTAGCAAAGAAAGGTGATCAATTATCTCTTGAACCCACCAAGATTAATAGCCTCCATAATAGGCAAACCATTATGTTAATAGACAACATGATGGACAAAATTAATAGCCTCCCAAATTAATAGCCTCTTTATTAGGCTATAAGGACCAAATGAGTGGATACAAATACTCTAACCATTATTGCTCAAGACACACTTAATTGGATGATTGGTGAGGTTGTAATCACTCTCACAATGTGTCATGTTCAATTGTTCAAATCTTAGCCTATAAATAGAGGGAGTTTCTAGCCTTCAAACACACCAATCTCATCCATCTCATTAGCCAAATTCACTACCCATTCTATTCTTCAAAGTTCTCCCACATAGTGAGCATATCTTAAGGATTGTGGAGTTTTGTAGGCTTGGCAACCTTCATCATTCTAGAGTTCTAACTCTTCTTAACACTTGGTTAGTAAGATATCCTCCTTGTAAACTTGTATCTTAGAGATCTAAATCTTTTATTTTTATACTATAAATTGATTTTCCTCTATTTGTCGAATTTCAGTGAAACCCGTAATTTGTGGTGCAAATCTTGTGTTATAACGGCCATTATCTTTGAATCTCCTTGCTCTTATTCATCAATTCAGTAAGTTAACACTCTCTACTTTAAGTTTTGGAGATTCCAATCCATGTTTTAAGAATACAAAATTAGAATTCCCACATTATACCAAAATCTGTCAGTTTTTCGTTTACGTAAAGATCCATCTTTTTAAACTATTTTGGTACAATATCCCTCAAAGGTTCCTTCATAAAACTTGTTCCTTATTGAGTTGAGTATATTTCTGGAAACTTTTATAATTTTTAGAAATCGTATGAAAAAGTTATGGGATCCGCTTTATCGAAAGGTCGAAATCTCTTTTTGTTGAAATCAAAGAAATGATAGTGTTTTCTGAAATCCACATTTTCTAAGGTCTTAAGTGTCTCAAAGCCGAATGGTTTCTTCATGAAAAATATTTATCTATGTGTTATCTACCTTGTGGTAAAATTTTAGAATTTTTGGTGGCGAATTACTATTTTTAAAACCTGCGGAAAATTATAGAGTCACTATTGAATTTCTGGCAGAATACATGTTCTTTAAAGAACTCAATTTTTGAAATGTTTCCATACCTTATTTTGAAAAGTGTAAAAACATGAAACTTGTTCAACTATGTGTTGAGTATCTACAGTTTAAATTTCATAGCAATCGCCTTTCATATGAATTTTTAAACTGACTTGGCGTAAACTGCGATGTTGGACTTGATTTTTGGTCCAAATGAGAAATTGTTGGATTTTGAGATCCATGAAATGGTATTTCTATATTTATGAGATATTGATATGGGAGTTAAATGTTGAAATGATATTTGACATTATTGAATGCCCTTGTGATGAGGTTACTCCCTTGAGATTGTTGAAAACTCTTTTAAAGAGGATATTATGTGGAAAATTGTGAAAAACTCTTTTAAATCCATTGTGCAGTATTAACTTGAGTAAGATGCCATACTTGATAGAGGGCTAATGCACTAGAGATGTGTCTTGCGGGGCCTCCCCCTCTAAATATGCCAAGACGGCATTGTTGATAAATTGTGCCAAAACGGCGTTGTTGCATGTATGAGTCTATACTCTTGGGTGTATCCGTGATAGGTTACCCGAGGCTCCAGAGTGTGTCTGTATATGAGTCCGTTGCATGCTGATCATGACTTATGATCGATATGATATGATATGATATATATGGAAAATGGTGTCCTCTTGTGCATAGTTGCTACAATGGTAAGAATGAAAGTTATTTATTTTGTTAAAGGTAATGTGTGTGATCATTTTAAAAGAAAAAGTGAAAATTATTATTATTATTATTTTTGAGTGTCAACCACTATTTTAAAACCCACTTCTTAAAGTGGAGCGGGTTGACTTACTCAGTACCATTGTACGGATAAAAAGTTGTTGTGTTATCTTTTACAGATATTGGAGCTGACATGTGAACTGCATCTCATAACATGAGCATTTGGGGATGGGATTACCTTTCATCAAAAAGATTGTTGCTTTAAGGAACCACGTACTTTTAATTATTAATGTCCTATATATTGCCTTTAGTTTATGCTTCCGCGTGAGAAAGAACAATGACTCTGGTATTAAGTACTTTAAATTTTCTTATGTCTATATTTTATAAAATTGGCAATTATTTTTAAAGTTCATACTACAAAAATTTATATTTAGCCGTAGCACTTGTCAATTAAGTTAGCCAAAGGGCGAGCCTGACTGACAAGTGTGGCGGTAACATTCTGAAACCTTATGAGGATGAATTTCGGGGTGTTACAGCACGCAGTCCAATACACATTTTAAATCATTAATAACTCAAGTTCGGTACTAGTAAAATTTCTAAGAGTTCGATATTTAAAAACTACTCGACGAGACGAATCTAATAAGATCCCACTTGACTATATTTTAACTAGTATAACTATTATAAAACTTTAAGTCAAAGTGCGTGTGTGACTAGTACTCAATTTCCAAACGTTTCATCTATTCAAAAACGGATGGAGTATTATATTGTGTATTTACACGGCCTCGAACTCCAAACATTATTTAGTCCACGTGATCTCTATAACCACTAAAGCAATATAATGATTATTATAGAATAATTTATAATAATAAAAAAAATTAAATAAATTCAAATTAAGAAATATAAAATTTTAAGTACCATTAAATCAAAATATTAGTTACAATTGTTGACACTAAGTTCACATATTTTGAAATTGTTATACAATATCATCAATTGTGATCTCAAAATTGTCTTATAATTGCTTAATCCTAATTACATCAAAATATTATTGCTATTTTTTTTTGGTGGGTCAATTTGTCCTAATGTAAGTAGCAATCTGCATATAAAAAACTGCTTTGGAATAAATTTCATAATTTCATCAAGCATATATGAAAGATACTCAAACCCTCCAGACTGGAATCCTCAAGAAATTCCTTTTATTCATATATAATAGACAATCTTTTCTGGAGCATGTTGATTTTCCATTGAACTAACTCGAGAACTGTGCTTCAAGCTTTTCAATCACATCCTCGTCAACCTGGAATGCCTTGGTCAACACATCTTCGTTGATTGGTGGATCCGAGCCAAAAACTGCATTCGCGATTCTTATGACTCCTGGATTCTGGCTGCTCTGCCTAGCGAAGGCGACTGCATTAGTTTTCCCAACATTGAACTGGAAATGGATCAAACTCTGAGGGAACACAAAAACATCTCCTGGATACAAGTATTTGGTAAACAGCTTGTTTCTCTGGTTGGGGTCTGCTGGATTGGACGTCACAAAGCCAACATATAGAGTTCCTTCCAACACAACAAGGATCTCAGAGGCACGAGGGTGTGTGTGGGGTGGGTTGAGGCCATAGGGCGCGTAATCTAAACGAACCAAGGTGATGCCGAGGGTATTGAGCCCTGGTAACCGGTTGACATTGACTGTATTGACGTTTGATCCTAGTGGGTTTGAGGTGTTTCCAGGAATGTTCAAACCCGAGAAGAAGAAGTCCTCCGCGACTACCATGTTAGGGTTCTTGCAAATTTTGCCATTCACAAACACTGCTCATCATGAAAAAAATATGTATGATTGTAACGTCCAGTTAGTTATTTTTACATTAAGACTAATGTAATAATACCAGCAGCAGTAGAATCATTAACAGCAACACAAAAATCTTGAAGAGGGCTGGGATCTGATGCGAACGCAAACGGCACCAAAGACATGATGAGAGTGGCCGCCAAGAAGCCTAATAAAGACATTATCTTCATTTGAGACAACGCTTAATTGGGAACTAAACAGGACAGCTAGTTAACTTTTTTATTGATCTTTGGGAGTGAGGTGAGAAAAGTAGCAGAAATTTGGTTTTTATTTATAGTGGATTGATTCGAGATGATCAGTACTCCTCTTCGCTTAGAAAGTTCATTCTAGATTTCTAGTAAATTAGTACTCTCTTAAGGTCCCACAAAATTGGCTCGTATTCCTTTTTAGAATGTCCAACAAAGTTTGGTCACTTTCTATTATTTTTAGAAAAATTAAAAACAAATCCCATTAAAAGTGTCCAACGAAGTTCTTTTAAATTTAAGAAACGAAGTTCTTTTAAATTTTAAGAAGTCTAAATTATTTAGGATATGTTTGGGAAATAATTAGAGTTTGGAATTTGGAGTTTAGAGTTTATAATTTGAAATTAGTGGTGAAAAATAATTTTAAATTGAGATAGTTTTGAGTAATAGGGTTTGGTGATAGAGTTAAAAATTAGAGTTCAGAGTTTGAGGTTTGAAAAGTTAAACGTTGGGGAGATGGACGTTCAGAGTTTAGAGTTTAGAATTTAAAATGTAGCGGTTACTGAAAATAATTTTTAATATATATATATATATGTGATTTTGAACTATTTTTAAAAGCTAAATGCTAAAAGTTGGGTTTTTTCGCAAACACAACTTATAATCCAATAGTTCTTGACCATTATATAGGAACAAATGGTTGTGGTTGTGATTTTTTTTTTTCAGCAAAGTCGGCCCACCCTTATTGAGATTCCTAGTTTCGCCACTGTTCACACGGTGATTATCTATAGGGGTGGGCAAATGGGTCGGGTTAATCGGGTATCCAATCGGCCAATCCGAATCTGAAAAAATAGTGTGCTCGGGTCGAGTTTTTTAAAAGTAAAAACTCGAAATCGGGTACCCAAACCCGGAACTAATAGACCGGGTTTCATAAGTAAACCCGAATTCCCCGATCGGGTACCCGACTAACCCGATCAATTTTTTTAAAAAAAATAAATAAATAAAATATGAAATGTTCTTACTCGAATACTTGTTAACAAATATGATTGGATGACTGCTTCATCAAATCATTCTAATTTATTATTATTATTATTATTATTATTATTATTATTATTATTATTATTATTATTATTGTTATTTTATCTCATTTAACTTAGGATTATGGATATTAATAATTAAGTTGGATAAAATAATAACTTAACTCCATCATTTTACCTTTCAGTAATTACTCCCTCCGTAATTTATATAATGTAACATTCCATATTTTCACGCAATCCAATACAAATTGTATAAAAGTAAAAATTATAAACTGTAAACCCCAAATGTTTAACGATTAATATATCAAATTGTATAAAAGTAAAAATTATAAAAGTTTAATATTCTAAAACTATGTGATTAGACGAACCTAACAACATCTCAGTTGACTCTATTTTATCTTATGTAACTGTGTTAAAAAAATTCGAATCAAAGTTACTCAATTAATAATGTTTACTATGCAAATATTAACATCATTAAATTACGGAGGGAGTATCCATTATTTGAGTCTCCATTGCAGCTAGGGGTGGGCGTCGGGTCGGGTTTGGTTGGTTCGGTTTAGTCGGGTTCGGGTTTGAAAATTTACTACCCAGCCATTACCCGATAATGGTGGGTACCCGAGATATCGGGCACCCGATCTGATCAGGTACCCACCACTTTTTAAAACTTTTAAATTTTTTTTTTAGTTCTCTAACGAAAAAATATGTAAATAACAATGTAAGAAAAGGCAATGATTTCTACAACCACATAATGAAACAAAGCAAACCCACAATATAATGAATAGATAATTGCAATGCAAAACAAGTTATTTATCTTTAATTGATTAAAATCATTGTTAAATATCTACATAATTTTATTAAGAAAATTAAAAGCTCATAAAATATTTGATATTTGGCTATTGGCTCCAAACTCTCACTCAAAGAACAAAGTCTCTCTTCCAAATGGGGCTTGGTTTTGGATAGTTGGATATAATTTTTTTAAAAAAAAATTAAAAAAATAAAATAAAAAAACTAATCAGGTTAGTCGAGTAGCCGATCGGGGAATTCAGGTTTACTTATGAAACCCGATCTATTAGTTTCGGGTTTGGGTTAGGGGTGGGCATTTTTTATCGGGTATCGGGTACCCGACCCGAACCAGACATGTCGGGTTCGGGTTTTGTCGGGTTTCAATATTTCAAACCCGACATTTTGGGTACCCGACCCGACACTCATATATCGGGTCGGGTATCGGGTTTATAGCCGGATACCCGATCGAGTATCGGGTACCCAACAACATAAATAAATAATTAATTTTTATTATTTTTCCTAATATTAATTTATTTATTTTGCTTTAAAATATTCATATTTACTTGATAATTAGTACTTTTTATTCTATGTGGTGAAAAATTAAGTATAATCTTAAAAATTTTGTAAAATACTCTCAGATATTGAATTTCTTTTGGCATTAGTAATGGGTAATTAACCTTGAATATGATAATGAATTTCAAGTATTGAAGATAAAATGATGAGTTAAATATTTTTATTTTAATTAATAGTGTCATAGTAGAACACTAAAATTTAATTAAATAAGATGACATTAAATAATAATAAATAAAACTGAAATTTTATAATTTTTAAATAAAAATTTAATAGTTACTATTATTTTAAATTAAGAAATTTTTTAAAATAAATCTACTAGTACCACCACCATAGTTATTACTGTATTAATTTAAATACAGAAAGATTTAAATTGATAGTTATTATTATTTTAAATTTAAATATAAATTTTCTTATTAAAATATTTAATAACAATATAGATAAATATACCTATATATTTGCTTGAATAATAATCATCTTAGGCTTTTTCTTTAAAGAATTGTGTAACTTTGGTTAGCAATTTATTTTTTAAATGTAAAACTAAATAAAAGGAATATATCTTTTTTATATAAAAAATATATTTTTCGGGTATCGGGTACCCGACAACCCGACCCGATAAAGTCGGGTACCCGATATTCGGGTACCCGCTTTTGGTCGGGTGGGTCGGGTAGCTATTTGAAAAACCCGGCGGTGTCGGGTACCCGAACCCGACGCCCATCCCTAGTTTGGGTACCCGATTTCGAGTTTTTCCTTTTAAAAAACTCGACCCGAGCACACTATTTTTTCAGATTCGGATTGGCCAATTGGATACCCGGTTAACCGGATCCATCTTCCCACTCACCGTGTGAACAGTGGCGAAACTAGGAATCTCAATAAGGGCGGACCGACTTTGCTAAAAAAAAAAAAATCACAACCACAACCATTTGTTCCTATATAATGGTCAAGAATTATTGGATTATAAGTTGTGTTTGCGAAAAAACCCAGCTTTTAGCATTTAACTTTTAAAAATAGTTCAAAATCATATATATATATAGTAAAAATTATTTTCAGTAACAGCTATGTTTTAAATTCTAAACTCTAAAATCTAAATGTTCATCTCCCCAACGTTTAACTTTTCAAACCTCAAACTCTGAACTCTAATTTTTAACTCTATCACCAAACATTATTACTCAAAACTATCTCAATTTAAAATTATTTTTCACCACTAATTTCAAATTGTAAACTCTAAACTCCAAATTCTAAACTCTAATTATTTCCCAAACATATCCTAAATAATCAAGATTCTACTGCTGTCCATTTACAAAATTGTCCTCCACAAATTGACGAGATCTTTAATTTTTTTAAGAAAAAAATTCCTGTCATTTATGTATTTTGTACGCCATATACATTTTTAGTTAGAAACGTCCAAATTTTATAAACGATCAACATCAAAATCCTATATGAGCATTCATTATTAATTAATGTATCCTTATCGTGATTTGATGAAAAGAACAAGTTGCAGTTGTTTTTGCTTGCGGGAAAGTTGCTTGCCATTCCAGTAAAAGAATACAATAACAGCTGCAGGCTGCAGCACCTGATTGTCTGTTTTCCCAGGTTTACACAAAAATACAGTAATATTAGTTCGCATCGGCAGTGGCGGATCTAGAAAAAAATTTAAGCGGGGTCACAAAAATAATAATTTAAATTTAAATTTAAATATATTAAATATAATATTTAAATTTAAATATATTAAATATAACAATCGAAACACACCTCTTACAAATACTTTCTACGGTTTTTCATACTTTGAAATCGACTAATAACACCTTCATTCTAACATTGAGGAGAGTTTTTTTCTCAATAGCTAGCACAAATAAGAGAATCATTGATTAAAAAATCATCACCTATTCGATTTCGCAAATCAGATTTCACAAGCTTTTGGGGTCCCTACAAAAATTTAAGCGGGTGCACTAAACTACGCATAAATATTTTTTACCTTACAACATAAATTTAAGCGGTGTCCCGTGCCCCCGGTGTCTGCAACGTGCGTCCGCCCCTGCGCATCGGATGGTCCTTTACTACATTACAAAAATCTTTGGGAGAATTTCTTCCAAATTAGATTCAACCAATTAAAGCAATCATACAAGTCATTGAAAGTGGATGTGTTGTAGGTGTTGTTGGCTTGCCCTTTTTGCTCGAGATAGGGGAGTTCATGAGCTAGCCTAATATCCGATTGGTTTCCCGGAATGTTCCATTTCTGTATCGCTATACAACAATCATTTAAAGACTTTGGCCTCGTCTCATTTCATACATCTTATTAGAGTTATTATTAGAGATCCCGTATTGGAGATAAATGTAATATAAAATTATTTACCTGAAAGTAAAACAATAGCCATTTCAGATGTTGATTTAACATCCACCTGATGTACTATTTCCCAACCCTTTCTGTACAGCTACACTCAATTGGGCGCCATTTCTTATGGTGTCCAATCCCGTTGAGGGAATTTCACCCTTTAAATCCATTTCATGAGTTTTTTTTTTTTTCCCAACAAATTTGTGCAACCTCAACAATCAACATTTAATAGTTTCTATTTGAAACATGTAAAAAAGACTTGCTAATAGTGGAAGCCATATCTCTACTCAAAACCTATTGCCACAAACCTTGCTTTATGTCTTTCAACCTCTCCTCCATTTTATTTCACCTTCATTTTATATACATACATTTCAACTTATTAGCCTTGTGCTGCTGTAAGTGATCACTGATCCTACAGGCATACTGCTACTTGGATTTAGTCATGTAAATAAAGAGGACTGCTATGAAATAAGTTTTGTTGACCACACAATATTTGGTAAAAATAAGTCATTATAAGTTCAGTAAGCATCTGCGATACCACATGATTCTACATCCATAACAGTATAACACCAGCCAGCATTTGACAGGAGTCTCATCATACTCTTCAATGCACAGTATAATGTCTTAACAACAAACAAATGTCTGGCAAACAGGAAGAATTGGAGATCAGGTTCATGTGGTTCGTAGTAGTCAAGATGTCAAGGCAAATGCCAGCAGCAGCAAGTGCAAAATGGCAAAGCCCTCTTAATACCTATCAAAATACAAGAACTTGAACAGAAAACAGATCAAGCAAGATCAAAAACAAGAAATAAGATCCAACAATGTTGATAAGAATTCGGCCACATGCCATCAGTCATTAATACACGGTTTAAACCTTCAAAAATTGGAAACCTAGGAACCCAGTTAATTGCCCCCATCAGACTAGCCATCAATCGACAAACCAGTAACAGAAAGTATCAAAATAGATTAGTTCACCAACCATCTAACCCTCCTGTATCAACATATTGAACAGTGCACCATACATGTTTGTCTTTGTTTATATTAAAACAAGGAAATCATTTAACGTCAAATATATAAATGTCAAACCATAAAAAATGCAGCATCTTTGTACGCTAAACATTGTAGGTCTAAAACATTAGCAGAAGAGATCAGATGCATAAAAAAAAACAATCTTAAGGGAGAAGCTTACCAGCTCTAGCTCTCCCCTGAGAGTTGCCCAAGATCTTTTACAGCACTTCTGATCGCATGATATAACATTTTCCTCACCTATTAATTATTATGCACACACAAACAGCAATTTAAAATCTTCCAATTTCATTTTCCTTATGCATAACATGATATATAGGTTTTGGAAGGTACTTGTGCAATTAAGTATGAAAAGGAAACAAAGCATAACAAAAAAGGAATGTACATCTTTGTAGATGAGTTTGCCCAATATGCAATTCAAGACTTATGTATATAGTGAAATTGGCAAAGTTCTGAAATTTTGAACCATAATATAGTAAGTATAAAGATAAAAAATTTTGTAGATGTTATCCACACAAGATGAATGACGCACAAGGATGAAAAGATATTTAAAACTATATTTCGCAGTTCAATTCATCTCAAACATAATGTTACACGAAAAAGAATATTGAAATGATATTCATATATATATATATATATATATATATATATATATATGCACACCTCTAGCTTGTCTTCCTTGGCCAGGTGATTTTTTGGAAGAAGACGAAATTCCTCTGTCAAGCGATGCAAGACTGGGGGGAGAAGAAAATTGAACACAGAATGCTCAATTAGGCAACAGAAAAAAGCAAAGAACAGCAAAATGTCCATTAAAACTGAGCATCAACCATCAGTACAAAATTACACAATCGCCATACAAAAATTCATGAAAGTTAGAAAATAAAATACATTTAGAATAGAATGCAATCTAGTCAAGTGAGTCCTAATTACGAATTAGTATAGCAATTAGTTGGTTTGACAAACTAATTGCATTAGTTCTTTATACTAGTTGTGTTAGTAAAAACTTTGTTTTTAGTTTATATGTATACATAAAGCTCATGTAAACATATTATTATTGCTGTTGTCGTTGTTGTTCATCGCTCAACTTTGACATAATAATGTTATTATGAGTATGTAAGAAAAAAAAATATAGTCAGGTTCGATCTTCTTAGATTTGTCCAATCATGTAGTTAGAGAATATATATTATGTAATTTTTATTTATATGCATTGTAAGATATTAACCGTTAAACAAATACACTCGACTGTGTGTCCAAAAGAGAGAATGGGAAAGAGGGAATACTATTACAACATTTATTTGATATATACAAAAGATATATTTCATGAATAATTGATTTATTCTATTATAATATCAATGAAATAAAACAAAACAATATGGATACATATAAACATGACATTTCCATAAAGTAAAATATTTAAATAATTTTATATCTCATTAGAAGTGTTTTAATTAATGTGTTTTTCCTTTACCATCTAAATTTGATCAAATAAATTTAATATAATTTTTTCAGAAATTGAACATATTTTAGAAAGAATAAAAATTTATTAAAATAATATATTAACGTAGTAATAAATACTATATGAACAATAGTATTTGATAGTATGACAAAGATACAAAATAGTAGAATTAAGGAATTTTTAATTATAAATAGCTGTAAAATGTATTTCAAAATATGTAAGACTTTTAGAGTTAAAATATCTAAATAATACAGTCATAACTTTTGAAAAGCTAATATTAGCTTCTTTAAGAGAATTTCTCGAATCCCAAAATGCTATTCTAAACGCCATTAAACAACCAAGAACTGTTAAAAAGGAACTAAAAATGCTATACAAAAGTTGTTTATCAAATCATAAATCCAAATCAATTTTAGTATATCACAAAAGATCCTAAAATCTTTTGTAAAGACCCCTTCAATTCAAACAAAGCAACAGGTACAGGTTATGAGCAATATTAAGGATCCAACAGCAAATATTAGTCATACAAAATACTAGTAATTTAAAGAGAAAATAGCAAAAATTGGATGATTAAACCATCTTAGATACAAAAACTAAACATGCAAATCTAGACTACTAGTCATCGCAAGATAGCATTTACCAACTAGCTATCGCAACAATTATAACAATAATTAAACAGAGATTTACCTTTAAATTTCTAACTTGATGGGGGCAACGAGCGGGTATAAAAACAGCATCCCCTAATTTCTGAACAAACGTCCATGGCTCAATTCCTATGAATATTCAAAAAGAAATTTTTTTTAAAAAAGTATTTAAAAAATAATTTTAAAAAAATATATTAAATAATAATAATACAAAAAAGGAAGAGTATTGGGAAATCGTCCTCCGAACTTAACTAATTGGATTTTCCACAGAAACATATGTTGCCAATTAAACAGTAAACAAGATTCATTATTCCAATACCAAAAGCACAATGATTCAATATTAATAGGGAGAAGGACTAACCGTATTCCTCCTTAAGTCTCCTTTTATGCTCCACAGTCAAGTAAACAGTTTGATCGTGTATAGGGTGGACAACCTATCACAATATAGTGAGAAATTTAGGCAACAAATTAGAACAGTGAACACCAAACAGATCAAGTAAAAATATATCATTAATGAAAAATTATTCATAACAAGGACATCCAGATAGCCAGAGAAACAGAACAAACAGAAAATCAACAGAACAGAGATATCCTTAGCATCATTCTTCAACTTCCATAGTAGAATATACAGCCAAAGATCCTTTATGCATCAACTTTCAATTCAGCACATTCAAAATTAAATCAAACACAGATAACATATTTTTCTCTCTTAACCTCCAGTAAAAATGATACTACCAAATCTACATACCTGGGGCACCGGATTACAATGAATATGCCGGAACTCCTTGAAGTGTTTCCTCACATATTCCTCCAATTTTGGTACATCTTCTCTCCTAAAAATGTCCCAAAGAGCACCACCATCTGCATCTTCAGAGTGATGCTGCTCTTCATCCATCCCATTTAATACTTGACTGTGGCCATACAGTTCTGTGTTATCTTGCATGGCATGGTTTTCTTTCAGTCTTTTAATATCAGCAACATTTTTAGGGCTGGGTGTTACGGCACGTACATGTGTCAGGACATTTACCTGAAACAAATAAAAAATGATCGACAAACAATAAATAATTCAAATTGGCATAAACAACAAAGCATGGAAACAACAGCAGTTGCACCCTCACAGCATACAAAAAGAGAGCAATAAAATTCACAAATCACATACCACATCAGACATATCATAGTGTATTTTTGTAACAGAATCCCCCCGTCCTAATTCTTGAGAAACTCCATAAGCAATATACGTCTTAGGCCCCATATCTGGCTTCAGAGATTTCTCGGGCAATTTAACAGCAAGATTTAAGTACCCTTGACGCGGATGTGTGTACTGCTTAAAAGGTAAGCAACTGATAAACTCAGCACCATGACGAGGTAACCGCTCCTCGAATAAGTTAGAGGGGGGGTAGTCTTTCAGCTTTAGAATTTCAGGCCAGCCTTTACTATCATATCTTCCATATGAATACCCTTGGAAAAATTTATGGACATTTATGTCAACCTGTTGATCATCAAAATAGTAAGTTATAAACTATGTTAAATAATAAATACTATAGGATAAAACTTGAAACACAAAGCTTTTGTAAACTAAATGACAGAGCAGCAAAAATAACTCAAAATAAAGTCGCATCAAAGACAGGAAGTTCACATCTTAATTCCAATTTCAGATAATCAAAAAATATAGAAGATATGAAGTAGCAACTAGAAACCTATATAAGTATATCCTGAGCAATGGGTACACCCAACATACAGAATCTCACAAAAATCAAATAAAAGGCCTACAGATCTCCAGAAAGAAAATACTCCATAGCATTCAAACTGATATGTAGATATAGCATACCAGTAAATATGATATTCAAGCACGTGGTCTCAAATAAATTTTCGTAAAGCAGAATCTAAAAGAGAATAGATTTGTGATTTTCATAATTATATTGTATGTTTGAGTTGGCAATTTGCAAAATTTGCTTACTAGCATTCAACACTAACAAATGTGCTTATTAGGAAACAACATAGCATGTATTTTAAAAAGAATACATTATTATACAATCATAATATTCAAAACCAATCATCATTAAATAGAGGGAGACATTGACGAAAAAATAAAATTACAGTGCATGGTGACAAACACTAACAGATTTTCAATACCAGCAATAAAAGAGAAGCAACAATGTAGGCCCTGAACAACGCAAACATAAATGACGAGACTGTTCGCATAAATATATATATATATATATATATATATCATTTACTACCAGTAATGTGCCTCACTTTCCCAAGACCCAAAGGAACATTCTAATATGCAGACAGGATTTTTACATATTTATTGCAGATCACATGCAGCACATTAGTAGAAATGAAAGATATTCAAAAGAGAAATGACCTGGCACCAGTCCAGACAATTTATTGCTGTCACGTCAAGAAGTTGTTCATGGTTAATGTTTGTTATCTGCCGAAGGGCACGCCACATCACCATGGGATCCCAACTCAAACCTAACGTATTTTCTAGAACATTAGTAACGATCACAGGTTCACCTTTAGACCAGTGACATTGAAAATGCTTTAAATCATCATCTTTCAGATCACTTGCTGTTGGACAGTACAGAAAATTGTCCTCTGAGTTTGGCCGAGAAGCAGCTTTGAGCAACTTGTTAATTACATTCTCATTCAAGGACTTCAAGCAAGAGCAACTTTGCTCAAAACTTCTATGAAAATTACCAATATCATGTGTCCTGATTAATTCTTCAGCTCTCTTCAACAATTCAGACACCCCATTAGGTGGTAATATGCGCTTCAGTTCTAAAAATGCATCCCCACAACCCCCTAAATGCTGTGGTGGGCATGGAATGATACCAAGTTCATTAGATCTCCACTCAGATTTAATCTCAGCAGGTTCCTCATTGTTGGCTGCTTCTCTATTCTCCTTAGTTCTTTTTATACCACCATGCAAGTAATCAGGGCCATAATCTGAAAATGGCATGATGGTTCCTTTGTCACCTCCCTGCACACAGCCAGCACGTAGCTCTTGACAACAAGTGAGGCACAGGTCAAAATTACACATTGGGCAGCTTCGATGAAAGTCAATAATGGATGTCTTACAGTTGTCGCTGCATTTATACATCAGCAATTCTCTTTGGTAACATGAGACAATAATTTACAGTGAAAAAGTATTAAACTAGGACTTACCAGTACATTCGTTCATCTGCACCGATCTTTAATCTCTTGGCTTGTATTTTTGATTCAGATACACCTATTCATATACAATGTTAGTCGGGATTGGTTACGGTGCAATCAACAAAATCTGCAGCACATCAAGGCAATAATCCCAATCGTTCATTTAAAATCCAAAGGTTCAAAATGTAAAAGGGTAAAGTTGTCCAAAAAAATTTATAATGTCAAGTCGCTGAAAAATACACACAAGGTTATCGCTGAAAAATACTATGTCTATCGCTGGAATATTATGTATGTCACTGAAAAATACTATGTATGTCGCTGAAATACACACAGTCCGTCGCTGAAATACACATAGGCCGTCGCTGAAATACAAACAACGCGTCGCTGAAATATACTTCCTCCGTCTCATTCTTTTTGTTACATTGGCCTTCGACACGTATGTCGAGATACATTTTTAATAGTTAATAACTTAAATTGTGTACAACGAAAAATTATAAAAAGTTGATTGTTTAAAACTACAAGATTAGACGAATCTAACAAGATCTCACTTGACTATGTTTTTTCTTATATAGCTATACTAAAAATTTGAATCAAAGTTAAACAGTGAATAGTGCAAAAAAACAATCCGTAACAAAAATGTTGAGACGGAGGTAGTATTAAACTAAAGAATTGAATGTCGCTGAAATATACTATCATACGTCGCTGAAATATAATATCATGCGTCGCTGAAATACATAGAAGGTGCGCTGAAAATATTACGTTTATTGTTGAAATATATATAAGTTGTCGCTGAAATGTACTAACTGTATTTTGGAGTAATATGACAAATTTACATTTTTAACCTTCAAGTTAATCTCAACCGTCGATTTACAAAGTGAATCAACAATGATGAAAAGCCGCAGTACATCAAGACAAATGTCTTGATCGAACCCTAACTTCACCCATGTTAGTCAAACAATTTGACAGTTGATAAGCTTACACCTCACTATGTGTACATAAACATACAATTGACAACACAAATATGATTGGCAACAGTTGCATGAATTCAAGAAAAATCATTTCTCACAAAAGCAAAGGAATTTCCCCAATTTAATAGAGGCATACTGCATACTTAAAATATGAATTAAAAAGAACATTCCTGAAATAGCCTTAATATATTTCAGTTCAGCAGTACATAACCTATGAAAAACAAATAGAGCCAAACACCAGTTTCCTTGGTAACCAAGACCAGCTTCTTTATGTTCCCCAAACTCAGATATAGGAAGTCAAGCAAGCAACTCAACACTACTCCTGGGGATCCAAGAAAAACTAGGTATGACAAGAGGTAATATGTTGTGAAGCAACTACCGTTGCCTTAGATGCTTATTATTTTGTTACTAGTTAGTTATCTCTACTAGAAGTTAGGACACATGATCAGGGTCCCTTGACATGAGGTTACATGTTGTGAAGCAACTCATAACCAAGCATTCTAGCAAACAAAAATGTTACTTTCAAGCTTCAAGACATCCTGAGCTCACTGAGAAGTCTAAATCATTGACTCCTATTTCTATCCTGAGCAGACTGAGAAGTCTAAGTCAATTACTTCTATTTCTGTCCATTCATACACATCTATTTCACAACATTCTCTTTCATCAATAGAAAGCAAATGAATACACGCAGCATAATGCAACTAATATAACAGACATGTTTTCCAACATAACTTGTATTTCCTAATAACCATAAAATGGGTACTCATAAAACTCTACCAAAAGTCACATTTCGACTTTAACAGTAAAAGCAACTTAAATCTCAATTGCCAAATGATTGCCCAAATTTCTGTGTCAGAAAAATATACCTTGTATCTTAGCCTCCATCTTCTTCTCACATAGTTGTACAGATTCAAATTGTTTCAGAAAGGGGAGAAGCAATAATACAATGTATTGGGAATGCTGCTTTTTTTCTTCATCGCTAAGCGTAACATTCAAGCGGTCATATGTACTCAAGAAACCCTGCAAATAGATGCAACCGAAGAAATAATCACCAAGTGTGATTTGAGGATGATCAGGGTGGGCATCACACAGAAACTTCATAACCGCAGTTATAACGGCTTCCAAGTGAAAATCTATGCCAAATAAAGAAGGGATAAAAACCTTACCTTGATAGGCCCTTCCAACCGCATACAGCTCTTGCAATTGCATTTATGAAGACATACAGGACATTTTTCAGAGAATTCTTCTCTTGACATCAAAGGATACCTAAAAATGGATCACTATCAGTAAATGAGTATCCCAAACTTACTGAACAACAAAGAATAAGGCCTGGGGAGGTTTGTGCTTCTCGATAAGGAGGTTGATGGGCTTTTCATTAACACACAGAGCTGAGAAGCTGAAAACAATAGAGAATGCAGTATGTTTATAACAACTCTCCACATATTCACAATTATACTGATTACAAACATCATATTATGTATGAAATCATGCTCAAAAAAACCAACAATGCAACATAAACATATTAAAAGGTACAGGTGACTTGAAAGATCATGGTGCTCACACACACACACAAAAAAAGCTACTATATCGATAAGTCATAATCAAAAAGACACACAGGATGCAGCAGCAGCTGAACAATGACACAGATCGCCACCATCAAAAAGTTCCATACCATGAATACATGCAAGGGAAACAGTATCGCTTGGTTTGACATTGATTACAACGTATAACAGGCCCTTTATCGTTCCTCTGGCATTGGTGACACATAGTAGACAATTGCCCCTACAATATCCAGAATCAAAGCAAGGCACAACAAAGAAAACAGGTTATTCGGATCACTTGGGAGATGAAGAAATAGAGCATAAAAATTTTAACAGTATCAGGAGCCTAAAGCATTTACATCTCTGCCAATATGCATTCTTTTCGGCTTTTCCGCTGCCTCATTGCTCTGTTTTTCTACATTAGTATCGCTAAGAGAATGTTCCCTTCGTCCATTGTTTTCTCTTCTTCGTGCATTTTTATCCCCTTCATCTCCCTCCTTTGCCTCATCTTGTTCGTGTTTCCTCTTCCTACTTTGTTTCTGCGTTTCCACTTTCCCATCGCTCTCTTCCACTTCAACACCAGATTTACTTCTCAAGGGCTGCTTCCGTTTCCTCCTAACCTCCTCGTCCTCCGCCTCCTTCAAATTTTGTTTGGCTTTCTGAGCAGAAACTCTCGTAGACAGCCTCCTCTGAGAAACGCCATTTTTTACCTCCGCCACCTCCTCTTTCACCGCCAAATTACCCACACCGGCATCGCCCTTACAGTCGCGTTCCTGAAAAGCTTCCCTTTGTCCATTGTTTTCTCTTCGTGCATTTTTATCCCCTTCATCTCCCTCCTTTGCTTCATCTTGTTCGTGTTTCATCTTCCTAGTTTCTTTCTGCCTTTCCACTTTCCCGTCGCTCTCTTCCACTTCAACACCAGATTTACTTCTCAAGGGCTTCTTCCGTTTCCACGTAACCTCCTTGTCCTCCGCCTCCTTCAAATTTTGTTTGGCTTTCTGAGCAGCAACTCTCGTAGCCAGCCTCCTCTGAAAAGCTCCATTTTTTACCTCCGCCACCTCCTCTTTCACAGCCAAATTACCCACACCGGCATCGCCCTTACACTCGCGTTCCTGAAAAGCTTCCCTTTGTCCATTGTTTTCTCTTCGTGCATTTTTATCCCCTTCCTCTCTCTCCTTTGCCTCATCTTGTTCGTGTTTCCTCTTCCTACTTTGTTTCTGCCTTTCCACTTTCCCGTCGCTCACTTCCACTTCAACACCAGATTTACTTCTCAAGGGCTTCTTCCGTTTCCCCGCAACCTCCTCGTCCTCCGCCTCCTTCAAATTTTGTTTGGCTTTCTGAGCAGAAACTCTCGTGGCCAGCCTCCTCTGAAAAGCTCCATATTTTACCTCCACCACCTCCTCTTTCACCGCCAAATTACCCACACCGGCATCGCCATTACGCTTGCGTTCGTGAAAAGCTCGGTTCTTCTTGACCTCCTCTTTCACATCCATATCAGCAATGTCGTCGTCTTCTTTTTCAAAACTTTACCCCTTCTGTAACAGTGGTACTTCCTTGGTTTTTTGATTGCTTGTAACAGGGGTGGGCACCGATTCGGTTAACCGGAATTTTTCAGGTATTTGTATTTGTATTTGAATCGGGCAAATATTTCATTTCAGTATTTGTATTTGTAACCGGAGTCCTCGGTTAACCGGGGTTTCGATTTCGATTCGATTCGATTCAGCGGTTAAACGATTCGGTTCGAATAAAATCTACGAAACTCAAAGATTTAAGAAATGAAAACTTGATTATACAATTTAAGAGGGTCGGACAAGGTTATTACACTACAGAAAAATTATATATATATACATATATATACATATATATATATATACATATGGAATCCAGTGCTTCTTTTCCATATTATCAAAATATGTTAGTATATGTAACAAATTTTAGTGTAGATGTATATTTCAATAACAGCGTATTCTGAAAGAAAAATATATGCTTATTATGATGATATATTTTTATAATTAGCTCTTTAGTTTTTTATATTTATTTTATTGTATACTTAATAATTAAATGAATAATGATATACTATTATCTATATATAATTTTATACCATCAAATGTCTATAATATTTACAATATATATAACTTTTGAAATAATATAAATTATTCGGTTCGGTTCGGTTAATCGGGGAAAAAAATTAAAGTATTTGTATTTGTATTTGAACCGGACGAATACTGGAATATGATATTTGTATTTGCTCCGGGGTCCCCGGTTAACCGGAAATTCAGTTCGATTTCGGTTCGATTCAGCGGTTCAACGAATCGGTTCGAATATTTTGCCCACCCCTAGCTTGTAAAACTATGAACGGGGCGTTTAGAATGATTTTTTTTGAACTGATAATGGATTTTGGTTTTGCTTATGTTTTTTTATGAAAAAATAGGTTTATTTTGGCTTTTTAGAAAAATGTAAAAGTACCTCAAAAAGCTTAGATAGTAATGTGTGCAAAATCATAAATATTAGATTTTTTCACCCGCTGCGCACGAGTATTGAACTTAAATGAAGACTATAAAATTATAATATAATTTTATTTTTTTGGGATTACATAAGGTTCGAAGACTTATGCTTGAAGGTGGTGGAAATGTATGTAACAAAAATGTAAGGAAATAAAGGAGATAATAGGAGGATAAAAAAAGAAATTCAAACTCCAAATTCAACAATTGCACGACAAAACCTCTTAACACATTCAATGGTAGTGGACTCACCAATATTAATGTATTCATCAACTGCATCCGCTGGCAATGCATATGCCAATACACGAAAGGCAGCTGTAACTTTCTGAAGTGTGGACAAACCCATCCTCCCGGCTGCATTGCACCGCTGCTCAAAGTATTCATCATGGTTTTTCACAGAATTGGTGATACGAAGAAATAAACTTCGAGACATACGAAAACGTCTACGAAACATTTCTTCATTGTATGTTGGATTTTCATAAAAGTAGTCATTGAAAAGTCGTTCGGCAGCTGCATCTCGATCACGATGGATTACTCTATGACCCGGAACCGAGCCTCCATGCACATTTGCGGTAGCTTGGTTGTTTAACCACCCTGCAACAACAAGATTAGTGTTACATTGTTGTTGAATGAGCAATTGTTGTTGATGACGTATTGAATCTTCAACAACATCATCGAATAACACTGAAGTGAGGTGATGAGGAATGCCATTGGGATTCATCTTTCTTAAGAAATATTTTTAGGTTTATTGGTTTGCTACATGTGAATGAAACTAACTTCTATTTTATAATGATAAAAAAGGCATTGGATTCCAAAATAATATTTGTGTGTAAGTGGGAAACATGCATGTGAGCACAATGAAAGTGGGAGGTTGAGTGGGCATCTTATCATATTTTGTTGGTTTGTGTGTGAGTGGGAATCATGCATGTGAGGTTGAGTGGGCATCTTATCATAATTTTGGTTTGTGTGTGAGTGGGAATCATGCATGTGAGCATAATGAAGAAGAGAATCCGGATATGAAGTCTTTGCCTTGGAATGTGAGTATGACATAACAATTGAGTGGGAATCATGCCATGTGAGGTTGAGTGGGCATCTTATCATATTTTGTTGGTTTGTGTGTGAATGGGAATCATGCATGTGAGGTTGAGTGGGCATCTTGTTTGAGTGCGAATATTGTTTGAGTGGGCATCTTGGTTGAGTGGGAATATTGTCATAGTTTTGTGTATGTATAGGATTTTCTTGTTATAAATTGCAAGGTGACACATTTACACTCAACACTCCATAACTTCCTAAAATCTTTCTTGGTTACTAATTTCTCTCAAATTCTTTCTTCGAAATGGCCAACTCCAGAAATACTAACTACTCTATTGATGAAGATAGACATCTTTGTCGTGTGTACATAGATATATCCCAAGATCCGGAAGTTGGAATTGCTAAAACAAAGAGCAATTTTGGGGTCGTATTGCTCAAGTTTACAATGCCGAGAAACCAAACTCTTATATGCCGGATAGAAGTCATCGATCAATGGAGACTCGTATGCATCTCATCTTGAGTGCAACATCCAAGTTCAAGGCATGCATTCAACAAGTTGAATACACTAATCCAAGTGGAGCATCCGAAAGTGATATTGTAAGTTTACATTCTCATTTTAACTGTGAATTACCGTATTTTTCAAAATATTAAAATGTTTTATTGTTACTCAGATGAGTCGTGCAAAACAATTGATGACACTCGATCCCAAATATAATGAAGGATTCAAATTTGAGCATGTATGGGATCTTCTGAAAGATTTTGAGAAGTTCGACTGTAAATCACAGAAATCACGACCTGATGCATTTTCTTCCCAATCGGCCCAATCAAATACGCCGGTGCCGGATTCTCCCATATCACCCGATGCAGTTCCCTCATTTGCAATAAATTTAAGTGATGACAGTGGAAGTGGTTCTGCATCTAAGCGCTCATTGGGAGTTAAAAAGACAAAATTGAAGAAGAAAAAAGGTGAGGATATTTCTGTTCTCGTAAACACATTATTGGAATCAAATAAAAAAATACAAACATTATTTGAGGGGTCAAATGTCAAAAATTTTGAACTACAAGAAAGGAGAAATAATGAAATAATTAGAGCAAATGACTTGATCCAAAAATCGCAATAAATGGCACAATGGGAAGCTGATAATAAAATTTTAATGATGGATACATCGTCAATTCCCAACATGGCATCTCGCTTATACTTTGAACAAGAACAAGCGAGGATTATTCAAAAAAGATCAAACGTTCATCCCGGCAATGATTTCAACTTTGGAAGTTATTTTCCAGATATGGGAGGCTCTGGATCTGGATTTGGATCGGGCTTAGGAGATTATTAATTTATAATTATTGTAATGCATTTAGTGTAATGTTATTGTATTTCTGTATTTTTATTTTATGCAATGTATTTCAATTCTATATTAATGCAATGTTTTTAATTATTTTTATTATATTTTTTTGCTTGACAATTGTTTTTAATTATTTTTATAACATATAGAAAATAAACTTAAAATTACAAGAAAAAAAGAAGTTAAAACTGAACAAGCACTAGAAAAGGAAAATAAAAAATAAAATTACAAGCAAAAAAAAAGTAAAAATAGAAAAATGCAGAATAGCGCCCATCTACAGTGCCCCGCTACAAATGGCGGGCCACTGTTCACCCAACCCTATTTTGCCGTCCCATTCCCCGTTTGCCGTTCGTTGTTGGAGAAGGTTTCGACACCAAAATGGCGTCTGGCGCTATAATGGAGCTGCTGCTGGAGATGCTCTTATAGCGCCAGACGCCATTTTGGTGTCGAGACCTTCTCCAACAACGAACGGCAAAATAGGGTTGGGTGAACAGTGGCCCGCCATTTGTAGCGGGGCACTGTAGATGGGCGTTATTCTGCATTTTTCTATTTTTACTTTTTTTTTTTGCTTGTAATTTTATTTTTTATTTTCCTTTTCTAGTGCTTGTTCAGTTTTAACTTCTTTTTTTCTTGTAATTTTAAGTTTATTTTCTATATGTTATAAAAATAATTAAAAACAATTGTCAAGCAAAAAAATATAATAAAAATAATTAAAAACATTGCATTAATATAGAATCGAAATACATTGCATAAAATAAAAATACAGAAATACAATAACATTACACTAAATGCATTACAATAATTATAAATTAATAATCTCCTAAGCCCGATCCAAATCCAGATCCAGAGCCTCCCATATCTGGAAAATAACTTCCAAAGTTGAAATCATTGCCGGGATGAACGTTTGATCTTTTTTGAATAATACTCGCTTGTTCTTGTTCAAAGTATAAGCGAGATGCCATGTTGGGAATTGACGATGTATCCATCATTAAAATTTTATTATCAGCTTCCCATTGTGCCATTTATTGCGATTTTTGGATCAAGTCATTTGCTCTAATTATTTCATTATTTCTCCTTTCTTGTAGTTCAAAATTTTTGACATTTGACCCCTCAAATAATGTTTGTATTTTTTTATTTGATTCCAATAATGTGTTTACGAGAACAGAAATATCCTCACCTTTTTTCTTCTTCAATTTTGTCTTTTTAACTCCCAATGAGCGCTTAGATGCAGAACCACTTCCACTGTCATCACTTAAATTTATTGCAAATGAGGGAACTGCATCGGGTGATATGGGAGAATCCGGCACCGGCGTATTTGATTGGGCCGATTGGGAAGAAAATGCATCAGGTCGTGATTTCTGTGATTTACAGTCGAACTTCTCAAAATCTTTCAGAAGATCCCATACATGCTCAAATTTGAATCCTTTATTATATTTGGGATCGAGTGTCATCAATTGTTTTGCACGACTCATCTGAGTAACAATAAAACATTTTAATATTTTGAAAAATACGGTAATTCACAGTTAAAATGAGAATGTAAACTTACAATATCACTTTCGGATGCTCCACTTGGATTAGTGTATTCAACTTGTTGAATGCATGCCTTGAACTTGGATGTTGCACTCAAGATGAGATGCATACGAGTCTCCATTGATCGATGACTTCTATCCGGCATATAAGAGTTTGGTTTCTCGGCATTGTAAACTTGAGCAATACGACCCCAAAATTGCTCTTTTTTTTAGCAATTCCAACTTCCGGATCTTGGGATATCTCTATGTACACACGACAAAGATGTCTATCTTCATCAATAGAGTAGTTAGTATTTCTGGAGTTGGCCATTTCGAAGAAAGAATTTGAGAGAAATTAGTAACCAAGAAAGATTTTAGGAAGTTATGGAGTGTTGAGTGTAAATGTGTCACCTTGCAATTTATAACAAGAAAATCATATACATACACAAAACTATGACAATATTCCCACTCAACCAAGATGCCCACTCAAACAATATTCGCACTCAAACAAGATGCCCACTCAACCTCACATGCATGATTCCCATTCACACACAAACCAACAAGATATGATAAGATGCCCACTCAACCTCACATGGCATGATTCCCACTCAATTGTTATGTCATACTCACATTCCAAGGCAAAGACTTCATATCCGGATTCTCTTCTTCATTATGCTCACATGCATGATTCACACTCACACACAAACCAAAATTATGATAAGATGTCCACTCAACCTCACATGCATGATTCCCACTCACACACAAACCAACAAAATATGATAAGATGCCCACTCAACCTCCCACTTTCATTGTGCTCACATGCATGTTTCCCACTCACACACAAATATTATTTTGGAATCCAATGCCTTTTTTATCATTATAAAATAGAAGTTAGTTTCATTCACATGTAGCAAACCAATAAACCTAAAAATATTTCTTAAGAAAGATGAATCCCAATGGCATTCCTCATCACCTCACTTCAGTGTTATTCGATGATGTTGTTGAAGATTCAATACGTCATCAACAACAATTGCTCATTCAACAACAATGTAACACTAATCTTGTTGTTGCAGGGTGGTTAAACAACCAAGCTACCACAAATGTGCATGGAGGCTCGGTTCCGGGTCGTAGAGTAATCCATCGTGATCGAGATGCAGCTGCTGAACGACTTTTCAATGACTACTTTTCTGAAAATCCAACATACAATGAAGAAATGTTTCGTAGACGTTTTCGTATGTCTCGAAGTTTATTTCTTCGTATCACCAATTCTGTGAAAAACCATGATGAATACTTTGAGCAGCGGTGCAATGCAGCCGGGAGGATGGGTTTGTCCACACTTCAGAAAGTTACAGCTGCCTTTCGTGTATTGGCATATGCATTGCCAGCGGATGCAGTTGATGAATACATTAATATTGGTGAGTCCACTACCATTGAATGTGTTAAGAGGTTTTGTCGTGCAATTGTTGAAATATTTTCAACTCAATATTTAAGATCCCCTAATTCAAATGATATTGAGAGACTACTGTATATTAGTAAAATGCGTGGATTCCCAGGAATGTTAGGTAGTCTAGATTGCATGCATTGGAGGTGGAAAAATTGTCCAACTGGCTGGTCAGGGCAATATGCAGGTCGTAGTGGAAAACCAACAATAATTCTTGAAATTATTGCTGATTACGATCTCTGGATATGGCATGCATACTTTGGTATGCCAGGATCTAATAATGATATCAATGTGTTAGAACGATCTCATCTTTTTACTGATCTTGCTAGAGGAATTGCTCCACCGGTACACTATGTCATCCAAGGAAAATAATATAATATGGGTTACTACCTTGCGGATGGGATATATCCGAAATGGGCAACACTTGTGCAAACAATTCAGGATCCCCGAACAACAAAAAAGAAATTATTTGCAATGAAACAAGAATCATGTAGAAAGGATGTCGAGCGAGCATTCGGAGTTCTTCAAAGTCGATTTGCAATTGTAGCCAATCCAGCCCATTTTTGGACCAAAGATGTTTTTCATGATATAATGACAGCGTGCATTATTATGCATAATATGATAATTGAAGATGAAAGGGATCTTGAAGTGCCTATTAATGATGCAAGAGAAGTTCCACTCCCAGATGTTGAAGTGGTAGATGAAGAAACCGATCAGTTCCAAGCATTACTTACCCGATTTAGAAAAATCAAAGATAAAGATGCTCATTTTGCACTTCGTAATGCTTTGATTGATCATTTATGGGAAGAATTTTCCAGTTCTTAGAGTATTGTATTGTTAATTTTATATTAAATAAATTTATGGTTCCCATTGTTTTTTTTTGTGTATTGACTTTGTATAATAATTTGTTGAATATTAATTAGATTGTACTATAAAATATTTTATTAAATAACATAAAAATAATATAAAATTAAACAAAAAATTAAAAATATATATTTAAAAAATTTTAAATATAAAATTCAAATATAATATATTATATATTTAAATATAAACAATATATTAATTTGATAGGTGAAAATTAAATGAATAGTAAAATAATCTAAATGGAATATTCTTAAATAGAGGGAAATTTAGAGTTGATTGTTGGAGATGAAAAGTGAAAAACTGTAAACTGGACTGGAAAATAGAGTAGAGTTGACTGGGAAATAGAGTTTATTGCTGGAGATGGCCTAATGGAGCTGTTGCTGGAGATGCTCTTAGGTTTGGCTTTTTAGGGGCGTTCGGAATGTTCTCTTTTTTCCGGTCATACCCTATTAATTTATTTAAATTACATTATAAATATATATTTGAAATATTTGAGAGTAAGTGGATTTGCTAGCAAATGGCAAACTGAAATAGCAGATTATCTCAGACCCCGTTTGGAATGGCTTCTAATGTTTGCTTTTTTTGCCAAAAGCACCTTTAGAGGAAAATATGTGTTTGGATTAGTTTTTTAAAAAAAGAAAAGCACCTCAAAAAGCTACAAAAGTGCTTATGGAAGAAGTTGGGCATGGGTGCTTCTCTGAAAAGTAGAAGCCAAAAGCACCTACTAAATGTTGGATGCAGTATATTTTTATGATCAACTAAATTTATCAACAAATCTATTTTAATGTGTACATAGTTATAAATGTCTCTACTAATTTATTTAATTTACACTATATATACTATCCCATATAAGTAGCATATATTTTTTAGTAATTTACACATTTCAAAAGCATTGTTTACTTTTAAACATCCAAACAAACTATTAAAAAAAGCTGTTTTTCAAAAATTACATCCAAACACAAAAGTTATATGCTTCTGCTTTTGACTTCTACTTCTGCTTTTGGCTTCTGTTTTTTTCAAAAGTCAATCCAAACGGGCCCTCACACTTCTCTCTCCGAATCCGCTATCCGCTAGCGGATCCGTTAATTCTCAAACATCCACATTATCCTATATAAGTAACAGATCCTTTGTGATAATTTAAAGTAGTACTTTTCAATTTTATACATCCAAACGCACTTTAAAAAAAATTGCTTTTGAAACATTTCATCCAAAAACAAAAGTTATATGCTTCTACTTTTGGCTTTCACTTCTGCTTCTGTTTTTTGCTTCCACTTCTGCTTCTGCTTTTCGCTTCTGATTTTTTCAAAACTCAATCCAAACGGACCCTTAGAAAAAGCAAAAGCAGCCTTTGGAGTGGCTTTTTTTAAGTGTTTTTTGGTCCGTTTGGATTGGCTTTAAAAAAAACAAAAGTCAAAAGCAAAAGCAGGTAACTTTTGTGTTGGGATGGAATGTTTGAAAAGCAATTTTTTTTTCAAAAGTGTGTTTAGATGTGTAAAAGTGAAAAGTGCTTTTGAAATGTATAAATTACTAAAAAGGATATGATGCTTATATAGGATAGTATAAATTTATAGTGTAATTTAAAGAAATTAGTAGGGGTATTTATGACTATGCATACATTATTAGGTGTTTTTGGTTTCTACTTTTCGGACAAGCACCCCTGGACTGCTTCTCCCAAAAGCACTTTTGCAGCTTTTCGAGGTGCCAAAACAAACACTCTTTTTTCTTCAAAAGTCTTTTGGCAGAAGCAAAAGCCAAAATCACTTAGAAAAAAGTCATTGCAAATAGGCTCTTTGGCTTTTGCTTCTGCCAAAAGCCAAACGCAAAAGCAAAGATGCAAAAGTGCTTCTGGGATTGCTTCTCCGAAAACTAGAAGCCAAAAGCACCTAGTAATGTGTGCAGAATCATAAATTCCCCTACTAATTTATTAAAATTCACTATAAATATATATTATCCCATATAAGTAGCATATCATTTTTGATAATTTACACATTTCAAAAGCATTTTTTACTTTTACACATCCACACTTTTGGAAAAAAGCTGTTTTTCAAACATTCAATCCAAACTGCTTTTGGCTTTCACTTATGCTTCTACTTTTTTCAAAAGCCAATTCAAACGAGCCCAAAGTACCTCGCTGCAAAAGTGCTTATGGAAGAAGCTTCTCCGAAAAGCAGAAGCAAAAAGCAACTAATAATGTGTGTAAAGTTTTAAATGCCCCAGTAATATACTATTAATTAAATTACATCATAAATATGTAATATTATCATAAGTAGCATGTATTTTTTTAGTAATTACTAACATTTCAGAAACACTTTTCATCTTTACATATTCAAATACATTTTTTTTAAAAAAAAAACTATTTTTCAAACATCCAATCCAATTACAAAAGTTTTATGCTTCTGCTTTTAGTTTTAACTTCTACTTCTGTTTTTTTCAAAAGTCAATCACAACGAGCCATCCTGAGGGGAGTCTCAGTTGTTCTGCGTGGTTGGGGACTCTGATTTGCTTAAGCAAAAATCTCAACCCTTTGTGTTCATCTCTATAAACTATAATTGAGCTCTAAAATTAAAAACAGGAAATATAAAATACTCCCCCGTCCCATTTAACTTGTCTTGTTTGACTTTTGCACACAATCCAATACACTCTTTCACTCGTTAATATCTCAAAATACGAATAATGAAAAATTATGTAAATTATATATTCTAAAACTACATGATCATACGATTTTAACAAGACCCAACTCGACTATTTTTTTCCAAATATATACTTGTAATAAAATTGAGTCGAAGCTGAACAATAAACACTGCCAAAAAGTCAAACATAACATGTTATGTGGGACGGAGGAAGTAGTATTTTCAATTATTCAATAGTATTTTTTTTAAAAATCACCTAACACGATTGGTACAACCAGTGTCAAAAAAACCATGTTGATAATGTGGTTCCTCACTGACCGGTAACCATTATTAAACGGTCATTAGTCATCTTCATCTCTTCCTTTTCGGCACTGGAGTATTCTCTTTTAGTTGTCCCCCTTGTTTTAAATATCCCAAAATTTTCGAAATTTCGACAGGAATTTGGATTTTGGGACACCCGAATCGAAATTTCACATGCAATATTTTTTTGCAAAAAATTTCATCGAAATTTCACCCGAAATCCGAAATTTCTTGAAATTTGACCGAAATTTTCCGAAATTTCCCGAAATTTTTTTAAAAAAAATATTTTTTTTCTAAAATTTTAAAAATATATTTAAAAAAAAATTAAAATTAAAATTTATGTTTCAACCCATATTGGTGATGTCATCCAATTAACTTGTTTATCAATTTTAAGTCTCTTATCAATCAACATGTGCACGATATCAATAATATTATATTACTAACATTTATATCATTAAATGAGTATTGTTAGCATATTATTAATTTATATAGCAATAGAGATAATGAATTTTGAAATATCTTCAATTTCATCATCTCATAAACTCGAATTAGTTTTCTCAAAAAATTACAAATAACTCCGAAATTTTCCCCGAAATTTCAAATATCTTCGAAATTCCTCTAAATTTATATGTCCGATATAGATACCGAAACCGATATTTAAAACCTTGGTTGTCCCCTTTTGTGGTGTTGCTGGTAACCAACACACGTGTAGCTTATTTGAATCATTATGATGACTGCCTTCAGATTTATGAATGTCGGTATTGGAATTGGAATCAACCACCTCTGCCTGATCATCTCTCCCTCTGCCACGGTTTTATACTAGTAAAGTATTATGATTGTTAATTATTCGCCATTGTTGAATAAGTTCATATTCAACCGCTAATCCAAATTATATACATATTTTTGCACAGTTTAGACAAATCAAAAATCTGAGTCTATTATGACAAATAATAGGGGCCGGTCCCAAAGGATAGTGTTAATCAAACTATACATCACTAGTACTTTATCATTTACTACACTCTAATACTATTGTTTATATATTTATACTTCCTCCGTTCTTGAATATCTGCCCCATTAGAAATTTTGTTACTATTCATTTACAAACTTTTACTTAAAGTTTTATCATAATTATACAAGTTAAAAACTTAAAATATAACCAAGTGAGATCTTATTAGATTCGTCTCATCATGTAGTTTTTAAATATCAAACTTTTAAAATTTTTACTTGTACTGATATTGAGTTATAAATAGTTTAAAATGTGCATTGGACTGCGCGCATGATGGGTCCGTAGCAAATAAAAGAAAACAGATGAAGTATATAATTTCAGCAAATGTTGTTCAAGTTAGCAAAAGTTTATCATTTATAACATTCTAACATCCATCCATCGACCATCATCACTGCAGAGAAACACATGAGTAGCCACAATGACATGCTCACAATCTAATGCTAATGATTGTAAAACCTTCTCCACTATGAGTTGCCCTTCCTCTTTGTATTCCTTTCCATTCGAGTTAATTTCATTAGTCCACTATTAATCAGCTAAGGAAACTGAACACTTTTGTTGTGTTCAATTTGAAAAAGTTCATACTGGCACCTCAGAGATCGAGCTGTTCATAGCGCTGGGTCTGATAACACTTTAAAAAAAAAATTAACTAAAAAATAAAATCCTCTGCCATTAAAACCAAAATGGGATAAACACTCTACTTTCATTCCACTAGAATGACGCATATAAAGAAACTACATAATTCCAGGAAATGACCGACAACCCATCCACTTACCAATACTAAAATAGGAAACGTGAAAAACCACTTCCTAGAAAGAAACATAGTAATGTGAAAACTTTTTAGATTCGTCTAATCACATAGTTTTAAAATATCAAATTTTTATATTTTTTACTTAGGCCCCGTTTGAAATAAGCGGTTCAAACGCTAAAAGCCCATTCCCAACTCTAAGATATTCATATCTGTTTGTTTTATCGGAAATACAAGATTTGGAATCGTTGATTTTCTCCACAAATCGTGGTTTTGGGAACTCTAATCTCTGAAGCCAAACTTTAATATCTGATACCAAACTCTAAACTCTAAACTCTATTTATTTACCAAACGAAGCCTTATATATAATTTGAGTTATAAACATTTAAAAATGTGTCTTGGACTGCGTGAAATATTGGAAGAGTACATTTATATGAGAACAGAGGAAGTACCAAACACTATGGTCTTGGGCACCCAGCCATATAGTAGCTGCTGTTAAGTATCACTGATCCTACAGGCACAGTACTGCTACATGGATTCAATCATGGTTATAAAGAGCATTGCTGGGAAATAAGATATTTGACCGCACAAAATATTTGGTAAAAAAAAGGTCGGGACATTGTAAGTTAAAAAGCATCTCCAATACCACATTATTCTACATCCATAACACCAGCAGGCATCTGACAGGAATCTCGTCACACTCTTTAATGCACAGTATTATGTCTTAACAACAATCAAATGTCTGGCATACAGGAAGAATTGCAGATCAGGTTCATGTGGCTCGTGGTAGTTGAGATGTCGAGACAAATGCCAGCATGAGGAGGTGAAAAACAGCATAAGCTCTCTTAATACCTATCAGAATACAAGAATTTGATGACAGAGAACAGATCAAGCAAGATCAAAGAAAAAGAAATAAGATCCAACAATGTTGATAAGAATTCAGGCACACGCCATTAGTCATTAATACTCTGTTTAAAGTTTAAACCTTGAAAATTTGGAAACTTAGAAACCCATTTAATTGTTCATAAGTCTAGCTCTCAACTGACAAACAAGGAATGGAAAGTATAAAAATAAATTAGTTCATCAACTACCAAACCCCCCCTGCATCAACATATCGAACACTGTACCATACATGTTTGTCTTTGATTATATTAAAAGAAGGAAATCATTTAATGCCAAATATATAAATGTCAAACCATAAAAATACAGCATCATCTTCGTACACTGCTCAACATTGTAGGTATAAAACATAAGCAGAAGAGATCAGATGCATTAAAAAAACAATCTCAAGGGAGCTTACCAGCTCTAGCTCTCCCCTGAAAGTTTCCCAAGATCTTTTACAGCACTTTTGATCGCATAATAAAACATTTTTCTCACCTATTAACACAAAAACAGCAATTTAAATCTTCCAATTCCATTTTCCCTATACATGAGTACATGACATGATCTCTAGGCTTTTGCAAGGTACTTTTGTAATTAAATATGAAAAGGAAACAAGCATGACAAAAAAGAATGTACATGTTTGTAGATGTGTTAGCCCAATATGCAATTCAAGACTTATGTATACTGAAATTGGCCCAGTTCTGAAATTTTGGACCATAATATACAAGAAAAAAAAAATCATGCATATGACCAAATTATTGTACCATCGAACATGGTTGAAAGTATAACACGAGTTACTGCACAAGGATGAAAAGATTATTTAAAACTATATTTGGCAGTTCAATTCATCTCAAAAAAAATGTTACATAAAATAGAATATTGAAATAATACTTTTATATATATATATATATATATATATATGCCTGCATACCTCTAGCTTGTCTTCCTTGGCCAGGTGATTTTGTGGAAGAACACGAAACTCCTCTGTCAAGCGAACACATTCTTGGACACTTTCCGGTGAGAGAAAGTCCATTGCAACCTTTATGCAAGACTGGTAGGGAGATAGAAGAAAAATGCACACAGAATGCACAATTAGGCCAAAAACAAAAAGAAAAGACTGAAATGTCCGTTTAGAGAGAGAGAGTCATAGTGAAATATCCGTTAAAAATGTGCATCAACCATCAGTACAAAATAACATAATCGCCATAGAAAGAATCACGAAAGTTAGAAAACATATTCAGAATAGAATGCAATCTAGTGAAGTGAGTCCTAATTATGAATTAGTATAGCAATTAGTAGGTTTGACAGACTAATTGCATTAGTTGGTTATACTAATTACTTAGTAAAATGGTTGTTTAATATAGCAATCTATATGCAAACATAATTGAACATGAATATATTATTATTAATTTTTTTTGCTCGACAGCTAATAAAGACTAGGAAATTATTATTATTATTAAAATGATGTTGGAAATAATAAATTACTCTCTCCATCCCACTAATTCTTGAGTTTTCACACAGTTCATTAATCAACTTTGACCTAATGTTGTAACATTGACTCATTGTATAAAATAAATATATAATAATATATAGCCAAATTCGATCGTATAGTTTTAAAATATATATTTTAAATCATTTTTACTTGTACAATTTAAAATATTAATTGTTAAATAAATACATTAAATTGTGTCCAAAAAGTAAACAAATGGAACTGAAGGAATACTATTACAAAATTTATTTAATACTCCCTCCGTTTTTTATATTTGCACCATTTGTGATTTGGGCATATTTGGCTACTATTCACCCACACTTTGACTTTAAGTTTTATCATACTTATGCAGGTTAAAATATAGCGAAATGAGATCTTAGATTCATCTCGTCATGTAGTTTTTAAATATCGAACTTTTAGAATTTTTATTTGCACCGAACTTCAATTATTAATGGTTTAAAATGTACATTGGACTGCGTGCTGGGTTGGCCCGCAGCAAATAAAAAACGGAGGTAGTACATATGCAATATATTTTCATGAATAATCTATTTCTTCTATAGTATAATATCAATGAAATAAAGCAAAGAAATATTGATACATAAAAAAAGTTAAAAATAATAATAATAATAATATAGCCGCACAAAGAAGAAACGACAAGTATTGCAGAATTCCTTCAATTAATCTTTTTCTATATCCCTGTACATATATATTGAGAAAAATAAGGCTACAAATCTAAAGCGAAATTTGTTACAGATATTTAAGGAAACTGTTACAACACTCCCCCTCAAGCTGGAGCATATATATTGATCATGTACAGCTGGGTGCAAAGTTCTGAGAAACGTTTCCCACTTAATAGCTTAGTGAAGATATCAGCAACTTGGTTGGATGAAGAAGTGAAGGGAGTAGCAGTAGTTCGATTCAACACACATTCGTGGATGAAGTGGCAGTCAACCTCAATATGTTTAGTTCGTCCATGAAAGACAAGGTTATTAACAAAGTAGATAGCTGCTTGGTTATCACAGTACATAGGTAAAGGTTCGAGCAACTTGTTGTTTCTTACTGCGGCGTTATCAAGTTTCCTCCCAAATAAGTGCAGTACCCAGATTTAGATTTCCTATCGGTCTTTGAGCCTGCATAATCAGCATCAGAATACCCTTTCAATCTTTAGATGACCATTCTTCTTGAACAACAATCCTTTTCCTGAGGATTTCTTGATGTACTTAAGAATTTGAATAACGGCATCTTGTTTAGGCTTTTCCACGAAACAACTGACCAAAATAGCAAGCCTCATATACTTAACTTTGTCCTCCAAGAAATCTCCACTATCATCCCAAATACATGGATCAACATCAATAGGTGTGTCAACTGGCTTTGTTCCAAGCAATCCGGTTTCTTTAAGTAAATCAATAGCATTCTTGCGTTGGGATAAAGAAACTCCAGACTTGCTCTGAGCAATTTCAATCCCTAAGAAATATTAAGGACATCCCAAATCCTTAATAATAAACTGGCCTTGCAAGTATTTCTTAGTCTCATCAATTCCATGTATATCACTGCCAAATAGAAGTATGTCGTCAACACAGACAATGAGAACGACAACCCCCGATGTTTGATGGGGCACAAAAACAGTGTGGTCAGACTTGCATGCTTGAATCCAATATTTTCCAGAACGCTATTAAATTTTTCAACCCAAGCTTAGGACTTTGTTTAAGACCATAAATTGCCTTCTTTAGGTAGCACACATTTGTTACATCCTCCCCCTGAGCAACATACCCTGGAGGTTGCTCCATAAAGAAAAAAATTTCTAAACCTTTGCAATATATTCGTCTTGCGGTCGGCACGTATTCTCCAGTAACATGGACAGGGACAGGTGTTGTCAAACTTACTGATCATGAGACAAAGCAAACGCACCCGCAGTGGTACGTGTGGCAGTAGTAGTTTTACTAGTAGGAGTCGTGCTTAAAGAAGCGTGAAAAGACTCATACTCAGCACGAGGAATAGAGACCATGTCATCAGTCCAAGAGGTCTGTGCAAAAGAAGCTTTGTTCGAGCCCATTTTGGTCGCCAAACTTTTCCCCAACACTTTTCAGATACAAGATTGGTACAACCACAATGAGTACAAAAACGTCAATTTTTATCAATGTTAGTGCCACAACCACGACCAGAACCTCGACTCTGGCCTCAAACATGAGCAACCATGGCTAAAGTATTAGAGGAAGTGGACTCACCACGACATGTGGTCACTCACAAGACGCGAGAGAGTGCATTAGATAGAGTGGGAATATTATGCCAACAATCTATCTCAAACTGGCCGAAGATTAGCATCTAAACCAGACAAGAATTTGGCAACCATAAATTCTTCCCATTATGTCGCCCTGGTTGCAACATTACGAGATAAGGGACAGTACAGAAGGATTTCATCAGCAATCCCTTTTAAGGGTAGAAAAATAATCATTAATTGACTGGACATCTTGTGTATGAGAGAAAAGTTTCTCATACAATTCGAACTCGAACACATGAGAGACATTCTTGTCATTTGAATACAACATAGCTTTGGCTGTTTCTAGTCATTCAACAGCAGCAACCCAGTCATTAAATCCCGGATCAGTGCTAGTAGGGGCATTAGAAAGGGTGTGTTGCCTTTTGTTTTGAGATCCTAAGAATAAGAAAAAAGCAAGAGACCAGAGAAGATAATTGGAACCATTCAATTTAATGGTGGTACCTAGAGTTGCAGATTTAGACTCAGACATTATGAGAGAGAGAGGTAGGAACCAAATCCCTAGTGAGTACAAATGTGAAGAAAGAGATGTATATATGGGGAATACTAGGCCTACAAATCTACACGGAAATTTGTTACGGATATTTAAGGAAACTATTACAACTAATTAGGATTTTATAATAATAATAATAATAATAATAATAATAATAATAATAATAATAATAATAATAATAATAAAAACATTACAGTTTTGTAAAGTAAATATTTCAATAAATTTACATTTGATTGGAAGTGTTTTAAATGAAAATATTTCAATAAATTTACATCTGATTAGAAGTATTTTAATTTTTAATTGCTTTTTTTTCATTTAACAACTAAATTGATCAAATCTTAAGAAATTGGATACTTTTTAAGAAAGAATGAAAAGTTACTATAATAATATAGTATTAATTTCATAAATATATGAAAAATAGTACTTGGTAATATGACAAAGATACAAAATAGTAGAACTAAATAATTGTTTTCTAATTATAAATAGTAGTGAAAGTAAAATGTATCTCAAAATATGTAAGAATTTTAGAGTGAAAATATATTTTAAAAAAAATACAATAATAATACTATAAATAACTAAAAACTATTCTAGACGACATTAAAGCACCATTAAATAACTAAAAACTGTTAAAAAGAACTAAAAGTTATAAAAAGTTGTTTACTAAATCATAAATCCAAATCAATTTTAGTATCTCACAAAAGATTCTAAAATCTTAAGTAAAGACCCCTTCGATTCAAACAAAGCAACAGGTACACGTTATGAGCAATATTAAGGATTCAACAGCAAATACTAATCTCACAAAATCCTTGTAATTTAAACAGAATAGAAAAAATTGGATGATTAAACCATTTTATTTTAAAAATGAAAAACTGAACATGCAAAAATAGACTACTAATCATCACAAGTTATAGCATCTACCAACTACCTATTGCGACCATTATAACAATAATTAAACAAACAGCGATTTACCTTTAAATTTCTAACTTGATGGGGACAGCCAGCTGGTATAAAAACAGCATCACCTAATTTCTGAACAAACGTCCATGGTTCAATTCCTATAAATCGAAAAAAATGTATAAATTTCATCCGAACTTAACTAATTGGATTTTCAAACAGAAATATACGTCGCCAATCAACCAGTAAACAAGATTCATTATTCCAATACCATAAGCACAATGATTCAATATTAATAGGAAGGACTAACCATATTCCTCCTTAAGTCTCCTTTTATGCTCCACAGTCAAGTAAACAGTTTGGTCATGTATAGGGTGGATGACCTATCAGAATATAGTCAGAAATTTAGGCAACAAACTAGAACAGTGAACACCAAACAGATCAAGTAAAAATATATCATTAATGAAAAATTATTCATAGCAAGGACATCCAGATAGCCAGAGAAACAGAACAAACAGAAAATCAACAGAACAGAGACATCCTTAGCATCATTCTTCAACTTCCATAGTAGAATATACAGCCAAAGAACCTTTATGCATCAACGTACAATTCAGCACATTCAAAATTAAATGAAACAGGGATAGCATATTGTTTTCTCTTAACATCCAATAAAAATGATACACATCTACATACCTGTGGCACTGGATTACAATAAATATGCCTGAACTCCTTGAAGTGTTTCCTAACATATTCCTCCAATTTTGGTACATCTTCTCTCCTAAAAATGTCCCACAGAGCACCACCACCTGCATCTTCAACACTTTCTGGCACAATTCCAGATACTGAAGGGTTACAACTTTCCCTTTCATATTCATCAATTTCATCTTTCAGACCTTCTTGACCCACTTCGAAACGGTGTGTCACAGAATTTTGACCACCATCAGAAACATCAGAGTTGTCATTTCCATCATTGTCCATGGCAAGAGCAGATACTGGGAGATTTGGGCCATCAAAAGGATTCCCCTCTACACTAGCAGGTGAGTGTTCCCCTCTACAACCCTTGAGATGATCTAACAGGACATTTACATCTGATTTTTCATCTAGTCCAGTTCCATTTACAACATCAGAACCCATAATTTCAGCAGTTCCACTAGTCTCATGATCCAACTGGAATTCTTCATTTTCAGAGTGATGCAGCTCTTCAACCATCCCATTTAATTCTTGACTGTGGCCATACAGTTCTATGTTATCTTGCATGGCATGGTTTTCTTTCAGTCTTTTAATATCAGCAACATTTTTATGGCTGGGTGTTATGGCATGTACATGCGTCAACACATTTACCTGAAATAAATCAAAAATGATCGACAAACAATAAATAATTCAAATTGGGCAACAAACAACAAAGCCTGGAAACAACAGCAGTTGCATCCTCACAGCATACAAAAAGAGAAGCAATAAAATTCACAAATCACATACCGCATCAGACATATCACAGTGTATTTTTGTAACAGAATCCCCCCGCCCTAATTCTTGAGAAACTCCATAAGCAATATATGTCTTAGGCCCCATATCTGGCTTCACAGATTTTGCAGGCAATTTAACAGCAAGATTTAAGTACCCTTGACGTGGATGTGTGTACTGCTTAAAAGGTAAGCAACTGATAAACTCAGCACCATGACGGGGTAACCGTTCCTCGAATAAGTTAGAGGGGGGCCAGTCTTTCAGCTTTAGAATTTCAGGCCAACCTTTACTATCATATCTTCCATTTGAATACCCGTGGAAAAATTTATGGACATTTATGTCAACCTGTTGGTCATTAAAATAGTAAGTTATAAATTATGTTAATAATATAGGATAAAACTTGAAAGACAAAGCTTCTGTAAATTAAATGACAGAGCAGCAAAAATGACTCAAAATACAGTCGCATCTAAGACTGGAAGTTTACATCTTAATTCCAATTTCAGAGAATCAAAAATATATTAGATTAGAAGTAGCAACTAGAAACCTACATAAGTATATCCTGAGCAATGGATACACCCAACATAGTGAATCTCACAAAAATCAAATAGAAGGACTACAGATTTCCAGAAGGAAAATACCCCATAGCACTCAAACTGATATATAAATATAGCATACCAGTTAGTATGATATGCAAGCATGTGGTCACAAATAAAGTTTGGTAAAGCAGAATCTATCAGAGAATAAATTTTGTGATCATCATAATTATATTGTATGTGTGACTTTGACAATTTGCAATATTTGCTTATTAGGAAGCAACACTAAACCTATTTTAAAAACAAATGTGCCTATCAGGAAACAACACAGCACATATTTTAGAAACATTCTTAGATTCTCATAATGTTCAAAACTAATTATCATTAAACAGAGTGAGACCTTCACGAAAAAACAAAAATTACAGTGCATGGGGACAATCATTATAAAGATTTTCAATGCCAGGCGTGAAACAGAAGCAACAATATAGGACCTGAACAAATTATAGCAAACATAAGTGACGTGACTGTACTCATAAACATAAGTGACGAGACTGTACGCATATATATACACACGTATATATATATATATCATTTAATACCAGTAATGTGCATCACTTTCACAAAAGAACCTTCTAATATGCAGACAGGATTTTATTACGTAGTAGTATTATTCAGATCACATGCAGCATAGACGATTCCATTAGCAGAAATTAAAGATATTTAAAAGGGAAATAACCTGGCACCAGTCCAAACAATTTATTGCTGTCACGTCAAGAAGTTGTTCGTGGTTAATATTTGTTATCTGTCGAAGGGCACGCCACATCACCATTGGATCCCAACTCAAACCTAACGTATTTTCTAGAACATTAGTAACGATCACAGGCTCGCCTTTAGACCAGTGACATTGAAAATGCTTTAAATCATCATCTGTCAGATCCCTTGCTGTTGGACAGTACAAAAAATTGTCCTCTGAGTCTGGGCGAGAAGCAGCTTTGAGCAATTGGTTAATTACATTCTCATTCAAGGACTTCAAGCAAGAGCAGCTCTGCTCATAACTTCTATGAAAATCACCAATATCGTGTGTCCTGATTAATGCTTCAGCACTCTTCAACAATTCAGAAACCGCATTAGGTGGTAATATGCACTTCAGTTCTAAAAATGCTTCCCCACAACCCCCTAACTGCTGTGGTGGGCATGGAATGCTACCAAGTTCATTAGATCTCCACTCAGATTTAATCTCAGCAGGTTCCCCATTGTTTGCTTCTTCTCTATTCTCCTTAGTTCTATCTCTATTCTTCTTAGTTCTTTTCATACCACCATGCAAATAATCAAGGCCATAATCTAAAAATGGCATGATGCTTCCTTTGTCGCATCCCTGCACACAGCCAGCGCGTAGCTCTTGACAACAAGTGAGGCACAGGTCAAAATTACACTTTGGGCAGCTTCGATGAAAGTCAATAATGGACGTCTTACAGTTGTCGCTGCATTGACACATCAACAATTCTCTTTGGTAACACGAGACAATAATTTACAGTGAAAATATCATTAAACTATGACTTACCAGTACATTCGTTCATCTAGACCGAACTTTAATCTCTTGGGCTTTATTTCAGATTCAGATACACCTATTCATATACACTGTTAGTCAAACAATTTGCCAGTTGATATTACATCTTTACAGCTTACACCTCTCACTGTGTACATAAACATACAACTGTCAACACAAATATGAGTGGCATCAGTCACATGAATTCAAGAAAAGTTATTCCTCACAAACACAGAAGGAATTTCCCCAATTTACTAGAGGCATGCCAGCTTAAAAACTGCATACTTAAAAAATGAATTAAAAAATTAAAAATAAAATAAAATAAAATAAAATTTTAAAAAAAAAAAAAAAAAGCACATTCTTTAAATAGCCTTCATATATTTTCAGTTCAGCAGTAACAAATAGAGCCAAACACCAGTTTCCTTGGTAACCAACGCCGGGTTCTTTATGTTTCCCAAACTCAGATATAGGAAGTCAATTAAAGCAAGCAACTGCCCTTGCCTCATATGTTTATTATTTCGTTACTAAGTCATCTTTACTGGAAGTTGGTTTGAATGTATTATAAATATAGCTTAGTTAGTAGAGGGTAGGCATCACTTTTCTAATTTTGAGAAATAAGATTTGGCCTTTGGCTTGGGCAGGGAAAGTTCCCTGAATATCGCAATTTTAATTCATCATACAAGAAAACATTCTTCCATTCAAGAAACACTCTCAACATTATTACTCAAGCATTAGGAAGACCAAGCATGAATCAAGATGCAAGCTCCAATGTGTCAAGGGACCCTGAGCATGTGTCAGAACATATTCTTATCATCAGGTGACAGGTATTCATAATGTGTATCTCTCATAACCACCAAAAGAAGAAAGCTAGAAGAATCATTAGAACGATAAAACCAAACATTAATGATGAATAACTACTAAATTAAACCCACAATAAGAAAAGATCCAAGTAATGTAGTTCTTTCCCAATTGTCCTATGCCCCATGCCCTATCCAGCCATTCACGCTCTGCTTCACATGTTATGATGTGCTCATAATCTAGCATTCTACCAAACAAAAATTTTACTTTCAAGCTTCAAGACATCCTGAGCTCACTGAGAAGTCAAAATCAATGACTCCTACTTCTATCCTGAGCAGACTGAGAAGTCTAAATCAATGACTTCTATTTCTATTCATTGACTCGCAGACACTCAAACACCAGTTCACTAGCTCTCAAGCGACATGCTCTCCATATGATGCTCGTCTATTTCTCAACATTCTCTTTCATCAAGAAAATCCAAATGAATACACGCAAAATAATGTACAACTAATAAAACAGTCATGTTTTCCAACATAACTTGTCTTTCGTAATAACCATCAAATGGGTACTCATAAAACAATACCAAAAGTCACATATTGACGTTAACAGTAAAAAGCAACTTAAATGTCAATTGCCAAATGATTGCCCAAATTTCTGTCAGAAAAATATACCTTGTATCTTAGCCTCCATCTTCTTCTCACATAATTGTACAGATTCAAATTGTTTCAGAAATGGGAGAAGCAACAATAGAATGTATTCGGAATGGTGCTTCATTTCTTCATTACTAACCGGAACATTCAAGCGGTCATATGTACTCAAGAAACCCTGCAAATAGATGCAACTGAAAAACTAAGCACCAAGTGTGCGTTTTAGGATATGATCGGGGTGGGCAGCACGTAGAACCTTCATAACTGCGGTTATAACAGATTCCAAGAGAAAATCTATGCCAAATACAGAAGGGATTAAAACCTCACCTTGATAGGCCCTTCCAAACGCATACATCTCTTGCAATTGCATTTATGAAGACATGCAGGACATTTTTCAGAGAATTCCTCTTCTGACATCAAAGGATACCTAAAATTGGATCACTAACAGTAAATGAGTATCCCAAACTTACTGATATACAAAGAATAAGGCATGAAGAGTTTTGTGCTTCTCAATACAGGGGTTAATGGGCTTTACATTAACACACAGAGCTGATAGTCACTGAAAACAATAGTGGATGCAGTATGTCTTTAACAATTCTCCACAGTTTCACAATTATTCTGATACACAGACATCATATTATGTGGAATCATGCTCAAAAAATCCAATAATGAGATACAAAAATATTAAAAGGTACAGGTGACTTGAAAAAATCATGGTGAAACATGTTCCGCTCACACACACACGCACACACCAAAAAAACACACACACATAATTATATCGATAAAGTCATAACCAAAATAACACACAGGATGCAGCAGCAACTGATCAATGACACAGATCGCCACCATCAAAAAGGTCCATACCATTTCATGCAAGGGTGACAGTATCGCTTGGTTTGACATTGACTACAACGTACAACAGGCCCTTTATCGTTCCTCTGGCATTGGTGACACATAGTAGACAATTGCCCCTACAGTATCCAGAATAAAAGGCAAGGCACAACAAAGAAAACAGGTTATTCGGATCACTTGAGAGATGAAGAAATGGAGCATATATATTTTTAACAGTATCAAGAGCCTAGAGCATTTACATCTCTGCCAAGATGCACTCTTTTCGGCTTTTCCGCTGCCTCAGTGCTCTGTCTTTCTACATTAGTATCGCTAAGAGAATGTTCCCTTTGTCCATTGTTTTCTCTTCGTGCATTTTTATCCGCTTCATCTCCCTCCTTTGCCTCATCTTGTTCGTGTTTCCTCTTCCTAGTTTGTTTCTGCCTTTCCACTTTCCCGACGCTCTCTTCCACTTCAACACCAGATTTACTTCTCAAGGGCTTCTTCCGTTTCCTCGTAACCTCCTCGTCCTCCGGCTCCTTCAAATTTTGTTTGGCTTTCTGAGCAGAAGCTCTCGTAGACTTCCTCCTCTGAAAAGCTCCATTTTTTACCTCCGCCACCTCCTCTTTCACAGCCAAATTACCCACACCGGCATCGCCCTTACACTCGCGTTCCTGAAAAGCTCCGTTCTTGACCTCCTCCTCTTTCACATCCATATCAGCCATGTCGTCGTCTTCTTTCTCAAGCTTCACCCCTTCTGTAACAATCTTGCTCTTTTCTTCTGTCAAAACTTCCCCCAAATTCCCTTCCGCCGACCCTCTTCCCTGCACACCGCATAAACCCTGATTCTCCTCCGCGGGAAAATTCAAATCCATTCCACTTCCCTCTTCCATCTCCCAATCCATCGCTCTCTCTCTCTCTCTCTCTCTCTCTCTCTCTAGCCAAATCTTTTCACATGAATTATAATTGAAACCCTGTGATCCGTAAAGAGGGCAACACGCTTCTGAACGTCTTGTCAAGGCCGGCCCTCGGTGTATGGGATTTCAATTTATCCCGCGTTAAGAATTGATTTTGTGGCGGGCTCTTGATTCTTGAATTTCCTCGAACGTCTTGAATTAATAGGTAGTGGTACTTGTAATGGTAAATTGGTAATGGGGCGGGACGGTGGGCGACGTGACTTGCAAACAGCCAAACAGTGGGCAGAAGAACCAAACCTGCAACTCCTCCGCCTGTTTTAAGGCTCTTCGAACTTCGAGAAGGGGAACAGACGCCACGTGGATGTTCCTGCGCCGTCGATATGCCGAAGCGAATTGCGATGCGCATAGAAAGGAAGCCCTGGCTGCTTGTTTTTTATTTTATTTATTATTGAGACAAATAAGGCAAATCTTTACGATGGCTTAAAGAAAGTAGACCATCCCTTTATTAGGATGGCAATGGGTCGGGTCTGGGTTGATTCCGTTAAGATTCGACCCAGTGTTCGGGTTCGGTTCGGTTTCGGGTCTGACCCGGACCCATTGCCATCCTTAGAGGATGGCCCGTAAGGATGGCAACGGGTTGGTTCTGGATCTATTTTTGTAAGATCCAAGACCCGACCCAAGCTCGGATCTTTCTCGGTTTTCGGTTCTGACCCGGACCCATTGTCATCCCTACCCTTTATGGATCAACTTTGTAAGAAAACATTATCTTGTTTCCATATTTAACTGATTGCAGGACTATATTTATGGAAATATATTGAATGTTTTACCATAACTTTACCTGATTGATGGGATTAAAACAAATTTGTTGGAACATGTTGAGAGGGGTTGTAGTAACGAATTTTTCAGAGATATACAGACAAATTTACAGAGACAATTTAGAAAAACACAGAGGAAGAAGCTGAACGTAAAACAATTCAGCCATGCTACAAGATACTTCGTACTTTTTGTTTTTTTAAGATTGATATGGATCTATCCTGCACATTTTAAATCATTAATAACTCAAATTCGGTACAAATAAAAATTTCAAAAGTTTAAAAACTACAAAACGAGACGAATCTAACAAAATCTCACATGGCTATATTTTAACTTATATAACCATGATAAAACTTTAAGTCAAAGTATATAAGTGAATATTACCATTTGTCAACCCGTAGCCTTAAAAAAAAAAGAAGGTATATTGGTTGATTATTTCGACCAATAACACACTACTATAATGAGTTATTCCTGTGTGTTATTAAGCATTGGTCGAATAAATAAGTAGGCGAGTCTAGTGATTCATACATGGAGGTGACAATTACATGAATGGAATGCATTTGTTAATGTTACCAAATAATTTAAACGTTGGTGATTAAGATGACCTTGCTGCACATGAGTTGAACAAAGGGAACTCAACAAGGGCGACGTTGGAGAGTTGGAACTCAACAACAGGTGGTTATTTGTTTTACAACTATCTACTTGCTGGCTAGAATGTGAGTAAGTGAGTTCGCTATAATTCGGGGGGTTGGAAACTTGTGTTTGAACTAGTAGTGGAATCGTTATGGATCAACACATGTATTTGTTCTTTTATGTTATGTCTTTATATTTCCGATGTGATTGCGAGAATAGGGAGGTTGAACAAACACACAAAACGACTCAACTATTGTCACCCGTACCTAACACTATGTATGTATTTACGTGATTTAATTGTTAATTATCGGTAGATGGTAATTATTTTACTACAATGTAAGGCTACGTTTGGGAATAAATGCTAGTGATTAACATTTAACTTTTAAATTACATGTAAAAAATAGTCTAAACTCATATATATATAGTAAACACTAATTACATTAACTGCAAAATTTTAATCTCTAATATCTAAACTCTGAAGCTCCCTTCTCCCAACTTTTAGCTTTCCAAACTTAATTTAAAATTGCATTACCAAACACCATTATTCAATTTTGAAACTATTTTCGCCATTAATTTCAAACTGCAGACGCTAAACTCAATTTATTTCCCAAACATACCCTAAAACTTGTACGATAATTAATCAGGAATTATCATGCTATTAACCTAATTGTAGTATTATGGAGTATTATTTTATTGGCCCATGTCACCTCAAAACGAGTAAAATGGTTGGTCATGGTTAAAAAACCTTCATATTACGTAAGTGCAGGAATCTTGTTGTCTTCGGTATTGATCGACGTCGACGCTCCGTATGCGAATATGTGGATGGTTCTCATGCCATGTATTTTGTTTCTATTAATAGTAAATACTTTCTTAACATTGAAGTATTTTTTACACTATAAATACCGTGTAGAGGAATGGTTAATGGAAGTATGAAATATCAGATTACATCTCATAATATTCTCTCTTGCCATGTTACTCTCTCGTCCCCTATCTTAAATTTCTACACACTGAACAATATTACACAATTACAATACCTACACGTCCTATTTATATATTATATATACTATTATAAATAATATCTAATAGGCATTATTACATAACACTTCATATTTTTTTGTTTTTTTTTCTTTTTCGGTAAAGGGGGGACCGTAGCCATTTTATTCATATACTTGGTGCAAGAGTAAGAGATACACTCCAAATTTATCAGTCTGTATGGCTTCAAGAATACAATCGGGGGTTTGTTAAGATGTTCAACACCAAACAAGGGGGAAAGTCCAGAGGGAGTCAGCCGCTGAGTTGCCGGCTCTCGAGATAACTCGGATGATAACATCCCAATTCCATTATAGCATATTTTGATTTTTGGTTCTGGACAGATTGTTCTAGCATCAACCTTGAACTCTTCTAGTATCTAATATAACATGCACAGTATAACAAATATTCCAACATATTGGAATCATATTTAAAAAGGTCAATACGTTGTGTAAATTGTATATATATATATATTAATTTAAAAAAAACAAGGTTGTTGAAAATGAAGGTGATGCTTTCTCAATATTGGCAAAACACAATTAAATTGAAAAGATTGTGCATGAAATAGTGAAACATTTAATTTCGTCAATAATTTGTTGTAGTAATTGACAACTAACCAAACAACAAGAAGAGTGTTTTCATGCCCATTAAATGTTATTGACCTACACATAATCTTCAATGTTTTAAGTTCGAATTTTTGGCATAATTCGATTTCGAATGCACTTAAGATGTTTTCCTTCATTTTATTAGAATTAAGGTTTTTCCATGAAAAAATGAATCACTATTATTATGTTGTTATTAGATTAGATTAAAGGCCTGCATTAATTGTGATATTTGTTTGGTAGATACTGCCATACTCGATAGTGATATAAGCCACCCTAAAACATAGAGGGTATATTTAGTTCGGAGTATGAGATTTTTTTTAAAACTTTTAAAATTAAGTATATTCAATTTAAAATTTAAAAAGTTTTCAAAATTTTTGAGGTATTTAATATAGATTTTAATTTTTTTTAAAAAAATCTACATATATTCAATATCGATTTTAAAAAGTCCTTAAAAATTTGAGATATTCAACTGTCCATATTTTTAATCTTCATAGATTTTAATGGATTATTTTAAAAATACATAACTAAACAAAATATCTTTAAACAATCCAAAATTTTTAAAAGTTAGCCAAATTCTAGATGTAATCTACACAAAATCAATCAACTCTACATCAACTAAATCCACGTACTTTTTAAAATCCATGAAATTATAGTCTATAGATTGAATACACCCCTAATTACAATTAGTAAAGGATTTTTGTAAGTGCTAGTATTTCCTCCACCCGAATGGGTGGGAATGATATGTGATAACGATAGATATAATATAGTTCGCATAAGATGATAATAAAATATAGAAATGTAATAAATATGTAGATAAATACGAAATAGTTCGCAAAAAGTGTATTTAGGCGAGAAATTCCTAATCAAACAAAAAAATAGTAAATAAAATAACAATTAATTTTTTTCTTTAAATTTAGATCATTATAATTTTATGTATACCTTCATTATAGATAATTTAACCCAATTGATATGAAGAAAATAAAATATTTAACTAAAAAGTATCCTAAGTAAATAAGTTAACTATATTACATATTAATATAAAGGACAATATTTATTACTAAATGAAGATTATATGCTAAATATCAATATTTATTTAAAAAATTTAAATATTTTTTCCAGAACAATTTTCTTTTAATTAAAATATTTTTATATATACATATATTTAGTTATTTTTAATTGAATTTTAATTCAATTTTTTTATATAAATACATATATATAATTGATTTTAATAAAAAATAATCAATTTGCATTATTAGATTTTCAATCATGAATATGTATATTGTTATATCTAGTATTTTATTAAAAATATATTTTTTGAAGTCATTTTTTCATGAGTTATTTAAATGTCCGATAGGCCAATAGTAATTAATCATATAAAAGGAAAGTTTATAGGCACTATTCATAGCAGGAGGATTTATATATTGGGGATGTTTGAGAGTTAGCAGATTCGGCAGCAGATAGCAGATTCGGAAAGAGAATTGTGAAAGGATATGCCGATTCAATATGCTATATGCTGTTAAATCCGCTAACAACCAAACACACTCATTATAGATTAGCCGGTTCAAGTTCTACAGCTAATGCTATATTTAGGGATGGCAAAAAAGCCCATAACCAATGGGGAAAACCGAAAACCGAATTTTCGGTACAGTTTTGGGGGAGGATTATCGGGGATGGGCCGGGGATTGGGGATTTTTTCGGGGATTCTTTTGGGGACGGGGATGGGGATGGGGGAAGTAGTCCCCGCCCCGGCCCATCCCCGATATATTTAATATATAATTTATTATATATTTTATATATTATAGTTAATATTTTATACATTATATTTTATTAATTTGCTATCCAATCCAAAATAATTACAAAATGGTTGAGAACTTGATATATATCCTCTGTAATTTGTATAGCATGGACTCTCACCACCAATTTATTTGGCCTTTTGGTTTCGCAAAATAAAAATAATTGCTAAAACTCATTTATTTAATGGGTTTATTATATATTAGAAACAAATATGAAATTTTGATGTGGATTATGGTTTATTGTTAAACAATACATTTGTGTGTTTTAATATTATAATTTATGAAATTGAAAATTGGCTTGAATAATATGGATTTGGTCATCCCAATTACCGAAAAAATTGAAAATTGGCTTGTAAGTAAATCCCCGATAAGATACCCGATGGGGATCGGGGAAATTATGATACCCGTTGGGGATCCCCGATATAATCCCCGACGGGGAACGAGCCGGTTTTGGGGACTAAAAATGCTAACGGTTTTGGGGATGGGGATGCTACTCCCGCCCCAAAACCGGCCCATTGCCATTCCTAGCTATATTGCGCCGAAGAGCTGCGCAGGTCCAGCTCACCTACACGTATCCATTGATGGCCCCTCGTCGCTGACCTGGCAACGCGTCATTGCTTGCCATTTATGTTATTGCATCAAAAATAAAATAAACCAGGACAAAAATACAATCCAATAAATATAAATAAATAAATAATTAATTGTAGTTTAGGGAGTAGTTTTTATTCCTCACAAAAAATTAACGAAAACCCTTTCGGGAAATAGAAAATTCACTTCCGCCATCGCTGCTGATTCTTTCCATTTACGATTTGGAGAGAACAATTTCACTCCGAATTGGATTGTGTTTGGTTTCCTGCCCATCGGTGGATCCGTTTTTTGTTTATTGATCGAGTGGCCAATTTGCCAGATCGACCTGTTGGATTGATTTTATTGTTTACTGGGTTTAGATCGATCGACACGCGCGGAGTTGAGGAGGGAATCTGGCAGCATGGAGCAGAGCAGAAGAGCGGTGGAGTCCTATTGGAGGTCGAGGATGATTGACGCCGCGACTTCGGATGAGGATAAAGTTGCTCCGGTTTACAAATTGGAAGAAATTTGCGAGTTGCTGCGGTCGTCGCCTGCTTCCATCGTGAAGGAAGTCTCTGAATTTATCCTCAAGCGCCTCGACCATAAATCCCCTATTGTCAAGCAAAAGGTGCTGCACTTACTGTGTATATCCCCCATGTTTCTGGTGGTTTTATCTTTTGTGGGTGTTGGATGTACCTTTTGTCGGCAAATGAAAGATTAATTTTATTGATATTTACGTTTTTTCTTTTCTAAGGATGTGTTAGTTTGTTTGTGTATTGTATTTATGCCGATTATTGTCTCATCGTGGCTGCATCTTCCAACTGCCCTAAATTCTCGAGTGATGTGATTACCTCATTGATTGATCGAATTTCAGATGATGATTTGATTGCTAATAATTTGACATTAACACATGATATCTGAGTTGAAGCTGGTTTCTTGAGAGTTTTAGCATGTAATATTCCTTTGTTTTCTCTATAATTGGCGTTTCTTGAAAAACAGTTGCATCGAACAAGTTGAATTAGATGGATGGAGATAGGGTCAGACACCCTTTATTTGATGTGTATATTGTGTGATGGATGAAATGGTGTGTTTAGTGTGATGGGAGAGATATGTCGTGTGATGTGGGAAATGTGATTTGTGAGGCTCGACATGGTTTTTGTGATGTCTACACATACATTCTCATATAGGGCTTTTGTCGTAACCGGATTGGAATTAGATAACTTCTTCATAAGAGATATAATTTGTATAGTTTGTAAATTTATCTTGTGGATATATGCTTATGCCAAATGTAGATGTCTTGATCAATCAAGACATCTATTTTGCCAGCTGTATAGTCAACTATGGATGTTTTGCCAGCTGAAACTCTTGATGGTAATCTGTTTCCTGTAAAAACATTACTGGTAGAATAATGATACCAGAGTTTGGCTTTAAAATAAGTTTGCACGACCTTATTTTTAACCAGCTGAGTTAACTTAACATGCAAAAGAAGCTTTGGTTCATAAACTGGTTATATAATTTTCTTGCTGGTGTGTAGTGATAAAGGACTGTGATTTAGGAATCAACTGAATTTTTCTATTTTGTTTCATAATATTGTTGTTTTCATCCTGTTTCATCCTACATATTCCACTTCTGCTTACCAAAAAAATCCTACATATTCCACTTCTTAATTCTTTGTACAAGACAGATCTAGTATTGGTGTTCTGAACCCTCATATTTTTTAAACTGGAAATATTGGATGAAAAAGATTTGTGCAGTTTGCTCTTGGGAGCCTCTTTTAATAAAAAACACTTATAGTCTTCTATTATACTTACGAATTTTGATCTGAAAATCAGGCATGTAATCCTTACATATTTTAAATTTTCTTGTATTTCCCAGGCATTAAGAGTTATCAAGTATGCAGTGGGGAAGTCAGGTGCCGAATTCAGAAGGGAGATGCAAAGGCACTCCATTGCTGTGCGGCAGTTAATCCACTACAAGGGCCAGCCAGATCCTTTGAAGGGTGATGCACTGAACAAGGCTGTCCGTGAAACAGCACAGGAAACACTATCTGCTTTATTTTCATCCGATGATGGCAAAGTTGCACCTAAAGAAAGTAGTCTTGGCAGTCGAATTCAAGGATTTGGCAATACCAACTTTGAAATGCCATCAGAAGATAAAAGGTCCTTCATAAGTGAGGTTGTTGACATAGGAAGTGCCACAATCAAACAGGGACTAAGTAATTTAACCCAATCACAATCTGTGAGAAAAAGTAATGATATTGGGACTTACAGAAGTCCAAATCTTCGGCGATCTTTGACTAGGGAAGATGATTACTCAGACCGATATGAGGGTGTGGGTTCTTATACCGAAACTAACAACAATTCTAGATTCTCAAAAAATGCTGGATCTGGAAATTGGGGCCAAGATGTCAATGCATCCCAAGCAGAAACAAGCAGTGGAGAGACTGGTTCGACGTTTGGTCAGAAGACTCGGGAAGAGAGATTGCTAGAGACCCTTGTAACATCTGGTGGTGTCCGTTTACAGCCTACTCGAGATGCACTTCATATTTTCATGGTGGAGGCCTCCAAATTAAATGCGGCATCACTCGGGCATGCTATTGAATCGAAACTGAGATCCCCTATGTGGCAGGTTTGTATCTACAGTTACATATGAAATGGAATGTCGGTGTCCATTGCAATAGAAGTGCAATGATGCTTATAGGTGTTGAAATGTAGATACTAGATACAAATAATTCATATTTGCTGCTTAATATTCAAAACTCAACTATTTGCTATTCTAGTATTATTAGATGTTGAATGTCCTTTGATAATAAGAGTTATAACGGCTTGTGAAGAAATTCTCTCACTTAGTATGGTTTAACAATGCTACTTATTTAGGTTCGTGTGAAAGCACTCTGTGTCCTCGAGGCAGTGTTAAGGAAGAAAGATGATGAACATTTTTCTGTTATAACATCGTATTTTAGTGACAACTGCGATGTGGTGGTACAATGTACTGAATCTCCTCAAGCATCTGTGAGAGAGAAAGCAAATAAGGTAAAAATTTATCTCTGTTAGATGGTTTATTACAGATGGGGAAGAAAAGTTGGGGAGGGGCATGAAAGAGCATACAGGAAATAATTTGCTTTTACGATTATAGGTTTTGAGCCTTCTTGGTGGTGAACATGGTGGAGGAAGAATCAGGGCCGAAGAAAAATCAGTTAAAACTCCTCAGCCTTCAATGTTACCGGACTTGATAGACACTGGCGATTCCGATGATCTTTTTGGAGTGGAAGATTCAAAGATAGATGAGAGTATTCCTCGTGGCAATACTTCTACTGCTCCACTGGTTGATGACTTATTTGGAGATAGTCTTGGTGGAGCTGAGAGCATCAACGAAAAAAAACTTGATGATGATCCTTTTGCAGATGTATCTTTTTACAACAGTCAGAGTAAAGATGATAATGCTGATATCTTTTCTGGTATGTCTGTTGAAAATTCGGGGGCTACAGACGCACATGGAGCAGCTCAGAAAACTGAACTCGAACCATTTGACTTTCTTAGCTCAGGCACTGAGGTCTCACAGGCACACGGAGGTCCACAAAAAGGCGTTCACGACTTAATGAGTGGTTTGTCTATAAATGGAGACGATCCTTTTGAAAAGCAAAATGGAAGCACTGATAAGGGCCCAGAAAGTGTGGGTTTAATGTCCAGTGCCTATCAAGATAACAAGACTCCTAACAACATCTTGAATAGTCAATTTCCATCTCAAGCTGCTGGGATTAATGCTAGTCCGATGTTTCCTATGAGTTCAATGGGCTACAACTTGCCACCTGGTTTGGTGTTCAACCCAGCACTGGCTTCTCATGCAATGAATTATAATGCTATGGGAAATCTTCTTGCCCAGCAGCAGTTCCTTGCTACAATGTCCAACTTTCAGCAACTAGGCAACATGCAACCAAATACAAGTATTAATGCTGCCGGATCTTATGGAGGAAATTCTTCACCATATCCTGATATTTTTAATCCCGGAATGGCTAGCCAACCTCCTACATCACTGATGAATGACTCCAAGAGAGAGGACAGCAAGGCATTTGATTTTATCTCAGTAAGTTTATGTTATTTCTGTGTTATAATCTCTATTAATGAAAGACAAGTTTTATCGCATAAGTTTAAAACACAGTGGTCTTCAATTGATTTTTGCATTATAATTCTACAATTGGAGCAGTTGAATTACTGGGTTTCGTTAGGCCATCACACAATGTACTGGCTTGCCCTAGTTTCAAAATGTTTGCAAATTGTTTGATGCATTCTCATATTTGAAAATGTTTAACCTGTGACAGTGAAGTGTCATTTTTCTTGAAATACACATTAAGTCGGAAGTGGGAGTGGTGATTAGGAAAAGAAGGAAACTTTTACGGCCTAATTTAAATGTTTGCACAATATAGATTAGTAGCCTCCAACTTTATAATCCATTAATTTTTGTTTCGCTTCTTTGCTGTGGGGAATTTCCGACATCAATGCCTTAGATCAGGTCAACTGACTGACTTGTCTTGAAAATTCCCAATGCTTTGAGTTTGGATTGCATGTGCCCCCCTTACCCGCCAACACCATTTTGTCTAGAGGGCTGTAGCCCCCCACCCTCTTTTCCTTTTTTCTTTTTTTCCTTTGTGTGTGTGTTTAATTCTTTTGGTTCGGAATCATATTTATATTTTGAAGAAGTCAGTATTAAGTGTTGGAATTGAATGCCTGGAGGTAATTTGATATTGGGGTTTAAACTAGTGCATTGTTTGTATATGCAGATGCAAGGAAATATGGTAGGTTTCCTAATAAAATTCATTTCCTGATGTGTGGTGAGTTCCAACATGAAGGAACTAAAGGCTATATTTAGAGTAATTTTAGCTGTGTTATGTTCAGTTGTTGGTAATGGATCAGCCATTCCTGGGCTGTAGATGAATTTTTGTTTGGGAATTTATGTTATTGACATTTCAGCCTCAGATATTGTCTCATGTTGTTCATTTGAGGTACCGTTAGGGTGGACCTAATAAATGATATTTTCTATACGTTGATATGATTGGAATGACTCATTTGGAGAGTGCTGAATGAGTTGAATGTTATGCCTTGTCATTGTCTTTACGTCACCAGCCATAACCTAGCAAAGCTATTTCAACCATGGATACTCGAAAAACAAACTCATTCTCAATGAGTTAATGATGGGACCCATAGTAACTTTCTATTGCTCTTGCAGGATCATCTGGCTGCAGCACGTGACTCCAAACGAGTCAGTTGAGTTTTCATCAACACGGAGCAAATTATATGAGGATGTGATATGTGAAGCCAAAAAATGCAGTAATGTTGATCTGATTAGTATAATGGGCTGTTGGCTGTGGGCAGTGGTTCCTTAGATGCCTCAACTTATCATAGAGGGGCAGGTGAGAAATCCATTTATAGCATTGCAACCTGCCCTCCTAAAAACAACATATAGCTTGGCAGCCTGAAAGAGAATGCTGTAGGTGAATTCTTTTTTTATACCATGCATCGTCGTGAGGTCAAGTTTGATGGACATCTTATGCTTTTGTGCAGCTATCATTCGATATTTTTCATTGTAATAAAGTACTTAGTTTACTGTAATGGTTATTGTCTTTTCCCCAAAGCGAGTTTATTCTCTATGACGTTGTATGTAAACTATTTTTGTTATACTTTGTGATATTTTTTTTTTTGTACAGTTCATCTGCCTCGTGTGGACAGTATTTACAATATTCGCCAATTCTCCAGTTGCCTTCCCCTTGTGCAAAGTTGGAGTAAAAATGTTGTGATTGTATGTATGTGGTTGAGGCAGGTTGCATTGCATGAGTTTATACTTCATATTCATTCACGACTCACGAGTTTCTCGTCTTCTTAATCGGTATCTGATGAAATTAGGTGACTAAGGTTAGTGGGACTAATGTATTACATATGCCAGCAGAAGGTTACAAAAAAAGTAATGGTATTGTCTATATCTATATCAAAAGAGCAATGCATTTTTTTTCTTTCTTTCTAAAATTTCCATGTTAGAATAGGGATTGAATTCGTTTCCATTTTAATATTTCACACGAATAACATAAAGATTCATGCCTGAAAAACCTTATTCTTGAATTCAAATCGTATTATGCGGTGCTTTGATTAATTCCTTGGAGCCTTTTGGAATTTCAGCATTGTTAAACGAGCTTTAGTGTATTTACCTCCGGCTCAACTCAACAACGTTGTGCTTGCTCAAAATGATTAGTTGTTCGACAATGGCCCTGTTTGACGAAACAACTAATTCAGAATAAGCTTTTTGAGAGACAATTTAAGAAAATTAGCTTATTTAAAAAGACAAAAATAACTTAAAACAAGGTTCAATCAGCTATTTTTGAAACCGCTGCAAATAGCAGCATCAGCTAATTTTAATTCATTATTACTCACAGAATCAGTTACCAGCTAATAGCTAATTCCCAAACAGACCCAATGTTTTTAGTTCGGGTTGGGTATGAATGACCTTGCTAAAGAGAGAGTTTGGTGGTGGTTCAAGACCTATCATTTGGGCCTGTAATTGCCCTTCTTGTTTTGTGCATTATATTACTACTGTGTTCCTACCTTGTGCCAACATCGCAAATGCTCCTGCAAACTCAGAATGGGATTTTCCCCTTCACCTGCTCATGGTTGTTAGAAAAAGTGAAGTTTTGAAATTTTCACTGCATCGTCTTCAAGCACGGTTAGAAAGAACTGAATTGTTTCAGCGGATCATTTCGCGAAATGAGGCTGTAATGATTTGAAGATAATTTGTGTTTGCTCTTGAAAGATTGTTAATTTCCTCGAGTTTTATCTTAGATGGTTGTTGCTGTTATTTGCGAACTGATAAAAAAAAAAGTGGGGGCTTTGGTGGTTGCATTTGGATTACAAGAGACATTAGGTTACAAATAAGTAAAAAAATTTTATTCAGTGTAGATCAGGACGCGATTAATTACCATTTTATATGGATTTGGGCAACAATTGGATTGGAAGGTTGAGTTGAATTTAGGGTTTATAGCCTAGAGCGGTTGGCAATTTGTAAATGGGCAATTGGGGGACGTACGAACCTCGATTGTATCCCACCTGCCACCTCCCTAATTCTCGCTTTTTCCCCACCCCACCAATTTCTTAATTCTTTCATCCCACGCAAAATTACGTTCCGTTTCTCCTCCTCCTGCTTCTGCTGCTGTTCCCATCCATGGCGGCCTCGGCCCGCATTTTCGGTTTCCCGACTTCTTGTTCCCATCTTAAAAAAACCACCCCTTTTCACTTCCCTTATCGGAACCGTCAGCACCTCCGTTCGCCACACCGGGTTCCCGGGATTGCTCTCCGATCGCACAACTTCTTGTTCCCCAAATTTCCCGTCACGCCATCGATCCTCTCATTTCGGGCTCCCGCACCGACCAAAATCTCCGCTTTTGACAATTGTATCGATCGCCTATTTTTCGGCTCAAAGGAGAACACTTTCCACTGGAATTTTGCTCCGCGCCTGATCGACAATGATCGCGACTGTGGGAATTTTTTTGATGGTGAAGGAACCGAGGTTGCGGTTGTTGTGCTGGGATGGCTGGGAGCGAAGCCCAGTCACTTGAGGAGGTACGTGGAGCTGTACAACAAAAGGGGTATTCATGCTGTTACGTTTGTGGTTTCGGTGGCGGATGTGTTGTGGGTTGATTTTGGAAAGACGCTGGAGGAAAGGGTTGCCAAACTGGCTCAAGAGCTTACCGAGTGGCTGTCGAACGAGGATGGTCGAGAGCGATTCTTGATGTTCCACACCTTCAGCAACACGGGTTGGTTAGCGTAGGTTGATTCACTTGTTCGTCTCTTTTTTTCTTTTCTACTCCTATTTATTTATTATTTTAATTTTTTATGATTTCCATTGAAGTGTTTCAGGTGTTATGTGCATTATTTGTTTGCAATTTAGGGGTTTGAAGTTTGAACTAGCTTATTAAGGTTTGTTGTTTTGGCCAGGTACGGTACCATTCTGGATAATTTGAAAGATAGGCAAGATTTAATGGGCAAGATTAAGGGATGTGTCGTGGATTCTGGAGGAGACCCCAATTTGGATCCCAAGGTTTGTGTTAAATTGGTTTTGGTTTGAATTCAGTGCTCTCGTAATCTCGTTTGTAGACCAAAGAGGTTGACTGAATTGATCATGACAACCTCTTCATATGGATACATGTTATTTTTTTCTCTATGTTATTTAGTTGACGAGTTGTGATACTTTGAGATATCTCTGTTTCGGTTTCTGAGAGGAGAATAGATGAGAAATCTTGGCTCTTTCGTGAATTGTAATTGCATTTCTTTGGAGATATCATGTGCAGCATCTTTTGCTGTTGACCATTAATAGTGATCCTGCTTTCTCCTTTTCCATAGTTTGATTGGTTTAGCATTGTTGAAAACAGATGAACATGGGCTTTTGACTTAATTTGTTTGTGTAAAACTATCCTTCATTGCTTCCATTGACTATCTTATGAATATATGTACCGTATTATTGCATTGTGTTTTTTTGTAGAATAATTTTCTTTATGTGTTTTCTGCTTGGGAATGCAACACTATGCATTTGAGGCCTAAACGCGAAATGAACTTTATTGAAGCATAATTAATTACAACTAAAGGTGAATATTCACCTTGTTTGTTTTTTGGGTTATAATTTGAAGCAATATGATTGCCTAATATGAAAATGTGGTGGAATTTAGTGCTCAATGGTTTTTCCATCTAATGTGTGCTCTTTCTGATATGGTTGAAGAAGTTTGTGTTTTACATATTGATAAATGTTGCCCCTTGATAAAATTATGTTGATTATGGTCAGGTGATTTGTCAAATAGTGAAAAGCTAAAAATGTTGTACCATGTCTTTAAGCACAGATCCAGATCCAGTCTTGTTAGTGTGTTGAGTTCTTAATGTATGCAAATTTTCCTAATTTTGGCGTTTTGGATACACGAAGTTTCTTTGAGGTTTTATGGTTTGATCCTCGAATGAGACATTGCATGTAACAATCCCTTGTGCCGTTTCAGGTATGGGCTGCTGGATTTACCACAGCCCTGCTAAAGAAAAACAGCTCTGCCACTTATCCTTCAACTGAGGCAGTTATCGAAACTCAATCAGGAAACATGCCAAATGACCTAAATATAGAAGCAAAGGAAACTTCTTTTATTGAAAAGACACTGTCATCTGCATTTGAGAAGCTCTTCTCGTATGTCCTCAACGTGCCTCTTGTGAAGCAGTAAGTTTTCATTACATAACCAAAACATTTCCTTCTTTAGTTCCAAACATCAGAAAGAATAAGATTCTCCGTACATCATTCTGAAGCGACTAATTGTTGTTTTCATCAAACAGGAAGCTGGCCAAGTCCATTTCTTGCCTTTCGAATCCGCCTACCTGCCCTCAGCTTTATCTGTACAGCACTGGGGACAAGGTCATTCCCTTTCAATCGATTGAATCATTTATTGAAGAACAGAGGAGGGCCGGCAGAGAAGTTTATTCATTCAATTTCGGATCATCTCCCCATGTCGACCATTACCGGAGTTTCCCTGAAGTGTACACGGCTCAGCTCGACAGTTTCTTGAAGAAGTGTTTAAGCTTTGTCCGGAAATTGTAGGCAGACATGGTTGGACCATCGCCCTTTCACTTGGCAAATGAACACTCACAATAGGGATTAACTTTTTTTGCAGGATGATGTTGGGGGTCCGTGACTCGAGGGATCTTCCCTCGCTATTTTTTCTCATTATTTAAAAATAATTACCACACACACAATTATATTACATATATATGAAGGGGTTCCAATCTTGTAAGGGGCTAATTTACATATGTACCATAAAAAACATTCAACACTCGCATGAATGTATGATCTTTCTCTTCAAACACCATACATTTATTTTATTTTGTTTCTTAGAAAAAGATCAAAAACAAAAACAAAAAAGCTTAGCTTTGCCTATGCTCCAAATCCTCGTATGATTGTTGTTTTATTGGTAAGAAAATTGATGGTCACTCACATAGTCATTGGCAAAATGTAATTATACAACCTTTCTATCCAATTGAAAATAAGTTTTTCATAACTTGTTCATTTAAGTTTTGAACTCACCACATCTGGGTTGATTGAATATAATCAGAGGTGATTAAAATGTTAAAACATTACTACCTCCGTCTCAATATATTTGTTACGGATGGGTATTTGGCACTATTCACTGTTTAACTTTGATTTGAATTTTTATCATAGCTATGTAAGAAAAAACATAGTCAAGTGAGATCTTGTTAGATTCGTCTAATCCTGTAGTTTTAGACAATTAACTTTTTATAACTTTTCGTTGTACACAATTAACTTTTTATAACTTTTCGTTGTACACAATTTAAGTTATTAACCGTTAAAAATGTGTATCAGCATATGTGCTGGGTGGGTCCGTAACAAAAATAGTGAGACGGAGGAAGTATAATAAAAGCCCATTTGTATATATACTTCAAATATACACTATATATCATAAAAGCCTATTTCTTTTTAAATGTAACACTTTCCTTTTTTGAGTGCTTCATAATAAATGTTACATTGTCATATGTGGAATGCTTTTAAAGGTAAAAAGTTTCCACTAAAGTACTTTTGTTTCTTGCATTAAATCACGTGTTATTTCCTTATGTTACACTTATTTAGAAACGGAGGACTACTACTTAATATGTGTGGCAATTACTTATTTTGAGTATTGATTCATTTATGAACTGACCACATGCATACGGATGGTTGGTTGGGATAATTTGGTGCAGTGTCCTGTGGGGGTTCATAATTTAATGGGCATACTGTGCAGTCATTAGTCACCATCCTCTAGTATCTATTAATTCATTCATCTCAAAAAATTCAAGCCATTTGTTTTAGTTGCATAGCATGATATCCTGCATTCTCCATTTGTTCAATTCCAACAAATTGTGGCTGGAATGCATAGTGTACATCAATCAATCTTTTGAATGAATGAATGGTTTCGGTTCTTGTTTCACTTTAAAAAAAAATGTAAGAGTTTTTTATTTTTTTTAATTTTTTTTTTATTTTTATTTTTTTTTAAACAGTTCCGCTCCCCGGTCCCCATTCAACAGTCCAGCGGAGCATCTTTCATGGTAGGCCTACCGCCTACAGCCTTGGCCTTACCAGACAGGCATCAGACACGAATCCCACTTCACGCAATGACGCAATGGGAAAATAACTCGACTTTGGACCGATTTGGGCGTCATCTTGTTTAATTTTATTTTCTGTTCAAGAGTGAGGAGGACTGAGGAGCCACGCAGCTTGAATCCAAGTCCATTCATTATAATTTTAGAAATCAAATTCCTTGATAGATTCAGAATACCAAATTCGACAGATCCAAGACAATCGGAGAGGGATTTGCGTCCAGATTCAATGTATTTGAAACCGACGAGGAAGACAAAATCAGATATGCGTGGATTGTTGGCTGTGCCCTCTCTTGAGTCTTTATTATGTTTATCTATGTCTGAATAGCTCTACCTAACTCCCATTTCCCATTTCCTACTTGGCCAAGATTTTATTGTCCCACTTGCAAGTCAACCTCTTAGCCCCACGCCCCCCCCGCCTCGCGAAAAATGGCAACTTTCGATCAACCCAATTCACCCATTTCGCCACCCGATTCCTACGGGGCCGTCGTGCTCGGCGGCACCTTTGACCGATTGCACGACGGCCATCGCCAATTCCTCAGGGTCTGTTTCTTCTTCTTTTTCCTTTGGCGCCCGCGCGCGTGTATATAATTTGGCAATGATCATCGGGTGATTATTTTAGGTTTGTGCAGGCTGCAGCGATGGTAGCGAGGGATCGGATTGTGATTGGTGTTTGCGATGGCCCTATGCTCACTAATAAACAGGTGTTGTTCTAGTATTAATTTTTTTTTTAGTGATGATGGAAGAAGTGGCTCTCTATACTTGTTTTCGAAGTCTGTTCATTGATGCTTAATGAATGCAATGTTCTGTGGCTTTGAAAGATTGGTTCTTGGTTGGGGTGATAGTCTGATGGATGGATAAATAGAACAATCATTGAATGCTTTTTTGTAGCTTTTATGGCTATTAAACTGAAATGGCTTGTTTGCAGAATAATGATATGCATTTTATGCTTAGTTCCTAAGATCATGTAGGTATGGAATAGGACAAATTGGGGTGGGATTGATGAGCAGGTTTGGATTGAAAATGGGTGTTTACACTGATGACTGATCTAAGGGTCTTGGTGGGCGGGGTTTGCTGGACGGTGTGGGCTTTTGGCTATTCTAGGACATCTGCTATGAAAAAAATTTACCTTATTATATGCTGACTCATGAAACTTCGATTACTTATTTCTATTGTGCGCTGAGGATATTTTCTGGTTGAAAGGGTTCCTGAATCTTGCTGGTTGGAATGTACCACATATCAGTTAGCTAGCAATGCTCTTGGAAAACTTGAAACTCTGGAACCCTATCCTAAACTTTTGAAAAACCAATGAATGTTTGAATCAGTTGCTTGTCCAGTAGATACTAGTAATTTTTTTAGTTGCATGGCATCCTGATGCATTCTCCATTTGTTCTATTCCAACAAGGAATGAAGTTGAATCTATATGATTAGTGTGTATATTCTCGAGTTTTGGATAAGACTATTCGATAAATTATGAAAGTGTAACTGTGTAAGCTTTGCTTTTGGGGTATAAAAATGTGTATGTTTATGTTGGTTCCAGTTGGTGTTCACTTGTAAGGCGTTTTGACTTTGTCTGTGCCTCTAGAATACCTCATTGAATTTTTCTAACTCATAGATGTTGATCATTTTATGGATTTGAATTTCGAATGCTTCCAAAATTGAAACTAGACGATCATCTGTACTTATATGCACAAGAATTGAAGATGGAATGTCATAGTTAGTATCCTGCAATATGCCCTCAAGTTTCATTTTGAACTCAACATCGTTATACTGTTCTAATGACCGTGTCTCGTTGTTCTCCCATGATTGCAGCACTGTAAATTTATAAATTGCTTGAACTATGTTTGCAGTATGCTAATCTGATAGAGCCAATTCAAAAGAGAATTAAAAATGTAGAAGATTACATTAAGGTAACGTATTCATACAACATACAAGTGGTATACTCCTTTCTTATCAGGATCGCGGTTTGGTCTCTCTATTGCTGTCGATTTACTTCAAGGCTCCCTCATATTACCTTTCTTTTGCGCGTTTGAATCATAATTTTGTATACTGATAAACATTACACATGGTATTTTTCTCTTTAGTCGATTAAGCCAGAGCTGGCTGTGCAAGTAGAACCAATCGTTGATCCTTATGGCCCGTCAATTGTTGATCATAATTTGGAGGCTATCATTGTCAGGTCCATACTTTCTCTTTTTTATGTTGGTTTCTCAGTGGATATGAACCTTATACAACTCTGGATACTTTCTATCATGTTGAGTGCCTATTTCTTATTTTCTGTCATTTCTGGACATTAAGTGTGACACATTGAAGCTTTTGTAATTTTATGACATTTTTGCTCAAGCCACGACATGACTTTTGTTGGTGAGAATTGGTCATCTTGTGCAGTAAGTTCGATAATAGCAAATGTAGGAAACAATTGTCTATTGGCCATTCTGTTCATGTATGTTCAATTTAGTAATTTTTTTTTGGGGGTGGGGGCGCCAAAGTGATTTTATAGAACAGATATTGGTTCATCTTAATGTTTTCATGAGATCGATTTTTTTCTTAGTTAATTTGTAAGATATTAGCTTTCTGATGCTGTCCTGAAACTAACTCAAAAGTCATTTGATAGCAGCAAGGAAACATTTCCAGGAGGGCTATCCGTAAATAGGAAGAGGGCTGAACGAGGTCTTCCACAACTAAAGGTCTAAGAAACATATTCGAATCTGTGGTGTTGTTTTGCTATTGTATTCTGTGTGTACAAACTCAAAACTTTGAAAACATTTGCAGATTGAAGTTGTTGATTTAGTCTGGGAAGAATCTGGCGGGGAGAAATTGAGTTCCACGGCACTAAGGAAACTGGAAGCAGCTAAGCTGAGCAAGCTTCAGCCAGAAGGTCAGGTTTAATCCCGAATCGAATGCAACACCATCCAACATATTATCATGTTTGGTTTTTTGCTTTGGCCTTACACATATTGTTTTTTCTGGATAACCAGATGTGAAGTGTAATTTCACCTGAATAGTTTTGTTTGTATTTTTGCGACGAGCAGGGGTTGTACAATTCACCTGAATAGTTTTTTGAGGAAGAATATACAAGCACGATCAAAACTGTCGCTCTATATGATGTGCAGTATACTCAGTAATGATGTAAAATGGCTCAATGGAGAACGCCTTTTGTATTAAAACTTTCATGGAATTGTATTTATAAATGATTCAATTTTGTCCTAAATTCAGTAAAATCTTTCTGTTGCGTTTTGTGGATGTAATCAGACAACAGGGGAGTTGGTTCCCAGGTAACAGGGAAAAAGGTACCACGAAATTCATGAGACAATTTTATTTGAAAATACTATGAAATAAGTCCCCAAGTTGAGGTCAAACTTCAGGACAATTTTATTATTTAAGTACAACATAAGGTTGGAGAGTTTCCTTATTTGGAACATCCTAGATTTCTCTGCTGCTGATGGCTTAAATATAATTTGCAGCACATTGTATAACGCTCTTGTAAGAAATACTTAATCATTAGAGTTGCGACAATGCACAAGAACATGAATTTTCACTCAGCCAGGCTTAGATGCTGCACCGCAGTCCATGACTGGTTTGGCTCTAGCTGAACTTGTCCAATCTGAGACGAGAACAATTGTAATCAAGAAAAAGAAACAAGAGTATCGTGGTGCAAGGGAAGAATAGAAACTTCTCCAAGAAAATGAGGATGAGTAGTGACGTACCTTAGCGTTTTCAACACACACAAAATCTTTATAACACGATTCCATCGTCAGATATGGATTCCACACCACAGTATCTGACCAACTGCAGGTGAATTTTTGTTTATCGAAAAATATATTGTGAGGATGGTGTGCTCATAGAGACAAACTAAATGAAATGAGCAAAAACGATCTTGTTTACTTTGTATTCTTGATGCTAATCACATCACCCAAACCATTTTCCAGGTGCAACTCTGGGGGAGCATCAAGATAGATGCAATCAACAAATCCTGGGAATGTGACACCATCCCTGGTTGAGGGAACAAACGTCACAATAAAACTTGCATACCGAAATATTCAGAAATCTTAGATACTATCAATCCTAAAAATAAGTTAGTGAACATGTATAGTTCTTAATATGGTTCTAAATGGCAAATAGAGGAGCGCTTTTAGTTAGGCTACAGTTCTACATGAGCAATGTGAATAGTAACGGCAATATACATGAATAAAGACCGTGACATAAAAAATACACAGGAGGATGTTAAAGACATGGAAGTTACATGCTACTTGTCATGATGTTTAATGATTTATTAGCATCATATAGTATAAATATATTGTCCACTCTGCATATGAGCAGTGGTGAATCAATTTGCATTTGCTATTAAAGATTAGAGTATAATACTTATACTGACCTTTCCTCCTTGCCCTCCACTGGATTTTTCGGGTCGGGATCTTTATTCAGTGTTTTGCAACCTTTTAACCCTCTGACAGTTGCTCCGCTCGCAGAAGCCTGTGTTGAAGAAAACAAATGATGGGAAATTTTAGCAAATCAGATAAATTAAGAATCTTGCATCACTGATGTTTCCAATAAATGAACATCATTTTATTCATACCTTGAAGTATGTATGAAGAGCAGTAGTGAAGGTAAATGGCTTCACATCGGTATTTGTTACTTTTAATTCTGTTGATAGGGCCTTTTGGCCCAGTGTAATCTGCAAAAGAGTAACAAGCTGAAGCAAACCCAAGTTGTGGGAGAGTAACCTAAAATTAAGGGAATAATCACATATTGTAACACTTTTGGCTAGATATAAACAGAAAGTGGAAAAACAAGATATTCACCTTATAGAGAGCTTGAAAACTGTATTCCCACATAGAACGGCTGTATGGAGCATCTTTTAGCTCCAACGTAACAGTGGTATTTCCATCTACGTTCTCAGAATTAATGAGGAACCAGTCCATGTTCCTTGCAAATCCATGCTGTGAATCATGTCAAAGTCATGTAGCCAGATAAATTTCCACATAAAAATGGAGAGAGACATCCGTTGGATTGAGCATCATGAAGGAGTAAATAGGATGTGAAATTGAACATCAGAGTTTTGGCACAAGAACATGATTCCATAATGCAAAATACAGAATTCAAAAGTTTTGTTTGAGATAAGTAAAGATACTTGAAAAAGCAACATTGAACATTTACCTGTTGCATTGCACCAGGTCCAAACTGTGGAAAACAGTGTGGTATTCCTCCACTGTTTCGTAAAACAGGGTAGTGGCATACGAACACAATTTCTATAAGTTAGTTTCACATTTAAGCATTAAATGGAATAGGAAAACACATAAAATCAAATATTATGAAAATGCCTAAAGCAGGTTTGGTTATCAGAACTACAATTGAGGTTGATCAGAAGCATTATTATAGAAACCTTTGTTTTATCATGAAAATTGGTATTGGAGCTCAAACTCAGCGCAGCATTTCCACTGTCAAGCAACCGGTGAAACACAGTTGGAAATATAGAATACCTGATGGGCTTCTGCCCGTTGAACACAGCATCTGGTCGAACAAAAAGGAGGTCTTTATTGGCTACTTTCCAGGATGTGACACAACCTCCAAACAGATATATCTCAGCTTCACTGCAAATCAATAACGTTGAAGGTTACAATTTTTATATCTACTTCCATGAGCTGAGTAGAATTACTGCAGTCCTGATTATACAATCAAGAAGAAACCATGCTGTCATAATTTTATAATGGCATAGCACTTTACAACAATAGTTCAACTCCACCCTCAAAAAAGGATGCAAAGCATTGAACCTTGAGAGTAAAGCACAATACAAAATGACAAACATTACCAAATACATGTAGGCTGATCAAGTCGAATTGAACTTGAGTATTAGAGTGCTTAGTGCAATTTTTTAAGTTTGTGTTTGATAATGATAACTAAAAAAAACTTGAAAGCTAAAAACAAAGTAGTAAAAACTTGTAATATTATATGATTGAAGATTAAATGATTGCATATACAAATGTATAAGCTAAAAAGATTCAATTGTTAATCTTGTTCTCATTGAAATACATATTTTACCGATAGTTTTTTTTTCTTTTTCTTTTAGTAAACATTGACACTTGGAAAAGGGTGTGTTGGAGACCAAGCTACACAAATTACAAAGGGGATAAAGGGGAGGGATAGAGGGCCGGGTGAGAATCGATACTCCAACCATGAAGCATGAAGTTGGAAGTCAGAGGTCACAACCACTAGGCCAAATCCCCATTCCCATATTTTACAGATAGTTAATTGATTAATTTCAAAGATCATTAAAATAATATATAAAATATATATATAAAACAAGTGATCATTAATCAAATCGAGCTTAAATTTTGACCTGATATTTTCAAGTTTTGATATAAGTATGAAGCTAAGCATCAAGTCAAGCTCAACCTAGTTGTTTCTAATCCCTAAATACATGTTGATATCCTTCATAAAAATAGAACATGCTCTGAAGGACTTTATTATTGGAAAATTGCATTTTATTGAGACCAATGAAAATCCACAATGGTCATGACTACACAGAAAGGATGATAAATATTTGGACACAAAAGGATGACTTTTCTGAGTTTAATTGTCAGGAAGAAGCAATTCATTGACAACTTATCACATTTGCTTCATTCCGAATATGGAAACAATAAATTCCGCAGCGATAAACATCAATTTAGGGCTGTGCTCTGTTCAACCATCCACTCCAATTTCATTCCATAGATTAAAAGAAAAAAAAAAAAAGAAATCTTTTTCAGGCACCAGAGATTGACAAACGACAAATTCAACACAAATCATCACATCTCAATCCAACAAGAAATTATCGCAACAACGAAAGAATCGAATGCAGAAAATAACCGAAACTAACACACCTTCCATGAACAGAAGACAAAATGACCTTCTGCAAATCACCCAGGCCTTTAGTAATCTTCACACTTTCAACATTTGCTCCCGCGGACGCCATTACGACTCCAGAAAATCTGCAAAAGCGGCCATATTCATTCCTCTCCTTTAATTACGACATGATAATAATAACAATCGCTCAGACGCAATTGAATTCGAATTTCGCACCCACCGCGTGACTCGACGAGGTCCGGCGGCGGAGATTGTGGGGGGAGTGAAGGAAGAAGCTGTCGTCGGGAGCCTCACGGCCATCATCCTTCTCTATACTGTGTCCAAAGTGAAAAAGTGGGAAATGCGCTTTTCCACATTCGAATATGCCTTTTCAGCTTACAACTTACGATTTCTCCTTTTGCCCTTTTTTGTTCAATTATTTATGTTTAAACATTGCACAGAAACCACAGAAAAGAAGCCAAACAAATAAACAATCAAGCATCAATTTTTCACAAATTTATTGGGACATAATTACAATTTTCTTGGACAATTGCGTTGGAGACAAACCCTACAATCCACATTCCACAACACTTGCATAATTCCACGATCTCTCCGAAATTCAATCGACTGCCCCCTCATTCTTGCACCGAGGGACGCAGCAATCATGTACTAACAATTTTCATACAACAATCTACATTGAAGTCCAAACCAGAGTCGGCTAAAGAAAGGATTATTAACATGGCGGAAGATCCTTTGGTGGGGGGAGGACTTTTTGATCACGCCCAGGTCCATCTTCCACCACAAACGCTGTTTTCAATCCCCATCCCGTGTGCAGCTCCAAATGACAATGGAAGAACCACACCCCTGTCCAAAACATTCCCACATTATGCATGTCCAATTGTCATTCCTTAAATGTACTAATGTATAATATATGATGTAACATAAGCAATAATAACTCAGTTTAAAGTATGGTCAGATTTAATTTGAGATTAGCCATAGCGCTTTCCGGTTAAGTTAGCAGATGCAATAATGCAAATGCGAGCTGTCACAACCCGGGTTTCCCGTTGGTAATTTCCGCTGCAAAGTTGAGTTGAGCGTGGAAGACGAGTGCTACATAAGCAAATAGCATTGCATACCTGGATTGTCAGCTCTGAAGCGGATGGCGGTCCATCCGCCAGTCGGGACGCCTACAGTGTTCCTCTCAGGGGGATCCACGAGGTTATACTTCCCAGGGTCCTTGGCCGGGTCAAAGTTCCCTATTCCCGTCCCCATCACGAAGAAGTTGTATCCATGGAGATGGAACGGGTGCGATTCAACCGTCAGCAAATTTGTATCCTGCAGCACAAGCTCCACCGTCGTGTTAAATGGTATCCTGCTGAGCCTCGTGCCTCTGGCCGTCCCGAGGTTCGCGGTCAGGGGTGCACCCGTGTAATTAAACGCGGTGGGGGGCTTGTCGGGGAAATCAGGACGATACACACCTTTCATGTTAAAGTAATGCGCCTGGAGAAGTCCAACTTGTGGCATCACGAAGGAAATGTTGTTGAGGGATGCCGTGAAACGTGTGCCGTTCACGCAGGAAGGGCAGGCGTTCTTCCCCAAGCCTATGGTGTAGAAGAGCTTCCTGTCGACTTTTAAGGGCACGTTTGCCGGATATTTGGGGGAATTCAGGCTCCTCAGGCGCCGCGCGTAGCTGAAGGCGAACGATGAGTCATTGGACGATGGCATGGAATTAGGTAGGACAGGGATGATGCTGTTTGGGATTCCTCTGTACTGGAGTATGGCGGTTGCGGTTTTATTGTCTATGGGGATTGGCACGTCGATGAAAGGCCGAGCGGCCATGAAGTATCGGCCGGGGAGCTGGTTCGCCCGGACCAAAACGTTTGTGGTTTGGCCCGGAGCAATGAGCAGAGCATCGGTTGAGAATGGCTTCGTGTAGACTGCGTCGATTTCTACTACGGTCATGTTGTGTCCGGCAATGGCAAAGAAGAGCTCGTCGTTTAGGGCGGCGTTGACCAGGCGAAGAAGGTACGTCTTCCCTTGTTCGACTTCCATTGCGAATGTATCTAATGAACATCATAAGAACATTTTAGGACTTCAAATATAGTACGTCCTTGATAGTTCAATAGTTTTCGAATTCCCCATCCGTGGCCCCTATTCCTTCCATTTGTTCCTTTGTAATTGTGAGATATGAACTCTCACCACCCATTTTCTAATCTGTATAGGCTTTTAACAAAATATATATATATATATATATATATATATATATAGTTTTTGGATTCATTTAACTTACGTTTCTCGTAGCAAGGAAATAATGGACCGGGCTTCCCGTTGATTGTGTGAGCATCGGACATGTTTGGAGGCAATCCTAGGTTGTTCCCTTGTGCTTCCACCTCCTCGACATCTTTATTCCACCATTCTCCTACACGATCCATACCTCATTAGAAAACGAATGACAAAGCTGTTGAATCATAAACTCATCCGTAACAACGTATGCTCCAACCGTCGTCCCCGACAACGCATGCTTAGTCGTAATCAAAAGTAGCTACTAAGTTTGAATTACAATTTGTCAAAATTGTGGATTGCGTGTAAGCATTTGTTAAAAATGTTGTATGTTATATCTTTACGATTGTATTCTTTAAGGCTATAAATAGCGATGTAATCTTAGCAAAAAATGCATGAACGAGTTTTAGAGAAATAACATTCTAAACTCAATTGTTCTCCTCAATTCAAAATTCCAACAAAGATTGAGAAAACCTCAGCTTAGGTGAAAGAAAATAAACCTAACACGACGACTTCCTCCCTGTCGGGCTGGGGAAAGGGGAAAGGAGTTCCTTTCTGAGGCAAGATCACGATGGCGCCATAGACGGTAGCTCTTAGCCAAAGAATATGCGCGTGCCACCACAATGTGCCTCTCTGTCCTGTTACATTGAAATCGTAGACGTAACTGTTCCCCGTCTTGATCGGACACTGCGTGATGTAAGCCGGTCCGTCTGCCCAGCCATTCCTGTACTGCTTCAATCCATGCCTGAAAAAAAAAAAGAAAAAAAAACCCACACCATAAATAAATGGGATAAAGGCAGGGGTAGGCATAGATCGATGAATAGGAAATGTTGTACGAGTATCTACAGGACCATGCATGGATCGATGCATAAATGCAGACGCGATTATCTAGCTTGATGAAAAAAATAGTATAGCTTTGGATACCAGTGAATGGACATGTTGTACTGTGCATTGTTGGTGACATTGACAATAACCCTGTCTCCATCTCTGGCATAGATTGTTGGCCCTGGGAACATCCCGTTCACGGTCACTATAGGCTTAGCGTGGCAGAGTCTGCTCACATTCTTCACTTGAATCTGCACCATTAAACATTACAACAGATGATCATGAGAATCCGGATCGATCAACACGATGAAGAACACGCACACACACATGAAACGCAACAACCCTCACATCAAATTGGTAACGTTTAACATCCGCCTCAACTTTAGGAGCTACGAAACAGAGGAAACCACAGAGTATGCAGCAGAAACGAAGCAATGAAAGGGCGAATTTAGCCCGGCCGATCATCATGATTTCGTCGTTTGAAAACGAAAAAGGAAGGAAGGTGGATGAGTGATGATTGATGAAAGGAGAGGATGAATGTGGGGAGTATTTATACATTAATACATACAGGTAGGGTAGAAAAATATAAAAAATAATGTGGCTTTGCAGTAAAACCTAGGAGATGGAGAGAAGTAGGTGAAGGGGATGTGTAGAAGTGGGGTGCATAACTCAAAGCTTACAAGCAAATTAAAATGGTGATGGTGATTGGTGACAGGCTCAAGGGCTATTGACTGATGACTTGAAGCTAAGGCATGGAAACCCTCCATGTTTAAGACAAGAAAGTAGGGTTTTGATTACAATATTACAGGGAGATCAGAAAAAGGGAAATGGAATTGGCAGGGGAGGTGTGAGAATGAGGCTTACTGGTTACTACTATTACGGTATTACCTATAGCTACTATTGCTTTGCTGAGCTTTACACTAAAGCAAATTAGTTGTTAGCATTTGAAGGCAAAAAATTAGTTAGGACAGATGATAAGTACATAGTATGTAAAATTGACATGTCTGAAAAACAATGCATGAAGAAAGGTTTACTACAGTGTTTTTTATTTTATTTAGTATTTTTTTGGAGCGAAGAAAGGATTTCATCATTTGTGTATTTATTTGCAGGATGATGAGTTTTTGGGCAAAATTGGAAGAGGGTGTTATATTTGTCTATGTGATGATGGAGTACTGCACAACCGTGGAATGTTGAGTGTGATTTGAGGGAATGGAGACCAGTTTTGTAATAATTGGAAATTCCATCTAAAATAAAGCCACTTACAGTTTCTTCTATATATTTAGAATATTTGAGAAAAATTGAATCTTGTACTCCCTCCGTCCCACCAAATGTGTCTGGTTTGACTTTTTGACACTGTTCATTGTATAACTTTGACTCAATTTTATTGCAAATATATATTTGGAAAAAATAGTCGAGTTAAGTCTTGTTAGATTCGTCTAATCTTATAGTTTTAGAATACATATTTTACATAATTTTTAGTTGTATATATTTTGAGATATTAACGGCTAAAAAAATGCATTGGATTGTGTGCAGAACTCCAACAGGACAAGTTAGTTGGGACATAGAGAGTATATATATAAGGTAGAAGTTTGAAGGGTATGTTAATTTAGTTCCTTTGTTGCAGGGAATAATGGTAGTCCAGGAAAGTTTGAAGGAATGCCCAGTGGAGGTATATATATATATATATATATATATATATATAAAATGTGATGGGCATTTACTATTGTGATAGATTGGATATAGCAAGTTTTGGACACAAAGAAGCCATGGTGCCTCAAGGTTTTTAAACCAGAAAGCTTTCATCCTCTTGAGGCTTCAAGTGAACCATGTATCATTGATCACTTCAAAACATAATCTCTCCATCAACCAAAAAAAATTCAGACCACACATTGTCAAAACTCAGGAGATGGGGCTTCTTGTTAGAGTCAGTCTCAAGGTGAAAAAACCCTCTATTTCAAGGCCCTTAATCAATTTTTTTTGGATCTAGTGTTTTGGCCCATTTGCAGTAACACTGTTTAAATCTATCTTTTATTTTGTTACTTGAATAATTTCCTTTTTTTTTTTTTTCTCTTATTACCATCATACATGTGCAAATAGCAATTGACCTATACTTTTTTTGGAGGGTGTGGTGGGAACCCATGACACACAAATTATAAATGAATAAAACGGAGGGATAGCGACAGGTGGGAATCGAATTTCCAACCCTAAGGTTGAAATGCATTGACTTGACCGCTTGGACAAGTCTTCATCCCCGATTGACCTATATTATTAGTAAAGCGTTTTTAATGACTTCGGTTAACTATATATATTTAAATATTAATGAATTATAATAATATATGTTGAATAAAATATAAACAGTTATGTATTACTCCCTCCGTCCCATTTAAGATGTCTTGTTTGATTTCTGCACACAATCCAATGTACTTTTTAAATTGATCATATCTCAAAATATATATAAGTAAAACTTATGTGAAATATATATTCTAAAACTACACGATTAGACGAATCTAACAAGACCGAACTCGACTATTTTTTTCAAATATTTACTTGCAATAATATTGGGTCAAAGTTAAATAATGAACAGTGCCAAAAAGTCAAACAGGACGTCTGAAGTGGGACGGAGGGAGTAGTACTTTATAAATAGAGAAGATAAATAAATGTGCTAAACATTCTTTCAAAAATGCTGATGCAAATATATATTTATTTATTCTTATTTTAGTATTAATATTGTCTTTTCTCCAGCCGGGGTAATTGGACATATGTGTAGGATTTAGATATCTAGTTCTCATATAAATTCATTTGACGTACGTAGAATAATGCCTAAAAATTACCAAACATATCCGATGTTTTTGTAAGAGCTGGTTATGATATTTTGTGGAAAAATATGAAACAAAATTATTTGTTCATTATTAGACACAACCACGTGATCCACAATCCCATGCAACTTAAACTCCTTGTCTTATCCCTTTAATCAATAGACATTATTATCGGGATATTTCTAATTATCGAATAGTATTATAGAGATAAACTGTTATAAAAATTTGAGGCATGAATATCGAGTTTATCACAATCCTTTAGTAAATTGATTGTTCTTTTATATATACTACCTCTGTTCTCATATATCTACTCCATTTGTATAGTAAAAACTATTAATGGAGTATCTTTAATTAATTTTTTTAACATATGAAATATAATCAAGTGAGATCTTGTTAGATTCGTCTAATCATGTAGTTTTAGAGTATTATTTTTTATATATATAATTTTTACTTATATAAAATATGATTTGTTATTAGTTAAAAATATTTATTGGATTGCGTAAAATGCAGAAATGTTACAGTTATTAAAGAACGGATGAAGTATACTACGTATAGGTAACCAAACATAAGCAAAATACTGTATATGGTTATAAATTGGTTTTTTATGAATTCTAGGGTTTCAGATCCCACTTTTTTTTTTTTTTTTTTTTTCTTTTTTTTTTAAGTAAAGAGTTTCAGATCCCACTTTGACATACGCAAAATAGTTTGAATGGAAATATGGAATCATTTATTCATTTCTCTAAATATTTTCCTCCTAATGGTGGTTTAGATAAATTCTAATTTATATTTCTCACCCCACGAGGAGACAAATTTTGTCCTAATAATATTTTATACTCCTATTTCACAATTTAATAGTATTGTGTATAATAGTATATGATTTGAAATACTACTTTTATAATAACATGGATAGTTGGAGATCTTAAGTTGTTATAAAGTTGTTGGATACAAACTTTTTCTTATTCTATATATGAAGTATAAATTTTTTAACATAACAAATATGTATAAATATGCCTAAATTAAAAGATAAATAATTCTTGTTTCATTGACTAAATATGCACCTCTAGTTCTCTACTTTTGAGGGCTATTGCTCTTAAGAAAAAAGGTACTAGTCAAAAAGGTCCTTTTGTGTTTCTCCACCCTACCCCTATATACACACACCCCTTCAACGTATAACGTATACATATGCAATCCAATATACTCCCTCCGTTTTTTTTTAAGTTCACCATTAGCATAGTAGATACTATTCATTGAGTAACTTTAATTTAACTTTTTCATATAGTTATATAAGATAAAACATAGTCAAGTGAGATCTTGTTGGATTCGTCTCAATCACGTAGTTTTAGAATATCAAACTTTTATAATTTTTACTTATATATAATATGAGATATTGATGATTGAAAATGTGCATTGGATTGCGTGCAGTGCAGGATGGGTGAAGTTAAAAAAAAACGGAGGGAGTATTAGATACTCCTACTTATTACAATCACCTTAGGATTTTTACTTTTTGAAATTTGGGGTGGCTGATCAAATATGAGAGAAAATTTGTTTATCCTCTTATATATTTTAATATTTATATATTTCACCATACATATCAGTAATACAAATATATACATTTAAAAGCGACATAAGTATTATTATCAGTTTTATATCTCCGTAAATCGTAATGTTGTAGTAGTAATATTGTGTCGCTGAAATATTTTTGTGTGTGTTGCTGAAGTATTTTTCTATATATCATTGAAATAATTGATGAATTTTCTCCTTGTTTTGTTTTGACAAATTAATTATTTTTATATCTCAAGAGTTGTATGCTGCTTTCAGGAATGATGTAATTTGATAATTTTTAATGATTGGAATCATCCGCATTGATATATGACCTTAATAATACAAAGTTTTTTTTTTTTTTTTTTAAACAGTGACACTCATGTGTCGGCAAAGGTGTGTGGGACCCAAAGCACACAAATTACAAAGGGGGTAAAGGAGAGAGATAGGGGGCCAGGTGGGAATCGAACCCTCAACCTATGATTGGGAGACGGGAGACTTGATCGCTAGGGTAAGTCTCCAACCCCGATCGACCTTAATACAAAGTTCTAACGTGAAATAATATAAAAATAAATTTAAGGGTCCAAAAGCAAATAACAAAGTTATGTTTTATATACACTAGATTTTTCTCCCGCGCTCCGCGCACGGGCTCCGTATACGGGTATTAATTTTTTTTAATACAAAATAATATTAACTCAATTAATTCAAATTAATACTACATCCGTTCCTTTTTAAATGACACATTGTGACTTTTATTACTGTTCATTAAGTAGTTTTGACTCGACTTTTTAATACAATTATATAAGATAAAATATAGTCAAGTGGGATCTTGTTAGATTCGTCTAATCGCATAGATTTAGAATATCAAATTTTCATAATTTTTACTTGTATGGAATTTGAGTTATTATGGATTAAAAACGTGTATTGGATTGCGTGAAATATGGGTCCGTAGCATTTATTTAGGAACGGAGGAAGTAGATGATAAGTATTATTTTAGTATATTCATGAAAAAAAAGATTTTATAAAAACTAATTCCTATTATCTTTTTTTTTTTCAAAATGATAGAAGAAACGAAATTTTAAATTGTTTTTCATAATATATACCAAACTATAAATTCAAATTTTTATAACTATTTCGTTCACCAAATTTTCTTTTATAACTAGTTTACCATAATTTTAAAAATAAAATTATTAATATGGTACACTCTTTTCTTTTATACATATACATATATTATCAATTACGGAGTACTATATCATTTATACACATAACTTCCCAGCCAGACAAATAATGAAATGATTTTGGCGTGACATGTTCCTTTATGATGTGCAAATTGCACCCATTAATCACTTTATTATTTTCCTGGCTCCGGGGTCTCTATATTTAATTTAATTTAACAATTATAAGCCTGGGCTCCTGGCCATACATACATACAATAAATCATTGAGAATTTCTCGCCAACTCACTCAGTCGTATAAATTTACATGTTCGTTGAATAAATTAAATTAATCTCTTTTATTTGGATATTTAAATTTCAGCCACAGGCCCACTACTATGATAAGCTCATTCATTAAAAAAAAAAAGAAAAGAAAAAAAGAAATGTGATACTTCGTAATCAAGATATAGTGTTTAGAGTGCGATCGAAACCATAAACCAGATCAGACCAAACTGTATTTGACGGTTTGGTTTGATTTACAGTTTAAAATTTGTGGTAATTGTGGTTTGCGATTTAGGTTTGGTCTGAAGAAAAAATTAACCAAATCAAACTGTAAACGGCATTTATATATATATTTGTTTAATATTATATATATCATAAATATATATATATATATTAGTATAATATATTATGAATGATTCATGTCCTTTCTTTGGCTTCTGTTTATTTGTTTAATATGTTTCAAAAGTTTCATTGATGTAATACCACAAATCAAACTGCACCAAACCGTTTTTTTTTTTTTTTAGTTTGATTTGGTTTGAAATGCTAAAATGATTTGGTTGGTTTAAGTTTTTTCCAAGATGTTTCTTTTTTATTTGGTTTGGATTTAGTGCGAAACTGCACCAAACCGCACTGCGTTCACCCCTAATAAAGGACAAAATGAGCGAGTCACATGTGCAATTGTGCACCGTAAGTCCATATCAGTATGTATAATAGTAATTAATTAATTAAGTAATACGAAGTACTAATATATTATGAGGCCCCATACTATTCACTATTTATTATTATTATTATTATTATTATTATTATTATTATTATTATTATTATTATTATTATACAGCCAACTATTGTTTTAAATAATAGATTATTTGGTTTTTTTAATAAAAAAAACTTAATTTAACTAAAAAATGTTACTCTATTTTTTAAGTAATTTATTTGTATAGTGACATTATTTATTGAATAATTTTAATTGAGCTTTTAATAATCTATATAAGATAAATTATAATCAGATATTGTTGAATTAGTTTTATTTTTTCAAGTAACGAATAATTAAAATATATTTCAGAATTGAAGAAAAATTATTTATAAATCACTTATTTAAAGACGGTAGGGAGTAAGAAATAATGAAAGACAATTGGGGGGGGGGGGGGGGGGGGGGGTGTTTGTTATTACATGAGTTATCGTGTGTAATAAGAGAAGTACACAAGGAGAAGCCGTCCAAAAACAAGATTTATATCCCATTTAAGGTTGTTATATAAGTGCAAAAAAGAAAATTGTTAATTAAGTGCACAAAAAGAAAATTGTTCATTCAAAATTTTACATTATGAGAAAGCTAATATTCCAACTAAATATATACAATGGGTAATTTTCATTATTTTCATTGATAAAGAGTGGATAAGATTTTTGTTATAAAAAAATTCATTAAATTCTAACAAAGTAACAAGTGAAAGTATACTCGAAGGAAGAAGGAAAAATTTAATTCATGTAAATAAATAATAATAGAAGGAAAAATTTAATTCATGTAAATAAATAATATAATAATGATGACAACAATAATAATAAATATAAATAAATAAATAAATAAATGTGTGCCATAGGGCTCTAGGGAAGTGGATAAAAAGTGGTATTATCTGAAAACATAGTTCGAGGCAGCAATATTCTTACAGCATATATGCCCCGTAGATATCAAAGTGCAGGCCTTTCTGTTTTTTCCTAATTTCCTCTACTTGTATGTTGTCTTTTTATTTTTTAATTTATTTAAGAGAGAAAAACGAAATCACCTCCTCTTCAATTCATTCCCATATAATATGTGTGTAAATTGGAAACAATTAGATTGTATTCTTTTCTAGATGATAATATGCTTATTACTTAATATGTAAGGATAAGTTCATAATCTAAATTAGAAAATCGAGTCTAAGATGACCGATTAAATTGACGGGCCAAAACTTCAATCTCTATATTAGACCCTACCCGACATTGCAATAATTTGGGTTGTTTGATAAAACAATTAAATTAAATCAGTTTATTTTTTTAGCGAAGAATTAAATTAACTTATTGTAGAGATGAGGACCTAGCCCAAGCGGTTAAGTCCCTTGACTTCCAACGGAAGGTTGGAGGTTCGATTCCCACCGGCCCCCTATCCCTCCCTTTAATTCCCCTTTGTAATTGTGTGGCATGTGCTCCCACCACCATTTCCAGGCCTTCAATGGCTCCTCAAAGAAAAAAAAAAAATTAACTTATTGTAATGATGTGGACTTAGCCAAATGATTAATTCCCTTAACTTTTAACGGAAGGTTGGAGGTTTATCCCATAATCCTCATTTTTATTCAACTTTGTAATTTGTGTGGCATGAGCTCCCACCACTCATTTCCTAGCCTGTATAGGCTGTTTAACAAAAAAATTAGCTTATTTGTGAAATATTATGAGACAAAAGAATTTTTTTTAAAGATATAAAATAATTTAAAATAGTGTCCAATAATTTTTTTTAAATCCACTCGAAATTTTAAATTTCAAAAAGTCCATAACATCACCCGTATCAATTCTATAATTTCTGTTTAGCAAAAAAATTACAGTTTCTCTAGTATAGCATTTTGACATGTAAATTATTATTATTATTATTATTATTATTATTATTATTAGAAACAAAGCACCTATTTGTCATTTTTTATTTTTTTTCCTATTCAATGACGCACCCTATTGCTTTGGGAGAGGCGATCTTAATTGCCCTTGCAGATCCTCGAAGGATTAGTCTTGGGTCCAATATGGCCTGGAGATACCTGGTTTCAACAAAAAGAAAAATGACGCACCCTATTATTTTGGCTATTTTTTTGCTTACAATTATTTTGGCTATTTTGATTCACAACTTGTAATTTAAGAATATTATCTTTATAAAATGTATACCGGTTTGACAATATAGACTATGTATGAGGTTGGACTCATGAACCCGCTTACTCATTCTGACCACACTATACTACTATTAGTACTAGTATTGTTTTTAAGATTCAAGATAGACAACACATAAAACTCATTTTTGCAATTTAATCCCCGTAATTTTAAGTTTTGATAACTTCTCACCGATAACAAAACTAAAATTTAAATTTAATTTAAATGATACTAAAAACTTTTAAAATTCCAATTTAAGCTGATCACACGATTAAAATACTACTATTTGGGTGTGTTTGGTTGTAGGTGGATTTAGGAGCATATAGCGGATTGAAATAGCATATCATCTCACAATTCTCTCTCTGAATCTGCTATCTGCTAGTGGATCTGCTGACTCCAAACATCCACTATGAGTATGTTTGGAAGACAGCATATTGAACAGCATATAGCATATTGAAAGAGCATATCTCTCACATTTCTCTATCCGAATCTGCTATCTGCTAGCGGATCCGCTGACTCCCAAACATCCCTATATCTATGTTAAAATAAAATAATTTCCAAATAAGGAGAGAAGAGAGGAATAATTTTATATAGGGTGATGATATTTGGAAGTTTGTGAAAAAGCAAATGAGAAATGAGTAAAACAATAAACTTACAACAAGCCCATACTCCAAAAAGAAAAATATCGAAATAATAACTACACACATATCCAGATAATAATTGCAATTTTCTATTAAATGACATAAAATTTATCAATAGAAAAAATAAGGATTGTTTATTTTTTTTTTAAAATACTAATAAATATTTTTATATACTCTCCCAAAAAAACATTTTTATGTAGTGCTAGTAAATTCCGGTCGTATGCCTGTGCGAAAAAGAAAAGAAAAGAAAAGAAAAGAAAAAGAAAAACGGAAAATTACAGCCGTATACAAATGCGGGAGCAGTGCAAGAGAATAAGATATAAACGCGTGCAAATTTTGCACTGGAGTTGAAAGTGGAAAGCTTTTCGATTCCCGTGATAACTTTGTGGGTGTAAGAAGGTACCAGCTGTTTGGATTTTCTCTTGTATTTCCGGCCTCTTCTTGGTTAATTAGGCCGTTTTATTGCCGGAGACGGCGGCGGCGGCGGAGGTGAAAACTGCGAAGTTCGCCCGTGCAAGTCGAGAAAAAGAAGATGGATGGCAATTTATGGAGCTGATCTGTGACTTTTAGTTACCCATTGCTTCTTGATCTGATTTGGTTGCTGTCTTCTTGATCTCAGCCACAAGCCATTTTCCAAGGTTTCTCTTTTCTCACGCTTTTGATTTCTCGTCTAATGTTTGTGCAATTTTCACCCTTTTTCATTTGAATGTGATGGGGATCTGGGGTTTAGGTTTGGGTACTTTGATCTGAGTGTTGGTGTTTGTATACAAAATTTAGGTTTTACGAATTTTGGGTTGCCAAGGGTTTTGTATTATTTTTCTCATCAATTGAATGATTTCTCCTCTTTGAAAACCTAGGGCTCCCCTATTTTAATCTGTTGATGAGATTTGGGTTTTGGATTTGTGCTGCTTGGTGAATTGGATCTATGTTCTTTTGCAAGATTTGAGATTGAAATAATTTGCTGGATCTGTTGCCGCAAGGCGAATGGGGAAGATACAGTTGGGTTTTCTCACTTTGCCTCCATTTCTTGTTGGTTTAATCTGATTTGTAGGTTAACTACGAATTATGTGGTATTCTAACACTTAGTCTGCATTTTTTTTTTTCTTTTTTTTTTTTTTTTTTTTTTTTTTTTTTTGTTTATTCTGATTTGTAGCTTCATTACCAACTTTGTGGTATAGCGGTAGGGGTTATCCACTGGTATGTCATTCAAGAGCATTCTCCGTGACCTGAAGGATTTGAAACATGGGTTTGGGAGCATGTCTAGGAGGGAGTTTGACGGGATGCATTGGCGAAGCAGGACGAAAACTTTTATTGCCCCAGATGTAGCTCCGACAGAGCCAACCGAGCAGGGGCAATGGGCAAATCTTCCTCCAGAGTTGCTTCTGGATATCATCAGGAGAGTTGAGGAGAGCGAGACTGCCTGGCCTGCTAGGAAAGCAGTTATCTTCTGCGCCTCGGTCTGCAAGTCTTGGAGGGCTATCACTAAGGAGATTGTCAAGACTCCGGAGGAATGTAGGAGGCTTACGTTCCCCCTTTCATTAAAGCAGGTAGTAGTTTGTTTGTTCATTCAATTGGCTTTCAACCCAGCTTCCTGTTTTTATGATGTAAATGGTTTAGGCTCGTGCTTTCAGTAACACTATCTCTAAATTGGTAATATAGCCTGGCCCCCGCGATGCTCCAATCCAATGCTTTATCAAGAGGGATAGGACCAATTCTACTTATTGCCTCTACTTTGGTTTAATCCCATGTAAGTTCGTTTTGTTTGTTCCTATGAGTGATTGCCTTTTCATATCACCTGAATGCTGAATTTGCTCCAGGCTCTTGAACTCTATAAAATTAGGAGTGCTACACTATGATGTGCCTTACACATACTCGGCTTTTGAAATGTTAGATCCCTGACTGATTGTTTTCAATGAGTTGCCACCTTGTGTAGGAGTATTCTTTTTTTTTTCTTCAAATATTTCACCATCTTTCTTTATATTACTAGGGTTTATGATTGATTCCTGATCTCCTCTCGTGGGAAACAGGGTGCTTGTTTTGGGTGAACTAACTTTATGGTTTAGTATTTCTGCATGGCTATATAAGTATATATATATTCCCGAGTGCTTGATGTCAATATCATTTACTGGACTCGGTAATCGGTATTTGTGATTGGTGCTCTTCCGTGTTGCTGTCTGCCATCGACATTTTTTTTGTACCCAATAAATGGGTATTCAAAATCTCAGAGCCGTCACCTTTACTGAAGATTGGAATATGTAGGGGGTATTTAGTATGTAACCATTAAATGTTGTGCCTACCTGCGGCTATCTTTGTATTCATGTTTCCCAATCGAGGAAAATTCCCGGTATCCCTTGTGACAAATTTGATCCGCAGCCCTTCCACCTGCATTGATGAGTTTCAAAATTGAAAAGCTTATTCAAAACTTCAGTATATATATTGTGTGCAACTACCTTTTTGCTGCACTTACCCTTACGGTTTACCTATTAAGATGCACTCTATACATTTATAATTTGTTAAGGTGTGCCTAAACTTTTCGAAAATGTGGCAGCTGAGGATGAGAATGATAAATTATTGCTGGCAGCAAAAAAGGTTAGACGGACCACTAGCAAGGAATTCGTGATCTCTTTGGTTGCAGATGACTTTTCTCGGGCCAGCAGTGTATATGTTGGAAAACTCAGGCAAGATCTCCCCCGGATCATTTTGGCATATTTTTATGTCGTTCACTGAATGAAAGCTTTTGATGACAGGTCTAATCTTTTGGGAACCAAGTTCACCATATGTGATAGCCAACCCCCAAATGCGGCTGCACTGCAGCACATTAGTCAGCAGAGTCGAAGATTTAATTCCAAGCAAATCTCTCCAAAGTTGCCATCGTATAACTACAACGTCGCCACGGTTTCCTATGAACTCGTTCTCCGTACAAGAGGCCCTCGAAGAATGCACTGTGTGATGCAATCGATCCCTCTCTCTTCCATCCAGGAAGGCGGCACTGCTCCTACGCCTACAGAATTTTCACCGAGTTTGGACAAGAAGTCTCTTTTTTCATCGAGCTTGAAAGGGAAGGAGCCAACTATATCTTTCAGCTCCCCAAACCTTTTAGCTTCTTCGGAACCAGCACCCAGCAATATTGGAGAGGCGCTCATGCTTAAAAACAAAGCCCCGAGATGGCACGAGCAGTTGCAGTGCTGGTGCCTGAATTTCAAAGGCCGTGTTACCGTTGCATCCGTCAAGAATTTCCAGCTCGTGGCGGATGTTGATCCGTCGGTTGATGTACCTGCCGATGAAAAGGACAAGGTAATTTTGCAATTTGGTAAGATAGGAAAAGACATATTTACCATGGATTACCGCTATCCGCTCTCTGCATTTCAAGCCTTCGCCATCTGCTTGAGCAGCTTCGACACCAAACCCGTATGCGAATGAAGTCGGTAGCAGTCCGATCACGTACGATTCGTATGATTCGGATTGGAGAAATTATGTTCATTGTATTTGCAAAAGGATTGCACTGTGCTTTGGCATGTTGTAGTTAAGAATCTTAGCTCTCTCTCCAGGTTGTAGAAACAGGTGGGACAAAACTGATAAGAGTGTTCTGAAACTTCTCCTAATTTCTGTAAGAATTGAGTTTTATTGTCTGGAACTGATCTTGCAACTCTGTCTATACTATACTCTATACAATTAACTCTGTTCTGAAATAGCATCTACTAATGATGATCATATATGCTTATGAGAATATCATATCCCTTCTGGCATTTAGGCCATGTTCATTACTTTTTTATTATACGTCTTAATTTATTTTTATTTTTTAATCACTTAATGCTCTTATTGGACTATGCCACCGTTTGGCAAAACAGCTAAATCTAATCGGTTAATTTGTCTTACAATATGAGATAAAATAGCTTATTTGAAAATACAAAATAACTTAAAACAATGTTCAATCAGTTCTTTTTGAAACCGTTGCAAATAGCAGCATTTTAGATTTTAGTTTATTCTAGGCAAAAAGTTAGTCTCGAAATTGTCAAACAGCTAATTTTAACTAATTATTACTCACAGAAACAGTTAGCATCTAACAGTTAATTCCAAAACAGGGCCTATCTCTTGTTGACAAGAGGTTTTACATTTTATTCTATCAAAAAAAGCCTTAGATCCTCAATTCTGTTTTTTCAAGTCTAAAAAATGCTATTGAAATTTCAAAATATCGCCAAAAGAACCATCTCATGAAAAAGAAAAAAAAAAAAAAAGAAAAACAGAAAAACACCATGTATAATTTATATCATCTAAAAATAAATTGCTTATATAAGCAACTGGCAAAGTGGTGATTTACATAAAAATATCCGTATTAGTAATACAACGAGGGGTGGCATTATTTGAAGTTTCAGTTTTATTGTGTGCATCGACATATTCCATCAATTACAATATAACAAATGGCTTGTTCTTAATCATGTTTGTAAATGCCATGCAATAAATGTGTCCATTCTTGTAATTATCATTGTAATATATATATATATATATATATGCTCATTTGTTTGCTGCAATTTTTTTGCTGTAATATACATTATTTGAATGAGATTCGAGCCCTGAAGGCTGAGAATCAGGAAGCTTGACCATTTGGGTCAAGTCCAATTCCATTTGTTTGCTGTAATTGATTTGATACCAACTTCAAAGATGACGTTTAAAACAATAACATTAAGAAAATTATAGCATATGCATGTTTTGAGAGAAAAAAAAAGATCAATACAGGTCTTTATAGATGCTTGTATTTTTTATTTTTTATTTTCCAAAAATTAATCAGTAGTTGATTTGCCAACATTTAAATTGTGATGATATTGCAATAGTACAGTAGCTATAATTTCAGTATAATTGTGTAAAACGTATATTTAAATTTATACCAGCTTTTAATAATTGCAATAAAGTGCTCATTCATAAATGGAAAGGGAAAGCAATTCTATCTTCTCCAATCATGTTTTTCTTTGAGTAAGAGAATTCACAAATGAGCATTACTGTAGTTATCTTTTTCCCACACACAAATTAGGTTATTGCCATCCAACCTAATTCTTTGTCTCTCCCTTTCTTCTCTGCCTAAAATAATCCTTCTGTACACACTTTTCTAGCTAATTCTTGTTCAAAATTTTCATACAAAAAAGTCCTGTCAATCAACCCTTCAAAAGTTAGCTTCACTTTTATCTTTAAAAAATGTCCAGCATTCATCAACAGATTGATGATGAAGAATGGAATATAAATAGCCCTGGATTGGACTTACTATATTACTTTCTCTGGCATTATTCTGTTAAATTATTTTCCCTTATAGGCTCTGAAAAATGTGCAATGATTGAGGCAAATAATGTGACCATTTATCAACTTACAAATGCTGTATATATTTACACAGAGAATAGAATCTCCAAAACCATTTTTAATACTGTAACCCATTTGTTATATTTTCATGTGCCCCGAATTAAACAATTTAATTACTACTATTACATATATGAAATTAAAAGATTATTCACAATCATAGTCATTGAACTGTACCAAACGCAGTTGGCCTGAGTGGTATGGGGGGTTATGGTAGTTTAAGCAAAGGTATCGGGTTCGTGCATTTGTGTATGCAGAATTCTGCTTTGGGAAAGGTAACACCTTAATGCCCATCCGATCCTCGAGGGATTAGTCCTGAGTCCAATGAGGCATTGGGATACCCTGGTATTAACCTAAAAAAAAGTCATTGAACTGTGACTCTATTATTGAAGACTTATCTTTCGAGAAATTCCACCTCCACTTGAGATCAGTTGACCAGATTTGTCTACCTACCCGAGCCCATCTATACTATTAAAATATTACAGTGTTGTGTATGTATTTGACCTGGACTGGTAGACTATGTGGTAAGATCTGGTTAGGTGCAATTCTTGGCTGTCCAAATGCAATTCAAAGATGCTTTTAGATTTCTTAATTGGGAGTTACAAGTAATTGTTGTTTATTTTTTAACATTTGGTTGAAAACAGAAAACCATCCAAACTGAGAGCCAGAAACTGGCCCTACAAAGTCAAGTGGCTATTGTCTTTGTGGTCTGCACGGAATATTAAACAGGCAACCAGCACAAATGGACCACTTTCAGACAACCCCTCGTCTTGTCCTTTTCATGCTCAAAAGTTCCCAACTCCAATAAAAATATCCACTTATTTTATACACATTGATCGGTCAGAAAAAAATGACCACAATATAGCTTTTCTTCTCATATATATAGTCCCGATAAGAAATACATTATACAATGATACATCAAGTTATGGACTCTATAATATATCTGCCCATCCATCAATACAAATGAATATATAAATATACTATATAAGTTCTTTTGATAAAATGGGAGAAATTAAAACACAAACAAATATACACTGCAAGAAGCCCTCCATGGAAAAGAATGCCTTTTTGCCAATGGGAAATTAGTTCTTTACTCCTAATCTGTAAAAAGACAAAAGGGTATATTTGCACAACTGTCAAAATATATATATATATATATATACTCCCTCCGTTTCTTTTTAAAGGTTACACTTCTCATTTGCACGTATGTCAATACACATTTTCAACGATTAATAACTCAAATTCGGTACAAGTAAAAATTCTTAAAATTTGATATTTAAAAACTAGAAGATGAGATGAATCCAACAAGATCTCACTTGGCTATATTTTGTCTTCTATAACTATAACAAAGGTACAAGTCAAAGTACTACAATAAACAGTAAAAAAAGTCAATATGTAACATTTAAAAAGAAACGGAGGGAGTATATTATAATGATGAAGTATTAAAAAAAAAGATTACTTTGTGGAGGGCAACAGAACAGACCTTATCTGTTACTAAAGAGACAGCATGAAGTGTTGTCTGTTGAGCTAATGGAATCCAGCATTGAACAGGTTCGGCCAGTCCGATTCCCATCCAGACATCTGCATCATATTGTAATAACATAATCCTCTTGTAAGAAGATGTGGTGAAAAAAAACTGCAGGACTTGTAGTAGTAAAAAAATCACAGCTTGATCAGGAATTTACAGCAATGGAAGAAGATTGATCGAGGAACGCGTCGGGGATTGGCGCTGATCCTGTTTTCTGAGTCAGGGGTTGCAGAGAATGTTCCAATGGCATATCGGGAACGAAACCTGATGTTCCCTGTTGCATCGTATATTGGTAACAGATCGAACTTGTGCCGTCGAATTGCGCCGCCGATGGCTGTAGAGTCGCAAGATACGCCGGAATCTCCTTGGCGAAGAAATTATCGATGCTGAAATCGAGCCTGGGATTGATTGCTGCCAGTTTCATGGAAAGGAACTGCAGAGCAATAATAAAGATGGAATCTTTTTTAACATTAATTCGGCCTGAGGTGGAGATTGAATGTATGTATGTATCAGGACAGGGTAAAAACCTCGACTTGTTTTTGTAAGGACTGGACATAGTTGATGATTTCGTCGAGCATTCCGGCTTTGCCGATGACTTTGTTGCATCCGGGGACTAAATCCTGGAGGCATTTCATCTTCTTGCTGATTTTTTCCCTCCTCGCCTGTTGTCGTCAGCCAGGGAAAATAAGTATGTTGGATGAATTAGGATTAGGGTTTGTGGATGTTGATTAATTAATTCCCAAATTTAGATTGAACGGCGCATACTCTTTCAGCTAAGCTGTGGCTATCGGTGGCCTGGCCGCGTCGCGCCCGGACGTGAATGTAATCGGGCTTTTGGACCTCGGAGACTTTGGAACAATTGTCCCTATCAGTTTTGGCGGTGAGTTGGGAGTTGTCGTCTTCGCCGAATTCTTCCGACTTGAGGCCTTTGGCCGTGACGACGTCCTCGGCGGCGTCGAAAAGCTGCTGCATTTTATCCATAGATAAGTTAAGCCACGAGAATTAAGAAATGGAAAAGTGCGTCCTTTAATAGTAATATAATAATAAGCGGATTATAACGAAATATGGAATAAAACCTCAGGTTTCCTCTTGCGGAGGGGACTACTGTTACTGTTACTGTTGCATTGTTGGTGGGGAGATTTGGGGAGAGGGGCTCTAGTGACGGAGGAATTGTTGCTATTAGAAGTGGCGGCAGGGAGCTGGTGGGACAACGGCGGAATTGGATCGGCGGAGGAGAGGCAAACGGCGGCGTGGTTGATGTTGTCTTGCCAGGTGGAATGATGGTGGCGGTGGCGTTGGCGTTGGAGCGTGGCCCGTTGGCGGTCGAGCACGGTGAGGTCCATGGCGGGTAATGGAATATTGTGGAATAATGGTGTGCAATTATGAAGCAATAGGGGGGGTGAAGGAAGAAGGGATATATAATAGTAGTAGTAGAAGCCTACAAGGGCATCGATCAATATATGGAGATCATCAGTGGATAGGATTGAATAATAATGTGGATGATGATGGGAAGGTCGAGTGATCGACTATGGCCTACCTATGGGGGGGATTGGGGAGTGGACCCCAACGCCCATTGTGCCACCATGTGAGACTGTCCCGGAAGCTCGCCCTTAACCCCCGGGCAATGAGTCGAGTCTCGATCGGGTACCCAAGACTCAACCCAGAACTCGAGTTTTGTTCGGTTGTTTTGGGTTTGATTCGGACCCATTGACATTCTTAGGGACGACAACGAGTCGATTCGGGATCCAGTTTCATATATAAAAACAAGACCCTTGGATCTTTCCCTCTCGGTTTTGATCCAGATCCGTTGTGATTCCTACCCTCAGGGTACTGTTGTCATTACACCAATGGATTGGACTTGGAGTTGTTGTTGACCTCTGTCTTTGTATGCTCAGTTGCGAAACTATATATGTTTCATACGGAGAGGCGTCGGTACTATAAACCCTAATATCAAAATTGGTCCTCTTTAAAGACAATTCTACCACAGTACGTACATTATTGATATCATGAAGTAATAGAAGGGAAAAATTAATAACCTCCGGTAAGGATTTGAGCACGGGGATAGAAATGTCTATCAGGGCTTCTCCAACCCACCCTGCATAATGGCATTTATATAGGGTGGGAGGCAGGGTGGGTGCTCCAACCCACCCTGCAAAAATGGGATTTGCTCCCTCCCAATTGAGAGGGAGCTACAATGTTCTGTTCAATTGAGCGGAACATTGTTTACAGGCCGCTGGCTTTTTTTTTTTTCCTTTCTTTTTTTATTTAATAGGTTTTAAGTTTTGTTATTTATGTTTTGACCCCCAAAGGGTGAATTGTAATTATAAAAATTTGTTTTAATTTTAAATTTATATTTAAATTTTTTTATTTTAATTATATTTCATTTTAAAATTAAATATATTTTGTGTGTAATTATTGTTGAATCACTAAATTTAAATATTAAACACTCATTAAATAATAATAAAAACTTCTAAATTACATAAAATGCATTAAAAATTATAAATAAGAATAATAATATGAAAATAATAATTTTGAATATTATTGTGAAGTAGAATATATAAAAATTATAAAATATTGGGTGTTATTTGTAAATATGAAAAGTAAGATAAAATAATATATGAAATGAAATATGTAGAGAATATTCTTTGACCCTGCAAAAATGGAGGGTTGGGTTGGAGATGCAGTTACTGTAGCAGTCCTGCAAAATAGAGATTTGTACTGTAGCTCCTGCAAAAATGGAGGGTGTGGTTGGAGATGGCCTCACGAATCGGAAAAAATTAATAAATTGTTCCTTTAAATTTTAAATTTACCAAAATAGTCCTCTTCGTTTCAATTGGAAAAATTAGTTCTCTATGTTTGATTTTTTCTCCAATTTAGTCATTTTGACATAATAAATTTAATTAACATGTAATAAAAGGTGATTAAACCATTAATATGAGTCCCACAACCCTTAATTAATAAATGGGTCAACTCATAACCCTTAATTTTGTTTGAATAAAATAAATTTTTGATAAATGATTATTTTGTTTGCATAAAATTAGTTCTTAATAAAAGGTAATTTTATTTGAATAAAATAGTTTTTTTTTTGAAGAAAATGGATTTTGATAAATGTGTTGTGGATTGACCCATTTAATTAAGGGTTGTGAAACCAACATTAATGACTTAATTATTTTTATTAGATATTAACTAAGCTTATTATGGCCAAAGGATCAAATTGGAGAAAATATCAAACTTAGAGGACCAATTTTTTTAATTGAAACCAAGAAGACAATCTTGGTGAATTTTGAAACTTAAAGGACTAAAATGTTAATTTTCCCACTGATCTGAATCGATAACAATTATTGAGGAATTTATTCTAACCACCTCCAGCTCATTAAAAGTGAGAACATTGTACTTTTGTTTAGGTCCAAGACATTGGATTTTTCATCTTCAAAATTTGCAAATAAGAATATGCATGTAACTAAAATTGGATTGCAGATGATCGATAATGTTCCGACCCTCTATGCAAATACAAAATGTTGAGTTCAAAGTGTCATCCAAAATATATAGTAATATATTGGTTAAGCTATTGGCTTCTATGTACATAATTAATGCAAAAAATACAAAAATATAAATGTGAATAAAATATTTAACAATAGCCTTCTATTAGAATTAAATAATATTAATGTTGGGGTCTATCAACATCAAGTTAGAGAATGAAGAGAACACTTGGCGGATAAGAAAACAAAAGGGATTGTGCAATTTCACATGGCATGTTGTGTTTGAGAATGAAGAGCATAAACAAGTGAATGACTTAGACTAATTATTAGTATATATAACAAAATTGTTTTTTTTTTCTTATTTATTAATTATATAGTATGTGTATATGTGTGTGTAAGATTTTTATGTTTTTGAAATAAATAAAATGGAACGCTATATTTCCTTTACTACTATTCATCGACAACAGAGAGATAGATATATCCCCCTCTCTTTACGTAGTTTCTGTAGTTTTTCCTAGTTTTTTGCCTGCCTCAACTTTCACCAAAAAAGAAAAAAAAAAAGAAAAAACACATAGATAAATTAGGTCGACCATTACATGCATAGCTTAATCCATTTACTAACTTTAATTAGGAATTAAGTAATTGTGGCATTCAATGTTTACATTCGATCCAATCCAGTTACAGTGTAGAATGACAACATTATGCATATATAGAATGTTGCAAGAGTGGAATTATGTGATAGGTTGAAAATATTATCACAAAATCATATACGTGCATCACTATCGTAAATATCACAAAACCCATCGTATGCACAAATACTTGCCATCACAAAAAAGTTATGGTGCCAGTACATTCTATATGTGCAGAATCTGCACCCCAAATTAGAGCTGTAAACGAGCCGAACCGAGCCGAGCTTTGGGTGTTTGAGCTCGGCTCGTTAAGCATTCGAGCTCGGCTCGTGTTTGTTCGTTAAGGAAGTCGAACTTAAAATTGTGTTCGAGCTCGGCTCGTGAAAAAGTTCGTGAGCTCGAGCTCGTGTCCGGCTCGGCTCGTTTAGCTCAAATGAGTCAACTTACTCTTTTGTTCAGCTCGGCTCGTTTGAGCTCGTTCGGCTCAATTAAAAATTTATCAAAAAATTAGGAATCGTCAAGGGTTAGATATTTTTTCCCACAATTGTAACACCCCGGATTTGGTAACCCAGGCCGGGATGCCACCGCCACACCTCCCTAGCAAGAAACGGTTTCTCCGAGCTCACTAGAGAGATGCAAGGCTATGGTTTTTCAGAATTTAAAATATTCAGGTAGCCCATTCATAGATAATTTAAAAATACTATATCAGAGTTGCAGCGAGAATATAAAGTACGCAGCGGAAGTAAAGTGTATGCAGCGGAATTTAAAATATAGGGCCGACATGGCCAAACCACGGGTTAAACAGACCCGTTCATGCAAATTACGTAAAATAAATAATTAAGTGCCCAAAATGATCCCCCAATGAGTGATCATGCTCCGTACTCTGTAACAGAAAAAAAAATGAACAACGGTTTTCATCAGTATTATAAAATACTGAGTAAGTCAATCCTTTCATAGCAATAAAGGGGTTAGATTTTTAATAATTAAGATAAAACTTTTTGTCATGCATAAAAATATTTTATTTCAAAAAAAAAAAAATTGCAAATATAATTGCATACTTTAAAGACACATTTAATTTCATAGTTAAAAACTTAAGCATGGGCAATTATTTAAGACATGATTTAAAAACATGAATAATGCCGTAAGTAAGTAAATAAAAATTTGAGCTTTTAAATTCTCACCGATACGCCACTATCAAAACAATATTTAATTTAGCCGGCAATCCGGCGGCCGCAGCCAATTTCATAAAATCTGAGCTTTTTAATATATTTCCCGTTACGCCATCATCTCAACAATATATCATTTAGCCGGTGATCCGGCGGCCGCAGCCAATATCAATAGTAACAGTTAGCCGGTGATCCGGCGGCCGCAGCCAATAGTAACAGTTAGCCGGTGATCCGGCGGCCGCAGCCAATAGTAACAGTTAGCCGGTGATCCGGCGGCCTCAGCCAATTTCATAAGTAACATGTCATTTTAGCCGGTGATCCGGCGGCCGCAGCCGATACGCCATACCCAGTACCACTCCGTCGAGCCTCGAGTAACCCATACGGATACACTCGAGAGGGTAGGCCGTTGGTCTCTTGTGACCAAATACGCCATATCCAGTACCGCTCCGTCGAGCCTCGAGTAACCCATATGGATACACCCGAGAGGATAGGCCCAAAATATAAGATGCCGTTTTGGCGATCTTTCGCGCGTAATATCATTGCCGTTTTGGCACAAAATGCACAATTAGGAGGGCACCCTGCAGAGCACTCACCCCCTGATTTTATGTAACCGATATTGTTTCAACTTTAGTGTAACGGGATTTTCAAAAATATAGCTTTATCGTATCACAAGATTTCGATCGTTGTTTAAAAATTTCAAAATTTCACAAGTTAAAACCGATCGATGTCACAGTTTACGCCTTTTCAGTTTAAAAATCCATTTCTTAGGCGATTGATCTGAAATTTTCACAGTAGCTCAAAAACATCCCAATGAACAACTTTCATGTTTTGAGTTTTTCGGAAAAATGATAGCAAGCATGTCAAAAATCAAGTTTTCTACAGAAACAAAAAGCTGTCAGGATTCAGGTTTGACACCTTTCAAGGATTTGACTTTTTATCATATCAAATGGACTCCAAAAATTCTGAAATTTCATATGCATATACTAGACATGATTATATGCAACTTTTGTTTAGAACTCAAAGATTGGATCGGACTAGAAATGATAGAAATATGCTCATCAAGTTCGGTTAAGAAAACTGTCAACCTTTGAAAATTCTTTAAAACGCAGAATATGTTCGACTCGATTTGGGGTATCAAAACTTGATGAAAATGCATGAAATTTTACAGAGGTATTCAAGATTCATAGATCTACAACTTTTGTTTAGATTATGAAGATCGGTTCGGACTAGAAATGATAGAAATAAGCTCATCAAGTTCGGTTATGAAATCTGTCAACTTTTGAAGATTCTTAAAAACGCAGAATATGTCCGACTTGATTTGGGGTATCAAAACTTGATGAAAAATTCTGAAATTTTTACACAATATAGCTTAAGATCGTAGGATCAAAATCTTAGTTTTGAGTTTTCAGGTTTGAACGCTCGAAGTAAGAGTTTTGCTCGGATTTCAGAAAATACGTAGATTGGGGTTTTTAGGTTTGATTTCAACGTTTCGTTTAAGATCCAATGTTTCGGATGTCTTTAAACCACCCATATTGATATGGAAGTTATTAACTTACAGTGAGTGAGTTCTTGAACGTTCTAGAGTTGATCGATTTGTCCAAAATCGCCACGAACGGATCTACGCAACACGTTCTTCTTCTCCTTTGGCTACGAACGTGTTTTGCAAGTAAAGATCCGTAAGTTAGAAGGTTGATTATGATCTTAAAGCAATAAGGAAACTTGATTTACACCTTACCAACAATCCAATGCCTGCAAATCCTTGATCTACACACTACCTTGGTTGGATTTGATTGCCGGAAAGTTGCCGGAAGTTTGCCGGAAGGGTGTTTGGCTTAGGGAGAGTTTTGGGAGAGTTGGGAGAGTTTGTGGGATGAATAATTGGTGAGTATGGCTGACAAAGGGGTGTTAGGGACCTCTAACATCGTCCAAAAGATGCCTCCCCCGTGATCAAGCAAGATTCCCGCGTTGGGGCCAAGGAATATGGCAAGAAAGTCGCCAAATCGCGACAAACGGCTGCTGTCAGGCCTCCCACGCGGTGGTGGCGCGGTTTGGCTCCAGACCGCGCGGAGACCGCGCGGCTCCGGCCTGGGCTGCGGCCTGGGCCGGGTCGTGCGATCCGTCGGGCCTTTTCTCCTCTCTTTCGGACTTCTATTCTCTTACGTTTTCAGGCTCGATTTTTCGGGTCGTTCTCGGATTATGATTCCTATCTTAAATCTTTTTCGACTTAAATTGATTTCGTGTTTGAAATCTTAAGTCCGTCGGTTTCGGATTCGTCGGCTTCTAATTCGTCGTCTTTTGACTCCCGTGTAATAATTTATCTAGTTAAATTATTTCCATCTTCACGGGTTCTTGGAATTAAAAATTCTTTTCCTTCATAAACTTAACTCCAATTATTTTTACTCAATTCATGGAATGTCTTCGGGCTTCCTTTCCCTCTTTTATTCCATTTTGAATTTAAATCTATCGGCGTTTCATTTCCGAGCAATAATTTATCGTGATAAATTATTTTCTTCTTCTCGGAAATATTTCAACATTGATCGGAATAAATTTTATTCCTTTGGGCGTTGATAAAAATCAGGGGTATTACAGTCTACCCCCCTTTAAGAATCAACCTCGTCCTCGAAGTTGCGCGACTTATTGACCGATTGATTGATTGATTGATTACGATTGTATCATTGTGTTTTGTTGTTTAATATTATTTGACTGAACCCAAAATTGAAATTTCCAAGTTGCCTACGTACCCTGTGAAGGGATCAAGTCATTACGTAGTTCAAAACAATTTGAATTTGTTTTTCCTCGGGTGTTACATCCTCCCCCCCTTAAGAATACAGTTATGTCCCCATAACTGTGGTCCGGTCGTCTTGGAAGAGGGTAGGGTAACGTTGTCGCATGTCGGCTTCCAATTCCCAGGTTGCCGTCTCCATTTCGTGGTTGGACCACAAGACCTTGACCATCCTTACAGTTTTATTCCTTGTCACCCTTTCCTTGTGGTCGAGTATTTTCATCGGGGTTTCTTCATAGGTCAAGTCATCATCCAGTTCGATTACGTCCGGTTGGAGTACATGCGATGCGTCGGGCACATACTTCTTTAGTTGGGAGACGTGAAACACGTTGTGGACGCGTGCTAATTGAGGCGGCAGTGCTAGCCGGTACGCTAGATTCCCCACTCTTTCGAGGATCTCATACGGCCCTATGTATCGTGGGCTCAGTTTCCCTCGCTTGCCAAAGCGCATTACGCCCTTCATCGGCGAGACCTTCAGCATGACCTTGTCACCGACTTGAAATTCCAAGTCCTGCCGTCTCACGTCCGCATAACTCTTTTGCCGGTCCTGAGCGGCTCTCATCTTCCCCTGGATAACCTTAACTTGCTGAGCCATGTCCTCCACCAGTTGTGGCCCTACTGTCATTACTCGATCGTTCTCTTCCCAACTCAATGGGCTCCGACATCTTCGTCCATATAGTGCCTCGAAGGGCGCCATGCCGATGCTCGCATGGTAACTGTTGTTATAGGAGAACTCGATCAATGGTAAATGGTGCTCCCAACTTCCCTTGAATTCCAACACACAAGCCCTCAACATGTCCTCCAGCGTCTGTATAGTTCGCTCCGTCTGTCCATCAGTCATAGGGTGGAACGCCGTACTCATCTTTATCTGTGTCCCCAGAGCTGCTTGCAGCTTGGTCCAAAACTGGGAGGCGAATCTGCTATCCCTATCCGAGATGATGTCATGCGGCACCCCGTGCCGGCGCACCACATTGTCTACGTACGCTCTTGCTAGTTGGTCCATTGTCCAAGTGTCCTTCATCGGGATGAAGATGGCGGCCTTCGTTAACCTATCCACGATCACCCAGATCTTATTCATTCCTTTTGGCGAACGTGGGAATCCTGAAACGAAATCCATAGAGATACTATCCCACTTCCAGCTTGGGATCTCCAATGGTTGCATTAATCCTAAGGGCTTTTGCCGTACTGCCTTGATCTTCTGGCAGGTAAGGCACCTCGCCACGAATTCGGCCACCTCTCTCTTCATGTTTGGCCACCAATAATTTTTCTTTAAGTCCTTGTATAGCTTATCCCCTCCGGGGTGGACCGAGTAGGGGGTGCTATGTCCTTCCTCCATCACCTTCTTCTTCAGATCTACGGATTCCCGCGGTATACACCATCTTCCCCTGAAGCGGATGCTCCCGTCCTCATGAATCTGGAAATCTACTGCCTTTCCTTCGGCAATGCTTCTCCTTATTTCCTTCATCTGTTCGTCACCCGACTGGGCGAGTCGTATCTCTTCGTATACGGTAGGGCTTACTACCATTGCGTTGACGACCTCGGTTACCGTACCGGGATGCACCAGTTCCAGGCTTAATTTCGCCAAATCTCTGTACAACTCGGCCGGTATCACCAGTGAGTTCGTGACGTGTTGCGCCTTCCGACTCAAGGCGTCGGCCACGACGTTGGCCTTGCCCTCGTGATACGCAACTTCTAGGTCGTAATCTTTGATCAGTTCCAACCATCTCCTCTGCCTCAAGTTCAGTTCTCTTTGCGTGAATATGTACTTGAGGCTCTTATGGTCGGTGAACATCCGACACTTCCGCCCATAGAGATAGTGTCTCCAAATTTTCAGGGCAAACACGACCGCGGCCAGTTCCAGGTCGTGCGTCGGGTAGTTTTGCTCGTGCGGTTTCAGTTGTCGTGATGCGTACGCTATGACCTTTTGATCCTGCATCAGTACGCATCCCAGTCCTTCTCTCGAGGCGTCGCTATACACCTCGAAGTCTCCATGCTCTGATGGTAGCGCCAACACCGGCGCCGCGGTAAGTTGTTTCTTCAGTTCCTGGAACGCGGCTTCGCACTCGCCCGTCCAGTCATACTTCACCCCCTTCTTCAGCAGTTGCGTCAATGGGCGGGCGATTTTGGAGAAGTCTGGTACAAATCGCCTGTAGTAGCCCGCCAGTCCGAGAAAACTTCTTATCTCCGTTGGGCTCTTCGGTGGTACCCACTCGGTTACAGCCGAGATCTTTGCTGGGTCCACCGCCACTCCGCTGGCGGATACGATATGCCCAAGGAATGTTACTTCCCTCAGCCAGAAGTCGCATTTGGACAACTTCCCATATAGCTGATTTTCTCGGAGGATCCTCAGCACTTTATGCAAGTGCTCGGAATGTTCCTTCTCGTCCCTTGAGTAGACCAAGATGTCGTCTATGAATACCACAACGCATTTATCTAATAGTCCTCGGAACACGTTGTTCATGAGGTTCATGAACATCGCCGGGGCGTTCGTCAATCCGAATGACAGTACTGTGAATTCGTAGTGCCCATAGCGAGTCCTGAACGCTGTCTTCGGGATGTCCTTCTCAGCAATTCGCATCTGATGATATCCCGAACGCAGGTCGATCTTGGAGAACACAGTAGCTCCCTTCAGCTGGTCAAATAGATCCTCGATTCTGGGCAACGGGTACTTGTTCTTGATAGTGACTTGATTAAGTCCTCTATAGTCGATACACAATCTCAGACTCCCATCCTTCTTTTTGACGAACAAGACCGGTGCTCCCCATGGAGACGTACTCGGTCGAATATATCCCTTTTCCAGCAATTCTTCGAGCTGTTCCTTTAGTTCCTTCATCTCCGGCGGTGTCATGCGGTAAGGAGCCTTTGATACCGGTTCCGTTCCCGGGATGAGATCTATGGTGAACTCGAGATCCCTCTCAGGGGGCATGCCAGGAACGTCATCTGGAAACACATCCGGGTACTCTCTCACCACCGGAATGTTGTCTATCTTTACTCCTTCAGCCTCGAGGTTGTGAACGTAGCATGCGTATAGCGTGTGGCCCTTACGCATTAGGCTACCTAACTCTAGGACGTTGACTATTCTGTTAGATTTCTTAGGGGGTTGAGAGTAGAAGATGACTCTTTTCCCCCTACTTTTTGACAGCGTGATCTTTTGCTTCTGACACTCGATCACGGCCTTATACCGGGTTAGCCAATCCATTCCTAGTATGACGTCAAAGTCTCTGACGTTGAACTCTACCAAGTTTGCGAAAAACTCTACGTTCTTTATCACTATGGGTATTCCATTGTAGCGTTTAGAGCAGGTTATTACTTCTCCAGAGGGCAGTTGGATGCTTAAGCTAATCATCTCGCACTTAGGTAGATCTAGTTCAGTTACGACTCTCGAAGATAAAATCGAACAACTGGCTCCGGAATCAAATAAGACTCTAAGTGGAGTACTTAGGACATAGAAAGTACCTGTCATCACGTCACCATGCGCGGGTATGTCAGCCTGGTTGATCACGTTCAACCTCCCCATCGGCCTCCCTTGATTGGCTGGCTGGTTTTGATTTGGGTTTGCGTTTTGCTGCTGGTTCGGATTTGGAGGAGGCCGATATCCTTGATTGTTGCCATTCCTACCCCCCTGGTTGAACGGCTTGATAGGTCCAATGACCAAGTCTTCTCTTTTCGTGATGTTCTCGAGTCGGGTTCGACATTCCTCCCTCCGATGGCCAATTCGGCCGCACCGGAAGCATTCGCCCATCTGAGGACATTTCCTCACCAGGTGCGGCCTGCCACACCTTGGGCACGGCGGCACTCGTCCTCCTTGGTTGACATTCCGACCATTGTTGTTTTGAGCATTCCCGTTCGGCCCTCGCCGAAAGTTGTTCCCGCCAGTAGTGTTGCTCGCCCGGTTATCCCTGTTCCTTTTGTCTGGGCCTTGCGCCCCTCGGCTAGATTCCCCAGCAGCCTTCCTCTTTAGCTGTTGCACTCGTGCTACTGCTACTGCCCGATCGTAGACAGATTGCAAGTCCTGGTAATTAACTCCAGTAATCACCTCTCGAATCGACAAGTTCAATCCCATTTCGAACTTTTGCGCCTTCTCCCCGTCAGTAGGTACCATCCTGGGCGCAAATCTCACCAATTCCTTAAACCGTGCATAGTATTCTTGAACAGATTTCTCTCCCTGCTTCAGGGATGAGAACTCCTCGTACAGTGCTGCCTTAGTACTCATCGGGTAGAAGCGCTCCCGGAGTAACTCCATGAACTCGTTCCACGAGTAAGGTTCGTCATCCTCTGCCAGCTTCCCTTGGGTAGCCTGCCACCAGTCGTCGGCCTCGCCACCCAGATAGTACGAGGCCACATGGACCTTCTCCCCCTCCGGGCATCTCACCGCCTTTAGCAATTTGTCGAAGGTTCTCAACCATTCTTCCAGCTTAGCGGGGTCTTCCTCCCCGACGTAATAAGAAGGTCGGTAGGGGTTCACCGCAGCTAAGTAGTTGATTCTTGCTTCCGGTGGTGGTGCCGCAGCAGCTCCACCCTGGTTAACGTAAGCATTACCCAGTGCGATTAGTAATTCCTCCATATTTTTCAGTCGCCCTTCCGTAGGGTTGGGCATTGGTCCTGCCGGGTTCGGCACCTCCGCGTTAGGTGCCTGCTCATTGGTTTGTCCCGGCGTGCCGTGGGTGTTGGGGGTGGCAGGGAAGGTCCTTGGTCGTCCTCGAGGCGCCATCTGTTGCAAGAACAGGTGATTTAGATTTTAAGGAAAATATAATAAAGGGTTTATACAATGATCATCGAAACCCCAGGGTCTAGGGTTTCAGGGTCTTGGGTTTCAGGGTTTAAATGAGCCGTGCGTTTGAGATGGATTTGTTGTTTGGTTTGTTGGGAAATCAAAGTGAGCGTTCATCATTTTGATCATTAAGTTCATCGTGTCTTGGTTAGCCATCTAGCGCAAGAAAAGATCTAGGTTACAACATAACGCTTCTAGGTTCTCTAAGGTATAGAAATGCAATATGCACATGCAGTGATGATCCCCAAAAAAAAAATTTTATGCATGCATTTATTTATCCATGGGTTTTAAAATAAATTTATTCCATGGATATATTAAAATAAGGATAAAAGGTTTGAGCCGCTATATTGGGCCGAAAGAAATAAATTATTTGGGCTTTAAATAAAACAAGGTTATTGGGCCAAAATAGTTGGGCTTATCATGATATTTAGATATTGAGCCAAAAATAATTAACCCTTGGTTTTAAAATATTACACTAAGTAAATAAAATTTTTGGGCTCAAAATAATAAACATTTGGGCTTTATTTAAAAATACAGGTATTGGACTAAAAATAATTTCTTGGGCTTCTTAAAATTTTTGGGCTAAAAATGTGGACTTTAACTTCAAAATAATAATTGGGCTCTTTAAAATATATTAATAATTTAGAAATAATAACTTTAAGAATAATAATACTTAAAAATAATAGTTTTAAAAAAAAAAATATTCCGGGCTCTTTAAAATAGTAGTTTTAAAATATTCTGGGCTCTGATACCAACTTGTAACACCCCGGATTTGGTAACCCAGGCCGGGATGCCACCGCCACACCTCCCTAGCACGACACGGTTTCTCCGAGCTCACTAGAGAGATGCAAGGCTATGGTTTTTCAGAATTTAAAATATTCAGGTAGCCCATTCATAGATAATTTAAAAATACTATATCAGAGTTGCAGCGAGAATATAAAGTACGCAGCGGAAGTAAAGTGTATGCAGCGGAATTTAAAATATAGGGCCGACATGGCCAAACCACGGGTTAAACAGACCCGTTCATGCAAATTACGTAAAATAAATAATTAAGTGCCCAAAATGATCCCCCAATGAGTGATCATGCTCCGTACTCTGTAACAGAAAAAAAAATGAACAACGGTTTTCATCAGTATTATAAAATACTGAGTAAGTCAATCCTTTCATAGCAATAAAGGGGTTAGATTTTTAATAATTAAGATAAAACTTTTTGTCATGCATAAAAATATTTTATTTCAAAAAAAAAAAATTGCAAATATAATTGCATACTTTAAAGACACATTTAATTTCATAGTTAAAAACTTAAGCATGGGCAATTATTTAAGACATGATTTAAAAACATGAATAATGCCGTAAGTAAGTAAATAAAAATTTGAGCTTTTAAATTCTCACCGATACGCCACTATCAAAACAATATTTAATTTAGCCGGCAATCCGGCGGCCGCAGCCAATTTCATAAAATCTGAGCTTTTTAATATATTTTCCGTTACGCCATCATCTCAACAATATATCATTTAGCCGGTGATCCGGCGGCCGCAGCCAATATCAATAGTAACAGTTAGCCGGTGATCCGGCGGCCGCAGCCAATAGTAACAGTTAGCCGGTGATCCGGCGGCCGCAGCCAATAGTAACAGTTAGCCGGTGATCCGGCGGCCTCAGCCAATTTCATAAGTAACATGTCATTTTAGCCGGTGATCCGGCGGCCGCAGCCGATACGCCATACCCAGTACCACTCCGTCGAGCCTCGAGTAACCCATACGGATACACTCGAGAGGGTAGGCCGTTGGTCTATTGTGACCAAATACGCCATATCCAGTACCGCTCCGTCGAGCCTCGAGTAACCCATATGGATACACCCGAGAGGATAGGCCCAAAATATAAGATGCCGTTTTGGCGATCTTTCGCGCGTAATATCATTGCCGTTTTGGCACAAAATGCACAATTAGGAGGGCACCCTGCAGAGCACTCACCCCCTGATTTTATGTAACCGATATTGTTTCAACTTTAGTGTAACGGGATTTTCAAAAATATAGCTTTATCGTATCACAAGATTTCGATCGATGTTTAAAAATTTCAAAATTTCACAAGTTAAAACCGATCGATGTCACAGTTTACGCCTTTTCAGTTTAAAAATCCATTTCTTAGGCGATTGATCTGAAATTTTCACAGTAGCTCAAAAACATCCCAATGAACAACTTTCATGTTTTGAGTTTTTCGGAAAAATGATAGCAAGCATGTCAAAAATCAAGTTTTCTACAGAAACAAAAAGCTGTCAGGATTCAGGTTTGACACCTTTCAAGGATTTGACTTTTTATCATATCAAATGGACTCCAAAAATTCTGAAATTTCATATGCATATACTAGACATGATTATATGCAACTTTTGTTTAGAACTCAAAGATTGGATCGGACTAGAAATGATAGAAATATGCTCATCAAGTTCGGTTAAGAAAACTGTCAACCTTTGAAAATTCTTTAAAACGCAGAATATGTTCGACTCGATTTGGGGTATCAAAACTTGATGAAAATGCATGAAATTTTACAGAGGTATTCAAGATTCATAGATCTACAACTTTTGTTTAGATTATGAAGATCGGTTCGGACTAGAAATGATAGAAATAAGCTCATCAAGTTCGGTTATGAAATCTGTCAACTTTTGAAGATTCTTAAAAACGCAGAATATGTCCGACTTGATTTGGGGTATCAAAACTTGATGAAAAATTCTGAAATTTTTACACAATATAGCTTAAGATCGTAGGATCAAAATCTTAGTTTTGAGTTTTCAGGTTTGAACGCTCGAAGTAAGAGTTTTGCTCGGATTTCAGAAAATACGTAGATTGGGGTTTTTAGGTTTGATTTCAACGTTTCGTTTAAGATCCAATGTTTCGGATGTCTTTAAACCACCCATATTGATATGGAAGTTATTAACTTACAGTGAGTGAGTTCTTGAACGTTCTAGAGTTGATCGATTTGTCCAAAATCGCCACGAACGGATCTACGCAACACGTTCTTCTTCTCCTTTGGCTACGAACGTGTTTTGCAAGTAAAGATCCGTAAGTTAGAAGGTTGATTATGATCTTAAAGCAATAAGGAAACTTGATTTACACCTTACCAACAATCCAATGCCTGCAAATCCTTGATCTACACACTACCTTGGTTGGATTTGATTGCCGGAAAGTTGCCGGAAGTTTGCCGGAAGGGTGTTTGGCTTAGGGAGAGTTTTGGGAGAGTTGGGAGAGTTTGTGGGATGAATAATTGGTGAGTATGGCTGACAAAGGGGTGTTAGGGACCTCTAACATCGTCCAAAAGATGCCTCCCCCGTGATCAAGCAAGATTCCCGCGTTGGGGCCAAGGAATATGGCAAGAAAGTCGCCAAATCGCGACAAACGGCTGCTGTCAGGCCTCCCACGCGGTGGTGGCGCGGTTTGGCTCCAGACCGCGCGGAGACCGCGCGGCTCCGGCCTGGGCTGCGGCCTGGGCCGGGTCGTGCGATCCGTCGGGCCTTTTCTCCTCTCTTTCGGACTTCTATTCTCTTACGTTTTCAGGCTCGATTTTTCGGGTCGTTCTCGGATTATGATTCCTATCTTAAATCTTTTTCGACTTAAATTGATTTCGTGTTTGAAATCTTAAGTCCGTCGGTTTCGGATTCGTCGGCTTCTAATTCGTCGTCTTTTGACTCCCGTGTAATAATTTATCTAGTTAAATTATTTCCATCTTCACGGGTTCTTGGAATTAAAAATTCTTTTCCTTCATAAACTTAACTCCAATTATTTTTACTCAATTCATGGAATGTCTTCGGGCTTCCTTTCCCTCTTTTATTCCATTTTGAATTTAAATCTATCGGCGTTTCATTTCCGAGCAATAATTTATCGTGATAAATTATTTTCTTCTTCTCGGAAATATTTCAACATTGATCGGAATAAATTTTATTCCTTTGGGCGTTGATAAAAATCAGGGGTATTACAGTCTACCCCCCTTTAAGAATCAACCTCGTCCTCGAAGTTGCGCGACTTATTGACCGATTGATTGATTGATTGATTACGATTGTATCATTGTGTTTTGTTGTTTAATATTATTTGACTGAACCCAGAATTGAAATTTCCAAGTTGCCTACGTACCCTGTGAAGGGATCAAGTCATTACGTAGTTCAAAACAATTTGAATTTGTTTTTCCTCGGGTGTTACAACAATATTGAAATTGTCAAACAAACATACACGAACATATAAAATTACAAAATTATCCCGTTAACGAACATATACGAACACTTTCGAACTGTTCGCGAACAAGCTCGTGTTCGTGTTCGAGCTCGACTCGTTAAGCTTTACAAACGAACAGTTAACGAACGAAAACGAATCGAACCGAGCTTTGTTCGCGAACTGTTTTTTTGTTTTACAGCTCTACCCCAAATAGTCCCATTTTTAACACATCTGAGGCGGGAGCATATACTATGCAGCTGCCTGCATTTGCAGGCAGCATGAGATATTGCTATTTTGTGATGTTTCAAAAATTTTGTGATGTGTGATAATATTTTTGTGATGAGAATTATTTTGTAATGTTTAAAAATTTTGTAATGAATGCTACTGTTTTCGTGATGTCAAAAATATAAACATCACAAAGTTAAGATTTCCCATCACAAAATTTAAATGTCACAACATGACTGCAATGGTGTAGATTTGTAATGCGTCTGCACAGGAACAAGATTGATCTGAGGCAACATAACTAAATCCACAAAATCTATCACAATCTGCACCTATTTAAATATATAATCTTATACCCTAGCCATTTTTATTGATAATTAATATTCCCGTGTCTCAAAAATTACTTGTCATCGTGTATGTTCTTCGTAGGTTAATTATAATGGTGACGAGCAACTTAATTCAGAGATAAGGATTACAAATTTTATTAGTTTTACATTTATTTACTTATTATATTTGTTTTCTTTTAAACATGGGGGTCAAGAAGCTTACCAAATGAAGAAAACATGGCTGAAGTGGATCGGAGAATATTATGGATAAATTAAAGTAAAGCATGCAATGATCACAATGAGATTTTATAGTTACAAAATAATTTGGATTTCAAATCTCATCGTTAGGTGAGTTATGTTTTAGTGAAATGAAATATTATTAATCGTCCCACTGATTATAACTTATAGTATGATTATCATTACACAACCAACCCTTTAATTAATCCCTTTATTGATTTTATTCCCATCTCTCAGATTCCCAGCCTCATGATATTCTTGAATATATAATTTACATATATACTCCATGTATAAAAATTGCAGATCATTCATTGTATGACAATATTGAGTATGCTTGGGAGCAAGCATATTTGGTAGCATATAGCATATTGGAAGAACATATTCTCTCATAGTTCTCTCTGAATCTGCTATCTGCTAGCATATCCTCTTAAATACCATCTCATGCATTCCTGAACTATTAGCATTTAGCAATAACAATGTAGTATCATACAATTTACATAGAAGAGATATGTGTACGTGGCATCAAAGGAAATAAAACCACCTCGTTTTTGAAAGGAGTATAGGCGAACGGCCCCTGCAATACGATATACGATTTCTAAGCATATATATATACTTAAAAGGTCCCAAACATGAATCTGGAATTATTTCACAATGAAAAAAGTCAACCACTAAATTCATTTTTTCTTGAACAAGGGTATATGGGAATTAATTCCATCCTTAATTCAAATGTTACGAGTTAAAAATTTGAGTATTAGACCGAACTTCAATCCTTCAACTATTTGAATTGCTATATGAAAAAGCCCTGGAATTGAGAGGGGAGATCTGCCCGACAAGAACAAAATAATATGATCATGATTCATTTTCTTCTTAGACAAAAAAAAAATGAATTTTTTGGTAGTCTGGTTGAGAAATAATTACCGGTGTCTGGTCTATTGGGTTGAGTTGCGGGCTAATTTAATTTGGCGCCAGAGTGAATATTGAGATTCAAGTCATTCCATCTTCATTCCAATTGTTATTTTTATTGTGGGAATCAAATTATAATCTTCCCTATCAAGTCTAGGGTTTAATCTTCGTAGGCATAGATAGATAACTACATAAAATTTAGGAATTTTGGTTTTCCTATATCTTTGGTTCTAGTTTTGATTTTCTACTCATATTCAAGACATCACTAACAATAAATATTCTCGTTATTTTTGAACTAATAAAATAGTACGCTATTTATTTATTTTTATACTATCAATTAGTGGTGCCAAGTGACTAAGTTCTTGCCTTCTAATCATGGCTGAGAGGTCGATTCCTCACATGACTTATATTCTTCCCTTTTATCCTTTGTAATTTGTGTGATATGCGCTCCTCCCACTACCCATTTTTATGGTTGAAAAAAATAAAAATTTAAAAAACACTATAATAGTAGTACCTAGGGGTGAAAGTGGGGCGGATAATATCCGCCCGATCCGACGCCGTATTCGATTATATTCGAATCCGAATTTGAATTTTTATATCCGGCGTATATTTGGCGGATACGGGACCGGATATGGGATTGTAAATATCCGCCCGTATTCGAAAAAATCCGAATATCATGCTGATATTATCCGTATTTTCTATCCGAATATCCGAAAATTTATATATATATATTTATATGTATATTATAATATATTATATTAACTATAAAATAAATAAGTAATACTATATGTATAAATATAATTAAAAGCTTGAAAGCCATATGTATTTATTAAATCAAATCATATTAATCAACTCAACTACATCATTAGGTTCTTTGAATCTAAACTGTAGTATGTAACATTTTGTAGTGATGTTATTTAGATGTCTTGAACCAAATAACTAATGATCTTGGAAAATTTAAAAAATCAGTTTAGCTTACATAGTATAGTCCGATTTCACTTAAAAAATTATAAAAAAAATTAATTTTAATAATTATAAGATTATCCGAGTTAAAATCCGAATCCGTCTCGTATCCGTTTCCCTAAATATTCGAATTCGTATTTGTATTCGGCCTATTCGTATCCGATTCCGTATTCGACCAAAAAATATGGGATATGATACGAGACGAGTACTATCTGCCCGTATCCGTCCCGTTTTCACACTTAGTAGTACCCAAAAAATTAAATGTGGAATTATTGGCACCAATCCATCAAAACGTATAATGATGAAATGAGGGACAAGATCACTTTAGGTTGATAGTGAAAGATGCTGCTAGAAGATTTATGGGCCCATTTCTCTGCCCAACTGGAGTATTTGATATTATCATCGATATAATTATATTTTGGAAAAAAAATTTAAATAAATAAAGTCTTAATAACACCAATTTCTATGGGCGGATCCATATGTCGGGTGAGCGAAATACCACTTCAATTGTCAAAATTGATATTTTAAGGGTTTTGTTTTGTTTTTGTTTGCTTTTTTTTTTTTTTTTTTTTTTTTTTTAATTTTTTTTGGCCAAACATAGAAAATGATGGTAGAACTCATGCAACACAAATTACACAAGGATAAAAAGAGAGTGATAGGGGCAAACCCCCAACATATAAATTAGGAGTCGGGAAACTTGACCACTAGAGTAAGTTCCCATTACCTTTTACAAATTAAAATCATGCTAGTGCACCCACGCACTTAATTTTTTTGGGTAGCACCACTATTTTCAATTCTAACTTAATTTTTCTCAATTGGTTTTATATTGTCACTCCTATCCTAATTTAAGTTAACTTTCATTTATTTTGTGACATCACTAAAAATATTTTCTAATCTGCCGTTGCCAATTTCCTCCAATAATTAAAATATAATAACCATTAACTAGTCTCTTTTCTCCTTTCCTTAAGAAAATTATCCTTCATTCCTGTAAGTATGTAACAGTTTATAGGTATATAAATACAAATATACCTGTATGTAACGCATTTAAGCATTACTTTGCATATAAAATAGTACTAGCAGTTTTCAGGTATTAATTGAAAACACATTTCTTCTAAAAATTCATATCTAAATAGGAGTATTTATTAATCCTAAAATATATTCCCTCTCGGTTTGATTGTTACGTTTGACTTTTTTGCACTATTCACGGTTTAAGTTTGATTTGTATTTTTAACATAGTTATGTAAGAAAAAATATAGTCAAGTGAGATCTTGTTAGATTCGTCTAATCTTGTAGTTTTTAAAATATTATTTTTTTATTGTGCACAATTTAAGTTATTAACTGTTAAAAATGTATATCGTCATACGTATCAGGTGGGTCCGTAACAATTACAATGAGACGGAGGTAGTAAACTATATACTTCTATATATACTCCATTTCCGATTCTTTTATTTGATTTTATATTTGTCATCCTTTATACAACCAATCACGTTTCCATTTTATTTTTCATTTTTTTTAAAACAGAGTGTGTATAGCATAATTAATAGGGATGACAAAAAAGCCCATATCCAATGGTGAAAATCGGAAACCGAATTTTTGGTATGGTTTTGGGGGATTGCTATCGGGGATGGGCCGGGGATCGGAGATTTTTTCGGGGATTTTATCGGGATGGGGGAAGTAGTCCCTGCCCCGGCCCATCCCCGATATTTCTTATATATTATTTATTATATATTTTTATATATTATAATTAATATTTTATAAATTTTACATAATACATTCTAAAATTATTACAAAAAGGATAAGGACTTGCTTTAGTGGTTAATTAATCGGTTCATCCCTGATATATTTTAGTAGTATATAGTATTCCCCACCCGACGTCCCAACCCTTTGCAAAGTGAAAAATAATTATCAAATCCCATTAGTTTGATGAGTTTGATTATATATTGGAAATTATTATGAACTTTTGATGTTGATTATAATTTATTGTTAAGTAATCTATATGTGTGTTTTGATATACTCTGATTTATATTGAAAGTTGTCTCCTATAATATGGCTCAACCATTCCAATTACCGGAAAAAAAAAAAGTTTGCTTGTAAGGAATCCCCGATAAGGTCCCCGATGGGGATCGGGAAAATTATGATACCCGATGGAGATCCCCGTTAAAGTCCCCGACGGGAATCGGGCCGGTTTTGGGATTAAAAATATTAACGGTTTTGGGGATGAGTATGCTACTCCCATCCCGAAACCGGCACATTGTCCCTACAGCGTAAATGCCCATTAAAAAAAATGTGGGTGACAGATGGAATTATTTACTGGCCCAAAAAATGGGGTTGCAAAAATATGGGAGTGGACAGGCAAGTCAAGTCTATTCCAGAAAATAGTCTATAATGTCTTTTTATTTTCAAATTTAGAAATATTCAGCATTAATTAAAATACTACGAAGTCAGTACTATATTGTTACTCAAAAGTTTAAAGTTTCATGTACGTAAATATCCCAGTGACTAATATATGTACGAATGCTAAATTATGTAAATATTACTGTACTATTTTTGAAAAGACGCATTTACAATAATAAGTCACTATTATATTTTAAATGATGCTCATTATAAAGCTCAATGTAATTTTTACCCAAAAAAAAAAAAGCTCAATGTAATTAGAAAAAAAAAACATTCATGTACAATGTAATTTCACTTTTAATAAGTCATATATATGCATGCTATATAGTGAATACCAATAAATCGAGTAATTAAATAATCACTTGTCATTGTTGGTGTATTTTTCAAAATAGAAAGATACAAGATGTGGAGCATATATTCAATAATTTTATTATATATTTCTGGGTGACTATAAAAGTCTATAAAATTTTCCTTTGTAAGGTATTGAAAGGATTTTGTCGCCTTACTCATTACTTACTCACCACTTAATATATGAAGCGACGAATAAGGTGACAAAAATCAGGCAGACAACGATGTTTGTCTTCTTGTTCGTTGCTTTTACGAAATTCTTATAGTGCAATCACTACCATAGATATATTTATCATGTGAAATTCAAATATTATGATGACATTTATATATTTGCGGGGTCGAATAAAGAAGGGGAGCGGCAATTCTTCCCTATCTTAAGAAATTGCTCTTGAGGTTGATTGATAGCTAGTGTGCACTATAAAAATTCAACAATAAAAAAAAATTTAAAATTAGGGGATCACCTTTTTACTAATGTGTGTATTATTATATTTAAAAAAGAGATATATATATATATATATATAAATATTTTAAACCCTTTTTTAAGTTTAATTTGTAGCAACCTATCTAACTTTTAACTATTTGTGCCGGTTAAGTTGTATATGATTAGATAGATGGGGTGGTAGCTTTTATATTTGTTTGTTTTAGAATTGATTTTCTACAAATGCCACTTTTCGATTGCAAATTCAACAGACAAGATAAAAGTGAAATTGTTTAAAGCACATGTGCAAGTTTAAGAAACAAAAAATATTCACCGAATAATAAGTACTAGTAGTAATTATAAGAGATTAGAAAACTTACATTGCAAAATAAAATAAAAATGAATGGGACATCCATTCCAAACTTTTTGCCCTCATAGAAATAATGAATAGATGACTGACCTAACAAGATTAAGTGGTCGATCAATTCATCATGCATGCCCCCAAAATTTGGTCCAACCCCACTATCTAAGTGCATCATATATATATATATATATATACTTGTATTATTTATACAATATGTATGTGTGTGTAAGTATATTGATTCATTTATTTATTTAATTAATTAATTAATTTCAGTACCATGCAACAATTTGGCATTGGACCCTTACCTCCACTTGGTTAATTCTTCAAAGTTTATTAGTTTCCTAATTGCAAATTATCAATGTTTTTAGATTAGATTATAGTATAATATGTGTGCAAGATAAGAAAGTGGGATTAATATATGGTGGGATGTGATTCGTAGCAAGCTAAGGATGAAAGGCACAAAAGTGAATTGTCAAGAACTTCATAGGGTTGGGCTCTATTGGGGAGCTTTTTAAAAATTTTAAAGATTGAATTACTATATTTAAACAACCGACATTATATTCAAACTCATGAAGAGTTGATCATGGATCTAAAAGCTTGATTATTAAATTATTTATGACGAAGGTGAAATTGATAATAATGATCAACTAATTTATTCTTATAGATTTTCATGGACACTCGTGAGTCGTGAGGCACTTTGGCTCATTCAGACAAGGGACTTGGGATGTATCTCATTCACATGCACGCAGGGTCAGTACTGAGGGTGGTTAGGAGTGTTACATTGTTATTTTATTTTATTTTATTTTTTCTAACAAAAACAAACCTTACCTCATTAACTTCTAAGAAGGATTTTGGTTTTTGGAGGACATATTCGACTGTAATAAATACTCGGAATTCGAATAGGTTCCTATGCAGACTTCCTTATATGGTGACATGTTCTTTTGATGCACTGTTTGTGTTGTGATTGTTATTTCATATATATGGTAGTATAATTACATATTTTGTTTCCTTATTAAAATTGTGGTAATTGAATCTATTTTTGGGCTAATTTAATACATGTGGGGTTCTTTTGAGAAAACTTATCCAGTAATGTTATCATGTTAAAAATAAACATACACGTGTTTTGGGATTACTGACATAAAAGTGTTCTGTAATGGTATCAGTTATGCTATTACCCTGTTGCCACCGTGTTCTGTAATGGTATCAGTTATGTTATTATCCTGCTACCACTGTGTACTGTAATGTATCAGTTATGCTCTTATCCCGCTGCCACCGTGTTCTGTAATAGTATCAGTTATGCTATTATTCTGCCGCCACCGTGTTCTATAATGTATCAGTTATGCTCGTATCCCGTCGAGCCTGCTTTTTTTTCTGATATCAAAATTGCATCACCAAAATATCCGTAACTGATACATTATGCTTTTGGCAGTTACTAAACATTCACTTAATTGCGTCTACTAATTTGGGATAATCATCCATTAATTGAGGACAAACAGATTCTCTTCCCATTTGCATTAAATGGCTTCATTTGGAAAGGTTGCACACCATTAATTGGTATTATGGCTGGATTTTTATTATTGTAGCACAATGGACTCTCCACTACAACACATCTGCAAATGCTGACTAAAAATAATCTGCATAGTAACTTAATTGCTCGGAATTGGTTATGTTATGCTGTTAATTAATTTTAATCTATTAATTTTAAAAGAGTTTACAATCAGGCATTAATAAATGTAAATCACGAAAGAAAAAACCACTTCTAAAGTCGAATATGTTCCTATTAATTCTTTTGGCAGAAATCAGTACTTTATTTTCCAAAATCTTATCTATATAAGGTATAGTACTTTAGAAGGTGACACATTGAATCTGTGGTATTGCCTGTCATATCATAAGGATGTGTAACTGTTTGGTGTGATGATTAAAGTGAAATAGATTGGCTTTAATTTAGGGCACATATATATGGAAAAAATACCAAATATATCCATTTTGTTTATAAAAAAAGCCAAATCTATTATTTTTCTATTTTATTACCGAATTTATATATCCTCTACATATGCTAATTATATCCGAAAATATCCTAAATTCACTAATCGTGGAATGCCTGCTGACGTGACAATAAATTAACTTAAACACTACACGCTAGATCGAATTTGAAGTGTGTCTCAATTAGGGCTGGGAAAAAATACCGAATATACTGCATACCGTACATAACGTATCGAAAAAATACCGAAAATATCGAAATTTTCGGTATGGTATCATACCGTACCGTAAGATTTCGGTACGGTAACGGTATAAATTTTTGGATACCGCGGTATACTGCTACTGTACCGAACTTTGGTATATACCGCGATACCGTTATATACCGTAATATCGGTATGTTGGTATATAGCGAAAGTTCGGTATGCCGGTATATACCGCAATACCGGTATGTCGGTATGTAGTAAATGTTCGATATGTCGGTATATACCGCGATACGATATGTCGGTATGTACTGAATGTTCGGTATAGCGGTGTATACCGAACTTACCGGAATGTCGGTATGAAAATATTTCATATCGAAACTTTCGGTATACCGAAGATCGGTATACCGAAATGTTCGGTACGGCAACGATATGAAATTTTTCATACCGTAAAGTTCGGTAAGCTGGTATACGGTACGGAGAATTTTTTTCGGTATGATACCGTACCGAAAATTACGGTATACCGAAAATTTCGATATTTCTTTTTTCGATACGGTATGTGCGGTATGCTCGGTATTTTTCCCCTACCCTAATTGAGAGACACTTCAAATCCCATCCAGCGTGTAGGGTTTAAGTTAATTTATTGCCACGTCAGCAACCATTCCACGATTAGTGAATTTATGATATTTCCGGATATAATTAGCATATGTAGAGGATAAATTCGGTAATAAAATAAAAAAATGATAGATTTGGCTTTTTTTAAAACAAAACGGATATATTTAGCATTTTTTCCACATATATGTATACCCATTATACTCCCTTTTCCCGATTAATTTTCTTCCAAAACTTTGGATACGCAATCCAATGCGTTTATTTAACATTTAATATTTTAAATGTATAGAAGTAAAAATTATATAAATTATATATATTCTAATGCTACTCGGAAAGAAGAATCTAGCAAGATCACACTTGATTATATTTTTATTATGTAATTATAACAAAAATTTATGTCAAACATACACCATGAGCAATATAAAAAGTCAAAATGGAACGTTTTTAGCAGGACGGAGGGAATATTAAACTAGAGGGGTTTATAACTTATTCAGTTATTCTATCATGAATAACTACTCATTCTGAAAAAATAAATTAAACAATACAGAGATTAGTTTAAACAAGTAAAACCATCAATTCATTTCTAAATAAATTAGTGTACGCTGCACAAATAATTTTGATTGAGCAGCTCTTATCCATATAAACAAAGAAAGATTCCGCACATTATCCTGATCTCAAAAACATTCAGTCTCTCCAAGACATGGCTTTCTTTATATGTTAAGGAGCTTTGTCTGCATGAACTAGGAATGGAGAAATAACTGAGCCAATGGCCATATGTTGTTTATCTGTCTTGCTTATAATACGATTTTTAGAGACTGATATTACTGTATCAACGAAAGGCATGAAACAAGAAAAGGAAATCGTCTAAAAGCTATGACTGTAATGTCAATATTCTAAGCCTGGCCTCGATAAAAGGTGTCCATATTCACACAAGATCCTCTGAACAAAACCCTTTCTGAATCACTCATGTCTTAATGGAGAACAAAAGTAGAGGAGATTGATCAACATAATAATGGATTTACCAGGCAGAGATCCTGCCTGGGCCTATCAGAATATATACACACCTGCACAATTTGTCCACCCATGTGGACTGAAACAACACAAACATTTTATATTATTATTTCTGTATAAAAAAAAATATTATTATGATTCATTGATTGATGCCAATGGGGGATGAATCATGAAAGCAATGGCACTTTGGTCCTACTGCCCCTGTAGCCCCCTTTTTTATGTTACTCCTGATGAATTATTCCCCAACATACTTCAGGCATATCCATAGCCCATGGTTTAAGGTGTTCAGTTATTACAATGACTGATGTAAGAGACAAAGGATAATATATGGCAACTCAACTGTAATGTTAGAACCATAGTTGTTAAGATCCCGATCCTGATATTAGGATCTTACGATTTTACGATCACAGTTCTGTAAAACGATCCCGATCCTCATAGGATCTTAAAATTAGTGAGATCCCGATCCTGATAGTAGAATGTTACGATCTTATGGTCATACTTCCTCAAATGCTTCTACGATCTTATGATCCATACCCTCTTAAACGCATAAAGTTTTTGTAGTATTTTATGATTTGGGATCAAAGTAACTTTTTTTTTTTTTTTAAAGTTTAAACTTAAGAACTTAATTATATTCCTTATGTATGGTGTGTAAAAAATATAATATGTATGAATGTGGAAATATTTTATGTGTAATTGTGATATTTTTGTATTGTATTGTATTAATTAACTTGCAAGATTCATAAACACACGAAATAATATTTTTTCTTGTTAGTATGCATAATTGAGTTTATCCATTATTATAATTTCATAAGATCTTAGAGGATCTTGATTCGATCCTACGATCCCGATCTTGCAAAGAGATAAACGATCCCATACAAGATCCCGATCTTAACAACCTTGGTTAGAACACATGATCCTGTTACATTCATTACCTTCATTACCGTTTGTTGCAGTTCTAAGCGTTTAGGGTTTAGGGGTATGTTCTTTTGGGAGATTTTGAGTGCTTTTACTCTAAAAAGACATTTTATACAAAATTAAAAGCTCCAATTGCTATCAAAATCTACCGCCGAGCACCAGCTGCCAACGGTTACACGTCCAGCTCACAGCTACAACTAGTTTTGCCAAACACGCGCTAAATATATGCACAAACATTGTAATATCTACAAAGAGAAGTTGAAGGGAAGTGTATCTCACATGTGTAACCAAACTATAGCAGTGACCTATATTTTCAATTTCATATGTCGATTTTCTACAGCGCGTTGATGATCGATCCATCTTCGGCTGCGTTGATCGTGAATCCTGAATGGATACTACCGGAGACTCAGATTTTCGATGCAGGACGTGAAGCCACCAATGGAATTGAGAGACATTGCATCCCATGACCTAACAGAGTCGCCCTGAGCTTCCGCAGGATCTGGAGGACTCAAACGATGCCTGCTGCACCAGTTCAGGATTAAGTTTTTCAAGATGGTGTTCGAGAAGAACGACAAGTTGTCCAGCTTCGTTTTTGTCTCGGGGCAAGTATCGTGCCCCTCATCGAACCATTTCTGGATCCATACCCTCTCGAACGTCTGTCCTGAAGCGATGATAACAGGATCGTGCATCAGCCTAGCAGACAGAGGGCATTGGAATTCCTTGGGAGGCACCGGCCTACTGAAGGGGTCGACTGGATCCTCTCCATTCCGAAGGTGTTCGGCTACACTGGACGAACTGTACAGCGGGGAACCCTTGAGCTGTGCCTTATTCGGAGCCTTGATGTATTTGCTCAAAAGATTCTGAAAGAAGCGCAAAATCTTCCTCTTGCTTTCGCCTTCGCCAAAACTACTGATGAGCTTTCTGATGGATCTTATCTCAATCATTACATCTCTTGGGGATGCAATTTGAAGGCACGAACAAACAGAATGAATCGTGGAAAGTGCCAATTCCTCCGTCAGACCACCAACATATGTATGAATCAATTCGCGCAATAACTTCCCAGCCTCCTGCTCTGGCGTATCCAAGCAGAAAACCACACTCCTCACCACAAGAATAATCCGCGAAATCTGTGATCATTACAGGGAAACAACTTAATCAGAACATCAAAAGCTTTACTAACAGGTACAGGAACTCATTCTTTTTTCCTACAGGGATTGATAAACTACCTTTGCAACCAACACCAGAGGGACCGTATTTTGAATTAGGCTAAGGCTGTGCTCGATTAGATTCCTCGACATTTTGCACCTGGACAGGAATACCTCCCCAGTGAACACCTAAAAAATATGCAAAAGAGGGTGGTAAGTTTCAAGAGTTGATGTAGCTCCCCCTCTATCCTTTCCTTTTCTAACACATACCAAATAAAGTATGCTCGATTCGCTGCAACTTTGAAGCAGATGCCTGGCTTTATCAATACCTTTGTTCAACAGGCAAAGCGCCTCCATCCCTGAGGCACGAGGCCGCGCTGCTTCTATTTCTGGGATGATTTCCGAAACTATATCGACCATGTTTTGCAGGTCCGAACACATTTTAAAATGCACCTGCAATCATATGGCTCCTGGATCAACCCTACTGCAACAAATTACTCGTGTCTATATACCTTAAAAGAAAAAGGCGGCGCCATGTAATACCTTAACAGGAGGCGGCGCAGAAAGCCCTCCCACATCTGTTTCACAGTCGTCGGTGCTCATTGAATACTATCCAAAAAACGCTGTTTTGATGAAAAAAAATCGATCATCACGACACATATTATGGCAGCACAACAGTATTTGACTGTAGTAAGAACTAAATCTTATCCACTACCTACTATACACACTACATCAAGCTTTAGTTTCTTCACTGTGTAATTTACTAACTTAAAATTAAAGTGCCTACTTTATCGAACTTTCATCAAACAGTTTAGGAGCAATAAGAGAACACCAATAGCTCGAAATAACGAGGAACATTCAGACGAAAATGTTTCTTTTCTTACCTGGCGAATAGAGAACAATGTCTCCAACGAAAATTGAAGCTTCTGGTTTTGCTTTCAGACAAGAAAGCAAAATCAACAACAGCTTCACCACAATTTCATTTCCTTCACCGGACACAAAATTGACAAGTACAGGCCAAATTATCCTCGTAATTTCCAGTTCAAAAACACAGCCCACCAAAAAAGCCAAAAGGAAAAAAAAAACTCGATCTTGGGATAAAAATGCAAGCTTTCGTTCTCACTTTTAGTTCGTTTTCACTCGGAGTTACCACCTAATATATAAAACCCTGTATCTTTTTCTGCATTTGGGGACCAAATATGAATTGTGGTGGAGTTAATTAAAAATATGGACCCTCGAATATCAAAAAGATGATGTGCAATTAATGGGGGTGGGTCGTGGGGTGAAGGCTTGATTTTGTTTTCTGAATAAATGGAGAGCAATGGGTGATTTAATGAACACTAATACTACTACTAGTACTGATTCAAAAAGTAAGTGCAGACTCCCTTTTTTTATAGTTATGTCATTGCCCGAGTCAACGAGCAGCAGATGGAACACGACAGAAGCAGCCAGGGAGAAAGAAACAAGGTTTGAGTTATTGGGTTCGACTGCAGCCGGCCGGCTTGGCTTCCCTTATTCATTTCTTTACATGACGGCATTAAGGCCGTTGATTTTCTTACATGACATGGGAGTTGAAGAACTGGTCCACGGTCCACCGTCGACTGTACACATTCTATTGCCGGTCAAAATTCGGAATGCGAAAGAGGAAACAAGGAAGGAAAGAAAAGGGGGAAGAGCCATCATCAGGCTCGGATGTATCCTATTCGGACATAGCACTGTGGAACCCATGAATTTGTCTTATTAAACTCTCTTAATGGTGGGGTCGATCTGTGTATTCGGACATAGCACTGTACAGTTCAGTCCGCTAGTCATTGGGTAAGAGTTGTCAACACTTCAATTTCGAAGCAATGAGTGGTTGGCTGACTGGCTCTTTTACTTCATTCCGATGTCACTTCCCTTTCTATCTCCACGCAAGATTCTCGTTTTTTTCTGTGGAAAATTAAATACTATTCGTATGAATTACAATGATTATGATTTTTACTTGGGGGATAGTATCTCACTATTTTGTGCATTCACATTAAGATAATTTCCAATTAAATTTCTTCGATAAATTCGCATTTCGTCATGGAAAACAATGAATTTTAAATTCTTTTTGTAATAAACATAGTATTTTTTTTAAGAAAGCCAAGACCAGAAAATAAGTGAAAAAGAAAAAAAACGACAAAAATAACAAACTAAAAAGAAAATAAACGAGGACTAGAATCTGAGAACCACACGTCAGCTGCATCAGCAGCGACGTCCCCACTCACAAAATCCACAAAATCATGAGGAAAAGCCCAACTGGTGTAGAAATCATCCAATGAAGCGCAATGCTTCGCCAAACTGTATGCAACCTTGTTACCTTCCCGGACCACATGTTGGATGCTACAATCATCGAATGAAGCCTTAATTAATGTCACGAATTTTCTGAATCAACGCAGCATAGGGGTGGAAAGGAAGAGATTTTTTCAAAGCATCCAAAACAGCAATAGAGTCAGTGAAGCAGGACACTTTCCGAATAATGCCTTGGTTGCAAACAAATTCAAGACCCGAAGCAAGAGCAGAGAATTCTGCAAAAACATTCGTGGCATGGCCAAGATACCCGCATCCACCTCCTCCTAACCAAAAACCATTCCCGTCGCGAAGAACAAAACCAAAGCATGAGCGACCCGGATTCCCGAAGCAACCATTCGTGGCATGGCCAAGATAGGCACAAGCACACTATTAGAAATTTAGAATTCCAATTAATCAAACGAGGCTGGACAGCACAGCAGATTGAGAAAATTGAGTTACCAAAATCTTGTCCTGTAGAAGATTGAGAAAATTATACACGTGGAATCAAAAAGTAAATACTAGTATAAACTAATTTCTTTTTTCTTTTAGGTGAATACCAGTGTATCTTCGGGCCACATTGGACCCAAAACTAATCCCTCGAGGATCTGCAAGGGCAATTAAGGGCGTCTCTCCCAAAGCAGTTTTTTGCATACATAAGGCTCGAACCCGAGACCTTGATTAAGCGATTAGAGCCCCATCACTCAAGCCAACTGCTGTTGGTTAGTATAAACTAATTTCTGAGAAACAAAACAAAAAATAAAAATAAAAAAGAAATTATTTTCCTTGGAGCATGGAGGTCTCCTACAGTCCTACCACTAGCTAGTACTTCTTACTAGAAACATCTTGCGCATCTTGTAAAAAAAAAAAAATTAATTAAAGCATTAAATGAGAATTAATGTCAATATATGTGATTCAATGAATTTATTCATATTATTCCTGCTTTATCATAAATAAGGTACAATTATCCTCTTAGCCGACGCACCCAAAAAAAAAAGGTAAAATTAATATTAGTTGGCATTATTTAAAATTTAAATAAAATTTTATTTCATGCACACTTGTCTATTATTATTATTATTATTATTATTATTATTATTATTATTATTATTATTATTATTATTATTATTATTATTATTATTATTATTATTATTATTACTACACATTTTTCATATATTTAGACATACCAAATACTCGCACAAAATTCTTAATTACTACTATCTATTATAGACTAAGGGTATGTTTGGAAAATAATTAGAGTTTAGCGTCTGGAGTTTAGAGATTAGAGTATGGAGTTTGAAATTAATGGTAATAAATAGTTTTAAATTTGAATAATGGTGTATGGTAATGCAATTTTAAATTAAAGTTTAGAGTCTGGAGTTTGGAAAGTTAAAAGCTGGGGGAGAGGAGCGTTCTGAGTTTATAGATTAGAGATTAAAATTTGACGGTTACTGTAATTAGCGTTTAATATAAATAGGATTTTAGGCTATTTTTAGTATGTATTTTAAAAGCTAAACGCTAATCGCTAGCGTCTTTTCCCAAACGCAGCCTAACTTGAAGTAGAACTAATATAAAAGCGGTAGTACGTATAGGCATAGTAAATGAAATGAAGTTATGGACATAAAGTAATGGGGGTATGACTAATTCTAGTTTGTTATGGCAGTCCATGCCGGTCAAACAAATTTTATTATGTTATAAACAAAGAGATTCGGAAAATTAAATAAAATTCAACAATTAGTTATGGCATTCCATGCTGGCTCAACTATTTTCGTTTGTTCTTTCCAAAAAAAAACTATTTTCGTTTGTTAAGTGATATAGCGAGCTAAGGATGAATATATTTACGCAACCATGCATGGTTGCATGGTTATTATTAAAAGAAAAATGAAATGAATATATTTACGCAACCATGCATGGTTATTAATAAAAGAAAAATGAAATAAAATCTGAATCAAATAAGGAAAATGATTGGGTAATCATTCGATTTGTTGGTTTATGTTAGGGTGCGATCAAGACATTTGTCTTGATGTACTGCGGCCTCTTATAACCGTTGATTCACTTTGTAAATCGACGGTTGAGATGAACTTGAAGGTTAAAAAAAATAAATTTGTCATATTACTCCAACATATACTTAATACGTTTCAGTGATAATTTATATCTACATATATATATATATTTCAGCGATTTGTTTATATTTTCAATGATATGCATAATATTTTCAGCGCGACGTCTGTGTATTTCTGCGACATATTTTAGTATATTTCAGCAACATAATATAGTATATTTCAGCGACATGCTATAGTAGTATTTTTTCAGTGACTTGATAATGTTCATTTAATCGACTTCATAAAAGTTGAAACTCCAATTATTTAGTTTAACATATTTCAGCGACGAGCTATGTGTATTACAGCAATGAACTAGAACTAATCTTTATTTCCATTTTTATCTTATTTTTGTTTCATTTATTTATAGCTATATATGTATTATGTATATACTCCTCAATTAAAGATTAACAGGCTGAGACGACTCTATTAAATATGTAAATTTCCTTAAAATAGTTTTGCATGCAGTATGATTTTAAATTATGAAGAATTAGGGATTCGAGCTTGAACTTGATCATTATTTATATACGTCAAACTAAACTTTTGACATTCCATTATTCCATACCATCTCGATCCTCCTTATTTTTTTATTTCGTAAAAATGGTGGTTGTTATCATTTATGGATTTATATATATAGGTGTGAAAGGCAAAGGCAATACCAGCTTCCTTCTTCCCTGAGCACGCCGGAATTTTAGACAGAGCCCGTGGTTTCATGGCCGTCATTATTTATTTATTAATACAATATTAGTGCATGTGGTGTGGGTTTTTTTCCTTAAACGCCAAACAAGGATGAAGACGAAACCTGCAATTTCTTTTTTATTTAAATTGGGCGCCTTGGCCCTTAGATAAGATTGTGGGCCTGCTGTTGTTACGCCCTTAACGTTATTTGTTCATTTTTTTTTCAATTTTATTTTTTATTATATACTCCCTCCTCCGTATTCAAAAAATGTTAAGTTTTCACGTAATCTAATATATATTTTTAAAGAGTAATATTTCAAATTTTATAAAATAAAAAATTATAAAACTTTAATATTATAAAACTACGTGATTAGACGAATCTAACAAGATCTCACTTGATTATGTTTTATCTTGTGTAACTGTGTTAAAAAATCAAATCAAAGTTACTCAATGAATAGTATTTACTATGCAAACGTTAACATTTTTTAAAATCGGAAGAAATATATATGTTTTATAAACAGTCTATACATGATAGAAAATGAGTGATGTTTCATGCCATAAAGAAGTATTTATCTAAGTAGTGTGCTTATAACTTTTGTAGTTGAATCAAATTATACGATAATTAGTAAATTATACTTTTATATTTTTTATTTTTTTTACTCCGTATTTATGTACAGTATAAAATAATATTATTTTATCTATGTCAATGTCAAATCTTCCATCTTTAGAATTGGGTTGGTTTTTCTTCCTTTTTTTTATATATATATATATATATATAATTTACGAATAGACAACAATTTATTTTTAAATAATAATAATAATTAGCACACGTTTTCTTTTTTCGTTTGTTAATTTTCATTCAAAGCGTGTATTAAAATCACAATCATAAAAGGCAACATAGGGGAAAAGATTATACACAGGCCAGCCAGGAACTATAATTATTAACTTAAACAGGAAAACGACAATCAAAGTCAAGAGCCAAAGTCTATATACTTCACATCTTATACATGCGGTCACCAATTTCTTTAAATTATTGTGAATTTGTGATATACTGTAATAATTTTATGGTTTGTCTTTCTCCCATAATAATAATAATAATAATAATAATAATAATAAATAAATAAATAAATAATAGAAGTAATAATTAAGCTATCGAGTTGGTTTAAGAATAACCCGTCAATTTTACAGCCAAAACAAGTGTCATTCAACTTCAACAAATAACATGAAACTAAAATGGATCAACTGGAAAAAGGAGAGAAGCTTAATAGAAAAAAGCTTACTTTTCTATTGGTGGAAAAGTACATTACAACACATTTAATAGTAAGAAAGAAGGAAATAATAAAAAGATAAATTGAACAAATATTTTAATTTAAAGAATTTTATGGACTGAGTGAATATTATTGATGACATTTCAAAAAGAGGGGGTAATATGGTACCATCATGATTCATGATGCATGGAGAAAGTAAATAATATGGTAATATTGTTGATGGGAATCATGGCCTAATCACATATCACTTGGATCTTATAGCCTTATTGAGTTGACCATAATGGGCTCGGTTGTGGTGCGATTAAGAAATCCACAGTATATCAAGGCTGCAATGTGCACCGTGTATTTAAAATCCAAGGGTTGTAAATGGAAAATGGTATAATTGTCATAATGAAGATATAACCCTATATTTAGTATGTTATCATATATAATATATTTGGTAAATCATATCAAATATTTGGTAATCATATCTAATTTTCAAATATTATTGGTAACAAATTTATTACGTATAGCATTCAACGATGCTACCAAAAATAATTTAGTGATGCTAAAAAAATGTTTCAGCGATCCAACGTAGAAGAATTCAGCGACTCCACATATAAGAATTCAGCGACACTGTGTAGAAGAATTCAGCGACACTGAGTAGAAGAATTCAGCGAAGTTACCAAATATAATTCAACAATGTTACCAAAAATAATTCAGTGATGCTATCAAAATTATTTCAGCGACCCCATAGAGAATAATTCAGCGACACTTTAGAAAAGAATTCAGCGACACTTCTAGAAGAATTCAGCGATCTATCAAATAAAATTTCTGCGATGTTACCAAAAACAATTCAATGATGCTACAAAAAATATTACAACGACTACGCTAAAGAAGAATTCAGCGACTCTACAAAGAAGAATTCAGCGATGCTACCATATATAATTCAGCGACGTCACAAAAACAATTCGGTGACGTTTTCATCACCAATGAAGAACAATTCAGCGACTACATAAGAAGAATTCAGCGACTCTACAAAGAAGAATTCAGCAATGCTACCATATACAATTCAGCGACGCCACAAAAATAATTTGGCGACGTTTTCATGAACAATTCAGCGACATCTTCATCAACAATCAAGAACAATTCAGCGACGTCTTCATCAACAATTCAACGACTCAACTAGGAACATTTTATGTACGTTTTCATTAATAGTTCAACAATATATATATATATAATATATAAATTAAGCAAATTGGTGGGTAATGTAAGATCAACTGATCATATTAAAATGCGTAAAGGAAAAGTGGAGTTTAAGAGACGTTCAGTTGTTTTTTAACAAAGCTAAATATAGCAAAATTACTATTTTAACCTTCAAGTTAATCTCATCCATCAATTTACAAATTAAATCAATGGCTGAGATTAACCGCAGCACATCAAGAGAGAATTGTCAATCGCACCCTAACGGACTCCGACCATAATATTGTTCAATCTAACATATTTCCTCTTCTTACTACTTTGATTAAAAGAGTTTCAACAAATTTTTTTTAAAACATTGACAACTATGTGTCAACAAATGTGTGTGAGAGCCCAAGCCACACAAATTATAAAGAGGATAAAAGGGAGGAATAAGGGGCCGGATAAGAATCGAACCCCCAGCATGTGGTTGGAAGGCAGGGAATATGACCACGTCTAAGTCCCATTCCCGAAAAGTTTGAACATTGACATGATGAAGTTAAAGGGAGTTTAGATAAACATTAAGCTATATATATCAACATATTTTTAAAGTATTCAATATAGTATATAGTAATTATTTGGTATTCTGAATCCCTCTTGTGATTATTATATGTTTCTATTTAAAAATATTTTAGCTATCTACCATATTTATTATATGGAGCTCAAATTTAGTTACATGGTATGGTATTCATCAATTATAAAGTTGGAAGTTGAGGCACTTGTGAAATGAACTTTTATATTGGATGCTTAATTTCACAACAAATGGACTTGTCGAATGAAATTTTATGTTGGAAGTTGAGAATGAAAAAATTGCTCAGTTTCTCTTCTTTTTTTTTTTAATTAATTTTTTTTAAGGAACTCCAAGAAAACTAAATCCAAACGTAAGCGTTTTGTATGCTACCAATTAATTGAAATTGTAAAGTAATATGGAATTGTTTAGTCAAAACAAGAAGGAGAATTTATTTTGACCAAGTGGGAGGAGAATACACTATTGCATTGTTCATAGAGAAAAGAAATGTAGCCAATCAATATTGAAATCATTTCTTTTTAACAAAAAACTTAAAAAATTATCACTTTACTACCAAACAATGAATAGAAACAAGAAAGAAAAGGACACAACAAATTAAACACGGAGATACAAAACCCTCCACGCAACATTATATAAAATCCTAGTAGTTGATCCCATTTTGTCAAGAAATCCACACCTTGGTTTGCTTTGAATAATAATAGAAATAAAAATCTTACTAATAAAGCCCATGAAATGCATCATATACACATATCATTAACGATACAAAATCAATTCCGATCTGGGCTCTCCCATTGCTCATATGTGATTGCCCTTTGTTAAGGTATCACTTTTTCTTTTTTCTTTTTTATTTTTTTATTTTTTTCTTTTTTTTTTTGTTTTTTTTTTTGTTCTTTTTAAACATTACTTAACTAATATGACCTCAACTTTTAAATTCGCTTATAGCCAGGCTTGTATGATCAAATCACAAAATTGGGCGTGATTGAATTTAGTTGTTGACCAGATCTTAATTATTTGTAGGTATGCGAACTTGACCTAATAGTCAAATATTTAACTTATTATGATTGGGTATTTGAATCTACATTATTAGTTCCTTCTCCATTCCATAAACCCTGTATAATTTGTGTTGGTCGAACCCCAATCATAGTCGTCTTGTTCTCGGAGGGTTACTAGGCCGTCTCTGGCGTATAAGGTCCATTCAGACTAACCCATCCAGAAACGTCTAGTCTTTTAATCTCCGAGAGTTCTATGATCACCTACGGAAATAGAGAAGATCTGGCTTAAATGCGGGAAATTCGAGCTGACATAACTTCCACTATTTTTTAAGCAAAAATGTCTCAGCGCGTAATATAAAAAAAAAAAAAGTAATTATCCACTTAATTTGACTTTGATGGTTGGATCACCAATTCAAGCGATCTGCCGGGATAAGGGGTAAACACCAAATCCTAAGTACAAAAATTGTATTTGGATTTATGTGTGCTTGTTTCCAAAATGTGTTACTCAATGTCTAGTGTTTATCAATTTTTCTCAACCTTATAAAGAAGACATTACATGATTTTACATCCCCACACTCGGTCAACTTGTCATTACTGTCTACTGGACTTCTGGACCACATATGCTAAAAGTCCACAAACCTCTTATATAATGAAGCAGTTTTGCATCCATATTTGCAATAAAAATAGTTCATAAAACAGACACCTTCCTGTCTTGATGTTTATGTACATTTTGGATGATTTTCTTCCTTTGAAATACCCGTTTCTTGTCCTTTAACTTAAAAAAGGCGACACGGCTTTTCAATGAAGATCATCCAAATGGATAGAATCAATCAATCGGAAATCCCGACCTAGAAAAATTTAACCAAAAATTTAACATCACCACAACGGCATCTACATTTATCTTGACTGAAATATATCAGCTCAAAATATTAAGAATCATCTACAAAGTCGAAGAAGCTAGCAATTACAAAAAGCTTCCCGAGGTTGGAAATTTCCGATTGCCCCAAAAGATGGCAACGAAAGCATCAGTTAGAAACGGGTTGTCATTGGGGTTGAGATTGTGTGCAGGTGGCTGTATATGCAGCCACTATATATGTGATGTGAGGGTTGTGTTGCGTGATGGATGAAATGATGTGTTTTGTGTGATGAGAGAATGTGTGATGGGAGTGATGTTTTATGTGATGCGAGATATACTTTTTGTGATATCTGCATATGCATGCTCTTAACGGGTTGTATCGTAACCGGATATGGTTATCATTGTATTAGTTCATTTAAACTAGTCGCTAGTTAACTTATTTTTATCAATACAAAAGCTAGTTGGAAATTAAATTGTACAATAGCACATCATTACTAATATAAAGATCTTCTAAATTCATCATTAGTTGGCTGGCTTTCATATAATGAAAAGCGACATTTATAGGCATAATACACACATTTCATGTATATATATACAAGAGCCGAAAGCACACCACCACACATTTTCCATACCAAGTTAGATCACGAGTTATGAACACGACCATATCAACAGGTTTTTCCCATCTTAACTTGGCTAGGCCATTGGCAATTGCTGATGTAGATATGTATTCCTACCATGGATGTGTAGATATCTAGCAATTGGCAATCTTGACCGGAAGAACCTATTGAGCACTGATACGTTGCGAGTAGAATCTTCTTCCGAGTAGCTTCAGTTTTTAGGAGAGTTGGTTCACTAACAAAGCCATTTGAGATCTATTGAAGATTCAGATCGTCGATGCAAGAAGTCAAGCTACCGATGGTATTCACGGACATTGATGTCCACAGCCTAACCATCTTCTTTCCCTCAGTATCTCCATCGTCCGTGCCACACGCGTGGTGGAGCGAGCACCATTTTGTGATTACGTCTTTCATGACAGCATTCGCGATGAGCGTGAAGTGGTCCAGCTTCTCGTTTGTCTCGGGGCAGGTATCGTGCCCCTCATCGAACCACTGCTGAATCGATGCCCTATCATACGAAAGGCCAGAGGCGATGACGACAGGATCGTGCATCAGCCTCATGGACAAAGGACACATGAATTCTTTGGGAGGCTCGGGCCAACTTAACAGGCCAGTTTGAGCTGCATCATCCGGACACTCTACGCCTCGTTCCAATTCGCGGTATTTTTTCAGAAGATTCTGGAAGAATATCAAGACCTTCTTCCTCTTGCTCTTTCTGCCTTCGCCAAATTTGTCAATGAGCCTCCGGATTGAAATCTGTTCGGTCCTTATAGCTTTTGGGGACGAAATTTTAAGGGCGGAACAAACAGCATGAATCGCAGAAAGCGCGAGTTTATCTGTTAAGCCAACGCTGTATGTGTAAAGCATCTCGCGCAATACCCTCTTAGCCTCCTTCTCCGAGGAGTCCAAGCTGAAATCCACGTCCCTTACAGCAAGAATAACTCGCGAAATCTGAGATCATTACACAAATATAAGACATCAAAACAAGGGGAAAAAAAAAAAAAAAAACTTTCTTAATAAATATGAAGTTCCATTATTGCAATAATTTGTACATGTACCTTTGCAGCCAGTGCCACTGGTACCGTTCTCTGAATTTCGCTGAGGCTCTGCTTGATCTGATGCTTCAACATTTTGCACCTGGACAGGATCGCGTCGCCCGCCAGCACCTGAAACGTTACGAAAGATTAAACTTGAAAGAATTTTTTGACAGTTCTACCTTAAAAAAATTAAATAAATGAAACTGAGTTTTTACTACATACCAAGAGAAGTATGCTCAATTCGCGGCAATGCTGAAGCAGAGACTTGGCTTTGTGAATGAGTTTGTAAAGCTGACAAAGCGCTTCGATACCTACGGCGCCGGGCCGTGCCGCTTCTATTTGTGGAATGATTTCGGAAACTATGTCAACCATGTTCTGTAAGTTGAAACACAACCTCGCATGCACCTGCAATCATGCTATTCATGGATCAATCCAAATAAACTTGATTTTTCATAGCAAAAATATAATATTCGAAAAGCTTCCATAATATCGCGCGATTAGCCATAGATAAGTAACATGCCTTAACGGTTGGGGGCGCCGGAAGTCCTTCCTTATTACCTCTACAACCGTCGGTGCTCATCATCGGATTCCCAACTCGGAAAGATGATGTTGTTTGGTGAAACATTGAGATCATTACAACTCACACCAGATGTAAGAAGATGACAGATTTCTGTATTTTTCGGATGGATAATGGATTAGATTTCTTGAATTCTGAAACTTAGAAAAAAGGGGAAACTTGAAAGCAGCATATATGAAAACTAAAGCTATGGATAAAACACAAATAAAAATTCAAGGCAGATTTACAAAACAGAAAGGAAGTATGATGTAGAACTGAAAAGGGGATGTAATTTTCTTACCTAGTTCCTCCTGTATTTCATCCAGATTGCTTTTGAGGTCTGGGGGCCTAATTGCTGCAAATTTACATTATTATTATTATTATTATTACATGTATGTTGAGGAAGGGATGGAGCTGAGCTGCTTACTGCAATTTATGGATCCACCGGACCACTTGATTATTACTTAGCTTGTGCCTCCTTCCAAAACTATTTTGGACAGAGAATATTTTATACTTATATGAACAGATAATGATTTTGTATTTTTGTGCCATATAAAATGATGTGTCTGCCTAACCTAACAAATCAAGGGTGGGATTAACTGAAATAATCCATTGGAAGTGAAAGAAATAGTGACAATGAGAAAAAGGGAGGGGGTGGACCGGTGGACCGCTGACTGTCCGGTCTGCGACATTTGTGGGCACCTATGATTTGATTTGGCATCTGTCTTAAAGGACTCATGTGTTAATGCGTATGAGGTTCAATTAGGGTAAGTATTTCACTTCTCATTATTGGCTCATATATACATTTTCCCTAAGCTTCCTGAATAAATAAATAAATTATAGACTAGAAAATGTTTCATTTGGAGATGGTAAAAATAGGAAGCGGATTGTGTACATGAGGGATTTTGATATATACCATAAAAGAGTAAGAATTTGAAAATAGTACTCCCTCCGTCCCCGACAAGATGTCTGGTTTGACTTTTTGGCACTGTTCATTATTTAACTTTGAATCAATATTATTTCAAGTATATGTTTGAAAAAAAATAGTCGAGTTGGATCTTGTTAGAATCGTATAATCATGTAGTTTTATAATATATATTACATAATTTTTTGTTGTATATATTTTGAGATATTAACGATTGAAAAAGTGCATTGGATTGTGTGCAGAAATGAAACAAGACATCTTAAATGGGACAGAGGGAGTACTAAAGAATTTTAAAAATATACTATATATTTTTTTATTAAACACATTCAAAAAGTATTTAAAAATCCAGATATATTCCCAAAAACTTAAATTTCGACATACAAACCATCACACCAACGAATTCTCTAGTTTTAATTGTCTGTAGTGTTATGTACTACCTCCATCTCACCGTTTTTGTTACAGATGAATTTTTGTCACTATTCACTGTTTAATTTTGATTCGAATCTTTATCATAGTTATGTAAGAAAAAACATAGTCAAGTGAGATCTTGTTAGACTGAAAAGAGATAATTATCAATTTAAGTTAAGAATTTTAGTCGACAAAGAAAATAGTAGTACATTATTGTGACGTAAAATCAAAAAATAATTTTTTTTAGGCAGAGCAAGGTGTGAGAAGTCAACCCTAACAAAACCAAATTACAAAAGGATAATGGCCCTGTTTGGCAAATAAACTAAATGAAATTAACTTTCTAGTCAATTTAAGATAAATTAATTTATTTAAAAAGATAAAATAACTCAAATAATGGTCAGTCAATTCTTTTTGAAAATGCTGCAAATAGCAGCATTTTGAAATTAACTTATTTTAGATAAAAATTTACCTCAAAACTGTCAAATAACTAATTTTAATTAATTTTTAAATTCACATAATCAATTAACAGTTAATAGTTAATTATTACTCAATTCCCTATTTTCAGTTTTTTATGCTGAGATATATGAGAAAATTCATATTTGGTCCAATAAAATCTTTTCTCACCTTTTTTTAATCCCGGGTAAATATTGACACTAATGTGTCAGTAAATGTGTGTGGAAACTCAAGCCGTACAAATTACAAATGAGATAATGAGCAAATATAGAAAACCAGGTAAAGATCGATCCGAGGTCCCAATCATAAAATTAAAAGTTAGGGAACATTCCCTTTGACTAATGACTAGTTGTTAGCATAAAATTACTTTTTTGGTTTTTTTTTTTCGGCAAATTAAATTAAAACCCCCCATTACACCCCGCACTCCCTCTATACCCCTTGGAGGAATTCTAATGTAAGAAAACCCTATCGAAATAAACAATTTTCTTTAAAGAGAGGAAATGAAGTTAAGGTACCCATTATTTTAATAAGAAACCGTACTTGAGGAGAGATTCTCTGAGTGCCTTCGTCATTTGTCAAACACTCCGGCCATTCCTTTAATTCCGAAGACATAATTCCATTGGAGAAGCCCCCACGGCGAGGGAAGAATTCTTGGGGGAAAAGAGTGCGTAAGACGGGCGAAAAGGAGGGAATGATTGGTTGAAAAGGGGGACCTTGTACGATTTACGGAAGAGCGAGTCCGACGGTTCCGGAGGACAACCAACGGCGAGCGCAGAAGCGGCGAAGCAGGGTGCAAGCGGAGGTGGAGGTTCGCGAGGAAGGGAATTGTGCGGGGAAGTGAAAGAGGTATGTATTATCCGTCGTAGTTGGGTTAATTTGTTGGTTGGGGGAATTAGGGCAGGTTGCGGGTGCCGGAGCCGAAATTGGGGGATGGGGGTTTTGGATTGAGTCATAGGGTATCTGTTCAACTTACAAATTCCGAATTATTTCTTGTATAGTTATTTATTTCATTTTGATGGATGGCTGATGCGATGAATTGGATTGAATTTGGTATGCTCTGTGTTTTGTGTTTAAGGATTAATAGCATGTATTACATTTGTGGTCCAATCGTTTTGGAGAAAAATGTTTTAAGTTTGATCAAGTGCATGGTGTAGGTGTCCATGGTTTGGGGATTAGCAGTAGAAATTATATTATTCTTCAATGATGGTTTAATTCAGACGAAATCTGAATGCAAATAAGGAAATGAATGTTTTGTAGGAATAATTGCTCGCTTGAATTGATTGGTTGGTTTAAAGATGGAATGTTGTTTAGGGTGGATGAATTTAGATGGAGAAATGTGTTGCAAGTGATATTGCGATGACCTGTATCATAATTTGTTGCAGGGAGTCTGTTGAGGAGAAGGGATACAACAGCTGGGATTTGGGAGGGTGAATAGCAATGGGGCGAAAGTCCTCCGAGAAGAGCGATGGGAAGAAAGGGGCGGAGTGTTCGAAAGAGAAAGGAGTGAGTAAGAAGGGGACGGTTGTGGAAGGAAGTTCGAAGGAGAGAGAGCAAAGTAGCGAAGGGAAAAATATTGATGCTGGAAAGGAAAAGAAAGCGGTGAGGAAAGCTGAGGGAAAATTGAATGTTAGGAAGAGTAAGGAAGGAGGGGAGGTGGTGCTGACGACGAGGTGCTCCCCACAGTTTTTTAGGGCGACTATGGATGGGATTGTTGATAAATTAACGGAAGAGCAGATTGGTGTAATGAGGAGGACCCCATTCTGGCATTTCATGCAATGTCCAAACGGGTACAGCAGTCTAGCGTGGTTAGAAGCTTTGGTGAGGTGCTACGATGCCGAGGGTACGAGTTTCCTTATTGGAGAGGATTTGGAGTTGAAGTTTCCAGCAACGGAGTTTTGCTGCGTGATGGCCCTTCAGAACGAGGGGTTATATGTCCACCCAAAGTTGGAAGAGAAGAGTAGGACATTGGATAAGTATTTCGGGGGAAAATTTGCTAAGGTGAGGCGAAAGAAGATTATTGCTGTGTTAAGAAAAATGTGTGGGGGTGAGGCTGCGGTTTTGGGTAGAGATGACCCCGAGGATGCAGCAAGGATGTATGTATTACTTGTCTTCAGCTGTATATTGTTCCCGACTGCACACCAGTATGTTCCCCCCTTTGTCATACACTACGTTGATAACCTACAAAGTATAGGGAAATATGCTTGGGGAGCTGCGGCACACACATACTTGTCGGATGCCTTGATGAAGTGCGCGAAAGGGAAGAAGTACGTCGATGGCTGTGTTTTGGGGTTAACGGTAAGGTTTATGTTAATGTAAATCCCCGTATTGTTATTTATACGTATCTGAATGTTTTTGGTAATGAATACATATTGTGTGGATTGGATTTCAGAGTTGGTTTTTCGAGCGTGTCCCCCTTCTAGCGAAACCAATTGGGAAGGAATGTGTACCCCGTTTTGCAAGGTGGCGCAGCAGTCATCCGGGGCTTGTGGAATGCATGGAGGCACTGAGGAAGTTGAAGGCGGGCGATGTGCAGAAGTTTTACCCTTTGGAGGAGGAGCACAGGTATTTAAAACCTGTGATACAGGAGTTCGAGGTAAGCGGGGGATGTTACTGTGAAGAATTTGATGTGTTGGTCGAGGGTGCTTAATTAATACTTTCACTGTTTTACCTGCAATTCTTTCATGTTGTAGAATGTAACTGTGGAGAGCAAACCAGTAGAGAGACGCAGTGGAAGGGTGCCGGTGGCTGTAGGGCCGCGGGTCTCCCGTGATCGAGGTGTAGAGGGGCACCGGTCAGGGAGGAGGCAAGTGGTAAAGATCGGTAAGCAGGGAAAGCGGCAGCGGGTTGATAAGAGTGGAGAGCGCCCTGTTGAGCACAGGAATAAAGTGGCCACCGAGCAAGCCGTTCAGGTAGGCGACGAGAGTCGGAGAGAGGGGGACGGGGAAGTACCTGGTGAGATGGTAAGGGAGCAGCGTGAGGTGAACCCAAGCGACCAACATGATGAGCATTTGGGGAATCCGATAGATGGGAATAATGTTGAGGAACCGAGTACGGTATGGGTTGAGGAGAACAACAGGGCTGGTGAGTTGGAAGAGGATGCCAATGAATTTGATTCCGATATGGATGAAGGTATAATTCATTCTATTATTATAATTTCATCTAATTACCGTAATGAGTGTTATGGATAGAGTTTTGACAAGTGATATGAACGAATCATTGTAGATATGTCATTGATATGCATTCCGTTGTATAACAATGAAAACAGGTGAAGAGGAAAGGGGGACGAAGAGAAGGGAAGATGTTAGCGCGAATGAAATGTTGGGGGATTGTCATGGGGTACAAGATTGCAGTGAGATGGATGTTGATGATGAGGATAATGCACGGTATGGCAATGAGCAAGAGGGTGTTGATGGAGATGGTAAAACGGTTGATCCTGGAATTAACACGAATGATGGGATCGGCAGCGACGTGGATGAGTCATTCGCTTCCGGACAGCAAGAAGATGAGGAAATCCCAACTCCTGAAGCACCCTTGCCTTTGTCATCAATAGTAGAAACTGTTAGGAATCGGGAAGACCGTATACCGAAGGGCAAGGCTCCGGGTTTTATAACACCAGTGACGACCCCGAGGGAAGTGAAGAAAGGTGGGAGGAATCCAGTTTCGCTGCATCAACCTGTAAGTAATGTTTGCGTTACAGTTTGAGTTACCTTTTAGGTTGCGAATACTGACGAATGCCTTTATTTGCTGAGATTTGATTCTTGTACCGACAGATAAACGTTACTGGATCCAAATACGATAAATGCGAGGATGGGGATGAGGAGAAGCGCGAGGAAAGGATTGCGAAGAAATATTGGTCGAAGAGACGGTACTGTGGCAGACAATTGATTGACGATGATACCAGTTCGAGGATTGATCGGTTTTTGGAGCAGGGATTTAGGGGGTAATGGTTTAAAATCTGCTGTGCAATTTAATGTTTTTTAATGAACTATACTCTCCCTCACTCTATATATATTATTGAAGCAGACCAGTTGTTTGGTGTCGGGAGCCCCACAGGGTCAGGGTGTCTAGCTTCATGGCCTTGTTATTCGATGAAGCAATCAATGAAGAGATCATTCATGCGTGGTTGGAGATAATTACGTCGGACGAATATAGGAAAAGACACGGTATTACGCAGAGGATGGGGTTCATAAGTTGCTGGAGCATGGTAATCTTTCTTGTTTTGGTTATCATTATGTTATATGAATGAGAATAAAAATCTGAAACCCGTTTTTGGTTTTGTTAAAGTTGGCCATAATTGCTGGTGTAGCGAGATACAAGGAAACAATGCAGATTGAGGATTATGATGATTTCTTGGAGAAAGCGCCTTTGCATTGTCAGAAGGAGCTACTGCGGATGATACAGGAAGGAGTGCAGGAGACGCGTTACTATGTTGTCCCAGTACACGATGGGAAGTATGCTCACTGGCATCTTCTTATCATAGATTTGAAAATGAGGAAAATATGGTCACGGGACCCGTTCAAGGGGAGACGGTCGAAATCAGGAAAGGATCGAGTGGTAAGTTGTTTTATTTTAGAATACCCAAGTATTGGGTTAATATGTTTTTCAGTCAACTAATAGTGATGAAATATTGCATCAAATTGTATCGTGTTTCAGGCAAATTTCCTTATCGGTTGGCTGCAGCGTAATCAATTTGATGTAGACCCGACATTGAGGGTTGTGTCCGGGTGCCGGCAGCAAGAAGCGGGTTCAAATGACTGTGGAGCATTTGTATGCTTGTGGTGCGAGGCCTATCTACGCGATGAAACAGAGTTCTGGCAAGACGAAAGGGTTGTGGATATCAAAGCGTATCGTTCCGGTATGGCTAAGATTATTCTCGAGGATGAGCATTGTTTGCTTAAAGAATCGTAAGCTGAATGTATCTTACTATGAATGGAGTGTAGTGAACTGAATTGTTCCAAATTTGTTTAGATATGTTCAAGGACTATCCACTTGACTTCTTTGTTGGGGCCCTCTGTTCAAGTTGACAGAATCGAAAGCTTCGGTTTTAAGCTGATTGGTTGTTTATACAGAATGTAATTAATTGGGCCAGGGAATTAGTGAGGCCCTATAGACAAACTGGACATAAAATTTAAAACACAAAATTAATGGGCCGGGTATAAGTGATGCCCAAAAGGAATTGACCCAAATAAATAAAAATTACGATCCAGTCGCCATTAGCCAATTTTCCATGTCCAGCAACCCAACGCCGCACCAGTATCCTCTTGCCTCTGACCTTACTAAGTTCAATACCCTCAGCAAGATTCCAATTAATGAGCATCAAAACAGGGAGTTATACGAGGAATCGAATGTGGGGATCTGGTTTTTGTTCATACATTTATGGAAAACACCCACATTCGCAATCTGGTCAGAATACCACATTGGGGAAGCATTTAATAAGAGGAAACATGTGGTCCATATGGAAACACCAACAAAACACCTGAATCTAATAAAGGCAAGTTCTTTAATGCTTAGATTCCATTGTCATCCATTACAACATATATATAGACATTCATTACAAAAATGGGTTTACAGCACCCGAAACAAGTCAGCACCAGTAGACAAGGATACCTAATCCAAACCCTAAACAAACCTTGTACAAAATGCCTTACTCCTACGCATCCAGAACCCATTTAAAGAAATTTCTTTAGGAGCAGCAAACACCAAAAGTGGGTTTATATTACCACCGAGGGAAGTGAATCAGAGGAAACACCCAGCTACATCATCTTCCAAAAAGTGTTCGAAGATTTGTTTAAAAGCCTACTGGATTTTCAATATTGGTCGAAATATAAGGATGACAGTGGACAAATGACCGAATACCTTACCAACGAGCTTGGAATCGGCAAACCGCCGATCTGACGAAGAAATCGAAGAAACCTTCGCCGTCGATCTCATCCCTCTTCGCGAAAAGGAGGGCAACGGCGAGAACACCCAACGGGAACATTATTCCGGCAAACGTTGAGAAAACAGGGCGGGGCTGGGCAAGTCGGATTGCCCTAATTTCTTCTCGGAGAAGCTCCATCTCGCGGTTTCGTATGGAGTCGTTGGTGAGGACATGGTTGATAGTGGTGGCGAGCGTCTGTTCGACCTGGTAAACCCGAGCTTCAATAGCCGGTACGCCGGTCACCGGAGGAACGGGGATGGAGTCATGTGGAATTTCCATTGGAGGACAGGGTTGGAGGCGAGATTTCAGTGCTTCGAAATGTGAGAATGGGGTTTGTGGGGGAGAGGGGAGTACAATTCCCTATATAATAAGTGTTGGAAGGATTTTTGGGCAAAGTAGAAGATTTGCTGCTGCAAATCTAAACTCAATCACTACCCTAAGGGAAACCCGCCAATTGGGGCTAGACATGTGGCAAATTTTTTCCCTCCAAATTGCTTTTCCCAGCCTATGTCCCCTTAGAGCTATGTAAATCAAAACATGCAATCTTTGCTGCGGAGCAGATAAATCCACCCAGACAGTATCCGATTCAAAAAAATCTCATGCCACTATTGTTATCCTTCCAAATCTATAATTTAATACGGAGAGACAATGTACTAGATTCAGTTCGATGAACACCAAAATTTCCTGCATAAAAACCGGTTATCTTTATTAAAGTATTGAAATTCACCATTATAATACTTAAGTAAGTTCCAAAAAAAATGAAAAGTGTGACCAATGCACTTTATGCACATCGTCTAATGAACTGAAATCTCCATCACATATACCACTCCACTCGCCAAATACACACATTGTACATCATGCAAATTTGACAACCAATATTTTCCCAATTCCAATCTCTGATTAGTCATACTTCAAGGATTGTGGTCATGCTTTCTAATGTGTGTTAATCCAATATGAGTCGGTCATGCACAAATATATACTCCTCACCTATACAACTTTCATGTATTTCGTTTTGACATGTCAATTGTTAACCCTATTCTTTGCAAAAATTCATCCTCTCTATATAACATATTACTAACGTAATGAAATATACTCTACACGCCTCTCCAATCATACACCACGTGCTTAACCATTCCGGAAGTGGTTCGAATATTCAATATAACATATTACTGACGTAATGAAATATACTCTATTTATACCAAAAACAAACTTAAACTGTACCCATTCTGACATGGTATATACTGAATGTCAAACTAGAATGAATCTCAGATCACGTGCACTGAAATCCCTACTATACACAATGTAATACCCACAACAAGTATTGAACTTCTATCCACATGAATTACAATTAAGAATGCATAAACTCAATTTAGTACTTATACACGACACAAATATTAACTAAAATACTTAACGTACATCATTTCATGAACTCAAAGTTTTGTTACATATACTATTAAACCATTTTGTGCCATTTTCTTAACCTCTTCGTCAATCAATCTCCTATTTTTTCGTGTGTTACATAATGTGTATTGTTTAACAAGTCATATCATCAAACGAATGTTAAATTAATCCAATTCCAATCTCTGATTAGTCATACTTCAAGGATTGTGGTCATGCTTTCTAATGTGTGTTAATCCAATATGCGGCGCTCATGCACAAATATATACTCCTCACCTATACAACTTTCATGTATTTCGTTTTGACATGTCAATTGTTAACCCTATTCTTTGCAAAAATTCATCCTCTCTACAAATTAATACGCCGATGATTACATCCACCTTTCTACACGCCTCTCCAATCATACACCTCGTGCTTAACCATTCCGGAAGTGGTTCGAATATTCAATATAACATATTACTAACGTAATGAAATATACTCTATTTATACCAAAAACAAACTTAAACTGTGCCCATTCTGACATGGTATATACTGAATGTCAAACTAGAATGAATCTCAGATCACGTGCACTGAAATCCCTACCATACACAATGTAATACCCACAACAAGTATTGGACTTCTATCCACATGAATTACAATTAAGAATTCATAAACTCAATTTAGTACTTATACACGACACAAATATTAACTAAAATACTTAACGTACTTCATTTCATGAACTCAAAGTTTTGTTACATATACTATTAAACCATTTTGTGCCATTTTCTTAACCTCTTTGTCAATCAATCTCCTATTTTTTCGTGTGTTACATAATGTGTATTGTTTACACTCTCCTACGCTAGAACGTCGATTCTTCGTACCAGTTTTCAACCGAGATCACGTTACGGATCACGAGTACTGAAACCACTTCTCCACACAATGCAATACCTCAAACTAAAAACCGTTTACCTTCTAAAGTACACTATAATGTTGCCTTCATGAACCGAATTTGGTAACCGACACAAACAATAACTTAACTCACATTTTACGAAAATACTGAAATCTCTGCCATACTTGCCAAAACACTCCTTACATGCAACCAACATTTCATTCAAATTCCATCAAATAAAATTCGGGAAAAAACATACATGGCAGCATCTTTACGAATCATAAGTCACCACAAACAGCAATACATTGCAAAATAGGAACAACATCATGTCTAAATCATGTTCACATCAACAGTTAATACCAAATACACTACACTTGACGGAATACAATTAAGTTATCGTCCTCATACAAATAGTACTAAAATCATGTCTAGAATGAAGTACCCTAATATGAGGCAATCAAAATTTAGGATCATATAATGTTATAATAGTCGACCACTACTCAAACCAAACCACCAATCATTCTCACTGCCTTGACACGCGGGAAGACTTGCATGTTACTCGGTTATGGCCGTGACCCCGACACAATCCACACCGCACCATCGGTATCGGCACCTGTGATGGTATTCTCTTTTTCTTCCTCTTACCAGGTTGTGCACGAACATCAGGTGCGCGAACAAAATCTGGATCTGTACTCCTGTGAACCGCATCTCCATCGCTAGGTATCGGGTACAATATCCCGCTGTACGTTGTCCGATATGCCTGCATGCGATAGAAGGGATCACAAAAATCATATACACTACGATGAATGTGATCTAGGCATGCACATGCATGCTTGCATGGAAACCGATATAATTGCCAGCATCCACAACTGCACGTGCGTTGTTCCACATCCACTGCCAGTGTCTTCTCGCCCTCAACGATCTCGAATATTGTACCTGATGCACTAAAAACGCTAACTTCACGGGCTGCCAAATAATTCATGCTCATTTTTTGCTCGAATTCTGGGCACAACGCAGTCTCCATCTTTGCCCCCGCCTCCCTTTTCTGATTAAACATGCCCATCGTCTTCAAGCGAATGCTGTTAACCATCCCTAGTGGAGGTAGCGTCCTCGCTTCTTTCACCCACGAATTCCAACTCTCAGCAATGTTGTTATTCACAATACCCCAACGATTTCCCTCAAACAACGCATTTGCCCATTTGCTTGGATCGCTGGCCATTAGGTATGGCCCTGCAGCTGGTAGTGCTTTCAAAATATCGTTCATGTGCCCTTCGAACTCAGCATATGTCGCTGCGTACGCCGCCATGTTTAGCTTCCCAGTCCAATAATTACTGTAGCTATAGTGATACTTCGTCTTTACCTACAAACCATCACAGCAGCACAATCATGATTGCCATCTAGCTTCAAAAATTATATGACTCCGTAAATCAATGTCGTAACTTCTTACTTACCTTCGTTTTAAAGTTATCCACCAGATGGCGCATACAAATGGCATGTTTACAACCCACAAAAGTATTCGGTATACCTTTCATCAATCCCGAATGTCGATCACTAAATAATGTATACCTACTCCACACCTCCTCCCCAGTACGCTTTTCAATTGTGAACTTCAACTTCTCACAGAACCATTCCCAGTTCTCGTCATTTTCTGAATCCACAACTGCCATAAACCATCTAAACATTACTATATTGTTCTCACAAATACATTATTTACATTATTTTATTTAATGAATCTTACGTGCAAATGCAACACACAGCAACCCGTCGTTAGCATCTTTAGTTGTCGCAGCCAGTATATGCCCCTTCCATTTGGATTTTATATGTGTCCCATCGAAGAAAAGCAAAGGTCTACAACCTGTCACGAAGCCGACAACACATGCTGCAAAGGCGATGAATAATCTGAAAACTTCCCAGTTTCTTCGAATGTCTCGAGGTCCGCCATGCTCCCTGCAATTTCAGCATAGGCACAGATTCCATTTAAAACCTTAAATATACAACATTGTTCATATTTAGATAAGACCAACCTGGGTTTGTTTCTTTCAGTGCAGCACAAAACCCTCTTAACTTGTCAAATGAATCAAAATCTTCGCCGTGTATTTCTCGTAGAGCAATCTCCCTCCCATTCCACGCCTTCCGATACTTTATTACAATCCCAAACTCTCTCTGCAAGTCCTTCATCACATTGACCGGCCTAATTGTTGGGTCGAGTCTGATCTTCTCCCTTATATAACCTGCTATCCAGTTCGCATCAGCCTTAGGATTGTCACGATCCTTTAGGCTATCCAACCCACATGTGTGGTTCAGGTTACATCTTCTAATGCCAAAACACATGTCCACCTTATGATAAGAAGCATAGACACGCCACGAACACCCCATAACCGTACATACTGCTGTTATTCTATCCCCGTCATTTCTCTCGTACCGAAACGCACGCTTGTTCGCTATGCAATAGTTTTTCAGAATCGTTCTAAATTGATTCGCATCCTCGAATATCTGTCCCACGCCCTTAATCGCACGACCCCAAATCAAGGAACCTATAGGGGCATTTCTACTCGGCGTTTCACCCTCTTCACTTCTACCTCCATTTCCAACCCTGCAATCCGACATTAGAAAGGTACAATTACATGCGTGCATACAGATTATAACACTTTCATTCTCTTATCTACTCAGTGATGCAACTCACACATTCAATGGCTATATTCCACAAAATCATTTCGCATGATCAACAATACCAACCTGTATAAACCCTAATTGGCAGTTTCACTTTACAAGAAAATTATACTACCATCTCACCCATACACCGAACGCCATCATTGACATTGTCCTTACAATTTTAATCCATTAAAATTAACACATACACTGCCCGTAATCTTACAAATATGCCTTTACCCTACTCAAACTTTATCTCACCGAAAGTGTTACCTCGTTTCATTCTGCCCCCGATCGACCCTTCGAGCTGCAATTCTACACATTCCCTTCCCAACCAACAGATGCACTTCGAGCATGTGTCTGACATCATCGTCCAACCTTAACCCCACCGGTAACCTCTCCACGGGATGCTCGTACTGCAATATGAAGCTCCTCACGTCCATCCCTCTTTTACTTGCTAACACAGCGTGTATTTCCCCAGTCCCATCCCATTCCTCACTGCCATTGACTCCATCACCCCATCAACCTCGCAAAATGCCAGAATGGATGGACCATCAGCGTTCTCCTCATCGATTTGCACCATCTTCTCCGCCAAATGGGATCACTTAATTCCTACCTCCGATTGGGCACTCCTTTCACTCTCTCGACGATCACAACCACTCTTTCCCTGATTCTGCACTCATTCTACCGCAATTGCTTCTTCATCAAAAGCTTACTGCTTAAGCCAATGCCAAGAAGCTTCTTGGCAATTTCCCTTTCAAGGGGAAAACCCCATTTGCCCCCTACTGAATTTGTTTGTCCATGTGTTAAAGTGTAATTTCATATTTCTGAATTTACTAATTCCTTTTCTTTTCGGACATGTACTGATTAGGAAGTTCTTAATTCCTATCATGGGGTACAACTTGGTTAAAATTTCCTATTGGTACTGTGAGGGGTTTTCTAAGGGATGGATGGGTTTTTATATAAAAACCCTTTTTTTTTTTTTTCATAATTTCGAAATTTTTCGCTTTTAATTCCATTAAACAATTATTTTCTGGGGAGAAATATTCCCGAGTTGTATGCTGTGCTGTACTGAGAAAAATACCTAACTGAGAAGTATGAAGTTCCATGTTCTCAGTTTTCTGCTGTCAGGCTAGGCTTAGGCTATACTGAGAAAATAAGTTGGGGATATTAGGTCATCTCTAATCACACATCTTTTCAATCGCGATTCCTCTTCTCTCCCGTTGTTTCCGGCGACCGCCAAACACGCCTTCCTCCCAAGCTCGGCAATCTCCGGCACATCCCCCTCCGCCTGCGTCTGCCCGGAGATCGTCCGCGTCTGTCGGTATCCCCACCGACTGCGTTTTGTGTCTGTCCGGCATCCCTCCATCTGCGTCGGTCACGAAAAGTACGTTTGCGGCCACATTTTTGTATCTCATTCCCGATCTCAACAATTTCATTATTTTGAATGAACGTATTCCACCTCTCTAACTCCATTTCTCCCGCCCTCCCCTCATCCCTGGCGTTTTACCTCACCCCTCACTGCAATACAGTCCCACGTTTCGCCTCCGACGCACCCGACATTACCTCCTCTCGCCACCGACGCCCCTGTGAACAGGTATACTGTTATGTTTTGTATTTCCTATACAATAGAATTTTTGGGATATAGATGATTATGCATGTATGCATTATTGGACTCCTCCATCATGGTTGCTCTTTTCAAATATCATTGTCCGCCAACCCTACCATTTGGTTGTCTATTTAACTAGCCTTAGTGGTTGCATGATACTGGGGTCGTTTGGGAGTCAAAATATTGAAATTATGAGATAATATGCTAGCGGACATGCTGGCTCCTAAACGACACCACTGTCTCGTTTTACATTTTCCGATTCCGAATTAGTAATGTGTAGCATTTTTCAGTCTAAGGCTATACTTGAAGAAGTGGTGCCTAACACCATGTTTTATCATCATAATTGTTAAATGATGATTTTAATGTAAGACTTTTGAAGCAATTAAGGAAATGTATCATTGTTATATTTGTATAATTTTCAGCGATCAATAATGAACCGCATACTTGAGCTTTCATTTGTTGAGGGTTATTTTTACCATGGCCGGAGTTCTCTCGTTGATTTGGTGTACCTATCCTTTTATTCCAATTATATTTGCTGCAGAATTCGTATGTCAGACAATTATGAAGATCCGATTGCTCCAACAGAAAACAAAAAACTAGGACAAGATTTATTTTGTTATTATGCACACAAGGCAGCACAATTGTTGTCTGATGATGACAGTCTCCGGCCTTTCCCTATTCAACATCCATGTGTAGCTGAAAACCTTCATGATGTTGGCTTCAGAAAAGGAAAAACGAAGAATAGTTCCGGAACTAAAGAAAACGATGGCAAAATTGATTCTTCTTCTTCGTTCTCTGATGGACTAGGAGCTCAACTTTCAGAACACAAAAAAGAAAGATTAAGATTGCTGCTTCGGCAGAGTGTTTTTAGCCTTACTCAAGAAGTTGATGAGGTAAAAATTAGGAATGTCTCTGCTAATATGATAAAATTTCAGGGCCATGATTATACCTGTTAGGGTGTTGCTTAGATGACTGCTGTGCAGCTGTGCTCGTTATGTATTCATGTACTGGATTATGTTTGGAACTGAGACTATAGATGTTCATACCCACTGTGATTTATAGGTAGCATTTTCTCTTCTCTGTATGTTGAGCTTTCTTGAAGTTCAAACTGTATGAAAGCATCTCAGCTTTTAAATTGGTGTTTTGCTCTTTCGTTGAATGTATGCTTGATGTTCTGAATATCTGATTCTATTTCAGATGATAAACCCTGTTCTTTCTGTTTGTCGGATACACTCTTGTTTGAGATATAAAGAAAGTATCCTAAGCTCAAATGCATCAGCTTGCAAGGACGATAAGTTAGACCCCCCTCTGAAGAAACCTAAAGTATTATGTGTGCCTTCGGTAAGCATCTGCCTAACACTGTAATACATCTTTGGCAATTATTTGTGCTTATCAGCAATTAGATAATTGCTTTTCAAATTTTGTGGCTTTACAATATACTCTCATTCAGTATATTTTTGTAGCTAAACCCGGTCATTTGTCTATGCAGGGGACCACATTATCGACTGATTTGAAGAAACGCGCTCAGGGTCTTCCAACTGGAACTCCTCCACAGAATCCTGCTTCTGATGGACCAAGTGCTACTTCTATGTCCAAAGCTGGCCAAGAAAGGGCAGTGGTAAGGATACGCCACTCATTGTTTTTTGCCTACCCTTCTAGTTGGCTTGTGGATGCTGTCTTCATATCTTTTGTTGTCTGCCTGAACTTAATAAATTTCTTCTGGAAGCAAATAACAAAACTTACGGGCTTGAGATCTCTCTTCAGGAGTGGGTGGATTGATTAGTGGTGCTTGTATGATTATCTGTACTGACAATAAGACTCTCTCCCCCTCCCTCTCCCTCTCTCTCTCTCTCTCTCTCTCTCTCTCTCTCTCTCTCTCAGATCGATGATGATTTGCGGTTTATTTTTGAGAATGATGCCACCAAGATTGAGGAATTGTTGAAGAAGCATTCTGGTGAAATTTATGGCACGGTATTGCTGCATATGGGTACTCTGCCCAGTTTTCTAGCAATTACTTGTTTTGTCATCTACATATTATTATGACTTACAAGATAGGCTATGAATCCTTATTAAATGATGTTTTCAGTTACATCACATGGAGCAAAAGCTTGAAGAGCTTCTGAACATTACAATGACCACTTGCAGGTATATCTTTCACAACATAAGCTATGTTTGATAGCTTAATTTGTTGTTAACATCAACCTTAATTTGTGGTGTATACGAGTCGTATACACCACAAATTACAAATGGGAAGAAAGGAAATGCAATAAGTATGGATGGGGATTTGAAGGTTAAGTTGAATACTGGTCCCAAGTGTTCTTAAATATGCACAATTCACAATCTTCTCTCCTCTTCCACAGGCCAATGACTGTTACTGAGAAGCATAATCTTCGTAAAACGATCCAAAGCTTACCATCCACAAATCTAGACCGTATTGTGGGTATTATCTCACAAAATAAGCCTTCAGATGATAGATCTTGTGATAAACTGCCCGCTGACCTGGAAACTCTGGTAAGAAGAAGCATATGCCTTTTATTGTGCTAGTTATATCCGAAGCTATTCCCGAATGTGTAATGAAGTAATTTATGTTTGTAGGACAATGTTACTCTATGGCGGTTGTATTTCTATGTCAAAACCTATCATGCTTCCACAAAAATACAGAGCGAAGGCACATGACCATTTTCTGTACAACCTTTGTATCTGATTTCATTTTTGGACTGTTGGCTACAGTATTGTTAGCCACAGAGAAAAGTCCCCCAAACCTTTACAGGAAACGAGAAGTCTCCTTAGATGCAATGAAACACACATGTAACATTTTGTAACAAAGTCCCTGTGATTCGAGGACTACCTAGTCGAAATATTGGGTTGTACATACAGATGAATGAAAATCTTGTTAAGTTCAACACAAACTATAGGAATCTGATCTGCATATGCTCTTTGGCATGTAAGAGTTTTGTGACATTGCAAGAAATATATACATAGCCCATATTTGAGCTCACTTATTTCATTCCTCTTATGAGTGGTGAAGGCTTATTGGCTTATTGGTTACCTGTTACCTGTTCGTCAAGGGCTGCTATGGTATTGTTTAACTCATCCTCAAAAGACATTGTGACGAAGCCAAATCCACGCAAGCGGTCCTGTCTCCAGATCATAAACAACCCTGGCATCCACTTCCTTGCCATGTTTGCTGAAAACCTGCTCCAAACAAGTGTTGTCTAAGTTACCTAGGAGCATTGTGCAGGTGGGTTCATATGTTCTCAACTTCTCGGAACCCTTTCAACCCTTTCTGGCTAAGAACCCTTTTGGGGTAGCCTTGGTTACACTTAATTGTCTTCCTTCTACCTCCTCCTGGATTGTAATCAGGTTGTGCAACCACATCCGTAGGTTGCTCGCCCCATGTATATGTATTCTCCTCAGGCTACGGCAAATCTTCTACATAGTGTGCCTCATGTCATGTAACACGTTGTAGAGAACAATCTACAATTGAATAACAAGATTTATTCAATATAGAAAATGACTCGAAAATCAAATAATCGCTACACTCTCTTTACTGAACAAGCATCGATATTAAGTTGTTGTCTACATATGTAAAGTATAAACAATACTCTAGCAATGTGCTTCACGCAAGTGATTCATGTATACTTCAATATATTTCTTTTAAAAGAAAAAAAAAAATCGACCAAACTTATTCATGGTAGGGTCAGATTGAGAAATCTTCCATACTGATTGAAACCAAAAAGATATCATGAACTCACACCACAACTAGCAAGAACCAGCTTCTGTACTAGTTACTCTTAAACAGTTTATATACATCTATTTATGTACTATATGTCTAACTAGTAACTATATCCGATTTATGCATACTCCAATAGTTGAAAGATTACAAAAGCCATGAATTTGGAGTAAGAGGTAATGCCCAAAATCAAAATACAAACATGAATTTAAAAAAAAATAAAAAAAAAATCTTACAGTGAAGTGAACCAAGGAGAATAGGACGGCAATGGCAGGCAGCAGGGCATATGACGGGGAAGACTCGATGGCATAACGACGGCTGAGGAAAACGACGGGGGTCAACAAGATCGAGACGGTGGCAGCGGATTACGACAAGGGGGACTCTGGTGGTGGGTGGGAAGCCGGAGGAGACCGTTGGGGAGATGGACTAGACAAGGGACTAGAAATCCTAATTTTCTAGGATTAGTAAATTTTCTAATCTAGGTAGTTTTTGGAAAATACTCCACATGGTTTTTGTGTGGTGCATGGAGTAAAAAGTACTCCTTACGTCATTTAATCATATTAACGTTGACATAATAAAAGCTATTCATTGAGTAACTTTGATTCGACTTCTTAACACAGTTATATAAGATAAAACATAGTCAAGTGAGATCTTGTTAGATTCGTCGAATCACATAGTTTTAGAATATTAAATTTTTTTATAATTTTTACTTTTATACAATTTGAGATATTAATCGTTAAACATTTGCATTGGATTATGTGAAAATATGGAACATTAATATCATTTGATGAAAGATGGAGTAGGGAGTATGAAACTATTGTGTGGGGGAATAAAACATTTTAAAGTATTTGAGGGAGTGAAGTATTGTTTACTTTACCCATAAATAAATAAAGAAATGAAATTAAAAAGACCCCATATGGAGATTGCCTTGGCCGTTGGCCATAACATATTGGGTCAATGATTGGTTAAAAGTCCTGAAATGATCAAAACGGGCTTTCAATTGAAAAACTAAAAACCGCAGTGCATTTCCGGTTTGTTTACTCCATTTGGATGTTCAGCCGAGTCCGAGAATGTTCAGTTCGATGGATCTGCTTCCCCTTCTTGGAAAGGTGAGCTGTCCTCTTCTGTAGTTCTCGAAATTCTCTTAAAGCTCCCACTCAAAACTGTTCTTCGGTGAGAGAATCGAATTATATAATCACGAGTCTGCTATCTAGATCTAATTGCGAATTACAATCTTTCTCCTCAATTTTTTCTCATTTCGGCTGGGTCTTGAATTTGGATCTGTGGATGTATTTTGCTGCTAATCGGCAGAGGTGAATGACTACACCGAATCCTCCTCCCGATTTCTCTGTTCCCTTTGCTACTTCGTCGGATTCTCCGAAATCAACGACGGCCTCCTTCTGTGATGTCCTCAAGGGTGTGAATTTGGGTGTGAATGGGTCTGCAACAGTCCCCTTGCTGGAGACTGATTTGTTGAAAGCCAACCTCGTTACTATTGACAGATCAGGCGGGCGTGAGAGATGCCCTAGGATTTGCTTTGATGAGTCGGTTCTACAGGCTTACTATGAGCCATGGAAAGAGACGCTGGTGCTGAAGGTCCTGGGTACTACAGTTGGTTATTTTGCTATGAAAGAAAAGTTAACGCGAGCATGGAAACTGGATGGTGAGTTTGTTTTGCTTGACGTTGGACATGGGTGTTTCTTAGCGAAATTCCAACGTCCGGATGATCGAGAGAAAGTTTTGACGAATGGCCCATGGATGGTATTCGATCACTGTGTTGCGGTGATGAGATGGACGAGTGATTTTGATCCTGAAACGTCGAAAGTCAATACCATCCAAACATGGGTACGATTTCCCGGTCTCAAACAAGCATTTTATTATGAAAACGGGCTCCGGGCAATAGCTTCGGCTATTGGTACTGTGATAAAGGTCGATAAGAATACCTTGTCCATTGCGCGAGGGAGATATGCACGTGTATGCATCGAGATAAATTTGGATGAGCCTTTGCTCGGCCAAGTTGAAGTTCATGGAAAAGTTATTAATATCGCTTATGAAAGTCTCCACACAGTCTGCATGAAGTGTGCTAAATACGGGCACAAGCAAGATAGTTGTCCAGTGGTGACGGCCAGTCCGGCTGCCTCGCCGGATCCGGAGGGACACACACAGTCGGTGGCAGGCCCTGGGTTGAATGAGGAAAGGGAAGGAACGGTTAGGGAAGGTGGCGTGAATCTACGCAGTCAAGGGAAACAGAAGGGAAGTGTGGATACAGTTATGGAAGGAAATCATACTGGTTCCACTAATCACGGAGATACCATTCATGGGAGTGAACATGTGGGAGAATGGATGGTGGTTACGAGACGGAAGGGAAAAAAGAAGGTGAGTGACAACAAACCCTACCTAGCTACCTCTGTGGGCCGCGATGGAGGACAGCCTGTCCAATCCCCCCAGAGACAGACCCCGTTAGAAGCCCAAGTGCCCCCCAATACTGTGGAGCAGGGCAAGGAAATTGTTAGGCCCAAGAGAGGTCTACATGGAAATAAACGTGTCAGGATGGAACCAAGAACGAAGGGGACTGCTGGCATCGGGAAAGGAAAGCAAAAGGGAGCGGTATCTGATGAACACTCCGAACCCTTCTCATTCTCGACGGCCTTCACCGATAAAATTAAAAATGTGGAACATCAGTTTGATCCTGAGGCACCAGGCCCGAGTTTGGTCGGTCACTCTGAAGAGCCATATGCCATGGCGGTGGACGAGGCGAGGGAGGAATCAGGGACGGCTGAGTAATTCATTCAGTTGTGTAGCTACCTCCACATATCCATTATTTATTTTATGTCGATGTTTAAAGATTTTTTCGTTCTCGCTTGGAACGTTCGGGGGCTTATGAATGCCCAGGCTATACGTGCTTTGGCAGACTGCTTAAGGATTAACCAACCTTCACTGGTTTTTCTATTTGAACCACAGGGGCGGTTCGATCGTCTCCGTAATTTTATGTTGTCTAAGGGATACATGGCTTTGTGCATCCAGGAGGTTATTGGGCGTGCGGGTGGTATTTGGGCCCTTCTAAAGGTGGGAACGGCTTACTCCTGTGACGTCTTTGAGGAGGGAGATAGATATATCACTATTTCCATTACTTTGGATAATTACACATGGTTCTATACAGGTATCTATGCATATCCCAGCTTCTATCGTCGACGGGAGAATTGGGAGTATTTGAAGAATCTCCGGCCTCGCATCAATGGTCCTTGGTACATTATGGGGGACTGGAATGAGGTGCTTCAGAACTCGGAGGTCATTGGGGGGAACTTCATCCAATCCCGGGCTGATGAGTTTCGTTCTTGCTTGACTGAATGTGGACTTTTCCCTGTCCACACAGAAGGATCTCTCTTTTCTTGGTTTCGGTCGGTGACCGCCAACACCTTTATTAAAAAGAGGCTGGATCGAGGTTTAGCTACGCTTGATTGGTTGCATCTATTTCCAAATGGCCATGTGCAGACATTGCCGAGGTTATCGTCGGACCATGCACCCCTCTTGCTATCCTGTGGGGATTCTCTTGATAGGAATGCAGCAAGGGTTTTCAGATAGGAGGCTATATGGAGTAAACTTCCATATTACTCTCAACTAATGGTTGATGCCTGGGGTACTCAAGCTGGTGGGTTGTCTACCAGATTGGCAAGATTGAAAGATGCATCCATCCAACACTGTCAGGGCGAGTTCAAGAAGCTCCGGAATAAAAAGAAGAAGATTATGCGTAGATTGGCAGGGTTGGATCGTGCTATGTCCACAGTGGATTCGATGCGCTACATGCTCTTAGAGAGGAAGCTGCAGAAAGAGTACCAAGATGTCCTTGATCAAGAGGAAATCTTTTGGTATCAACGTGCGCGAGAAGATTGGATTAGATTGGGAGATCGGAACACCCGCTTTTTTCATGCACAGGCTAAAGTACACCATCACCGGAGTAAGATTCATGGCCTTTTTGCTGAGGATGGCACTTGGTGCACTGATGATGCCACTCTCCAACATTCTGTTAGATCCTATTTCATGGCTGTCTTCTCGGATATAGGGGTTTGCCCCAATTTGGATCCGCTGCCTCCGCTCTTGCCAATTCCTGAGCCAGACAAGGAAGGGCTCGCGTGTCCGGTTCTTCCTGAAGAAGTCGACAAGGCTCTTTCCCAGTCTAAGCCCCTTGCTGCCCCTGGCCCCGACGGATTCCCTGCAGCCTTTTATAAACAGCATTGGAATGATATTGGTGATGATGTGCAGGATATGGTACAACAGGCCTTTCTTAACGGCACCTTTGATCCCATCCTCGCAAAAGCACATATATGTCTTATACCTAAGATCGTAGTGCCGAATTCGATCAAGCAGTTCCGCCCGATCACCTTGTGTAACATGGCCTATAAATTTATTTCTAAGGTGGTGGTGAATAGGCTTCGGCCTATGCTAAGCAAATATATCTCTCCCCTTCAGTCCGCATTCTTGCCGGGACGAGGCACCATGGATAATGCTATTATTGTGCAGGAGTTGGTTTATGCTTTATCTCGGCCTCAGTCGAAGAAAAAGGCTATTATTCTCAAAATCGATCTAGAAAAAGCGTATGATCATGTGCGTTGGCCTTTTCTTGAAGAATGCCTATGCCAGATGGCGATCCCTGAATCTTTGAGAAAAATCATTATGTTTTGTGTGGCTTCCCCCGAATTCTCTATTATTTGGAATGGGGTAGCGTTGGAGGGCTTTAGACCGACACGTGGGCTTCGGCAAGGCGATCCTCTCTCGCCTTATTTGTTTAACGTCGTCATGGAGCGCCTTTCGATAGCGATTAACAGGGAGGTTGAGCTTAAGCATTGGAGGCCGGTCAAACTGTCTAAACGAGGAGAGGGTATATCACATATTATGTTCGCCGACGACTTGATTTTATGTACCCACGCTGATGAAGATAGTATTGCATCCCTGACCACGACACTTCAAGCGTTTGCGAGCTGGTCTGGTCTTAAAATTAATCCAGCGAAGTCGAGAGCCTTTGCCTCTCGGAATGTGTCCGAGAATGAACGTGCATGGCTTTCTGCCTCCATGCCTATGGCGTTCACTGATCATTTAGGGAGCTATTTGGGGTTCCACATACAGCATGGCAGGGTCTCACGACATAACTTTGATTATATTTCGGAGAATATGGATAAACGATTATCTATGTGGGCGATGCGTCTTCTTAACAAGCCGGGACGGATCACTCTTGCCCGACATGTCTTAGCCTCGATCCCAATCTATCCAAGGTGGCTACCGGCCTCAACATGTCATATGATCGATCAACGTATTCGCAAATTTGTTTGGAAAGATCGGCAGGGGCACGGCCTGCACCTTGTTAACTGGGATCGGATTGCCCTCCCTAGAGCGGCTGGAGGTCTCGGATTTCGACAGGCCCGGCATGCTAATATATCATTACTTGGCAAGCTCGTACATGAGTTCTTTCTGGGGCGGACGAAAAGGTGGAGTGCTGAATTGCGGGCTATCTATATGCCACGAGACACATCGTTTGCTGATCTCAAAACATCAGGATCTTTTACTTGGAGAAGCCTTCGGAAGGCAGCCTTGAAGTTACTTGGGGGGTTCTCTTATAATCTTGGGAATGGTATGAGCTCCCTATGGTTTACTCCTTGGCTCAATGGAAAATTATTGGGACCAAGGTTGCCAATTATTGAGGTGAATGATTATGATTTGCGAGTATGTGACATTATCCTGCACAATAATTCTAGGGATGGTTGGTGTTGGAAGATGACCAATTCTGGTATGTACTCGGCCAAATCAGGGTATTCCTTCTTGGTGCAGGAGGTTGCTGGTGAGAAAGATTGGGCGTGGATATGGAATTCCAAGTGGCCTGAAAGGATCTGCTTCTTGATCTGGTTGGTGGCGTGGGAAGCTCTCACATGCAACTATCTTCGCTTCAGCCGACAGCTTGCCAACTCTCCTTTATGTCAAATTTGCGGGGATGATATTGAGGACTGGAAACATTGTCTCTTTTCCTGCCCTTGGACTAATGAGGTGTGGCGATTGATTGGTGTTGACATCCCCTTGGACGTTGGTACAATTGACAGACCTTGCATACGCATATGGATAAGAGGTATGATCCGTGTATATGGTGTGAACTTTCTTGCGGGCGTGTGGAATATTTGGTGTGAGCGCAACTCTAGGGTTTTCCAGGCCAAAGCTTCGAGTCCTCAAGCGATCCTTCGACGTATCCTCCACTTGGCTGACTCCATGAGGCGACAGCAGCCTGGCCCTCAACAATCACAGGTTGATCATCGTCTCACATGTTGGAATATGGGGGATTGGGATGGCATCTTTCTCCACACCGATGGCTCTTTCCTCGGGAGTTCGAAACGTGCTGGCTTCGGTGTTGTCTTGAGAAATGTAAACGGTAGTTGGATCATTGGAGCGTCTGGCTACATGAGAGATGCCACGGTGGTGCAAGCTGAAGTGGCCGGTATCATGCATGGGCTCCAGCTTGCGGTGGATCAAGGGATCAACAGAATTTGTGTTTGTTGCGATTCCTTAGAGGCCATTCGTCTGGTGCATTCATCGTGGAGTGATCACCACTTATTATCGAATTATCTTACCCGGATTAGAGAGCTTCGAAGTCAATTCCAAGTTTGCCGTATTCAACATATTTTAAGGGAGGGTAATGCAGTCGCGGACTTCCTTGCTAAAAGGGGTGCTGAAGATGAGCTGTTCTTCACCACGCGGGCTTTTCCACCGGATCTTCTTAAGCCTATTCTCACTGCGGATGCACAAGGGACTTGGTTCCCTCGAGCACGTTGATTTCCTTTTGTTCCTGTTCCTTTATTTTTCTTTTTTTGACTTTGTATTTCTTTTTTCCTAGCCATGTTCTAGCTGCTCAGCTAAAAAAAATTGAAAAACTAAAAAGTGGAAAAGATGTGTCCGGCCAAGCTTTTTTAGCCTCTGAATGCGTTTGCCGTTGGAAATTCTTGTAGTGAGTGGACAATATGGGGAAGGTTGGATATCTCAAGAGCCTAGTTCGATCGGACTTGAGATGGATAGTTTGTGGGGTTGTGGTTATCTGAATACTTTGAAACCTTTTGGTTGAAGCAATTCGTGAGAATACTATGTTGCAGCATATGGATCGCAAGGCGGTCCTTTTTGTTGCTTGTGTACACTGTACAGCAAATTAATGACAATACATTATAGTCATGAAAACGAAGACGCTTAAAAGCTCCTACTATTGTAAATTCGATTATTGAAAAAAAAAATTCTTTGTTTGGATAAGTTGTAAGAAAATAAAATATTTGATTATTATATATTTTCAAAACGCAAATAGTCTGTTTAAACACTTAAAAATGGAATTGTAGAACTGAAAACGCAACAATAGATAATCTGATTTAAATCACTTATCGAAGCGACAAGGAGTACAATTAAGTAGTCCAAAAGGTCTCAATGCTCAATTTCAAAATACTCTTGACTGAAAATTTAAAAATATCTAGTTGGAACATGATTCAAACTGCTTGATTCTCTTTTCAAGTGGAGTAAAAGGTTAATGCACTTAAATGTCAAGCTACTTGTTAAGTACTTAAAAACTAAAGTAATACATTTAAAGGTAAAGTACATTAATGCAGAAGAATATGAACAATAAAGGCATTTTAGTTTATGTTACATGGGGAAAATGGAGCATTGTTAGCACACGATTTTTTTTTTTTTTTGTGAGACTGTTCACTTGGATTGATGGGGTACACTACTCAGCGCCAACACACACACAAAAAAGAAAAAAAAAAAAGGAAAAAAAGAAAAAAAAAAAGAAAGAAAAAAGAAAGGGAAAAAAAAAAAAAAAAGACATGGATGATTGGTTGGGCTAATGTGTTGGCCTGAGAAAACAATGTTTATATTATCTCAATTTCTTCGGGATGAATCTTGGGTAAATATGGAGTCAATTGCTAATGTTATTTGCAACCTGTCTAGTGTTGATCGCGAGCATATCTTGTATACTATATTGTTACTCCAAATCGTGCACAAGGGCTTAGCTAAGGATTAGTATTATTATACATTTATACTGTATGAAGACATATTGTAAACCAAGCAGTAGGATGAAATCAGAAATTATTGGGAAAAATAGATAGGAAGACAATGAGCAACATGCACATGGCGCAGGGGAAACACAAAGTTATATAGGAAAAGCATAGACCATAGATACTAAGTAATCACGGGGAAGAAATGCCACAAAAATTTCAAAAAAAAATAAAATAAAATAAAAAAAAATAAAAATAAAAATAAAACAGAAAGTTGGAGTGAAAAGACATGTATTAGACTAACTTGGTGACAAGAGTGAAATGAAAAACTCTTTTTAGAAAGAGTGCATATGAAAAGATTGATTCAAATGATAAAATGGGAGACATTTGGAGAAGTTGCATAAATTTAACACGCAATAATACAGTAACTACCAAGGACTAAATACTAAAAAGAAACACATGCCTCAGAGATTTAATATTTGTTTATCTTAAATTTGGAATAAGGTTTGAATATAATAAATTATCAGAGATTGATCTTCGAGTTCAACAAATAAATACACTCTTCACTGAAATGCCATCCGGAAAGCCATAGGCACTATATAAAATGAACCTGAAAATTATTGCAAAACATGACATTTACTTCCCATCATCCCATGCAAACCATCTATCCAGTGTATTTTATACTAGTAGTATATCATAAAGAACACCACATGTTGTACTGAACTTGACATGACATGAACGCATACCTCTTACTGTCTTACAGGAAATGAATACAATGTATGTATCACATAATTATAATAACAATTATTACCAAGTAGAATGTAACATCATTTTCACAAGTCCGGAGAATAAACACACGGGCAAAGAAAAAGAAAAAGAATCCAGGGTGGGAAAGGGGAAAGGGAAAAGGGGAAGTCCCCCCAGTCATGATAATGCAAGTAAATCCAATCAACTTTCCTCAATTATCAGAATATATGTAATCATATCTTCATGCAATCATCCCAAGCTACAAGGCAAAACTATACTATCTATATATGCATGCTATCAATTACTACTATCCTCGTCAACATCATCATCTCCTAACCCCTTTCCTTGTTTTTCTCTTGCTAGTACATCAAAAGCAGCTGGCCACTTTGATGCCATTCCCCCTCGTCCTACACACATCATTCCAATAATATCTCCAGGGGACAACAAAATCATGGCTAAAGGATATTAGATTCCTCCACAGGACCATCTCTCCCTAGTACTTCCTTGGACACAAGTGCTTTTTTCCTCAAACCAAGTTTCATCACTAGCACACTTGCTTTCTAACTATGGTCATCGATTAGCACCGAGATATTTAGACTCTGTGTGTGTGTGTGTGTGTGAGAGAGAGAGAGAGAGAGAGAGAGAGAGAGAGAGAGGGAGAGGAGCAAAGTCCATAATAGTTTTGTCATTATGGATTTAAGGCCTATGGAAAGCTAACATATTATAAAATTTGAAAAAGTGGTAGAAGATTCATGCATCTAATATATAGGAGCAGTGGCAGATCAAGAAAAAAATTTCAGTGGTGTCACATAAATAATATATAAAATATTAAATTGAAAAAAATGAATTTTTTAAATATAATAATAATCCAGGATTGTGGTTTGGCCTAGCAACTAATTCTTCAACTTCCAACCTTAGCATTGGAGATTGGATCTCCATATGCCCTTATCGCTTCCAAATTAATAAAAACATTCATTTATAACATAGAGGATCGGATCTTTCTCTATAGCACAAATTAGAGAATCATTAAAAAAAAAATCATAGGGTTAGGTGCACCACAAAAATTTGAGTGTGTTCACTAAGTCAAGCTTATATTTTTTTACCTTAAAAAAATTAATTTAAGTGGTGTCATGTACCCGAGTGAGCATCACTTGGATCCATCCATGTATTGGAGGGACCACAATCGCACAGCGATAGAATAATCGTACTCAGATTTCAATCATGCAGATGTGTGTACGAGAGAGGATGTTTCATGCACACATCCATTCAACTAATTTTTTTTATTTTTTATTTTTAATTAGCTTAAAAAACATACAAACCATTTGCCCAAGCTGAACCAATAAGAGGTACGGAGGTTCATACAGACACTGAAGCTGGCAACAATAGTATGCATGGGAATTGTTCTAAACTTGGCTATTTAAGGTAATCTCCCATATTCCCTTTTTCTCATACACTAATTGGCATTAAGTTTCAGTCACTGCTTAGAATTAATTTTTTCAGGTAATCTACACCACTTCAAATCACCTAGTAGAATACAAAAGGTTAAGAATCCATTATCAACAGAACTATTTGAATAATTGACCAAAGTTCCACCAATAACTTCTGCTCATCAAATTCTTAAGAGTTTTTAAAGCTGGTTTTCATGCTCTGTAAAAATTGCAAATTTTCTGTATATCAGCAATCCAGAACTAAGAAAAGCGTGTGCTTAACATCAATTTACTCAAACAAAGATGAAGCCACGTGGATTACACAAGATAAGTACATGAACTAGAAAAATGAGGGTATCACTCCAAGCATCCATAGAACTTTAAGGAAGTGACATCCACCTGACTTCAAGAATAATAGAAAATGGACGTATCAAACATGAACCATCAAATGGTAAGATTTTTTGAGTGTGTAGTACATACCGTACATCTTGATGTGCAAGCAAATATCAGCATCAAGCAGATTTTGCTGATCTTGCACTTTATCCTTGCATTTGACAACCAGGTGCTATTCCATGGAGTAGCTTTTAACAAATTATTCCCCAGGGTTAATTACCATGACCTTTCCCCTTGATCCCTGTAAGGCATAGCATTTTATAATACTTCTTTTTTGAAGAAAAAGCATAAGAAACATGGATCAGCTACACCTTTTAGGCAATAGGCAACAAAACTTTAATAAGCATAATCATTCTTTGGCCAAGTGATCACTTCTTTTAGTCAACAATAAAGGACAAGTCCCCCTTGCCTCCATAAATTATAATGTTTCCATTGTTGGTGACCTCAGAGTGATGATCTTCATTATTGGGACTAATTAAACCCAAAAGTCAAGCTGCATTTGTTGAACTTATTAAATCGAGTCTAAATCTTAAGCATGAATCATTAAATCATTAAATGATGATTGCAGACAGAACAAAAAAAAAACGACACTTCAAATTATTTTTGTTCTAGTAAAGATTCCTGTTTATCATACTTAATGATAAAAAAAATTATCTGAATTCTGTTTTATTTTTAAAATTCAGAACTGCTTAACCAAGTGACATGATGTATTTTTTTCTTAGTATCAAAGAGATTACATAGATTTATAAATCATTAATTTTAAGTCTTTAAGTTCTGAAAAATCTGTCGTTCATCCTTTATCTCTCCATTTCTAATTACAAGTAGGCTAATTTGGATTTAAAATTTTCAATCAAGTCAATTGAATTTGAGTCACATGGATTATTTAAGAAAAGGGATACATGGACTTGAAGTGAGTCCAAGATCCCAAGAATCCTCAAAACTTTTCAGTAAATGACATGACATCCACCTTGCTTTACGAATAATAACCAATGAACATATCAAACATGAACCATCAAATGGAAGATCTTTTTAGTGTGTTACACATACTGTAATTCAATGTCCAAGAATAGATCAGGATTGAGCCGATGTTACTGACCTGCTTGTAATTGGCAACCTGATGCTATACCAAAGTACTTCCATTTAAACAATATTTTGATCGGATTAATTACCACTAAACTTCTCATAATTTCTAACTTTCTACAATTGACATTATTTGTCATAATATCTTTTTTAATCGTTGAAGAAGCTGCAGACAAAAAAAAAACTTGGGTAAGCTACAACTTTGTACGCACAAAGACTTCTCCAGCAACAAATAATCCTTGGGCGATCAACTCTCCGAGCCAACAATGATAACACAAGTCCTTCAACACTCCAACAATGTTCCATTATTGGAGACCTTTTGAGTGAAGATTTTCGACCAATGATCACCTTGTTACATAACCCAATATGGGGGTTATTCCATAATTTTTCTTCTTTTTTTCTATTAAAAATAAAGAGAAAAGGACAAACAAACGAACAAAGTATTATATTCAGAAAGTACCTAACTTAGACTATCTAAGTTGATCTCAAACATCTGGAGGTCCATCTTCACTTATTTCCTAATTACTACAAACGGGTTAGTTTCGCTTTAATTTTTCAATAACCTATTTCAGAAATCAAATAAACTAGTAAACCGTCCGGTAGAAAGCACTAACTTAAAGAAAATTACCAATGGGACTACTTGAAAAATTATCAATATTCAACCAGAACCAACTTTTCAAAAATCAATTTCGAATAGTTTTAGGAGTGGCTTTTCAGCAAATCTAATGCTATGAAGAAATTGCAGGATTTCAATTTTTTGCCTTGTGGAATCTTAGCAATCAAAACCCATGAGCTAGAAGAATATAATCAATTTAGTTGACAAAAATGATGTCACAGAGATTATTCAAGACGGGAGTACATGAGGTGGAAGAATCAGGCCAAGATTCCGAGAATCCAGACAACTTTGAAGAAATGTCATCTACCTGACTTTAGGAATAATAGAAAAAGGGCCTAATGGCCTATCAAACAACCTGAACCATCAAATGGAAGATCTTTGAGTTGGCCTTACATACCGTACAATTTGATGCCCAAGCAAATCTCAGCATTAGCCGATTTGCTGATCTTGCACTAAATCCTTGCATCTGACAACCAGCCACTAATCCAGGATATCATTCAACAAATCTTTGATATATAGATATATATACACTACCATTGTTTTTTTTAAAAGTGATACGGACAATTTTTTTTTACGTAATCTAGTGCACACTTTTATTAATTAGCAAAAATTATTTTTTTAAAAAAAGGTGATATAATAAAACTACGAGATTAGAATTAGATGAATTTAACATCTCACTTGCCTATGTTTTTTCTTATATAATTGTGATAAAAAGTTGGGTCAAAGTTGAATAATAAATAGTGTTAAAAAATGATGTGTTTCACTTTTAAGAAAAGGGAGGAAGTATATATTAATATATAATATGCTTTGCAGAAATCAGCAACCATGGAAATTAAGCACATGAAAGATCTGTTGAATGTGAACAAAAGAAAAGGCAGAAAAAACTTGAATCAGCTACACCTTCAACTCACAAATACTTGTCACTTATTTTTAAGAAACATACTTATTGAGTCATTTCACTTATTCAATATGTCAAATGACGCAATAAGTACTTATTGGGTGCAAAAGAACACCACCTAAGACTTGATTTTTATCCTTGACAAATTCAGTAGAAGGTATTTACATGAGTAGTAATAATATCGGGGGCTTTTGGGAATTTTCATGCCACACCGATAGAATCAATGGTTTGGCTACGAGTATAGAGGCAAAGCATAGTTGGTTCCATGGTTGTGACATTTATATTGGTGTGATATGCTCCTTCCAATCAAACTGGGTATTCATGGTTGGCCTATTCGCCATACCAACACTATATGTGTTGAGCTTCCTTCCTTCTGGCTCCAATGAATGCAATGATTGGGGGTGATAAAACACTTTTGATCATCTTTCAGTTTCCACACAATCATAAAACATGCAGCCAAAATGGGTTCGTTACACATTTATCTTCCATTGGTATTTGGACCTACTTACTTTCAGCAAAAAGGCCACAGCAAAATTCCAACAGGTGAGACCATCAAAGGAAAAGCAAATCTGATATTCGATAAAGATGCAAACTTGCAAACATATTAAATATATTTACACAATATAGAAGTAGGCAAATATATGACAGATAAAGGGGGAATTTATTATGATGATGACAACAAAGGAAATGTCCCAAAAATACTGATTCTCCTTATTCCTGTGCACACAATTCTTGTGTGGTGTTCAACATGGAAGAGTCACTCTATATTCTGCCCTCTCAAAAGATATATTCCCCAACTGGCAGAACCCCACCACTTCCCCCCTTATTTAATAGGAGTGAGATGAGCAATTTGTGTTAGAGCATCAATACCTCGACTTCTATCTCAACAACATTTGCCTCTTCTTTTACTTTTTGCTAATGTTAATGCCAATTACATTGTAGCCTCAGCAGCTCCCTTAAGAACACCTGAAGATATATCCACAAACTATTTTATCTACCAAGTTTCATAATATCACCATCAAAATGGCATCTTCTTCATCTTCTCGTAATTATAGCTCTTCCTGGACTCCAATTCAAAACAAACAATTTGAGAGGGCCCTAGCTATTTACGACAAGGATACTCCAGATCGTTGGCAAAACATTGCCAGGGCAGTGGGGGGCAAAACTGCTGAGGAAGTTAAAAGGCATTATGAGATTCTTGTGGAGGATCTCAAGCACATTGAGTTGGGAAAAGTCCCATTTCCGAAATACAAATCAAATGGGAACAGCTGCTGATCAACACAGCACTAAAGGCAGAGGTAATGCAGTTCAAATTTCCTACATTTTTCCATCTGAACATGTCTTCCCCATGTTTCAGTGTATCAGGCTCTTTATACACTGATACAGGTGAGTGTAAATAGTTTTCAAAATTCCAACCTGAGTTTCAATCTTTATAGCCTAAAGGTGAGTGTAAGAAGTGTTGCAGGGCTATCATGGGTGGAATAAAAAGAATAACCTCAAACTTTTAAAACAGTTAAAAAATTTGTCCTGCAATTAGAAAATGTTTGCCTTGATCTATTTAAAAATCATGAGCCAAGACGCACTCCACTCAACTTCTTATCCTGTTCCAAGGTCCAAAAATAATGCCCACAATAGATCTGATATCCACTCCCTTTGTTTGGATAACAATCCACTGGCCATGGGCTCACTTAATCTTTCTTCAAATAATTCCATGTGAGATACACTGGCAACATGTTCTCAGGTAGGTATCAATGAAGATACTCGGTCTTAGTTAAACTCTATAATTTATTCCCTTTTTATCAACCTTTTTGTGATACCTTTATACCTTTAAAATCTTTGTCTTGACATAAACTTCCTGTCCTTTTCTAAACTTTTGGCATCATTAATACAGCAGTTGTTCAGCTTTACACCAGAGCCTGTTTCCTTCCAAAATTCTCAAACCCTTGCTTCTACGTATGACTTCTGAGATTTTTCATTTTTTTTCATACATTCTAACTCCCCGTTTCATTCATTTGCTTGCAGGCTATTGATTAAATGAGAGTTACATTGAAAACCCCAGAAGACCTTCATCTATTATAGACTCTGTAACATCCCCAAGAGGTGTATTAATGTAGCAGATTAAGAGCTACATCCCCAAAATGTTGTAATGCTGCTTAATCTACATGTTAAGCTGCAAGTTTAGGTTTCTCAAGTATTGGAATCACTACGCATTATCACTTGCCTAATTAATAGTACGATTCTCTGCTTCCACCGAAAATTGAACTCTCTAATTTCTTTATCAGCGTTTCAATTCCATCCTCTACGTCGGATCACACATTACATTACAGCGATTTCATCAACTACGGCTGATAAAATAATAAAACTAACAGCAAAATCCGTCACATTACGGCGTGGTAATCGCGATGAAAACTTTCACACGAAAAATTAGATAAATTCGAAAGCAATGTAACAGTGAGGATTCGAGAGCAGACCTGAAACCGGATTGGGAATTGCCATGTGCAGCCGCTCAGAACGAAGTTCCGATCCACGCGTGAAGTCGTGATTAGCAAACCCATTAACGCAAAGTTTTCAATTTATTCTCGACACTTCTTTAATAAAAAAAAAAAAAAAACGAATTAACGGGAAATCTTGTACGGAGAAACTTCTTTTGTCATATAACTATGAAGTAATGCTTAGGGAGAAAGGTGAGATGCATATAATAAAATTCTACCACAAATTAGGGCTCACTCAGCACACTATAGGATAGTTGTCTAAAATTTATTAAAGAACTATAGTGATTTAACCAAGAAATTTTTAATACTACTTGTTATAAATCAATACCTATATATTTTCTAAAATATAGTCTTATACTCCATTCGTTTTTTTTTTTTTTTTCTGAATCTTACATTTTGAATTTTCTTAATATTCATTATAGCACTTTGCCTTCTATTTTTGTTATAGTTATAGAAGACAAAATATAGTTAAATGAGATCTTGTTGGATTCATCTCATCTTGTAGTTTTTAAATATCAAATTTTTAGAATTTTTACTTGTACCGAATTTGAGTTATTAATTGTTGAAAATGTGCATTGACATACGTGCAAATAAGAAGTGTAAGGTTTTAAAAAAAATGGGGAAGTATTAAAGTATCATGTGTATATGATTAAGTTAATACACTAGTAGGAAGATGACCCAAACATCTACCTTGTTTGGGAATTAGCTGTTAGATGTTAATTGATTATGTGAGTAATACTTAGTTAAAATTAGTTGTTTCATAATTTCGAGACTAATTTTTTGCCTAGAATAAGCTAAAATCCAAAATGCTGATATTTGGAGCGGTTTCAAAAAGAGCTGATTGAACACTGTTTTAAGTTATTTTATCTTTTTAAATAAGCTAATTCAGTTCAAATTATCTAGAATAAGTTAATTTAAATTAGCTATTTTACCAAACATGGCATTGGGTGAAAAAACCATATTAAAAGGCGATCGAGGCCAAATGAATAATGGTTTCTTTGGGAATCGTTGGTTTACTTTAAAGCGAATGGGAAAATTGATTTCTGGCCATATATAATTGGTCTGAAATTTATGGCAAGATAATGAAATGCGATAGTGAAATGTTTGTCGTGTATATAAGGCTAAAAAACATTGCTCCCTTAATTAGCATATAGTGATAAAGACCTCACACACTCGACAATTATCGGGGTACAATTTCTCTTTTTATTTTTTTCATTTTTGACAAAATAAAACGAAAATACTCCCTCCATTTTTTTTTAAGTGTAGCATTTTAATTTTTTTTTACTATTCATTGTAAAAAAAATTAAGTGTAACGTTTTGATTTTTTACTATTCATTGATAATTTGACTTTTATTTTTCTTATAGCTAAAAAAAATATAGTCAAGTGAGATCTTATTGGATTGGTCTCATCTGGTAGTTTTTAAATATCAATTTTTTTAGAATATTTACTTGTACCGAATTTTTATTAATCGTTTAAAATGTGTGTTGGCATATGTACAAATGAAAAACATTACACTTAAGAAAAAATCCGGATGAAGTACTAAACATGAAGTGCATCGAGACTTGAGGTGCATATTAACATGTTGAACAAAAACGCCTCACTTGGTGATAATTTATTTTATGACCACGCTTTTTTATCACTGAAATATAATATTGCAGTCGACATAAATTTTAATTATGGTTGGTGTTTTCAAATTAAAAATTCCATTGCCCAAGTGGTATAGAAACAATATTCTGAAGTGATTCAACAATGTGCCCATGGTTTTTTGGGGCGATTGAAAGTTTATAATTTCCTATATACTGTATTTCTGTTCATTTGTTATAATAGTAATTTAAAAATAATTGTACTACTATTTATTTATAAATAATAAATTTAAAAGCATGTGGAGGTGAATATCTTCCCATATTATGCTTTGCTGGAACAGATTTTGGTGGTTAAGTTGGTAAGAGACAGAAATCGCAACGAGTCTGGAGGTTTCCTTAGCTTATTGAATTGATAGCGAATCGGTTCGTATGCGGACGTATGCATATACTGACTTGTTCTCCTCCTGTACACATAGTGCTATTGACTTCTATTTCCAATTGGCAGTGTAATCAATGATTTTATTTCCTTGCTACAATTTGAATAATCACCATTAATTAGGGATGTTAGAATTTATTGATTGCACAAATCGTGGACTTTACTTGTGGACAAAAATGATTCTTACACGTGTGTTTTGACAGTGATATTGTCCCAAATTTATTAAGATTTTGTGATTTTTTAATTATTTTTCAAATTTTTTGTATTATTTATTTAACTATGCATATTATTTAATTAACTTCTGGGTAAGACAACACTATACATCACATAATTCTTTCCTTTTTGTATTATTTATTTAATAGTTACCATTTTTGTGCTACATCCTGTTCAACCTGTGTTCTTTCTGCATTAAATCGATGATATTGTTCTTTGTTTTTATGTTCTTGGCCTATTCTACTTATGATATTGTCATAGGATATGGAACATAGTTAATACTATGTGCTTACAAACCAGTTACCTTATGTTCTGTTCCTGGTTCAATGATGATGCATAGCTATTAGTTTTGTGCTGGCATCATGTACAACTTATGTTCTCTGCCAATTAAATAGATGATATTGTGAGGGAATAAAAGATGAGAAATAATTGGGCTGAAAGAGGGAGTCTTATTTTTTGATATTCAACTTCGAAATATCTTTAATCTTGTCACCAGTTCATCCCCATCATCATATTTCTTTTCCTTTTCATTCATTCTTTTCCCACAAATCAAAATTATTCTCTCCAGCAATTCCCCTTTTACTTTTTTCCCTTGAGATTAATAATTGAGCTTTCATGAATATGGGATTCAGGACTGTTCTTATGTTTTTATATCATAAGTTAAGTAGTGTTCTGACCATGTTCATTCTGTGTTCTGCCCATGTTCAACTGATGATATTGTTAAGACGCAAGAAACCAATTCATTCATTCAAAACAAAATCACAATTGTATGCACTCAAGCATCAATACTGTACATTTTTACCAAAAAAAAAGCATCAATACTGTACAGATTCAACCATCTATAAATGTGGATTCACTCAACACATTATGATTCACGATGTACCTGACAACACTCGCGTTACGCGACTGTGTGAGGCGTCGCATATAGCACCATCATCGTCATTGTTCGATGAGATCGTTTCGGTCACGCTTGAACAACCGCGTCTTCATCGTCATCACTTGCTCCTATTGAATAACAAGGTTGTTGTCTCGAATCATCCGATCTCTGCAAAACATCATCGGCCACCGCTCGAAAAAATTCCCCATCAACTGTAATATCATCGTCCTGTTGCGGGTGATCTGTTGATATTGCACCGTCGAGTTTGTCGACTAAATCGTCCGCCAAGGAGTTTAGATCGATCATCCCCGTTCTCGAATTCCAGTCCAATCGGCCGCTGATATTCCTGATTTGCAAAACCCACAGCACACATCCATTTTCTATCCATTATTAAAATGGTAGTTTGGAATCAATCAAACTTTCTCTCATTGGTTTAGGCAATCACGAATCTACTTTCCATCTACATTTAATGTCTCTAAATGGAATGAAATTACTGCTTGTTGACGCGTAGCACTTGTTTGCTTTAGGTGGAACACGTCTGCATATGCAGACTAATTATAGTCAGCATACTAACTTAATCGAATTGATAGATAGTAGTTCGTTTCATGAATTGTCTTATCCCTAGCTAGCTAATTAATGGCCTAAATCTTTGTGTGTGTCTATATATATATATATATATATATATATATATATATATATTCATCCAAATTGGCATGGCCTATCTGTGCTGCACTCATCATGACTGATATATAATCCTGAGGAGGAGTGTGGGAATCATTTGGCGTTTTGCACTTTTTTTCCGAAACCATTTGGATGGATTAAATTCAATATATGCAAGCTAGTTGCAAAGGCTGATTAAACTGCTACAGGTATCAAAATTAAAGCATATATGCTGCCCCCCTTTTCTTACAAATTAATAAAGGGTATTCTCATTGTCATGATATCTATCTATGCTCTCATTTCACCACAAACACCGTGTGTGTATACATATCATCATTTTCACTTCATGGATTGATACAAGTGCAGCTAGCAGATTAATTTAGGTCTTGCTGAATTAGTATTTTTTAAAGTAATCAATCACATGTTCATTGGGAGGGAATAAAACCCTTGATTGATGAATTGAATTTATGGGATAATAATAATAATAATCTCGTTGAATTTGGTGGGTGGGGGATTAAATTGGTGCATGAATCTCATTCTTCAAAGTGAAATAGGATGTTCATGGATGGGCGGCACACGCCCTTCAGTTTTGAGATGTCGGTAAAATGGAAAAATAACCCATATGGTCCCTTAACTTTGCCGGATTTCGCAATCAGTCCCACAACTTTTGAATTAACACAATTCGTCCACTAAGTTTCTTAATTTTAGCACAATCCGTCCCATATACGCAATTTGCCTCAATTTGTACTCAATTTGCCTCCATTTGTACTCCATTTTCCCATACCGTCCCATACAAATGGAGGCAAATTGAGTACAAATGGAGGCAAATTGAGTATACGGGATGGATTGTGCTAAAATTAAAAAACTTAGTGGACGGATTGTGTTAATTCAAAAGTTGTGGGACTGATTGCGAAATCCGGCAAAGTTAAGGGACCATATGAGTTATTTTTCCTCGGTAAAATCGCCACCTTTGATTATTTGATGATGCAAGCTAAGGAGACTACACTGCAATCTTCATTCACACCTGAGATCTAACAACAGTCGCAAGGGATTCATTACAAGGGCACATATGTATGTCTTAGCTTCAAATGATACTGTAAAATAATTTTTAAGCTTGGCTTAGTGACACTACTCAAAGAGGGATAAAGTTTGATGATGGGATATGAATCCCCAACTCTTAAGATTGAAAGACGAATGACCAACACTTAAAAGCATGCAAACTGGCTCATCCAATCCTTGATTATTATGTTTATTAAAATTATACTAGTATTTTATTTATTATTTTATAATAGTGACACTTAAATTTCTTTTATGTATACGCTGCTACTGTTATGCCAAGAGCAAGAATAAAACAGAACATAAAACCAAAAAAACCAAAAAAAAAAAAAAAAAAACACACAGCTATTACGTGGTTGGATCAACTTAATTGATCTTGATAGCTTCCCACAGACGGCGCCAATTGTTATGCCAAGAGCAAGAATAAAACAGAAAACAAAACAAAAAAAACACAGCAATCACGTGGTTCGATCAACTTGATCTACATCCACGGGAGCCACTGGCAGGAAATCCACTAACACAAAAATCATCTCAAGTTTACAATGAGAATCGCTCACTCAATGAGATAGAACTCACCACCCCAAGGATCTATCACACAGTGGCGAAACTATACTATGCAATGGAGTGGCTTGGCCCCCTCCATAAAATGAGTGTAGAAATTGGCATTAGTAGTATATACTGTATAAAATTTAATATTGGTATTTCTGTGTTGATTTTTTTAATTTATAATGGAAATGAGCCCTCCATTCTTTGTGAAATTTTTTAATGGGAACCGTGCCCTCCCTTACCAGATATTCTGGTTTCGCCACTGCTATCACAGATTGATCTCTCTCTTGCACTCTTCAAATCTTGTGTAAAAATTCTCTCAAAAATGAAGTGTAAAATCTGCTGAATTCTACTCCCAAGATCAGCCTATACACTCATCAAATAAAAGGAAAGTAAGTAGTAAGTAGTAAGTAGTAACTAGTAACTGTAAAACAGTTATCAACTTCCACGCACATGAGCAGACATTCTCATCACAGCTACTTTTCACATATCAGTAGTAGTGACAATATTATGCTAATTGGCGCAATCTACTGCTATCTGCTAATATGGCTTAAAGGAATCATTCTGTTGGATCATAAAGCTTTCATAACCCTTTTTTGCCCTCCTGCCTTAACGAAATGCTTTTGTTTTTACTCTTGAAAAGTCATATAGAAGTAGAATTTAAAAATAAATAAATAATAGAGCCCTCGAAGCAAAACGACCCCATCAATCAACACTTGCCAATAACGTGCAATTATTTGTTCACCAAGATATGTGATATTTTTACGAGTTATCAAAACATCCTGTACATCATGCATGTACATTTATATTTATCGTATTATTAATTAATTAATAACAGTAGAGTAAAATTAAATTTCAATAACTACCTTCAAATTCCATTTCTATATAGTATGAAGATGAATTATAAATTTTATTCAATACACAAATATGTAAATATAAAACAATATACCGTCAATAATTAAATAAATTAAATATATAAATCTTACTATGTATCTGTTGATAAAGCATCGAATTGCTGTTATCTGCAATAATTGAGGCACTGGAATTTTTTAGAAGTCGTTTTGTTACAGGTGGCGGATTCGTCCGTCCTTCCTTCTTACAAATTTCACTTTTCAATTCGGGATAATCGTCCAGTCTTCGAATCCTTCCCCACCATTGCCCGCCGACAATGGCGCTTTGTCAGTACCCAAAATCAACCACCCACGCGCCCGCTCCCTTCCCCCGCCACGTGGCGATGCTGCAGTAATCGTCGTCCCCATGCAACGCGCCACGTCGAATCCCAGGTTCTTAACCGCCTTCTACGCTTCATCTTATATATATCCACTCCCCCCACATTCCAAAACTGATCCATCTTATTCCCGATTCGCTCAACGCATATTACTATACACTTACCATTCAAATCCATCCGTTTACTATAATTAATAATCCGCCTGTCTGGGCTGACGGTTGTTTCTCACATACATCTCCGGAAAATGGCAGCGCCGAAGGGGATCGCTTTGTTTCTGATATGTCTGGCTGCGGTGGCTGCCGTCGGGTGGTCTTGGGGCGAGGACGCCGCCAAGATGGTCAACGACGCGGCCAAGAGCGCCGAAGGTGAGGCCGAGGCATTGGCTGGCAAGGCTTCCGAGATGTTCGGGTAATTATATATAGCATTATGTAAAAACCCCCTTCTTCCGAGAAAAAATTTAAGATTTCATTCATCATTAGGATTAATTATTTAATTTGATGACACGTACGGTGAGTATTAATTGTACTGTGGTGGTATTATAGAAAGACGACCAAATTGGCGATGGTTAATTTACTGTAGCTGTCATAGTTAAACCTAATTTAGACCTAATATAATTGGACAGAACACGTCTGATGATGTCCCTAATTGGGTTTGGTTTGGTTTGATTTGCAAGTGGAAGTTCGGAAAAGGCAAAAGAAGCAGCGAGTGAAGCGGCGGAGAAAGCCAAGGATGCTGCTTCCAAGTCCACAGAGACAATCAATAATGTTGCGAAAGGTTTTCTCTATTTTTGTCTTTTTGGTATCCAATGAATCAATCAAACATTGTTATTATTGATTATTTACAAAATGCTGAGGAATTCAATGGTGTGTTGTGTTCTTTATAAAGATACGTCAGAGTTCGCATCAGAAAAGGCGAATGAAGCCAAGAGGGAGCTCTCAGAAATGGCTTCGGGTGCAAAACAAGCCGGGGAGAGCGCCTATAATTACGCATCCGGCAAGGCAGGCGAGACGGGCAGCGCAACGTCCGACAAGGTAGAAACAGCCAAGAACTTAGCTAAGGAGAAGGCCGAGGAGGCAAAGAAGATGGCTGCCGGCGCAAAGGAGAGAGTAATGGAGGAGGTTCCGGAAAAGGCTTCCGAATTCGCAGGCGAAATAAAGGAGAAGGCAGGTGAAGCAGCGGATCGCGCTTCTGAAATGGCGGGCGAGGCTAAGGCGAAGATGCAACATAAGGCACACGAAGCGTCTTCCAAAACCGGAGAAACTCTAAAAACGGCCGCGGATAAGGCCGCCGAGGCTAAGGCGAAGATGCAAGACAAGGCACACGAAGCGTCCTCCAAAACCGGAGAAACTCTAAAAAAGGCCTCGGAAAAGGCCGCCAATGCCAAAGACGCGGCTGCCGAGTCCTACAAGGATGCGAAGACGAATGCCGATCAGAGCTACAATAGTGCCAAGGATTCCATGACTGAGAAGGCCAGGTGGCTATACGAGGCGGCCAAGGAGAAGGTGTCCGATGCGGTTGGGGCACGTAAGAAGTCGGCCGAAGGGGAGCTATAATTGAACTGATTTTAGTTGTGGCTGTAGTAACAACATGAGTAGATATTTGTTTCGAGTTTTCATCTTCTGCAGCTTCTTACATATGATGATCAATGCTGCTAAAGTAGTTGTTCAGGTTGATTGTAAACTTTAATACTAGTAGCAAGTAATAATGAGATTCATACAGTAGATTGAATGCAATATCTTTTTGGGTGCTGTAATTAAGTCTAGATAAGGATGGTCAAGCCCCAAATTAATAGCTACAGTTGGAAGCATTAAATCTTACACAATGCCAGAAAGATGGATGTACCTTGGAATTCAAAAGGCTGTTAAATGTAGTACTACTACTACTCTTGGAGAAAACCCAGAACCCTAACACTAATGCAATGCCATATATGTCAAACTGGCATTCAATTTTTTTCTGACATTGAATAGCGCTGTTGAAACTTGTTTAGCTTTAGACTGACAAAGGCGTAACTCTTCCAACTACTTGGAAGTAGTACCACGGGGAAGACATTAATCTAGCCTTGACTTCACTATTTGGAATTGGTAATGAATTGAGTTGACTGCTGCACTAGTTATGGCGTAGTTTTACTGAACCAGAATGTAATTAAAGAAGTAAATGGGCAATGTAAAGGTACTATTAGGATGAAGAATGACCTAATTAAGTAAAATGGAGGAGTTAATCCAAGAATGCTTTTTTAACCTTCCTACATTAGATGATAATTCATACACAGAACTAGCAAAAAACTCGATTAAAATTAAAATGTGGGAATGGAAGTAGTCAAATTGTGTAAAGATTACTGAAATGTCTTGCCTTCGGATCAGTTCTGCCGCCTTTTCATAGCTTGTTTGTTGTTGTGCATCCACACTTTGAAGACCTGCCTTTTCACCCCGGACTCGGTGCAGAACCGCTGAACCTCTTCCTCGTCTTGTTTCTGAATCCTCCACCCGATTCGGGCCGCGAAATCCTGCATCCGATCCTTCTGATCCTGGCTGAATTTCGTGCGGAATCGCTTCCGGGAATGGGAGGAGGGCTGAAGAACAGCGTGGCCGCCGGAGGATTGGCCGAACATGTTGAGATCCTCGCTGGAGGATTCGGCGGCGGCACCTCCGCCGCCAAAATTGAACATTGTGGGCGGAGCGCCGCCGTGGGAGTGCTTGTTGTGATGGTGGGGTTGGCGATGGGGGGGAGGAGCGGAGTAATTAACCTGGCCGGCGGCGGCGTGGAGCAATGGCGGCCGTTGGACGGCGTGGTTGTACGCGTAGGGGTGGGGGTACTGCGGCTCGCCGTCGACTTCCTTCCGGTGGAAATTCCGGTGGCAATCGCATGCGGCGCAGCGCAGGGATTCCGGTGTGCTTTCGTCTCCGCTGGGCATGAATTCGCCGCATCCGTCCACAACATGGCCGCCCATGTTGGCGGCGTGGTTCTTGAGGCACTCCCTGTACCTGACCGTCTCCGCCGCCGCAACCGGCGGCGGAGCCGGAGGTGGCGGTGAATCTGGGGAGGGTTCCCTCTGGGAAACCGGATGCTGCAGCGGCGGAGGGCTGAGCTGGCGGTGGTGGTGGTGGTTGTGGGGAGGAGGATTCTGATGTCCCGGCGGATCTAGGGTTTGAACGGGGCTGAAAATTGAGGTGCCGCGGCGGCCGGGAACCGCAGGATTGAGTCTTCTGTCGACTGACGTGGAGAGAATGGGGGCGAGGGGAAGCTTCAAAGGCGAATCTTGGATGACAGTTGAAGTGTAATTTAGGGAATTAGGGATTTCCAAATCCCTATCTTGACCTCTTCCATCCATGGAAGAAATTTGTTGTTAGCTGAAAATGGAAAGGATGTTTTAATGGTAATCACCTGGGGAGGGGGGGGGGGGGGAGGGCTATATGGTGGTAATTAAACCATCATCATCGAGATCCCTGGCTGATGATGATCTTGTCTTTAAGGTTTAACGGGGTGGTGTTGTTGGGACAAATTATGAACTTGTAGGGATTGGTCTATGATTATGCCATTGCTGGATTTTGTTGGATTTCCCAATTTGGACAATGTTGGGACCCCTATATAATTTAGCATTTAGCTCTCACAAATACATAAATTTTCACAAAGCCCTATTTTTCCCATACGGCCATACCTAACCTAAAGAGGAGAGATGGAACCCCAACCCCAAATGCCTATAATATGAAATACTAGAAGAAGTGGGAAATAATTGAGCATAGAATCTTGAATCAAAATTTAGACACAGAGAATGGTGGGACCCCACTTGAGACAGCAATTTAGAGGGCTTAGAAATCACACAGTCCACACCCAACTCAAGAGAGGGGAAAAATTTAAAACCCAAAAAAGAAAAAAAGAATTTTACCTTTGATCAAAAGTAAAGAGTAAAGAAGAGGGAATTGTCAGATGTCAGAAGCACCACCGTCAAGACCAGCAAATGAAGATAAATATTGGTAATTAGAAGAAATTATAAACACAAACGCAAACAAGAAAGTTACTAATATAGAAAGAAAGGAAGGAACTGAAGAATTGGAGTGTTGTCTCAACAGTAACCCAATAATCTAGGCTATAGCTAAATCCATAAAATCCAAATCCAAATCCAAATCTATAACTAGGCCTGTACTACAAAATGGGGGAAATGGGTTTTTGTGTGTATAATGCACTTGGTGAGAGATGAGTGGGAAGGGGGGTGTTGAGAGAAATGAGGACGGACGGACATTGATGTGATGAGACAATGCTCATATAGAAGTGTGTGTGTATATATATATATATATAGACAGGAAGAGAGGCTCCACAAAACAACCGACAAACTCATGTTGGTTCTCTTCCACGCCCTGCAAATTGGTCCATCCATTCATTATTGCTTTTCACCACCATCCCTACTTTCTCTCTCTCTGTCTCCAATTCTCCATTACACACAACCTTAAAACGGGACAGAGTAGTAGAACAAAGAACGGGGGTGAAAAATGAGATAACAGATGCTGTTTAACACTGGGATATACTAGTAATCAACTGTAGTAGTAGTAGTAGTATATCTGAGCAATTAAATAGGGTAGGAAGGATAGGAAGGGGGTTTTGATTTGTAGGATTGATTGATTTCAACATATAATAACCCTAGAAATTAAAACCATATAACTCAAATTATGTAAGAGTGAACCAACCGCAGTTGACATGAGTGGTATGGGGCTCTGGTAGGTTAAGCAAAGGTCTCGGATTCGAGCCTTTGTGTATGTAGAATTCTGCTTTGGGAGAGACAACCCTTTAATACCCACCAAATCCTCAAAGGATCAATCTTAGGCTCAATGTAGCTTGAGGACACTCGGTACACGCCAAAAAAATTACTCCCTCCGTTCCTTTTTAGTTGTCATTTTAGAAATTGAAAAATGTTCCAAAATAATTGTTATTTTTAGGTAGTTATGTTATATTTTTATTATATTGCCTTTCACTTTACATAAATGGTATTTGTTGGACATTTATTAAGAATGAGTTTAGTTACAGGATAAAAGGGATGTTTGGGAGTCAGCGGATTCGCAAGTAGATAGCGGATTCAGAGAGAGAACTGTGAGACAATATGATGTTCCAATATGCTATATGCTGATAATTATGCTGGCTACCAAACATGTTCAAAAATGTAAATTTATGAGCTAATTAATGCAAACATTGGTTATTGAAATTGAGTTAAAATAGACAACTATTTAGGAACAGAGTATGTAAGAGTGAGTGACTAGTGAGGGGGTAGGTATTCGTACCAGTTAATTGGCTCATTTCAAGATCAATTATATCAACTGTTATGTATATATCAAGCTAAAAAAAATTGTTATGTATATCAAAATGATCAATGGTGGGTGGTTGTAAGATTCCCTAAACAAATATGCTAAACATGTTTACCGACTTTCTTTAAAATGTTTTATTAAATGTGCACGCATTATTGTGAACTTGAGTCGGTCAACAAGCTGAGGCTGCTGATCTTATTCATAGCCCACACAGTACACCACACATTAAATTCAATTCCACTCATATTTTCCATTAGTACATAAAATGCGATATACGAGGGTTCAGTTAGGGTGCTGCGGAAGATTCCGCAGCACATCTAATTTGGAGCATTGATTTTAAATCTAAGGATTGTAAATGGAAAAAGGTAAAGTTGTCTAACTAGGGATGACAATGGGTCGGGTCCGGCCGGACCCAAGACCCGACCTGAGGAAAATTATAGGACCCAAGAACCGACCCAGACTCGAGGTATTACTCATTGGATCCTAGCATACCCGAACCGACAGGACCCGGACCCAGACCCGTGGACCCGAAGAATTAATAAAAATTACTAAGCAATAGGTTGGACCCGACCCGACCTGACCCGGGACCCGATAAAATAATACTTCCTCCGTCCCATTAATTCCGTCTCATTTTCCTTTTTGGTCCATCCCATTACAATTGTCACATTTTCCATTTAGGAAATAATTACATACTCCCTTCATTTTTTAAAAATATTAATGTTTGCATAGTAAACACTATTCATTGAATAACTTTGATTCGATATTTTAATACAACTACCATCACATCACATTAATAAATAACTATATTAAAATTTCAATCACACAATTATCACATCACACATAAATAAATTAATTAAAAATTTAAATACATTACAATCACATCACATAAATTCCTAATTTACCTTCACTTTAAACACTAATCTACTCCTACATTAAATACTAACTATCCCACATAAAATACCGTGCCAAAAAGAAATGGGACACTATTAATTAGTGGGACGGATGGAGTAAAAAAAAACATCAGCAACTATGAAACATGAAACGAGCAACACTACAACAGTAGCAACATGGAGATAATGTGATTAGTTTGTGCAACCAATCGACCACATGGAGATGAATTTTTGAGTGACCTATAATATATCAGCCATGTATTTCAGAATCAACAATATGCATACCGGACACTGGGAAAAAAACATTGTAGAACAATGGGTGAGCAACCAAACATTGTAGGCTAGAGACTGCTCTCACATATCTAGGGTTCCCACACACCAAATTTATTCGGGTTGGGTCGGGTCGGCCCCTGGACCCAAGAACCGATCCAGACCCGAAAAACCTAAATTGGACCCGACCCAAGAACCGACCCAGACCCGAAAAGTAGGACCCGAACCGAGCTAAACGGGTTGGGTCCGGGTCGGTTCTCGGGTCCACCGGGTCCAATTACCATCCCTATGTGGCTATGTCTAACAAAATATGTAGCGGAATATATAACCCTATATTTAGTGTGTTATCAATATAATATTTGATAAATCATATCAAATATTTGGTAATCTGTATTTATGATCAACAATATTTCGTAAATAATGTAACAAATTACGTATAGCATTTCAATGATGTTACCAAAAATAATTCTGTGATGCTATAAAAAATGTTCCAGCGATTCAACATTGAAGAATTCAGCGATACTACCTTGAATAATTCAGCAACACAACCAAATACAATTCAACGATGTTACCAAAATTACTTCAGTAATGCTACCAAAAAATATTTCAGTGACCCTACCTAAAAGAATTTAGAGACTACATCAAGAAGAATTCAGCGACATGACCTTGTAGAATTCAGCGATGCTACCACATACAATTCAGCGATGTTATCAAAAATAATTCAATGATGCTAACAAAAAATATTTCAGTGAACTTACCTAAAAGAATTCAGCGACACTATTAAGAACAATTCAGCGATGTTACCACATACAATTAAGCGATGTTACCAAAAATATTTCAGTGAGTCTACCTAAAAGAATTCAGCGACTACACCAAGAAGAATTCAGCGACGCTATCATCAACAATTCAGCGATGCTACATATATACAATTTAGCGATGTCACCAAAAACAATTCAGCGACGTTTTCATCAACAATTCAGCGACTCAAAATATGAACATTTTAGGTACGTTTTCATGAACATATATGTATATAGCACCATAAATAAGCAAATCGGAGAGTAAGATAAGATCGAATGATCATATTGAAATGCGTAGAAGAAAAGTAGAGCTGAAGAACATATATGTATGTTTTCAGCGACAAGCAATTGTTTGTTACAAAACTAATAATAGCGAATTTACTATTTTAACCTTCAAATTAATCTCAACCATCAATTTATAATTTGAATTAAGGGTTGTGATGTACCGCAGTACATCAAGTCAATTTTGATGATCGCACCCTAACAGATGCCATACTATGAGGCAAGTCTAAAACAATAGTCGAGTCAAACATATACTACAAACATCATCAATAGAAGCAAATCATAGGGGAATGGGACTTGGGCCAAGCGGTCATGTTCCTTGCCTTCCAACTATAGGTTGGGGGTTCGATTCCCACCTGGCCCCGATCCCTCCCCTTTATCACCCTTTGTAATTTGTGTGGCTTGGGCTCCCACACACCTTTGTCGGCACATAGGTGTCAATGTTTACCAAATAAAAAATAGAAGCAAATCATAGTAAACTTACCTAACAGGCTAGAGCTACATAAAATAGGAACTGCCACTTAACAATTTTGTAAATCACTGTAAAATTTACTAGTATCATGTTATAAATTATTAACATTTTAGGACTTTGAGCAATTTTTTTCCTTATTAGAATTTAGAAATTATTCAAAAGCACAAACGACTTAAACAGACATGAACGGTGCACCAAGGCCAATCCTTAAAAATAATGAACGAAAGACTAGGGCCAAGACGATTAAAGTGGTTTTTTTTTTTTTTTTTTTAAAAAAAAAAATGTAGTAAAAAGCAATGAAGTTGGTTCATCAAACAGAAAAAGGAGGCTCGTCCAAACAAAATGGGCATGTGTAGGCAAGCACACAGCCGTGAGTGGTTTGTTGCCCCTTTAATTTTTTCACTACAAAAATAAGATACATATAAATCATGTTTGGATGTCAGCATATTCACAAGCATATAGCGGATTAAAATAACATATTGTCTCACAGTTCTCTCTTCAAATCTGCTATCTGCTAACAAATCTACTGACTCCCAAACATCCCATAATAATACTCATGTATTGTTGCAAAAGTAATTAAATACTATTTAATTTAAGTTTTGCAATGCTTAATTACTAGTAGCAATTAAAAATTCTACTCCATTGTTTAGATAATTTAAATTAAAACTGTCAATAATGTTACTATTTGAATAGATTAGTACTCCCTCCGTCCCATTAAAAGTGGCTACATTTGATTTTTGACATTGTTCATTGTTTAATTTTGATTCAATTTTATTGTATTGATACAAGAAAAGAAAAATAGTCAAGTGTCATCTTTTTAGAATCGTCTAATCATATAGTTTTAAAATATATATTTTATATAATTTTTATTTATAACGGTTTTGAGATATATAAAGCGTTCAATAATTGTATTGAATTTTGTATAGAAGATAAATTATCCACTAGTATTTTAATAGTAGTACTTATTATAGATATCGAATAAAAGTTATATAATGAAGAGAATGTGTTATCCAGCTGACCACCCCTACTTGGCTACTCCTCAAATTGATAGTAGTAGTATTTAATTAATGATTAGATGTCTATTGGAGGGCAGTAAGTAGTACTGTCGTCCAAACGCCAATCAATTCACAGATAACCTTATCGATAAAAATGTTGACCTTTTTTAGGTTTTGTTTTGTTTTGTGCAACTAAATACAAGTACTCCTCCTTACAGTTAAACACTTAAACCCAATATTTGACATGCATTCCTTTTTCAGCTGGTCCATGAAATTTGACATCTTTCTATTTTTAGATAAATTAAATTAATATAAATATAATTAAAATCTTAATAATTTTCAAAATCTCATTAAAAGTACTCCCTCCGTCCCACCTTACTTGTCTGGTTTGACTTTTTGACACAATTAATTGTTTAACTTTGACTCGATATTATAGAAAGTATATATTTGAAAAAAATAGTGGAGTTTGGTCTCGTTAGAATCGTAAAATCATGTAGTTTTAAAATATGTATTTTTCATAATTTTTTTGTTGTACATATTTTGAGATATTAACGATTGAAAATGTGCATTGGATTGTGTGCAGAAGTCAAACAAGACAAGTTAAATGAGACAGAGGGAGTAATTAGTTTAACTATTTTGCACAACTCCGAGTACACTTTTATTTTTCTATACAAATCCCTTATTTTTCTTTAATTCTTCATATCTCAAAATGGGTACAAATAAAAATTATATAAAATATAAAATATATATTATAAAACTAAATACTTAGACGATTATAACAAGACCACACTTGAATATTTTTTTCTTATTAAATCATTACCATAACATTAAGTCAAAGTTAAACAATAAGCAAAGTGAAAATTCATTAAAATTTTAAACACAAATACCCACAACACTTTAACCATTAAAACCCACTACATAAATTACCGTGCCCAAAAGAAACGTGTCAACTTTCGCGGAACGGAGGGAGTATCATTTTTGCTAAAAACTACTACTAGTAGTTTTTAAGTATAGATATACGGGAAAAAAAAAAAAGGTATATATAGTTAAGAATGGTAACTAAGATATATGGAGCTAGTTTGAAATACTAATTAGTATGAATAGAAAGAATGTAAATATGAATTAAAAATTAATTTTATCTTCTTTTGTTTTTAAGAAAATGTAACCCTTTAAATGAGACAATGAAATAAATATGAGAGCGTACCAAGCTGCAACCTTGATGACATCCCAACAAGCATGCACCATATATAGTAATACATCTGTCTCATTATAATTGTTACGGACCCACTTGACACGTATGCCAACGCACATTTTTAACGGTTAATAACTTAATTGTGTATAATAAAAAGTTATAAAAATTTGATATTATTAAACTACACAATTAGACGAACCCAACAAGATCTCACTTGACTATATTTTTTCTTACATAACTATGAAAAAATTCGAATCGAAATTAAACGGTGAATAGTACCAAAAAGTCAAACGTAACAATATTTGTGAGACGGAGAAGTATATGTATTGGACATTTGGACCTATTAGATATTGGGATGTTGATACATACATATACATTCCGTTTCACTGCAACTTTAAAAAAATTAAATTTAAATTATCATGATAAATCGTAGTATAGTATGTCTAAGATCTCAACATAATGCTGTGTGTCATAAATTGAACTTTCAAGTGCCCAATTAAGGAAATAATAGGTACTTCGTACTACCTCCGTCTCAGTGTAATTGTTATGCACCCTTCTGACACGCATGCCGATGCACATTTTTAACGGTTAATAACTTAAATTTTGTACAACGAAACGTTATAAAAAATGGATTGTCTAAAACTACAAGATTAGACGAATCTAGCAAGATCTCACTTGACTATGTTTTTTCTTACATAAATATGATAAAAATTTGAATCAAAGTTAAACAGTAAATAGTGTCAAAAAGTCAAACGTAACAATGTTTGTGAGACGGAGGAAGTATATAGTAACAGCCTCAGTACAAGAAGTCAGGTTGAAAACTTTGATACAGTTCATTAATTTCAAATTCGAACTTTGATACGGTTCATCTTTTTTATTTATTTTTATTATTTTTTAAAGGTTTAATTTGTTATACATTCATGAATCATGATTCATCGATAAAATTAGCTAAATGCATCGTACTAGCTAGTACTATGAATAAATCTAAGAAATCAATGCTCCATCAACAAAAAATAAATATAAAGCTAATTAAGTGCATATATATATCCCATTAAATATGTAAATTCATCAACAAAAATAGTATTCTTTTTATTTTATTGCACCAAACCGTGGATTTCGTAATACTAAAGATGTTTAATCTTATAACTAGTTGTAAATATATTAATGTATACGCTATATATATAGTTTAAAATTATACATTAATAAATATAATATACATTAAAATAAAATATTAATAAATTGAAAGAAATTATATGTATTAAATTTAAATTTAACTTAATCACTGCAAGTCTCAACGTTCGACCTCATTTATGCTAAAAAAATTCTAGTAAACTCAATCACACACACACACACATATATATATATATATATATATATCAACTTGCAATAGTATTTGAATTTGAACTATTAAATCTACATATCAAATAGTCAGTTTTAATCAAAACTCACTTTATCAGTTTTGTGTAGAACTTTTGAATTGTCACATATACGACAGATTCAAACAGTGGACTTTTTTAAGCGACAGAATCCAAAATAGTATAGTTGTAGTATTATGTTTTGTGAATTGTGACTGTAGACAGAATTATACTAATATTTTCCAATTCACTGTAAATAATAATAATACAATAAAATATCGAGTAATTAAATGTAAATAAAGGTGTTTATTTTATTTTTCCAATCTAAAATAAATTAAAATATGCAATACTATGGGCACTCCAGCGATGGACCGATAATTGTGATTTAAATGAGTTAAAGGTACTTATTCGATTTGACTCAACTAGTCAACTTGTTCAACAAATTAATTAATTGATTAGCTGGAATTGATAGTATTTAATTTCATGGTAGTATCATATTATTTCATAAATAAGAAATAATAATGGGATATTTGGTAAAACATATAATTTGAATCAGCTCATTTGTGGGACAAAATAATTTTTTTTTAAGCTCATTTGTAGGACAAAATAATTTTTTTAAGATACAAAATAACTTAAAATAATGTCCAATCAGCTCTTTTTGAATCTCATGCAAGGAGTAGCATTTTGATTTCAAATTAATGAATTATTGTAGGCCAAAAATTGATCTCAAAATATTCTCTTAATCAGTTAATAACTGATGTGACTAATTCTGTGTTCTAGCTAACAACTAATCATCAAATATGACAAATATTTGTTATAATAATAAATACGGAGTATTCATATTCGTTATCAGTGTCATAGTCACCACTCACCACTCACCAATATTCACCCAATCACACCATCACCAACGTCTTTTTTTTTGTTCCTCTCCTTATTGTCTCATTTTTGTAGATTTTTGTAGTTTTTATTTGCCGACGTCTTTGACATCATACTAAAAAAACAAAATTACAAAATTCAAATTTGTGAATTGATTAGTAAATCATTTTTTTAGGTGAATACCAGGGTATCATCAGACCACATTGGACCCAAGATTAATCCCTTGAGGATCTGCAAGGGCAATTAAGAACGTCTCTCCCAAAGCAGTTTTTTGCATACACAAGGCTCGAACCTGATACCTTGCTTAAGCGACTAGAGCCCCATCCACTCAGGCCAACTGTTGTTGGTGACATCCGATAAAACTGGAACAGATAAGATTAGTAAACCATTTTTAACCCAAAGCGTAGGGGTTGTTTTATGCTTATTAGCTTATATAGTGAATAATTTAAAAATTATCATCTTTTGAATTATAAAATTCTTCAGAGACTAACAAACTGCTCGTGACAATAGTATATCATTAACATGTGCATATATTGTATACTTCCTCCGTCTCATTGAAAACGTCACAGCACGCATGCCAATACACATTTTCAACAGTTAAAGAACTTAAATTGTGTACAATAAAAAGTTATAAAAAGTTGATTGTCTAAAACAACAAGATTAGGCGAAATCTAACAAGATCTTACTTGACTATGTTTTTTTTCTTACATAACTATGATAAAAAAAAAAATTGAATCAAAGTTAAACAATGAATAGTGCCAAATAGTGCTCTGTAGCACTTCTAATAAGACGGAGGTAGTATATAACTGTTATTGCTGTTATTAATACATAAACATTTCCTAATTAATTAATTTTTATCTCTCTTATAAATAAAAATCAATCTATTCAAAGATATTAATATAAAATTATTTTTTATTGTTTAAGTTCAATAAGTTTATATATTCAATTTCAACCAAATTTTTATCTGTTTGTTTATTATCTATATTGTTGGCTTTTATGTATATGTATAAATTGGCTGGAGTTAAATAGTGATTCGAATTGTGAAACGGTTATAGTATATAAAGAGATAAATAAAGGGAACTGTGATTGGAATTTTCATCCATTCTTTACCTATTTACAGTAGTATTTATTTATTTTGAAATTTGTGTATGTGATGAGTTTCCAGGACAGGACTCGCCCTCGTAACTCATGTAGTAAAAAGAAGACACAGAAAATAGTGAAAATATGTATGTAGGGTTTGATGAAGTTTGAATATGAGCTTAATAATTTGTCTCATGTAATGTACATATATATACTCCAACTGACTGACTGAGTACTACTGACTATAATGAAATTAGGGTTTTGGTGGACATGGTTAATTAATTAGTAATTAAATGGGGGGTGGAGCATGTCCACCTGGGCAGCTTAGCTAGCTAGCAATTCCTTAATTATGGGAACAAGTTCCAAGGCATTAATTAATTAATTAATGAATTAGTGTAGATAATCGAAGGGGATTAAATTAATAATATAGTAGCAGGGAGCAAATCTAATCTAATGGTAGCAGCATTTTATATAGAGAAGAAGGGAACAGCAGTGTATAATGGATTATTATTATTATTATTATTATTATTATTATTATTATTATTATTATTATTGGTATGTGATGATTAGCACACGTGGTCAGTGCCCAGCCACACCTTAATAATTAGTCTCTCCTCCTTCTCCTTCACTGTTTTCCATCCATCTCTATTCTATGCTTGGCTTTTTGTTCACAGACATGGAGAATACGAATATTATACACCTTTTTCCACTTTCTCAATAATAATAATAATAATAATAATAATAATAATAATAATAATAATAATAATAATAATAATAATTAATAAAATAGACCAAAATACCTACTCTACTCCTATTCAATTCAGATACGACCAGGACAACTACTGTTTTGAATGGATTATAATTACTACTACTTGCATTGTTTAATTTGTTAAGTGTTTGATTTTTCTCTGGATATGTTAAATTATCTATTAAAATTTAACTGACATATATATTCTTAGACCCACATTATGTGACTAATAAAAATTTTGATCCGCTGCTAACAAATTATTGCAGTATGTAATATCAAAAGAAGTCAACATATAGTCTTGTTAAAATAAGTATATAATTCTAGAATTGTTTTTTTGTACATAAAATATTAATTATGAGAATATATAATCTGAGTTAGTAATATAATGATGTTTGGGAGTTAGCGGATAACGGATTTCAAGAGAGAATAATGAGACAATTTGTTCGGCTATGTGCTACCAAATCTGCTCGCTCCGAAAAATCCCAATGCTTACTATAATTTTTATTTTTTATATTTTTGACAAGGGATTTATTCCTTCATTTTCTCCCGTGAACTGAGATATAGCTTGGATAGGTAAGAGCTCATGAGTTATACAATACAACAAACTAAGCCATAATTATTTAAGTTAAGCTCAGTTTATTAATTTTTTTTTTATATAAATGGTAAATTTAATCAACCCACGAATGATGCTCTTTTTTGGCTTCGACGGTGCTTAAAAAACAAAAAAAAAAAACCAAAAAAAAAAAAAAAACAAAACAAATGATGCAGAAAAAATAAGTAAAATAAGTTGATTAGGAATTAAAGTATTTATATTTCCTAGTACAAAACAAGCTTAAGGCCCATTAAATGTACTTATAACTATGAACAACAAAACATTGGGTTTAGATGCTTCCAGCTCCTTTTTCTTTGCAAACATCTTTTCTTTTTCCGAACGGGAAATGTGTTTTTTTCAACATCAATTTATTTATGCATAATATGTAAAATCCTATTTTTTTTTAAAAAAAAAAAAAAAAAAAAAAAAAAAAAAAAAAAAAGAAACAGGTTTTTGGCTTACGCATAAAGTCGAAACAGAGACCGAAGATCTCATATGGCTACAAATGAGAACTCATCAATTGCAAGAGTCAAGTGGAAAAACAAAGTTGAGATTGAAGGGACTCTGACCGCCACCCTAACTCCAGAATTAGTATGATATTTTCCGCTTTGGATCAAGTCCGCATGGTTTTGTTTTTGGGCTCCTCCCAGAAAACCTCATATTGACGGAGTTAGGTAGACACATATATATACAAGTCTTTCTTTACTTGTTTCACAGATGTGGGACTTGGATTTGTACCCAATGGAGATCACTTAAAAGATAATTCCCAACAAAGTGAAAAAGGCACTCAAGTTTTAAAAAAGTTAAGCAAATTGCTAAAAAAGGCACCCCCCAATATATTCTATAAGGCTATCTTTATCCATGACCACCCCAACCACCCAACCATCCAACCATCTTATTATTTAATTAATTTCTCTCTCCTCCAACTCATCATTATTTACTCAACCCAACCATCCCAATTTTACATACTTTATCAATGACCATCCAACCATCCAACCACAATATTATATAATTATTTTAATTTGTACAATTTCAAACTATGTTGCAATATAAAAAAATTAATGTATCAAAAAAAAATATTTTATCTTATAAAAAATAAAAAATCTAAAATTTTAATATATTTTTATTTATTTTTATTTTTTATAAATTTTAAAATAGATTAAATATATCAAAATTGATATATTATGTATTTAACAAAAATATATCAAGAGTGGTCTCTATTTGTAGAGAATGTAAAATTATAAAATTTGGTATATTTTTTATTTATTCATATTTTAAAATATAAAAAATACAATGATTTTTAATTTTATTATTTAAAATTTTAGTTGACCAATGGGATTGAGACAAATGTCCCCATCTTTCAAATGATTTTTAATTTTATTATTTAAAATTTTATTATTGTATTTAAAAAATACAAATGTCCCCATCCCATTGGCCAATGAATAAGAGTTGATGGTCGTTGGTGAGACCACTTCCCATTTTTCAATTTTTTTTTTTTAAAAAATGAGGTGTAGGTCTGGTAAGATTAGGGGTGGCAAAAATCGGTATACCGAAATACCGTTACCGTTACCGTACCGTACCGAAAATTTCGGTATGGATAAAAATCATACCGATACCGATACCGAATATTTCGGTATACCGAAAATCGGTATACCGAAAATTTCGGTTTCCTATAATCTATGCCGTTACCGTACCGAAAATTATATTTACCGAAAATACCGAAATATAACGAAAATACCGAAAAATACCGAAAATTTTACATACCGAATAATGCATTACATACCGTTACAAATTGGCATACCGAACTATACCCAAAAAAATCAATACTGCGTTCATCTTCCAATCACGGGTATACCGAAAAATTACTTAAATTGGCCCTTCAAAGTTCCAAATGTCTTAACACAACAATATATATTAAATTTTAAAATAATATTAAAATTAATGTTTCGGTATTTCGGTATACCGAAATACCGAAAATTTTGTATTCCCATACCGTTACCGTACCGTTTTTTTCGGCATACCTAAATTTCGGTATACCTAAATTTCGGCATACCTAAATTTTGATATTTTTCGATAATTTTCGATACGGTAAGCTCGGCATACCGAGTTTTCGGTAATTTTTTCCACCCCTAATCATGGATAAATATAGGCTAAGGTCATCTCCAATGGTACACTAAAACTTAAAATGGGTTGGCATCTTCTCTCCAACAATACCCTAAAACCAAACCTATTTTAAGTTTTTTGAGTTTTATGAATAGTAAATACTCAAATTTGAGTATTTACTATTCATAAACCTATATCACTTTTTGCAACTAAATTAATTGCAATTTCATCCCTCCAATTGTTGCAAATTGAATTATATATTAATTTAAAAATAGAAAACAAATTTTTATTCTAATTTTGTATTATGGTTAATAATTTTATAATTTATACAATATTTTTTTTATTAAATTTACTTTATATCTAATTAGATGAAAGATTTTTTAAGTTTTTTTTTTGTTTTTAAGAATTTTATTTTATAAAATAAATTTTAAACATAAAGATAACTAATTTATATTGGCATAACTAATGAGTATTGAATCTGTGTGGGTTAATGTACAATTTATAAGAAACGATGGGTATGATTGAAAAGATAAATAAGTTTGTATAAGAAAGAATATATAGAGAATATTCTTTTGAGTTTGAGTTTAGTGTAAATGGTTGGAAATGAGTTACTGTTTGATGTGACATTTACTGTAAAATGGGTTTGAGTATAGTGTTGGCTATTGGAGATGCTCTAAGGGGGCCTACACCAACCCCAAATGAGACTATAGGAGTATCCACATAAGAGAAAAAAAAAAGCATATGTAGAAATGATCGCACAAGAACATTATGGGAGAAATGTCATCGAGTAAAAAATGCTAATTTGACCAAACATGCCAACTGAAGTCATAGCATAGCAATAAAAACCCCAAACAAAGATGGGTGAGTATGCAGAAGAACAATCCAAAAACAGGAAAAGGATGCAGCAACTAAAGCATGGCAATGATGGGAAGAGTGAATGGAGAGGAGCACTTCAAGGAGAGTGTTGTTTGAGATTAAGGACAAGTCACATCACCTTTTGCACGCTTCACTGAAGGGAACCATTTACCATCTATGGGTCGTCAGTCTTGACAATCCCACTCCCACTCCCACCCCCTGTGTATAACGCACAGAATGAATCCCAACCCCATACATGTATAGTGGAGTCGACTTGGTGTGGATACCAGTAGGTTCTACTATACATAAATTTGGGGATCGATCGATCCACTCAATGCATATACATCTTAGGACTCGAACCATCACTAGGATGCAACACAATTCTGTTTTCACAATATCGCAATCACTTGGATGCAACACAATTCTGTTTTCACAATATCGCAATTCCTTAGCAACGTATGCACACACCGACACACACATTATTAGCATATAACTTTCTTTGTTTCGCTATAGGGGCTAGCTATAGGCACGACACATGCATTATTAGCATATAGCTTTTTTTTTTCGGTATAGGGGCTGTAGGTGAATGATTCCAATCCGAACTGGTTTATTCGGCTTCGAGAATAAGGTCATGAATAAATCTAAATATGTAAATACATGTAACATTTTGCCGAGCAAGGAAAAAAAGGAGACACATTGTTCACAATGAAAAACTAGTGAATTCCATCTGACTGCATTTTCTAGAAATTTTGCTATTTCTGAGTACCCCCATATTGAGTCCACCAAAACACATGACCTTCATTGTTGTAAACATAATGAAGCTTGCAAACTTATAGTATAATAAGAGTTGAAAAGCTAGCTTACACTAAAACAAGGAGTGCTGGGACTCTTTAACAGGTTCTTGAATATTCTTTTCAAGCCATGCTGGAATTTGTTAAAAATGAGTATTCATAAAGGTGAAGAGACGATAGTCAGCGAATGCCGTTGTTTCGCAGTCACTGGTTCCAAATGCACGCCCTACAGTAAAAGATAACAAGAAATAACATCAGAACAGGAATGGCTAAGCACTTGGTTATTTTAGGTGTAATAAATAGTTGTGATCACAACGGGAATATAGGAGCTGACAGGAAAGGAAAGGTGATTGCAACCACACAGTAAAAGCAAACAAAGTGGATTTGCAGTATGTCATGCTTTCTGTTACTTAAGTAATAGTATTCCCACCATTCCTAAGCATGATCCAACTGGATAAATGAAGCAAACAAGAAATTATGTCAATTTTGTTCCTACTCCATTTTGTCAGTAAAAGCAAACAAGCAGAAAACCTACATTGAAGGACAGAGTCTTGGAAATAAGAATGTTGTCCTACTCCATTTTGTATCATTTCAAAGAACCTTGTGATGAAAAGAGTACCGTAGCAGGCATTCAATCAAGAACTGAACTCAACTTCATCCAACTTTTCCTAGAACAAATCTATTAAGCCACACTAACATGGCCACACATTCATGCATCAGATCCAGGTTAAACAAAATAAAGCACCATTCAGATAAATTACAGTCGTTTGTTACTCACATTCATATGGTTAATTCCTAATCTAAAACTTGGTCTTCAAGTTATTTGCTTTATGCCCAGTGTTGTTTTTTCTAACAAATTACTTTCATTCCATGTAAAAACTGGGTTTCAATGTAGATAAGCTTCACCAACTAAATTTATGATACATGTTAAAGAAGTTAACTTCATACTCTAGTATAATTTATTTCAATATGATATGTCAGGCTCCTTGTAAAAGATGATTTGGCCCAATGCCTATTCTCAAATGTTTATTCCTCATCTTTGTGCGACAAATGAATTTAGCTCCTAGCTTTTCTTCATCTTCTTTCACCTGTAAAACTGATGCCATAACAGTATAGCAATGCAGTACCAGTCGCTTCAACATCAAGAAACTAGCAACACAGTGCAAAATGTAATGAGATTCATAAGATCCGTTCATTTCTCCGTACCCTTTTTATACAGCGCCGAGAAAATGCACTAACTTATATTGCACTTTCACAAAATCTAAAACATGACAAATATATCAATGCCACAGTATTTCTACTTAGGACCTTTTATCGTGATCTCTTGAGACTTATTACCTGCTAATGAGTGGACAGAAATGGCATAGGTGGCATACGTTCACTGTTCACATGCCTTCGAAATGATACAATTGGTACAATTAAGTTGTTCTATCAGACTTCCTACAGTAAAAACTTAGGGCACCTGAGAATGGGCTTAACCTAGATTTCAATGCAATCACAAGGGAAAGCAACTAGAATCCTCAATATCATTAATAGAGCATGGATATCCTTAGTAGTTAATACAGGTCTGGAAGCCCAAACTTATGCATTTACAGTTTTCTCCTGGGCTCCACACAAGGCCCCAAAATATTGATGGATTTAAGTTCATAGAGCCAAACTCATCGCACGCTCTTTTATGTTGCTCAAAATTACACAAAATGCAACAGAAAAGAACATGCAGGGCAGTAATACATAAAATGAGTATGTAGAGAAAAGGATATCATAGACAGCCCCTATAATGGAAGACAACAAATTTCAAAAACATGATACATTAAAAATCCCAGAACTATGTGTAGACTAATGTAAATAAATTAAGGAAGCAGGGACAGTAAGAAGCATTCTTCCTTAGCGCATCAGTTGCATGTACAGTACTATTTAATCTCCAACCAAGACACTATCATGAATTTTACAACGACTGCACTAGACACAAGGAACCACGAGTTCTCATATTTTCCACTTCAAAGAACACAGAAGAAAAATGATATAGACTTGGCTGTATCTCTTTTAATCAGAAAAGTCACCCTACCGATGCTTGTACATAGCAGCCCAGCAGCACCTCTAAAGAAGGGAACTTCCATTTGCATATACTTGCGTTTACACCAAAAAGTTGTAGAATCAATTATCATCACTGCCATAAATTGCATAAGGCTATTCCGTGACTAGATTTTGGAGCAATTATAGCTGTAAACAGTGCACTGAAGTGCAAGGAACAGCCTCAGCTCCATTGACGGTTGCAAATGGGTCTCGTCAAAGGCACATTTTCCTTTGTAAATGAATTAAAAATGGCCTAAAATCCACATACCCCAAACCCCCTCCTCCCATCTTCAGCATGAAATTCTTCAAAAAGGACCAACAAATGACCAAGAAGTCTATTAACCTCTGGACTTGACACTTGAGTGAACTGCTACCACTTGTTTTCATCCTACTCTCTCATCTGGATAGTGAAAGTCTAGGCATTGATTAATAATTATTAAAAATGCATTAAATTGATTAACGCTGTTGTTTCCAATGTAAAGATATTTTATTTTAATTTATCAAAGATGTACTGTGATTCAATGGATCGTGTACAACACACATCGCGCCATCATGCATTTCTTTCATTTCCCCAGAAACAATACAGAAAGATCTTGTGTGCAACATCAAAACAAATAATATATTTCAAATAGAGCACAGAACACAAGCTGCGGTCCAGCAAAACATAGAACAGTTCTTGGAATGAAATCTAATATAAAAGGACGTGTGGATTATATGCTATGCACTTCTTTTGTTGCATTTATGGCATGTAAGATAGATCAGTATGGGTTCAACAAACTTCTCAGGACGGGTAGTTAACAGATGGCCACATTTAAGGCTGGATGTAAGCTAGTGTTAACAGTTTATCAACCAGCATTAATGATCCATGATACTACCACAAAGTTGCGACTCAACATTCCTAATTCTGCGCTATGGTTCATAGTAGACAACAATGGCCGGATATTTCTACAAAGTACATAATTAACATATACATGAAATTCAGACGGCGGTTGTTTATAACCTAGAATTCAAACCCCAAATTCACATTTCCCTAGCTTCATAATTCCACAACACTTATTGTTGAGTCAAAAAACCATTCTCTTGCCCATTGTACATGGTCTGAAGCATGAATAAATGGCGTAGAATCAGAGACTGTTTCCTCTAAAACCACATCTCATATTCCTTAAAATCATAGAAAAAATTTCGGCAAGCATCTATTGCTTTAGATAAGATAGCGTGTGCAGATAACCTAAATGTAACATTCATTAAATGCACAATCAATGGATAGTTTCGATCACATATTCCTAGGTTATTTATCCACTATAGAAGTGGAATGCAATACAACATGCAAATCCAAAACTTAATCAAACGCATACACCTAACGACACAATAGGATACCAACTTTAGCACAATGATGTGGCACGTGTATTCATGCAGATGTTGCAACCAATGCAAACAGTTTACGATAAACCATATTGTAACTATTCTTGTCACCTAGTCTAGGTTGTATGTATCTAGGGTCGTTAGATAAGTATCCTGTATCCTTCAAATCAAGAAGAAAAAAATAATTCAAACCCAACAAATCACAAAAAGGGGAATATGATTGATGCGCCATTGCACAAATGTAGATAAATATTAATATAGAAAATAAAGCGAAATGACTACCCGATGTTTCCAATTCCATTAACAGGCTCCACAAACTGCAGCTGATTCTGGTGCTGGTGCTGGTGTTGGTGATGATGCTCATCCTGCGGTGGCTCTATCTGCTGCAATGGCTGCACAGCACCACCCTCAAGTGTCGCTGCAGAAGCTGCTGCAGGGGCTGCCTTCCCTTCAATAAACCGCCACATGTACCAAGCACCGACTGATCTGTAAGGCCTCCACTTCTCGCACAACTGATCCATATGCGATGGCCTAGGCAATTCATCCAAACCGTACAAGAATTGCACCCCTTTCCTAACTCCTAAGTCGCTCACAGGCAAAACATCTGGTCTGTGCAGCGAAAATATCATAAACATATGGACTGACCAAGAACCTATTCCTTTCACCATGGAAAGCATGCTGAACAGTGACCTATCATCCATTTTAACGACAGACTCATCCGACAAGATCCCAGATTTATATTTATTCGCTAGATCATACAAATAGCTGGCCTTGCGGCCAGAAACCCCAATTTGCTTAAGCTGTTGAGTGGAGAGAGCAAGAACAGAATCAGGGCATATAGCTTCTTCACCGCCACAGAGTGCAACAAAGCGCGTATAAATAGAAGTACCAGCCTTATAAGCAAGCTGCTGATAGAGAATGCTCTTAGACAGGGCAAGGAATGGGGGATGGTGAGTCTCGAAAAGAGGCGGCGGGTGGATATCAATGAGTGGAGCCAACAAGGGATCAGCAGCACGAAGGTGATGGATGGCTGCTTCCGTTTCCCCTTCAGCGGACAAGGGTTTGATAATTTGGGGCAGAACTCTAGAAGCCTGAGAGGCACCCCTCCGCCGGTTCCTTGCAGAATGCGAGGCCGTGTGGGCGACCGGAGCAGCAACGCTGGTGATTGCCAACGATGACGAGGCGGAGGCATCATTCGTAGCATCCTGAATTGCTGAGGAATTCTCGATCGCAACGGGAGGAGCGGCGGTGGAAAGTTTACGAATTTTTTGGGGGCGAATTGGAATTTTGGAAGGGTTCTGAGGATTGTGGGGGATTTCAGCGGCGGAGAGAACTATAGGCTGGGAGTGAGAAATCTGCGAGGTGGAGTCAAGGTTGTGCACCGATGAAGAAGATTGATTGTCGTAATTGCGTTGCGGATTGTGGGTTTCGACGAGTTGGGATTGGGAATCTGGTTTAGGTAGGGTTTCGATGTGGATGTGGGTCTGCTCACCCATTTCAACGGAAAGAAGATCGCCGGCGAGAGGAGCAGCGGTGGCGGAGGGCGGAGGAGCGATTACGGATTGATGGGAATGTGGGAAGTAGGCTTGATGGGGGAGATTACCGTAAAAATCGCAGTTTTTCTGTGGGCACAAGGACGCACGAGGGATAAGTACTAATGTACTATAGCGCGAATATGTGCAGACACTAAAAAACCTAAAAAAACTCACTCAAGATACCCACCGCTTCAAATTTAAAAAATGACTTATGTGAGAGGCACACATTAAATTTATAAACTATACTTAAACTATCTTTATAGAGTTAAACTTATACTCAATGACTGGGTATACACACTTAAAGGTAGGAGCACCCATTTATTGGCCAACCTTCCCCTTTTCACCAACCTTCTCTTTCACACTGGCATCAGTTTTTGGCCGTTATTGGCCAATAGATTTATTAAATTCGGCCACTACCGGCCAAAATTCCTTACATTCTTCGGCCACTACTGGCCGAAATCCCTTATATTTTTCAACTACATATGGTCGAAGGTTGTATCATTTGCATCATAGATAAAGCCATCAACAGGCTTACGGTCAACACTACTCATGCATAAGTCACATCATCTTAACAAATCTCCGCCTCTTTCGCATCCTATAAACACACTTCCCTTTTTAGTTCCTCCACTGTTATCCGATCGCTTCACGACAACTATCATTTGGTGTGCAATTCCTCGTTTACGCACCCAATCAAGCAATGCGTCCTTCGTATCAAACCATTATGTTATTGTGAACACATATGTGTGATCTGTGGATATAGCATCAACAGTAACTTGGTTCTCTTTAGGTGCAACACTTTCCTTACTGAATGGTGTGCGATCATCCTGCAAATGCGTGAAGATGGTTAAAAACATATATAAGCAATATTCGGTCAATAATGGTTGAAAATAAATCAAGTTATCGGCCAGTAACGGTCGAAAATGAAACATCAAATTGGCCACAATCGGTTGAACGTTGTAGGTTCACAAAATGGATATAATATCCTTCATTCGTCCGATTATGGACGAAATTTAAACAATAATTCGGCCGAAAATGGTTGAAATGATACTATGCGGTTGACGGTTAATGGCCGATTCTGCACACAGACGAAAACACACGAAAATAATATCCTGCAGATGCGGGAAATCTATTCAAACAAAGTTGAAGTGTTACCTTTCTCACCACTATCGCATTTGAATCATCTCTGGTCATGTTTTTATCAATTGGAAAGATGTGTAAATCCCTCAGTCTCCTTTACTTGTTTGAGAGCTTACCAAATGAGAAAGGAATTTAGTTAGGGTTTGGGTATGGTTTGGGGAAAAAGAAGATGGAAGATGGTGTGTGTATTGAATATTTTGAGGGTTTGGACTTTGGAGTGTGTGCCTATAAGATGGGTGCCCTCAACATATGGCTTTGGTGTCTTCAATATTGGAATTAATTTATTAAGGGTATTTTTGGTTTTTTCCTTTTGAAGTGGGTGCCCTAACTTTTATTGTGTGTGTATATATCCGCGCTCTAAGTACTATGAAAGGAAGATTAAAAAAAACCTGGTTAACTCTTAACTGAGAAGTGGCAAGGATTCGTCAAGTCCTTTTCCGGTCGGGTCGGGCAGTACATGGCCCTTTAACATGTGTCCACAATCCACACCTTAAATACGCGGAATGTTAGTAGGAGTAGTATTTTATGAGCAATATATTCTGATTGTTGAAAGTTATTTCATCGTCATTTAGAGGGTGTTTGGATAAGCTGCAAGAAAATGGATTATCTGCTTATTGCATTTTTAAAACGCAAATAATCAGTTTAACCGCTAAAAAAAGATGCTGCAAACATGATTATTTGCGTTTTGAAAACGCAATAATCAAATAATCTACTTTATATCGCTAATCCAAACACCTCTTAATTTGATACGGAAAAGATTAAAAATCTGTACATATGGTTAAAAAATATTTTCACCCTTATGGCTTAGATTTTAACTTGGATGATATGCTGGCACAAATATGCAGAATGAGCGCCTACAATTTGTGATGGTTGAAGTTTTTTTTTTACGATGACAATGAATTATGTGATCCTCCGTTGTTTTTTTAATGTTTATGAAGGTAATGATTTTACTCCATCACAAAATCTCAATATCGTATCACATTTTTTGTGACACTAATATTACTTTATTTAATTAAAAAGCGAGTGTAGTACATCATTAGGGACTAATACATATCTATTAATCTCTACATTATAGCCTTTCTAATTCATTTCTAGTTTCGAAGATGGACGAGGCACAACATCCACATCAATTTTCATAGGCTGCTGGCAAATTGTTTTCGGACTCATGTAAATTTGAAAGTGTGTTTTTCTTTTGTTATACTATTAATATTAGGGATTAATTGGACTAAAAATTCAAATCAAATCATTTTTAAAAAAAATACTCCTAGTTATGATTATATATAACCTCTAGTTTTGATCTACTCTTGTGGCAATGACGAATTGGCTCCGAACATTAAAAAAAGAATTAATTAATGGATAGAACATATAAGTTATGAATCAGTACCTTTACAGGTACGAGTACAAAGTGACACAGATTGTGTTTACTGTATACCCAGATAGAGGTGTTGGGAATTTTATTCAACCTGTACACAAAATATAACAAACACCAGGATCCAAAATTGCCTATCAATTACAACCAATTAATTAAAACAGCAACAGCCTTCAATTTTGGAAGCAGCAAGCTTAAACTTTTCTAAACAACTCCTTCAACAGAATAGCAACAGCAGCATTAAGCAACATTAATAAACAACCCTGTGGACACTCAAACAAAGACAACACAACAATATGCGATAATAAGATAGCAGGGTTAGAATGTAGGGCTCAGAAAGCCCAATGATGCCACCACTCAACCGGAGCCTTCACAAAACAGTCCAAGGGAAGAGAACGGGCGGCCACGCCTACTGCCGGTCACCAAGACCACCACCAAGGCCTCAAGAACTCGCTGCCTCGTCACCACCAAACGTCACAACCTCTATCTACTCAAGCCCTTCACCGGAAACCCCTTTCCGAATCATTGTGGCTCTACAAAAGAGGAGGACACACCCCTACCGAACCCCCAAGGTCCGGTAATCCCAAGCCCTGTAAAAGTCTCACACCACTCGGCCCCAAGCTCACACACTCACTAGCAAAAGGAAGAACACATCTTGACCTAATTGATTAGTGAATGAGACACAAGAAAAACGGATTCTGAAAGGCACCGCCGGAGACAATCGGAAAGGGTAAAAATCTGATTAGGGTATGACTTATAAGAGGAGAACACGCTAGGGAGTATAAACAAGGAAGGCAGTGGGCAGGCCTCAGCAACACACATCATGGGCCGGTAGATAGGAATTGGGCCACATTTCAACATTCTCCACCTTGGACCAATTTCTGTGTTACTCAAGAGTGTGGTCATTGGAAGATGAACATCATCACCCCAAACTTACCTTTACCAATCCCGACACACAATGCCATGGTATCTCATGTAGTATCTGTTCATACCAGTGAGCACAAAGCTCAAAAAACATAGTGTCAGTACTTATCAGTCAATGAGCACAAAAGCTCAAATCACAATATCTGAACACATCAGATTAATATAAACTGAAGTACATGATTCAAGCACTCACATTTAAAACTCTTGGCATGTATAGACATAAGACACAACACCCAGAAATAAAGACACATACAATGGCAGACTAAACAACATAAAGCACAAATTGTAATTTTCTCAACAGGTAAACAGATAGTTTCCTTACCCCAAAATAACTGTTTCTGGTTCACTTGATTTCCAAGTGAAATAAAATCCTTGAATCCCACACATCCAAGGCACAAAATATAACATAAGACAAATCTCCAAGCTGCCCACATGCTACAAAAATATTTTCGAGACTTATTGGAACTTACAGATTCAGAAAATGAATCTTGATCCCCTCTATCAACTTTCAACACAGATAGATCAAGCAATGAATCAGTTTCAGCTCCGCCTTGATTAAAGTCATCATACTTAAATTCATTTTCAATTTTATCATCATGCAACAAATGCTCACAAGGGGTTTCATCAATTAAATTTTCAGGCAGACTATCAATCAACTTCTCAAATTCAGTAACAACAGACTCCACCTCAATGTCAAGCATATCATAAACAGATTTTGAAAACAAGTCATTTTTCATGGTAGAGCAAACACAAAGATTCTGTCTTCTTGTTGCTTTGAAAAACACTAATGAACCCCTTATAATTTTCATGACACCATTATTCCATTTTCCGTGAAATCCAATTTTCTCCAAAACTGAACACGACATTAAATTCACATCGAGAGCAGGCACATGCTTCACATCATTTAAACACAAAACAATTCCATTTTCAAACTTCAAAGTAATCTGGCCTCTTCCTAGCACAGGACATTTATTGCCATTCGCCATGACCACAAACTCATTCTCAACATAATCATATTTCTCAAAGAGATGTCTATAAGGTGTCATATGAACTGTTGTGCCTGAATCTAACACCCAATCATGTTCATTTGAATTCTTAAATGCACATTTATCATAAAAGAAGCTGTCATCATGAACCAAGTAAACTTCAGCAGCAAATTCTTCAAATTCTTCAAATTTTTCATGTTCAGTCACATTGTTAGCTTGATTTCCATCATCACTATTAGTGTCACTGTCACTGTTTGAATTTTCCTTAAGCAGCCAACAATTTTTAATTAAATGACCCATCTTCCCACAATTATAACATCTATAATGACCTCTTCCCTTAGATTTTGACCTATGTTGGGGTCTAAACTCAGTTTTATGTGAAGTGTCACTAGGTCCTGATTCAGTTTTATTCTTAGGGCTGAATCTTTTAAATGATCTTCCTCTGGTGTTACAAACCTTGCCAGGATTCTCTTTAGATGATGTATCATGCCTTAAATCAAGTTCTTTGCTTTTTAGGCTCCTAATCACAATGTCGACTGTTAACTCATCCCTACCATATTTAATCGCAGATTTAACATCAGAATATGAATCAGGGATTGCATTTAAAAGCACAATGGGCACATAATCATCTATATGTTCATCTCCGGTGGCTTTTATGTCCTGAACCAATTTGTTAAACTCATCTAGGCTTTCATCTAGATCATCAGAAATATTAAGCTCAAATCTGAAAAACTTTTCCAATAAAAACATCCTAGATGGCAAAGAAGATTCTGTATAAAGCTCATTTAGCCTATCCCAAAGTTCCTTAGCAGTTTTACAATCACTCACTTTCCTAAGCACGGAATCAGACAAGCATAGAAAAATAGTGGACAAGGCTAATTCATTAATTTCAGCCCTCTTGCTCGCACTTTCAGTTTCATGATATGATTCATCAACAGCTCTCCAAACTTTTTGCTGAACAAGAATACACTTCATTTTTACTTTCCATAAACCAAAATCATTTTTCCCATTAAAAGGGACAACACTATAAGAGGAAGAGCTTGCCATAACTTGTTTGAAAAACTTTGATATTTGCACCAAGCAATCAAAACTAAACAGGCCACAGATTCAATTAACACCACAGACAAGCGCAAACAAATCACCAAATCACAAAAAATTCTCAAACAAGCAGAGGCTTACAACCAGGAAGCAATAACAATAACTCCACCAAATCAAATTAGAGGTTTAAGCCAATTTACCAGGCGGAGGCGCATTGACCAGCCTCCGTGCTTACCTCAAACTCGAATCCAACTCCACAGCACTCTGTTGGTTCACTCTTTGACAATCTGTCGGCCTAGTTCCTTAGCAATCCTTTGACCTCGCTCTGATACCACTGTTGGGAATTTTATTCAACCTGTACACAAAATATAACAAACACCAGGATCCAAAATTCCCTATCAATTACAACCAATTAATTAAAACAGCAACAGCCTTCAATTTTGGAAGCAGCAAGCTTCAACTTTTCTAAACAACTCCTTCAACAGAATAGCAGCAGCAGCATTAAGCAACATTAATAAACAACCTTGTGGACACTCAAACAAAGACAACACAACAATATGCGATAATAAGATAGCAGGGTTAGAATGAAGGGCTCAGAAAGCCCAATGATGCCACCACTCAACTGGAGCCTTCACAAAACAGTCCAAGGGAAGAGAACGGGCGGCCACGCCTACTGCCGGTCACCAAGACCACCACCAAGGCCTCAAGAACTCGCTGCCTCGTCACCACCAAACGTCACAACCTCTATCTACTCAAGCCCTTCACCGGAAACCCCTTTCCGAATCTTTGTGGCTCTACAAAAGAGGAGGACACACCTCTACCGAACCCCCAAGGTCCGGTAATCCCAAGCCCTGTAAAAGTCTCACACCACTCGGCCCCAAGCTCACACACTCACTAGCAAAAGGAAGAACACATCTTGACCTAATTGATTAGTGAATGAGACACAAGAAAAACGGATTCTGAAAGGCGCCGCTGGAGACAATCGGAAAGGGTAAAAATCTGATTAGGGTATGACTTATAAGAGGAGAACACGCTAGGGAGTATAAACAAGGAAGGCAGTGGGCAGGCCTCAGCAACACACATCATGGGCCTGTAGATAGGAATTGGGCCGGACAGAAATTGGGCCACATTTCAACAAGTGGGTTGTTTAGCAATTAGAGGTGACACAGATTGGTGTCCTAGTGACACAACCAACACAGAATTTGGGTTGGTATTTTACCCCTAACTTAAAGCACTCTGGCCCTTATGTTTAAACCCATTTACACATTCGGACAATATGGCAGTCATTGGCCCCTGGCCTTACTAGGTCCACAGTTCTAATTACTCCTCTCCCGGAAAACAAAAACCAATTGTTTAACTTCAATAATCATTCCAAAACATAAATAAATTATACTACTACATAGTATATGGCATCCATGAATTGGGAGGAATACAAGAATTCAAAAATACAAATTAATAATATAGCTAGAGCCAAATGCATGTTTGGAATAATTGAGAATGCAATAATTAAATCCAGTACATGGTGGTTTGGTTCGGTTTGTGGTGTGTGATTGGAATTATGTTGATGGTTTTGGATGATGAAAGTGCAAGGAAGCAAGGAACTGTTTGAGGCATCTGTTATAAACACAGGGCCTTTCCAAATGAACCAGGTGCCCGGCTTTCTTTATTCCCTCCACGCTCGCCTTCTCCCCGAGCTCCCTGTCCATTTGTCAATTGTCAATTGTCATCATCATGTCCATCGAGTCCCATGATCATATATATATATTAGGAATGCATCAACAAACATGCACAAATTTAATCGACCATGTATGAATCTAATCTAATGGACCGTACTGTTTCATGTTCTGAGCAAGTTCCAGCTTGAATATCCGGTCATTTTCTCCCCATAGAAGATGTATTCTCTGTAACATGAATACATCATGACTCAGTGTTTTTAGTTGTGCCAACTAAAAAATTAAAGTCTAAGTCTTAATTAATTTACCTGAGGGAATTTAGGGATGGAAGTCGTTTGTTCTTTGTTGCTGACGAGGAGGCCCTCCAGCAGCTCACCCCTTTCCTTTCTGTTGTTGAACATCACCTGTATAATTAATTCATACTTACGTTGGACATACATACATTATTGCATTATTGGGATACTTCTGTTTAAATATCGTCCACACATGAATTTGAGTCTGACTTAAAAATTTATTGCAATTTCCAGAATGAAAACAAGATAATACGGCTCAGTTAAGAAAAAGCATGTTGGTTTTAGGACATTTCATTAATGAAATACTCATATTGCTGATGATTAAAAAATTATAGCATGTGAAAGAAATTATAGTACTACTCTTTCACACTTCCTTACGGCCTTAGAAATATTTAAAATTAAACAACGGTGTTAGACCATAATTAAACAACGGTATATGCTAATTAAACAACGGTGTTGGACCATAATTTCAACAACGGTATATGCTAATTAAACAACGGTGTTAGACTACAATTTAAGTGTTCGAGACGGGGGGGGGGGGGGGGGGGGGAATTGTAATAATCAGACAAACCTCGAGAAAGTCCTTATGGAGGCGATCGGGGAACCAGAGCTTCCTATGGCAGGCCACTTTGAGCAGCGCCTTACACCCCTCCACCGACGTCGGCAGCAGCAGCTCCGACGACGACGCGAACCCCAGCCCATCCATCGTCGTCCTGCTCGCCGAGTCCGTCATCTCCAGGACCGTCCCGGAGACCACCATCGCCTCCACCAGCTCCGGATACATCTCCGCCATCTTGAACGCCACCATCCCCCCGTAGCTGAACCCCACCACCGTGCACCTCTCCACCCCGAGCCTCCTCAGCGCCTTCACCAGGCACTCCGCCTGGAACCGCGGCGACCTGTCGTCGCTGTCCGTCGTCGACCCCCCGAAGAACAGCAGGTCCGGCACGTAAACCGAATACTTCTTCGTCAGGGCACCCACCTGGAACTGCCACGTCACGATGCCCTCGGCGGCGAACCCGTGGATCAGGACCACCGCGGGCTTGGACGGCGGCGTGGTGGTCACGGCGGCGGCGGCGGCGGCGGCGCTGGTGGTTTTCTTGGATTTTTTTTTGGGCTTGTGGAGGGTTTGTAAAGGGACCCAGATGTTCATGACGGTGCCGGAGTCGATTTCGACGGTGTGGGGGACGATTCCGGCCATTTTCATGAGGCGGTGGACCAACGGCTTCTGGATCGCCACCAGGTTCACCATTGTTGTTTGTTTCGTTTTTTTTTTGTCTGAAAAGGGAGATTAGGGGAAGGAGGGAGTGGTTGGTTTCGAGTTTTTTTTTTGGGGGGGGTTATAGTGTCATGTGTAGCAATATTGGCTTACTATACGATCACGATTCAGGACAGCATTTTATATATATACTTCGTGTTGCGACTTGCGAGCAGAGCAGCTGACAGTATATGGGAACAAACAATTCAAATGTTAAAATAATTATGCATGCATTTATTTGTCATGAAAAATTAAAAATAAAAAATTGAAAGATACGGAGTACTACTCTCCGTTTTTTAAAAGTTGTAACATTACTACATTTCGCGCAATTTAATGTACATTTTTAACGCTTAATATCTCACACTGTGTACAACTAAAAATTCTAAAAATTTGTTATTATAAAACTACGTGATTAGACGAATCCAACAACATCTCACTTGACTAAGTTTTATTTTATACACTGTGTTAAAAAATTAAATCAAAGTTACTCAATGAATAGTAACAATATGCAAATATTTCAATTATAAAAAAAATGGAGAAAGTATAATTTAATATGCGAAAAGGTTAAAACTAAAAAGAGATGAGTAGTTGTAAACATAGAGAGCTTTGCATCTGCCGCCACCTGCCCTAATCATTGTGCCCTAGATTTTCCCAAATTGATACAAATTTTTAATTTCTTACACGAAATCAACCCTGTCCCTGCCTATCCTTAAATATTGTACTCCCACCGTACCACCTAATGTATCTTGTTTGACTTTTTGAAACGGTCTATTATTTAACTTTGACTCGATTTTATTAAAAGTATATATTTGAAAAAAATAGTTGAGTTGGGTTTTGTTAAAATCGTATAATCATTTAGTTTTAGATTACATATTTTACATAATTTTTTATTGTATATATTTTAAGATATTAACGGTTGAAAAGTATATTGGATTGTATGCAAAAATAAAATCGGACTGAGGGAGTAGTAATCTTTTCTTTCGTGTCAATTGAGTAACGACTGAGATATATATATTGAAAACGTTTTAATGTTGGTTTATTTTTATTTTTATTTTTAAATATGTTTTTAGCAGAAGGGCGTCGTGTATGATTGTGACAAATCAAATTGGCCCTTCAACGATATGCCTGCACAAGGTTGATTAAAATTTGATCAACTGCATTTCCTACCATCCGATACACTGCATACTTAATACTACTACTATATATAATACCATTATACGAGTAATAATTTCACCTATAAGGGTTTATGAGTAATTAATTTTTCATGCTGCGGTTAAAATAGGTCTTACATGCAGCAGACGTGTGAATGTTTTAACAGAATAAAAATGGGAAAAATATATATTTGGGGATACTTAATTTATAAGATCCAGAGAGTATGTACCAACAGAACTAGCTAATTTCTAGATAATTCATAATGCGGGCCATTTTATTATATTAGCATTTTGAAGCCAAGTAAGTTGTTGAGATTGACAATCTAATTTCGATATCTAGCTGTGTTTAATAAATTTAGTTATTATATAATAATAATAATAATAAAAGTATGCGTGTGTGATTTGGTTGATGAAAATTTGTCCAAGTTATTTAATTGTTAGTTAGAAGAGGTGGCTAACCTAATTCTGATCCGTTTGTACGAATATTGGCAAAAGTCAATTACTTATAACAATAAATTAATTAAACATTTCCATTCGCCCACATTTTAATATTTTCAGTAATGCAAATTACGGAAAAAATGTTTTTTTTAGTCTTTTTTCTTTCCAAAATAACCAAATCAGTCCGTTACTAAATTTTTACCCCATATAGTCCTCTACGTTTGCTAATTTTTTTCAATTCGGTCCTAATTATGTAATTAGCATGAGGTTGCTGATATGACCAAAGTATATCACATTTTACATATACCGTGGCAAATCTAGAGTCCCCACACATAACACACTATTTTAATAAATGTTTGAAGACTGTCATTATACATCACTACTCTAAAAAATGACTCTAGCGGGTCAATTGAATCATTTTTCACTGGGATGATGTACATATTTTCTACTTGGTTCGCATTGAGCCCTTCCTCATTAAGGTTACCCAACCCATATAAAACACTAACCATTCATTTGCACGCATTATATATCACAATTGGTCTTCATTATCTTGAGAAATACCAAAAACCACTGAGACCGAAAGAAAATGTACTGCGATAGCTGTTGACCAGAACTCCTATGTTATTGTTGTGAATGGTTGTTGTTTCTTTATGGTTGGATAACCCTAATGAGGGCTCAATGCGAACCATGTAGAAATTATGTCCATCATCCCAGTAAAGAATGGTTCAATTGACCCACTAGAGTCTAAAGGTATTTATTAGAATAGTGATATGTTATGGCTGCCTTCAAATATTTATTTTAAATATTTATTAATTTGGTGTGTTATTTGTGGAGACTCCACACTACAAGAATAAACATATATAGCGACCACCAACTGCAGTCGGTAAGGGGCTGAATTGGGTTGGAAAACACGCTTGCGACCTCACTAGCGACCGCAGGGATAAGGTCGTCATATGCCTGGTTAGAAATGGAACAACGACTGCAGAATGTTGGAGTCGCACAACGTAGCGACCTCACTAACGACCAGCTGTGCAATCGCCAGCCTCCCTGTGTTAACTATAGTTAACCTTCTTCGGCGACCTCGTAGCGACCCATATATGCGGTCGCTAAGTCTGGAACTGGACAAAAGGCAATTCTCATACAGAAACATCCTACCTGCTTTGATCTACAATTTAGAATAATAAAATACACACAAGTAAAGGCAACGAATATTTTAATATGAACTACAATTTGAATATGAACTACAATTTAGAACAATAAAATATGCACATACATTCTCATAGAATATTTGAAGTATATCAACATCCATTTACATTATAAACAAGTAAAGGCAAGCATAACTACAGTATCTTTGATCTACCTAGTCCAACAGGAAATCCAAAAAAAACCCTGTTTCATGAACTTCCTCCTACTATCATGAACTCCATTTTCCTCGAATCCAGAAAGGTCGACCAGACTAATTCTTCTCATCCTTGATTTTGGGAACCTTTATCTTTCTGAGAACGCCTTCATACAACATTGTATTTGAGGAACCTAAAGAAATCAATATATAGGTAAGATTACATTTAGGATACAAGCTGTGGACTTATTTAGTGATTACATTTAGAGATCAAAACTCATGTACTAACTGGGAAAATGCTGTGAGCATGGACTCTGGAACGCTTGTGGGAGAAAATATTTAACCATTTGGCGACAACCTGTAGAATGGAGAAATAGGTGCAAGTATTGATCTCCAAGGCTTTGTGGACGAACAACAGTTTGTGAACGTTTGTTCCTCGAGTAGACTTCCTCCAGATTGTCTGGAACAACCTGGTCCTCTATTCGCATAGGCGAAGCTGAAATAAATAACCAATCAATTATGAAAGGAATGAACATGAAAAACTCAATCAAGAATGAACAATCAAGAATAAATAATACAAATAAAGAGTGAAAGGAATGAACAATCAATTGTAAACCAACCTCTTATAAACCAGATTTTCCACTGTTTCCTTCAAATCTTGTAGTGACAATGAAACATGAAAAAAATTAATTGCCAATGACAATCCAAGTTTTTAAAAGATTATAAACCAACCTGTTGTTCCACTGTTTCTTGGAACTATTTCCTTCTGAAACAAAATATAAATGTCATAAGGATTATTGACAATGAAATATGTAAGGAAATGAAGCAAATATAACCATATTTAGATGACAACAACAACAAAAGAACACTAAAATAACGTTTCAGAGCAGCAACAATCGAGCAAACAGAAGCATGTAACAAGGGGGCTGAGAAATTGAACCTTAGTGTGGACGAGCAACACTTTGTGAACGTTTTAAATATTATCATTGTCAAATAAAAGTATATAATACATTACCTCTACAATCTTCACATAAATCTTGTTAAGATCAAATTTATTGTTATAAGGTTTCATGCTTAATGTTTTTCTGGCAATACTGCTATCATAGATAAAAAATAACCAATCAAGAATAACCAAAAACTGTTGACATTAAATAAAATCATCATGAAAAATAATTTTACTAGCAAATACCTTATTCAAAATGTGTTCAACGTGCTCTGATGGGAGGACAATTATCCAAATATGCCCCACAAGATATTGCCTGCAATATAACATTTAGTTAAGTATGGAGAACCATTTAAGAATGAGCAAAACTCAACTGTTAACATAGTGAAACGGGATCAATAGGAATTTCAGAATTTTCAACAAATGGGTAGAAAATGAACTTCAAGATTCCTCCATCTATCATACTGGTCAGGAAATGTCTCTGTGTATGGTTTTGGTGTAAAAGTGGTTAACAAGAGTATAATACCAAATGATCCAAGAAATAAAAAAAAAAAAATCACAAGTGCAATAAAATGAATAAATTACCATCAGCTTCCTGGATAATCTAACAAGAAGATTATTAGATTGAATCTCACAAAATAGTAAACTCAAATTCCGAAATTCCACAACAACAGTTGGCATTTCTCTTTTCAAATGAGCATCAGAATCAAATTTTTAGAATACAACATTCCTTAAGCAACTAATTCAAGTTTCCAAACCCAAAATTCCTTAAGAACACAAGAATTCAAAAAGCCCCAATAGTGACAGTGTAATCGTGAGAAATAAAGTTCCAAACGTCTAAAACCCTAGATGCACATTGTCATTCGAAATTTCATTCTATTTCCAGAAATTAGATTCCAAAGCCAAAATCACCATCACACAACACAGTACTTCAGAAAGTATATTCACGGACAAATTTCATTCCACACAATAATCTCAATAAAGAACTACACTAACTGAAAAATAAACAGAGAATTATGGGTATTTATTTCAGAACAGAGAAGTACCCTCAAATCAATTAAACATTTAGAGTACTAAGACTCTAAATGTGAGGATGTTGATTTGAGGGGAAAACCTAACCAATTGGGTATTTTTGCTTGCAGGAATTATGGAGCCACCAAAATTGGTGTAAGGAGTTAAATGTGGAAGTGTAGCATTGGGGCTACACTACTTTGATTTTTCGTTTAATTACACTTCGCCAATTGCAAAATCCAGGTTAATTAAACGAAAAATCAAAGAAAAATGGAGAAGTGTAGCAGTGGAGCTACACTAATTTGCAATTGTAAATTGCACAACACGTGAGACTCACGTGTTTGTCATCTCCACCACATCCGGACTGCCATTTGCTCACCACCATCAGACAAGCCACAGCCACTATCTCACTTTCCGTCGCCCCTGTTCCGACTGAGCATCTAAACAGGTTCCCGGTTGGATTAGTTCTGTAATTGACCGAAGATTATATCCGGAATTCAAAGAAATTTAAAATCCGGAATAATTTTCGCAAGCACGGAATTAATCCAACCTAAATTTCTGCAAGTCAAAATTATATGTATACATATATTTATATTTATATCTCTTGTGAATATTATTAAATAATTCGGGTATTAATCAATTAACTCACATTTAGAGTACTAAGACTCTAAATGTGAGGATGTTGATATTTTTGAGAAAACCCGATAACTTCTTCTGTGTTTGCTCTGCAGGAATTTGTGGAATCACCAAAAAGAAAATTAAAGCTCCAAAACAGGTTCCCGGTTGGATCGACTCTGTGATTAATTGAAAGTATTCCTGGAATTTAAAGCAATTTAAAATCCGGAATAACTTTTATAAGAACAGAATTAATCCAACCTAATTTATGCAAGTAAATATAGTAGATTAAATTTTATAAAATTCAAAAATATGATTGAACAATTTTGATGAAAATCAGAATTTTTCTTAAGTATTGGGCATCGAACAATCGCCTTGTTCGACGAACCAAACGATCACACATAGCCAAAACCGTCGAACATTTAATTGGTTTGACGAAAAAGGCTATCGGAATTATTTTCTATCTTTTATGTTAATATTTTCCCCCTCCCTCCCTCCTCTCTTATTTTATTTTGATTTAGATAATTTGTTTAAAGTAAGAATTGATTTTCTATAAAAATTTAATGATATCATCATCTTGTTGGGCAATGAGTCTTCATGTTGAGAATTTAATTGAATAGATTGTAAGAATTTTTCGAAGATTATATTTAAGAATATTGTATGACATGAATGAACCATACCATGTGAGATTTGAGCCATGAGTCATTATTACTCATTCTTTTCTTTGATGTGTGAAAATCATTTTAATTGAAGGAAACTAGAACTTGCAATTGGGACCGATTCAAGACCATGCCATATTCCAAAAATCGAGAATACGATCGAGGCACCTAGAAAACCAAAATTTTGGCCTTCTTTTGAAATCCAAACCCAAAAATATTTTCCCTTTAGGATTAACCACTTTGAGCCTTAAGCCTAATTTTTCTTTGAAACCCACTATATTATTCCTAACCTTCTAAAAAGACCAAAAAATTCAAACCCAAGTGGGCAAGAATGAATTTTATCAAGGCATTACAATTTTTGATCACCAACAAAAATTTCAATCGGTATTCAAAAATCCGATTTAAAAAAAAAAAAAAAAAAGAGAAGAAAAATGTTGAGTCCCATTCAACAAAAATAAATTGCAAATGACAAAGCAAATTAGACATAGTCTAATGTCATGCAATATGAAAAGAAAAGCACAAGAAAAGAAAGAAAAATATATTGATGATCATAAATTTTAAATAAAAATATGCCATGTTAAGATAAAATGAATTCTTGCCACTTCTTAGCCCAATAATTCCTTTTCCTACCAGATGTTACAACCGTATGCCCCGTTATAACCCTTGAATAAGACCTCATGATCTCGATTTGAAGAAATGAGCCGGTGGCGAGTTGGTCCAATTGCAAGCTTATGGGATAATTTAATTAAATTTGATTATGAGTGCTCATTGATAAAACCCCTTTTTGAGAATGAGTGAAATTTCCGTCTCTACTATATGCGAGGCTCTGCTTTTAATTATGTTCATGTCATACTTTAATTCTAGAATTAAATCAATGAATTTTTCTAAACATGATATTCATGAATGATTATCAATAATGACTGATTTGTAGGCCTGATTAAGTGAGAAATATCATTTTATTAAACACTGCAATCAAGAGAATTTAATACTTGTAGTTTTTGATTGTCTTATCCCAATCTAAAAAGAATGATATTTTTGAAGCCACGAAAATAGATTGAATATGCAGCGTCTATGCTCTTAGGAGCACTGACTCTGACTGCTCGGGGACGATCAGTATTAAATGTGAGGATGTTGATAATGGCCAAAATTGACCATTATTTTCAATCTACTTCCGTGTCTAACATGGACATTTGATCGCATTCCGGTCTTATGTATATAAGAAAGCAGTTGAATTTAACAGATTTATTCAAGTTTGTATAAATAATAAGCTGGTACTGAAAAATACAAAAATATTGTTATTTTTATTAAATTTGTATTAAAAAACCCAAAAACATGATAAAAATATTAAAAACCATACACTTGATTAATTTTGGTTCAGTGTTGTCTATTCGGTGAAACTCGGATTCATTAAATAGAATACAAACCAAATAATCAAGTGGAATAAATATTATATTTATATTATTACATTTTGATGTATATATTTATTTAATTCTTATGTTTATCTTTATTTCCATTTTCTGTTTTAATTAGAATTAATTAGTCCACTAATCCTTTTATTTAATTAATTGCAGGTGTTTAATTTAATTTGGTCCAGCCCAATCATATTTTTCAGTCCAATCTATCTCCTCAAACCCAACTCCATTAGCCCAATTGTCCAATTCCCTAACCATTAGTCCAGCATTACACAAGCCCAACATCAAAGCCCAATCCAATATCACCTAAGCCCAACCACACCCTAATCCTAACCCTAACCCTAAACCCCAACCGCAGCCGCCGCCGCCGTGCCGCCGCCGCCGCGGCCGGCCGGCGAGATCCACTCACCATCTCCACTATCCAGTCATCTCCGCAGCTCTCTTCCGCCAGTCACCACCCCCCTCAGCCCAATTCTCCGGCCTCCTCCCTCAACCAGTCCGGCGAACCAATTTCCGCCGCCCTCGTCGCTACCACAGCCCATCCCAACCACCATCACAGTCCACAAAACCCCCAAAAATCAAACCAACCATCCTCCGATCTCGGGATCCAGACGCCACCACCGCCACTCGTCTCCGTTCGCCGGCGCTCCTCCGACATCCTCCATTCCGCTGCCAGCTTCGCCATGTCCTTTCCACCTTGCGCCTCCACCGCCGCAGCCCCCTGCTCGCGGCCGCCCTCGCCACCACCACTGCCTTCTCATGCCACCACCACAGCCACCGCCGAAACCCTCATCTCCTCCGTCCTCTACCTTCGTCAACACCACCATCACCCCCTCTGTCTTGCAACCACCACCAATACTCCGACCTCAACACCAATTTCAGAAAAGGGATGAAAAACAGAGACCAAAAAAATTGGAAACGAAAATGGACATAGGACAGAACAAAATCGGAAGCAAGAAAATGAAAGACAGAGTGGAGAAGAAAGAAAGAATCTGGAAGAAGAATGGATAGAAGAACGAAAATGGTGGGAGGAAAGAGAAGAAAGAGAGAAAGAAAAGAATGGAGTGTAGAAACCGAGATTGAAAACTGGGAAAGAGAGAAAAGAAAGAGAGGAGAGAGAAAATTAACTCTTTGTCGCGGAAGTGTGTTCCGCGACAAAATGCTCCGCGACCAAAAAATTGCTCCGCGCCCAAAAATTATTCCGAGACTGTGAGAGGAGAATCAAGGCACAAAATTTTGTCGCGGAACATGGTTCCGCGACAAAATGGAACGCGACCGCGACAAGCCCTCCGCGACAGAGACAGCTTACCGCGACAGCGACAGAGAAAATGGAGCGCGACAGGCAGCTCTCACGTGACCCACCCCCTTTTCAAATTCCCACATGCTGAATCTAGTGGAAGGTCCCAGGAGCTGAAGTCCCGCCAGTGTTAAAATGTTTGTCCTTTCCTCCTGGACCTCAAGTCCCGCCCCCTCCTGGGCGCCATCTTGGAGCTAAAAAGTGTTTTGTCCCTAACCAATTTGTTCCGCGACAAAGCAGTTGTTTGGCGACCAGGTGGGCCTTGAATGGGCCTAGGGCTAATTCTACTCTCTATAAATATATCCTTCCACTCCCTTGAACAGTAACCTAGCTACACTTTAGTTTATTTTACTGTTTTGGAGGCACCACTGTGCTCTCCAAATTAGTGTAGGTAGATAGTTTTATTTATTTTATGCAATGTAGTAGATTCTAGCTTAGTTTAATTTATGCTTTGTAATAAATAAGTGTAGCTAGTGTTCATTTTTATTTTTCCAGTTTATATTTTTGTACTTTTGGGTTTGAAACACTTAATCAATGAGTGTGTTTAAACCATTTTTGGTTTTTGATGATATTTGAGAAAATGTTCCACCAAAAATGTGTTATGAATCTCCCATAATATTTATTGCTTTATTTTTGCATTTTGGTCACTTGACCATTTTTATTATTATTATTTTTTTTAGTTAGATTTAGTGCTTTCTAGATTTAAAATGTATAAACACTTTGTATCTATCCCTTGATAGATTTAGTGTAGGTTTTACTTTTGGTTTTATTTTGTTAGCATAGTTGTTTTAGGATTAGTCTTTATTTTCCTTTCTTTTGTTCTTTTCTTTTGTTTTGTTTAGTTTTTAGGTAGTTTGTATTTTCATTCTGTTTTATTTTCTTTTTTATTTTTAGTACATGAGATCTAGAAAGGGATAGTATTAAGGTGTTTGTGCATATTTCACTAAAAATTGCATCTCCTATATTGTATTGCATCACGTTGCAACCCCACGGGTTGCAACCCCACGGGTTGCAACGTAATTTTTCCCGTTGTGATCCCACCGCACACCCATGTAATGCAATATTAGGCGTTATGCTGCCAAAATTTTTATAAAACTTTAAAACCCTTTGTCGCGATGCAACCTTTGTCGCGGAGCCACGTTCCGCGACAAAACCCATGTTTAGCGACAAAGGACCAAATTCTTGCATTTTGTCTGCAAGGCTTTTGTCGCGGAGCACCCCTGTCGCGGAACCACGTTCCGCGACAAAATCTTATTCCGAGACAGAAAATTATGTCTTGCCATTATTTTGAAACCCTTGGTCGCGAAGCAATCTTGTCGCGGAACCACGTTCCGCGACAAAACCCTTGATTAGCGACCAAGGACCCAAATACCTGTAATTTTATTCTGGGAGGACTCTGTCGCGGAACGTTTGTCGCGGAACCACGGACCGCGACAAAATCCTTGTTCCGCGACCAAGAATTATGTCCTTACCAATTTTCAAACCCTTTGTCGCTATACCCCCTTTGTCGCGGAACCACGTTCCGCGACAAAATTTTTGCTTAGCGACAAAACAAACCCTAATTTTCAAAAATATTCAATTTCTCTTATTTCCCACCCCTTTGTCGCGAAACCCTTTGTCGCGGAGCCACGCTCCGCGACACAAACTCTGCATCGCGACAAGGTGGCACCTTTTTGCCAAATTTTTATTCTCCATCTCACTCCATTAATTAATTGAACCTTTATATTAATATTTTGAGGTTGAAATCCAATGATCTCAACCCAGGATTAATTTGATATAAAGAACTTTGTTCAATTTTCCATTAAAAGATTCTTCTACAAATGATTAAACTCTAATGATCTAAGTATATAATCCGGACTGTAATTAATTAATTATGGAATGAGTGATTATTTAGACATAAAGAGTAATTATGGATTCATTTCCATACCTTGCATGAGAAACCAATGTCTCTCATGCAAGATGACCAAAAAATATTTTTCTTCTATTTATTTTGTCTTTTCCCGTAATGTGTGAAACAGCTAATAAGGAATATATCAGATTAATGTTGGCGGGTATTCCCACACGGATAACTAGCTCGTATTCTGTATATTAATTATTAATTGTTATTTTGCATGGTCCGGATAGTGGTCGGTGGAAGCCTTGGCGGTTCGTCCATCCGGGATTATAATAGCTGCTCAGCTAACTCCTATCCGGATACAGTTTCTTTTTCTTTATCTTAATTTCAAACCCGAATCTCAAACTGTGCCAACACTAGACGACATAGGTCAATGTCGTCTAGTAATTAAGACAGTGAAAGAACATGTAGGTTTTTCTCCGATTCACAGATAGTAAGGGTCTGAATGATAGCGACCACTGTCATTTAAGATTATTCTGCTGTCAAAAATCATCTCACCTTAATGATTAGGGAATTGGACCCCAGATAACTGCAATCCAATTAACCCTAATTATTTTGCCACCTTTTTAGCCACAATAAATTCTTCTCATCTCCGGCCACTTCATCTCTGTGTGTCAACTTCTGTCTAAACCCACCTTATTATTTTGGGTTATTTAATTTTACACTTCTCTATAAATTTGTGCATGATATTATTATGTAGATATTGTGGTCAATATTATTTTGGGATCCTTCCCTTGGACACAGGAGTCTTGATTTTAAAGTTTCATAATAAATTTCCAACAAAAATTCCTTTATAAAATCCGGATCTGAGTAAGGGATAAATTCCTCAGTTATGACTAATTCATATCTGACTGGGGGTTGATTTTGGGAAATTAGAAGCAGAGTCAGCGATTAGGTCTCACTTAGACTGAAAGGGTCTGTGTTCTTATTGAGAGTCTAGTACCTGATAGGGAATGATTTTCAGATTTATTATTTTCCAAAATTGCTGTTTGTTGGAAATCTTGTATTAAATATTGCACTGGGTCAGATTCCACTTGGATTCCGATAAGGTGTGACAGATAATACTAGAGGAACAACATTCGGGCCTTGGTTATTTTCTAAGGTAGGGTTGAGTATTGTTTCAACTGCTATCTTCTTCTGCCAAAGCCTATTTTTGAGTCCTGAGTGAGTGCATCCGGAACGAACTAATTTATTAGTTCGTTTCATTAGTTTGTATCTCATAACCACCCGACGGGAAGTGAACACTGCAAGCGGTTCACCGAGAATAGGGAATTCTTGATCCACACCCGGTCATCTTGACTGGGGGCTTTCTTTTACTACCAGGGTCAGACTTTCAAAAACCTCCGAGTGATAGGATTTTTAATGCTTTCTTTATCGCTTTCTTTTAAATGCTTTCGTTAGAGGTCACTCGGTTGTATTGAGAGTTGTGTAACTGCTACTAGGACTGAGAGTTAAGGGATAGTTCAGGGCTTGATTAGAATCTTTGGGTGTGACATGGGGGAATGATAGCAGTACTTGACACTTCAATAAATGATTTGTCAGGTGTTGCTTGTCCACCACAGATAAATGACACGCTCTGACGGGAGCAGTTGTGAGTCTGTGGTATCTTAGAATTTGTTGCCTTAAGAGCATGTAAACTCTTACTGTAAGTACCTGTCTGTTAAAGGGAACATGGTATAGAGAGCATGAGAATTAGCTAACTGACGGATTATCCCAAACAAAGATCTGCGTAACAAAATGGAAGTTTAATTGTGTTTCATCTGAATCGTGTCCAATCTTTATTCTTTACTTCCTGTCCCTTCTGTCATAATTTACATATGCTTTCTTAGAATAATTGTAACCGCTTTCTTAAAATAATTCTATTGCTTTCTTAGATTAAATTTAATTCGCTTTCTAGAATAATTTTATCTGCTTATTTTAATTGCTTTCATAGCTTAGTTTAAATTATGTCAAGTAGTTGGTAATTCAATCACAAACTTAAATCGAGTAACCGAGTGGAAAATCTTAGTAAATGACGTGGGCCCTGCTTCCATCGCACATCCTCCAGTGAACGATCCGGTACTTACTATAAATACTGCAATTTTTGACTCCGTGCGCTTTCGGGGGCACAGTTTCTTAACACGAGTAAATAAAAACGTGATTTTTCGGAAAATACTCATGTAGTGGGAATCTGCCGAAAGTTTCATGGTAGGTAATCTCATGACATGAAATCATGAGAAGTATCATGGCACATATGCCGGGGACCCTCAGTGTGACAGGCTGAAGGTCAATCTATCCCGGTTGTACCATGAGACTTGTCAAAAGTTTCATGACATCAGAGGACTGCAGCGCCATTTGAAATTAAAGCACCCCACCTGAGTAATAAAAAGTGGCACTCTTAATATATCCCTAAACCCCTTTCCCGCGAATCATAACTCTCTTCATTTAATAAATTCAATCCTGATATATTTTTATTGAAAAATACTCGTGTTAATGAAATTTGTCAAAAGTTTCATTACCACACAATGGTCGGAGTGCAGCGGCCGCATATGTTGAAGGTGCGACATAGGGACGGTGGTATGTGGAGGAAGAATGCGACGGCGGCGCTAGGGTAGTGGAGCAGCGGGAGCGATGAAGAGAGCAAGGCAGAGGTGAGCGGCGCCAGCTGTTCAGTGTCGGCGAGGGATCTGTTATGAAGATGCAGCGGCTTGGTGGGTGGAAGAGAGAATGCCGACGGGAGAGAGACTGAGAGAGACAGTAGACGGATTTGAGGATGAAATGGAATGACTTACAGTGATTTGGGGGATGAAATCCCTAATTTGGGCTAGCAACCGCTCCCAGTGGTCTCTAAGGCTATGTTTATCCATGACCACCCCAACCACCCAACCATCCAACCATCTTATTATTTAATTAATTTATCTCTCCTCCAACTCATCAATATTCATCCCAACCCAACCATCCTAATTTTACATACTTTATCAATAACCACCCAACCACCATATATTATATATATAATTATTTTAATATATATAATTTTAAATTTTGTTGAAATATATAAAAAAAGTATAAAAAATATAAAATATTTATCTTATTTATAAAGAATAAAAATCTAAAATATTAATATATTTTTTATTTATTTTATTTTATATAAATTTTAAATGGGCTAAATATATCAAAATTGATATATTATGTATTTAACAAAAATATAGCAAGAGTGGTCTCTATTTGTAAATAATGAAAAATTGTAAAATATGGTATATTTTTTATTTATTTTTATTTTAAAATATAAAAGATATAATGATTTTAATAGGATTTGATTAAAATTTTAGTTGACCAATGGGAAGGAGATAAATGTCTCATTCCTATTGGCCAAAAAATGAGAGACCATGAGGTTGCATTTCTTGGATGGTCGAACTTGGGGAGGAGACCATGTCTCATTTTATCTTTTTTTTTTTTAAAGAAATGGTGACATGGAGGTTGGGTCTCCTCCCATTTGGTCATTGATATAAGTAGTCTAAGGAAGTCGCAACACGCACTACAAGAAAAAACCCAATTAACGACCCGAATTACCGACCAACAGAGTACGGGTCGGATTTACCGACCCCATTACCGACTCCAAAATGGGGTCGGTAATATTTAGCCGTTATTGGGATCCAGGGCATTCGACAACCAAAACACCGACCACAATAAATATGGTTGGCGTTACCGACCCCATTACCGACCCCAATTGGGGTCTGTGATTTTTTCCCATTTTTTTTTATTTTTATCATATTACCGACCCCATTACCGACCCCAATTGGGGTCGGTAGTTTTTTTCCATTTTTTTATTTTTATTGTATTAATGATACCATTACCGACCCCAATTGGGGGTCGGTAGTATTTTTTTTCCAATTTTTATTATTTTTTCCATTTTTTATTATTTATTTAATATCTTTATTAAATAATTATTTATTATTTTTATAATTTAATTAATTATTTATTTATTAAATTTAATGATTTATTTAATATTTAATTTTGACTCATAGTATTTTTATTTAAAAAAATTATGTTACTATTTACATTAATTTTAATTTTGAATAATTTTATTATTTTAATTAATTCATTGATTTCAATTTTTCTTGATTTAATTAATTTTATTTTTTAATTAATTAATAAATTTTTTATTATTTAATTAATTTAATATTTTTATAAAAGTTTTAATTTAAATAATATTTATTCATATTGATTTCTGTTTTATTACATTTAATTACTGTTTTAATTAATTTTACCCATTTAATTTAATTTTATATTTTATATAATTAATAAATTATTCTATTTATTTATTTAATTAGTATCAATTTTATATTAATCTTTAAGTTATTAATTTACACATTTATATATATAAATACTATATATATTTAATAAGTTGCATATGATAACATGAAAAGTTGTGTATGCGGATGGTACGCGCGCGGGTGAGAAACCTTCTTCACCTGGGTTCGAATCCCCTCTTAAGCATTGGGGATGAATTAATATATATGACACGTGGCGGCTTCTCATTGGCGGTGCAAAGGCGTAGCCCAGCCGGTTAAGTTGTGGCTAAGTGAGGCTGAGGTGGTGGGTTCGAGCTCTCCTGAGCACATTTTATCTAATATAAGGGATTTACCGACCCCACATTGTGGTCGGTAATGGGATCGGTAATTTCTGGACCACAAGGTCCCAGTCCCTTAATTACCGACCCCAATGTGGGGTCGGTAATAGGGTCGGTAATTTCTGGACCACAAGGTCCCAGTCCCTAAATTACCGACCCACATGGGGTCGGTAATGGGGTCGGTAAATCACCGACCACAATCTCCCGTGGTCGGTTTTGGATTACCTACCAGTAATTTACCGACCCGGGTTTGGGGTCGGTAATGGGGTCGGTAAGGGCCTAAACGACCCGTAAAACCCTGTTACCGACCCCATTTTGGGGTCGGTAATCCTGAATTTTCTTGTAGTGACGGCGACCTTTCCTGCGGTCCGAACTAGAGGTCGCCAAATTATGATTTGGTTGAAATGTTGGATGGCTTTCGCGACCACTATACTCCGGTCGCAATCCGCGGTCGATAAAAAGCTTTTTTCTTGTAGTGCCAGATTGTACACGGTGGATGTAAAATGGGATTTACTTCGGCCACGTCAGCAACCTTAGGCTAATTACGTAATTAGGACCAAATTGGAAAAAATTAGCAAACGTAGAGGACTATATGGGGCTAAAAATTACTAACGAACCGATTTTGATATTTGGAAAGAAAAAGGACTAAATAATTTTTTTTCCTGCAAATTACTATCTTTTATGGGTATAGCTGAATTTTATGTAATTTAGCATATGTAGGATATTATGTATTTTAGGATTTTTGTAATATTCTTTCGTACGCCATGCATTTATGCGTGCAATATCTTTAATATATGTTATCTTATGATATCCTCTGTTAAAGCTAATTCATATTGGAATTATTTCATAAATTATATAGTGTAGTATTTTTTTTTTGGTGAATAGCAGGGTATTCCCAGGCCACATTGGACCCAAGACTTATCCCTCGAGGATCTGCAAGGGCAATTAAGGGCGCCTCTCCCAAAGCAGTTTTTTGCATACACAAGACTCGAACCCGAGACCTTGCTTAAGCGACTAGAGCCCCCATCCACTCAAGCCAACTGCTGTTGGTTATAGTGTAGTATTTTTTATTTCATGAATTTTATAGTACTGGAAGAATATTTCTTTTTGTTGTTGAACAACATATACATGCTAGTAAAATGATGGTGGAAGCCCATGCACGGAACAATATTCTTTTTAAGATATTGTAATGAGATAAAACTTAACATGTGAAGGGAATGAGTCACTACAAGAAAAAACTCATTTAGCGACCGCAATTACCGACCGAACAAATTCTGTCGCTGTTAGCGACCGAATTTTCCGTTGGCAATTACCGACCGAATTAGCGACTGCATTTTTTCTGTCGCAAATTTGCAACCGAAATGGCGACCGAAATGAAATCGGTCCCGATTAGCGACCGAATTACCGACCGAACTTTTGGTCGCAAGTTTTTTTTTCCAATTTTTTTTATGTTATTCTTTTTTATAAAAAAATACAATTTAGCGACCGATTTACCGACCGAAAATTCCGTCGCTACAATTAGCGACCGATTTACCGACCAAATTTGCGGTCGCTAAATTTTTTCCACATTATTTTATTTTTAAATTTTCTTTATTAGTTATTTTTTATTGAAATTTTTTAATATAATTTATTTTTTGAATTTTATTTCTTTTAATTAGTTTTTTATTTTTATTTTATGTTATAATTTAATTATTAAATTGTTGGTAGCTATATTTTTTTCATTTATTTACATATGTTTTAAATAACTTGTTTTATTTTTATTTTATTTCATAATTTAATTAATATTTTTGATTACTTTTTATTTCCATTTTTGAATCATTTTTATAATTTTATGTAATTATATTGATTTCATGTCTTTATAAATTTATTTAGTGATTTAGTTAACTTTAGTATATGTTTTATTTAATTAATAAATATAATTTATTTAATATAATTAATTTCAGTTTTAATTTTATTTTTAAGTTATTAATTTACAAATTTATATGATTATATATAACAAATACCATACATGGACATGAAATGTTGGGCATCCAGGTGGTTCTCGCGTTCGCAAGGAGCCTCCAGACCAGGGTTCGAGACTTCTCCTCAACATTTGGGGATGATTAATATATATGACACGTGGTGGGATTTAATTGAAGAGATAGAGGGGCTAGCCAAGGTGGTGAGGGTTGGGGTTGGTGTTCGGGTTGGGGCTAGCCAACATTTGAATACATTTTTTTCTCAATTTTTGGTATTTTTTAGCTACCGAATTTGTCGGTCGCTAATTCGGTCGCGAATTTTAGCGACCGCAATTTCGGTCGGTAATTCGGTCGCTAATATGAAAATTATGAAAAATAAAAAAAATAAAATTTTCGGTCGCGAAAGTCCGACCGAAAAATTTTTTCGTCGTAAAAATTTTATCGATAAAGCTTTTACCGACCGAAAAAAATTCGGTCGCTAATAGGGTTAGAGACCGAATTTTGAGGTTTAGCGACCGAATTTTTCGGTCGGTAAACTTGAATTTTCTTGTAGTGCGACTTGGCCGAAGTGGTCATGTTCTCTGCCTTGGAGGTTCGATTCCCACCTGGCCTCTATCCCTCCCCTTTATCTTCTTTTTAATTTGTGTGGCTTGAGCTCAATGTTTTTTTTTAAAAAAAAAAAAAAAATTAACATGTGAAATTCTTTCAAAAGTTTGTTCTAGAATTTGAATGTGGATATGGGATGTGGCTGCCAGGGCTCAGGACTTAACTATAAATTTTAGTAAGCCCAATTTGGTTACTGCGGCCCAATTTTATTACTCCATCTGTGACGGCCCATATGAATAGGCAAAATTCGAAAGCAAATCCATTTCTTTTATTTATTCAACATTTGAATGTGCAATGGATGCAAAATCCATTTTTAAATCATCAACATGAGTTTTTTTTTTTTTTTTTTTTTGGTGAAACCGGGTATTCCCATGACACATTGGACCCAAGACTAATACCTCGAGGATCTGCATGGGCAATTAAGGGCGCTTCTCCCAAAGCAGTTTTTTGCATACACAACGCTCGAACCCGAGACCTTGCTTAAGCGACTAGAGCCCCCATCCACTCAAGTCAACTGCTGTTGGTATCAACATGAGTTATTTAATTGGGTGTTGAAATGTTGATTTCGCATTTTGGTGCATGTGTAAGAGGAGGAATTCAAATAATTTCTTAGCTTGGTTTGCTAGAAAACTATGGCGGCAGGCTTGAAGAAAAGCCAGTTAACAATAATACTCCTCTATATTGAAGCAAATCAATGGATGGTTGTTGCATTACATGTTGTTGATGACTTGGAAGCCAATGTGGATTATCAAGATGGCATCTTCATATATCTTTAAGGTTATGTACTAATAATAATAAAGTGAAAAAAGAGGTTCAAGAGCACATAATAATAAAAATTGATTCTATATATTCTGTTGCCCCTTTTCTTTAAACGAAGTAGTATTTTGCTTCACTTTGTCATTTTCTCCAGTTTTCTTTCCCAACATAAGTAGTACTCCCTCCGTCCCATTAAAAGTGGCCCCTTTTGACTTTTGATACTGTTAATTATTTAACTTCGACTCAATTTTATTGTATTGATACAAGAATAGAAAAATAGTCAAGTGTGGTCTTGTTATAATCATCTAATTGTATAGTTTTAAAATATAGTACATTTTATATTTTGAGATATAAAGCATTTAACAATTGCATTGGATTTTGTGCAGAAGATAAATGGGTCACTTTTAATGGGGGAGTATATAATAGTAATAAGAAATACTCCTAGTAAATGGATGGTAGCAGTAATATTGAGCAGGTGGGTGAGGAGGAGTTGTATGGAACTATGGATAAATTGGAAATTGTCATTGATGAATAATTGTTGGAAGTGTACATGATTCTGGCAAAGGGAACAAACACAATGCTAGGCTACAATTTTGAACTTTGACCACCTGTATCTATATAATATTATCTACTTTGCCTATGGAATGTAATGACCCAACTGGCCAACTGGCTTCTTCTGCCTACACTACACTACACTACACCTTCCTTTGCTTTGCTTTTTCAACAATCTAACATACACATACATACACTCACTATAGTGAAGTAAAGGAGTATTTCTGAATCTCTCTTCTGCCCACTTTCCTTTTCCATCTCATCTCTTCTGACACTGGATGTCGTCTGATATTTGTTTTTGTCTTTTTGGCAATTATTGTTAAGCTAAGCTTGCAATTGCAACCCCTTTCATTCCTCCATTATTCACTCCTCATAGAGTAGTATTTCTTTGCTGCAACCATTTCCCTTTTCAATCATTTTTCCAGTCTTTTCAATTATTATTTCACTCCCATTGGATAACCTAGTAGTAATAAGCACTACTAGTACTCCTAACATTTGTTTCAAATCAACTCATAATAATTCCAATCATCACTTATTCAATACTACTATCATCTCATCAGAAACTCAGAATGCAACTACCAGTAATTCATCCAACCATAATAATACAACAAGTGCTTAACTATGTAACATCTTACAACCTAGGATTTTATCACAAATTAAAAAACTTTTATTGTCTTAATATCTGCATAAATATATCTTCATGCTGATAAAATGCTAATTATTCAAGCACGCATAGATTCAATTAATTTGATGTATAGAGGAAATTGAATAATTAATGAAGTATATTTTTAGTGCCATATCTTCAAAGTAATCAACCATCAAAATGGATATCATCACATAAACCAATACATTGAACCAAAATAAAAATATATATAGGGTTATGTGCTCGACCATATTTAAAAGAAAAGAATTATATAGTATACTATAGTTTTACGTTGTATGTGCATAATTATTCAACAAAGAGACACCTTTAATTACCTTATAAGAGGGGCTTCGCCATTTGCAAAAGGCTGTCTTAATTAACGTGAAACTGCCTAATTTAGTTCTTTCATTATATATCTACGAACTGAACAAAAAAGTGGTCAAAACTCAGTCCACGAGCTGAGCATGGATTCTTCCTTAGCTTCCCCAACATTCTCTTGCTTTTTCTACAGTAATTAATTTCGATCCAACCAACAACTTCTTTCTTGATGCTACGCTTCCTCCTACTTTATTGGTTTTTGTTTTTATGTCTTGTTCATTCTGTGGCGGGGATGTAATTTTAACCTACCATTATTTAAATTCCAATTTATAGTTGATAAAATTATTGGACTATTTGGGTGTAAAATTATATTCCATCTGTCCCTCCTAGGGTTGGGGAAATATACCGAAAATACCGCATACACCACATACCGTATCGAAAAAATATGGTGAATACCGAAATTTTCGGTATACCGTAATTTGATACCATACCGTAAGATTTCGGTACGGTAACGGTATAAAATTTTTGATATCGCGGTATTGGTATGTCGGTATGTACCGAATGATCGGTATATCAGTATATACCGTGATACCGATATGTTGGTATGTACCGATGGTTCGGTATATCAGTATATAACGAACGTACCGAAAATTATGCATAATTTTACATATTTAACCCTATATGGTATGCCGGCATGTACCGAATGTTCGGTATATCGGTTTATACTGTGATACCAATATGTCGGTATGTACCGATGGTTCGGTATAGCGGTATATACTGAACTTATCGAAATATCGGTACGCTAACGGTAAGAAAATATTTTATACCTCTTTGATATACCGAACTTCGGCATACTAAAAGTTTCGGTACGGCAACGCTATGAAATTTTTCATGCCGTAAATTTTGGTACGGTATACGGTACGGCGAAGTTTTTTCGGTATACCGTATCGACACACCATACTCCCTCCATTCTATTTTATTTATTCTTGAAAATTTTATGATGTACTATATTGTACCAAGTTTTCTGGAAAAAAGAAAAATAAAAAAAAAGAAAGAAAGAAAAAGATTTTTCTACGAATAAATATATACATATTTTTTTTAAAAATCCTTGGAGTAATTAGGTAGTTAAATTATTTTCTATAGAGAAAATTATACCAAATAAAAAAATGCAGCATCCTTTGGTTCATCCTAGTTTGATTCAAAGTTACAATAATGTAGAATTCTGCTTTGGGAGAGGCAACCCTTCAATGCCTATCCGATCCTCGAGGGATTAGTCTTGATCCAATGTGGTCGGGATACCCTGGTATTCACCTAAAAAAGTTACAATAATGTTGTTTTTTGAATGAATTTCCAACAATGAGAATATAGAATTCAAAAAGTTGTTATATAGAGTCGAAATAATTAATCCCATTGAATACGATACGAATCATAGAATTACAAAAATACTATAAAAACGAAGATTCTACAACTGACATAATTAAGTAAACTTAAACGGTCACTGAAAGTATTAAAATTAAACTAGTAAGTAACCCGTCGAGACTCGACGGGCATAATTATATATTTTATATAATATATATACTTATATTGTATAAAAAAATAATATATTATATTTTGAGTAATAGAAAATGTGTAATGATTTTATATCTATTCGAAAGAGGATGTATATGATAATATAATTTTATTATTTTTTATTAAAACTAAGAAATCGTATTATACCGTCTTCTTTAGCTTCTGCAACTTGTCCAGTACAAACCCAACAGATCAATAAAAATAATTATTAAAATAATATTTTTATTAATTTAAAATTTAAATTAAAATAAAATAAGTATTAAGCATAATATAAAAATTCTCTTACAATCTGTTGAAAATTTTATTCCTGAAAATCTCATTGGTAGGGGATAGTATAGCACTATCTTTAAAAATGCTTGAACTTGAAGTGGTGCAGTTTATATTTGTAAATGTACTCGTAAAAATTATGGCTATAGGATGACCCATAGAGTTTATAAGAATATCATCCAGAATGTCACATCTGATTGTGGATCTATAAAATCAATACCGGCCTTACCATTACCTACATCAAATATCCATTTTGCAAAGTTTCTGTTACATATAAATTTTATTGTAAACAATATTTATTATGGTATCTTGAGTTAATCATTCTTAATTGCATATTAATACTTTGAGCCACATCTTGCTAGTGACACGAAATATCGCAACATAACTATTCATTGCTTAAAAATTATTTTGGAAGATAAAATCCAATATTCTTTAAAGATTGACATTGATTTTTGTTTATAATCATAGCAAAATAAACTACAAGTTGAAATTTTCTCTAGGGATGGCAAAAAAATCCTACCCAATGGTGAAAGCCGAAACTGAATTTTCGGTATGGTTTTGGGCAGAGGATTATTGGGGATAGGCCGGGGATCAGAGATTTTCTCGGGGATTATTTCAGGGATGGGAACTGGGCCCATCCCCGATATATTTTATATATTATATTTTATAAATTTTATATATTATATTTAATATTTTGTATGTTATATTTTATTGATTTCTACTAAAGTCCATTACACTATTACTTAAAAAAAAAAAAAAAAAACCTAAACCCCAGTATAACCTCCATTGGTAATAAATCAAATTATATTATTAATATACAAAATATATATTTTGCATCATTAACTTTATTTATATATTTATAATTTGCTTTATTTTTCAATTTTTTAAGAAAAATATGGAAAGCAAATGTTGTGGATTTGTTTATTTATTATTATATTGCATGAATTATCGAACTTTATTATGTAAAATTGAGTATTTAAAATTTAAATGTAGTTTGATAGGTTGATTATATTGGAAACAATTATAAAATTTTGATGTGGATTATAATTTATTATTAAACAATTTGTGTATGTTTTAATATTAAATCTTAAAAAATTAGTTTGTAAAATGAATCCTCGATAAGTCACCAATGGGGATCGCATAAATTATAATACCCGATGGGATACCCGATAAAATCCCGGACGGAAATTGGGCCGGTTTTGGGGATTAAAGATGCTATTGGGGATGGGGATGGGGATACTACTTCCCGTCCCGAAACCGGCCCATTGTCATTCATAATTTTCTCATATGAAATCGAATGAGGAATTTGGTTAAATCAAATAGGCTCATAATCATTCTACCAATCAAGAATTTTTTACTTTCATAATTTTCCAAAAATTAGTTTAACCTCAATAATATAATTCCGCATCTTGGTTACTATCAACCTATTTACATTGCATACTTTATTTGATGGATCTATATTTCTAATAACCATGACTATTCAACTCTAATTCAACTATATTTCATGATTCGGTAATCCAGAACAATTGTCCGTGTTTAGATATTCCAGTTAAAATAATTCAGTGGCATTATCTACGCTTTTTTGTTAGAACTGATATATATACATTTTCATTTGCAAACCTACATTTCATGATGTAATCATTCATCGTGTCAACAATCTCATTGGTAGGGATTAGTATAGCAATAACTTTAAAAATATTTGGATTTGAAGTGGTGCAGTTTATATTGTATAAGTATTCTCAACAATTACCGATATAGGATCTCTCGTAGAGTTCATAAAATTATCATATGGAATATCACATCTAATTGTACATCTCCAATATCACTACCAGATTTACAAATTACCATCACCTACATGAAGAATTCATTGTGCAAATTTCTACCAGATATAATTTTCATTTTAAATAACATTTCTTGTAGTATATTGGGTTAATCCATCTTAATTACATATTAATACTTCAAGTTCTATCTTTCCAGTGACACGAGATAGAGTCCAACATTCTTTAAAGATTGACATTTACTTTTTTTTATAGACATAGTAAAACAAAATGCGAGTGTATTTTTTCCTCTGAAATCAAATGGGGAATTTGGTTAATTCAGATGGACTCATAATCATTCTATCAATCAAGAATTTTCATCCCAAATAATGAGCTTTGTTTCAATTAGAAGAAAGGTTAAATAATTTTTTGTGATAAATTTTTTGTATGTAGAATTCTCGTCACAATCTAATGGAATACAAAATTTAGAATGTGTAGTCCTACCTCTTGGAAGGAGTATGGGTGCTATTCCACTGGATGCTACATGCAACACAATATCACTTCTCCCACGAAAGGCTAAACATAATGTTTTCAAGATAAATTATAGATAAAAGTCTTGTTATTCCACCACATAAAGAAAAAAAAAAAGAATTAACCATCATCACTATCAACTACATACATTATTTTATTATAAATATTCATTTGCTCATTAATCAAGAAAGGTAATAGCTTATCATGATCCGCCTTCATTTCTTCCTTATTATAATATATCTCTTCTAGTTTCAATAGATTATCTATTTCAGACGTTAAAACTTTATTCAGTACTGGCAATCCAGATAAAATTTTCAAATTTATAAAATTTGCAGCAATTAATCTGTCAATTTCTAAGTAGGGGTGGAAATAGGTTAGGCCGGGCTAGGCCTTGGTTTGAACGACCTAGGCCTGTGTCTCAAATTTTTAAGGCCCGAGCCTGGCCTATTACCTTTGATAGGCCTATCTTATAGGCCTAAGCCTGGCCTCTTTATTTAAATAGGCTGATTTTTAAGCCTTTTAAAAGCCTGATTAAGCTTATTTTAAAATCAAGTTAAAATTCTTTTATATATGTTCGGATCTAATCATACGGTTTGACGACATGAATTTGTGTACTTGGGCAAGCCGTTATCTAAAACTATTTATATGCGAGAAAAACTTATAAATATTTTAAAAACACACTAATAATACTTCTACATAAGTAATTACTTCTATAGAAAATAATAATAATAATACTACACACTTCTATGTAGTAAACATAAACGCACTAATAATAATGACAGATAGGCCGGCCTGGTAGGCCTAATAGATTTTTTTACAAAGCCTGCCCTATGCCTATTTAGTTAAATAGACTTTCGAAATTGCCTGAGCCCGGCCTATTTATAAAAAAAAAGTCTGGCTTGGCCTGGCCTTCGGTAGGCTAGGCCGTAGGCTCCTGTCGGGTAGCCTGACCTATTCACACCCCTATTTCTAAGAAAGCTAGATTGATACGTGGTCTTCCGCCAATTGCAAATCTGTTAAAATTTAGATTAATGAAGTATTTCTTAAAAAATAGATTTAAAAAAAAAACTAAATATTCCTTCTTTATTTACTGATGGATCTATTCGCACCCCCAACAACTCATTATACACACGATTCTTTTATTTACAATATGCTTTACGAAAATAACTAATTTACTCTAAACCAATTTTCATAGAATATGAATTTTCAAAATTCTCTTAATCAGTATATTTTTTTTGTATTATTTTTAATATAATAAAACATAGTAAATAAGATTTATACTATTTAGTATACATTTATATACAAGTAGAATGATAGTAATTATAAAATATAGTATTTTGTAACGATTAGCAACTATAAATACTTTTAGTAAAGATATAGTTGTATATTTCTTTTAGGAGAATTGATATACTCCCTCCGTCCCACGAAATTTGTACCCTATTCCTTTTTGGGGTGTCCCACGAAGTTTGAACCCTTTCCGTTTTTAGAAAAATTAAATTAATATAAGTTTGATTAGAATCTTAATTATTGTCAAATCCCATTAAAAATACTTACTTTTACTATTCTGCACAAATTCCAATGCATTATTACTTTCCTACACAAAGTCCCTTATATTTCTTTAACTCTTAATATTACAAAATTGATACAAATAAAAATTGTATAAAATATATATTCTAAAACTACACGATTAGACGATTCTAACAAGACCACATTTGAATATTTTTCTCAAATTACATCACTACGATAATATTAAGTCAAAGTTAAACAATAAACAATATCAAAATTCATTATAATCTTAAACACAAATACCCACACCACTTTAACTACTAAACTCCACTACCTAAATTACCGTGCCCAAAAGAAAGGCTTCAATCTTCGCGGGACGGAGAGAGTATTTTTGTAGAAACATGACATATATATACATTAATTAATATATATATACACTTTTTTTTCCATATATTCATTAATGTATCTTTTGATAATACAAAATTCATATATACACACTGTAAATTTCATATAAATTTGAAATTTTAAATCTTTAAAAACTGAAAATTGTCGGAACTCTGTATAAATTGGAAATCAAATATTTTTTTTTTAAAAAAAATTGGGATTTCATATACACATTAATATATATTTAATATGAATAAATAAATATGATGCGCAATGTACATTTTGATTACATCATTTACCACTCTAAAAAAACATAACCAAAATTGGAGACTAAACCTACACAAAATTACCGACATTACAATATGATCACCACTTAAAATGTTTGTTCATGTCATAATAATCCAATGGTGTAAACCTCAAAATCTATAAATAAATAATAAATGCAATAATAAAATCTAAAATAAATAAAATAAAAATACAAAATAATAAAATCTAAAATAGATAAAATAATAAAATCCAAAATAGATAAAATAAAAATACAAAATTTCAAATTTTATCTTTCAAATCTTTTTCAAAGTGAATAAATCTCTAATAAATAAATAAATAAATGTGAAAATCTAAAATTAGTAAACTAAAAAATATAAAATAATATAAAATAAAAAATGCAAAATTTTGAATTCAAATCTTTCAAATATATTTAAGAGTGAAGATTGTGAACTCCATATACATTGGAAATTCCATATATTTCAAAAACTAAAAATCTATAATGAATAAATAAATAAATAAATGCGAAAATCTAAAATTAATAAATTAAAAATGCAAAAATTTATAAAAATTAGAAATTTGAAATGGAGACACCACATTAAATTTAGGTTGGGTTGTTTACTAATGCTTTAATATATATATATAGATGAACAAACACAAATTTGAACCTTAAGAAACTTTATATCCAAGAGAGAGACAAGTAGACAACCTGAAAAAGGTTTGTTCTAATCCTACGTAGGCAATGCTTGCAATAAACATTTTTTTTTTCCATATATAAATGCCACTACAATAATGAAAAGTGAAAGCTGGAAAAGGAAAAGCAAATCTAGAATTATTTTCGCTCCAGCCATCTATGCAACATTCCCACGAAACCCAAAAAAGAACATCTTCTGATCTCTCATTTCCTCGTCACATTTTAATTGCCATCATCATCATCATCATCATCATCATCATCATCTGTATGATCATCAATTGGGATTTCGTTTTCCGAGCCACCCTCCATTTTTCACGTTCATCATTCAGATTCCTTTGATTTAGTTTTGTCTCCATTCTTGCAAATTGTGTAATGGGCTCCGATTTTGATCGGCCGTTCAATTCATCTGGTAAAGCCATGAACCAGACCAGGCCTGTCCGAGACATTGAAATGCCAAGACAGGAAACTCGGGATGCCGCCGTTGTCCGGCTCCGGCGCCTTCTGTGGCGGATTAACCCAATTTGATGCGTGGGCGTCGCCGGCGCCGGCGGCTGCCGTCGCCCTCCTCTCTTCCTTCTTGAAACGAATGCCGCAGGCATTACAGAGCGACTGCAAAATTTTCAATAAGTTAAGTTCATTAATTAATGCGATAATTAGAAAATTAAAGAAATTAATGAAATAATCAATTAGGGCTTTTTTTTGTTTTAACAACCTTAGGACCACGTGGGCCGTTCCTCCAGAGAGGGGTGGAAGTCGTGTCGCAATTAGCACACCGCCGTGCGAGGAGGGGGTCGCCTCCGCCGGAGCAATTGCGGGGCGCCTTGGCGGCGGGATGTGGCGGCGCGTGTTTGGAGGACGTCGGGAGGATGTTCCAGCCGAAATAACCGGACACACAGGAGGAAGAAGAAGAGCGGCGGGGCGCGTTCTCATCAGGGTTCGCGAGGCGCGTGGAAGGCGTGCCCAGGGAAAGCGTGCAATCAACCGAAGACGAGGCGGCGGACGGCGCCGTATTGAAACCATAAGACGGCGTCGTCATAACGCCGTCATCTTCTTCATCAAAACCTCTACTGCAATACTGGCCCCCATTGGACATGGAAAGCACCACACAGAAGGGGCTGCTTTGGGAATGATACATCCCGCAGGAACACACTCCCACCATACCTCCACGGCCGCTGCTGCACCGACGCATTGTTATTTCCTCAATTGAAGAAGGAACGAACCAGGAGGGGGAATAAAGAAAGAGCAAACCGTATAATAAATAAATATAGGAGGAGTATAATAATACTGAAAGGCAGGGAATCAAAAGACTGAAATCTAGCTGGGGTGAAGTACGATTGAACAGTATTAATTGAGGGCGACGGGTAATAATAATAATAATGAAACTTTTGAAACAAAAATCAAAAGAATATGGGGAAGAGAGCTGATGAGGGCTTATAGTCTGAGAGATGAGATCAGATTCAGATGTTGTCCGAACTCTGAAGGAATTTAACGTAGCAGAAATCACGAAATCAGACAGCACGTTCGTTGTCCAGAACCAGAAGATCGAATGACAATGAATGATCTCAATTAGGCTACGCTACCCTAATAATTGATCGAATTGAACAACTACCAGTAAACTTGCATAAAAACGCAATCTTTCTGTAGTAGTATATATAGAGAGATGGAGAGAGGAGAGAGACAGGAAGGGAATTTAGGGTTTTTATGTGTAGTAGTAATAGTAAAGGGGAAGATTTGGATTTTGAGCTTGGGGCAGTCAAAAGAGAGACTACTGGGGCACGTGACTGAGCAGTGGTGATGATGTATGCATAGGAGTATATTATTACAGTAGTAATTCATGTACTAGTACTACTGCAGCTGCTGCAGCTGAACCATTTCTCCGATCACGAGGCGACACATACAGTCCACAGATATGATCATCAAACCCCAATACGTCCGTATCCGTATCTCTCTGTCTCCCCACCCTCACGGGGCCAGCTTAATACCAGTACCTTTTTTATCGCTCCAATTAATGAATGAATTTATGAGTTTTAATTAATTAATGGGGAATATATGATCTTTCCTATATATCCAGTCATCGCCTGCGGATTTTAATTTTATCATTTTATGGGGTAAAGATTTTTCGGAATTCTGAGATCAAACATGCTGCTACGACGACTAGACTGGTACTGTTACTGTAGTGATGATGAGGATGACGACTTGGCTATGGGTGAGATTCGTCTGCATCCCCGCGCAATCATAGGCCGTTCAATCTGCAGATGGACGGTGGGATTTAGTCTGGCTGAACACGTGTTTCATCTGTGGCTTACCCCCGCCCTACCCACGCTCCTGGATTCGCGTGATGCTACGTGCCTATTTCAATTCGCCATTATGTATGCCTCTCTAAACTTGGATTTGGTCCTAGGTATAGAATTCGGACGACACAAGAATGTTTCTTGTATTTGCAATTTTTAAAATTTTGTTTACTTTTCTTTTAGAGAAGCCGAAGTTAGAAAAATTGATTAAAGCTCATGCCATATAAATCACAAATTGAACAAAGGAGAGAGATAATTGGCCGTGGGACTTTGCCACTTGGCTCCCTAATTTTATTTACTTTTTAAAACGATACATGATTAATAAATATTAAATAAAAATTATAAACAGATGTACTATAGTTTAGGATGGATTCATCATTCAGAAGATAATAAGAGTTAGCTAATCACTCTCATTTTTTTTAAAAAAATATATTTTTCTATAAAAAGATTTAATCCGTCATTGGTTTCAGTTTATTGATTTAATAAATTCAACTGAAAATAAGTGTACATATATTTTATATTTATTTCACATTTTTTTACAAAACTATTTTTTTAGCCAAAATGATGCATGTTTTAAGTGCATAATTTTATAACCATTCAATTGAAATATTGCTGATAGAGTTTTAAACACTACATTTTTATATCTCAAAATATTATTTGGCTTTTGTGATGCATTGCACATGTTTTTTTTTTCTCTCTTTTTTAGTTCTTATTTATCTAAACTTAACATTAAGTATTGTATAAGTTTTGATTTTTATATTTATTGAAAGCATTTAATTTCTTTTACATGCTTAAAGGGCCGGGGGCAAGATTCAAGAACCCACTTTGGTAGATAGTAGCTAGTCATGAAAGCAACAGCAATATTTTGCTCAAAAATAAAATCTTTGACCCAAAGATGGGAACTCGAAAAAAGAAAATTAAAGCTGCATAGCTACTTCGATTGTAGTCGCATTATTCTACTTGTAAATTTTTAAAAATAAAATAAAAACAAAATAGTGGTGGCGAGTGTGACAAAAATAGGACAGCCAAAAGGAACAAACAAACTCCTCTGAAACATCATTGATCGATTCGATGATAAATAAAATAAAATAAAATAACAAAAAAAAGATTCATTCATTGTTCAAATTGTTTGATGTTTGAATTTTAAAATTAAATAAACAAGAGAGAGAATGGGAATATTGGAATAACACAGTCTTGAGATTGGAGTTTGGGACAATATAGGTTAAGACCACTTTCCAAAAGATGCCTCTTGTAAACAACCCACTATTTAAAAATTTACACTCATACTAATAAAACTAATGAATTTATTTTCCCAATTGTTAATACTCCATATTATTTAATTGGTATATATATATATATATATATATATATATATATATATATTATCCTCCTTAATGTTTATGGGGATGACATTTTTGGGATGATAAAGTATATATGTCGATGACAAAATTCTGGATGTAAAATTTTAAACCATTTTAATTTAAGGATGGATCCCATAAAAATTTAAAAGTAAGGCTAGAATTCAAGCATATACTAATGTAAGCCACGTGAGTTCTTACATTAATATGTTTGAATACATGTACATTAATTCGTTGATATGGTCCAATATATGAGATGCATATATAAACAACATCGGATGATACATAAAAAAAATATTCATATCATTTGGAAAATGAAAGAGATGAACAATACACTTGACATTTGCTCATCCAAAAAAAAAAAGAAAAAAAAACTCTTGACATTTGTGAATTTTCTTGATGCGTATAGTAAGGTAGCAATTAGGAGGATTGTAATAAAGCATGGCTGTCCTGAGCCCTTTTTCTACCCTTGCGGTGTAAATATAGATTACAATCGATGGGATTTGGAATGAATCTGCCAAGATTCAAGACCCAGTTCGAGATTATGATTTCACTTTGGTTCTGAGTCTGACCCAAGACCTATGATGTTTTTGACATACTTTTATAAGAATCAGACTCAATTCATATTCGCTTTGGTTCTGAGTCTAACCCAAGACCTATGATGTTTTTGACATACTTTTATAAGAATCAAGATTCAATTCATATTCGGGGGTCTGAAATCGGTTATTGGTTTCTGACCGAACCCTTTTTGATGGATTTGGATTGATGATATGCGTACACATGCGGATGCAATGATGAATAATACACCTATATCCTTTACCAAATCAGATCTATTGAAGTAATAAATTAATTGATAGTAGTACTTTGATGTAGTAGGAGTATCATTGTATCCCATATTGGGATGTTTGGCAGTCAGCAGATTCGCTAGCAGATAGCAGATTCGGATAGAGAACTGTGAGAGGATATGCTCTTCCAATATGCTATATGCTCCCAAACATACTCAATTTATATGGCATCACACTGTATATACTCCGTCCGTTTCAAAATAGTAGTCTTTTTAGAGATATAAAAGTGTTCCATAATAGTTGTCATTTTGGATATTTCTATGAAAATTTTTCAATATTACCATTTATTCCTCCAATTATGTTCATTCTCTCTCCACCCTAAGTATATTTTTTGATAAGTGAGAGGGTAGAAATGGAAGATTGTATAGTAATACTCCCTCCGTTCCAAAATAGTAGTCTTTTTAGAGATGAAAAAGTGTTCCACAATAGTTGTCATTTTGGGTATTTCTATGAAAATTTTCCAATATTACCCCTTTATTCACCCAATGAGATTCATTCTCTCTCCAACCCAAGTATATTTATTGGGAAGTGAGAGGGGTAGAAATGGAAGATTGTATGGTAATAATTGTGTTTCTTGGTTTGTGTAATATTTGCTAGAAAGACAACTAAAAAAGAACGGATGGAGTAATTATGTTTCTTATAGTTTTTTTAAAATTTGTTAAAAAGATAAATAAAAAAGGAGTATTGAAGAAGGCATAGAGTGAGAATGATTGTTTAAACATAATGAAGCTAGGTGGGTTGCTGGATTTTGTGGGGCCCGCACCCCTTATGCGGGTCCAAATTTCCAAAGATATTCGGTCAAATGGTCAATGGTCATTACATTTCATATCTCTTTTTCAAAAAGACTAATCATTACCGTTAATCCGCATGCTACGTGGCACCCGATAACCCACTCTCATGCATGCGCCATCCATCATCCCATGCATATAAATTATTCACTCCACCTCTCTAATTAATTACTACTACTTCTACTAGTACTAACGAGTCATTAGAAGTTGTATTTTTTTTTTTTTAAGAGCCATTGAATGTTTGAAAAGGGGTGGCGGGAGCTCATGCCACACAATTACAAATAAGAATAAAAGAGAGGGATAGGGGGCCGGTGGGGAATCGAACTTCCAACCTTTCGTTGTATTGAAATGGAATAGTATTCTTTTTTAAAAATTAACAATTCAAAATATATAAGTCCCTTTACTTCCAACTTGAACCCCAACTCGGTCGGCTATCCCTCCCCTTATCCCCTTTGTAATTTGTGTGATTTGGACTCCCACATATCTTTGCCAACACATGAGTGTCACTGTTAAAAAAAAATTCAAAATATATAGTTATTAGTATTAACTAGAATTACCCGCCCGCGCAATGCGCGGGAAAAAATGTTTCTATAATATTAATGATTTTTAATTATTTAAAGATTCAACAAAAGAATAAATTGTCATCACGATTGAATGAAAGAAAATGTAAAATAGTACTACCCGCCCGCGCGATGTGCCGGGCTCGGATTAGTTATTAATATATTTTATGAAAAAGTATTATGACATTCTCATTGAGGGAACATATGTACATAAAGGAACTAACATAACAATACTAAGAAAAATAACATCACATTTTATTTTATTTGTTTATAACAAAAAAAATATTGTAAAATTATCTATATCGTGAAAGAAAAGAATTTTTGTACTATATATTATAAATTTTTTATGTATACAATATTTAATTTATAATCTTTACTATTATAGGTTGCCCTAAATGGGTCAAGCCCGCGGGGCACTGCCTGCAAAATGACTCATTTAGAGTCTCATCATTGAATATTAGTTAATATTGTTTGTAAAATTAAATATTTAACATAACGTCACCAAACATTTAAATCATTATATTTGGTTGCATATTAAATTGTAAATTTTTATTCAAATAGTTGGTATATTCTAGTATTTTCTATTTATTTATCTTTTTGAATCAGTTTTTTTTCTTATTAAAATAAAAAAAAATCATCATCTTTGAATTGAAAAAAAAAAATCAAGCATTTTGAGTTCATTACCACCCCTGATGCTCTGTGGCCTCTCAGGATTACAAACAGGTATATGATTCAGGAAGAAAACATGCCAATTATGATTCATGAAAAAAACAGTTACATTTTATTGGAGCTTTCCAAGTCACTGAATTGAAATCTCAGAATTAAAATTGAGATACTAAGGGTATGTTTGGAAAATAATTAGAGTTTAGCGTCTGGAGTTTGGAGTTTGAAATTAATAATTTAAAATAGTTTTAAATTTGAATAATGGTGTTTGGTAATACAATTTTAAATTAGAGTTTAGAGTCTGGAGTTTGGAAAGCTAAAAGCTGGGGGAGAGGAGCGTTCAGAGTTTAGATATTAGAGATTAAAATTTTGATGGTTATTGTAATTAGTGTTTACTATATATAGGATTTAGTCTATTTTTAGTATGTATTTTAAGAGTTAAACGCTAATCGCTAGCGTTTGTTCCCAAACGCAGCCTTAAGTTGTCAAGTATTCATACTTTATCACAGAACACACAGAGATCAATATAAATCCATTGTTGTTGGCAGTGTGAATAAAAATATGATATAACAGACATTTGGATGGTTGAGCATCAAAAAATATTTCATAAAAACATATCGACATGAGAAGAAAAAGCACCTTGTGTCAGCGTATAATTTAATATTGTGTTTCCAAAATTTTCTTCATTGATCAATTCAAAAATCCATTGATTTTTTTCCCGATTTTCTACCCGATTTTTAATAATTTAACACAATAATTTATTTCTTCCAAATTTTCTTCATTGATATTTAGTTTCCATATGTTAGGAAACTAAATATTCAATGAACTAAATATAAAGTAATCTTATCCGATAGTAATTCATCCACATTAATTAAAGTAATCACTTGTTAACATTAATTATATTTCTTCATTGAATAATTCCTCTAATCCCTAATTTTCTTCCGGATTTTATTCAACAATAATTATTTAATATCCGTTGTGAATATAATACTACGAATAATTATGTATTTAAACAAAATACATGCTCTAAAATTTAGTTTCCATTTTATGTATTCATGCTCTAAATAATTATGTATTCAACAAAATACATGCTCTAAATAATTATGTATTCAACAATAATTATTTAATATCCATTGATCATTACATTAATTGTGAAGTGTAATTAATGTTAATGCGAATAATTATTGAAGAAATTATTCATAATTTTATTTAATCTTAATCAATCATTGATGTGATTACCTTATATTATATTTTTATACATTTTTCAGAATATTGTATAAAAATTAGGGATTCATTGAGATAATAATCGAGAATATAAATAATTTACTTTTTTGGAATTATTTACTAAAAATTATGTATTTAAACAAAATACATGCTCTAAAATTTAGTTTCCATTTTATAATTTAATATTGTGTTTCCAAAATTTTCTTCATTATCAATTCAAAAATCCATTGATTTGTCTTCCCGAAATTCTTCCCGATTTTAATAATCCAACACAATAAATTAATATTGTGTTTCAATTTGCTTCCAAAATTTTCTTCATTGAAATTTAGTTTCCATAAGTTGGGAAACTAAATATTCAATGAACTAAATATAAATTAATCTTATCCAATAATAATTCCTCCACATTAATTAAAGTAATCACTTGTTAACATTAATTATATTTCTTCATTGAATAATTTCTGTAATCTCTAATTTTCTTCCCGATTTTATTCAACAATAATTATTTAATATCCATTAATCATTACTTTAATTGTGAATATAATATAATTAATTTTAATTCGAATAATTATTGAAGGAATTATTCATAATTTTATTTAATCTTAATCAATCATTGATGTGATTACTTTATATTATATTTTTATACATTTTTCGGAATATTGACTAAAAATTAGGGATTCATTGAGATAATAATCGAGAATAGAAATAATTTATGTTTTTGGAATTATTTACTAAAAATTATGTATTTGAACAAAATACATGTTCTAAAATTTAGTTTCCATTTTATAATTTAATATTGTGTTTACAAAATTTTCTTCATTTATCAATTCAAAAATCCGTTGATTTGTCTTCCCGATTTTAATAATTTAACACAATAAATTAATATTGTGTTTCAATTTTCTTCCAAAATTTTCTTCATTGTTATTTAGTTTCCATAAATTGGGAAATTAGATATTCAACGAACTAAATACAAATTAATCTTATCCAATAATAATTCATCCACATTAATTAAGTAATTACTTGTTAAAATTAATTATATTTCTTCATTGAATAATTCCTGTAATCTCTAATTTTCTTCCCGATTTTATTCAACAATAATTATTTAATATCCGTTGATCATTACATTAATTGTGAATATAATATAATTAATGTTAATTCGAAAAATTATTGAAGGAATTATTCTTAATTTTATTTAATCTTAATCAATCATTGATGTGATTACTTTATATTATATTTTTATACCTTTTTCGGAATATTGACTAAAAATTAGGGATTCATTGAGATAATAATCGAGAATAGATATAATTTACTTTTTTGGAATTATTTACTAAAAATTATGTATTTAAACAAAATACATGTTCTAAAATTTAGTTTCCATTTTATAATTTAATATTGTGTTTCCAAAATTTTCTTCATTTATCAATTCAAAAATCCGTTGATTTGTCTTCTCGAATTTCTTCCCGATTTTAATAATTTAACACAATGTTTCCATTTTCTTCCAAAATTTTCTTCATTGATATTTAGTTTCCATAAGTTGGGAAACTAAATATTCAATGAACTAAATATAAATTAATCTTATCCAATAATAATTCCTCCACATTAATTAAAGTAATCACTTGTTAACATTAATTATATTTCTTCATTGAATAATTCCTTAATCTCTAATTTCTTTCCGATTTTATTCAACAATAATTATTTAATATCCATTGATCATTACATTAATTGTGAATATAATATAATTATTGTTAATGAGAATAATTATTGAAGGAATTATTCATAATTTTGTTTAATTTTAATCAATCATTGATGTGATTACTTTATATTATACCTTTTTTGGCTTATTGACTAAAAATTAGGGATTCATTGAGACAATAATCGAGAATAGAAATAATCTACCTATTTGGAATTATTTACTAAAAATTATGTATTTAAACAAAATACATGTTCTAAAATTTAGTTTCCATTTTATAATTTAATATTGTGTTTCCAAAATCCTCATTGATCAATTCAAAAATCCATTGATTTTTCTTCACGATTTTAATGATTTAACACAATAATTTAATATTGTGTTTCCATTTTCTTCCAAAATTTTCTTCATTGATATTTAGTTTCCATAAGTTGGGAAACTAAATATTCAAAGAACTAAATATAAAGTAATCTTATCCGATAATAATTCATCTACATTAATTAAAGTAATCACTTGTTAACATTAATTATATTTCTTCATTGAATAATTCATGTAATCCCTAATTTTCTTCCCGATTTTATTCAATAATAATTATTTAATATACATTGATAATTAATATTAATGCGAATAATTATTGAAGGAATTATTCGTAATTTTATTTAATCTTAATCAATCATTGATGTGATTACTTTATATTAGATTTTTATACCTTTTTTGTTATTGACTAAAAATTAGGGATTCATTGAGATACTAATCGAGAACAGAAATAATCTACCGATTTGGAATTATTTACTAAAAATTATGTATTTAAACAAAATACATGTTCTAAAATTTAGTTTCCATTTTATAATTTAATATTGTGTTTCCAAAATTTTCTTCATTGATCAATTAAAAAATCCATTGATTTTTTTCTTACCGATTTTCTTCTCATTTCAAAAGTAATCTTATCCGATGATTCATCCACATTAATTAAAGTAATCACTTGAATTAATAAAAATATAGGAAGATCATTATATACTTGTAATAGATATGTATAAATTAATTAGTAATAAATTATACTAATATAGAATGGTTTATTATATATATATATAAAATATATTCTAGAATTTAGTTTCCATTTTATAATTTAATATTGTGTTTCCAAAACTTTCTTCATTGATCAATTCAAAAATTCATTGATTTTTCATCCCGATTTTCTTCCCATTTCAAAAGTATCTTATCCGATAATTCCTTCACATTAATTAAAGTAATCACTTGAATTAATAAAAATATAGGAAGAACCTTATATAATTGTAGGAATATCCTTATATAATTGTAATAGATATGTATAAATTAATTAATAATAAATCATAGTAATATAGAATGGTTTATTATATAAAAAAAATACATGTTCTAAAATTTAGTTTTCATTTTATAATTTAATATTGTGTTTCCAAAATTTCTTCATTGATCAATTAAAAAATCCATTGATTTTTCTTCCCGATTTTCTTCCCATTTCAAAGGTATCTTATCGGATGATTCATCCACATTAATTAAAGTAATCACTTGAATTAATAAAAATATAGGAAAAACCTTATATAATTGTAGGAATATCCTTATATAATTGTAATAGATATGTATAAATTAATTAATAATAAATCATACTAATATAGAATGGTTTATTATATAAAAAAATACATATTCTAAAATTTAGTTTCCATTTTATAATTTAATATTGTGTTTCCAAAATTTTCTTCATTGATCAATTCAAAAGTCCATTTATTTTTATTCCCGATTTTCTTCCCAATTCAAAGTAATCTTATCCGATGACTCATCCATATTAATTAAAGTAATCACTTGAATTAATAAAAATATAGGAAGATCCTTATATAATTGTGGAAGATCCTTATATAATTGTAATAGATATGTATAAATTAATTAATTAATCATACTAATATTGAATGGTTTATTTTAAAAAAATATATATTATAAGATTTAGTTTCCATTTTATAATTTTTTTTATTGTGTTTTCAAAATACGAAAAAAATTTATGGAAAGATTTAGTTGCCAATACAAATAAAATCTTATTATAAATAAATTATAATAAGATCCTTATCGAATTGTAATAAATATGTATAAATTAATAAATTATTCTAATGATATTTAAATGTTATATATAGAAGAGATTTTTGGGAGGGAAATTTAACATAAGATATTTACATTTAATGTGAAACAATCATTGAAGGGATTAATTGAGAATATAATTAATTTACCATTTTGGAATTAGTGACTAAAAATTGAGGACAACTAAATTACATTAATTATCGATTATTTAAGGGATAATTTATTATATCAATTGATTAATCGAGAATAGAAATAATTTACCTTTTTTGGGGAATGATTCATTTCAATAATGTGATTTCAATATGATTTTAATAATGTGGAAAATTAGTATATTTACATTAGTTCAATTCAAATAAAAAATTTATCTTACATAAAATATAGATTTTGCTAGGCATTGTGTTAAACTTGTATACACTTCTCAGTTGAATGAAATACAAAAGATTGCGAGAAACAAATGGATAAAAATGAGTTGGACAAATTTCAGACAATATTTTATTGAATGAAACACCAACGATTGTGAGAAACAAATGGATAAAAATGATATAGACAAATTTCAGACTATCTCTTATTGAATGAAACACAAAAGATTGTGAAAACCTAATGCTACAACAACTAAATTCGTCCAATTATTTACACTTGGTGCAACAAATCTCTCCACAAAAACGATAGCCAAACAAATCTTTCCCCAACAGATGAAGTAAAATGGGAAGTCGCCTTTCCCCAAAAGATGAAGTGAAATGGGAAGTCGCCTTTCCCCAAAAGATGAAGTGAAATGGGAAGTCGTCGATTATTTGACATAGAAAAAGATGTCGCAACAATTGATTTATTCTTGTATGGTTATGAACAATCCTTATCTCTTCATCCCTTCAAAATACTCTTCGTCATTTGAGTTTGTACTCTCGTTTTCCCAATAACTGTCACCAACAACAACAAAAGAGAACAAAAATATTAGCAAAATAGGAAAAATAAACATGAATTTGAATAATAAAAGATAGAAATTGGTGAGGAGATGTATTTGTTAAATGGAACATTGAGAGAAATGTTAAATGAAGATGTAAGGCTATGAATAATCCTTATCTCTTCATCCCTTCAAAATGCTCTTCGTCATTTGAGTTTGTACTCTCGTTTTCCCAATAACTGTTACCAAAACAACAACAAAAGATAACAAAAATATTAGCAAAATAGGGAGAAATAAACATGAATTTGAATAATAAAAGATAGAAAATGGTGAGGAGATATATTTGTTAAATGGAACATTGAGAGAAATGTTAGATGAAGATGTAAGGATATGATTTTGAGGGGATTATAATATATACATATTTATAGGAGAATGAGATAAATGAGATATAGGGATTGTTGGAGCACGGTCCGGGGCAATTTTGTAATAATCAGCGAGGTGGAGCACGGTCCAGTGGCAAAGCGGTAAATATTTCAGTGTGTGTGAGAGAGTGTTAAAAAGTAGTTTTTGTGAGAAATGTTAAATGAAGATGTAAGGCTATGAATAATCCTTATCTCTTCATTGAGAGAGTGTTAAAAAGTAGTGTTAAATGGAACATTGAGAGAAATGTTAAATGAAGATGTAAGGCTATGAATAATCCTTATCTCTTCATCCCTTCAAAATGCTCTTCGTCATTTGAGTTTGTACTCTCGTTTTCCCAATAACTGTTACCAAAACAACAACAAAAGATAACAAAAATATTAGCAAAATAGGGAGAAATAAACATGAATTTGAATAATAAAAGATAGAAAATGGTGAGGAGATATATTTGTTAAATGGAACATTGAGAGAAATGTTAGATGAAGATGTAAGGATATGATTTTGAGGGGATTATAATATATACATATTTATAGGAGAATGAGATAAATGAGATATAGGGATTGTTGGAGCACGGTCCGGGGCAATTTTGTAATAATCAGCGAGGTGGAGCACGGTCCAGTGGCAAAGCGGTAAATATTTCAGTATGTGTGAGAGAGTGTTAAAAAGTAGTTTTTGTGAGGGGAAAAATTTTGGGCGGGAATGTGTGTGTGTGTTAGACTATTTTGTTTTAGATTATATATAGATATAGATAAATATGAATTAATTACCTATACTGTTTCTAATTTGGTGGTTTTTATTTGGTGTGTGATTCCACGTTTAATTGGTCTGATGATTTGATTATACTATATATGTTGTGAGCTTGATGCGTAGATTACTGTGAAAAATGTTATGGTATTCGTGAAGATTTCACAGAGATTAATCAAGATTGAAAATTTCAAGATGCCACGATTGCTCCAGAAGATAGTGGATCTTGGAGGTTCTTTTTAGAGTTTTTGTTATGTGTTTTTCTTTTCCCTGCTCGTGCTTCTCTAAATTTTCATTTTATTTCCGGAATTATTTTTCAATTTAATTAATGTTTCTATTATTTTAAAAACTACATCTATTTCTAATAAAAATACTTTACATTAAAATAAAAACTTCATGCACTATCAAAATCTACGGCTCCCAACAACTTCAACTTACTATAAATTCAACTTTCAGTCACAACTAATAGTGCATAACACATTCTTTGTTGTTTAAATATACTTCATATTTTTTAAAAGTACAAATTTGTTCTATTTTAGGGATAACAAAACTAAACTAAATTAAATTATTCAGACTACGAGATGATCAATCTGTATCTGTTCGTCTTAAAATATTAAAGATTCTTAAACTATGATCCTGTATAAAATAAAAAACTCGCAGAATGTGGTATATTGGTTAATGCTCAAATGGTTGCCTTCAGAGTTCAGACTTCAGAATATGCTGGTGAGAAATCTGAAAAGTCTGAATATGGATCGTTAATTAGGCCCATAAACTGCGGCCCATTTTATTGGGTTTTGACTTCTGAGACCCAAATTCATTTAAAAATTAAACAGGCCCAGCCCATTAATGTTTTTAGCGCCGCGCAGGGGTTTACGACTGCCTCTTATCATGGCTTCAGGGTTTAGGGGCTTCAGTTAAAACTTGGAAGAGAAGAAGAAGAAGCTTCCAGGTTCCAGCCATGGCTTCAGGGACTGAGGCGTATCTAGATTCGACGAATTTGAAGTTTGGAGAGTTATTGAAGGAGGTTTCGATAGACTATTCTGCGGCAAATACTGCGGTAATCAATGACGCTGTCTCCTCCATCAGAGAAGCTATTGACAATGTTCCGGACGGCCTTCAGGTATTTTATTTTATTTTATTCATTTGCTTGCATTCTTCCCCGAGTTGGAATTTCACACTTCTTTGTGCTCGTTTGGTGTCTTGTTATGATTTTAATGCGGTGGATGTTGCTCAGGTTACAGCTGATGTTGCGCCTGGGTTTGTTCGAGACGTTGGCGCCGATAAAGTTGATTTTAAGTTTAGGAAGCCGAAGTCTTTAGAGATTGGGGGAAGTTATTCGTTTCAATGCGTTGTGAGGCCGTATGTGAATGTGGATCTTTTCGTGAGGCTCCCTAAGGTATTTTGTTCTATGCTTAATCTATTCAAGAAATAAAAGTTGTCTAATGGTGCTTTTATATTGAATTTATGCTAGTGTAATTGATGGCTTAAGAAGTTATATATTGTCAAGATTATTAAATTACGTTTCAATGGAAGGATGCTTATTCAATTGTTCACTTATTTGGCTGGCTGGCAATTTGCCATTTTATGTTTCACTGTGAATATATAGAAGTGGGTTGGGAATAATACTGTTTAGAAATCTTGACCGGAAAACTGGTGCTGCCGTTCAATAATTAAAGGGTCATTATACTATCTAGTGTACTCAAATGTAATTTCCTTTTTTTTTTTCCGATGTAATAGCTGTAACTTCAATTAAATTTACCGACTCATCTCTCTATGCAGTGCATTACAATTGAATTGTTTTTATCTGTCTTGGCAGGAGTGCTTTCATGAAAAAGACTATCTAAATTATCGTTACCATGCAAAGAGATTCCTTTATCTATGCATAATCAAGAACCATTTGAAACTTTGTTCTTCAGTCCAAGATGTGAAATGGTCTTTTTTCAATAGTGAGGCACGGAAGCCTGTACTTATTGTTTATCCAGGTCTATTTTCTCTTGACTCTGCCCTGTCTTTTTGTTTCATGATTGTACATCAAATTACTTATACTGAGTTGTATATTTTCAGCTGCACGATTGTCCGATGATACTGCATTTTCCCTCAAAATAATTCCTACAGCACCTAACAACCTTTTCACCTTGTCAAAACTAAACTTTGGGAGGAACAATATCAAATCCCTAAATGAAGGTATTATTATTGCCTGTTGTACGTTTCTCTTATCTGAGTGCTACTTTTCTATTGATTCAAATGTTTGAATTTTAATTTTCCAGAATTGGGTCTTTTACCTGCGACCCCAAAGTACAACAGCAGTATTTTGGAGGATATGTTTATTGAGGAGAATGCAGATTTCATTAAGAGAACACTTAATGGAAGCAAGGGCCTAGGAGAAGCTTTGTTACTTTTAAAAGTATGATAAATAATATGATACATTTTGTTATTGTTTTCTTGCAGTTTACTCCTTTTCCGTGCCCATTCTAAATTCTTATACTTGGTTTGATAATTCAGGTTTGGGCTCGAAAGCATTTTTTATTTGGTCATGACTGCTTAAGTGGATTCCTGATCACTATCATTGTTACATACCTGGCATCAAAGTCTGGTAAAAATAGAATCAACAGTTCTATGAATGCATTGCAAATTCTGCGCATCACATTTGACTTCATTGGTACGTCGGTTTATTATGGCTACTCTTGTTTCTCATGGCATGTAAGTTAGCAAGTTGTTGCTATTTTAACTTACATATCTTATAAATGGTGCTTACTGGATATCAAGGTTATCTGTCCATAAACTCCCATGGTGATACTCGTTTCAATGATTTGCCACTTCCAGATATTTAACCCTGTTATTTTTTAGGTTCTTCGGTGACAGATGGCCAGATTCTTTATGACAACAGTTATTTTGACACTTATATCAGGGCTTGATTATTGAATGTGTCTATTATAAATACACATGCATGTTAATACAGCAGCTCAGAATTTAGTTTTGACTGATTTTTTAATACATTGTTTTTATAGCCACTTAATACGATCTCTCTATCAAAAAATGTCCGACAATACTCCAGCCTATGATTTGTACTTATTAAACATCTGAACTGTTTTCCCTTTCCCTGTTCTGGAGCTAACCGAAGAAACCCTACACCCAAACATAATCTACAAAAAGTAAACTTTTAATGATTCCATTTTATATTTGTAGCCAAGTCCAAAGTGTGGGACAATGGACTGTTCTTCCAACCTGAAGGTGAAGGAAGCGCTATAAGTAAGGTATTTTGCTGAGATGTGATATTGCAAGCACATTTTTTACACTTCTTTGTTAGCTCATACTGATCCATTTCCTCGTTGTTTCAAGGACATTTCTTTTTTGTATTAACTCAACTGTCTCTAAATGGATCAGTAGGTATAGGCGAGCCACAGTGCTCTTCCAGGACACTTTCAATATTGATGCAGATTGTTGGCATTGATTTATATGGGTTATTTTTAATACCTCTTGTGTTGGTACCAATATCTCTATGCATGGATACAAGAGTTCTTTCTCTATAGTCTATATAGATGCACCCTTGCCTTTCTGTACAGATACATTTTTTTTTTCAAATATTTATTTTGAGTGGTAGTACCGAGTTAACTTCTTTTGGTATCGTCTTTATGGTTCACATTTCACAAACTGCCATGACTTTCACTATGCTCTTTGCTGGAAAACTGGGGTGAGGGGTAATCTACTGGCATGTCCCAATTTCCCAATGCTGTTACTTTATGTTCTTTGCTGATGTTAATATTCATGTTTAATTTGGAGTTGCAGGACATGAGAGCAAAAATTCAATCATCATTTCCAGTAATTATTTGTGATTCATCTGCCCACTACAATTTGACTTTTAAAATGACGGCTAGTGGTTTTCAAGAGGTAGGATCTTTAAAAATCTTCATTTGTGAGGGTGAGTAATGGAGTATGGATATCTATCTTGGATCCTGATGATTAGAGACATTTTTTTTGACATAACATTTTATAAATATTTAGCTCCGTGATGATGCTGGCTTGGCGCTTACTTGCATGGATAAATGTAAAGATGGAGGTTTCGATGAAATCTTTATGAACAAGATTGATTATCCTGCAAAATATGACTATTGTATAAGGTACACATTGATGATATACATTCATATATGTATGTTTGACGTGCTTGTATGAGATGTCAGAATTCACATTTCATTCCTATTTTTTGTATGTGCATAGTAAGTTGTCTTCTGGTCTGATGATCCTTTCCCCTTTTGCAGATTAAAAATAATTAATAGAAACAATCATATTTGTTAAGTCCTATGTTCAAAAGGGGTGATGTTTTTCTTTACTCAAAACAAATTGAATTGATTATCAAAGCTATAGTTGTCCTGCTCTGATTGGTAATGCCACATCAGTTTCAGGATTAAGCATTTATCCATTATGTCTGTTCAATTCAATTAATTAATTTGAAGGGGTCAAGATTTATGAATTAAAAAGAGTCTAGAATTAAGTGTTATGATTTTCACTTATTACTGTTGAATAAAAGATATAATTTTAAATATTTTTTTAATTATTAATTTTAGATTTTACTTAAAACTCATTTAGTTTTTCCAAACGAGCCATTAGTGTATACTTGAATATTACATGAAAGTTAGCATTGTTTCCCATGGCATGTCTCTGTAATGGTGCACCAATTCACCATTTTGTGTGCATATTGGGATCTTAACAAAGGTGCTCCAATGGCATGTGCCGTGCTCCTATTATTGAGTGTCATTGTACGTGCTCCCCTTTGTTTTATATTTTAATAAAATATATTGCTCATAACAAATGAAAGCAGCGACCATAATTGCTGCGCTGCTGGAGATATTTTCAACTTTGCCTTCCTCAATAACAAATTTTCAATAGAGAAGGGAGAAAATAAAAAATTGATTGGAATCCCTTATGCACTGTTTCATTACAAGATTCTTTGTGTAAAATTGAGACCTGCTGTAGTATGGGGCTTGTGTGATTTGGAGTTTTCTTTTGAGTTAATCTTTGTTGATTCTGAAAAATGGTGACACATCACAATTCACAAAGAATTAGGCACATTGTTAAATATATGTACTTAATACTATTTTTTTTTTACATAAATAAAATACTATTAGCAGATATTTAATTTTGACATTAGGAATGTTGAACTTGTTTGTCTTCTTCCTTTTGAGACTATGAATATATTTTTTGTATTAACACATCCACCCATGTTTTATAGAATGTGCAGTGTGCCATGCACTATCAACTGATTGCAAGATTGAATTTGGATTTTATTGTTTGTAAATTTACACCCATTACATTCTGCACTCTTGCTTTCTTGACATGTTGGCTTTTCAGATTGAACTTGAAGGACAGGCATGATTTCCATTCATCTGGGTTTTGTTTGGATGATGAATGTTGGAGGTCGTATGAGCAGAAGGTTCAGTCTATCATTGAGCAAGCACTGAAAGGCAGAGCTAAGCTCATCCGAGTAAGCTGGGGAAGCACTTCTTCTGAATGCAATGTTGAGAATGTAAGATAATAACTGGCAGTTTAATACTATCTCATTGAAGAGGATATAATTATTGGTAAAAATTCATTAAACATGTAGGGGTTTTCTCTCCTGGGTAGAGAACCTATGTTTATTGGAATCACAATTGGATCTGTGGAAGAAGCTTTCAAACAAGCCATTATTGGTCCAAGTCCTGAAGACAAAGATAAGGTACTTTAATTGTGTTCACATGATTTCTGCAGTATTGTATGCAAGCTTTTTGTTTCAATCCTCTTTTACGAGGTCTTTTCTTATTTTAAAAGGCTCTGGAGTTCAGAAAGTTTTGGGGGGACAAAGCTACATTAAGATGGTTCCGGGATGGTAAAATAGCTGAAGTTGCTGGTAAGGATTCGAAAAATCCACCTCTCTTGTTGCCATGCATTGACATTCTGATAAAACAAAAGCATACTTATACTCCTCTTGTACAGTGTGGCAGCATGAGGAATGGGAAAAGCACCTTATTCTAAAAGAAATAAATGAACATGTTTTAATGCGTCATTTATCCCTTTCAAAAGAAAACATCATATCCATTGTAGATCAACTTGATTTTGCACTTCGCCATGGAAATAGAGGTATATTTTCATGCTTCTTGGCTTCTCTCAAAATCTCTAACAGCTTGATGACAAATGCAATTCACTAATACAGGTTTTGCGTTTCAGATCCCATATCCTTTTCAAATAATTTATTAAAGGCATACGATGAGTTGTCAAAGCATCTGCGTCTTCTCGACGACATTCCTTTAAGGATATCCAGTGTTCAACCTCTAGATTCAGGTTTCTTCAAACGAAATTTCCCTTGCCCCAGAATCATATGCCTTCACTTTATTATTTTTCACTAAAGTAATTCTCTTTCCACTTGAGCAGAAATGCATGACCATTATATGGTTATAAACTGAAATAAGAAATGTGGTATGGATGTATGGTTGTCTACAACTCTATTACTGTATTGGATATTGTAGGGAGTATAAGTGAATGATTGTGAGTAAAATATGGACGGTTGTCATAGGTGATGGGGTTCATCAATACTTTTGTCAGGGCTATTTTATCTTTCTTCGAATTCATCCTCATAGTACTTGGGCTCAAGTACATCAACAAAATGGCAACGTTATAAACTGAAAGAAGTAATTTTGTACAGTTTTTCAGTGAAACGCTCTCTTTATCAACATATGCTAGTAACATTCCCTGCTTTTTCTTGACCATTCTGGACCCATTATGTTACGGATAGTTGTGGTTGCTCTTGCTTTATATTTCTTAGGTAGGAGCAATGCTGTGCCATTAGCAACCTGATACCTTATCTTGATCCACATATAACATTGCTCTAGGGTTTATATTTGGTGGTATCTATCTTAACCATAGGCCTTATTATTCTATGCAGTATTAGGTCTCATATTTGTATTACTTGTTTCAATCACCATCTCCCCCCCCCCCCCCCCTCTTTTTCTTTATTTTTTTTTTAAAAAAATTCTTTCTTTAATTATTTTGTTCCTGTTTCTGAGTGAGTAGGAGGCCATGGTATAAAAAGGAATCGATGCATGCTTTTATATATTTGTATGTATATAATAATTCCCCACCAATGCAACATTTGATCTTGTGCTCTCTTGCTGTGGCACCTTTTTTATTACTACCCACCTACAAGTTTAAGCAGGAGTTCTATAATTTTATATTTACTTGGGTATTTTTCTCCAACACTTCTCAAGTGTGTTTTGAGCGGACCATAGAGAATCACATACACATTAAGCTTCATTGTGTGTGAAACTTAGCATTCTTAATTCACGCACAAAAATCAACTTGCAACATGTTTTGAGTAGAATCAAGCAAAGGAGCCGAAGCTGTCTATACTCATATCCATTTCCTGTCTTCATGCCCAGTCACCCATGCTTTTCTTTCAGAACAATTTTTAATTGCTGTTTTATACATGCATCACTGCAGCTTTTAGGTTGACTTCTGTCTATCCACCTCCACCTCATCCCTTAGCACGCGAAGAAGGTAGTCGAATAACGCTGGAGAAATCTACTGCAACCTGTATACAACCACTAGAAATTATGATTCAGGCAAGATTGCTTGATATTTAGGAGGTTGTTTCTTATTCATCAATAATTTTGAAATACTAACTTCCTTACAGCTGGAAGGTTCTGGAAACTGGCCAATGAACGAAATTGCATTGGAGAAGACCAAGTCTGCGTTTCTCCTTAAAATTGCGGAGAGGTTCGGTTTTATTCATTTTTATTAAAAAGCAAGCGTATGTACTAAAGTTCTAGTCGCTGATTGTACCTATCTCAGCCTTCACGACAAACATGGTATTCCATGCACTGCCACCGAGGAGGATGTGGATGTGTTCATGGCTGGCTATGCGTTTCGCCTCAACATATTGCATGAGAGAGCTTTAAGCCTGGTGAAAAGACAGAGTAATGTTTTCTTCATACTCAATTACTCTATCTTGTGTAGTGATTTCCACCAGAATCTTTACATTTTTACTGAACATTCTTTGTAGGTGGTGCTCAAGTGAAACGCATTTTATCATCTGACAGAAAACTTTTTAATCGTGGTCAACACTCAAGCATGGTTAATGGTTTACGAGGCCGTTATCCAATATATGGATCTATTGTTCGGTGAGAATATGAGATCCAGCTCCCCTCCATTTGAAGGGTAAAAAATAAAAATAGAATACCTTTAGATCCAATTTTTAACTTTGTTACCTTTTTGTTAATTGTTTAAGGCTTGTAAAACGATGGACATCTGCCCATCTTTTCTCAAAGACATTATCAGAAGAAGCCATTGAGCTACTGGTTGCACACTTATTTTTGAAGCCTTTGCCCTTCCAACCCCCATGCTCACGGATAACAGGATTGCTAAGGTTGATTTTCTTTCACTTTACTTCTGTTAAATATACTAATGAGTAATGAGATAATTGCTATCTTCTTATGTATTTCTCCTTGAAGTTATGCTGTATATTTTTGTGAACATTATTAATTCCAGAAATACAACTGCATATATAATATATGTATGTATATATATATATATATCTGTGGAAGTGTGGATGAATATTATGCTTTCTAGTCATGAGGGATGTTAGGTTGCCATAGGTAAAAGATACTCATCTCTTGCATCTTTACTGTCACCCTTTATTTGGAAAACTAATTGTGGACCTGGTTTGTGGCTTTGATAAAATGGGGGAAAAGGTATTTCATATTTTAACACAGCTGAAGTGTTAGTGATGAAAATGTTCCAGTGGACAAACATAAAAGGTGAGTTAATTCTAGGAGGTGTGCATTACTGAAGAAATTGCCTTCTTAAAAGAGGCCCACATACAGAGATGAATAAGAGTATGATTTAAGATAGTAAGCAGGGCATTATTTCCTAAAGATAGGCTTTGCTGACAGATTTTGAAATCCTAGAAGCAAGTAATTGTCCTTGGATGGTGGCTTGACTGGCTTCCATAAAAAGAGGTGGGGGGGGGGGGGGGGGGCAGGGGGGATTACTTTGGACTTGGAGTAAAATAGTTTTGAGTATGGGTTTTTGATAACTTAATAGTATCAACTATCAAGGTGCAATGTTCCCTTTCAAGTGGTATCTAGTAAGTCATAAATAGCATGTTGAGAATTCTGTGATTACTTTGTATGTTTGTGCATGTTTGTCTGGAGTTTATGTATGGGCTTTCCTGGTTTTATATGGTGAAATTGGTATTTACTTTCTTGCAGATTCTTAAGGTTGTTGTCAGAGTACGACTGGAGTTTATCTCCTCTAATTGTTGATATTAATGGCGATATGACCCCTGATGATGAGAAAGATATCAATGTAAAAGCTTCATCTCAAAGTTTATGCATACTAAATTGATATGTTTAAAAGTTTCCTCCATTTTATTCTAATGAATGCATGTGCATATTTGTGATAATAGGAGAATTTCAGGTCTACTAGAAAAGAATATGAAGGGAATATTCATAATGTTAGACCTGCCATGTTTCTTGCGACTACTTATGACAAGGAATCTGAAGCTTGGACTGGGGATTCACCCTCAACAACAGTAAGTAGATCTAGGATTTTTTTTTTTTAAAAAAAACTATTATTATTTTTATTGCGTCATTTATATGCGTTTAGAAAATCGTTTTGGATGGTTGGCACTAATGAAAGTCGTTGATGTATCAGGATCTTAAGAGGTTGGCAGCATATGCAACCAGCAGTGCAAATTATTTGACTAACCTCATTATGAAGAATCAGATTGATTCTTACGGATGGGAAGTGAGTTAAGCCCTTATATCCTGTTTACATTTGATCTATTCTTCATCTTTGCCTATAATTTGAATTTGTCTGCAGTGCCTTTTCCGCACCCCTCTGAATAACTATAATGCTGTCATACTTGTTCACCGTGATAAACTCCCCTACCCTCACCATCTTCTATTCCCGTCTGAAGTAAAACAAGGTAAGCCATGTGCCTCTTTGCATATAGAGAAAGACACTGAATTTGTCATTCCTTGCTCTTGAATTTTCCCTTACTTTGTCTCTACTAATGACGTCTAACTTGTTTCTCCCCCATGCAGGAAGGCATGTGATACGTGGGAAACTCAACAAAAGTTTCCAACCTTTCTTATTTCCCGAAGAACTGAAAGGGAGTTTGGAGGAATTGAGGAATAAGGTGATGGTGAACTTTGATCCACTGAGATATTTTATAGATGATATCGAGGCAAGTTGCAAATTCTTTACATAATGTCATACCCTAGATCAATCCAACTGGTATATACACTAAACCTGTTTTCCTACTGCTTGACAAGCAGAGAGAATTCCCCAACATGTTCAAGGTCTGGTTTGATTCCTTCGGAGGCGATGCCATTGGTCTTACATGTGCAAATTCCGGTTCCAAGGTATAACCATACCATTCGTACTCCTGGAGCTTTAGAAACGTTGTATCACTTGATTGTTTTGAACCCTTGTGACGGTGGTTTCAGAAGCGAGGTAGAGACGACAACAATGAGGACATAGATCTTCTCGAGACTCTGAAGGCTGTTGGGCTGCTTGGAAAAGGATTTGTAAGAAGCATACATCTCCTCAAGGCACCAAAACTAAGCCGATGATTTATCCGACCTCTCAAAGTCCTTGTGACAAGCAAAACTTGCCTAGTCGCTGAAGCCGTCTTTCTGTGGTACAGGTGAAAAAAACCATACCGCCTAAGACGGATTTCCATAATGGAAAACCTTCAAGAGTAGGTAACATGAGAAAAATGTTGCCTACTTTCATTTCACATATTCTTGTCTGTATGTGTTCCTTTTGCCCTGTGAAAGTTAAAGGGCCGACCGAGCATATATAATAGTTACCAGTTGGAAAGAGGGCACATAATCTAATGCTATGCAATCTCTGTATGATGAATTTTGATTTTCCTGACCTTAGCATAGATTGTTCTTTGATGCCACCATGTAAGAAGGGAGTGTTCAAGTTATAATTGGGATTAGATTAATGCCCAAGAATCTAAGGTGGCCAAAAGTTAATTTTCCTCCTCCATTCTTAAAGTCCAAATATTCTAATACGAAGTATTTTCTATTATAAGGATTGTGGTACAAATGATATAACGAGGAATTCTGATGGCATGGCTGGTTTTGTTAGTGGCAGAAAATAATAAAAATGCTTTCCCAGTGGGAATGACACTTTTCGTACAATTAAAAACCAATTAACTAGCTAGAATTCAAATGTAATTTTACGATATAGTAGTATTAACTATTTGTTTGTATGCTAATTTTCCCCATTTATTTGTTTGCCTCTTGTATATTTTTGCTGCTTTGCCTATCTTTAAATTTTATTTCGCGGTGATTTTTTTAAAAATAATAATAATAATAATAATAATAATATTATTATTATTATTATTAATAGAAGCCGAAGCCAGAAAATTGCTATTTGGAGTGTGTTGAATTGGTGCAACAAATTTTAGTTTGAAAAGGTTGTTTAAGCAGTTCCTAGATGAGATATGGAATGACGATTGAGGATAAACTTGTTTTTTGTTGTATTTGAGAGTATTGCTATATTTGATAAATTCAGTATGGTCAAATCTCAAATGTAACCGAATGTTAAAAAAAAAAAAATGTAATCGAATAATCATTAACAAAAATAAAAGATTTTGGGAGAAAGTGTAACTCGATTTAAAATATGTTTGGCAAAAGATTTCATAGAAAAAATATTTATGAAAGCTCAAATTTTGCACATATATAATCTAGCAAAGATTTATAATTCAAGAAACTACTGTATGAAAATTTTAATTGGATATATCTACGATCTATATATAATGATACTATTGTACAAGGATGAACAAAGATTTTCTTCGAAAATGAGACTTGACCCAAGTGGTTATATTTCCTGCCTTCCAACCATAGGTTGAGGGTTCGATTTCTACCCGGCCCATTATCCATCCCTTTTATATCCTATTTATAATTTGTGTGGTTTGGATTTCCACACACCTTTGAGAGTTTTGTTTTGTTTTTTTTTTTGTTTTTTTGTTTTTTTTTTGTTTTTTATTTAATGGAAAAGTGGACCGAAGCCAAGTTATACTAAAATTTGTTTGTTTACAACAATTCCTCATTCAGTAAACGCGCAACTCGAGTAGGGTGACTAGAGAATCTTATCATTTGTCCTGATATTGAGAGTTTTGTTTATTTTTTAATCATTATAGTTCATAATAGCCAGTAGATCAAGATAGCGTATGAGTCTGTACCTGCAGGTATAATGCAAAATTATATATGAGTGATAAAGCAATTCATGTGTGATGGATCATTCTAAATATCAACTACCCAAAATCTCAACTGTAATATCAATCATCCCAAATATCAACAGTGATTTTCCAAACTTTGTGTAAACTTGATTCAATCAACAAAATCAGTCCAAAGGATGAATCTACATTTCACAAGAATCTCATAATCGTTTTCAAAATGCAAAACCGTCGCCGGAAAGAAATGGGTTCGCCGGAGAAGAAAGATGAATAGTGAATCTGACGATCCTCCAAACTCTTTCGGAAATGATGAAGCTTATGTGCATTCAACTTCTGTCAACACGAGGATTACAAATATGTGGGCGAATTTTAGAAACACTAACCGTAGCTCAAGATGACGAAAGTTGGCCGGAATTTTCCAAAACTTGGCCGGAAAATGGTTACTCTTAGCCGGAAGTCGTTTCTTCACCGATTTCGGCGAGCATTATATCGATTTCAATCGAAATCATCTATCAATTACAACTGTAGACTCATATAACACTTCCGATCAATATACAACAACATCGATAGAGATTTCGGGATCAAATTTTACAAACTATATTGTTACTCACATAACTACTTCCAAAATGTTACAAAAGTTCATGATGAATATGCTAGTGTACCGAGGAGCTCTGATATCACAAGAATAAATGATGGAATCTATTACCACATCATCTCGAACAGACATTACAATATGTAATATACGTGTATCACATAAACAATATCTCTCATCACACCATGTTACGTATACATCACATAAAACCCTTTGAGACATCACATGAAGCCACACTTCTCATTACACCATATACCGCATCACATTATAGTATCTATGCATCACATGAATTATTGTATTTAAAATTACACAACTATACATCCATCATAAAAATATTCCACCCATCACATAAAATGGTGTCTGCACCTGCAGGCACTTGCACTGTAGCCATATCCAGGGGCGAAACTATTCATACCAATGGAGGTGCTTGGCCCCTCCTTAATGAGTATAGAAGTTTTTTGCAAAGCAATGGGTATAGAAGTTGATGTCAATATTATATTTTAGTAGGATTTTTGTGATAAATTTTTAATTTCTAATGGGGTGCCCTCCCTTTTTTGTGATTTTCTTTTTGTATTGGGAATTGGCCCTCCCTTACAGATGATCCTAGTTTCGCCACTGGCCATATCCCATAATAGCTATTTGAGCTTTAATTAAATAATTTTAATTACAGGTTGCGATACTCAAGTGTCAATCTTTACGCACAAAATTTTAATCCAGGCCATATATTCATGTCTGAATTCACATATAATTAAATACTATCAATTAGATATAAATAAAAATCGTTATATAAATCGTAAAGTGATTGAAATTAAGATTTGCTAGCTTGCTGATTTTTAAGATTGTTGTTAGAGTAGCATTGAAGTTTATCTCTTTTAATTTGTTCACATCTTTTAGCCATAGATATGGTGATGACCCTGTACCCTTTTTCTTCTTCTTTTTTTTTTTTTTTAAAAAAAAAATAAAGATTAGTTAATATTTTTATCCTCAATGTTATTTGAGCTTTAATTTATTATCAATTTTAATTTCATGAGGACCTAACCCAAGTGTTTCAGAAAAAAAAATTCCCGTTGCTCTCACTAAGTTTATATATATAAATAATAACGTATAATATATATATATATATATGAAATAATTAATAAATTATACACTAATAAACTATGTTTTTGGATTTAAAGTATAATAAAAAAATTCATAGTATAATTAATTGGAAAACAAAACAAAAATCTTGGTGGGTACGTAACTATTTAACAATAAAATATAAATTAGTAAATCTTGAACATAACAAATTTTCAAAATGGATCTTCAAACAAATTAAAAGGCAATTAATTCAGCGCAAGTTTACTTCATTTAAAAGTAGTTTAAACCCAAATTTCCATATTTCAAATTAATTTTTCAATTTAAATAAGGTAACTTCTTGTGTTGTTCACCCATTTTTTTTAAAAATAAGGTAAATACCTTAGATACAACAATATATATATACGTGTATCTATCTATATATATACATGTATAATGCCTAAGTCTCTGCATGCTTCTATTACAATTTCATAATACATTCAGCTGATAATTTCATTCAATTCGCCGGAAACATGAGGACGCCGAAAAGAATGTCAAGAAATTCAAGAAAAGCCGACACGATTTCCCGTCTCCCCGCCGACATCTTGCACCACATTATGTCCTTTCTTCCCACCGAAGATGCCGCCAAAACCTCAACCCTCTCCAAATCCTGGTACGCCGCCTGGAGATCTTTTCTGGCGTCCCTCCAGTTCGATCAATACAGTTTCCAACAATCCCCGCGCTGCCGCAACCTCAAACTCGCCCAAAAGCGCACCGAATTCTGCAATCACGTCGACAGCTGCATATCCAGCTTATCATCCCGGCCCGCCCAGCCCGATTTATCGATGCTGGACAAGTTCCACGTCACCGTAGATTTCCTGAGCAGCAAGCGCCGCCTCGACAAAAATCTCGACGCGTGGATGCGCTTCGCGCTGGAAAGAAACGTTCGAGAACTCGTCGTGGAGTATCGCGCGAACGGCCAGAAGAGCAGGAAAGAAGGCTGGCGTTATATGATGCCCGATCGCGGACTTTTTGCGCCGTCGACGTCGTCGTTTCTGGAAACCCTAGATTTATTCGGCTGTCAATTCAGGAATTATTCGGAGATTGGGGTTAACGGAATCGGATTCCCACGGCTGAGAAAACTCTCCCTCACGCATGTCTGGATCGATCAGGAAACCCTGGAGAGCATCGTGTCGAATTCCCCGCTTCTTGAAGAAATCAACATCAATCTCTGCAAGGGTTTCGAGGCTGCGAGATTGACGTGTCCTCCTCTTCGGGCAGCCGATTTCTGTCTGGATAGGGATCATGTTCAGAGGGTGATAATCAATGCTCCGAATCTGGCGTCCCTCACTTTCGCCGGCGGTATGGACAACTTTATGTGGAGTCTTGAGGCGAGTTCCGGTATCGGAAATGTGAAGAAGTTGAATCTTCATGATATGGATATACCCACAGCATTTTTGGAGTTCATCAGAGATGGATTTCCGGGGCTTGAGCTGACGCTTGAAAGATGCTGATGATGATGCACCAGAAAGGGTTTTTAATTTGAGGGAGATTATTATAGGGACTATGTTAGATGTCGTGGGCGACATTTGTTGAAGCCCTGACTCCTGACATTGTATAGGAGATCACTAAATTCTGGCCTGTTGATATTATTGTTTTATTTGTGTATTTCAGAAACCCTAATTGTAATGATCGAATTTTCTTGTTCAAACAAATTGTGTATTCCGGCCTGATGACTAAATATTATTTAATATTTTTTTATCCTCAACGTTATTTGAGCTTTATCAATCTTAATTTCGCGTTGCTCTCACTAGATTTATATATATAAAAATAATGACGTTAACGGTAAGCCAAGGTGCCTCCATTAATGTTATATGTATGGCTTAACCATATCACATTTTTTTTTAGGAGTCAAGTAAGAGAAAGGGTGGTGGAGTCTATACCACATAAATTATAAAGGGATAAAAGGGAGGGATATATAGAGGGTTGGGTGGGGAATCGAACACCCTAACATAAGGTTAGAAGACATGAATTTGGCCGCTTGGACAAGTCCTCATCCCCAACCGTATCAAATAATTAATAAATGATGATGGAGACTTACCCCAGTGATCAATTCCCTCGACTCCCAACCTACAAGTTGGGGGTTCGGTTCTCCACCATGTCCCCTATCCCTCCCCTTTGTCCCTTCCCACTAACCTTTTTCCTACCCTGGCTGTAAAGAAAAAATAAAAAATACTCCATCCATCATCAAATAATATTAACATTCCATGTTTTCACGCAATCAAATGTAAATGGTTAACGATTAATATCTCAAATTGTATTAAAGTAAAAATTATAAAAATTTTATATTCTAAAACTATGTGATTAGACGAATCTCACAAGATATCACATGATTATATTTTATCTTATGTAACTATGTTAAAAAATCGAATCAAAGTTACTCAATAAATAATGTTTACTATGCCAACATTAATATGATTAAATGACGGAGGAGTAAAAATTATACACTAATAGTTAAACTACTCCAGACCATGTTCCGGATTTAAAGTAATGAAATAAAAATTCATAGTATAATATAGTAATTGGGAAAAAAAACAAAAATCTTGGTGGGTAAGTATTTAACAATAAAATTTAAATTAGTAATATTTTTTTATTATTTTTTTGGGTGTCGTAAATTAGTAAATCTTGAACATAACAAATTTTAAAATATAATGGATCTTCAAACAAAGGGCAATATAATTAATTAATTGTATAGGATGCTGATTGCACCAGCAGTCAGAGATTATACGGATTGTGCCCAACATTGGGTTGAAGCTCTGACTCTTGACAGGATAAATTGTATAGAAGATGACTGAATTCGGGCCTGTTAATTAGTTGTTATTATTATTGTTTTTATTGTGTAGTTCAGAAACCCTAATTGTAAGAGATTGCACAAATTATGAGTATGATGATCAAACGTTTCTTGTTCAAACAAAATGTGCGTACATTTCATTAATTTTTTCTCTTTTCATCGACATACTACCTCAGTTCTCTTCAAACTGCAACATTCGCCACCTGTATGCAATCCAATACATATCTTTGATGATTAATAACTTAAATTGTGTACACATAAAAATTAAAAAAAAAGTTCACATTATAAAACTTCAAGACAAGACGAATCAAACAAGATCCTACTTGACTATATTTTTCTTGTATAACTATGATAAAAATTTGAATTAAAGTTAAACAATAATACATTCTTGTATCCTGGCCTATTTAATTAAAAAGGCCAGGCCTAAGCTTATAAACCAAGCCTATAACAGGTGATAGGCCAGACTCAGGCCTTTCAAAACTGAAATAGGCCTAGGCCGTTCAAGGCCAAGCCTGGCCTGGCCTGACCTCTTCCCACCCCTAATCCTACCCTCCTCCTATCGTGCTCCGATGGGTTGTAAATTAAAACCCAAGGCGCCTTCGTTAATGTTATATGTATGGTTTAACCATTTCACATTTGATACATTGTTGTTTAAAAATTGATGGTTGCTCACATCACTAATAAATCATAAAAAAGAATAAATCGAAAAATACGAACAATTAAGATTAAAATAATATTGTATTATTATGTTCACCAAAAAAAATAATACACATTTATAATATCGTAATAATTAATTGTATTATTTTGCACAAATAGAATCTTAGGTTGGGGTTTGATTCCCCACCCGATCTCCTATTCGCCTCCCTTTTGCAAGTGAAAGGGGATGAGGACGGTTAAGTGTCTTAACTTCTAATGAAAGGTTGGAGGTTTGATTCCCCACCTGCCTCTATCATTCCTTTTTATTCCCTTGGTATTTGTATGGCATGGGCTCCACCACCCATTTCCTAACCTGTATAGTATGTTCATAAAAAAAATATATAATTATATTTCGGCAATATAGTACACATGTTTTTGGGGCACAGATTAGGGATGTAAATGGGTAGGGTAGGGTATGGGTAGGCCACCTCCACTCACTACCCGAAATATAATTATCCTACCCTTACCCTACCCTATTACCCTAAAATCAAATATCGGGTAGGATTCGGGCAATACCCGTCGGGTATGCGGATTATCCGCGGGTAGACGGGTACCCGAAATCTTAAATATTACATAGTTAACCAACTCTACCCGACCCAACTTTAATAAAGAAAAAACTTATTTTTCACCATAAAAAATTAAATAAAACCTTCATTATTGCACAGGAACAAATTTTAAAAGAATATTTAAAAGAAACCGCTAAAGCAACATAAATAAATACTGTAATATTTAAGAATACTCAGTAAAAAATTCATAAATCTTTTTACTGTCAAATCTCAAACGTTAATAAATTTGAAATATAAAAATAAATAAATAAATAAACAAACATATAAATATATCTCAATATATAATATAAATTAAATATATATAACACTACAAGAAAAAAACAACATAGCGACCGTCACTTGCGGTCGCTAAACAGAGAGACGGGTCGCTAAAATTGATTAGCGACCGTCTTAGCGACCGCATAGTGACGGTCGCTAAAGTGCTCGTAAGTAACACGGCGGCGACGAACATCCGACGCGGTCGTCAGTTTAACGACCGCTCTCACGACCGCAAAGTGCGGTCGCTATAGCCGGCGACCGTCGTAACGACCGTATAAAACGGTCGTGAAAGTCCAACCCGGATCACGAGCCGGTTCGCTATAGACCGTTCTAACGACCGCCTCTGACGGTCGCGAGTTCAGCGACCGTCTTAGCGACCGGGTGTGACGGTCGCTAATTCTGGTACTGTCACCAGAACAATTTAAATGGCAGCAATCCATGCCAAACCAACAAACCAATTCCAACCTGCACAACCTCATTCCAACATGCACTAATACATTCTCAAACCATTCCAAACAAACTCAATCAAACAATACCATCCAAAACACCATACACCATCCAATACACAATAGAACCTCATTAAAACCATCGAATTTAGACTTCTCCATTGAAGTTAACATATCAACTACATTATGTACATTCAAACCAACAAAATCATAAGTGCAATCAACTACATTACGTACATTCAAATCAACATTCAAACCAACAGTATTCAAATGCCAAAAACTACACAAAATGTCACCAAGTGTTAACTAATATCTGACAATCAACATAAATCCAAAAAGTACTAACAAACGACATCCACTCAACTCACTGTGATATCACCACCGAATCCATGACCTCCTCCGTGGTCATCATCTCCCGAGCCCGGAGATGGAGGTCTACGACCTCCCCGCATCCTATCTAACTCCTCCACCACAGTCTCCCACTTCTGTCCATAGCGTTCCAGAGTTGCCTTGAGCTCTTCAAACTCCTCCCGAGTGATCTCATTCTTGCTTGACTGTGGGGTACTGCTTCCACCCTTCCCCATAGGCTGAATGAATTTTGCCAGTGATCCTAAAACATATTTATGATGTACAAATAAAGCGTTAAATTAATGTTGACGTATTCGGGATGAAACGAAGTAGAAAAACTATTTTACCTAGTCCATAAACGGCCTTCCGCCTATCGTGCCCACCAGCAACCTCATAAAAGGACCGGTTTGGATCGAAAGGGGCTTGAGTCTGTGTAAGAATCTGTTTGATAGCATGGTACTCCTCCTTTTTGAAGTGACAACAATTAAGCAAAAATCAATGTACTAATAAATTATAATGTCAGCAGTTAATATTTGTAAAAGAAGTAAAATTTTGATCTTTTACATGGACCGTCTTTGATTTGTCATCAACCCAGGCATCCTTCTTATGTTTCCTTGTGTGCGTATGCTCGTGCAACTCATCCAAGTCGATTTCCCTACCCTGTTCTTCTATCTACATTCAAATAAAAGGTTTACTAAATTATGAAGTAATAGGTAAATGTGAATGGATTTCGAATATATATAACAATGCAACGCTTACCAAGTGATCCAGTGTCGCATCATGTGATCTCGACCCTGCTGTGTGCGTCGGAAGAGCTGGAGCGTCTGCCTGACCTCGCCGCCTGTTCACCTTGTTCCTCTGTTGCTTTTCCTTGAACGCAGCGGAGTTCCAATAATTACGCCAGGCCTCAGCAATTTCTCTCTCAAGTGGATAAGGTTTCTTACCACTCCTGATGTCCAGCGTGTAGTCTTTGTACCTAAAACATCATTAGTGTCAAGTATACCGTTAAATAATAATTCATTTTAATTAACTATCTCTCCATTTCATGTACCTTAATGGTTTTTGCAGTCAACGCACGAAACACATTACTCAATTCTGTTATTGCCTCCCACACGGTCACTGGTAGTAATTCTCTCCATCCGATGGGAAGGAGACGTTGTAAGAAGACATGACAATCGCGGGATGAATATTGTCAAAGTGTTTCCATGCTTTGGAGTCGCATGGATGACACATCTCACCAGTACCCCCATGGTCATGCCCTACATGCCATGTCATGTATTTCGCAGTCGCCTCCGATGAATACAAACGTTTTAATCTATTCTTTAAAGGGAAATAGAACATATAACTCACTGCAACTTGTGATCCATTGCTAGAAACTTTATATCTCGGCCTATGGCAAAACTTACAGTTCTGTAAGGCCACATCGTCCCTCCAATACAACATACAACCTTTATCACAGCAATCAATTTTCTTAACGGGTAATCCAAGGCCCTCAAGAAGTTTCTTTGCCTCGTAGAAACTCTTAACCATTGAGTGCTCCTCTGGCAGTGTATCAATCATGAGCTGACATAAGGTATCGAAGCATCTTTCAGATAGATTGTGCTCCGATTTAATGTTTAACAACCTTGCAACTGTTGACAATAATGTCATTTTCTTACATCCAGGCCACAAATCCTTGTCCGCTGCATCCAACATGTCATAAAATAATTTTTCTTGTGGGTTGGGTTCCTCAGGGGGCATAGGCTCATCATCTAAGTTATTTGGGAATTCATTGGGAAATCCATACCCCATTCCATCAATTACCATCTGTCTGTAGTCGTTTGAATTATCGGTTTCACCTCCCGACGGTGCTTCATCATCATAAAGAGGGCGAAAGTTGTGTGGCTCTCCATGACAAGTCCATCGCTCGTAATTTTCTACAAATCCTTTCCTGTACAGGTGTCCTAATATTTCCTTATCTGATAAATAACATCTATTCTTACATCTTGCACAAGGACACCGTATCATCCCTTCTACTATATCACATTCGGGGTTTGCACGACAAACCCGAAGAAAGTATCTCACACCTTCCTTGAATTCAGGTGTTAGCTCCCCGCCGCGTGGGCGGTACATCCAACTGCGCTCCATTATCTAACTAAAATTTAAGATGGGGGTAAATTACTTAAACGAAAACATGGATTTTTGATAAAGTAACATATTAATTGAGAATTCTATTATTTGTTATGTGTAGCTTATAAAAAGAATGACACTACTTAATTAAAACAGAGCTTATTAAAAGAATGACACTATTTAATTTAAGAATGACATTATTAAAATCTCGGCTAGATGGTTCTTGAGGGTGGGTTTTTAAACAGGTTGCTTATCCATAAAACATACCAAATCTTACTAATAACTGTTAGTATTAGATTGATTAATTCAAACAACTATCATTAAACATAAAATTATCTGTTTTCAAACAAGTTGCTTATCCATTTCGGCGATCTAGGTTAACATCACAGTTTATGGGAAACAATTAATTCTTAATTTCATGCACTTGAATTCTAGTATGCAAATAACTATCATTAAACATTCCAAATCTTACTAATAACTGTTAGTATTGGTAAACGAAATTTAAAAGAATCATAAAGACATGCGACCGCAAATAGATTGATTTTTGTGTACCTGTATCACCTCCTTCAATTACTTTAATTTGCCGCTGTGTACTCACGATCCCTTCGTCTCTTCACTTATGAGATCCGGAAAATCGCCTCTAAATAATCAACAATTATGTTTCAATAAAGCTTGCTAACATTATTTTGAAACAATTATGTTTCCAGACCATAAAAGTAAAACTTGATCCAATTCATGAAATCAAATCAACAAGTAAAACTGGTCTTTGAGTCTTTCTAAAAAAGCAATCTAGTTCTAGCATCACCAAAACCCCAAATAAACAATTCAATCCTTCTAAGACCAAAATCAACCATCAGCACCAAAAACCGATCCAATACCAACAACCTAATTCTACATTCAACGGCCAGCAGATACAAAAAATACAGTACTAAAACATGGTCATATTGCAAGTCCTATTCGATGCAAGTCCTGTGCCTATTTATCATCTAGATTCCATCAGAAAATTCACAACAGGATTCAACGAAGAAATCTGTATACAACATTTCACAACCAAGAGTAACACATGCTCTGGCCTTACCCCGTTTACAATTGCCATACCAAAAACCGATCCAATACCAAAACCAAGTCCTAATTCTAGTGCAAAATTTCAATACCAAGATTTCAATACCAAGATTTCAATACCAAGATTTCCAAAATTTCAATAGCAAAATTACAAAATTTCAACTACTATTACCGTAAGGGGCCGGAGACAAAGAGAGAGACGCCGGAGAGCGTCGGCAGGGCTGGGCAGAGCGGCATCGGCAGGGGCTGGGCTGAGCGGTGTCGGCAGGGCTACGCCGGGGCGAGCGGCTCTCCGACGTAGCGCGGCGGTGGAGCTGGGCAGTGGCGCCGAGCCCAACCAGGGGCGAACAGGGAGCACAGCGGGATGTTGTCTTCTTCGGAGGGTGGCTCGGAGATCGTCGCCGGTACGTCGCGACGGTAGGGAGGTGGTCGGAGATGGAGGAATCGGTGAAAAATTCGCCAACGGTCGTCTCCCGTTTGTCCCGCCTGTGTAATTGTGATTTACAGCGGGCGAAAGGGAAATTATAACCCTAGGCTAGCGACCGTCACAAACGGTCGTTGTGACGGTCGCTAATAACGACCGCTAAAAACGCGGTCGTTAAAACGGTCGCGGAATCGAAACCCACCAAAGACACGGCCAGACGGTCGTTGACGCGGTCGTTAGAGTAGCCACCGTCTTTTGCGGTCGCGGATGCGGTCGTTATCAGCGACCGCATGACGACGGTCGTTAAAAACGGTCGCTATAGCAATTTTTTCTTGTAGTGTAAGTATATATAGATAAATAAATATATATTTAATCGGGTAATCGGGTAGGGTAATCGGGTAATATATGAAATCCGTACCCTACCCGCATCCGATATGATTTATTTCGGTTTCGGGTAATACCCTACCCGATTACCCGATTATCTCTACCCTACCCTACCCGATACCCGATTACCCGACGGGTTACCCGACCCTACGGGTAAAGTTGACATCCCTAGCACAGATATAGACTACTACTATAATAATAATGTGTATATATATATCAAATAATTAATTAATAAACTACACATATAAATTTAAGAGGCTATGTTTCGGATTTAAATAAGTATAATAAAATAAAAATTTATAGTATAATAATAGTATATTGGGAAGAAAAAAAACAAACAAAAATCTTGGCCGTAACTATATAACAATAATGTTTAAATTAATCAGTAAATCTTGAACTTAACAAATTTTTAAATGAATCTTAAAACAAAAGGCAATTAACTAAGCGCCAAGTTTACTTCATTTACAAGTAGTTTAAATTCAAGTTTCCATATTCCAAATTAATTTTGAATTTAAATAAGCTAACTTCTGTAGATACAACAATATACTATGTAACAATATATGTGTTCTGTTGAGCAAAAAATTAAAAAAAAATAAAAAAATAAAATAAAATATATGTCTATATTATGTATAAGGCTTAATACTATGCATGCTTATGCTTATATTAAAATTTTACATAGTACATTATATTGAAGAAGATTTTCATTCGACGGGGAAACATGAGGACGCCAAGAATTTCAAGAAAAGGCTCTGCCATGATTTCCCGTCTCCCCGATGACATCTTGCACCGCATTATGTCCCTTCTTCCCATCCAATATGCTGCCAAAACCTCAATTCTCTCCAAATCAGCAATCCCCGCGCTGCCGCAACCTCAAACTCGCCCAAAAGCGCACGGAATTCTGCAATCACGTCAACAACTGTATATCCGGCTTATCAGCTCGGCCCGCCCAGCGCGATTTATAGATGCTCGACAAGTTCCACGTCACCGTCGATTTCCTGAGCAGCAAACGCCGCCTCGACAAAAATCTCGACGCCTGGATGCACTTCGTGCTGGAAAGAAATGTCAGAGAACTTATCGTGGAGTATCGCGCGAACGACCGAAAGAGCAGGAAACATGGGTGGCGTTATATGATGCCTGATCGCGCACTTTCTGCGGCCTCTTCATCATCGTTGTTTCTGGAAACCCTAGATTTATTTGGCTGTCAATTCAAGAATTATTCGGAGGAGAATGGGGTTAGTGGAATCAGATTCCCCCGGCTGAGAAAACTCTCCCTCACACATGTCTGGATCGATTGAGAAACCCTAGAGAGCATCGTTTCGAATTCCCCTCTTCTTGAGGAAATCAAGATCAATCTCTGCAAGGGTTTCGAGGCTGCAAGATTGACCTCTCCTCATATTCGGATAGTCGATTTGTGTCCTGATAGGGAGCAGGTGGTCCGGACCGTGGAAATCGATGCTCCGAATCTGACGTCCCTCACTTGCAGGGGTGGTATGGGCAACTTTATGTGGTGTCTTGAGGCTAGTTCCAAATTCGAAAATGTGAAGGAGTTGAATCTTCATCATATGGATACGCCCACAGCATGTTTGGAGTACATTAAAGATGAATTTCCAGGGCTTGAGAAGCTGACGTTGGATAGATGCTGGATGCACCAGGAAGAGCGGGACGGATTTTTGAAGGAGATTAAAGGATCTAAGTTAGTTTTCGTGCACATTAATTTGTTGAAGCCGCTCTGATTCCTGTTAAGATTAAATTGTATAGGAAATGACTACATTATTCCGGCCTGATGTTATTATTATATTGTTTTCATTGTGTATTTCAGAAATCCTAATTGTATGGGATTGTACAAATTATGAGCGTAATGATCAAATGTTTATTGTTCATAACAAATTAATTTTGTGTACTTTGCATTAATTTATTCTCTTTCATTTTGATTGCAGAACTATATAATGAATGACAAATTACATTATTATATTAATGTATAGTCGTCACTCGTCATAGACTGTAAATAAGAAATTTGGTGGATCTATGGAGCTCGTCAGTAACTTCTGTTATAGTATTGGATATTAGATGGTATTCCGGTTCCTGTACTGACAATTAATTTATCTGTACATGCTAAATGATGTCCACCCTATGAAAAATGAAAAATGATAGTTAGCTCCATGAAAAATAATGTTGCTTATTTTATAATATTCATTATTTTTCATGCACACAAATCATTTCACACAGTCTTCAGTTATCATTGCTATGACATCATTTTTTATGCGTATCCATCATTCCATTTTTGCCAGTATATGCTGTTGACAGCACACAAGCCACACCCATTAGCCCATTAGATGGAGTGTAAGTGAATTATGGTGAGAAAATATAATGGTAGTCATAGCCCATAAGTCATACACGCCTCAGAGCATCTCCAACCCACTTGCAAATTGCAAATTTGCAGGGTGGGAATGCAGTGTGGGGGCTCCAACCCACCCTGCAAAAATGAGGGAGGCACCCTCCCAAATGGGAGGGTGCTAATGGGCGGAACACTGTTCATCCCTGCATTTCTCTTTTTTTTTTTTTTTCCTTTTTTTTAAAATTTCTGTGTATTATTAAAATTATTATAAAAATGAAAATATTTTTAATATTTTGTATAAAAGAGTATTACATTTTTTTATAAATTTTAGAAAGTAATATAAAATAGAATATGTAGGGAATATACCTTAATCCTGTAAAAATAGAGGGTTGGGTTGGTGATGAAATTATTGTAGCTATCCTGCAAAAATAGAGATTTGTACTGTAGCTCCTGCAAAAGTAGAGGATATGGTTAGAGATGGCATCACAGGGGCTGTATTTATTACCATGGTCTATGGTCCGGTCAAGGCTAATCTATCTTATTAGGTTAATAAGTTCATCCTCATTATGTAGTATATATTGTACTTGGGGGCTTTAGTTCATCACAAATTTTACTGTTATGACCTGAAAGAAAGTACTAATTTTGTTAAGTGTTTGGTAAATCATATCCCTCTTTTCTTTTCATCGAAATATATATTCTTGTATATCCTTCCCTGCTTCTGTCCTGATGACCAATCCATTCTGGGCCAATCATGTTAGCTATGGTTGGCACTATAGCATGTTATACAGTGACAGTGAGTGAATGAAAACAAGTCTTACTTATAGCTGGAAGGTTCTGGAAAGTGGAAACTGGAAACTGACCATTGACCAATTAATGAAATTGCATTGGAGAACTTAATTAATTGCAGAGAGTTTGGGGGTTTCTTTTGTTTTTAATGAAGAGCAACCATATGTGCTGCAGTACTAGTAGCTTAAGCTGATTGTAATTTGTATGTACCTTTTCAGTAGTCAGTACTTGTGGGTTGACGACAATATTACTTCCGACAGCCTACAGAGGAGGATAAGGATATGTTCATGTATCATGTCTGGCTGGAAATGGATTTTGCAAATAAGCTAATTTTTAGATTCTCTTGTTGAGCCCAATTAATGCTCTTATTGGGCTTTTTCTTTCAGGTCCAAATCACTTCTTTTTTTTTTTTTTTTCGGGGGTGGGGGGTGTTTATACGGATTCGATCACCATCCATTGCTACACTATTGCAAAACCCTTTTGATTTGGATATTTTCTTCTCAAGAAATTGCCATATGGCCATATGGGTAAGCAAATAGAAGAGCCCAAATTGATTCGATGCGCAAAACACTGATTTTCTTGATGCAGGCCAGCCATTTTCAATCAATTTGTTGATGTAAAATAAAAAAAAGCGACAATCTTGTAGAAAGTTTGAATCTTGATCAATTGAAAGGCAATGCAGCCCAAGAATTTGGGGGTTCCATCGTGGTATCCATGAATTGATGATGATTATGCCTACGAGAAATTTTCCGTGAACGAATCTTCCTGTGAAATTTGGTGCCAGAATGGTGCACAGCGCTTACGATTCCTTCCAATTGATCGCCAATTCCTCCACCAAAATTGACGCTATCGAATCCTACGGCTCGACGCTTCTCCTATCGTGCTCCGATGGTTCTCTCAGAATCTATGCTCCCGAATCATCTCCCGGTGACCACCGATCTCCCCTGCCTGAATTCTATTCCCAAGCGCCGGAGCTGAAGAAGGAGCCGTACGTTCTCCAGCGGACAATTAATGGCTTCTCTAAGAGGCCGATGCTGGCAATGGAGGTTATACAATCGCGGGAGCTCCTTCTATCACTTTCCGAGTCGATCGTCTTTCATAAGCTCCCCAATTTGGAGACGCTGGCCGTCATTACCAAAGCCAAGGGCGCCAACGCCTATTCCTGGGATGATAAGCGAGGGTTTTTGTGCTTCGCGCGGCAGAAGAAGGTTTTCATTATTAAACATGATGGTAAATTCTTTGTTTCTGTTTTTGGATCCTTTTCTTTGTTTCTTTTCAAGTTCTGTAGTTAGTCATCTCATATGGTGTTCATATAGATGAAGTACTTTCTGTCATCTCAAGTGACAAGGGTCATTACAAGTGCGACTTGATAACCCAGCTTAGTTTGGAATTCTCTAAGCATTAATATTTGTAAGAAAGGGAATGGGAAACAGAAGACAGAATGGAACTGTGTTTGGATGGAAATCCTTTTGTCTGTGGGTGTGGAAGGAAGAAAGCTTTCCCAGTTCTCTTAAATCCTTTCTTTTCTTTCCTTTCCGTTTCTTCCAAACTAAGCGCAGCCTTTTCTTTTCCCAGCATATTATGTGGGGCCTGGACCGCCAGGTCAATTTTAGGACTCGTATTGAACTTGTTACTCCATATGTTGGATTATTGTGTAGGTAACTGATCAATTTTAGTTTTGCTGCCTGATCAGGGGGGCGTGGCTTTGTGGATGTTAGAGACCATAATGTTCCAGATACAGTCAAATCAATGTCTTGGTGCGGTGAGAATGTATGTCTTGGGTATCGAAGGGAGTATGTTATATTGAATATAACTTCTGGTGCCTTAACTGAGGTATTTCCATCGGGAAGGATCGCGCCACCTTTGGTTGTGTCTCTTCCGTCTGGAGAGCTACTTCTTGGGAAGGTATGTGTTTTCCTTTTGCCACTGGTTACATCCTCATCCATACTTTATGTTAACTGCCAACTTTTTCTAATGTCTTGAACAACCCTTAATGCGCTTGTTAAACTTGAAGTCATGAAATTTTGCCATGCTCCATTGGAGTTATAACCATCTATTAGTTTTGTGCATAGGTTAATTGAGACAAATTAATACTCATTAATTAACTGTTTGGTGTTTACTTCTACTTTCCCTCTGAAAGGTTGGCCAAATTATCTTTTCTCCAAATGTATCAAACAATAAACATATATTAATTGCTTTGGTAAAGTGTAGTTCTAGCTCTGATACTTGTTCTTTGATAGGAAACAGTAGAAATAGAATCAACTAGAAGAGTCCACTCACTTGTGGCATAATGTAACTGGATGAAATAAGATTACTTGACTGGATAAAAACCTGTCATCTAGATTTGGATTTCATAGCGAATATTTCTTGTGTGTGTGTGTGTGTGGTTTTTTTTTTCTTTTTTTCCTTGAGAATAATCGATTTAATCTGATTGCCGGTGCTGTAAGATAGTTTAAGTGCAAAGTTTTTTGATTGTCTTCTTATACCATTTTGGATGCATCAGTAGTGCCTTTTGCTCAATCTCAATAATGTTTACTTCAATTATCTTTAGGATAATATTGGAGTGTTTGTTGATCAAAATGGAAAACTTCGTCAAGAAGGCAGGGTTTGCTGGTCAGAGGCCCCTGCTGCAGTTGTGGTTGAGAAGCCATATGCTGTAGGTCTCTTGCCGAGACACATTGAGGTACTTTGGCCTTATGTTCACTGCCCAGTTGCTTATTTCACGCCTGTCGCAGCGTAGTAAGGCTTAAGATGCATTTTTGCAGTTCTAACATTTTGGATTTTCAGATACGGTCTCTTCGTGATCCTTACCCATTGATTCAAACAGTAGTTCTTCGAAATGTCCGTCGTCTCCATCAAAGCGCCCATGTTATAACTGTAGTGTTGGATAATTCTGTACATGGGTTGTTTCCTGTTCCTGTTGGTGCACAGGTCTATTTCCTTTCTGAACTCTGACTTCCATTTTCTTACAAATATGATGAGCTTGTAATGAACACCATCCTTTTAGAGTTGTTACATACGTCATGTTATTTATCTTCTTGATCTCACTCTTTTAATGTCTGTACCAATCAACATTACTCTTTAGTGGAAATGTGGAATTAATACTATATTTTTATGGATTTCCTTTTTAAAATTGGTAGTTCCTTTAATGGTGTCTTATCTAAAGTTACTTATCCAGTAATGTTATTTAGTTCCAAATACTTTGGTACGAAATGTTGCATTTGTTTAGTATTTCAATGATTTATTGTATTTGATGTTTCAGATTGTACAACTAACAGCTTCGGGCAATTTTGAGGAAGCATTGGCTTTGTGCAAATTACTCCCTCCAGAAGACTCAAACCTTCGAGCTGCAAAGGAACAATCAATTCATATCAGGTAATCTTATCCTCGCTTGAGTTTGTCTTTTTCCCTTTGATGAATTTTGTGATTCTTTGTTCGTTACATTACATGTCCACGCTCCGCAGTTTTGATGTCGATCTGTTGTGTGTACAGATATGCACACTACTTATTTGAAAATGGAAATTATGAGGATGCCATGGAACAATTTCTTGCATCTCAAGTGGAAATCAACTATGTGCTTTCTTTGTATCCTTCGATCATTCTTCCTAAATCCTCTGTGATACCAGAACCAGACAGATACATGGATGTTGGTGGAGATGGTCCAGGACTCTCTAGAGCTTCTTCAGGATTTTCAGATGACATGGAACCTTCACTTTCTCATGCATTGGACTCTGAGGAAAGTTCAGATCTTGAGTCCAGGAAAATGAACCACAATACTCTAATGGCTCTCATTAAGTTCTTGCAGAGGAAAAGATATGGTATTGTTGAAAGGGCTGCTGCTGAAGGAACAGAGGAGGTTGTTTCAGATGTGGTAGGAAATAATTTTGTATATGGTAGCAGTCGACCAAAGAAACAAAGCAAGGTATCCTTAAATTTTAATTTTTTCAAATTTATTTAGTTATCACATTCATTTGAAGTGATGTTTCTTTGTTTTTTTCATTCATTATTTTGGCCATGTAGCTTCATTTGAGGTATGTGAATGCCTATCAATTTGAAGTTCTGGCTTACACATCGGTTTCATATATGCATGTGTTTTGTTATGACACCACTAGTATTCTAGTTATTTACATTCAAATACAACAGCCAAAGATTCTGGTTTGTGTTGTTCAACAAAAATTCACTGCACACTGATGCATTGATGATACTGAATTGATTTTGATTGGGCGTGTTTGTGTCTAACTAGGATGCTGCATCGTATCTATTTGTCAAATTCTTAAAATTCCCCATGATTCAAATTTCATTTTTGAAATTTTGATTATCTGTGGATTGTAGGGGCGACCCAATATACATATCAGTTCAGTTGCAAGGGACACTGCAGCTATCCTTGATACGGCATTACTTCAGGCTCTTCTATTAACAGGACAACCTTCTGCTGCTTTGGAATTACTGAAGGGTCTTAATTATTGTGATGTGAGAATCTGCGAGGAGTTTTTGCAAGAAAGAAACCAGTATGTTTGTCTACTAGAACTTTATAAATGCAATGCCATGCATCGTGAAGCGTTGACGCTCCTTCATAAATTAGTTGACGAGTCGAATTCAAGCAATCCTCCAGCTGAGCTCAGCCAGAAATTCAAGCCCGAGATGATTATTGATTACCTAAAAGTAAGTTTCTTTTGTCAAGGTTGTGGTTGTGGTTTCTTCCAGATGCGCTTGGCCAATTATTTATATCTAGGGTATCCATCTGGAGTTCTGCACTCAACTAGAAATAATGAACTGGACTGTGATGTTAACACGTTCTGTGTTGCAGATTTATACCTAGATTTAAAACTGTTCATTTTTTAAACATATTTTTGGGGCCGCTTTGTCAACAACTACTTTTCTAAATTAGTGGAACAGTTTATTGCTGCTATGGAAGTCTTTGTTGGAATTAATGCTTTGAATTCCATTACCTATTTCTGCTAATATTTTTAATTTTATCTTCAGCCCATCTGCAACACAGATCCAATGCTTGTACTGGAGTTCTCAATGCTTGTTCTTGACAAGTGTCCCACACAAACTATTGAACTCTTCTTATCGGGAAATGTTCCGGCTGACCTTGTCAATTCATATCTGAAACAGCATGCTCCAAATATGCAGACTACGTATTTGGAGCTTATGCTTGCTATGAATGAAAGTAGCATCTCAGGAAATCTTCAGAATGAAATGGTAAGGTTGTTACACTTCTTTAGTATCTTTAGGCCATAGATTTAATAGTATTGATTGAAGGCAATGATGAAGTTACCAAATTTCTATCAATTTACGTAGCATGTGTTTTCTTGTCTCAAAAAAACTGAGTATCATATTCTTTTGTGATGTTTCTACTGTACCATGTTGTAACTAAGTGAGTTTGGAGGAGCCCTGTTATTTAGTTTGTCTAAATTTGTCCATTTTTTGGGTTTTGGAATATTGTGTATTTAGGTGCCAGCTTAAAGTTATTGTTTATTTAGGTGCAAATATATCTGTCAGAAGTGCTCGATTGGTATACAGACCTGAATTCTCAGCAGAAGTGGGATGAGAAAACCTTCTCTCCCACAAGGAAGAAACTGTTGTCTGCTTTGGAGAGTATATCTGGTTACAACCCTGAGGTGTTGTTGAAGCGTCTCCCTCCAGATGCTTTATATGAAGAACGAGCAATTCTGCTTGGAAAGATGAACCAGCATGAACTTGCGCTCTCGATCTATGTCCATAAGGTACTTGATCACAAAATTTATGAGTTCTATTGTCTTTTTTCAGGAATCATGCATTTGATGAAACATAAAATTTGAATTAAATGTTGCTTGAATGTGTAGTTTTCTTTATCTATCGATATCATAATATCACTGGCATTACCTGGGGCCATTGCTTGTGGGAATGATATCAGGTGACTTTCAATTGGATTGGATGTATTGTATTGTATGTCCATCTAATTTTGCATATTCTTATATCTTAAAAATCTCAAAGGGTCAAATCATAACACTTGCTTTGGCATTTCGTTGTCACTGGGATCCATCTGTGAATGGAAGAATACCATCCCAACCCAAGCTGTAGGATCTAAGAACTCGGCTGGTTTTCCATTTTAAGTTGCTTCCAAGTCCAAAATCATTATGTATATGGATATCTGCCATGGATTTTCTCCTATGCAAGTATAATTGTTTCACTGTTTTCTGTGAAATTTTATGTGATTCTCACTGCTCTCAATCTCTTTTCCATTATAGCTTAATGTTCCTGATTTGGCACTCTCCTACTGTGATCGGGTATATGAGTCCGGTCTTCAACATTCAGCAAAATCATATGGCAACATTTACCTGACTTTACTGCAAATATATTTGAATCCCCGGAAGACAACAAAAAACTTTGAAAAGAGAATAACTAACTTAATATCCACTCAGAGCCCTACGGTTCCTAAGCTTGGGTCAGGAACTGGTAGAAATAAATTGAGACAATCTAGGAAAATTGCAGAAATTGAGGGTGCTGTGGAGACTCGTATCAGCCCAAGTGGTAATGATAGCGGGAAGAGTGATGGTGATACCGATGACACTGTTGAGGAAGGAACCTCAACCATAATGCTTGACAAAGTTATTGATTTGTTGGGCCGAAGATGGGATCGAATAAATGGAGCACAGGCCCTGCGATTGCTTCCCCGGGAAACTAAGTTAAAGGTAAGTATATAAGGATTATTGGAAATTGCATGCATTTTGTGGATTGTTTCCTGCAATTGTTAAATGTGTGTCGAATTTATGAATCAAATCTATGTCCTCGACTTTTTTAGAACAGGTCCGAGTCAAATAGCAACGATTCGAAGCACTTCTTTTTACACTATTTGGAAATTTTCTGATCGTAAATCCTTGAGATTCAAGTAAATAGCTAAAAAGCACAAAATGCAATCTCGTGCATGGAAGCCTTCATAAGGCAAGCATGCACGAGATTGCATTTTGTGCTGATGGTAAGTAAGATGTTTGTTTTGGGTTTGCTGCAGAACCTACTTCCATTTCTCGGACCTCTTCTGAGAAAATCCAGTGAGGCATACCGGAACTTCTCGGTCATAAAGAGTTTGAGAGAGAGTGAAAACCTACAGGTACGTCCTTTATTAATAGCGGAGCAGATTTTGTTATGCCCCAATTTTCTCTAATCAAGTTAAGTATGCCATCAAAATAAAGTTCCAATTTAACATTGATTGCATACATTTTATCCTCAACATTTGCCACTACTGTACTGTGATCTGATTTCTTTGTATACTCTCTTGCCCCGAACTCATCCATTTGACCATCTAAAAAATTCCAAGGGCATCAAGTCATTTTTCCTAGTGCAAAAATCATTAGATTTTGTTGACAGAATTTACTCTATTTGATTTGCCCTGTGTTGGTGTTCTGCAAAACAGGTGAAAGACGAACTGTACGGGCAGAGGAAGCATGTTGTGAAGATCAGTGGCGACAGTATGTGCTCGCTGTGCAACAAGAAGATTGGCACGAGTGTTTTCGCAGTCTACCCGAATGGGAAGACCATCGTTCATTTTGTTTGCTTTAGAGACTCTCAGAATATGAAAGCCGTTGGGAAGGGCTCACAATTGCGCAAGAGATGACACACCTGCAGGTCCGTGTAAATTCGCAGGAAAATTTTCATTCTGCACATCCTGCACGGCAAAATCAGGGCAACTGTTTTGGGTTTATTCGATTCCTGACTCCATTTTGTTAGGAGTCTTCTTCCCCATTTGCTGGAGTGAGTGTGATTTCCTCGTTCCTGGTTTGTGAGCGGAGCTTTCTTGGTTGTGACTTGCACCTGTTGTAAAATACTCCCTCCGTCCCACTTAACTTGTCTTGTTTCATTTCTGCACACAATCCAATGCACATTTTCAATTGTTAATATCTCAAAATATGTACAACAAAAAAATATATAAAATATATATTCTAAAACTACATGACTTTACGATTCTAACAAGACCCAACTCGACTATTTTTTTTCAAATATATACTTGCAATAACGTTGAGTCAAAGTTAAACAATGAACAGTGCCAAAAAGTCAAACAAGACAAGTATACTGGGACGGAGGGAGTACTAATACTACTACGGAGTAATTTATTTACAGCACTGGAAAAAAAAATAAAAAATAAAAAATAAAAAAAAAATAAACACCACCACCAACAACACTTGTTATTGTTGTGAAATTATTACAAGTATATGCCTATTAGCTATATGATAATATGGAATTCTAATGATGATATATTAGTAATGGATATATTTGAATGAAAGACGATGGAAGAAAGAAAAGAAATAGTATTAGTGTATTCAATAGTGCAACTATTGTAGTGAAATTAAGACCAAAAATAAGGAAAATATATGCTCAAGCATAAAAGTTTTTTGAACAAATATTGGTGTGTATTTCTCACTTAAGAACCCATATTTATAGACATAATACAAGGCTAATGGCATCATAATTAATTGCCTTCACTAGAATAGGTATCATGACTAATGGAGCATTTCTTTGAAAAAGTGGTATACATCCAAATTTCATCAATAATTGTCATCAATAATTGTATAACACTCCCTCTTGGATGTACTATATATAAAAGAATATGCCTCGTTAAAACCTTACTAGATAAAAACCCTCTGGGAGAAAAATCTAGTGAAGGAAAAAGAGTACATAATTCTTATATATTAATTTCTCCCTCTGATCAAAGCATCAGTTGAGATTCTTTAGTTGGCGCATCCCAATGCTTTTCACCAACTTTTCGAATGTTGCTGTTGGTAGTGCCTTGGTAAATAAATCTGCAAGATTATCAGCTGAACGGATTTGCTGCACATCTATTTCATCATTTTTCTGTAAATCATGAGTGAAGAAAAATTTTGGTGAAATGTGTTTCGTTCTATCTCCTTTAATATACCCTCCCTTCAATTGTGCTATACAAGCTGCATTATCTTCATATAAAACTGTTGAGGATATTTTTTCTTCAGTAGCCATGCCACAATTTTTCAATATATGGTGCATCAAAGATCGCAACCATACACATTCTCGACTGGCTTCATGGATTGCTAAAATTTCAGCATGATTTGACGAAGTAGCTGTCAAAGTCTGCTTCATTGATCTCCATGAAATTGCAGTACCACCACATGTAAAAACATAGCCAGTTTGAGATTTAGCTTTATGTGGATCTGATAAATATCCGGCATTAGCAAAGCCTATTATTTCATGTTGAAAATCATTTGGGTAAAATAACCCAAGATCAATAGTTCCTTGGAGATAGCGAAATATGTGTTTAATTCCATTCCAATGTCGTCTAGTAGGAGATGAACTAAATCTCGCTAATAAATTTACTGCAAATGATATATCTGGTCTAGTGCAGTTTGCGAGATACATTAAAGCACCTATGGCACTTAAATATGGGACCTCTGGTCCAAGAATTTGTTCACCTTCCTCTTGTGGTCTAAACGGATCCTTTTTTATATCAAGTGACCTTACGACCATTGGAGTACTCAATGGATGTGCTTTATCCATATAAAATCGCTTTAATACTCTCTGAGTATATGCTGTTTGATGGACAAATGTTCCATTATTTAAATATTCAATTTGCAAACCAAGACATGATTTGGTTTTACCAAAATCTTTGATTTCAAACTCATTTTTTAGGTATTCAACAGCCTTTTGGAGCTCCTCTGGAGTTCCAATCAAGTTGAGATCATCAACATAAACTGCAATGATTACAAACTCTTGTCCATTTTTCTTAATGAAAATACATGGACAGATCGGGTCATTTGTATAACCCTCTTGTAACAAAGACTCACTGAGTCGGTTATACCACATTCGCCCGGACTGTTTCAGTCCATATAGGGATTTTTGTAATTTGATGGAATACATATGTTTAGGATTTGATTCATATGTCTCTGACATCTTTAATCCATCTGGGATCTTCATATAGATATCTGTATCTAAATTTCCATATAGATACGCAGTAATAACATCCATCAATCTCATTTCAAGATTTTGATGGACTGCTAAACTAATAAGATATCTAAATGTTATTCCATCCATTACGGGGGAATATGTTTCATCATAATCAAATCCGGGTCTCTGTGAAAACCCTTGGGCGACTAATCTCGCTTTGTATCTGACAATTTCATTTTTGTCATTTCTTTTTCTTACAAAAACCCATTTGTATCCAACTGGCTTTATATTTTCTGGTGCTTTGACAATCGGTCCAAACACATTTCGTCTAGCCAGGGAATCCAATTCAGATTGGATTGCGTCTTTCCATTTTGGCCAATCTTTTCTTTTCCGGCATTCATCAACCGAATTTGGTTCATGATCCTCGTCATCATTTATGATGTCAAGTGCTATGTGGTACGAGAATACATTATCTATGATAATTGCATCTCGATTCCAAACATTTCTGCTTGTGACAAAATTGATTGATATTTCATTATTTTCAAGTTCATTCTCCTCTGGAGCTGCAAGTTCCTGCTCCTCTGGAGCTACTTGCTCTTCAAGAGCTTCTTTTTCCTCTGGAATATTTTCTGTAATTTTGTCACTTTCAATTATTTGTGATCCTCTTTTCTTTCGAGGATTTTTATCTTTTGAACCTGGTGGTCTACCACGCTTCAAGCGTGCAGTAGATTCATCTTTGGCACTTGTAATTGGTCCCTCTGGGACATTAATTTTGATTGGAACATTTGCTGCCGGTATAAGAGATTTTGTTACTCTTTTAGAGTCGCATAATGCATCCGGCAATTGATTTGCAATACTCTGCAAATGTACAATTCTTTGTACTTCTAGTTCACAATCATTTGTACGAGGATCAAAGAAATCTAACGGTGTTTTCCAGTTGATTTCTTTTTCTTTCTTTGGTTGATTTCTGTCTCCCCCTAATGTCGGGAAATGAGATTCGTCAAAATGACAATCTTTAAATTTCGCAGTAAATAAATCACCAGTTAATGGTTCGAGATATCGAATAATCGATGGTGATTCATACCCGACATATATTCCCAATCTACGTTGGGGACCCATCTTTGTGCGCAGAGGTGGTGCAATCGGGACATACACAGCGCAACCAAATATTCTGAGATGGGATATATTGGGTTCATGCCCAAATGTTAATTGTATAGGGGAGTATTCATGATAATGTGTCGGCCTTAACCGCACCAATTTTGCTGCATGTAATATTGCATGCCCCCAAGCTGTCAATGGCAATCCAGATCTCATTAATAATGGTCTGGCAATTAATTGTAAACGCTTTATAAGAGATTCAGCAAGTCCATTCTGTGTATGGACATGAGCAACAGGATGCTCAACTGTTATGCCAATTGACATGCAGTATTCATCAAACCTCTGGGATGAATATTCACCAGCATTATCCAATCGGATATTTTTTATTGTATAATCAGGGAACTGTGCTCGTAATTTAATAATTTGAGCAAGTAATTTTGCAAACGCATGGTTGCGAGATGATAATAATGATACATTGGACCATCGTGTTGATGCATCAATTAGCACCATAAAATATTTAAATGGTCCACATGGTGGATCTATAGGTCCACATATATCACCCTGAATTCTTTCAAGAAAACTAGGGCTTTCAGTTCCCACTTTTGTTGGTGAATGTTTGGAAATTAATTTTCCTTGGGAGCAAGCAACACATATATATTCATTATGTTGCAGCAATTTTTGTCCCTTTAATGAATGGCCATGACTATTTGTAATAATTCGCCTCATCATTGTAGAGCCGGGATGGCCTAGGCGATCATGCCATATCATATATTCATCAGTAAGCTTATGGCTTTCAATAGACATCTGGCCTATTTTGGGATGATATATATTAGTGGGCCTCTGGCCATTAATAAACCTCTGGTTTATTTGGGGAATATTAGACCTGTGGTCTAAGTGATAATTTTCAATTGTATTTATCTTTGAAAAATACAATCCAGAAGACAGAGCTGGTAATTTTTCCAATATATATTTCTTACCATGAGTGGTATTTGTAATTAATAAATATTCGACATTCTCTGAAGTCGATGTCTCGAGATGATACCAATTTTCTCGGATATCTTTAAAACTCAATAAATTTCTTCGAGACTTGGGAGATAGGAGTGCATTTTTTCACAATTAATTTTGTTCCCTCTGGGAAAATAAGGTTGGCTGTGCCAATTCCTTTTATAATATTTGCACTACCACATATTGTGTTTATGTTTGTATCTCCCATTTTTAAATTGGAAAAATACCTTATGTCTTTTAGTATTGTGTGCGTTGAAGCACTATCAATAAGACATATATTATCACTTTTATAATTCCCCATTTTGCTGTAATTAAAACAAGATATAATTAATATTAAAACAAGATTAAATATAAGTGAAACAACACAATGCATAATAATATAGCAGAAAATAAAAAAATTCAAAGCGTAATAAAAACAATATAATAAAATGTAATGCAGTATTTAAATAATATTGTGTCATTGAAGAAATTTGTATATCTTTCATTGATATATTTAGCATATCAATAATGGCCTTTGTAATATTTATATTATCGTACTTTAGCAAGGTTTATTTCAACCTTTATTTGCTTTATTGTATCAATAATTCTTGGTAACTAGTACCAATTCATTAGTCGTGGGACTATGTCCTCCTGCCATATTGATAGCATTTTCTTCAATTGCTTCGCCTTTTAGAGGCACAATTTCTGGCAATTATTTTGCCATTTAAGAATCTGACTCTGTCAGTGCACACCAAACTAAAGACCCACGAAATCTGTTGGTATAACCGAACTAAGATTTATGGACTCTGTTGGTATTAATGTCATTTTTATTAATATATTGTCACATATCTCAATCGTGACATTATTCTGAACATGACTGATTTATATCATTTACAGACTTATAGTCTTGCAGTCATTATGATGCCTCGCATTTGGGATTTCAGCCAAAAATCTTTATTTTATCAAAGAGCTGCCATTTGCCCCCACATTAAGGGAACTGTCACTATCTCTTATCAAAAATAAGAATTGGCAAAATGCTTATTTCCCATATATAGACCAATATGATCTTTTGACCGTTTTGTTTTTCTAGGTCTTGGCCTGTGGCCGTATTTTTTTTTTCTTTCTCTGCGGTCTAGGTCTGTGGCCGTATTTTCTTTTATAATGGTCTTTTCTAGACCCATTGTTTCCAAATAAATCTTAATATCCATATTTCAAGATAAATAATTAATCCCCGGATCTTTCCAACGGCATAGATTCCTGTTTTGAAAAGTTAGTCATAATTGATATTGAAAATAGTTGTAATATATTACCTCAAGTGATTTTCTTCCGGATTTGAAAAATTTTGGCAGAACCCCGGTATGAATTAAATTTTCAACAGAACTCCAACAAAACCTTGGTAGAATTGGCAAACTCTAATAGAGCTCGTGCTGATAACGTGTTGTGAAATTATTACAAGTATATCTGTATATGCCTATTAGCTATATGATAATATGGAATTCTAATGATGATATATTAGTAATGGATATATTTGAATGAAAGACAATGGAAGAAAGAAAAGAAATAGTATTAGTGTATTCAATAGTGCAACTATTGTAGTGAAATTAAGACCAAAAATAAGGAAAATATATGCTCAAGCATAAGAGTTTTTTGAACAAATATTGGTGTGTATTTCTCACTTAAGAACCCATATTTATAGACATAATACAAGGCTAATGGCATCATAATTAATTGCCTTCACTAGAATAGGTATCATGACTAATGGAGCATTTCTTTGAAAAAGTGGTATACATCCAAATTTCATCAATAATTGTCATCAATAATTGTATAACAGTTATATAATTGTTGATTCTTTTGTACTATATGATCATATGAATCATATTACCTGGAGTATTTATCAGCCATATCTATGCTTGCTAGGCTGTCAAGTTTGAAGTGTGAAGTTCCCTTCCTTCCTTTGCTGTAATAAGGATACAAGTATAGAATTCCACAGCTCCATCTCAAACTCGGACATACAATTTGCCTTCAATAGATACATACATATATAAAATACAGTGTAACTTACGGCAAATCAAACCATGTATTGAGGGAACAACCAACCCAAGAGAGCACTGCCGGAGGCAAGGCAACTCAAACTCTCGATGGCCATGTATGTTTGATACACCCTTTTTTGCACACATTCCAGAAAAAACACCAACCCAACATCCATCACTGCAACAAATGCAAGTTATACTAACTGTTCTGTTCTGGATTCATTTTTATAAGAACAAATATCCAACCCAAGTTCCAACCCAAGCTGTTCTGTTCTGGATTCGTTTTTATAAGAACAAAGACCCAACCCAAGCTTGGATTTTGTTAACCCAAACCCATTGTCATCCATAGGAATTTGGAGGAGGGAACAAGCATAAGAGATTTCCTAGCACAGGTCCGAAACAACAAAAAAAACAAGCATCAAACTCCCTTGGAATCTTCTCACTATACCTCGTTTCGAAAAGATATGATGAGCATTAAGAGATTTCCAACGGACCCACAAAGTTGTAATAAACCGATCGAGCACCATCAGATGCACACCTAAACAAAATTCATTCCACATTTGCCTGCTGTGCCGCTCCAGACTTATTAGATTGGTCGTCTAAATTACATAGTTTTATAATATTAAAGTTTTATATTTTTTTATTTTGTAAAATTTGATATATTACTTTTTTAAAATATGTATCGGATTGCGTGAATGCAAATGAATATAAATTTTTTTCTGAATATGAAGAAAATACATTGTTGGCCAAACAAGCTAATTTAATTTAAAAAGTCAAGAAAAGCCAGCTGCTTCGTCTTCCACCGTGCGCGGCGGTTCTGGACCCAAACCGCAACCTGCCGCGGCTGCAAACCTAGCTCCTTCGCTAGCTGGATCTTCCGTTCCGGCTCGAGGTTGTTCTCCACTTCAAAGCTCTTCTCCATCGTCTCTCGCCGCCGTCAACAAATCCTAGATCTGTCATCTCCGGCAAAGAAGCCGGACACCACCACCTGCCTTCTTCACCCTATCCGACGTTATCACCAACAGAGCCCCGTCGTCATCTTCGGCGAGCCCTGCCTCCATCTTCAGACCTGCTCCAAATTCCGGCAACCCGCATCTACAAACCTCCAGATTCCAGATTTTGGCCACCATCAACAAACCCCAGCAGCTCCACCTCCCTCATCCCCTTCAGATCTGGCCGCTGCAACCTCATCGTTCGGGATGTCTCTCGTTCCCGCCTTCCCCCCGCCGGCTGCCTCCGATCGCCCAACGCCGGAACCGCCGGATCGCTCCCCACCGTCCGCTGATCCCCACAGGTCATTCAAGGAGGCTACCTGCAATGTCTATCATGTGGATAATCCTGTGGAGCATCCAGACATCCCGTTCTCTGAATTGGTGGACACGAGTTGGCTTGATGATAATCCGTTGCTTCCAACAGTCGACTTCCATCCGGCGGCTATGGATCGATTATGTGAACCTTTTAAGGACGCTCTGGTAGTCAAGGTACTGGGTCGGAGTATCGGTTTTTCCTTTCTAAAGGAGCGACTTTTGAACCTGTGGAAACCTAAAGGTGACGTTGCGGTCACGGACACGGCGAAGGGTCATCTTGTTATAAAGTTTGAACTAGAAGAAGATAAAAAAAGAGTGCTTTTCGATGGGCCTTGGTCTATCTTTGATCATCATGTGGCGGTTGTGCCATGGTCGAGGGATTTCTTGAAGCCACATATTCAAATCTCCAAGTCTACGGTCTGGGCACGGATCTTGGATTTGGATCCGTTGTATTACAATGAGAACTCGCTCGGTATCATTGCTAACATGATTGGAAAATTTGTGAAGATGGATACCACCACAAAGCAATTTAATCGAGGCCAATTCGCTAGGGTCTCTGTGGAAATCGATCTTATGAAACCCTTAGTTGGTAAGATCCGCGTGGATGGTGAATGGTATTTAGTCGCGTATGAGGGACTTCATAATATATGTACTACATGCGGATTATATCGTCATGGGATAGGGCCTTGTCTGCATGCTGGAACAATACATGCAACTCATGTGGTCGGGACAGGCGTAGATCAAGGGCCTTCGGAGGCCGGGAAGCATTCCTCGGCTGGCAACAGCCCACCTCCATCTGGTACTGATGCTAACACGGGGGGAGGCTCCAGGGTCCATAGTCAAGAACCAGATGCGGGCTCCTCTGACGAGAACCTCCGGGACAACCAGAAATCGGTGGATATGGTAACAGATATTCCATCCTCGACGCACGGGGATTGGATCATGGTGATCAGAAAACCAAAGCCTCACAATTATAAAGGAAAACATGTGGCCAGGCCGACTGAGAAAGCTCTCCCTACAAAACTTCAGCCTCCCAACACTGTTCCTAAGGGAAATCGGCCCCCTCAGGCGAGCTCCACAGCTGCAGCTCGTCCACCAGTGGAGAACCCCGCTCGCGATCGAGGAAAAGAATTAGTGGTTGTATCACCCCCTGTCCTCAATCCGTTGTATGCATCTGATACGACTCTTTCACCTCGTTTGAAGGGAAAGCGACCCCGGTCTTCTCAGCCATCCACGAGCAAGGATCAGACACCTACTAGCAATGCTTTCCTTGCCTTGGAATGGGCGTCTGAGCACATGGAGACAGAAGGAGGCGGTTGTGAGCCGCGTATTGAACCTCCCAAGGGTTCCCAATGAATGTGTTTCATGATTTGACGATTCTCTCATGGAATGTGCGTGGCGCCATGGGACGAAACTCGAAACGCCACATTGTGGATGTGCTAAGGGCATATCAGCCGTCTCTCTTTGTGTTGATGGAACCGCAGGGTGCATTTGAGCGGATGCAGGTGCTCCTCTATCATGCAGGCTATTATGCTGTACATGTCATTGAAAGCATTGGCCGCGCTGGTGGTCTATGGGTACTCGCTCGCATCGGCCTTCCCTATTCTTACAATGTTGTGAGTTTACATTCACGCATGGTTACATTAGCTATCAATCATGCCGGCTCCTCTTGGTACATGTCAGCCATCTATGCAAATCCCGCTCGTGGCGCGCGGGAAGCGGACTGGAATGATTTACGATCGTTGGCGGCCACTCTTCGGGGACCTTGGCTAGCCATCGGTGACTGGAACGCTATCGAATACATGTTCGAAGCTACTGGAATGGCTCCATCTACGAACCATTGTGAGGAGTTTCGCAACTTGCTGCAGGATTGTGGCCTATCTACGGTTCACACCATTGGGGAGCTCTTCACTTGGCAAAAGAATAATTCGAGGGGTCCTTTGGCCAGGAAGCGTCTCGATCGTGCAGTTGCAAACTGGGAGTGGCTTTCTGCCTTCCCAAATAGTCATGTGGAAATCCAGCCCCGTCGTTGCTCGGATCACAATTCCATTCTCGCTAGATGTGCTCCTCGGTTGAGTCCTTGCATTAATCGTCCCTTTCGATGGGAATTTGCATGGACAACTCATCCTCACTATGAAGCTGTGGTAGATGCTGCCTGGAATTGGAATCATTCTTCCCTTCATGCTCAATTATCCCAGGTACGCCAGTCATCAGAATTCTTCAATGTCCATTCTTTTGGCAATATTGTTAGGCGGAAGAAACGGCTCTTAAAACGCTTGGAGGGAGTCCGACGTTGTCTTTCAAGGGTCGACTCGGCTATATGGTGCAATTTGGAGGCTCAATTGATGAAGGAACTAGATGACGTCCTCAAGCAAGAGGAAATCTTGTGGTTCCAAAAATCTCGGGAAAGAAGCATTCGTATGGGAGACCGGAACACGGGCTACTTCCATGCAAAAACACGTATCCATCGCCAACGCGGCCGCATCCAAGGACTGGAGATTAATGGGGTCTGGGAGTCTGATCCTGCTGCTATTCAAAACCATGCTATGTCTCATTTTAGTTGGTTGTTCTCACATTCCAGTCCGCCTGCTTCTCCCGCGCTGTCCTTGATCTCGCTCCCGGCCATTGAGACTCACGCGAACCTGGATGGTGAACCCAGTATGATGGAAGTTGAAAAAGCGGTTAAAGAGTTGAGTAGTTTCGCTGCACCAGGGCCGGATGGTTTTCCAGCTATATTCTACAAAAAATATTGGCAAACCCTAAATGGATCAGTGTTCTCGTTCGTTTCTCATGCTTTCCAGACCGGAGCCTTTGATGCCAACATTGCTTCTACTCTTATATGTCTCATCCCCAAAGTTGAGGTGCCTCGAGAAATCCACCAATTTCGTCCCATCAGTTTATGTAATGTTAGTTACAAAATTTTGACGAAGATTATTGTCAATCGACTTCGCCCTATTTTGTGTGACTACATTGGTCCGTATCAGTCGGCCTTTCTTCCGGGCCGTGGGACTGCCAATAATGCTATAATACTCCAAGAGGTGGTTTCTACTTTTTGCAATCGTCATCGGCGGTCTAAGGAATTCCTCTTGAAGGTGGACTTGGAGAAGGCGTATGACAATATCTCATGGGCCTTCCTCGAAACGTGCCTTAATGAGATGCATATCCCGGCATCCTTGGTGACTATCATCATGTTTTGTGTGCGCTCGCCGACTTACTCTCTTTTATGGAATGGCTCGTCACTTCCACCCTTCACTCCCGCGAAAGGTATTAGACAAGGGGATCCTCTATCCCCATATCTTTTCATTGTTGTCATGGAGAAACTTTCCAGGTCGATTCTTGCTAAGGTGGCGGGTGGTTCATGGAAGCCAGTGATCATTAGTCGAGGTGCTGCTCCTCTGTCTCACCTTATGTTTGCTGATGACCTGCTCCTTTTTGCTGAAGCCTCAGTTGAATGTGCCCACTCTGTTGATGAAGTTCTATCTGAGTTTGCCTTACACGCTGGCTTGCGCATTAACGTCCAGAAGTCAGTGACGATGGCTTCTTCGGCCGTTCCCCCTCAGTTGATCCAAGCACTTTCTTCTATATTAAACATCAACTTCACTTCTCAGCTGGGACGTTATCTGGGCTTTCCCTTGGTCCAAGGGGTTGTTCGACAGGATCACTTGGATTTTCTTGTGGAGCGCATGTCGTCTAAAATGGGATCGTGGAAGCGTGGCCTTCTTAATAAGGCGGGTAGAATGACGCTTGCTCGCTCTGTGTTGGCATCTATTCCTTCGTATGTCATGCAGCTCCTTTGGATGCCCTCCACAACTTGTGAGAGAATTGATCGTATTATTGGGGCGTTTATTTGGAAGGATTCTCGGGGACATGGCATCCATCTTGTCGGATGGAACAGGGTAGCCTTGCCGAAGAGCATGGGTGGGCTGGGCATCCGCACCTGCCGCAATATGAATGTTGTTCTCCTGGGTAAAATATTTGCGGATTTCATGCAACAGGCGCCTAAGCCGGCTGTGCAATTACTCATATCCAAGTATGGCAGTTGTCGTGGTGCTCTTCGTTCGCGACCGGGTGCGTCTCCTACCTTCAGGGCTCTCACTCGGGTGGCTCCCATTCTGATTGAGGGATTTCGTGTTCGCTTGGGATCGGGAGAATGTAGCTTATGGCATGCACCATGGCTCAAGGGTGGTTCTATTGGACCCCGAATTCCCTACATCTACTTTGCGGAATTGGACATGCGGGTAAAGGATATTTACTCGGATAATAAATGGAATTGGGATAATCTCTATACCCAAGTTCCGGATGCCATCAAAATGGAAGCATGGGAGGTTGGTCCATTTGTTCAACATCAGGGAGTGGCGGACGCGCTAGTCTGGACGGGCTCGTCTAAAGGAACCTATACAGCTAGAAGTGGCTATGACTGGGTGATAACAAAACTTGGAATCACTCGAGACGACTCCAAGAATTGGGTCTGGAAGATTAGAGCGCCTGAAAAGATCCGTTTTTTGCTATGGCTTTTAGTCCAAAATTCGCTTCCCACAAACATGCTCCGGTTCTCTCGGCACTTGGCGGATTCTGCTGCATGCTCGGTTTGCGGCGTCGAGGAGGAATCCATTTTCCATCTATTTTTTGCATGCTCTTGGGCCGCTACTGCTTGGACATCACTGGGTGTCACGGTGAGCATCGATGAGCACTCTTTCCAGTCCAATGTTGGAGCTTCCCTCAAAGTTTTGACAAAGGCCTGGGGATGTACTCAATGGGCTCTACTTTGGGGTATTTGGCGTGGGCGTAATGAGGCTTGCTTTCGCGGAGAAGCCCCATGTGCACAGGCAGTGGTACGACATGCTTCTCACGTGGGTGTCGGGTTTGATCAAGTTTTCTTGCGCATGCCCAAGTCAGTGTCCGTCAGGTATGTGGAATGGCATCCTCAACGCTACGGAACTGTGGTTCTTCATACGGATGGGAGCTCGCTTGGTAATCCGGGCATTGCTGGATTTGGTGGTGTCTTCCGTAGTAGTGATGGCTCATGGATTGAAGGGTTCTCTGGTTCTATTGGAGTCTCTTCGATCTTAGTTGCGGAGTTGCATGGCATTTGGAGAGGATTGCAAAAACTTCAAACTCTGGGTGTCACACAAGCCTGTTGTTATTCAGACTCCCTTGAGGCTTTACGCCTGATTCAAAAAGACACGAGTTCAGAGATCCGCTTGTTTCCGTTGCTTACACATATTGGCGACATTTTGAAGCAGAATCCGGGATATCATTGGTTCCACCTCTTTCGTGAGGGCAATTTTGTTGCGGATGCATTGGCTAAGCGAGGGGCGAGTGCTCTAGACTTCTTCACCACATGGGCTTTTCCGCCAGATGAGTTACGTCAGCTTCTGGCGAATGATAGGATGGGTGTTTGCCTTCCGAGGGTTTAATTCCTTTCGGGGTTCTTACTGTTTGTTTTAGCCGACGCTTGCGCGTCACTGTTCATCCAAAAAAAAAACAAGCTAATTTAAAAATTTTAACTTTTTTTTACGGTAAAATTTTAACTTTTCTTCTTACTATTTTCAAAAAATTATACTCCTATAATGCGTAACTTATGATTTTCTAGGCTACGCTTTTTTAATTTTCTTTTTTTATTTCCTCCAATAGAATACTTGAATTTTTATTTTATTTATTTATTTATTTTATTTTTTATTTTTTTTCTATTTTTAAATTTCTCAAAATATGTGAAATAAAAATTTATGTAGATTATCATACGATCTAACTGGACTACTTTTTTCATAATACTATCATTTTAATTTTTATCAAAACTAAACGGTGTCGAAAAATCAAAATTAACACTTACTTACATGATAATTGGGCTTGCAATTTGGGAGTCTGCTTCAGACTAAGAGCCTGGATAGGTTTTTTTCCAAGTGTTTTTGGCTTTTGCTTCTGCCAAAAGCACTTTTGAAGGAAAAAGAGTGTTTGTTTTGGTTTTTTAGAAAAAACAAAAGCACCTCAAAAAGCTGCAAAAGTGCTTCTGGGAGAAGCAGCCCAAGTGGTGCTTCTCCGAAAAGCAGAAGCCAAAAGCACCTAGTAATGTGTGCAGAGTCATAAATGCCCCTATTAATTTATTTAAATTACACTATAAATATATACTAGTATCATATATAAATAGCATATCCTTTTTGGTAATTTATACATTTCAAAAGCACTTTTCACTTTTATACATCCAATCCAAACACAGCTGCTTTTTTAAACATTCCATCCAAACACAAAAGTTAGGTGCTTCTGTTTTTTACTTCCAAACACAAAAGCTGCTTTCATTTCTGTTTTTGGCTTCCCAAACGGGCCCTAAAGCTTCTTAGCGAGCAACGTGCTTCGTGCCCAACACAAACCCATCCGCCTTGAGCAGCTTCTTGCGAGCGTCAAGCGTCTGTCTTTTCGGTAAATATCTCTGCAATCTTTTGCCTTATCATGTTTTTTTCTATGCTCGAATCACGATTGACAAGCATTGTTATTAGTTCACGCATGTTGTGTTGATGAAAATTTTGATTTGCTCTTGTTGCGCTCTCTCTATCTGATTTCTTTTTGTAAATTAGCCTGGAGTTCTTCCTAATATTGTATTTTCACTGTCAATGGGTTGTTCTGGGTTGCGTCGGTTGTTGGGGATATGTTGAATCGAAAATGCATGATGTTCTTTAAGTGTTTGAAGAAATGCCTGTTAGAGTTATCCAGCAAGTGGAGGTGTAGCCATAAAGGGAAGTTTTTTTTTTTTATTGATTTGTAGACTATATATAATTTCCATTCAAGTCTATATATGTGTTTCATTTTTGGATTGCAGGAACCTGCAACTGATTCCATGCCATCTTCATATAGCATTAGTGCATTACTTTATTTTAAACTTGTTTGTTTTTTTGGTTGTGTGATTCTCGTATCTTCAAACTGGTGATCTATGGCAATAAGCCATGGTCGAACTTTATGTGTCAGGGTGACCCGAGGAGCCTTGCAACTTGGTATGCCCAAGATTTGCAAGAGTTAGATAATGATGTTAATGCTCTGCCTCAATAGCCATGATCTTGCCTTGGAAGTCCACGCTTTTTATGTTTTTCTTTGGTGCTGTTTGAAAAATGAGAATGTTTTATGAATTGTTAAGAACTAGTACTTCAGATATAATGAATGCATATTTTAGGATTCCCCCCATCTTGTTTGTCTGCGACTTTTGAAGGAGATGAGTTAAATATGTTTACTGAAGCTTGAATAGTGTTTGTTCTTTTTGTGTAGATAAGAAAAGTTTTGATTAGTATGTTGGTGTAATATCTATACTATATATTATGAGAAGACTCCTTTAGAAGCTAACTTGGTCTGTCAAAACTGTGAAATGTCAAACTTGTCATTCTTCGATCTAATAATGCAATGACACTCTAATTTGCAGTTGGTTATACTCGGACCAATAACTTAATACTTTTAGAGGGGTGATGCTTAACTCACTTAATGGGAAGACTTTTGTTAATGGAAAGTGATTGGGTGACCCTTGGGGTTGTCAATTATGTACAAATAGCATCCTAGGTGTAAGATTTTAGTATATTTAGTTTATCATAAATGTGTGTATATATATAAGATATGTGGATAAATTTTGAGGCGTTGGCAACCCTAAGGTGCTTAAAAATGCCATTTAATAATTCAGATTTCACCTGCAATAGTTGCCATTTTGTTTACATATCTCAACTTGAACATGTATTCTGTTACATTTGATTTAGCTCTTTCTATCTTAATTTTTCAGCCGGCAGTATTGTTCTGACAATGGAAGCCAAATTCTTTCGCTTTCTTAAGATCGTTGGAGTTGGTTTCAAAGCTAGAGCAGAAGCAGAAGGCCGGCTCTTGTACCTGAAACTTGGTTATAGCCATGAGGTTGAATTGACAGTTCCTCCAGCAGTCCGCGTGTTTTGCTTCAAAAACAATGTGGTGTGCTGCACCGGAATTGATAAAGATAGGGTGCATCAATTTGCTGCTGCAGTTAGAAGCTGTAAGCCGCCAGAAGTTTACAAGGGCAAAGGCATAATGTACATCGATGAAGTTATCAAGAAAAAGGAGGGTAAGAGGTCGAAATAACCAAGCAAAATGTATGTCTTTTCTTAGGTTTTTTAACTGTTAACGCTCATGCGGGAGACTTTGTATGTTATTTTTATTTTTTGCTTTTTCCCCACCAAACTCTTACCATTTTTCGATCAATAATTTTGAAGGGGAGAATAGCATAAAATGGATTGTTTAATAGTACTTCATATAAGTATTTTACACTCGAATATACCAAATACTATCTTACATTTCCTATATGCATAAAATGGATAGTTAATAGTAGTTCTTATATTTTATCCGCATGTCAAAGCTTGTGAATTTAAAATTTAAGATCTGAAAGAAATGAATCGAACTGTAATAAATAGATTACATGTAGTATTCACCAAAGAAAAGAGGTAATGCATATTTCAACCATACTTTAAAATTCAGTATTTATTTCATCATGTATATTTCCACCATCAACCACACTTTCAAAGTTTCAACCATACTAAATAAAATAATGTAAACTTGTGTGTATATGTAATTACTATGTATGTGTTGAATATGTGCACAGAGGTAATGCATCAGTCATTTTTTCATTTCATTGTATTGTATCCCTTTTGTATGTAACAACAAAGCCACAGATTGTATAGCATTTGTTCTTGTGGAAGCAAATGAGTCATTCCATAGCCAAAGATATACTACTTACTATTTTTAATGTTCCATCACAAAGGTCTTTCATTCTATAAAATTTGAGATATTTAAAGACGTGAATTGGATTGCGTGAAATCCTTAAATGTTAGAATTTTTAAATTATAAAGAGAGTATTATTTTAACGATTAATATTTTAAATTTAATAGTAAAAATTGTACTATAAATTAAGTATTTTAATCAGACCCATTTTTTTGTGAAATCGGGTATCCCAGGCCACATTGGACTCAAAACTAATCTCTCGAGGATCTGCATGAGCAATTAAGGATGGCTTTCTCAAAGCAGGTTTTTGTATACATAAGGCTCGAACTCGAGACCTTACTTAAGCGACTAGAGCCCCATCCACTCAAACCAACTGTTTCTTAAAGTTCGATATTTAAAAACTACAAGACGAGACGAATCTAATAAGATCTCACTTGGCTATATTTTAACTTATATAACCATAATAAAATTTTAAGTCAAAGTATATAAGTGAATAGTAGCATTTTTCAAACCATATGTAACAAAAAAACAAAAAAAAAACACGGAGGAAGTACTACCTCTGTTCTCTTTTAAATGCACAATTCCTGCATTTCACGCCGTTCAAGACACATTTTTAAAGGTTAATAACTCAAGTTGTATATAAGTAAAAATTATAAAAATTTGATATTATAAAACTAGTGATTAGACGAATCTAACAAGATCTCACTTGACTATATTTTTTCTTATACAACTATGTTAAAAAAATTGATCAAAGTTACTCAATGAATAGTAATTATTATGCAAATGTCTCACTTAAATGAGAACGGAGGTAGTATATATTAAAAGAAAGGACAACAAAATTTTGAAGCAACAATAGTACCAAGACCGCGGCTATTTCTACTCCAAGTTTTACTAACATCACCCCATTGCTAAGTATACCCCATCCACAAATTCAAAAATTATCCCATATTCTACATACACCCCATAGCAAAAGTCATAGATACCCTTATACAAAAAATAAAAAAAATGTAGTCCAAATCCTACACCTAATTGCTTCATACACCCCACCCCTACACCCCATTCCCTTCCTCCCTCCATCCAGCGAACGATCGACACAGAAAATATAGAAGAACGGCAGCTCGACCCGACCCGACCCATCGAGAAGGAAGAGCAGGAACAAGAAAACCGATCGAGACAGCAGCTTCGAGTTACAAGCATCATGGAAAGAACCATAGACAGAATTAAACGTAAGTAATTTAGAGAAGTTAGGGTTCATTTGTAATTGCTTGACCCATTTGTTGTAAATGTGAATTGGAAAGCTTAAAACACTTCCATTTAGGTCTAGTACTAGTACATTTATGTTATTCTTACTTAAAACTGCATTTGGTAGAGTTTTGAATGGCCAAGATGTTAAAAGTTGGAGGAAGGAGGAGGTCCCTGTTCGGCCTCTGTTCGGCACTGGTGTGCCGAACATCATCGACCGAGCGCGGCGAAAGTCGCCGCGCACCGTGGTAGGCGTGCGGCATATGAGCCCGCACGCTACCGAGACCGTGCGGCCCACCTGGCCGCGCGGTCTTTAGCCTGTTCGGCCGTTCTGGCCGAACAGGTCTGTTATTTATTTTGATTTTTTTTTTCTTTCTCTTTCTCTTCTCTATTATGCAATGGTATTTCTACTTATAAATTTCACTTTAATTTCAGATTTTTATCGGAGTCATCGTAAACGGCCAACAGCATCGGCCTGAGCCGAATGGGTACGGCAGCGTAGAGATGCTGGACATCCAGCGATTCACCTATATGACTACGAGGAGCCTGTTGTAGATCATGATGCACCTCCAGTCGAGGCTGTTCCGGATTTTGCACCTCCAGTTCATGATCATCTTTCACTCGAGCCCGTTCAGGAGCCAGTGGCCCACCGATCACCTGTTGTAGATCATGCTCCGCATCCAGACGAGCCCGTTCAGGATGACGGTGATGACCATATTGCTCCGCCTTTACTCAAGCGTTTTAGGTACCACGTCGCATATGATATATGGAATGGCCGTGAGCGAGCGCCGCTGAAGATCGTTTGCCATGCCGTGAAGTTAACGACATGGGTGATTGCGAACGAGCGCGAGAACCGACGGTTCCGGCACTACATCAGGCGATCTGGTTTTGACAAGATTAGACTGATCACTTTTAGGGCACCGAACAAGAACCTGATCGAGGCCTTTATCGAGAGATGGCATCCAGAGACTAACACATTCCATCTACCATTCGGCGAGATGACGATCACGTTGGATGATGTGTTTTGTCTCATTGGTCTGCCGGTGATAGGGCGACCCGTTCTCTCCGGTCGCGAAGGTATTTTTACATTTAGTTTTGTATTAATTTCATGTGGTGTATGGTTCATTAAATAAAATTGAATGCCTACATTTTCTACTTCTAGGTGTATCTATGGGCCACGAGGACGTTGCAAATTTGCTTAGGTATCCCACAGATCAGGTGACAGCAGAGATGGTGAGGGTTAGGGGAGCGCAAGTTTCTTTGGAGTGGTTGAGAGTAAATTTTCAGACGGGTATGATATCGGAGGAGCGCGACGATGTGAGGAGGACCGTAAGGGCCTACATTTTATATGTATTGGGGAGTGTCTTGTTCCCTAACAAGAGCGGGTCACGTGCCGATGTGAAGTGGCTCGAGTTTCTGGATAGGATCAACGGCGTTTCAGAGTATGCTTGGGGAGCAGCAGTCCTTGCATACCTGTACAAGCAGCTTACTGTGGCTGCCACCGCAGAGATAAAGCAGGCGGTGGGATATTGGACATTGCTGGAGGTATGTAGTTTTCTAATCACATATTATGAACAGATACATTCAATTAATGGCTTTTATGTAACATTTGCCACAGGCTTGGATATACGAGCACCGGACCGGCATCGTAAATGATCTTAGAGACATCGGGGGAGCAACTGTCCACCAGCTCAAATGCACTGGGATCCCTCTTTGTGGAACCCTTCTTCTTCGCTGACTTTGGTGGTCTCCCCCGAGGCCGGACCGGTACAGAAGGCTCATTCAACGAAGTGGTGCTGGGATTTTACCAATTCATTGAACTTCCTCCACATCATTTTTTTACCTGCATCATCCAACGCATTCCACTTGTCCGTTGCACTCCGGAACAGTTCATTAATATCCGGGATCACATCCTGTTTCACACCGTCCACAAAACGAGGTGTCCAATCCAATTTCTTCTAATGGTCATCAATCTGATTAAGCGGTATAGGCATTTTCTTGGATACGTACTCTGACAGTTCATGAGCACATGGCAGCCCGCAAGTAGTACGTAGAACGCATCCGCAGAAATCGGCATCCATCACACCCTCGGGTAGATATCTGACCACCTCAACCATCATATCAAGTGCATATGCCGACACAAATCCTCGCAGCTCTTGAAAGATAACATTCCGGTACTTTTTGGCTTGCTTATTCCGACTCACTTCAAACGATTCTGTAATTGCTTGATGTGCATTCACCCATAAAGTATTGATGGTCGCCCAACAAGTCTCAAAATTCCCCATAGAAGTTTGCAGCTGCCTTTTCAACACTGAATGGTGACTCTCCACTCTGCAAAGATTTCAAATAAGGGAAATGTATCAGTACACGATTAAGAATATAGACTACTGGGACAGTTATAATCAAATTTATATTTATCACATACCGGGATGTCGAAGTGTTCCCATAGTGCTTAATCTTGTTTGTGGAATATCCCACAAATTTCTCCCTCCAAGTTTCACACCATTGCTTAAGACAGTATTCAACGGCCGGTAATGCGTAGGCAAAATCATTGCACAGACGGTTCACTTGTTCTTTAAACATATCCTCGGAATCTGACGCCATTACATTTTGCCACTGACTGTAAAACAAGTTCCATTTTTCCTTTGTTTGCAGGTGTTTCTTGCAATTTGCCACCACATTCTTGTTTATATGCCATCGACACAATAGTTGCGTGGCATCGGGAAATATTTTCTCAATTGCATTTATAAGCGCCAACTCTCTGTCAGTCAAAATCACACTTGGCAAACTTTTTGAATCCATCAACGTAAGCAACATCTCAAGTGCTCACGTATAGTTATCCTCCTTCTCCGCCTCCAAATAGGCACAAGCAACAAAAAATGTCAAACCCGTAGAGGTAACACCCACTATCTCCAACAAGGGAAATTTAAATCGATTTGTTTTGTAGGTACAGTCCATCAACAACACATGTGGAAACGCATGCAACAATTCAATGCTCTTCTTATATGCAAAGAAAATATCTCGCACCTCACTAGTTGACTCATACCTGCGATGATTGTGGTGATAGCCGTTCTCATCTAACTTTCCCAACACGTATTGCATTTGTGTACGTCCGACTCTATCCTTCACACGGTGTTTCTGGCGGCAGTTGTATATTGTCTTCATTGATGACACATTATTAGGGAAAGTAGCCTTTAGGTCGAAGTACAACTCCTTGGGCCTCACGTTGTGCAACGAACCTTTCACCACCAATTCCTCCTCATCGGGTGTCAACCGCTGCATGTATGCATGTCCCTCAAAATAATTTGCAAGCCCATGATTATGGATTGCATGCACGACCACAACTTCCCATTCCCCACCAATGGTCACCTCTTGAGCCTTTAGTTCAAATGGGCACCCACATTTCTTTGATTTTCCTTCCCTCCGCCGGACAACCTTCCCTTGCCCATCTTCACATTCACCGGTATCTTCTTCATTCGGTAAGTTTGGATTCTTCTTACCTTTCCATTCACGGTACTCACCTCCGCGCTCACATTGAAAATAAACACGGGATTTCCTTGTGCCCCCACCCGCATCTGACCTCTTAATAATAACCACCATGTGTTCCCTTTTCGCAGTGCTCTTTACCCAGTCTATGACAGCTTGTTTCGAAGGATAGTGAGCATAAGTCGTGAATATGTGAGTGTAGTCTTGGCCAACAACATCGGTGCTCAACTCATTTCCACATGGATTCTCAATGGCTAGTGTACCACTCCATTTCGTCTCAAGAGAAGGTGGTTTCTGCAAGAAAAAGTATTGAAAGAGGAATGAGAACAAAATAAAAAAAAAAGTAAAAAAAATATGCTCTGCCTTCAGGCCCGTTCGGCCGTGACGGCCGAACGACCCGAAGACCGCACGGCCGAATAGGCCGTGCAGTGAACTACGCGCACGGCCAGGTCAGCCGTGCTTCCTATGCGACGCACGGCTGCCTCGGCCGAACTTTAGGCTATGCGTGCGGCCGCATTGGCCGTTCTGCGTGTTACGCGTTCGGCAGACCAGTGCCGAACAGCTGTGCGAAAATTTGGAAATTTCATAAACTTTAAAACATTACCTCTCCATCCCAAGGTGGCCATTGTACCTCCATTTGTTAGGCAATTACTCTAGACCACTTCTCCTTTGATTTTTACTATTTTTTGGGAAGAATGTATGGATTATGTGGGATGTATAAGAAATTAGGGTTTGGAGGGTTTTGGTGGGTTGGGAAGGGTTTGATTTTGGTGGTGGGGTGTTTGGAATGGGTAGTTGTGATGGGGTGGGAAGGGTTTGAATTAGGGATGGAATTTGTGGGGTGTATGTAGGAAATTAGTGTGTATGTTTTTTTTGTTTTTTGTTTTTTGTTTTTTTTTTTTTAAGTTGAGGGGTATTTTGGGTATGCCAAAAAGGGGGTGGGGTGATGTTAGTAAAAGAAGGAGTAAGAATAGCCCGCGTCATAGTACCAAACGCAGCCTTGATGATCTGTTTCCAGTTCCAGTTTTCAGTAGTCGAGTACTGAGTATTCTAGAATTTCTAGTGTCTATCCTCTGTTTCATCGTCAACGCCGATCGCTGTTGGTGTTCACTTTCCGCTTCGGCTTCGGCTTCGGCTTCCGCGCACAGATTGTTCCTAGTACTTTTTATCTCCTCTGCACCACTCGATTCATTTCTTTGATTGCCGAAAACCAAAGCCCTATTCACCTGGGAGCGTGCCTTGTGTTGGAGATGACGCTGGGTTTGATCAACGCTAATCCTGTCGTTCATGCGAAGAAGGAAACTAAAAGGCTCGATCCCCTGCCCCACGCCGACCACGCCATTGATCCCCTCGAGATTTACGATATCCTTTTATTCTTTTTTTTTCCCCAATTAATAATAATTCCCTGTTGCCTGTTTTTTCCCCGCTTTTTTGATGTTAGGTTTCCGTTAATTCCAATTGAGTCTGTGATCCTTGACCGGCGACGTCTACATTACGTGAGGGATATACGAGATCCAGAGCATCCCTACTCTCTGGAGCAGCTGAGCGTGCTGTCCGAAGAATCCATCACCGTTGACGACAAGCTCGGCCGTATACTGTTAGTTTCCCTCCACCTCGTTGCTCATAACTGATGCCTATTCTATTAAGGGTTCATTGTTTAGAATGGATTGCTTCTGCTTTGTGATGAACTGACGATCACTTTCGCCATAGATTTGGTTTTCATGATTTGCTTTAGCTATTTGAACTGCCCTTTTTGTGCTTTTGAGGGCTTGAGTGGACAGTTACTTTAGGTGTGATGAATTTTTGTGCTGATTCATAGGATCACGTTTACTCCGACTATACAGCATTGCAGCATGGCCACGGTGATCGGCTTGTGTTTGAGAGAGAAGTTGAAGGATTGTTTTCCTGCACATTTCAAGGTTCGTTCTTTTATCTTTAATTGTTTTATGAATTGTTGAATTCCATTCCACTATTCTTTATTGGAAAATCTGCCTAGATTTGGGAATCCATGTGTTCTTTATTAAACCCGTGGATTAGATCATGAGTTCTGGGGAGGCTGAAGAGGTGGTAACATGCCAAGGCGGCTCGCCTAGGCCTTGTTTGCTAATCCTATTGTTTCTGTTTGTTTCCCTTATGTATTTATCAAATACAAGTTCTTAATCTGACAAAATATCACATGAATGATAGCTAGCTCAAGTCTTTCTTATTTTTTATTGTGTAGGAGAAGTTAGGTACGGGCATACGGCTAATTTTGTTATTATGGTGTACCTAAAGCTTAGGACTTTGAAATGTTTTAATGAACCAGCCATTGTATATAAATACAGGGATTGAAAACCCTAACCAGAGGGAATCAACTTGATCATATACACCGGGACACCTTTAATAATCCTTATCGAAAACTCAATCTCCTGATTTTCTAAATTCGGATATATAACATCATGACAACAGTGGCACTACCAAACAGAATTAACAACATGAAAATCCCGGTCATGGTTCTGTATCCTAGTTAATATGCAAGTGAATTTGGATGTAACAGCATCTAAGCTACTTTCTAATTGGTTTCTTGATATGAATTTACAGGTGGACATAAAAGTGGCACCTGGATCGCATGCAAATGAGGAATCAGGTGACAATCCTCAATAAATTCATTTATATGCTGAAATTGTCGTTTCCCATTTGTTTGATGGTTCACTTGATACTGTCTTCTGCAACAAGCATGCTGACATACTCAGCCAAACTTGTGCTTTTATTGGTTTTGCTTACATTATAATATTCCGCACTAAATTCAAACCTATGCTGCTTCTCTTTTGCAGTTAACAAGCAGTTAAATGACAAAGAGAGGGTTGCTGCAGCGTTGGAGAATCCGAACCTTCGCCAACTAGTTAACGAGTGTCTTTATTCTAGTGAACTTTGAGTGGCTCACAGCCCACCCGAACTGAATAATATGTACAGTAACCAGTTTGTTTGTTGTCTCTTCAACTATCTTATATGTGTGTTGTCAAATACGCCATTTTGTGTCTAAATGCGATATCATGATTTAACTTAGAAGGGAATCCATGGGTAGGCATCTTCTACTCTTAATTGATAGATTGATAGATTTAAACAAACACTCAAAGTACTTGCTTGATAACTTTAGTCTCTACTATTACAAGTAGCATTATCTTATCAATCCTATATAAATAGTAGGGAACAGCCGTACCTAAGTAACATAGCGTGCATGTCACTACTCGAGTTTGGGGCATTCTTATTGTAGCTGTCCCAGCTTTTGCATTTTATATGGTCAGGTTGCAGATGGCGCGACGCTCTTGGGATTGTCATTCTGACAGGTGTTTCCATCAAATCCCCAGAATTTGGCAGTCTTGACATCTTCCTGAATCATAAGCCTGGAAGATTCTTCATGGTCATATTCCATTGTAGCATTTCCACCAAACTCTTTTGGAAGATTCTCTGTGTCGAAGAAGCTCTTCATTATCTCCAGGCTGTCTTTGTTGTTCGGGTAAACGAATTTTATTTTCTGACTTGTTTTCTGATCCACAAAGTACTTCACAACCTGCAGGAATCTATCTCAGCATCTTTTTCACTTCCTTGATCACATATGTGTATAAAGTCAATTGATTTGAGATGTGTAGAGCCTTGTACCTGCCAAAATGCCTCAAAAATTCTTGGGGGATTGTAGAGAACAATGATTGCGAGTCTCTCTGGATAATGGTTCTGCAATGTGTAGATAATGCCACGGGCTGTTTTGATTGGGATGTTGGTGTTCAGTGACCACCCATTGAAATCTATAAGCCACGACATTTGTTCCTGTCCCTCCGGTAGGTTCAGGATTGCATTCTCCACCAGATACACAAGGTGGCGAAGATTGCCCTCAGGAGACAAGGTATTCTGCATCAGAGACAGGCAAGGGGCATGATCAGAGGCCATATTGCATGAAATGAAGAAAATCTAAAGACTAACCTGCTTTCCTGGCCTCATGATAAGGACAGGTCTCCCCTGTCGATCGTGAAATTTAGCCTTGGAAGCTTTCCCGGTCTCACCTTCATGTGCTACTTCATGCTGAATGAAGAAAGTGGTGAATTAAGTGATGGGACATAATAATGTAGAAAAGTGTAGACAATCTTTATATATACTGACCCAGCGTATTTCTTCAGGTTTGTATACTTGTCTCCACTTGATAGTCTCATCCAGCATTTTGTGGGCTTTGTCAAGATTCCAGTTTCGAGCTTCTAAATATCTCCGAAGGCATGCTCCATCACAGAACTTCGAGCTTCGACCGGAAAGGGGTCCAATGGCTTCCTTGAGTTGTTTAACCTATAGCATATGGTATCAGTTTCGAAGGGGTCTTCTCAAACAAAGGTGCGCCCAGTTACACTCAAACCAGAAAACCAAGGTAAGGTAAAGGCGTGCACGAATTATACGTACAAAAGCAAATTGAAACATAGAAGAATTTTACTTGGATCATGACAATGGTGAACACAATTACACTAGAACAATGGAATTTTTCGGGTGAACCAGAAGATTCATTAGGTCTAAGAAACTCAAGAGTAACCTTCGCGGTTAGGGGTGTGCATTGGTCGGTTCGGTTGTTAACCGAACCAAACTCCAAAACCAATTAAAAACTGAATTTTTTCTAAAAATCAAAACCGAACCAAAATTACTGAAAACCGAAATAACCAAACCGAAATATTTCGGTTCGGTTATACCGGTTAACCGAACCGAATTATTTTTCTAAAAAATAAAATATTTTTGATCAAAATATCTCTATTACCATTTTCAAACATGTAAGTTCGCCATGTCAAACAAAAACATCATATCTACATATAACTATGAGTGCATAACAGTAAATCATTCCAAATTGCATTGTTCAAATTACACACAAATGAAATGACAAAATAAAGAAACAATCACCGAATAATTCAAATACGAAACAATATAAAAGTCTCAAAACTCTCAACAGTAGTTTTCACTTCTCATTCACACAAACAGTCACCGAATAGGGGTATTATTTTGTGTTTATTATATAATGGCATAATGTATTTTATATTTTTTTAAATATATAATTCAAATTTCGGTTCGGTTAACCGAATTGTAGATTTTTAAAAACCAAAAACCGAACCGAAAATCGAAATTTTGGATTTTCAAAACCAAAAACCAAACCGAAATCCAAAAACTGAACTAAATTGCAAAATTCTGTTCGGTTCGTTTCGGTTTGTTCGGTTTCGACCGAAATTTGCACACCCTATTCGCGGTATCGTTAGACTTAGTGAGTTCATATCTTCCAAAGCAATTCTTTGCAAGACTCAAATCCAGGACATTGGTTAAGCAGTTAGAGTCTTTACTATATTCTCATTTGATTATTGAATTTGGTCACTAAGCTTTTGATAGATTGTTAATGAGTTATCAGTTGCGAAGTTTGTTAGCAACTATTGCACCTCAAGTGTTATTGGTCACTTGAACATGGCGAATACTAATTTAATTTATGCTACTACTACTATATATTTTCAAAATTTTAAACTTTGTTAATTTTCCAATTATTTTATAATCCATTAAGTATAAATAAGTAATCTAGAACTTTCGATTGCCTCTTTGTAGTGGATGATAAACTTCGAGGATGTTACCTACCAAATCAAAGGCTTGCTATCGATATCGCTCAGGTATCCACAATCACAACACATCTCATTTAATAATTCAATTTTATATTTTCTTGCTACCACATAAACTGACAACTCATCATTCCACTAATTCTACGATACTCTTAATTCATCCATATTAACTTCTACATTCCTTTTCCTTATTTATTAGTAGTTCATTATTCATTTCTCTCATTTATTAATTTACTTTTCACGGGATACATAATCTCATAATTTAGTTTTATTTGACTTTGATTTATAATTAATTTATATTGTGCATTATCAAAATTGATTGTTTTTTTAATAATTATAACATATTTCAAATTTCCAATAATCCTATGGATATATTTTTGGGACACTAAGTTCAATAAATTTATTTACTAATTTTACACCAACAAAAACCAATTGAACTATATATTTTAAATTAGATACTTGTAATAAAATAATAAATACTATCAAACCCAATCCGGTAAGGGTGTATAATTGCAATAATTTTTTGGTAAATATTAACACTTATATGTCGGTAAAGGTGTGTGGGCCCAAGCCACACAAATTACAAAGGGGATAAAGGATAGGGATAAGGGGGCAGGGTGGGATCAAACCCCCAACCATAAGATTGGAATTCAGGGAATATGATTACTAGGCCAAGTTCTCATCCCGTAATTGCAATATTATGCATGTGCAGAATATTCGAGAGTAAGATTATGTGATGCGAGAGTGTGATTATAGGATCTGTTAACACTGACATCTTAATACCATACTCGGACATTATTGTTATAAAAATATCAACCCGGCTCATCACATTCTCACCTTTACCCTCACAAAATCCACTCCACATTCTGCACGTGCAAAATTTGCACAATAACCTATCCCAACCAAACTAACAATGTTTAATATCACCATCAAACTAACAATGTGTGTTTTAAGGTCAAAGTCAAACTAACAATGTTTAAGGACGAGAGAGTAAACATATGGGTCCCATGCCCATTGACTCGTTTAATTTGTTTTTTTCTTTGTTTCATTGAAATGAAATAATGGGTCCCGTGGCTATTTACTCCCTTAGATGAACTCTCTTTTTTCATTAATTTAATTTCTATTTAAAATATAAACTTTTATTTTTTAAATAAAATTATTTTTCAAAATGACAGAGTCATATACGTAAAATAAAAAAATATTTTTTCGTACATGAAAATATTATTATTATTTGAATAAATTTTAAAATTATTGTTCAAAAACCAGTTGTTTTTAAAAATATGTAAATTAAAGTACTTGAAGAATATGGTCCAAACAGGCTTAATCAATTGCTATCCGACATGAGACTTAGTAATTCTAGGGGCTCGGGAAAAATACCGAATATACCGCATACCACACATACCGTACCGAAAAAATACCGAGAATATCGAAATTTTCGGTATACCGTAATTTTCGGTACGGTATCATACTGTTACCGTACCGAACTTCGGTATATACTGCCGTATCGTATATCGGTATATACTGCGATACTGCAATGCCGGTATGCTGGTATATAGCGAAAGTTCGGTATGCTTGTATATACCGCAATACCGGTATGTCGGTATATAGTGAATGTTCGGTATGTTGGTATATACCGCGATACCGGTATGTCGGTATGTACCGAATATTCGGTATAGCGGTAGTTACCAAACTTACCGTAATGTCGGTATGACAACGGTAATGTAAATATTTCATACCGAAAGGTTCGGTACAGCAATGTTATGAAAATTTTCATACCGTAAAATTCAATACGGTATACGGTACGGCGAAATTTTTTCGATATACTGTAACGACCCGCCCCTAAGTAATTCTGTGCTCTAAGGTCAGCGAGGACTAACTCACCCACTCGTATATCTACTAATTGCTTCTGTCTATTGAATTCAAAAGGCAACCCGCTTCTTGTAAGTTGCAACATTTAACTTTGGATGGGGTCGGAGATGCTACACTGCAGTACTCGACAGGTGAGACCATTAAATTAAATAGCACTAAATTTACATGTCCCACACAATAAAACTATAAAATAATAAATAAATAAATAGATTTTTAAAAAATATTTTATTTATTTTTTATAATTTTCGAAATGTACAGGTCAAGGATTTACTATTTAGGCCGAGCCAAAACCATTAAGGGGTATTTCACCTGGTTAAATAAATTTATCTAATCTAATCACTTATTTATTTTAAATGATTAGAGCCCATGATTACTTATGGCCCAGTATTATAATCCTAAATTGATGAGATTATAAGCCAGCTCAAAGGATGGGATGAAATTAATCACATAAAATTTAACTATAGTACTATTTAATCAATCAAAATGAACATGATATTAATTACATGGGATTAAAATATTCTATTATGATTATTTTAATCAATCCCTACCTCTAAGAATACAAAAATTGCCAGTAGACCTCATAACAGAAAGCACATCTTAAATTATGAACGTATTCTTAAGTGATGATTTTATGTGAAATTCACTATCATGTAATAGTAATACTATGTTATTTCAATTTTTTTTTTGGTTTCAATAATCACTACATAAAGCATTAAAGCAATGACTTTTGCTTAAAGAGTTGATGAGAGTAAATAACTTTGCTTAAAAATATTACAGTAATTTTTTTGGGAAAAAAATCTTTTAAGAAGTTTTTCACTTAAATTATCGGTTTCATGTTTTTAAAATTACCATTGTTGTCCCAGAAGATAATATATTTTTTTTTATATTTTTGTCTCATCGTCCAGTATTTAATAAATATGCCACATGATATCATTATTTGGGACATAAACATGATTTACAATTGTCATTTCTCCTGAAACTCGATCAATAGACAGAGCGGAAGAAAAAGCAATCTCTATTTGACTAGTATAAAAAATCAATAGGAGGCCACTTAGGCAAATATATGGATATATTATTTTATAAAATTGTATTTTTTGCTTAAGTGCGATGAAGCAACGTGATAATTCTGTAAAAAATAGACGGTAGGACTATATGTTTTTTTTTTCTCTTTTAAATCATTATTATTTTCCTGGGACCAAAAACAGAAATTTAGAAGTATTGGACCGTATTTTGGCTGACTAATTTATGGACCGTATTTTATTTTATTTTTTTAACTGAAAATCCTAAAAGTAGGAAAAGTAGATAGTGAAAATAAAAGCAAGACGTGAAATCAATAGAAACTAAAAAAGCGCGTGCCGAATGGGGAGCTTCGATTACATCAACAAGGGATTTGGGTTACCAAGTTGCTGTTATCGACTTTTCCGTGCAGAATGGGATCTTACCTTCGCCTCTCGTTCTGCGGCATCCCCCGTCGTCTCCAGATGCTTCTGCCATCTTCTCCTAAACATGGTAACTGCAAACTGCTGTGCTACCCGCAGGTACGCTTGATAGGAAATTCATCAACACAAAATTTAACAATCAGCGAGCAGTGTTGGTGCAAAAACAAATTCATCGGAAATTGCATCACAGATAGTAGCGTAAAAAACAAATCTGACACAATCGATTCTCTTCAGGAGATAGCGAATGATTGTATTCAAACAAGGATCGGAAAATCCTTTCACTTCCACCACACTCGAAACTCGAAACCAATTCTCCGCCTCTCAGGCCACAGAAAAGGAAAAAAAAAAAAGCAAAAACTAGTTCCGATCGTCCGATCCAACAAATAAAAACACACAACCGGAGCTACGATAAATATAAACTGCAGGAAGACGCCAAAGTAAACTAACTGAAATCCAATCAGTAGCAAGCCAGCAATTAGCAATTTGATAACTACGTGAACAGAAACAAAAAGGTAAAAACCAAGAGAAAAACAGAGATTGTCGATCACCTGTGCCGATGTCAAATTATGTATGAAAAATGAAGAAAAGAAGGTAACACAAAGCTGTTGAGGCAATGAATGGTGGAGCAGCAGCAGCAGCAGCTAATGAATCATGATAGTTGCATTGGGCGATTGACAAGGCAGTAGCGTTACGTGAACAACGATCGATTCCTTTGGGGGGCGAAAATGCGTGATTTCATCAAGTCAGTCGGTCCTCGGTCGATGATCCAAGCCAAGCCATTCTATATTTATAGGGAAAAAAGTTTGTAAGACAACTGCAAAAGTTCGGGGTAGCTAATAGTTGCATTAAGGGAATTTTCTTAGCTAATTGTTGACTTCTCGTACCACTTTTTCCCGAGTCTCTATATCTTTTTTAACATACCAAATCAAAGGGATGACATTATACATGCATGTACTACGTATATACTATATCTGATATAAAAAGTTATGTTGTGTGATGAATGAGGTAGTGTGTACACATATTTATAATATATGTATGATGTAAAAAGATATTTTATGTGACGACAGAGATATTTTGTATGATTCGTTAATTGGATTTTGCACACTGTTTAGAGTGTATGTTTGACCTAAATTTTTTTTTTCTCTTTTATATAAGAAAAATATAATCAAATGGGATATTGTTGAATTCATTTTTCGCATAATTTTAAAATAAATATACTGATATAATTTTTATTTTTGTACATTATAAATTATTAATTGTTAAATACATATACTCCCTCTGTATTTGAAAAATGTTAACGTTTGCATAGTAAATATTATTCATTGAGTAACTTTGATTTGACTTTTTAACACAGTTACATAAGATAAAACATAGTGAAGTGAGATCTTGTTAGATTTGTCTAATGTAGTTTTATAATTTTTTATTTTATAAAATTTGAGATATTACTATTTAAAAATGTGTATTGGATTGCATTTTTAAAATTTTATAATTTTTTATTTTATAAAATTTGAAATATTACTCTTTAAAAATATGTACTACCTCCGTCTCGGTATTTTTGTTACGGATGGTTTTTTGGCACTATTCACTGTTTAACTTTGATTCAAATTTTTATCATAGCTATGTAAGAAAAAACATAGTCAATTGAGATCTTATTAGATTAGTCTAATCTTATAGTTTTAGACAATTAATTTTTTATAACTTTTTATTGTACACAATTTAAGTTATTAACCGTTAAAAATGTGTATCGGCATACGTGCTGGGTGGGTCCGTAATAAAAATAATGAGACGGATGAAGTATTAGATTGCATGAAAACAAGAAATGTTAATATTTTTTAATACAAAAGAAGTACTTCCTCCGTCTCAATTAGATTGTCACGTTTGACTTTTTGGCACTATTCACTGTTTAAGTTTGATTCGTATTTTTATCATAGTTATGTAAGAAAAAAACATAGTCAAGTGACATCTTGCTAGATTCGTCTAATCTTGTAGTTTTAGAATTTTAAATTTTTATAATTTTTTATTATACACAATTTAAGTTATCAATCGTTAAAAATATATATCGACATACGTGTCAGGTGGGTCCGTAGCAATTATAATGAGTTGGAATTAGTATTAAATTATGTGTCCAATCAATAATTTTGAGATAGAATTAATTGAATATGAGAGAGAATTAATGGGAATGTGAGTACAATAAATATCCCGTACGGGGTAAATAATGCCTTATAAAATTGCCTATGAGTTTATCCTTCTGGTTCAAGCTATTCAGTTTCACCGGCAATTTACGCGGGAACTCTCTCCAAATGGAGATTAATTCCATCGAAAAGCTCTGCAACTTCGTGAGTTTCCTCGTTTCTTGACTGGATGATTTCTGAGGCTCTAGCTCCCTTCAATCATCTCTACTTGGATTCATTCTGTGATTTGATTAATTCTATATGATCGGTGTTATGTTCCAGCAATTTTACGGTGTCGCAGTCGCTTGATTTTGCTTGCCATTTCTTCCAACTTTTCAGTTAATTTCTTGTGCGTTTCGGAGATGCCGTATGTTGGATGACGTCTGCAAATTATCGGTTTCCTTGACGCCTGCACCCTCTCTAGTTCGAATTTCAGGCATATAAGAATTTAATTTTTGCGTTAATTTACTCTAGTATGGAGTTAATGGAATCACCGTATAAATCTAATGTTCATCGGTGGTATTAGAGCAGCCAAATGCTGTTAATAGAAATGTTACGTTAGGAGGGTGAAAATGCCTCAACTGTTTTACAAATGTTCGTGCATTTTTTAAAAAACTGAAAGTTTTTAGTCTGTATTGACTAAACTCTTTTGGTTTCGCTGCTTCTATTGTTTTCACTGATATTTTGACTGGTAAAAAAGGATAACAATAATGGCCATTAGAATATACAACAGCGAGAGTAAATTTAATATGCTAGAATTGTAAAAGCAGAATGACTGTAAAAGGAACTTCGAGTTGTTTATGATACTTTTATCTCCTTTTGCACCACAGTTTCTGATACAGGCATCGGGAGCACTTTGGAGGAATTTCAGAAATTTAAATACTCCAACCATCCGTTCTTGGTGAACAAATGGGGTAAGTAAAGATATTGGCATGGTCCTTGGTAATATAGCACATTGGTCAAGATTCATAACCCCCTAGAGGAAGTCAAGGGTTCAAACCTTTTTGTAGCTGCAGTGTGAGTGTGTAGTAGATTAATGTTGAGTATCCCAAATCTGTTTATTGCCCTGGTTTGCGTAAGATCTACTTCACCCATTGTCTGATTTTGGGTTGGAACCTCCTATCCACAACTGGCTTATTCTATCCAGTAATAAAATTCTCTTTCATAATGTGAATGCCCCTGATACTTGGAGCTGGCGTTATTCAACTACAACTCATTAGAATCTTGTATGGCATATTGGAATTTGCAAAGAAGAAAATTTATGTTGTGATATATGTGATACAGACTAGTCCTTTATCATTCTATATTACTCCTAACTCAGGCTTAAGCTTTTGTTGTTTTTTTTTAGCAATTGTATTATTGTTATCCTTGCACTTTTTTCCTTCCTTGATGTAGTCATTAACTAGATCTTACATTTGGGCATATTGTACCATCACTGAAAGTATATTTGAGTTTTTTTGGTCTGAGTGTATATAACTACATGTCTCTAGTATCTTTTTGGTCTGCTAAGTCCAAATTTTCCATTTGGAAGGATCATTGGAAAATAAATAAATTAATATCTTGGGGAAAAAGACTTTGACTGCTCAAATATGTGGTGTTGTGTTCTTAACTTCTTATATCGGCAAGAACATTACACTGTAATTTACTGTATTTATTTTTGTCTTAGTAAGATATGATATATACAAATTACTCCCAGTTCCTATTTGGCTGAGACATCTTACCGCTTTCATCTTGATATTATATTTAGAGTTATGTCCTGAGTTGTGACAAGGTGCATCAAATATTTGCAGATGGTGTTCTATGCATTGTTACCACAAGTAAGTTGTATGTCCAATTACTTTTTTCATTGATGGGCTTATTAATTTGCTTTTAAAGAATGTAATGTGGATTTTGTCTTATACAATTGATGATTATCATTATTCACTCATATATCTAATAACTGGGTTTACCTTCAATGTTGTTGTCCCTTCCCTTATAAAAGTACACTATAAGCTTTGAATATAATGATATACAGTTGCACAGAAGTGATAGTTCTACATCTCCTTGAGCTTCATATGATCACAGGGCATCATGATGAACTTCTAATTTTAGCTAGGGTGCTATAATGACGGAGTTACACCAGTGGTAAGATTGGGGATGTGTTAGCCTTCTTAGTGTTTTGGTGTTTGATGGGCTGTTTACATAATAATGGTAGCCTATCCTGTGGATAACTATTGTTTGTTAGTTTTAAGAAGGGTTGATAATAAGAGATTGATGAGGCTTCTGTATGTGTACATTGATTATACTTGTTATAGTACACTTGGAGGGTGAAGATGCATCTGAAACTATGCTCCAATCTCTAAACATTGGTGGGGTTTGCACTGTTTGGGACACTGATCTGGTCTCAAATAAATGTGCAAACCATAAAATGAGTCACGCAATAAGGTTGAGAAAGCATGGATATAATATTGATCTTGGGACCTTAATCTTATTGGCCTTAAAAATATAACTATGAAATCAAGAGAAGTTATTTGTAACAAAATGAACTAATGATGACAAGTGCAATTGAAGACATCTACTGGAAAACGCCTTATGATGGTACATTATTTCAGTAGATCTCTCAGACCCACCTTACTTTTCTGCACTGTGCATGGTAAAGAAGTGCTGTACTCACTACTCAATACCTATAAGCGGGTAAGACAGCTAATAGAATGGAGCTATGACTTCTTTTGAAGGCATCTCTGATGAAGAACTACATCTCCTTAAGTTTGACTGGAAAGTGTCCGATGCATCAAAAAGATTGGAGAGGCTGCCATCAGTAACAAAGAATGGTGCAAAATACAGGTAATCTTCCAATTTATAAGAATTATACAGAAGTTGGTATCAACGACCCCTTTGACAATTTGTATTATCTGTTGCATTCGTTTCAGTGGAACTGAAGTATCATTGTCATTGTTCGAAGAAACAGATAGCCTAGTAACAATGATAACAGAATTTGTTCGGAAGGTTTGATTCTTCAACAATATGGAGGCTATATCAACTCAATCAGTTATTCATTTTGAAAACTATTAAGTTGGGTGACCTATTACACTAAATCTGTTGCTGATATTAACACATTTCATCTCTCTCTCTGAGTGTTTCTTTTTTTTTTTTTCCAGATGATTCTCATGAGAACTTCTGTAAGTGCTTCTTCTTTGATTTTTAACATTCATCCATGTTGTATACAGTCCTCCCCTGGGACACATATTGATTAGCCTGAAGTTATATTTCATGGCAGCGGACCTTCAAAGTTGGTGATAAAAACTGTATTTGGATACAACATAGTAAATGATGCTACATTATTCCCTAGGGCTAAGTTCTCATTATAAAAACCTAAAGTGACATTCATTGGGAAAATATTATGAGTCCTAACTCCTATGGAGTTGTATTATGCAGCACTTCAGCTATTCTTTACCAGATTTTTGTTTTAGCTTGGGGTTTTGACTTTAGAAAGGTTTCAAAAGGGACATGAGATTAGCCCAGCAAAAATATTTGATCAAACTTGATTGTTTAAGAGGAAATGTGTAAATGTGTCATCTTTAGTAAAACGAAATTGTACTCATATTGTTTAGTGCTTGAGAATGTGAGTTTTTTTTTAAATACAATTGGATGCCATTATTGGCATAGCTATATGTATAGTTTGTCGTTTACTGACATTTCATCTACGTTTCCTCCAGAAGATAGCAGTTGAATTTTCAGTTGTATCAGGCGGTAACTTAGAATCACAATCTAAAAGCATTATTCTGCAAAGTGCATGCATCAGCATGCCTGTGGATGCAGCAAATATTGGTTACCTGAAGTCGGCATTTGAAGACTATGTCTCCAAGCATGGAAATAGACTGCTCGAGTCTTGCCAATCGTGCTTCTCTACTGGGTGTGTATGGTGTTCAGTTTTCTTCCAAATTTCCAGAATGAGATATCCGTGTTATTTTCAAGAGTCTACTTGGATACTCATGATTATTTAAGCAGAAGTTTGATTCTTTCTTCCTTTGTGCATGAAATTAAATAATTGCTTTTTCCTTCTACATGGTAGATGTGCTTTCTGGTGGATCCAATCATCTCAATACCTCCTATTCTCTGTTGGAAATAAACTTATTTATCTAAGTGCAATATGCAGTTTCATGTTTCCAGGGTAGATTGTATCATTCCAGGTAGGCTTTCCATGCCAACTGAAAATAGATTGTTGGATAAATGCCCGAACATTTTGCATAAAATGATGAAGTATATGATTGAAGTGGAATGTTAATCTTTACTTTGTGCATTTCTTTCTGCAGAGTGGTTGATTATTCCATTTCTGATTACATCTTTTTGTTGATTGAGTTTCCTTGGTACACCTTGGATTTTATCCCCTTGGCTTTTATCTTGAAATTTTCAGGAAGAATCCCAAAGTTGGTACCGGGATAGCTTGTAGTCGAAACCATAAACGAAGTGGTGAACAGGTGATGGAAGTTGTAATTATAATCAGTGAAACATCAAATTTTATTGGGGAATCCTCCTGCGCTGGGTTATGTGGCAGAAAAACAGAGGTTTGTTGTTACTGCATTATATGGCAACTATTTGTCCCAACTGAAAATTTTCCATGCATTGTAAGTCTATAAGTCATCCAGTTTGTGCCACAGATGACAGTCTATCTAACTTCAGGTTGCAACTTCTCAAGTAAATCTAATGTAGCAAGCTAATAATACTATGCCTGGATATTTGTTTATGTTGCTGGCTTGCTCGTATAAAGTTTCTATAATAAGCCAATTATCTTCTCCTACAGTTGCCATCATAAACTGAAATTTTCTAGTACTTTTTATCATTAAACCTTCCATTCCAAACTTTCCTAGGTGTATATACTGTACCACTTCTCGCTTGTTCATTCTCTCCATAATTAGTGATCATAGTAAGCATAAAATGACTTTTGTTCATGAATCTCGGGGACTTCCACAGTTCCACTTAAGTTTGTCCTTCAGTGCGTCAGTTTCTGATTTGCACAGTAACTTTCTTTATCCCCGGCTGGCCGGCTAGAAACTTAATTCTGTCAAAAGGTATATTCTTTACATTGTTCTTGATTTGTGCCTCTGCGCCAGGTCTTATACTTCAGAGATTTCTCTCCCTGGCCAATATCTGAATCATGCCGAGAGGCATTGTCCAACTTTGACTGGAAAAAGTATGGGTTGGTTTTAAAGAGTGTCGAAGATAATGACGGTGCCACTTTTTTAGAATGGGAGAACTTGCCACCAGAAACTCACATTGACATCGTACTCCACCGATACCGTCAGCAGTATCCTCAAATCTCATACACTGTATTTGTTATACTCCTTTTCTGGGTTTTTGTTTCTTCTTAACTTGCAGCCAGGGCCATGATGCTGCCACTCATACACAGCACTACAAAAGATAAATCTCTCACCACTAGAGCGGTCAAACTTGCATTAAACGATCTCAAAAAGTGTGCTGGAGTTTTACTCAGTCAACATGCAGCCAAGGTGATCCTACCGTTTTAACTCCTGTCGGATAACAGTTGGTCAATAGACACTTTAAAGCTCTTTTAAATCCTCTTTATGTTATGTTATATACTTACATTATCCCTCCTTATTGCCTAAAAGTTTCTGACCTTGCGGTACCCTGTAGGCTGTAAATGAACTATAATGTTGAGATTTAATGAAATCCATTCCCATTTCTTGCACGCAGATTTGCAGCTATGCACCCGATCTAGCAAAATCGATTTCGGGCCTGATATTGTCTTCACCGGATAAGAAATTCCAAAGCGAATGTTTCTCTCTTCTTGGGCTGCAGTTAGAGGACAACGCAGGGGACGTGTTGGAAAAGTGCATCAATGATAAGATCACTTATGTGGTAAGCAGAGATGATGGGAATCCAAGGGGAACCATCGTAGCCCCACTGCTCTTTGCAGATAAAGATTACCACGAGGCCCATGGCCCAACAGAACAATATTATTGCCACGATGAAGACGAAGTTGGTCCGGACGCATTCGACTAGTAGCTAGCATCCACACTGTTTTCCACATGTACTAATATTTTTCACATTTCCCACTACATTATGATAGATTCTCAAGTACAAAAAGTAACCAACGTTAAAATGCCACTTTGGCTTGGTAGAAACGTAAAATACACCGATAGGCGTTTCCTCAATTATTATTACGTGACATTTTTCCCAGGAAAAGAAGAGACCAAAACAAGAGTCTTATAATTACATGGCAAGGACAAATCTAAAACTCGTCTAAAAGGGGAAGAGATCATAATCCAGCTGTGGAATCACGATTTCACGATGCTATCTCGTTCTGGTTTCGACCCTTTTCGATCTCCTTCACTTCGCTTCCTTGACTGTGGTCAAACTCTGATTCACGCGAAAAATAATAATAATAATAAGTATTGGAAAAGCCCATCCAATTTAGCTAGTAGGCGTCGTACTTCATTTATTTAGTTTATAAATTGTATTCCCAGTTTAGAATTACCAGCAGCATCGGATGAATTTCCTTCTTCATCGTCACTATAAGCATCCTCGTTTCCGCCATAAATTCCGCCAAACCCTTCTTCTGCAGACCTTGTCGCGTATCCCTCCCCGAAGGAGGACATCGTATCCCTATATATATATATATATATATATATATCCACGTATATAGTAATTTACAACAATAGTAGTATAATTGTGATAAGAAACCAAAAAACTTTTTCACAGCTACATCTCATAGGTCAGGAATGAATTGAAGTACCGTACTGACGAGGATTTGGAATTTGATGGTGGATCTTGTTTGGGGTCGTCGTCAGAGTCGGGGTGCCTGGGTTCGGATGAAAAACTGAGGCACGCAGTGGGAGTGGGTTTTCTGCAGGCAGCAGTAGTGTGGTGGTTGGGCAGCGAAGCTGAGAAAACAGATGGGAGTCTAGGCGATCTGAGTGCCGCGTTCAGCATCTTTCTGATCTTGTACATCGATAGCCCCAAATGGCAATGGGTGTGCAATTAGACCAAATTAGTCACAAGGATCTTCCCAATTCATCAGTACAAGCTAGTGTCTACTTTCTACCTTGAATTAAAATAATGGGGATGTTTGGATGTTGGTAGATTGAGGAGCGGATAGCGGATTGAAAGAGCATATTGTCTCACAGTTCTCTCTCCGAATCTGCTATCTGCTAGCGAATCTGCTGGCTCCCAAACATCCCCAATATACTACTGCTACCCTAAGGAATTGATTATAGGCTATAGCTTAGCTGATCGGAATGGTCGGAGTCGTGGAGACCCGTCACCTGTGGAGTTTATGTTAGTAGCGACACGTGTTGGCCTGTTAATACCAACGGTTGACACGTCGTCCTGTTCAGTTTCTTTGCTTAATAAGAAGGTTGCCTTTTATTTTATGGTCTTTCTGTAAGATAACATGCACAAGAAGATGGGCCGCATCTCCACAAGTACCCTGGAGAGTTTGTATTTCCTAGGAGTACATTCCTGCAAAGATTGGCTATATATATATATATATTGAAATTTTAGTATGCATATGGAGATTCATAATAAAATTTATTGATAGCTTGTCGTAGAACTGCAAAATATAAACTAAATCCTATGTCACCAAGCACAAAATAAATGTAGTATAGTAGTGACAAAGGTCGTCTCCTCAGGGATTGGACAACAACTAATGCATGATAGATATAATATACAATAAGGGGGTTTTGGTATTTTGAATAATAAAATGATAACAAGAACTATGAAAATGATAAGTGAGATATAGAACATAAATTTAAAAATAAAATATATTGGAATTAAAGACCTCTAGTTCAAAGATTGATTTGGAATGACATTTGGGTAAGATCATCTATGCATAAACATTGTGTTAATTCATAAACCAGTTATAGTTGTCAAGTCCGCTTAGACAACCAACTTTTCCTTACAGTTTAGACAATTAAGGTACGCCTGTTAATTGCCCCTAATCAAACTAACACTTCTAGGTACGCCCGTAGAAGATGTTGTCCAATTGCATTATAATCTAGAAAAGTCATTCAAACCAATTACTACCTACGCGGAGTAATTCCCAATTTGATTATACAATTTCCCATGAAGGAACTAATCAACCCGGTTACCACCTATTCAATTCAAGTACAATTACGGATACCCAAATTGAATTGGCAATCAATTATCAAACTAGATAAATATTTGGGCCCTAAACATTCATCCAATTCAATAATAGTAAACCCTAAGCATAGAAATTGTATAAATACCAAAAGCACAATATTTTTATAGCCAAAAATACATCATCTCACAAAACCCCAAAGCCATTCTTCACCAGATCCCTAAACTAGAGAAAGTAAAACTCTACCCTAAATCCATGGAAGATAAAACAAAATAAAGAAGAGTTACAATCAAATTTCAAGGATTAGAGATAAGAAAGAAGAACTTCAATCGGTTTGCTCTCTTTTCTTCTCCTGCTTGGACGTCTCCTGCTTCCTTCTTCTTCCTCTGGACGTTTTTCTTCTTTCTCAAAAGTAAAAAATTGAACACCCCAAAAAGTGAATCTGGCCAAAATCTTTTCTCCTCCCAAAAGTGATTCTAAAAATAGCAAATGAAAAAGTGTCATCTTGGAAAGTGAAATCTGCTTCTTTTCTCCTTTTAGCTTTTTTCTTGTTGTGTGTAATAGGCTTGGGCCTGATATTAAAATAAAATAAAAGCTTAGAATGTGAATGGACTTGACAGCCCATTAACCCACTTTCCATCTTGATGCTTTCCACCTAGTCATGGCAATGACTACTGAGGCCTTGCCTATCTGCCCATCTTGCTTCTTTTCATCCCTTTTGTTCCACTTTTCTCATTTGCCTTGCCATTTTTCTACAACCAACAAAACAAGCATACCAAGAGTAAAGTGCTACCAAAATCACCACAAAATCATCCAAAATATATATCATATGTTTTTATACGCATGAGCATTAATTTAGAGCAATTTACAAATTCTAAATAGATATATAATACTATTACATACTTAAATGTATGTGATTAAACCCTCAAATAATATAGTATATTTTTTAAAATAAAAATAATCATTGTATTTTATCTGCTGAACTAGTGAACTCCAAATTGGGAATGAGACTTAGACTTAAGTGGTCATCTTACATGCCTTACAATCATAAATTGAGGGTTCGATTCCCACTCGGCCCTCTATCCCTCCCCTCTATTTCCTTTGTAATTTATGTAGCTTGAGCTCCACACACCTTTGCCCATACATAGAGTTAAAAAAAAAAAAAAAAAAAAAAAAAAAAAAAAAAAAAAACAGGAAAGAAAGAAAGAAAGAAAGAAAAGAAAAAAAGTGAACTCCAAATTCATATTGAGTAAACGCCGCAATGAAGGTAGGCCCATGAAGAAGATTATTGGCCCAGTAGAAAGTTTTTATCCAACGCGGTTGATTGTTGTGTTCCAAACTTTTTACCTTTGAAAGTTAAAGTGAAAAGTTTTAAATTAAATTTGTTGATAAATCTATAAATAAAAATACACTTTAAAAAATATATATATTTTTGGTGAAAGGTACGCCAAAGAACAATGAAAGAACTATATTAAATTGAGAATAGGGGTTTGATGTAATGGTCATGTCCCTGACTTCCAACCTTATGATTTGGTTCGATTCACCCGCTCCCCCATCCCTTTCTTTTATCTTCCTTTGTAATTTGTGTGGGTTTGACTTCCACACAACTTTACCGACACATGAGTGTTACTGTTTACCAATAAAAAAAGAAAAAAGAAAAAAGAAAAAAGAACTATACTAAATTCATTCGTTCTTGATTGAACTTCCTTTCTTTGTTTACAAAATATATATATATATATATATATATATATATTATAAGAAATATAGGAATATTTTATTTAAGAAAGATTTCTTTGATGAGATACATTCCATAGATTACAAAATTGTGTAGCTTCAAAAGATTTATATCCCATAAAAATTCTACCAACCCTACAACCAAATGCAGCTTTAACATCCCAAATTAATGCTTGTACAAATGCTTTTTGTTTTTGGCTTCTTACAGTAATTGATTCATATCATCATTTTGTGGTATAGGTGGTAAGAGGTACCAAAACTTTGACAGGGTTAGCTCTAGTTATAACTATAATGGGGCACACCTTGTCCTTAAAGTTCCAACTTTGCTACCTACCTTGGGAAAATCTAGTCACTTAATGTGTGATGGAAATTTCAAGCACATAATACCTCTTCAAGCAATCAAAGTTCAAACAGCTGCCTCATCTCATCATGTTCTTTCTTTCTTTTGTCACTCTAAATTTGGTTACAGTTGTTTCTCGGACACATTTTTGCATTCAAAGAGACAAGATAACCACTTAAAGAATTTCGTTGGCATTTGACCACTGTTCTGAATAAAGAACTAAGAACAATTGATCATATACTCTTTCCTGTATTATAAATTTATGTTGTGGGTCACCATGATTGGATTTTTTTTAGTATCTATTACAAAGAAAAATGTCCTCAAAAGTTCATGGTACATAGTAGATAGCAAATATTTTAAATTCGAATCCTCCTCCAATCTCACTTCTTATGGTTTTTTTATTGCTCGACAGACTTTTACATCTTTGACATTCGCTCTTCCAATTGATTTCTTAGACCAAGTTTTCTAAGGGTATTGTATTTGAACTTGAAAGGGAAATTTGATTATAAAGTAGCCAAAGTAAATAGATTAGTTGAGTTTTACTATCATATACTATCCTTCGAACACAAAAACAAGTAAACTTATCCCCTCTTAGGCCCCGTTCTCTAGGACTTATTTTCATGCCTTATTACTGTTTTATAAAAAATCATATCAGACTAGATCAGATAAGAAACATTAAGATCAGACCAGATTAAATAAGACCAGATCAGATCAGATCAAATCATTATAATAATATAAAGAAAATAAGATCAGACCAGATGGAATCAGAAACATTCAGACCAGACCAGACAAATTCAGATCAGACCAGACCACATCTTATAAATTCAGATCAGACCAGAAAAATTAAGGCCTAGAGAACAAGGGCTTAATTTGCTCAATAATATTGGTATTTTACCAACTTATTTCCTCTATGCAAAAGGAATAAAGTTTTTATCTATTGAACACATCATCTTCCAATCTTAATTTTATACTTGAGGTTTGAATTTCATGTAGATTGCCAGATGTTCAAAAAGAACTTATTTCCTCAATGAAATGAAAAAGAGATGCCCGAGTGTGTTGGATTTACAACACTACTAAAAAGTAGGAGTGTCAATTTCAGGTTTCGGATCGTGTTCGTGTCGGATTGATCAGATTATATAATATTTCAGGTTGGGTTTTGGGTCGAACTGATTTCGGAAAAAAACCCCAAATGACCAAACCCAAACCTAAAATTTTTCTTGTCGTCCGGGTTCGTTTTTTCGGGTTATATGCCAAAATTGACACAATTTCGGGTTTCGAATCGTGTTCGTGTCAGGTTGAGCAGGTGGTATAATATTTCAGGTCGAGTATCGAGTCGACCTGATTTGAAGAAAACCCAAAATGACTAAACCAAAATCTGAAATTTTTCATATCAATCGGGTTCGTTTTTTCGGGTTCGTGTCCAAATTGACACAAGTCACAACTACTAAAAAGCAACAGTAGCACACCTGCAGGACTCAAAACACTGCAAATTGTTTCACTCAAGAGGGGGTGAAGGGCAATTCATGACTCTGCAGTTTCTGCTTCCTTTCCTTATGACAAGAGAGTGAGAGAAGCAATAAAATAAGCTCTCTTTTTTCACCTCTACAGATTGAAAAGGACTACCATAAATTCCCATTATCACCAAGTACACTAGAGTAATTTTCCCCATTGCAGAGGGCAGTGCAGAGAGGTCATCACACTCTCTCACTCATCACCGACCCATTCACACTAGATAGTAAATAATCATAGGCATGGCTAAATGGCAAAGAAAGATGCATCACCACACTACCAAAGTCCAAACAAAGTCACTGTCCATCCAGAGTCCAGACCCCAATTCATCTGCTGCACAACCTGAATGAAAATGACACCCCTTGTTCCCACTGCACATGGCCGCCTTATTACATTTCTGCTACATGTTTGCTATTCTTGCAAGTAACCTCAATCAAACCCATAAGGCCCAGAAGGGCTTCACATCAAGATAAATAGACTACTTAGCTGACAAAACCCACCAATTATGTCTGTGTCTGTGCTTGTATTAAGCCATACATTTGCTGACATCAACTTCCTTAAAATTGAAAAAGCATCAGTCTTTATTACTAACACCCATAGGCTTATCAGCTATATGCACAGTTGGGTAATCTAATCAAGTCAGAATCAGACCCATTTGAGAATAGAAAATGAAAATAAAACAAGATAGCATCCAAAACCAGAAGGTTGAAGTTGAGGCACTATTGAACATCTATAGCATAATATCAACAGATGACTAGAGAGCAAAAATTCATGGGATTTTAAACAAGATCAAAAGATGATGACCCCAAAAGCTTCAAAAACTGTTAATCTACACTGCTATGCTGTCTCCTTATCTAATCCTGCAACTAAAATATCACTAAATTTAGATTCTTTACGACTTGGTATAGGATGCAGTGATGCACTATGCAGAGCTCAATTCAACCCAAACTAAGCAGTAAACAAATTCCATCTTTTCTATTCCGAACTAGAGACCCCAAAAAGGATTGATCAAGACTTGAAAAATTATAATTGAAAAAAAGGGATGAGAAAAAAGAAATAAACCAACCAAATTTAGCAGTTCATCGCCAAGAAGAAACAGTAAGGAGAGGTACATCATTCCAGGCCAAAGAGAGGAAGCCAGGTGCAGTAGAATCTACAAGCTTGTACATTGAGCTGTAATTGTAGTTCCACAGCAGAATCTTGGCTTGGCTCAGCGCGTAATGGCTGAACGCCAACGGCTTGAATCCGGCCCCTTCCATCAAAGCCCTCCACCCTTCTTTATCTTCCATTCTTACCCTTTTTTGCTCCTCCGGGCCCACCACTCCAGCGATTCTACGGCCGAACAGCAGCTGCTCAACCTGGAGGCGCTCCGCCGAGTCCCGCCCCAGGTTGGGGTCCAACGACTCGAAAACGGCGGAGTAGAATTTGAGAGCGTTCTTGAACCCTTGCAAGAACCCTACCTGATTTAATTTCACTTCGTACTCGCCCAAAGTGACAACGCAGGGATTCAACGATTTAGCAAGCTTGAGAGCAGAATGAACTCCTTGATTGTTCGTGTCCAGCAAATTGAACAATTGAAGCATGAAATTAACTGATAGAGCCTCCTCTGGTTCGACCCGGAAACTTGAAATGGTCAGTTCGTCAATAGGGGTCATCACCGGTTCGAACTCGAAGTTCAGATCTAGAAGCTTCGCGAAGTTTCGCAACCGATTTCCAGTAGCTTGGAGTGTGGACGATGAAGAAACGCCCAAAGCGGGGGCGGGTATGCCCGAGATCCGAACACTCTCAGGTTTCCCTCCGGGTCGGGTCGCCAGAGCTTGAAGAAAGGCTGCCCATTGGATTCCCTGCACAATCCCGAAATCCACTATGTGAATTCTCGTGGAATTCTCCGTGGCTTCTAGAATTGCTTGATTTGCCGTTAAATGAGCGAATTTGGAGTACGGGCAGGCGTCGTTGAAGGCCTTGTAGGAAAGGGTGAACTCTTCCGATGTAGTGTCGAAAATGACGGCGGTTTTGTCCGACGGACTGGAAATTCGGCTGTAAAGCGCCTCGGAGAAGTAGTACGACACTCGCTCCAGAGGATCTCCGGTTTGGGAGACGGATTCCCGCAATCGGATCAGCGATTTCACAGTGGTTTCCGGGTCCGATTCGGAGAGCCGCGCGCACTCAATTAGGGATTTCAAAATTGGCTTCGATTTGGGGGAACTTGTGGAAGCCTCTGCCTTTGGTATCACTTCATCTTTGCAAGTTGCTACCTTTGCCTCTGCCAGGTCATCGGCTGGCTGCGCCGCCGGCGCAGGCGGCAACCACGACGAGGTCGGCGGAGGCGGAGGCTCGGAGAAGATTACCCGGTTGAGATAGGAAGGCGCGGGCGAGTTAATGGTTACCCGAGTCGGGAACGGATCGGTGGGGTAGAGATGGCTGAACTCCGAAGTGTTCTGCCAAGCGTCGCAATCGGCCTGAGGGTTCGAACTCTCGGTTGAATCCCCGGCGCCGCCAATTAAGGTATCCATCCACTCGTCGGAATCGAACTCCCCGCAGGGCCCGCCGCAAATATCGACGAACAAGCCGCCGGAGTGGTGATCCAGGTTCGGGAAGTGAAATCCGGGGTCGGCGGCGTCAGGGGCGGGTGGAACTTGAAATGGGTCGGCGGCGTATCCAGCTGTGAGGCCACCATAGGTGAGGGGGGCCGTGGAGGTCTGAGTGGCGGGGGTTGCGGTAGGCCAAGGGGTGATGCAGAAAGGGTTGAGGAGCTGTTGCTGATGGTGGTGGTGGTGGTGGTGGTGCTGCTGCTGCTGCTGTTGCTGCTCCTGCTGTTGCTTCTGCTTGATGACTTGCTCGGCAATCGCCATTAGATTTCCACTGTCTGTACACATGTATGCCATTTCTTGTGATGCCACAGAGAAGCGCTTCACATACTAGTAAATTGGGGACCCAACTCGGCAAGAAAATATTTAGTGGAGTGAAAGGGGAAGATTAAGGTTATAATAATTGTTTTGAATTAAAATAAATTGTGAGAGAGAGAGAGAGAGAGGAGAGAGAGGGGGAAGATTGGTTTTGTGGGAGAAAGTGAGAGACATAACGGGCGGAAGAGGTGGGAGAGGACCAAAGGGGACTATATGGGACAATGGGGAAGCTTACGGGAGTTTTGGTCCGGATAAAATCTGACCATTGATTCATGGGCCTAGGATATCTAGCACTGGAGGGTAGAAAGTTCCCCTTGGAACTCTTTTACATTTGAAATTAAATTACCAGAGTACTACTTCTAGGGTGGGTCGGTACTACGGTATACCGAAAAAATTTCGCCGTATCGTATACTGTATCGAACTTATTGTCGCACCGAACCTTTTGGTATACCGATCTTCGGTATACTGAAAGTTTCGGTATGAAATATTTCCATACCGTTATCATACCGATATTTCGGTAATTTCGGTATATACCGCTATACTGACATACCGGTATCGCGGTATATATCGATATACCGAACATTCGCTATATACGGACATACTTATATTGCGATATATACCGACATACCGAACTTTCACTACATACTAGCATACTGGTATTGCGGTATATACCGACATACCGAACAATCGGTACATACCGACATGCATATACCGAAGTTCAATATAGTAACGGTATACCGCGGTATCAAAAAATTTATACCGTTGCCGTACCGAAACGGTACGATATGATACAATACCGAAAATTACGGTATACCAAAAAATTCGGTATTTTCGGTATTTTTTCGGTACAATATGTGCGGTATGCGTTATATCTGGTATTTTTCCCCAAGCACTAACTACTTCTAGTAGTGGTTACTGGTTTTGTTTTTTGGGGTTACTGTGCTAAACAAATAGCATTGTCTTTGATTTGGAAAAATAGCTTTCGACTGCAGTAAAAATGGGAACTCGCAACCTGTTAGTCTTAATACTACCTCCGTTTCTATGAAAATGCAACATTTATCAACTGCACGCAATTCAATACAAATTTTTTACGATTAATAACTCAAATTGTGTATAAGTAAAAATTATAAAAATTTGATATTCTAAAACTACGAGATACGACGAATCCAACAAGATCTCACTTGACTATGTTTTTTCTTGTATAACTATGATAAAAATTTAAATCAAAGTCAAATAATGAATAGTAGCAAAAAGTGCAATGTTGCACTATCACAAAAACAGAGGGAGTACTATAGTAGATCTGTTTTCTACAAAGATTTTTAAATTTGTAGTTGTGACCAGAATATTTTTATGAGTGAAAACTACAGTAGTATATTCTTTGAAAAAGCTTGAACTTGAATTCATTTCAGAAGAATGAAAATAAAAATGTAGAGGTGATTTGAATAAAGGAATGCTAGTAATAGTTAAAAAACTTGCATAATTATATTGGGTGATTATATATGTATATGTGGGGAGGGGGGGGGGGGGGGGGGGGGGGGGGGGGGTGGGGGTTGTTAATACCTTAATAGCAATTAGTGAATGTATTATTAGGGCCCGTTTGGATTGATTTTTAAAAAAAGCAGAAGCAGAAGTGAAAGCTAAAAGCAGAAGCAGCTAACTTTTGTGTTTGGATGGAATGTTTGAAAAGCAGCTTTTTTTCAAAAGTGTGTTTGGATGTGTAAAAGTAAAAAGTGCTTTTGAAATTTGTAAATTACCAAAAAGAATATGCTATTTATATATGATAGTATATATTTATAGTATAATTTAAATAAATTAATAGGGGCATTTATGACTCTGCACACATTACTAGGTGCTTTTGGCTTCTGCTTTTCGGAGAAGCACCACCTGGGCTGCTTCTCCCAGAAGCACTTTTGCAGCTTTTCGAGGTGCTTTTGCTTTTTCTAAAAAGCCAAAACAAACATTTTTTTCCTTCAAAAGTGCTTTTGGCAGAAGCAAAAGCCAAAAGCACTTGGAAAAAAGCCAATCCAAACATGCTCTTATTGTGTATGAATAATAATGTGATGGTTGTTGCCTTCCTTGCCCTATGATTATTATTATCTATGAAAGAAAATGAAGGCACCATTCAAGCAATCAGGCCATGCATGGCATCGAGTAATAATTTTGGAAATCCAATTCCATCTAATTGTACACAATTAACCCCACAATGCAACAAGAAAATGCAAACCCAAAAATGCACTTACACAACACATGAAAAAAACATAAACACTACCAAATTAATCCATGCACGATATGTATATCCACGAATCATGAAATACCTGTACAGTACAGGGAGAAAATTATCATAACAAAAAAAATATTTAATGCCGCCACTAAGGCAATTAGTTACATGTTTTGATAAAAATATTACATTAATTAGATGCCACAGTCATATGTCAGACACAATTTAAAATAATAATAATAATTACTGTTCAATCAGGCATCTTAACATATGATTACAATTTTTTATGTCTTTTTTTTTTCTTCGAACCAAAATTTAAAATGATGTTAATAATCAGCATCCAGTGATGACATTTTCATATATTTTTTTCTCCCAAAAAAATCAAAGATTTAATTAATTATGAAAAAAGTAGTTCTATCATCTATGACTATCTAAGGTGGAAAGGAAAGAATCCACGTAGGGCACTTGATTATGGTTCGTTTCCCATGCATTTCATATTGGGATATATATAATTTTATTATTAACCAATAACGGAAAATATATTGCACGAAAATGAAAATACATTATTTAATAATATACTTAACGCAACGTAACATTTCTTTCAAAATGTTCTTTATAGTAATGAGTCAACTAAATTCATTCAGCTTATTAGTTTGTAATAATCTTAATCTGTTATGTACTAATAAAGTACTACATTTAATTTCTCTGGCTTCGGCTTCGAAAAAAAAAATAATAATAATAAAGTACTACATCAGTCCAACTTATTTTGTTTATTTTTCTAGGCACACAGTTTAATAATATTTTTGTTTAAGAGTCAATATTTCAAATTATATAAAAAATTATAGTATAAATTATACTGTTATGCGGATTTAAGTATCTAACAAAACTCAATTTAATCATATTAATTTTTTTTCTAAACTAATCATATTATTTATTATACATTTATAATAAAATTGAATTATAAATTAATAATTAAAAAGTCAATGAAGACATAATGAAGTGGAGGGTGAATTATAGATTTATAAGAATAAAACGAAATCAATATTTTCGTTAAAGATAAGAGTGTAGTCCATTGACGCAATGATTGGGCCCAATTACTATTTGGGCAAGGTGGGCCTATGTGGGCCCACTTTTCGTGTGAATGCGGAAGTTAGAGCCCACAATTGAGAGAAATGGACAAAAAGATGAAGATATTAATTTATAGGTTGTCTCCAAAGTCCAACCTTAATCACACCCCTAAATAGCTTTCGGTACCTTTTGTTTTGTTAATTTATTTAAAAGAAACAAAATCTTTTGCATTCACTAATTGGGCTAAATTTATCAAGATCATTGCATTACTTTTTTTTTTTTTTTTAATAGGGGTACTATTGTTGCATCGTTTTTGTGTATAATAGTTTATTATTATTATTATTATTATTATTATTATTATTATTATTATTATTATTATTATTATTGATTTAATAAATATTGCAGGTGAAGAAGAGCAAATTCAAATTTGAACTCAATAAAAAAATAATACTCCTCAATTCAGCTGAAATTGACGTGTGGAGGAGGACGTGACAAAATTAAAATTTGAGGGAAATTAAACATTGATTGAATGAGGATGTTGACAAATGATAATTTTAAAAAATAACAAGTGAAAGGAGCATTAGCAATAACCACAATATTTTTGTCACATCTGATCTATTCTCGATAAGGAATGCAAAATTAAAGATGATGTCAATGGGAAAGAAATCGGGCAATGTTGTTTGCTACTTTATAAAGTTAATAGATAATACTCTCTCCGTCCCATTTAAAATGTCTTGTTTTATTTCTGTATACAATTCAATCCACTTTTTCAGTCGTTAATATTTCAAAATATGTACAACAAAAAACTATGTAAAATATATACTCCCTCCGTTTTTTTAGTGATAGCTACGTTGGAGAATTTGACACTATTCACACAATCACTTTGACTTGAAGTTTTATCATAGTTATTCATGTTAAAATATAGTCAATTGAGATCTTGTTAGATTCGTCTCGTCTTGTAGTTTTTAAATATCAAACTTTTAGAATTTTACTTGTACCGAACTTGAGTTATTACTAATTTAAAATGTACATTGGACTGCGTGCTGCGTGGGTCCGTAGCAAACAAAAAAAAACGGAGGGAGTATTATAAAACTACATGAATATATGATTCTAACAAGACCCAATCCGACTATTTTTTTTCAAACATATACTTGAATTAAATTGAGTCAAAGTTAAACAATGAACAGTGCCAAAAAGTCAAACCAGACATCTTGGGACGGAGGGAGTAATAAATAGATATAGCTCATGCATCATAAAATAAATAAATAAATACTGCTTTAAATGTACACAAATAAATAAATATAAAAAGGTTTAAATTAATTTATGTACCATAATTCATTTTCTTTAATTTACAGGATTTGTGAACATAAGCTAATGAATGTCATGCCTCATGAATACAACTAGGTATATTATATCACTGATTTAAAAATATATATTTGTAAGTATATATATACAGTGTTGAAGCGCAGGATTTTTATTATCAACCAAAGATACATAACTACATAGGATCATTTAGGCAAAAAAAAAAATGTAGCGTTTAGCGTAACCTTTAAAATACATACTAAAATAGCTTAAAATCCTTTATACTCCAGTAACCGCTAAATTTTTACCTCTAAACTTTAAACGCTGAAAGTTTCTCTCCTCCAACGTTTAACTTTTCAAATTCCAAACTCTAAACTCTAATTTTTAACTCTATCACCAAACACCATTATTCAAAACGATCTCAATTTAAAACTATTTTCACCACTAATTCAAAACTCCGAACTCTAAACTCTAAATTCTAATTATTTTCCAACCACAGCCTTAGCATGTGTTATTCAAGTATAATAAAACCAATAGTCAATAAAAATAATTTGATTATCTAGTATACATACATTACCCACACAAAAAATTAGTAATATTTAATCCACCTAATAATTTTCACAACATACAAGTACAACACAATGAAGAGGAACCCCGGACCGGCCGGTGTGGGAGGAGTTATTAGGGACGATAAAGGATAAAGGAGAAGTGTTGTTCATCCTTTTATCAAGACTCTATTAGTTCTACCGATTCCTCTGAAGCCGAGCTATCAGCTGTCAATAGAGTATGCGGTGCTCTTATCAAGGATCAAGGGTTCCCTTTACCTAGACTAGTCTTTGAGTGTGACTCTGTTAACGTTGTCAAATGGCTTATGGATCCAATGTCGGTCCCTTGGCGATTAAACTATCTCATGGCTCAGATCACAGTGGTAATGAGCTGTGCAGGATCAGTAAGAATTCAACATATTATTCGCGAACGCAATAGTATGGCCGATCGCTGGGCTAAACAGGGAGCGTTGGGTCTGAACAAGGTCGAAGAATGGAGGTAAAGGGTGCTGGGTGAGGGCTGCATTATCTGTATCGAGATGATTTGGAGCTGTGGCGCCCCCCACCCAAAAAAAAAAAAAAAAAAAAAAACAATGAAGAGGAAAATAGTCAGAATAAACACAAAAAAAAAAGGCCTAAATCATTATTGGGAATTTGGGATCCCATTCTAGCTTGATTTTGAAGAGGAAACTATATTGAATCCCCAATCATAATCTTGCCATAAGAAAAGTTTCGACCATTATTATTGTGGCAATACCAATAACATACTGCAATTAAGCCTGTTTCATAACACTCGCGCAATATTTGATGTCTTTTCTTAAACTCAAATTAGCCCAATTTACCTTTAATGTGATGCTCATAAAATATCGCAACATCTTATAAGCCTCATTTTTCAGCTACTTAAAGAATAAAAAAAAATAAAAAAACAAAAAAACTCATTAAGTTCAATTACTCTATTCCAAATTTCCAATAGAATTGAATGTATTCCAGCTGTTGCTTCAACTCCCAAATGTCTTGGTTAAAGTCCATCGACTTCCAACGTAAGGTTTGAGGTTCGAATCCCCATTGTCCTCTCTCCTCCTCCAAAAAAAAAAACTCCCAAATGCTCTATATATGCTATGTATTTTTTATTTTTATTTTATATAAATATCTTAGATCATAGTTAAAGTAAAATGGAATCGGATTTATTAAGGGTCTGTTCTGCACGCAGAGCTGTAGCTGCAAGCTGGAGCTGTAGGGAGCTATGGGTTGTAGCTGTCAGTTTTATTTAAGTATTTTGTACAACTAGCTGTAGTTGTCAAAAAAATATATGAAATGACATAAAAGGACAAACATTTATGTAGACTATTGTGTAGTGAGTTGGTTATTGGGTTAAAATTATAATTGCTCAACAATAAGCTACGAACTTATTTTTTAAAGCTGCTACAGGTAGCTTCTAAAAAGAAGCTTCCAAAAGCTCTCATAAGCTCCCAAAAGCTATTGTGCCGAACGGGGCTTTTGTTTTAAAATAAAAGCTAAAGTTACCAAAAGCTCCCAAAAGTTGCGTGCAGAACAGACCATAAAATGAACACTTAGGGGGAAAAAAAAAAACTAAAATGTACGTGTGAAAACACAAGTGAATGGTATGATTCAATCAAGGTTGGCCTTTTGGCTCAATTGGGTGCTAAAATCTTATCTTCTCCCTTTTCTTATACACCTTTTTTCACACTGATGAACTTGATTTCATCAAATAATTAATTCAAATACTTCTACTTTGGACTACGTAGACAGGAAACAAAATTCATTCATCCTATGTCATTTTATTTTAAATTTATTGCCACCAATACACACAAATTAATCTAAAATAATGTGTTGGAGAGAAAGTCGTCGACGATGATTTTTCTGATACACTCAAGAATGTCAGCTGAATCGTTTTTAGAGGATTAATTGGCTGAGGATCTATTGTATCATGTGAATTGTGGGTTTTCCAGGTTACCTACCGACTATGATTGATCCCATGGCCTTAGTTATATCTTAGTATTTTTAGGAATTTTTTTAATATTGAAAACACTTGGTCGAAATATTCAAAAAGGAGAAAGCTTCCATAAACAGGGTGGGAACCGAGAACCTAATTGAAATATTTGGAGAACAGTGCATGGATAAGGTATATATGAAACTGATCAACGAAAAAAAAAAAAAAAAAAAATTCAAAGGAAAAAAACAGTGTTGATCATCCTGTGATTAAAGGCTTATCTGATTCTATGCTCTAATTAATTTTAAAGAACTGGCAAAAGATATGCCTTGTTTACATCTACCAAGTACTACTAATTAGATATACTTCCTCCGTTTTTGTGATAGTGCAACAAACACCCAATACACGCAGTCCAATGCATATTTTGAACCATTAATAACTTAAGTTCGTTATAAATAAAAATTTTAAAAGTTTGATATTTAAAAACTACATGACGAGACGAATCCAACAAGATCTCACTTGACTATGTTTTTTCTTGTATAACTATGATAAAAATTAGAGTCAAACTCGAACAATAAATAGTAGCAAATAGTGCTTTGTTGCACTATCACAAAAACGGAGGTAGTATAAATTAAAGTACTTGTATTCTTGTAAATAAAAAAAAAATGAAAATGAAAAACAGAAATATAGTCGTGTGTTTCGAGAAGGAACCTTTGATTTGTGTAAAGTTTCAATGATTTTGTCCAAGATAGTCCAGAATTATTGTGTTTGCTCTTTCATGTCTTGAAGCATATTATATATATAGTTGAATACACCCAATGAACATACTATAGAGTATAGTCTATTATTGGTCTATGACTCTATGTAGATTGTAGAGTATTGGTATCAAACTAAAGTTTGGGCTAAACTTATTGGGCTCAGCTATTAAAGCAAGTATTTGTTTTCTTTTTCTTTATGATCCAGATAAGGCCCATCAGGCCCACTTTTCTATGAGAGGTGCTGATTGCTGAGTTAGCAAGAGCAACCCCAAAATATAGGACGACTGGAGTACTAGTATATGATAAATCTATCCACCATAATGTCATTTATTATTTTTACTTTTATTTTCTTAATAAACATTTTTAATAAATTTTCTTATTTAAATATAATATATATATATTGTATTGAATTCATATTTTATACTAATATTATTGTGAATGGTAATTATTATTAGGGGTGAACGCGGTGCGGTTTGGTGCCGCACCAAACTCAAATCAAACTGCAAAAAAACGGTTTGGAGAAAAATTAAACCAAACCAAACCAAACCATTTTAGCATTTCAAACCAAATCAAACAAAACCGAAAAAAGCGGTTTGGTGCGGTTTGGTTATTGTTTAACCAGAGTTTTAAAAAGAAAAAAAACCTATGAATTACGGTCGTAAGTGTGACAGTCCAAACTCCGAAATACAAATTAAAAGTTAAAAAAACATAAGTTTACTGTTTACAAACCAAATACATAATAAACTAGAATTATTACAAGCTATTGGAAAAAATAAAATTACAAATATAGCATAAGAAAACAACAGTAGTAGAGCCAATGAAAAGTAGCAGTAGCAGCATGTGCTTTCTGAAACATATCATGATTACAAATATAACCTGTAAACCAATGTACAAAGTGCATTACATCAACAAAACTTCTGAAACATATTATACAAATAAACAGAAATCAATGAAAGGGCATGAATCATTCATAGTATATTATATATAATATATAATTTTATTCAATATATATAATTGTGGTTTACGGTTTGGTCTGGTTAATTTTTTCTCCAGACCAAACTTAAACCGCAAACCACAGTTTTCTAAAAAAAATAACCAAACCACAAATTTTAAACCGCAAATCAAACCAAACCGTTAAAATACGGTTTGGTCTGGTCTGGTTTACAGTGTGGCCCGCACTCTGAACAACCCTAATTATTATTGTTTGCATAATTGCATATATTCCCTTTTAATTATTTTTACTATTCAACTATTCTATAAAAAATGTAATAGTGTTAGGGAGCAAATTATAGGTGTAGGTGGCTGCACATGCAGCTGCAGGCACCATGTGTGTAATGTGGGAATCGTATTATGTGATGAATGAAAGTGTATGTTTTGTGTGATGGAATAATATGTGATGAGAGAGATGTTTGATGTGATGCGAGAGAGACGTTTTATGATGTCTGTACATGCATAATATTAAATAGGTTGTACCAGAACCAGATTAATAATGTTATAGTATCAAGCAAGTAAGTTACTAAAAAAAAAAATCGCCGGACATTTTCGAGATGCCAAGAATAAACAACGAAGAAAATTGAAAAAGAAAAAACATGGTTTATAATAATTGTTTATTTTAATTATTTATAAAAAAATACTTCCTCCGACTCACTATTTTTTATTACGGACTCACCCAGCACATATGCTGATACACATTTTTAATGGTTAATAACTTAAATTGTGTACACGAAAGGTAATAAAAAGTTAATTGTCTAAAACTACAAGATTAAGATTAAAAGTTCGAATCCAAGCCAAACAGTGAATAATGCCAAAAATTCATCCGTAACAAAAACACCGAGACGGAGGTAGTATAACAGATCTGAGAAACTGTAATATGAAAAAGAAAGGGAACGAACAACCCAAATCATCCGACAGGCATGCCTTCCATATCAGCTGATTCAGCTCACATTATATGATGATGATGATGATGATGATGATGATGATGATGATGATGCAACAACATCATCAAAATTCATACTTCCTCCGTATTTTATTAATGTTAACGTTTGCATAGTAAACACTATTCATTGAGTAACTTTGATTCGACTTTTTAACACAGTTACATAAGATAAAACATAGTCAAGTGAGATCTTGTTAAATTCGTCTAATCACGCAGTTTTATAATATTAAAGTTTTATAATTTTTTATTTTATAAAATTTGAGATATTACTCTTTAAAAATATGTATTGGATTGCGTGAAAACATGAAATGTTAAAATTTTTTGAATACGGAAGGAGTATATAGTAGAAAATTAATCCAACTCATCGAATTTGGTTCCATATTGAGATATGATGATGAAATCGAAATAATCCTTCATCGCATATTTGATCAAAATAATCCAAAAGGAAATATTATTATCCTATATCCTCAAAAATCTATATGGACAAAAACCTAGCTATAGCTCATGAATCAAAAATCTCTTACTACATGTTATCCTAAATCCCATAATTACAAATGGATCATCATCCAAAGATAATGAATTGAAGAAGCTAGGCCTAGCTAAGATAGAATTACTGATGATACACTCAAAATACACATGACAAATCAAATCAAAACTGAAAAGCCGCGAAATCCAAAAGAAATTATTGATGATGAATTACGTAGGCACAGTGTTTAAATGGAAGTACAACCCAATATCCAAATCCATTATTCCAATACGTGTGTACACCACTTTTAATAATACTATTATACTCATATATATTATATGCCTATATACATTGTATTGAACCTGGTTATTAGTTGGGAAAAAAATGATGAGGTCCCAACTGAACAAGTCCCACATACAACATATATACAGCCATACAGAAGCGAGGATCAAGGGATCATCCGATCATGCATTATGATGATGATGATGATGATGGATGGGGCTAGCTGTTACTGTTGCTATTGTCCGAATTTGAGAAGTTGATAGTTTTGTGATTTGTATTGTCGTGGGTTTTCATTGACTTGTGCCCATTGGCCAATTGATCAGACAAGGGTAGGGTTTCTACTGTACACTTATAATGCTCTCTTTCATTTCATTTCATTTCATCATGTATATATATATATATATATATATATATATATATATATAGTCGCCGTGGACTTTGTCAAAACGTGGCCTACTATATACTACTAGTATATTATTACTACTGTATGTCAATAATATAAATGTGCAAATGACAAGTTATTACAACTGTTGTTTCTGCGTGTTAATTCCTTAGCAATTGTTACAACAACTTGGAAAATTCGAATTATATATGATTAGTAAGAATATATAATACTTGAATAACGGCCAATGTATGTCCAATGGATCATCGATATCAATATCTATCATCATATGTTGTGAGTGCTTGCCGACTTAAGCCGATTTATGTAGAACTTATTTTCAGGACTTGTTACGTATTTTTATTAAAATCAGATCAAACCAGATCAGATAAAAAGTATTAAGATTAGACCAGACCAGATCAAATTAGATTAAATCATTATAAAAATATAATAACTAAGATAAGATCAAATCAGACCAGATCAGACCATACCAGACCAGACCAATTCAGATCAGACCAGAAACATTCAGACAAGACCAGACAAATTTAGATCAGATCAGACCGGATAACTTATTTAAGACCTAGAGAACATGGCCTTAGGTACCTACTGCGAAATTATTGGCTAGCTGTTTTCGTACAGACATGCCCACACACACATATAATATATATATATATATATCGTGTGTCTTGCCTAAGACCCACCACATATTTCGTCTGGTACATTATATATATATATACATATTAAGGGTGTGTGGATTAGGTTTGATGAATTGGTTAAGATCGAGAGTGAAGAGATGGGATGGAATGAGAAATATGATATTGATGTACGTACATTACATATTTAGGGTTTAATTAGACCAACCTGAGTATAGTAATAGTACTATCTCCGTCCCACTTAATCTGTCTTGTTTCATTTCTGTACACTATCCAATGCACATTTTTAATCGTTAATATCTCAAAATATATACAACAAAAAATTAAATAAAATATATATTCTAAAACTACATGATTTTACATATCTAACAATACCCAACTCGACTATTTTTTCAAATATGTACTTGCAATAACGTTGAGTCAAAGTTAAACAATGAACAGTGCCAAAAAATCAAACAAGACAAGTATACTGGGACGGAGGGAGTAGTATTTTCTTAATTTGTTGTAGCTATTCTGTACTATGTAAGAATGATGACATGGCAGTCACGTCATATGTACCATATGTACACTCAAAACAAAATCAATGTACATTATTGATAGCTTCATAACTATAGATCGAACATGCGATTGTACCATTAAACACTCAAGTATTCATTTATAAGTACTATATTTTCCTGTACCATTAAACACTCAAGTATTCATTTATACTATATTTTCCTGTACAACTTTTTTTTCCCCCTTTATTTTTAATATACACGGGAATACGGAGTATATATAAGTATACTTCATAGTAGTAATAGTAGATAGGAAATGATGGCAAGTGAATTAAGCTCCGCCACTTATTATATTGCTGTGGGCCTCAGAATCACTCTCAAGATAGAACCAATTTTTTCAATATTAGATATATATATATATATCGCCCATTAAATGAGAATTTTACTAGTCTATACTCCCTCCGTCCCAATATAAGTGGCCCATTTCTTTTGGGCACGGGAATTTAGGTAGTGAGATTTAGTAGTTAAAGTGGTGTGAGTAAATTTGACTAATTCATCCATCTAATTTATAATTGTTACATTTGACTTTTAACCATATTTATTATTTAACTTTGACTTAATGTTATCGTAATGATGTAGAAAGACAAAAATAGTCAAGTGTGATCTTGTTGGAATCGTCTAATCGTATAGTTTTAGAATATATATTTTATATAATTTTTATTTATACCCATTTTGAGATATTAATGGTTAAACATATAGGGACTTTGTGCAGAAAGTACAATTGTCATTATTGTGGGGTTTTCAATCATGTTTATGTTAATCTAACTTACTTAAAAGGGAAAGTGGTCACTTTTAATGGGACACCCCAAAAAGGAATAGTGGTCACTTTTAATGGGACGGAGGGAGTATTATTTAGGTAAATACAAGGGTATCCCAGGCCACATTAGACCTAAGACTAATCCCTCGAGGATCTGCAAGGGCAATTAATGGCGCCTCTCCCAAAGAAGTTTTTTGCATACACAAGGCTCGAACCCGAGACCTTGCTTAAGCGACTAGAGCCCCAATCCACTCAAGCCAACTGTTGTTGGTTTTACTAGTCTATATTATTGATCCACTGATTTCAAATCATTCAGGAAAAGAAAATTCTGGAACAATTTAAACATATGCTCACTTTCATTTTTTAAACAATAATGACATATTTTATCCGTTAAGTTTATTCATAGAGTTTCTATCTCATCACATTATCCCTCACACCATTTTATTTTTTTACTATATTTTATAAAAGAAGAGATAAAGTCACTAATTTTAAAACATTCGAAAAAGCAAACAAAATTATCATTCTTTTAAAAAATTTAAAATATAAAATAGAAGTACTAACCCCCCCCCCCCCCCCCCCCCCCCCCCCCCCCCCCCCCCCCCGTTTTGTGTTCTTTTATATATATAATAATATTGTACTAATAGTCGTCTAATAAAATTTAAAACATGAAACTATCAGGTTTATAATACCTAAAAACTGCCAAGAGTGACTAGCTAGGAGCTAAAAATAATGAAACAAAATGCAAGCATGCAGCAGAAGAGTTTAAAATAATCCAGGACGACGAGTCGACGACGTTACCCTCATGCATAAATGCAGAATATGCTTCATGTCCCCTTCACATATACTATAATTAACTCCTTCAAAAGATAAGAAAGATACACACGCCAATAAAAATACTATTGTTCTTCTGCAAATTAATTAATTTGCATATATTCTACAGTTCTACTGAATGATATGGACAGACGGTTTGTAGATAAGTTCAGTAACAATCAATTAACCTCAAGGTAATACATACCAAAATATCTTTTGTAAACAACGTAGGGAAATTAAGGTTTTTGACAAGCTAAGGTTTTTGTAAATCCACAAATACATACCATATATATATATATACAAATTTTTAAGATTAATGTGGTAGAAATTTGTGGATTAGTGATAAATTCATTAGTTAATCAAGCATGATCAGCTATGTAATAAAAATACTGGCATTATTATTTTATAAAGGAAGAATATGAGGATCCATTTTATACTGAAACCCCAAACAAAATAAAATCAATTCTGTTACCAATACACACACACACACAAAAAAAAAAAGAAAGAAAGAAAGAAAGAAAAAGAAACATCACACATCAATGAAATGATTGCTTAGACAGCGCATTTATAAAGGAAAAGAGGAAAAAGGGAGAAACAGCAAGACGAAAATGATCAATTGCAGGGAATAATGGATACAAATAATAACAATAATAATAATAATTTACAAAGAAGAATTAATAATTGTCTTCATAATACATACATACATATATATATATATATATATAATACACATTTATAGAAGTGGTCCTGCTAACTAATTAATTAGCTAAGGAAAAAAAACATGAAATCGATTATACATATATCTTTACAATGATGTTTTTCCTCCATCAATAAATCCTCCTCATGTGATCCAGGAGGTGAGGCCAAAAACAACCGTTGGATAATCCAAGGCCCCCAAAATTCAACAATAAATACTAAAACTCATCATATATATATATATATATATATATAATCGACATAATATACTTTAATTTAATATATATTCCGTCTGGCCATCATCATCATCTCTTTCCATGCATGTCTCCCTTAGGACATTGACAAGCAGGAGGTGGATCGGACGGCGATGGGAAGACCTCTAGGGAAGTCGACAAATGGGAAGGCATAGGCCTGGTCCGGTGGCTCCGGGTCGGATTCTGGTACGGCCCAGTTGAATTTGAGGACCAGGTGGTGCAAGAATAGGGCCATCTCGAGCTTGGCTAGTTCGGAGCCCGCACACAGACGTGGTCCTCCACCAAATGGCAAGAAGTAGAAGCTACTGCTGCAGTTGCGGTTATTTGATGAATTACCGCGGCTGTTACTACTACTATTACTCTGCACACAATAATAATAATAATAATAAATATTCAAATGTCAGTCTCAGTACAGTAGTGTTAGTCGTTGTGTTTTTTGGTTTTTTTGTTTGGTATTTGTCCCATTATTAATTATTCCTTACAAATTAATTACACACCACATATATTTATATACACACGCCAAGCTCATTACTAGTATTATTTAGTCGTGATTTTGTATAATACTATAGTGGTAAATAAAAGAAAGAGGTAGGAATATAGTGTAGTAGTAGTAATGAAAATGAACAAGTGGTGATCGAGTGCACGTGTAAGTGTGTAGCCCCACAAGGGCATGCACATGCACATGGGGTTGGGGGGGGGGGGGGGGGGGTTAATCATCATCAATCCCATTTTCCTACCATCTTTCAATTCCTTCGATTCCTTCCATTCCCACCACACCAAACTCACGAAAATTTTCCACTATTCCTTTTTTGGTGTTCCATGAAATTTTGCCACTTTCCGTTTTTAGATAAATTAAAATAATATAAATTTAATTAAAATTTTCTTTTACTATTCTGCACAAATTCCAATGCACTTTTATTTTTATACACAAAGTCCCTGCTAGCATTTCTTTAATTCTTAATATTTCAAAATTGGTACAAATAAAAATTGTATAAAATGTATATTATGAAACTATACGATTAGACGATTCTAATAACATCATACTTGAATATTTTTCTCTAATTGTATCATTACATAATATCAAGTCAAAGTTCAACAATAAACAGTACCAAAATTCATTAGATTCTTAAATACAAAATGCCCACACCACTTTAACTACTAAACCCCACTACCTAAATTAACGTGCCCAAAAAAAAGTAGCCATATTTCGTGGGACGGAGGGAGTACTGCTTTCTACTTTCTACTACTTCCTATTTCAATTTCAGTACACAGGCACGCACGGGTAAAAGAGATTTTCAGCCCCACCTCCCAAAGTGTGCTCTGTGGGTCTCCCATCCCCTTCATTCATCATTGCCCCTAGCTAGCTAGCTCTCCTGCCCGCCCCACCACCCACCCACCCACCCTCCATCTTATTAACGGATTTTATACATATAATGGGAATGTTTGGGAGTCAGCAGATTCGCTAGCAGATAGCAGATTCGGAAAGAGAACTGTGAGAAGATATGCTCTTCCAATATGCTATATGCTCCAAAATATGCTTGCTCCCAAACATACTCAATATAGGACTACTACTTTGTAACTTAAGTGTTTTAGATTGGATTTACTTACTACTATTAATTAAGAATAAATTGTTGATGTAGTATTTCATTATTTGAATTTAATCCTGCAGGATATATAGTTCTGTAATAATATTGTAATATACGAGATGCAACGTCTATAAAACCTATGACTGTTTTTTTTTTAATGCTTTTAATTATATGTTGTGTGTAGTTTTGGAATTTAGATTTGTGTAATTGTGTATATACAAAAAGTGTCGTTTTTGCAGGAAGGATTAGTAGTAGTAAGCTCTTTTTATCAAGTTTTGAGGGTTTTTTTTGTATCACTCAACAAAATATAAGGACCAAATTGTTGTGGGAAGGTGTTAGCGTGCAGGTGGCTGCATGTGCAGCATGCAGCCACCATGTGTGTGATGTGGAGTTGTGTTGTGTGATGTATGAAATTGTGTATTTTGTGTGTTGAGAGACATGTGTTGTGTGATGACAAAAATGTGTTGCCCAGAGAAGTGTTATGTGATGCGAGATGCATTTTTTGTGATGTCTGTACCTAAAGGCTCTTGAAATGGTTGTACCGTAACCGGATTGAAAATTGTGAATGTTGTTGGGGATGTTCTTTCATCGAAGAATTTTTTTGGGGATTTGGTTTCTTCCTTGAAACGCCTAGACACCTACAAGGATTTCTTAAGCCTCTTTGATGTCCAGGAGTAACCTACCGATGGACTTAAAACGGATAAGGTTTTTTTTTTTTTTTTTTTTCAAAACAATAATTCTATGCATTAACAACAATCATAAACTCCTACTTTATATATGAATTTGTTTTAAGAAAATAGACAAAAACCAACTTGGAATTAGATCCAAATTTCCACGTCCATTTGAATACATACATGCCTTAATAATATCGAAGGATCACTCCAAACGTTTGAGGAAATTAAAATTATCTTATCCACATTTTATTCTGCGGACAAAATTCCAGTCATTATATAGGTTATTATGACGGCACATGTAGGAAAAGCAAGCTACCAAATTCAAATTTGTTTTTCTCTTTTCAAATACTGATGAAAAAAAAAAATGTGGAAGATTTCTTTCTCACAAGGAATTCAGAGAGGTGAATCTTCCACGTAGCCCTCCAAGAAATAGCCAAAATGTTTTTTTTTTAGGTCGTCTTTTATATGCATGGTGTCCATTTCTTGTTAATTAGCACTTACCAGGTAATTAAAAGATGACTAAACGATTAAATCCTATCATATCGTAACACTACTGAGATAGATCAGCATAATAAAACAGCATAAGGACTATATACAAGTAAATACACACATGTACATATACATATATAATATTTCTATTTTAAGTTAAATTTTTTTATATTTGGTTTGGTGCATCCATTTAATTTTTGGGATGACACCATTCAAATTGATCAAATAGTAATTTGACTTGGTCCACCCATCTAATTTTGCGGCTGATACCATTGAAATTGATGCAATGCCTATTTTAAGCTTAGAAATTTTATATTTAGCTTAGTACATCAATTCAATTTTTATACTTTGCTCCTATCCACAATTTTAAACTTATCTTTTTATTAATTTATGTAACATCACTTAGAAAAATTTAGGATTCGTGCTACTAAGGATAGACAAAGAATCTTGTAAGAAAGATGAAGTAATAATGCCGATGTTGTGCCTACATAGTTAATGATGAGGGTCAACCAATTTACATTATTAATAATAGTAGGATATATATATTCCCATATTCTATGTAATGTGTGATAATATCTATAATAATAATGCATGGGTTTAATAATTATTATTGGTTAGTGTATAAATGTTGGGGACGGGTGTCGTCTTGGTATTTGGCAATCCAGGCTGGTGTCTTAATGGGCGACCCAGTTCGAGATTATGAATTCAATAGATTATTTGCAGCTCCACCATCTGACCAAGTGGATTCCAATTTTATGACAAGTCTTTGAGACGTAAGAAAGAATGTTGTAAGAAGGGAAAATGAATTAAGAAAAAAACTAAAAATTAAAGGAATGAAAATGAGGGTTCAAAGTTTGAAGCTTTATCTAGTTTGTTATCCGTTTCAAAGTTGATATAATATCCAACGAGATTAGGCGTCAAAATTGGTACAAATTAAACATGGAATTCAATTCACTACAAAAATTTCATGGAAGGCGACAGCAATGATTTCGTCGTCTTATTTGTCGCATTATCACGAATTTCTTGTATTGATTGGATGTAATTACTAATTAGATATACATGTATATGTAATTTTACTTTTTATAGAGTTTGATGCACAATAAAATGAGGCAATGAAAAGCGAAAATTGACAATAACGGAGGAGGAGATTATTTCTTTTTTCTAAGAATTCAGAACAGAATAGAAATTAAATATGAAGAAATAAAAATATATATAAAAATAAAGAATATGATGGGAAGTGAAAAAAAAAATAAACATGTTCAATTTGGTTAAAAAAATTGAATTAAAGAAATAAAAATGTATTAAAAGGGAACACTACGAAAAAAAAAAGTTTTAGTGAAGAAAACAGTTGTCACTAACTTGTCACAAAAAATTCTGTCACTAGCTTTAGTGACAAAATTCTGTCACTAAATCTAGTCGTTTTGTTACTAAATCTAGTGACACAATTTTTAGTAACAATTGTTTTCTTCACTAAAAATCTTTTTTTTCTTTCGTAGTGATGTATCAATGTCAACCCCAACTATTAGAATTTAAAAATTGAAGACTTAATTGCCTCAACCACTTTTTTTTTTGAATAAAAAAATTCACTCATATTGTTTTTGGTAATGAGGAATGTGCAATAACGTCATGCTTGAAAAGAAAACCAAAAATTTACCGTGGGGAGGTTAAAAAACAAAAGGAAAAAGAAAGAAAGAAAGAAAAGTTACGAATAAATTTGAACCTGGAGTAAACGCCTACATAGTAAACACATTGGTTTACATGTCATTGAATCATCTAAAATTATTACTGGAAACGAGTGGAAATTATGTTTTTACCCTCAATGTAAGAAATAGTAGTATATTTCAATATTTACTTTTTCACGATCAAACCTGATAATATTCGAGTTAGATCACGGAAAACTCGAACTCGTGCTCAAGTATCACACTTACGAGTCGAGTCGAGTCGAGCTTGAATATCACTACTCAAACCCGTATCACCCCTATATCCATCAAAGATTTGTATTCAGAGAAATAATTTTAAATTCTTTTATTCTAATTTTTTTAAGTAATATGAAGTTCATTCCAATTATATTAAAAACGAGTGAATTTTGACTATTAATTTATAACTACTCCAGTATTCAAATATTAAAAAATTGGGCATGAGGGTTTGACCAACCTTTCACCCCTAACTCAAAAATTGAGAGTTCGATGGCTCTACTATTTCCTCTCGTTTTTTCCTAATATAAAGGGGGTTTTGTTTCATTCCAAATTTATTATATATATTTATATAATAAAAAATTGAGATAAGAATCTCAAACATATCTTCTTGCCATGAGAATTCGAATGACTTTATTACCAGCATTTAATTTTCCACACGTCTCTATATATGTTCGTAAATACCATTGTCAGAAATACCCTCCGAGTAATAAATATTGTACCAAGTTATTTCATAAAATTAAAAAAAAAATAAACAATTTGATTATTGTGAGGATGAGATTAAATTATTTAGAACTAGAATTTTAGTATATTTAATTCTTATTATTATTATTATATAATATATGAATGACATTAAGAGGTTTGACAATTTATAGAAGTAGTCAATTCATACTAAAACTTTAGAATAAGTGTTCTTTAGTTCCCATCCCCAATTAATTTCTTCAGTCATAGGTAAATGTACGCTAACTTTCTTTTTTTTTTTTTTAAATCCTTAATTATTTAAGCATACTTTCTTCTAATTTAGTTCCTACCATTTTTTCTTCCTTTTTTTTTTTGAAAAAAAAAGAACATAATTTATTCACATACTTTGAGAGAGAGAGAGAGAATAATGATTAAGGGCCCGTTTGGATTGGCTTTTAAAAAAAGCAGAAGCCAAAAGCAGAAGCAGAAGTGAAAGCCAAAAGCAGAAGCAGGTAACTTTTGTGTTTGGATGGAATGTTTGAAAAGTAGCTTTTTTTCAAAAGTGTGTTTGGATATGTAAAAGTGAAAAGTACTTTTGAAATGTGTAAATTACCAAAAAGGATATGCTATTTATATATAATAGTATATATTTATAGTGTAATTAAAATAAATTAATAGGGGCATTTATGACTCTGCACACATTACTAGGTGCTTTTGGCTTCTGCTTTTCGGAGAAGCACCCCTGGGCTGCTTCTCCCAGAAGCACTTTTGCAGCTTTTCGAGGTGCTTTTGCTTTTTCCCAAAAGCCAAAACAAACACTCTTTTTTCTTCAAAAGTGCTTTTGGCAGAAGCAAAAGCCAAAAGCATTTGGAAAAAAGCCAATCCAAACAGGCTCTAATAAGATTACATGGAAAAAAAATATATAGACAAACGTTCAATACTCCACATTTTGACTCCAGATTTTAAAATTTACTGGAATATTTGTGGTGTATTATTATAGTATACTGTACTACTTATGATAGATTAAATTGAGAAATAAAAAAAGTAGTAGATGGCTGAATTGGGAAAATGAATTAAGTACTGATGTACTTAATTAAAAATAGATTAAACATATATATGTAGGGATATGAGGACATTAAAAGTAAGTTGAAATTGATTTAGGGCAGAGTAACAAGAACTAAGCACATAGACACACAGACCATTACTACATTATTATTATTATTATTATTATTATTATTATTATTCAAATTAAATTAAGATTAATGGAGTAGTCGTTTTGTGTTTTTTTTTTAAAAAAAAAACAAAGAAACTCCAGTAGTAAAAGGAAAAAGAAATGTTGAAAGGTGAAAAAGCTGAAATCTGGCAGTTTATGAAGAGTGAAGTACTAACCTGCAAATGTTGGTGTTGCCATCTCCATGGATTGAAGTGCCATGGCTGGTCAAAAAGTGCCCCATCTAAATGCACTGCTGCTATCACTGGCAATACTTTCCACCCACGTGGAATGTCATATCCTGAATATTAATATATCAAGTATATGAAAATCATTTACTTATTTATGGAGTATTCTGAATGAATACTATATTAATATGAAAATCCTTCCATCTTCCTCTTCCTCTCATCTTCTTACCTTTATACCTAACATCCTTTAGGGCTTTCCGGTGTAGAAATCTAACCACGTTCCCCAGTCTTAAAGTCTCGTTTATTACCTGATTTCATTTCATCATCAATCATCGTCCATGTATGATGATGTAATAAAAGATTAATTAATATGTTGTAATAAATAAATAATTATATAGTAGTATATGTGTATGGAAATTACGTAAGCTATAACAAAAGGTTGCCTTTAATTTGCTTACACACTGAGTGAACTCCATTTTCTTATACTCTTCCCAGCTCAATTCTGTTGTCTCCCCCTCCTCCTCCTCCCCTGCTTCTCCCCTTTTTGCTCTGGCAATTTCCAAGTGTTCCTCCTAATCAATTCATTTCCTTTAATATTTATTTTTTCATTTTTATATTATTTTATCATCATTATCTAAAATATACTACTCCTACTGTAGAGTATTAAAAAAAAAGAAGGTATCATGATTAGCAGAGCAGACTCGTCTAATTAATGTAAAGCGAAAGGGAGATTCATAATTATTACTACTAGTATTTCATTAATTAATAAAAGTAGGGAGTAATTAATAACTTATACTCCCTCCGTACCATTTCAAATGTCCCATTTTCTATTTTGGTCCGTCCCACTTCAATTGTCACATTTCCTTATTTTAAAAATTTTTATTCTTTTAAACAAACATCACATCAACTATTTACTCCACTCTAACACAATAATTCATTCTCGCTAAAATACCGTACCCAAAAAAATGTAGCATCTCAAATGGGACGGAGGGAGTATTATTTTATTATATTATTATTTATTTATGTATGCGTGTGGACATTTTTAAAATGACATGAAACAGATGAAAGGGAGTAAATCAAATAGTTACCCTCAGTTGTTGAAGTGCAGTGGGGCATCCCTGTAAGAAGTAAATGGCGAGCGCTATGGCGACCGACGACGTCTCGTGTCCGGCGAACAGCAGGCTCAAAACCAGGTCCAGAATCTGCTCTTTCGACAGGTTGGAGTTCTTCACCACCCACCCCAGCAAATCCTTCTCGTCTTCATTCCCTTCCCTGATCCTCTCCTCCATTTTATCCCCGATGAATTTGAGGATGGTCGATCGAGACTGTGTACACGGTGTAATAATCAAAATCAGACATACAGACAGGCAGCAGAAGCAGAGTCAGAGCCAGTAGTCAGTCAGTCAGTCAGTCAGTCGTCGGTAATAATCCATCCAAACTTGATTTGGTTTCTGTTGTATGTATAATTTGTTTGTTCACACACCTGTAGGGCCTTTCTGTAGGCTGTACCGGGAAAATTCAACGGAGCGGAAACCACCCCTTTCATGAATGTAATGTACTCCTTCTTCAGCTTCTCCGTCTCCGGCTTCCCCGGCTCCAGGCTCATTATATGCTCCGCCATCAAATTGAATGTAAACTGCCAATAATTAATTACAGCAGCGGTAATTTTTTTACTACTATTACCGATGAGCCATGATGAGGTAATTATAATTAATTAATTAATTTAGGGTTTCGAGTAGTAGTAGTATTAGTCGTACCTTCTTGGCCTCGTCTTGGGCGAAAATTAGGGAATTGTGGTTCCAGGAGGAGAGGACGAGGAGGGTGTGTTTCTGGACTTCGCGGAGGAGATTGGCCTTGAGTCGGGCATTGCTGAGGAAATTCAGGGAAATGATCCTCATGTCCCGGTGCATTTCTCCGACGAGTACCAGCATCGACCATTTCCCCAGAATCCCGCCGATGCTGCGCGGGTAGCTGCACTCGAACAGCTTGCCTTCGTTCTGGAGGATGAACCGGTTCAGGCCCGCATCGGCCGACACTATTGTCGGTTCCCCGAACAAATGCGATTTGTAGATTCTGCCGTACCTAATAATTATTGATAATAATTCAGTGTTACTGATATATTTAGTCGATTTTATTTGAGGAGGATATGGAAATGAAATTACTATACTAATTTTGTAAATGATGAGATTTGAATGTATGTGTGTGGCGGCGATTAGAATTTAGAAACAACCTGGAAATGTGGTGTTCCATGAATTTGCCAATTGTGGTGGCCGGGTAGGGTTTGAGGTAGGCAATGGTCTCGCCGAGGAACGGCCAGCCCATGCTGCCCGGAGGGAGGTTGGGGTAGGGTTTTCTTCGCCGGAGAAATAATATTATTGCCGCCGCGGATGATGATAGGGATAGGAGACAGAGGACGAGGAGGATTGCTAGGGAAAAGAAGGCCGATTCCATGTCCAGTTCAGACATGGTTTGTTGCTGCTGTTGTTGTTGTTGTCTGTTTCAGCTAGAGATTGGAATTGAATGAATATGATGAAGATGGAAGGAGAATTGAGTTTTGTGTTGTGTTGGAAACAGGGGAATCTGGAAGTGGATTTTGGAGTTGGAAGTAATTGGAATTTTACTAGAAATTGAGTTCAGGTTTTTGGAGGAAAGCCCACTGGCTGCTTTTTATAGGGTAAAGCTTCTGTTTGCTCTTTTTTCTTTTCCTTTTCTCTTTATTTTATTTTTTTATTTTATTCTTGTGAATATTGAAAAGGACTCGGCACAAACTGAAAGGCCATTCATTAGGAAATTCACAGTTTGGCAATAAAGGAAATGCTATAAACTTTTTCAACATACTTCACCGATGAATATGTTGTACTAGTTTTTTTTTTTTAATTAATCTTTTTATTAATTCTTCAGGAATTAAAATTTGTGTGCGTTAGGACGAGTTAGGTTGTGTTTGATAATATCATTTTCACTTAATAGCATGAATAAATGAAGCACTTAATCCATTAAATTAGTTTGATAATTAAAACTAAAATCACTTAATTAATTATATATTTAATTCTCCTATTTCAAAATTCAATTAAGTGTAAGCAAGGTCTCGGGTTCGAGTCTTGTGTATGCAAAAAACTGCTTTGGGATAGACGCCCTTAATTGCCCTTGCAGATCCTCGAGAGATTAGTCTTGGGTCCAATGTGGCCTAGGGATACCCTGGTATTCACCTAAAAAAAAATTCAATTAAGTGAAGTTTCTGTAGTTTTTTTAGTTTTTTTCCTTTGCCGACATTTCTGTAACGTCACTGTTTATCGAAAAAAATTCAATAAAGTGAAAAATCAACTGTGACTTAAATTCATATTAAAAATAAATGAATATAAATTGGATAAAATATTCTTATTTGTTAAATTTTTGTTTAAGAATAATAATAATAATAGATACTTATTAATGAAAGATAATAATATTAAATAATTAATGAATAACAATAACAACAACAATAATAATAATCATAATAATAATAATAATATAATTCAAAGGTTTAGTATGGAATGCATGGTTCTATAGTGTCTTCCACCGTGTGAAATTCAATCTAGAGAGTCCATAGACTTATGTAGAGTTGATTGATTTTGTGTAGACTCCATGTAGTGTTTGACAAGAGTCTTGCTGACTTCTAGAAATCTTGTAGAGTTTAGAGAGATTTTGTTTAGTTATATTTTTTAAGAGAATTCATTAAAATCTATAAAAATTTAAAATCCATGGACTGAATACCTCAAAAATTTTAAAGACTTTTAAAAATCTGTATTGAATACACCTAAATTTTAAAAAACTTTTTAAAATCTGTGTTGAATACACCTAGGTTTTTAAAAACTTTTAAAATCTAAATTAAATACATTCCAACATTAAAAGTCCAAAAAAAATCCTATAGACTCTGAATTGAATACACTCTCCTATGTCTATGGTGAAATATTAATAACTAGCTTTAGTAGCTTAGCATCATATGACTAAATTGGGCTTTCAATGTTGGATTTTATTGGAAGGGCCCTTCACAATTCACATACATGGGGTAAGTAGAGTACATGTTTTATTAACCAAAGATTGGTTGTGGAAGGGACCATTTTACTTTGGTGAAAATCAAAAGGACCATAGCATTGTAAATTTTTAATTAATTTATCCAACTCCCCACTACAAAAAGTTAAAAATCAATAAACTTGACTACTCAATCAAACCTCATAATAATACATTACATACATCTAGTACTTCAAATAGTGTAGATTTTTCTCCAATATGGCTAGCATGCAGACTTATTTTTAAACTGCATATGCAGTCATCATGATATATGTGGATTTTGTGATGTTTTCAATTAATCATCTATGTCATGCTGTCAAATGCTATTATTATGATGTGCGTGATATATTTGGTGATGATGGACATAAATTTTGTAATGCCTATCAGAAAATCATGTACAAAAGAGAATTAATTTTTTTTAAAAGTTAAAACCAAAGCATCACAAATATAATACAGACATCACACGAGATAAAAACATCACAAAAAACATAACCAAACCACACGGCTGCACTGTAACCAAATGCAATTTTCTCAACGATAAACTATTGATTAGTATTTTAATTTGCAACTTATCCTCTTGGGTCCTTCCTAACTAAGCGTAACCCCAATTGTAATCCACTATCTATTTTGCATGTTTTCTTTTAAAGAAAGAAAATAGATAAGATGGTACTCAAATGAAGAAACGAAGGATGAAAAAGTCACCATCTTAATTCGACATTTCAGTTGTTTAAAATTACTGAAATTATTAAAACTTTTGGGAATCTAGAAATAGTTGCGTCGGATTTATGTTTTTACCAGTTATAAAAATAATAATAATAATTTCTTAGGCATTTTTTTTATTTATCATTTTTTTTATTAATATGATTGATTAATTAGGTATACTATTATGTAATGCGAAAAATTAGGTATACTATTATTCAACCTCGTTGTTTTGCTCGGTTTTAGTTGATAGTTTGTTTGTCGTTTGTTTTTCTTTTTTTATTTTCTCTTTGCTCGCCTTCTCAAGCTGTGTTACGAAAAAAAAAAAAAAAAAAAACCTCGTTGTTGGAATAGAGTTGGAGACTTACCGTAGCGGTCAAGTCTATGGTTGGGAGTTCGATCCTCACCCTGCCCCCTATCACTCTCCTTTATCCCCTTTGTAATTTGTGTGATTTGGACTCCCAAATACCTTTGCCGACACATGAGTGTCACTATTTACCGAAAAAAAAAAAAAAACCTCGTTGTTGGAATTACGTTTTGCGTAAAGGGGATGGAGATGAAAGTAATTACAAAGACAAAATAAAGAAAACAATATGAATTGATGGATTGGGAAGTCAAATAATAGCGCTTAAATCAAGCCTCGGACCTCGATTACTTTTAATCATTATGGATTTCTTGGTGATATTGACAATTTTAAACGTTAGCAATTGAATCTTAAATTGCCCTTATTAGGCTCCCCACACTGTTATTGTACTATATAAGTATATTCATCATTATATACTTAATATATAGAATTATTATCAACGTTTTATAATAGATATTCAATCTTTCTGATCAATATTTCTTAGCATTTAACTACAATTATTTAATTAATTAACAATTAATAACATTAAGTATTAACTACAAGAACACATATTTTCACCACACTGTTAAATCCCTTGACTTCCAAGTTCCAACGGAATGTTGGAGGTTCGATTCCCCACCGGCCCCCTACCCTTCCCTTTTATTCCCCTTTATAATTGTGTGGCATGAGCTCCCACCATCCTTTTCCAGACCTTCAATCGCTCCTTAAAAAAAAAAAAACTACAAGAACACATATTTTCACCACATTCAACCCCATCCCACTCCAGCCGATATATATAGTGGAAAATTATTTTTATTGCTAAAATTTTTTATCACATTGCTAAATTATCGTACGGCCCAACTTGAAAACAATTAGTCTTCGAATGCGAAATATTATTATTAAATTATTGTGATTTAATTTATTTTTATATGATATACATAATTTATTGTATTTTTTTTTGCGTGTACCGGGTATCCCAGGCCACATTGGCCTTAAGACTAATCCCTCGAGGATCTGGTGGGCATTGAAGGGTTGCCTCTCCCAAAGCAGAATTCTGCATACACAAAGGCTCGAACCGAGACCTTTACTTAAGCTGTCAGAGCCCCATACCACTCAGGTCAACTGCGTTTGGTACATAATTTATTGTATCAGTATATGTACATCTGGTATGATGATTTGATTAGATGGTCAAGTCACATAACTTTCAATCTAAAGGTTGAGGTTGGATATCCCACCCAACCTCCTATCCCTCTCCTATATAACTAATTTTTTAAAATTAGTATAAAAAATAAATAAAATAATGAAAATTGAATAATTAGATATTATTATAAAGAAACCATATTAGACGTAAAAAAGAGGGGTAGAGTAAATAAAATCCCAAGTTGCCTATTGCTTCTATGTCTGTAGACTATAACGATCGTTTTCAATTTTAATACGCCCAGACCCACACTGTTATATTCTCGTAGGATTTTTGTTCTTCTTGTTGTTTTTTTTTTTTTTTTTTTTCATTTCATTTTTCATTTTTTATAACCACACTTTAAAATAAATAATAAATTGATTCTTATTTTATTTTATCAAAATCAAATCTTCGTTTTTATCCGCTGTTTAGATGAGTTTTTTAATATTATTTTTGACTTTTGTTTATAAAAAAAATAAGAGTAGTATTTTCTAAAACAAAGTTTTTTTTTTTCAGTAATAGAAGTACACATTACAAGAAGTTTTTGTTCTGGCAACCAAAAATTTTTGGTAAAATTTGGTCATTAAAGAAGTTAGCAACCAAAATTCATTAACTACTTCAGTTTTAGCGATCGAAATTCGTTAGCTAACACAGTTTTAGCTACCAAATTCACATTTTTTCTAGCAGTGACAACTATAAGTTAAAGTTTTATTTATTCAACTACTCAAATATTAGTTTACCAAAAAAAAAAAAAAAAAGCTACTCAAATACTATTTCTTGTCTGAATAACTTTGATGTTATTATTAAAATAAAGTTTTTCTTTTAAAGCAAAAACATAAAATACGGGGGAAAATCCATTAATTCAAACAAGATAATAGATGAAAATGATCGGGTAAAGAAGTAATTACACCATTATACATAAAAGTTACTAGGAAATTAATTGAATTTAAAATAATAGATATAGTGGGGGAAAACATATAGATGTATAAGTTTTTTTTTTAAAAAAAAATACAATTGACCGTTATCAAAAGGTGATAGGAGTCTGAAAAAAAAAAAAAAAAAAAAGATAAGAGGGCCAATGAAAATTCAAACTTCTGAGTGAAAATCAGGGACTGCTAGTTTTCTAAATTTTTAGATAACTAATTTGGCATCCTGAATACTAATAATTTTCACAGAAACATAATGGTTGGGTCGATTCTGGACCCATTTTTTTAGCTTGATAATTGAAAGCTCATTTAGGGACCAAGCTCATTTTCCATCAAAAATTAGAAGGGTGTGTTATTGTGTTCGTGGAAGAAAAAACACTAGGTTGAGATTGTTTGGAGTGTGTGAAATTTTTGTGTATGAAACTTTGAAAGCTGTAGTTTGAGTGTGTGAAACTGTGACGCTCAAACGATAGTTATTTTCCTAAGTTTTTACTCAATGATTTATAGACTATTTGTCTTTGATACAATTTCTTAATAACTTAAGCTAATAAATTATTAGTAAGGCCATATTCTCTATGCCTGAATTTGGTTGGTCTGATCTGAATTTTATAAGATTTGGTTTGATCTGATCTGAATTTATCTGGTCTGGTCTGAATGTTTCTGGTATGATCTGATTCCATCTGGTCAGGCATGGTCTGATATGATCTCATCTTATCTATATTATTATAATGATTTGATCTGATTTGATATGGTCTGATCTTAATGTTTCTTATCTGATCTGGTGTGATTTGATTTTTTTTAATAAAAAAAGTAATCATTTCTGAAAATAAATCCTAGAGAACGGAGCCTAAATCAGTTCTATTTTCCTAACAACTCAAGTTGCTAAGGAAAATAATCAACTCGAACACGAGACTCCTAACTTTGATACCATGTTAGTGAGACGATTCTCCTAAAACTTTAAGCTATTGATTTCGAACACTCAAAATCGAGCAACAGATACATCATCATTTATGTCCGCTGCATTTTCTCTGATTAGTTATCGTGAATTCCAACGCTACATTATTTTCTATCGTTGACACTTTTCAAATCACATAAAAATTTTATAAATGTAGAATTGATTATTACGCACATATATATCACATTATGTCTCATCTACTTAGCTTCGAATAATTATTATGTGGCCCAATTATATCTCGTTGTTACGTTGATAAAAACTGGGGGCTATCATTTCATTGCGATATCTTGCCCTATATTAAAGATAAATAAATAAACCATAATTTACTTGTAAAATCAATTAAGTTTTTATATATATTTTTCCGTCCTCGTTAGAGATAATTCATAACATCAAATAGGATTGAGTTCAAACATTTGACCATCTACATCGTGTTAATTATGATTATTGTCATTATTTTGGATTTGTATCCCCTACTGCACATAATATATGTACTTCATTATTACTCAGCATGACATGAGATTTTTTTAACCTTTCAAATATTTATTAATTTTTAAAAACTAATTTAATGATAATGATTATGATGTGCAATATAACGGTGTACGTTTTTTTTTTTTTTTTTTTCTGTGAAGCCATTGTACAGTGATGTATTGGATATGAAATTACATAGCTTTTTTTTAGTTATAAAATTCGGACACTATTATAAATTTTTTTTTGCTTAACAGTCTATACTGACTAGGAAATGGATGGTGGAGACCAATGCCACATAAGGGGTCGCGTGGGAATCGAACTCTTAAGTCTTAACATGCAGAAGGTTGAGAGTCAGAGAGCTTATTGACCACTTGGGTCTAAGTCCCAGTGGAGATGGATGGAACTATTTTGATCCCACAATATATTATGAGCCAGATTAATCGGTCCAGTAATTAAATTAATACTATTGAGATTTTTCATATTTTAAGTGAACTTATATTCTTTTTACAGATGAGGTCATTTTTGTGATTTCGTTCTAAAAGTAGTGAAGAAATTATTTTAAATTACCAAACAAAATTACAAATAAGGGATATTATTGTTTGAATTCATGATTATGACTCTCTTTGTCTGTGTGAGTCATTATTGAAACTATGTATGATCGGGTTGTCACTCTCGTATGTCCTTATAATTGTATTACCTATAATCTTTTAATAATATTTCAATATGATTTGCGTTCTATTATAGAGTAATTTTTAATTAGTTTTTGCATATAATCGTATCAAAAGTTAATTTCCTTATTGAATATTTAAAAATTTATTGATGTGAATTGTGGGTGTAATTCAATTATCTTTTTTTTTTTGCTTGACTCAATTATCATATTTGAGTCTCTTTGAGTAATGAAATTTTTTTGGCAAACTTTTGAATTGTTGATTGTTTTTTGCATTCTTTAAAAAATTATCATAATTTTGAGTTAAATTATTAGAGTAATTTATTCATTAGGGACATTTGAAAGCATATTGAATAACCATCATCATGATCCCAAATAGGGTTGAGTGTTAGCGTTGGGGGAATTTTTTATTTCAAGATTCATGGGTAAAAAATTACATAATAAACCCATACCCCCCCATACATATACAAATAGAGGGAGAATACATTTCATCACACCCCATAAAATAAATTACTATAATATTATATTACTAAAATTTCTATTTTATACATTTACTGTATTACTCTAAAAGAAATGTGTTGAAGGGATGAGAACCTAGTCCAAGCGGTTAAGTCCATGACTTCCAACGAAAGGTTGGAGGTTCGATTCCCACCGGCCCCCTATCCCTCCCTTTAATTCCCCTTTATAATTGTGTGTCATGGACTCCCACCACCTCTTTCCAGGCAATGGCTCCTAAAAAAAAAAAAAAAAAGAAATGTGTGTTGAATAAAGATAGGGGTTAGAGGCCATAAATGGAGGAGTGACAATTAAAAGAGGATTTAATTAGATATGCACTCGTGCGGCTGTCCCACATTGACCAACTTGTCCTGCCCAATCATTACAATTTACTACGGTTTCCCACGTGCGAGGGGAATCCACCCGCACGTGTGGTGCCACCCATCACTTGCAAATCCCATCTCCCATTCCCAAATCCCAATCCCATTCTCATCTTTGATTAGACAATACAAGAAATTTCTTCACTCTTAACATTCATACACAAAGTCAAGCCCAATATCTTCAATGGGACAAACAATCTTGGTTTTATTATCATCATCATTTATTTCATCAAAATATTTGACTCATATGGAAATTATTGAAATTTCATTAATCAATTTTTTTTTTGGTCGCATATATGAGTCGCAAGGCTTTTGCCATCATCCCCATTAATCAAATGATTAAGCTCAACTTGGTGTCATGTAGCATAATTGGTGGGATTTGATTGGTAATAAGTCCCACAAAATTGAAAAGACAATTGGTTAAGATCATAATTTGGCAAAAATCCGGTAACTAATATCCAACACAATGTATAAATATTAGACAATTAATTTCATATGATCACTAGCTACTTGAATAATATGGGTTTTTAAACGCTACTTAATTAAATTGATATCCAGTAACCCATTTTTATATCCTTGTGGACTGTGGCGTGAGCATTTTTAAGCAATAGTAAAAGGCAATGGGGGGGAAAATGCATGGTGGGATATTTTTCCAATAAATATGACTTTATTTGTCTATTAGACTATTGTAGAGTGTTATATTATTTTAAGGAAACTTAAATATTGAATATATGTGTTGAATAACATTTTTGATAGACACATTTACTTTCTAAGAAATATATATGTATATATACGTTTCTATAATAATGTGATTCAAATTTTTTAGTTAAATGTGATACGCTTTAACATGCAATTAGATTTAAAAAAATATATATTTATATTGACACATGGACCCAGAAATAGGTATTTTGTATGTAGCCAAGTCGTACTAAATGTTAGGTATTTAACATATACAATTTGGAACAAACATTTCACACATAGCTAGCATGAGTAACTCATATGAAATGAGAATTACTTTTACTTTTATCAAATTACTTATGTAGTTATGGATTACATGTGAAACATTTAACATGTTGATGAATTTGAAATGCCTCTTATTATATGTTATGAAAATTATTGGAATTTGAATATGAATTAAAGCCTTTTCATATTTTGAATTAAATTTATGTGTTGAAAACGTCTATCAAGTTTATAAATGCAATTAGATAACCTTAGGAAATCCATGCACAAAATGTATTTTTCTCAAAGAGATTGTGAGAACTTATACTCCACAAATTACAAAAGATAAATAAAAGAAAGTGTAAATACCAATAAGAATGTGATTTTTTTGGCGTGTACCGGGTATCCCAGGCCACATACATTGGGCCCAAGACTAATCCCTCGAGGAGAATAAAAATGTGATTTGATAATTCAACAAAAGTGTGATGTATTTTCCTTTGTATAGAATAGTATGAATAGTATATTTTTAGTGAGAAAGATTTTAATATGGTTTATAAGTTATACTCTTACAAAAAATAGGTCATTAGTCTAACCATTTGAGAAATCACGAATTGATGATAATAGACTTAGGAAGTAACCAACCGAATTTGATCATCATGATTGAGGAACTTTAATAATTGGGAAGAATATAATTAATTATCCCAACTAATTACATCATTGGAAAGTGGTTGGTTGAAGGGAAAGATTGTTGTGTAGTGAAAAGGGAAATGATCAAAGCACATATATAGAATAGAACAAGAATTTGGGGAAAAGTTAATCTTTGGTCAAAGTAACTAAGTAATTATTAGCCTTTAAGGAGGCTTCAACCATCCATATGCATGCATGTTGTGGACAATTGGAATATTTTAGAATAACCCAATTAGTTCCATGTTGGTTTGAAGTGAAAGATTTGTCTTTTTAATTTTTTTTATATATATATTTGCATAGGGACAATAGATACAACAAAAGCAATTACACCAACAACAGTTAGCTTAAATGATTATGGAGCTTTAGGGATCCTGGAGCCTAGCTGTCTGAGATGGACAGGAGCTCTTGATTCGTCATTGCTTTAGCAAAGTCTTGGATTCGAGCCTTTATAAAGCAGAAAACCCTCTTTCTAAGAGATGTAAACTTACTAAGCTAATCCGTAACTCGAGAAATTATTCTTGAATCTTCAAGAGACTTGAGAAATCCCTGTACTAAAAAAGAAACCAAATGCAACTAGGACATAATCTTTTATAGGGGTTTGAGAAATTAGAACATTGTTCAAAAAGATATCAATGCAATAACATCACTAAAATCGACAATGATGTGAGATAAATTTGATATTGCACCTTATTGTTTTATTTAATTATTTCGTGATGGGGCGTAATTGAATGATTGAGATTCTTTTGGTATTAATTGGCTAATTATCAACACTTGCTACAAACCCAAGAAATAAAAATTGTGATTCATATGGATCTATATATTTAGTTTTTAATTTGTACATGATCTCAAGATGGGATTTTTATTGTCGCTCCTTCCATCGATCTTATTACAATAAATGGCGTGCTTGTGCAATATAATCAAATTTGTTATTATATGCGTAGGCTAACCAACTTTGTAATAATCCTAAGAATATATGTTCGATTCCCAAAACTATGATTTGTAGTGAAAAAGATGAAGCTCGGAATAGCTTTGGCAAGTATGTAGTCGAATTTAGATCATGTTTTATTACAAATTGCTAGTGTAATAATTAGGTGATGGTTGTTCTTGTTCATTCCTTCATAGTGGTTCTAAATTTTAGATTGTGTGGTGGAGGTGAGGTTTCATTGTCATTCTCCCTTGTACTGTGGCTGTGGCCCAATTCACTATTCATAATTCATTATTAGTAAATATTTTAAGCAATTATATTGAATAATTAAATAATAGTACTACTCAAAAAAAAAAAGAATAATTAAATAATACTCCTGTTTGCACTACGGAACCCCGTAGGTTGTACTATTGGACATTGTTAAAAAAAAAAATGAAGCATTGTTATTTTTCTGTAGAAAAAGACATAATAATCAATAAATTATTCAACTAAAGTAGTATTGGGGTTGGGGACTTTCCCTAGCAGTTCAGTCCCCGTCTCCCAACCTATGGTTGGGGTTTCGATTCCCACCCGGCCCCCTATCCCTCCTCCTTATCCCCCTTTCTAATTTGTGTGGGTTGGGCTCTCATACACTTTTGCCGACACATGAGTGTTACTGTTTACCAAAAAAAACTAAAGTAATAGTATTAAGCTTCAGCATGCTAAACATGCCGCTAGCAATGTATTTAACTGCCTTAAGCACAAAAAGTGGCAAAACTTTATTTTTGGTCCCCTAGTTTATTTTTACTGCGATATTTGATTCTATATTTTCAAAATTTTATATTTTGCTCCATCAGATTTTTTTTTTTAAAGTTTCATTTATGGTCCTTTCGTCAATTTTTAACTTTAAAATTGTGTGCATCTATTTATGGGTTTTAATTTGGGTTATCAAAATCATTGTTAGAAAAGTTTATGGAAGGACCATAAAAGAAAAAAATAATAATAATAATTTTGACGGGACCAAATGAGAAGCTCGAAAACATGTGACCAAATATTGGAGTGAGAATAAGTTACAACCAATAATAAAATTTTCTATTACAAAAGAAAAGAAAAAAAAAAAACAGCATTCAAAACGACAAAGAAACTATGTAATTTATTTTTATGTCAATTGAATTTTATTGAAACGACACCAAAACTAGCTCTTTTTTAACATAATGAAAGCCAACAAACACAACGTATAGTAGTTTAAGCTCAGAATTATAATGTGTAAATATATGATTCTTAGAGTGGTAATTTCCATCTTTTTTTCTTGTTTGTTTGTTTCAATAATTGGATCCAAGTGATGACAAAAGAGTGAATGTGCAACTAATCAATTAAACCGAAAATAGGAAGAAAGAAATAATTGTACCAAATCGATAATCGTGGATGATAGATGATCATAATTCATTAAGCCATAGGATCAAATGACCTACACGTACAGAGTTGTATACTATAGTTTTTGACAGGGAGAGATGGGATTTGGCTGTATTATGTTGACAAGAAAAGTCCAAGAAAACAAATCTCGTGTAATAATAAAATTAATTATTAAGTATCAATTTAAAGGGTCCAAATATCAGCCGACAGCTCCCCATGCCACCCATCAATATCCTTTTTTCTTTCTTTGCCCATAATCATCTCCATGACAAGTCTATTCCAAGGTGCCCATTTCATAAAACAATAACAATAATAATAATAATAATAATAATAATAATAATAATAATAATAATAATAATAATAATAATAAAAAAGATAAGATAGAATAAATATGTAGTCGATCATATATAGTTCTTGAATGTTTGTTACGTTCTGTAACATGGTACTATTCGCATATTTAGTTTTACTTAAAGTTTTATCATAGTTATACAAACTAAAATATAATCAAGTGAGATCTTATTAGATTCGTCTCGTGGTGTAGTTTTTAAATATCAAACTTTTAGAATTTTTACTTCTACCGAACTTGAGTTATTAATAATTTAAAAGGTGCATTGGATTGCGTGAAAAGTGAGAATGTAAAAAATATTTGAATACGGAGGAAGTATATAAAATAATGAAACCACAAACAAAAAAAGAAGAAAAAAATAATTTCAATTGAAGTTTGGTATATAAGGATGGTTGAATGAGGGTTGTCTCTCCACTCCAATCCATTATTTATTTATTCTATAACGTCCCCCACCCACTCCATTCATTTCTTTTCAAAAATGGGATTATTACCTTTTTATACACACTTGTTGAGAATGTTTTCGAAATTTAGTCGGCATTATATTCTCGTGGAGCATTCTTCACAATAATATTTAAAATTTGATAAATAGTGGAGTAGTAATTGCTATGGTGTATGCAGTCCACAAAATGAATCGAAGAATTAATTACACACACATATACAACGCTAATAAAGAATAGAATTTGATTAAACCAAACTTAATTGCCCCTCTGATGAAATTAAATGGGAATCGAATCTAAAGTAAGTGACTGAATTTGAATCATTAAATTGTAAATTTCAAATAAATAAATATAACGTTAAACTATCAAAATAATAATCTGCCATGGTGTATATATGTGTGTGAAATAGTTTCTGAATATTTTTGCAAGCTAGCAACATAATTATATACTACTATTATCGTATTTTCACTACAATTACATCACTTTTCAGCATACATACAGTCGAGTCTTATCATTATATTTTTTATACATTTTTTTTCTGAAGTTCCCACTTTATTAAGAGTCTGGACCCGATTCAACATATAATTTTGTTTTAATTTATGCATGCATGGGGCACCACAAATAGCTAGTACATATGATTGACACAATTCTTTTATAAATCGGACTATATAATATATAAATTGAAAACCTTAGCCTGGCTAACTAACACTTTTTTTTTTTTTTTGAGTAGCCATTAAAGGCCTGGGAAATGAGTGGTAGGAACTCATTCCACAAATTACAAAGAGAACAAAGGAGAGGGATAGGAGGTCGGGTGGGGTTTCGAACCCCCAACCTATAGGTTGGGAATCGGGGGACTTGACCACTAGGGTAAGTCCCCAACCCCGGCTAACTAACACTTGTATACAATTAATTAATTTGATCAAAATATTATGGTAAAAGTATATATATGTAGGGGTGTATATATATATACACACAGACACTGTACCCTCCAAAATTAAAGTCTTTCCAACTCAAAAGGAGATGGATCTACCAATCATATATGGTGCACGCTTGCATACCACAAAACCCTTTCCAGTGTGTCATTTCTTTTCGAATTTTCAGGGTTTTGCTTTATACATATTTATATATAGAATCAATAATAATAATAATAATAATAATAATAATAATAATTGCAGATGAGCAGATCCTTCTCTGATCTTTACAATATATATAATGCATTGAAAAGAAACTCAACTTTAGATGGACTCTTCTGTACCCCAGAAACTAAAGGGAAATACAGTACAGTATATGTATATAGTACTTCCTCCGTTTTTTATTGTTAGCTACATTGGAAGTTTTGTCACTATTCATTGAACTACTTTGATTTCAATTTTTATCATACCTATACAAGTTAAAATATAGTCAAGTGTGATCTTGTTAGATTTCTCTCGTCATGTAGTTTCTAAATATGGAACTTATAGAATTTTTACTTGTACCGAACTTGAGTTATTAACGGTTTAAAATGTGCATTGGACTGCGTGCGATGTGGGTCCGTAGCAAACAAATAAAAACGGAGGAAGTAGTATATAACAAATTGATCAGAGCTCAGCTGATGAGTACAGTGAGATATGGAATTCTACTGTTTCATTACTATATGTTGTACTTTGATCTGATTATTATTATTAGGGTTTTCTTTTTTGGACATGTTTATGACCACAATTTCTAAGGCATTCATGAGTAATACTACTATTTATTATATAATCATTCGGAAGGTTCCAATTTGATATATATGGGATATGGCAGCGTGGAAGTATATATGTTTTGTGGATTTTCTAGTTAGGAGAGTTTTGTCACACTTGAGACAAAGGGATAAGATTTATGAAGCCAAATTAATTTAATTAAGTCATACCATTTTTTGCAGCCAAGTGTGTTAACATGCAGAATAATTAATAATATTATGCATATTTACTGTGCATGCTACGTTTCCATTTTCTTTTTAATTCAGTTTTATATTTAATCCACTAAAAATTCATCATTTTGATTATTGAATTAATTATACTATAATAATAATAATAATAATAATAATAATAATAATGCAATAATTAAAAGGGTGAAAAGGTATTATTTTTGCTTTCGGCTCTGGTGGATCAATGTTAAATCAAGATAAATAAATGAATGTACTACCTCCGTTCTCATTTAAGTGAGACATTTGCATAGTAATTACTATTCATTAAATAACTTTGATCAATTATTTTAACATAGTTGTATAAAAAAAACATAGTCAAGTGAGATCTTGTTAGATTCGTCTAATCACGTAGTTTTATAATATCAAATTTTTATAATTTTTACTTATATACAACTTGAGTTATTAACCTTTAAAAATGTGTCTTGGACGGCGTGAAATGCAGGAATGGTGCAGTTAAAAGAGAACAGAGGTAGTAGTTATTAATGTAAACAAAAACCACCCATTCATATATTTTACTAGCTAGGAGATGATGACTTAGCTCAAGTTGTTATGTCTCTTAACTTCCAACGGAAAGTTGGAGGTTCGATTCTCCACTGGCCTCCTATCCCTCCCTTTTATTCCCTTTGTAATTGTGTGGCAGGGGTTTTCACCATCCTTTTCTCAGCCTTCAATAGCTCATCCAAAAAAAAATCATATATTTTACTATATTTATATTAGCAAGTGGTATTAATTAGTCCATTAATTATTCCTAGTATGTATACTGTTCGGCAAAAAAATTAATCGATTAACTATAATGGATGTCAGGCTAATGACAGTATAATGCATAGATGGCCTTCACTCTTTTCATTTCATTAACATGAAGATGTGAAGGGGTATATTGAACTAAAGTGTTTGATTGACCGAATATTTCGGCCTGTTTTTCCATAAAACAATTACATTAAATATTACTCATAGCACATAAAAATAAAGTACTACCGTTGTATTATAATAGGAGTGAGTAAATTTGAAATTAGAATTAAAACATGAATACACGAAAACCTAATTTTAGATTGGACAACCTCAAAAATAAAATTATTTTTATAAAAAATCTAAAGCTGGAATTTTCCAATTTGAATTCAATAATTATATTATTGTTCCCTTTTTTTTCAAAAATTTGAATGAACGGACCCTAAATTCTTAAAAAAATTTAAATTCACAATTGCACACACCCAACTTAGAATCAAGGTTTTTTTTTTAAAAAAAAAAAAATCTTTTTAGGCCGTCGCCGAGGAAATAGATGGTGGGAACTCATGCTACACAAATTAAATTACAAAGAATAAAGAAGATGGCTAGGGAGCCGATTGCGATTGGAATGAAGGAACTTGACCTCTTGAACAAGTCCTCATCTCCAACTTAGAATCAGGTTCTTATATGAAGTATAAAATTTCAACAGATACCACACATGATGCGATCAAACAAAAATGTAAGACAGATCAAAATGTATATATGTATATACACAAAGAACTCAGAAACAAGTCTTCAGTATTTTGTGTTTTTGTCCCTACATGTATATTAGTAAATCAGGGGACTTAACAGATCTTGCATATAAAAGTAGTAATCTGGGTTCTGGAGGTGTAAAACGAATAGGGTTTTACCAAATGTAATAAAATACCGATTACTGTTTAAAAAACTTCCTTTCTTTTTATTTATGTCAAAAAGCTACATAATGAACATGAATGGAAATTAAATAGAAATATTCCAAACCCCAAGTAAAGAACCATGACAAATACTGATGAAACAAGCCGATTTAGAAACAAGGCAACATAGAACTCGTACTCCTGCAGTGTAAGAATGCACTGTACACATGGCATAAATTAGAAGACCTGATCTATAAGCAACTCAAAGATTAATCCTAAACACCACATCAATATATTCCAATCCATGTTATGTGCCTCATTCAATAATTCCATAGGATATATCACATCTGCATCTTCATTAATAATTAAACGACTATAACTCAATATTCGACTTCATAAATTAAATTATCAATTATCTATATGTCTATATATACAGTCATATAGGCTCATTCCATGCCCCTGAGGATATGGTCCGTCTATGACACATTGGGGTACCCTACCCTATAAATGGGGGACCTAGACAGAGGAGGGGGATCACCCCACTACATCACAATAGAGCCACTCCTTGAGGTGGGCTCAAATTTCTCCTATCATGGGATGGGACAAGAGGGATTGATGGGACAAAGGATTTCATCATGGTATACAACAATGAAACTAAAATTCCTGAGATTTCTGTATAATGATAAGGCTTTATTTGATGAAAGCCAGTAAATACCGTCTAATTAAGTAACTGAACTTTGATGTCAAAATCGCTTTTACTTCCATTTTACATACATTTACAATTCAATAACTGCAAAACTTGGGGGCCCCAGGCGACTCAATTTTGACTCTAGAAGTGTAAAATCAGGAGAAAGTTCTGTTAAGAATGGATATGGAGAAAAAATGTCAATTGAGTGGCATACCATGTTTTTACCAAGCAGTATTCCTTGAGATGCAACTGAAAACCCAAGTTTTCTTCTGCAACCATGTGCCTATGGTCTAGCTGTAGTTGAAGTCACTCACATGGATAATGGTAATAACAATCTTCTATCCCTTTTCCTTGCGAGGGTTAGCCTTGAAGTTCTCAAACGGATGGGGATAAGGATTGCAATGCATACGATGAAGAAGGAAATCCAGTAGTGTTTTAGATAAAGGGTAACATATGACGAAATTAGAAGCATGACAAAGATGAAGGCTAAGAAACCAGCAACTGCGACATCAGTCCTGCATAAAGTGGAAACAATATTCAGAGAGCTTTAAAATTATAACACATTAAATCAGTACGAAATCGGGAATTACATCAGATGATGCAGAAAGAGTTCCATCAGTAGATATATGGTTGGTTTCCGTTTATCCAAAGATCCACTAAAATTACTGTTTAAGTAAGTGCTATGGAGTGTTTTGCTCTAAGGATTACCAAGAAAAAAACAAATAACCACTGCCTAAATGAAACACCAAGCACATAATAATAAAAATAAAAATAAAATAAATAAGCCACAAATTTCTTAGTTGTTTTAGGTATTAAACCCTCCAGGCTTAGCTTTTCGTATTGAAGTTCAAGCAGGTGCTCCTTCATCTCCCATGACATCAGTATTGAATAATTTCTAAGAATAAACTAATACACAAACACAAAACACACATGTGGAAAGAATTTCAGATTCAGGTAATTCAGAATTTCAGTCTGCTTACCGTCCCTAGTTGCCATCATCGAATAAACCAGGCATAATAAATCCATTAATAGCCATGTGCGCAGACTTTGTGATTGAAAGTATATGAACACACAGACAGATAATAGTGGTGTGCAAACACACATCCAACATCTCATTATTGGAGGCTGCTCTCTCGCCATAATTTATTTTGATACCCTCTTATCTAAGGGAAGTAAATGATCCATTGGAAGATCTGGTAAGACTTCATTGCTTGTCTTCCTGACAAACTTATACCTTCTTAGGGCTCTTAGAAGAAAGTATGATTTCTTGGGATTGAGGTGCATTAGCTTTTCATGCATTCATGCAATTGAAATTGAGCACTTCAGCTTTCAACAATATTCACAAAAATGTTGCTTGCAGCAGTTCATGGGATGTTTAATTAGCAGAATGAGACAAAGATCATGAACCATTTTAGTCATTCCTAGAAATAAACATATCCTTCATGCAGTAGTGGTAAGTCAAAATCACTCAAAAAGATTCTAGCCAAGGCAAAATTTACCAAGTATTAAACAGAAAAGGCAGCAGCTTGATCAGCTAATTCAATCAATAAGTTTGATAAATGTTGATAAGTTTTCTTTCATTTGAATTCCTATTTGAAGACGAAATACAAGATGCTAACATATAAAAATTATGATTTTAAAATATACTACCACCTCCATCTCAGTACATTTGTTACGGATGGTTTTTTGGCACTATTCACTGTTTAACTTTGATTCGAATTTTTATCATAGTAATGTAAGAAAAAACATATTCAAGTGAGATCCTGTTAGATTTGTCTACTCTTGTAGTTTTAGTCAATTAATTTTATAACTTTTCGTTGTACACAATTTAAGTTATTAACCATTAAAAATGTGTATCTACATGTGTGTTGGGTGGGTCCTTAACAAAAATAGTGAGACGGAAGATGTATATATATATATATATATTCCGTCTCACTATATATATATATATATATATATATATATATATATGAAACATTTACACCCATATCAACTTATGAGACATCAAAGTAAAGGCATAAAATCATAATCATTGACAGAAAAAACATATAGATCAAAAGTCACACAAAGCCTGAAACATATACTACATACATGTACATATGTGCCTAAGCAACATGGAATTTTTATGTTATGTGAACTGCATGCTTCAAGCTTGAAAACCATAGAGTGAAAAAAACAAATACCCTTTTCATCCCACCAACTTCTTTCAACTTTTCCTTTTTAGGTTTCCCTATCTTCCTACTTACAATAAATACTCCCTGAGGTTGTTAAGATCGGGATCTTATATGTGATCGTTTTTCTCTTTGCAAGATCGGGATCGTAGGATCAAATCGGGATCCTAAGATCTTACGAAATTGCAATAATAGATAAACTCAATTATGCATACTAACAATTAAAAGCATTTTTTCGTGTGTTTATGAATCTTGCAAGTTAATTAATACAATACAGTACAAAAACATCACAATTAAACATAAAATATTTCCATACATATATATTATATTTTTTTTACACATCACACATAAGGAGTATAAGTTCTTAAGTTTAAAATTAAAGAAAATAAGTTAGTTTGATCTCAAATCGTAAAATCCTACAAAAATTTTATCAGTTTAAGAGGGTATGATCGTAAGATCGTAAAAGCGTTTAAGGGAGTATGATCATAAGATCGTAACATTCTACGATCAGGATCGGGATCTTATCTAGATCTTACTAATTGTAAGATCCTACAAGGATCGGGACCGTTTTAGAGATGTGTGATCATAAAATCGTAAAATTCTAAGATCATGATCGGGATCTTAAGTTATGATATAATAGTCCTCAAGGGGTTGGTGGTGTGATACACTAGCTCCCATTCAGTGACATTAAATTGAAAGTTGAAACAGAGTGAATCCCATATATTTTCTTAATTTCCCATAGATTATTTTATAATCGCATTAAAAAGCACCTCAATTTGCAGAAAAATAAAAATAAGAAGAAAAAAAAATATATTTTTGAGTTATTACAGGACAAAAATGACAACAGAGTAACTTGGAAGAGCCAAGCAGGATGAGGGAGTATACTACTTCCACTTCACAGGATCAAGACTATCTAAATGAAAGAACTATTTAACCATCACTCCCTCTTTATCAACAGGGCCTCGTAACAATATTCACGCTCACTCCCTCTTTATCAACGGGGCTGTAATCTACATCTCATGACAGACATATCAATCAATCAATTATTTGGATGGTCAAATTTCATTATCTAAGAACGGGAGGAATTATCCTTTTTATTACCACCAAAACTTTGATGAGGAGATTAGATTGAAAATGCTTCAAAAGGAATACAAACATCCATGCTCAATTGCTCAACATATACATTCATAAATCTTGATATTTCAATAAGACCCATACACTCGCATCAACACAAGAACCTCATTCAATTTCAATCGGTTAGACCCTGCTGGTAATTGGCAACACTGCCGTTGGAGGACATGGGTATGATAGCAGCTAATTGATACCCAAAAATGCAATCATCAGAAAGCAATGAGCATCCCTAGCACCTTTTAGCCATGCTAAGGGGAAACCATTCTGATAATATATTGATCTCCAGGGTTTTACAAACTGAAGCGATGAGCAATATCAACTGCACTAAGCTCAAAATTGGCTCTTAGAGAACCATTGGAGAAATCAAACTCGAGGATAAGAATTCCCGTTAAATTCCTACCACGTCTCGTACAGAATAAATACGCGTAAGCAATACAAGTGAAGCATCGACATCAAGGTAAAAATGCAAGCTTTGAAAGAAAAGGATCATTGTAACCAAAATGTATGTAAGCCATAAACGAAACTCAATAAAGATAAATAAAGTCGGGACTCGGGAGGGCATACCAGGTGGAGAGAAGAGGTTTGGGGGAGAAGACGGTGAGGGCGGGGCACTTGTGCTGGGATCGGATCTGATAATCTCTCAGTTGCTCCACGAGTTTCGACCGAGTTATCATTGAATTGATTATCCGGAATCCGCCCTATCGCAACACGAAAATGATAAATCAATCAAAACACAAAAGGAAGATATTCCCCTTGGTCGATCGTTCTAGGCCTAGGGCTAAACTATCAACTACTACTACTACTATTAGGCATGTTTGGATTGGCTTTTGAAAAAAAAAAAAAGCAGAAGTCAAAAGCAGAAGTAGGTAACTTTTGTATTTGGGTAGAATGTTTGAAAAGCAACTTTTTTTCAAAAGTGTATTTGGATGTGTAAAAGTTAAAAGTGCTTTTTAAATGGATAAATTACCAAAAAGGACATGCTACTTATATGATAATAAGATATATTTATAGTGTAATTTATATTAAGTAATGAGGGTATTTAAGTCTTTGCACAATTTACGAAGTGCTTTTGGCTTCTGCTTTTCGGAGAAGCACCCCTAGGCTGCTTCTCCCAGAAGCACTTTTGCAGCTTTTCGAGGTGCTTCTGCTTTTTTAAAAAAGCCAAACCAAACGTTTCTTTTTCCCCAAAAGTGCTTTTGGCAGAAGCAAAAGCCAAAATCACCTTGATAGAAGCCAATCCAAACACCCTCTAACCAGTTTTGAGACCCAATACTGGTAGATTCGGCTTGTGCTCGTAATCAAAGAATTGGAGCTTTGACCGAGCCAGGGTTGACCCAATTATTTTCGAGTCGAGCGAGTTGATCGAGCTTTGACAAAATCGAGTCGAACTCGAACAGTCTCATTTTTATTTTCTATATATTTAATTACATATATTTTATTTAATCTATATATTTAAATAATTTTAAAAATTTATTTATAATTTAAAAATTATTCCATGTGTTTCAATAAATATATCATGTTTGATCCAGACACACTTTAACTTTAAAATTTTATATAACTTCTATATTTACTAATAAATAAATAAATACAAATATAAAAAGGATATGTTAATTAATGAATAAATATTTCTTCATTTCATACCTCTTTATAACGAGATGAATTAATTGCATAGGATATGTCTGTCGAAAATATAGTCATAGACTCTATATTTACTTTATTTATTTTAAAGTCTAAACAAATACAGTACTAGTACAATACATTTCAAATGACATGTATTATATGGGACTTGTATTATAAGTTAATAGAATACGAGACTGTTCGCGAGCTCCTCGAGCCGAACTCAAAGGTGTTCGGCTTGGTTTGTAATTTATTCGAGTCGAACTCGAACTCGAGTCGCGCCTATTTGAATCGAATTTTGACCGAACTATGGCGAACTATCCTGGCTCATTAACACTCCTATAGAATAGGATCAACAAAATACTTCTAAAAATCAAATACAAAATAAATATAAAGATTAATGGTAGAAATAAAATATTTTAACAATAGGTTTAGGGGACACCTTTTGTCACCTTCAACATTTAGTTAAAATTTTATGAAACATTTTTTCCAGGTATTTTCAAGAACTAATGATCACGGTATTTTCATGCTATATTGAGCCCAAAACTAATTTCTAAGATCCCAAAATATTTGCTTAAGCTGTTAAAATCTCATACCACTGAGGTCCCCTATCACTCCCCCTTTATCCCCTCTGATGGTTCGACTCTCCACCCGTAGGGGTGGAAATAGGTCAGGCTACCGTACAGAGGCCCTATGGCCTCGTCTACCCAATGTCAGGTCATGCCAGACTTTTTTTAATAAACAGGCTAGACTCAAGCTATTTTGAAACCCTATTTAGCCATGCTTTACTAAAAACCTATTAGGCTTACTAGGCCGGAATATTCATCATTGTTATTAGTGTATTTACGTTTACTATATAGGAATATGTGGTATTATTATTAATATTTTATTAAAAAAATAATTATTAATTTGATCTTTTATAGGTTTTTAAAATATTTATAAATTTTTCTTGTATATATATAGTTGTGGATGACAACTTGCCTAAGTGCACAAATTCATATCTTCCAACCTTATGATTACATCCAGACATATATATATATATATAAAATGAACTTAATTTTGAAATATACTTAATCAGACTTTAAAAAAACTTAAAAACTGGCGTATTTATTTAAATAATCTAGGCTCAGCCTTGAGAAATCTCAGGTCTATACCATTCAACCTTAAACCTAGCCCGGCCTAGTCTATTTCTACCTCTATCCACCCGGCACTTATCCATCCCCTCATTCTCTTTGTTATTTACTTCTATATAACACTCAATACCTCTTTCATTAATTTTATTTTAATTTTAACCATCAACATAAGTACTCCCATAAAGTGCAAAATCACTGAAATAAAACAAGCACGAGCATGATGTAACCACCTAAATTAATAAACTAACGGAGCTAAAACCGATCCATGACAGCCAATTTTAAAAAACCCAAAGTGCAAAATGATTATCTCAAAAAGTATCCAAGGAAATCAACACCATGAACAAAAGCAGACACAGCATCATCCACCATAACAACACCCGTGTCTAGATATATCCAAAACAGGTAAAAAAAACATAACCCACACAAACAACTGTAATCAGAAGCAGCGTACAATCTCATTTCAGTGAAACTTTAAACGACAATCTCATTAAGGGCAGGGACTAGGTAGAGGACAAAACAGATTTAATACTCATACTCTCGAGAAAGAGATCTGTCCGAACGACGGTACTCCCTGTCACGTTGATCAGGTGCAGCAGCTCGATCATAACCATAAGCATCGTCATCCATTCGGTCGTAGCGATCGTTCTCGCGTTCAGATTCTCTGTAATGTTCGTACTCGCCTTGCCCATCAGGGTTGTCATATTGTCCCCTGCCTGGATTTGCATAGTAGTCATAGTGTCCATGGTCATGCTCAGTCTCTTGCCGGCCATGCTCTGGATGATCAAACCACCCACGGGCATCCTCTCCTTCTCCATAATTCCGCTCTCTTTCGCCGCGCTCGTGCATTGAATCACTACGTTCGTAATCATAATCTCTATCACGGGAACGACCGCGGTCATCAGTGACATCATAATCCCTGTCTCTTTCCCTGTCTTTATCACGGTGGCGATCACGATCGCGGTCTCCACGTTCTCTATCCCTATCCCGATCCCGATCACGCTCGTGATCACGGCCTCTATCTCGACCCCGATCACGGTCACGTGGTCTCTCTCTTTCACGATCTCGACCACGGTCTCTTTCTCGGTCCCTATCCCTGTTCCTGTCCCTATCCCTGTGGTGCCTATCCTCTCTGTGGTCACGTTCCTTTGATCTGTCATGAGAGAGCTCGCGGGACTTTTCCCGCTCCCTGTCCCTGTCCCTTCCCCGTTCACGTGACTTCTCCCTGTCCATAAAATGTCTTGTGTCAGGCACCGGCGAATTTATAGGGTGTCGGGAAGAAAGACACAAAGCTAGATACAAGTAGAGCTAAAGTCACAAGAATGGGGTCAGTAATCAAAACACAGAAGAAATTACTACTACAGGAATTTACAAATTGGACTCAATTAGCAGGTAGGACATATTACCTGTCTCTTTCAACCCTTGGTTCCTCTGATCGTGATATTCCCCCAGCCTGGACTTGCTCTCTATAAGAAAAAAACAGAGGAAATATGTATCAGACCACAACAGCAGCAGAATGCACTTTAGAAAATAAGAATAGTTTCATTCGATTAAAAAGTTGCACAAGAGGAGTCTCAATGCAAAAAAAAAAAAAAAAATCAATTAATGCGGAAAGAATAATCCATCATTGCAAGTCATGGAAGAAAATCAAGAAACAGTAGATCAAATTACAAACAGCCAGCAAGTAGGACATCACTCTCATAAGGTGTATGGCATAAGATGATAAGAGTATATGACTACAGCTATTCTACAAAATATAATTTGATGCACAGCAGCACACTGCTATTCTTAGTTAAGAGCTAAAAGAATTCACTTGCAATAAGATTAATATTCCCTTAATCCTATTATTATCACTTCAGCTATGGATAGCAAAAGAATGTTGATCAATACTCTCAATGCATAAAAAAATAAATGATCAGCACTAATGAGAGCATAAGATTTCCATAAGGTGTATATCACAACTATCATACATCAAGCAACATGAAACAACATTCACAGCAAGGAATATTAGTCATTAATCAATAAAGCATAATAAAAAGAAACCAAAGCGAAGCTATCACATTGAAACCTTGTCAGAAAATTTTCATTAATTGTTTGACAAAAGAGAGAACCATAAATATAGACCTCTACCAGTACACAATGGTTTATATAACTAATGTTTGCAATACATATGCACCAAAAGAGGATATATACATTTATGTCAAAAACTTCTAAGCAGATGATAATTGAATATTACTGGATTACCTCCCCAAAGGCTTAGTTTCTTCACCACCAACACGAGTAGTTCCGAGTCCACCACCAAGCCTGCGAGGACGCCAGTTGGGAACAGTTCTACCACGTTCAACATCCACAAGCACCCTTCGCCCATCAATCTTTTTCCCATCTGCTTGTTTGTATGCAGCTGCATGGCATGTAATACCAGTTATAGCCCAAGACAAATATGAAACAAAATCTCAGCGTATTACAAGTAGGGGAACCTTTCATGTCTCTTGTATGAACATATTCAATAAAGGCGTATCCTCTAGGTTTATTTGATGCTTTATCTGTTACCAAGCGAACCTGCAACTCACAATAACTCAGTTGGTAGGATTACAATTACAGTATCAGAATCCTCTGCAAGTCAGGGACCAAAAAAAAGGAAAGCAATTTTCCAAACAAGAGACTCCACCTTATACTACTACTATATAATGAAAAGCCTAAGGGCACGGCAGACAGGCACAATGCCTAATTAGCCGTGCTCACCTTTCAATCACAGAGCTTCCAGGCAAGATGCATCACCATCACTGCTAGAGTTGCCATAAAACGGAGGCCAATTTACCCAGTAGACATGTGCATTAAACTCCCCTTACCAGGGATTTCTTTTCTAAATGATAAAAATTGACTATTATGAAATATTCAATACCAGGATATCTCCAGAAATGCTGAAGCATTTTGACAGCCTTTAATCCCAAAAAGTAGGATTTTAGCAGCAGGGAGGCTTTGTGTACTAGAAAAAGTAAGAGATGAAACAGGTGCTAATACTCCCAAATGCATTTTACCCAATGCAGTAAAAAACTGCCCCTCCGGGTTGCTTGAAATAATTGCCAGAAGGGATGAAACATCAATGCTATTAAGAAATTAATGTTTTCACCTTTACCTTTGATGATGCACCATCTTTAGACTTTGAAAATTACCTTGGGGTTAAATAAATGGAAACAAAAGCATATACCACAGAAAGCTTCCCCAAGGATAGATACTTACACATTGAACTCTATTGTGGCAAGGCGACTATAAACTAGTATACCGTCCTAGATTGAGGAGTTCCAAGCGCATAAAAGTTAAGGGGACAAAAGGATTAGAATAGCACCTAAAATGTTAAGGAGTTGACCAAATTATACCTGGGGAAATTCTTGATCTTGATTTTACTATCACAGTTCAAGTTAAGAAATGAAGACCACTTGGTCAAAATGATAAGGCAACCTGCTACCAGATCAAGTGCATTCTTCCATATAATTGTGAAAGAGAAGCCATCAGACTTTGATGATACCTCACTCAATCCAAACTAGACAAACTAAAGACAGTACAGATAATTAATTCAGAATGAAGGAGATGAAGCTAGCAAGAGACCACATTTTGCAGAGTGCAAACATTTAGTTAGCAGAACTAATGGAATAAACTATTCAGCAGGCTGCCAATGAACAATCCAATTAGAATCTCCTCAGGCGACCGGAGACTACTGTGACCCCCACAATACACGGAAAATTCTTACCGAACCCAAAAGTCATTAACCCAAGCCCCACACTTGGGTGTTCTGTAATACCTACCCTCTTGATAGGTCCATATGCTTCAAACTCCCTTTTGATTCTGCTCTCTGAGGTCTCATAATTCTGATAAAGAAAACATCAAATAAGCTATCAGTGGAAAATACCATATATTTGCTGAAGAACTAAGTATCAATATTTAAGGTTTCTTACAAGCCTAGCTACAAACAAGGTTTTGTATGGATCTCCTGAAACATTAGGGTCGTTATTTGGATCATCTGCAAAACAATTAACTAAAGATGAACAACTTTGACAAAAACCCAGAAGAAATAATTTAAGTTTCTGCATTTCCGTTATTCTCATGTGAGCCACGAGAGAAATATATATACACAAACATATGAATAGAGATATATATAATGTGATTTCCATCAGTCTGCACAGTAGAGTGAAACCACCATTCGTTGACTGATATTAAATAAATACAAAGGTGTGTTTACATTTTTCAAGTTCCTCAGCTGCCTTTTTCGCGCCCTCCTCCAACCGTAGTCGGTGAATTCTAGCTCTTCTTTCTGCCTGCAGGTGCACAAGATAGCAAAATATAAGCTACATTGATACATTCCAAATATAAAATCTTTTAAAACAATAAGATTTCCTATGTGGATCATTAAAGATACTAGATAATGTTAATTAACAATCCAATTAACACAACTCTAACAACCCCCTAGAAGTAAATAGTTACTGAATTGAAAATAAGAACTCCTATCTCACCAAACCTTTATGACTTCCAACATCCTTCATTCGGCTCATATATGAAACTTTTTTTATTCGAACAAAACATCATAAGCAATTATTGACCTAAGAAATGATGATGGAAACTTTATTGAACAATTTATGTGGAAATGAGATCCCAATCCTGGTGCATATCACCGGGAGAGATCTCACAATAATTGTGCCACGGACCCCATTTTCTATAGCTGTGATAGTAAGATTTTTCCCTGGGGCATACGTTCCAGTGTGAAATCTCACTACTTCCCCTAATCATGGTCACTTAGAAACTACAAAGAAATGTTAATCCATTTAAGGTTGCTATACTAATGCAGCTCAATTATCAGATATAATCAATTAATCATTACACCAAGAATGGAATTAATATATATCACTTGGGAACCTTGCTAAGTTGCTAAGGTTTTTCTTCTAAATTAATGGCTAACACACACACACACACAGAACACACACAAAAAGAAAAATAATAATAATAATAATAATAATAATAATAATAAAAGATCATCACCAAAAATAGCATGAAGGTTATTCATAAGAGGCATATTGTACTATGCTGAAAGCTCTTCTCTCACTGAAAGTCGATAGGCATACAGCCAAAATATTTGTATACCGGAGCATGCACTTATCTTGTTTATTCTCAAATCAAGTTCAAGAAAAGATTTGAGAGGCCACAAAATCAGTAAAAACAATGCTTTAGAAAACATTTTGAGACAGGGAAAAAGGAGTTACTGGAGTCTCTCCCTTTTGGACAGGCGGAGCATACGCAGGATCACCAGGCTCTGCAAAATTACTAACAAATTGTGCCATCCCTGACAAGGTCAACAAGACAACAAAACATTGCAGTTAGAATAAATAAATCTTTCCACCTCATTTGGAAACTTTAAATTATCCTTCGCAACCAAGAACCTGTATATGGCGGGCATTTCCTCTTCTCTGGAGGTGGTTTAAACTCCAACGGTGGGCGCGGTTCAAACAGTTTGAGAAGATTTGCAGTCAAACCTGTTGGATGACTTTGGCCAATCTGCAACATTTAGTTAACATAAAACAATTAACACGACACTGGTTTTTATAGAATGCAAGGTTCATGACTAAGCAACGGTGTACATCACCCATTCCATGGTAGGGTGTGCCCAAATGTAGAGAAATAGACATAGTACGAAGCTTTTTTCTATTTCATATTTAATGTGCGTCTATATTAACACACAATCACGCAGGCACAACCCTAATGATACGCAAGAATTATACCAATCTCGCCAATATACAATGAGAGATTAATCATTCCAACCCAAGTTTTGCAGCGTCTTCTTTTCTATTTAAGAATGCATAAAAAAAACGCCGAAAAAAATACTGTTATACACTACCGACCGCCAAACCTAGGCGAATCTAGCACCTAGACAGAGTTAATTCAAATCAAGAAAACCCTAGAATCGCAATTAGAAAAGAAGCAACACGAACTCATTAGATACATGTGTGAGAGAGATTACCAATTTGAGTTGCATCACATTCGCACGGTTCTGAGCCTTAGTGCGAGCCTGAACGGCGTTCTGGTTCCGCATCATGGCGTCGCCATAGTCCCCCATCTTTCACCTCCGATAGCGTAAAAACGCGTATAGCCTTGTCAATATATCAACCAGGCGATGAAATCAACGTGCGGGGAGCGGAGCAAACAACGATCGGGATTCCTTCCACAGACTCTATTTTGTTGCCAAAACGGCAGCGGAGTTCGAGGCTTCGAGCAACAGAGGAGAAGGGTTTTTGGATGTGGATATATATATATATTGCTACCGGCACTGGAGCCCTTTTATAATTTTATTTCGTTTTTCATTTTCTAAGATAAATTGTTTAATTTGTTTTTTTTTTTTTTTTTTTCTCAATAGCCTATGGAGGAGACACACAAATTACTTTAATCTAAGTGACACACTTCAATATACTTTAATTTAATTTTGCATCATCTTTTAATAAATCAAAATGATTAAAAACTAAAGTAATTACTTACATACTAACTCCAAATCTCCAATCATTTGCATAGTACTAACTATTCATTGGGTAACTTTGACTAATTTTTTAGACATAGTTATATAAGAAAAAACATAGTCATGTGAGATCTTGTTAAATTCGTCTAATCACATAGATTTAAAATATCAAATTTTTATATTTTTTACTTATATACAATTTGATTATAAACATTTTAAAATGTGTCTTGGACTGCATGAAATGCAGGAATGGTGCATTTATATGAGAACAGAGGAAGTATAAAGTACTTCATATAAATAAATTAAGATTATGGTTTTAATGTTTAAGATATATTTTTAATCGGACAGGTATGGTGCGGACAATAAACTTGTTCTAAATGATCCATTCATCCTCTCTTCATTATGCACAATCAATGATTAGGTCGAGGCCACTAAAATGTCCTAATAAGGACATCATCAGGAAGGCATTAGAGGGCAATCATGAGACCCTACTGATCAAAACCCTTTGAAAATAGAAACTCAAAACACGCTATAATAAGCCTCACTCACTTCAATTTGATTTACGTACATAAAAGCTGCAATACTCCTCTTAAGGATCACTACAATAAGCCTCAATCAATTCAAATGGGATATAGTACAAACTTATGACCATGGATGGGAACAATTAAGAGGTGTAATATCAACACAAAATATTTCAAGCACATCATTATTCTCCTACAATGAGTTGCAGTCATAAGCAACACAGCAGTTGGCTTGAGTGGATTGGGGCTCTAGTCGCTTAAGCAAGATATCGGGTTCGAGCCTTGTGTATGCAAAAAACTGCTTTGAAAGAAATGCCCTTAATTGCCCATGCAGATCCTCGATTGATTAATATTAGGTACAATGTGGTACAGGAATACCCGGTAATTCACCTAAAAAGGTAAAATGACAAACCACAAGCTGACTCTAGCATATTGGAATTTTGAGTAGTCCTTCACTTTTGGGATCAGAAGATTGGCCAACAGCAAGAGAATTTGAGGCTCAATGTGCCAAAGATGGCTGTCTATTTGGGAATTTTGACACATTTAGCAACAAAAAATATTTGTGATTTACCTTGCAAATTTTGGACAAAGGAGACCACCAGAAGATGCTCATTTGAAGGGGCTCCACTGTTAGACTCTCATGAAACTGATTGGCCCTGCCCCATATTTCATCCCCTTTTATCTCATTTGGTAAAAGAACTTAAAAAAATAATAATAAATAAATAAAAATAGAAAAAAAAAAAGAAAAAAAAAAAAAAGAAAAATACCCCTCTACTTTCTAGCATGAAAACATCAAGAAAATTCCAAATCCAAATTCATGCGCAGTTTCACAACCAACAAAAAGCAAACACCAGTTCATGAAAAAGCCAGAAAAGCATAAAATGGGAGGTTCCATACTTCCATCCAACCATGGATCATCCCACTCTGCCAGGCTCCGGCAACACACATACATGTATGTATATGCATATTCGTACATATATATTTGCCGTGCTATGACGCGCAGTTGCCACATTCTCGAGTTGGCATATCGTTGTTTCACCTGTGTGACTTTTGAGTATCATGGTTTACTGCTGGACCCACTGGTTGTTCCATCCGGGCTACTCGGGTCGCCCTGGTCCATGATTACCATCTTCCTGAACTTCATTATGTCCGCGTTGTAGGCTCGCGTGTCATAGATATCAGCGTGCGTGTTGGGGGTGGCAGCTGGGCTTGGGCCAGTGGCCTTTGATTTTTCGTTCAAGTCATCCAATGATCCTCCATCCAGAGCGCGGACTATCTGGTGATACATATCGAAAGACATTAACATGATTTGTAGTTTTTTTTTGTTGTTGTAATGTAATCTACCATTGTAGGAGTATTACCTGGCTCATCCTCGGGCGCCTTCTTGCAGAGTGGCGAATTGCTGCATTGGCACAGGAGACCATTCGAGCCATCTCTTCAGGGACATAGTTGTCTCCAATGCGCGGGTCGACCAGTTCACTGTAATCGCCATCCTCCAAACCTTTAGCCATAAGTGGTCTGGCCTGTTCATGGCACGATGAAGACATAGCAGATGAACAAACTGTAAACAACGCATGAATATAGAATCAAATCCGAGTAATGGATCAAACACGAACCCAATCTACCAAGCTGTCTTCCATCGTTTTGTTCGTAAGATCCACTGGTCTGCGACCAGAGATGATTTCCACAAGCATGACTCCAAATGAGAACACATCAGATTTTTCAGTTAGCTTCCCGCTGGCAGCGTATTCTGGAGCCAAATACCTGTTTTATTTTACAAAACAAAAACGTTCAATCGCTGAGAGTCATATACAACTATCTTTTTATAAATTACATACCCAAATGTTCCCATGACACGGGTGGAGACATGCGTGAAATTGTCAACATTGAGTTTGGCCAATCCAAAATCCGCAACCTGGATGATGCAGGAAAATTTTGTCACTTATCACAAATGCATCGCCAATTGTGATCGCTTATGAGCACTGTTAGCAAATACATTACCATAGCTTCAAAATTGTTGTCAAGAAGGATGTTTGCTGATTTGATGTCACGGTGAATAATCCGAGGATGACCTGAAATCATTTCATGGTGGCTATATAATGCATACAAAATTTAAGAGAAAGCAAATACAATGTGCAGTTGGGAAATTCATACAATCTTCATGTAGGTAAGCAAGACCCTTGGCTGATCCGATAGCAATACGAAGCCTAGTTGCCCAATTCATGACCGGTTGGCCTTTTGCTGCAACCATATATTTTTTTCTGATCAGTATCATGATTAAAAAAAAAATCATTACATGGGAAAAGCTAAATTTTCAATCTTTCCCATCAGATAAGGTCTAATCTACCATGGAGGTGGAATTCCAGTGTCTTGTTGGGAACAAATTCATAGACGAGCATTCTCTTGTCACTGAAAATGCAGTAACCAACGAGCGATACAAGGTGACGATGATGCACGCGACTAATGATTTCAACCTCCGCCTGGAATTCCCGTTCTCCTTGACCACTGCCAGCCTTGAGACTCTTAACAGCTACTATCTTTCCATCGGGTAAAATACCTTTGTGCACATAACCAAATCCACCTTGTCCCAATACATTTGCTTCAGAGAATCCATCAGTTGCATCTGCTAGCTCCTCGTATGAGAATTGGCTCCTACCCCCATAGCCACCCACCCTTAGCGGACTTGGTTGATATCCCTTCTCACTAAACTCACTACTGCTCAGTGCATTAGGCGGCCGACCAGGCGTGCCCCATGGGCCTGGTGTTCCTTGATTGAACCTGACCACATAGTCCATAGGTTGGCCTGGGTATTTGCCACCACCTGCAAGTGCAAACAGAATTTTCCATAATGTCGGAGCTACTACACCTAAAAAACAACTTGAAATATAAAAAGTGACATTTCTCTGATTCACTGATTCAACATTGGATAAAAGTCGCATGACTTAGAATCTCAACATCTATCCATATATAAAAATGAAAAAACTTTGTGCGCAAAGTTTCAAAAAAATTTAACAATAACTAGTTTCTGAAATGCATGTGTCCAGTTTATTTTATACAATTTCTCCATTCTGATAAACTCTCTTCGCTTAAAAATATAATGCATAGCTATCCCACATCATTGTAACATATTGATGTTTCTAGAGCTGTATAAATTAATTGTTCTATACGAAATAGTGGAGTTTATATCAAAGCATGCATTTTCGCACAAGGTTATAAGGAACATGTTTCATTCACATCCCATATTCCCATGTATAAACCGAGAACCTAACTACGTCATAGAGTTGCTAGCAAAGCAACCTAATGAGTTTCGTGAGACATTATAATGGGAATATGGAGATTTTTCGATTTGCATACCTTGTGGATATATGTGGCTTCCGTATTTTTGTGGCCGTTTCTTCTTTCTTCTGGTAATACATATCACACAAACAATGAGAATGGCGAGAATCAGAATTCCAGCGACTAATCCAGCAGTATCGGAATCATCCTTCTTGTGTGACTTGTGCTTGTGCTTGCCACGCGATGGTGTACCAGGGGAATTTGTCGGGCTTGATGAAGGTGAGGCATCAACATCGCTGGGTGGACCTTCAGAGGATCCATTGGGTGTCGTGGAAGGTGAAGCTGCAGAATTTGAGGAGCTACCACCTGATGATGATTGAGAGCCAGATGATGATTGAGAGGAGGAAGGGGGCGATTGGGATGAGGATCCATCACCACCACCTGCGGTTCCTTGTAAATCCATTTGCAAATGAGGCCTCTGGGGAAATCGGCCTCACTCAGGAAGCTCTAGCCTCTCCCACAGAAACTTCTCCTCACAACAATCCAATGCACCTGAACCCATTCATCACACTCAATATCATAATACCAAGAACACGTCCAATTCTTGCACAATTATAGCCACAATTGATTTGATCTTAGGAAAAACATTCATAGATAACAATAGACAATGACAATGGCCTTTCTTTATTGCATACACAATGACAAGGCCAAATCATGCCAAAGATATGTTCTTTTCTTCTGTCAATTCATTTGGTTCTCCAAAAGTTTCAAATACCAGACTTGGAAGTTTGTTGTTAATAACATGGTGGAAGCATACGTACCTGAATGATGATGAATGAAGGGTCCTCAAATGCAATAGAGAGAGAAAAACAGAGATAGAGATATTCAGTTGAAAAATGCCGGTATGTCCACATTAGAATTGATTCCATACCTCTGTTCTCCTACAAATTAGGGCCTTCTGCACCTGTCTAAATTTGGATACCTCTAAATCAGGAAGATTTTATTTATGTAGCTTATTTGAGACATTTTTTTTAACCTTTTTATCGCATCAATGACGAACATACACAATTGCACTGAGGAGAATCCATAGATAAGTGCTAACATTAACACAATGTACATAGAACAAGTACAGTTTTCAGTTTGCTTAAATGCTCACACTTTATTACATACATACATAAATACAAACATACATACTGTAAAATTCAGCTAGCCAAAGCATTGGTCACTGGGGAGAGGCCCTGGTATGGATCCCGTCTGAAGGAACTGCAAGCCAAACACGACGATAATGGCGAGCAAAGCCAAGAAAGACAGGCCCTCAACGGCACCCAACAGCCCGAACGGGCCATTGGGGAGGCCCGAACCCGTTTTGCTCTTGGTGTACAGCGACCAGCCGACGATTCCCACCACCACCAGGTAACTAACTCCTTCCAGTGCGCCTATTGACCCTCCGGGCCCTGGGGGGAGCCCGCAGCCCGTTGTCTTGAGGGTGTACAGAGACCACCCGATTACCGGCGTGGCGATTAATCCCCCGACAATGGCCGCCGCTTCCGCGGCGCTGCTGCCGCTCCCTTCACGGCTTTCTTTGGCCATGGATTGAATCTTGAGCGGCCTGAATTTCGTGGGTTCGACGGCATTGCGGCGGCGAGGGTGGAAGCTCGTCAGCGGCAGTGCTGCCGAGTGTAGGGACGAGAATGCCAGCATCGTTAAAAATGAAATGGCGGTGGCGGTGCTCTGCCTCTTATCCAATGACCGATGGCAGTGGCTCGGATAAATGCACAAGTGCAGGGGCTTTATCGACATTTCCGGAAAAATGGAGCTTTCAAGTTTCAACTGTCCAGGACTCCAGGATCACAAATTCACAGAAGTATCAAATTATTATTGAATCCCCGTTTGTTTGCACCCAAAAGTAAAGTACTACTCCCACAATCCCATTCCCAGGATCCCATTTTAAATGTCTCATTTTCGAATTTATTATACTTAAAATAAAGTGCCCAAAAAAAATATGACATCCCAAATGAGACAATCCCATTTTAAATGTCTCATTTTTTAATTTATTATACCTAAAATAAAGTGCCCAAAAAAAATATGACATCCCAAATGAGACGGAGGGAATACTTTATACCAATTGAAAAAGGAGTCTACAATCTAACGATCATTTGTATCTCTAATTTTTATTAATACAATTGAAAAATACTTTTATGAATTGAGACCGCAAATGAAAATGAGTCAAAATGCAGAGAGTTCATTTGGCTTGTCTCATTGTAACAAACAAGGTCAGCTCATTCAACAAGTTGAACTAGCCGTAACTCAAACTACCAACATCCATCTTATTCACAGAACATCTCTACAAAAATGTTGATCCCAATTGGATAATCCCACTGCACTTGATACCAATCAAGATGTTTCAAACCAAAGTAGTCAGTCAGTTTCAAGAAATCTACATATTTAAGATGATGAGCAACAAATAATCTAAATGAACTTCTCGTTTAGATTTGGCTGCACTGCTCCTTTATCCATCATACTATCAGACCCTGCATTTCCCCGTTGCCCAAACGGAACTGAAGAAGAACCTGCTGATGACATAGGCGGCCGAAATGGCCAAGGCACCACACCGGCAGCTAAAGCAGGGGGTGAAGGAAACTGAACATGTTTTAGCGAGTTGGCAGCAGCAGCCCGTGTGTCTGCATCGCACCTTTTCTCCTCCCTGCTATTGCCATTTAAATCAATTTCCATATTCTGAGGCAATGTCTGATTTGACTCGGAAGGTCTCTGAGCAGCTGCAGTTCCAACTGGAACTTGTGCCTTCCAGAAAGGTGCTCCGAGCATTGCAGCATTATAAGCTCTGTGGACATTATCTTTGCTTTCAGCGTTGTCCTTCCCTTTGGTTTGATGGGATGTGCCCAAGATTTCACTTGGTTTAGTATGTCGTGAATCGACGTGCTTGTCCCTGTCCAGCGAAGGTCCTTCAATGATGTCACCTCGGGTTGATGGAGAACGCCCGGTTGTAATAGTGGCTGTGGGGAATGCTTTTTCCGGGGGAACTACAGGGTTGTAATTTGATGGGAGAAGATCATCCCAATTTTCCAGTAGTTCCTTGTAAACTTTACGGAGAGTGACTTCCGTTAGGCCTGTGACCTTGCAGATTTCAGCTTGCGTCTTGCGTTTATCCTCCAACTGACAGGCTAAGTAAATCGCAGCAGCTGAGATGCTTATGGGGTTCCTCCGGGTGCAGAAGCACTTGTTGATTACGACCTCACCAATGTGTGTCGCCAGCTCCTGAAATTTTGAGGGCAATCCGAATCAACACAACCGGATGCAAGCTCAAAGAGAAATAACAATAGCATCTATCTTTACAAAGGCTCAGATGCAATTGCTTCCCACAAACTGATATGAAAAATGATAACTCTCAAACTCAAAAGAGAGCTTCATTATGGGCTACTGAATTTTTTTTGTAAGTTGGTGTGAGTTGGTATTTCACAGGTCAAATGTACCAGAGCAGACTTTTTTTTTTTTTTTCACTTCTTCTGAAGATTCTACCTGAGCAGACTTGTTGAGCTGGAGAAGTGTACAAAATCTGGGCATGTGGACTGATATTGAATTGCTATTTATGGGTTGACTTAGTTGTAAAGCTTCTCCAAGTATCTTTATGTATTTCCCAATCTCCTTCTGGGGTAAATTAGCTGCAATAGATATTTCCTGGAATTCAACAAAAGACAACATTGTAATTCCAGCAAGCTGGTAATGTATCTGTTAGAATTAAATTATAGAGGTAATTTGTAATTTTCAAGCTAATGTGCAGCTGTGCAAATGTTGTTTCTGAAACAGTCCAGATTTAATATTTATCTAGGAATTCCAAGAGTAGTATAGGGAAATGTAGATTAATGTAGGAGGTCAAAAGAAGGCTATAGATCTTTCCCTCCTCTTGTACAAATATGTAACATGTTGTCCAAAGGGTAAGCCGTAAGCAAGCATACACAGAAAATTCAAGTTAAATAATCACTGCAGTTCTCAACAATTCAGCATATTTTATCCTACAATATCAACCCTTACTTTAACAAAGAAATTAGAGACAAAACTACATAATACACAAAATTATAGACAAATAAAAGATAATAACAGGATAAAAAGCAATCAAGGTGAAAACACATCGAAAAAAAGGGAAAAAAAATGAATTATAAAAGCCCAAGAACACATAAAAGCAAAGGGTATGAAACATCTAAAAATCCTCTAAAACCACTACTACTCTAGGCTCCATAAACAACTACTACAACTTAGAAAAAGACAGGAGATTACCTTTATTAAAAAAATTCACACAACTAAAATTAATTATGTCAAACAACATTTTAAAATATAAATATATACTCAACCCGCTTTTAAAATATAAATAACTTTTTATATATTATATTAAAAACTTAAAAAAAAAACTAAAGGGGAGAGTCAGTCCAGTCTATGCCATAATTAATCTGTTGGCTTTCCTTAAAGGCTGCGATTACATACGAAAATGATGAGAAAGTGTGAATATCGAGCACATTTTCCACCACTCCAATATAACAATATTAAAGAAATATTATTCAGCATAATTCGGGTGTGATTTTAATGGTTGCAGTGCAGTTGGGAATTTAACTAGAATTGAAAATGTACTAAAAATAATTATTTTATTTAAAACATCTCACAGTGAGAGGATTCACAATATTTTAATGGTTGCAGTGCAGTTGGGAATTTAACTAGAATTTAACATCCAACGTATTTCAATTGGTACATACATTCAAATTCTAGAATGTTAAAAATTAATAGTTCATACCTCTACAAGTTGGTGCAAATCTAACATAGTTGAGGAAAAATACTCTATAACTAAACCTTTTATTCTTCGATTTTTTCACCAATTCTAACTTTGTAGAAATAGATAAAACACAATTGGTGATAAATACAACTCTGAAATAATACATCATCCAATTCACAATATTTTGCCTTTTTGAGAATTCTTAAATGTTTCAAATTATTTATCGTTAACCCATGCTAAAACATTTCAAGACAACTATTCCTACTAACCCCCATACTTTTCTAATTTAATACAATCATTATATTGTTTTCCCATAAAACCGACCTTGATTTTGAATTTGAGGTAGTATTTCAAGACCTTCGAAAATTTCAATTGATTTCTAGGCAAATGCAATTTCAAGTATGTCTTTAACTTTTAAATGATATGGATATAGAATGGACACATTAAAATAAAAATATTGAATTTCCATTTTAGAGTAGAATGCCACTTGAAATGAAACAAACTACAATTTCGTAATCAACCACAAAATCCTCTTGGAAAACTAGCTATACTAACTTTTGAAGAAAACAAATTATGACCTTATGGGATGTATGCATATTTAGCTATGAATATACTAAGAATGGATGGAGATAAGATGCAGGTGCTTGGATATGCAGGTAAACTTTATGTGATGTGTGTGTTATGTTTGTGTTATGGATGAAATTGTGTGTTTTGTGATTGTGAATGGGAGAGATGTTTTGTAGAGTATGTGATGGGGAAATATTTTTTGTGATGTCTGTACATGTGTATAACCAGACTAAGAATGGTACAAATGCTTGGACAGTTTACATTGGACATGGCATCATGTTTATTATTCAAATTGGAATCCTTCTTCACATAATTTCAATCGTATTAAATTCTAATCACAATCTGAAACATTCAATAACTGATAGTATATCACATACTATTTGTCCCATAAATGTACCTGAAGTGTCCTGGGTTCTTGAGCTTCCCTAATTGCCTGCACCAAGGCAGCCGTAGCAAGAGCCTCCACACTTCGATTCCTCAAACACGTGGCGGACGAACAATCCCTGAAAAGCTGAAACGCGTGGTCCGAAATATCATAATCCAGCCCTAGAATCGACGCCACATCAATTATCTGCAAATAAGCCCTCAAATTATCCATCACCACCGACGGCCCCGAAGCCGTCGAATTGCTTCCCTGCGCCGTCGTCTCAAGTACCCGCTCCAGCTCCGCCAAGTGCCCCGCGAAAGATACCGATGAATGGGCGAATACAGGGTAAGGCTCCAGCGACCACGTCGAGAAAGCGGTGATGAACCCCGTCGGCTCGAACGGGTCCTCCTCTTCGCTGCGAGAAACCGCCGCAGCGGACGGTAAGTCGGAGGTCACGAGGCAGAGAGGACTGTCCTGCGCTCGGAGGTGGAATAGGTGGTGCGGATGCGTCAGCCGCTCCTCCACCACGCGGCCGCAGGAATCGCACTCGGTTATACTCCGGCCGCTGGAAGTGGTGGCGCAGCGGCCCTGCCCGGCGGTGCAGTAAGGGCACCGCATTTCTGTCTGTGTTGTTGACTCTTGACTTGAGATTCCCACCCAACTCATATATAGTTTTTTAATGGGCCGATTTTATATTGGGCTTCAGATCTCTAAATTTAACCAATGCAAAGCCCAGCCCCTGTGAAAAAGAAAATAAAAAAGAAAAAGAAAATCAAACCCCACCCATCGTTCAGAAATCAGATCGACCCCACTGCGAAATCAAAATCCCTCTGTAAAATTGCGAAGGAAATCAACAAGCTTCCCTGAAAATGGCAATTTTCATGTGATTCACGAAGAATTTATATAGATACAAGTATAGTATATACAAACGCATGTTCGATATGAAGGATGATGATGTACTACCAGTATCAACGCCCACGTTTTCCGACGTATCATCCTCATCCTATTCAGGAATTTCCAAAAAGGACCATTTTTCGGACGCCCCGGGCCTCTTCGGTCGTGGCCGATACAAGTTTTGGGCGCTCACAGCCATTTTGCTGCTGGCATTCTGGTCAATGCTTACCGGAACGGTTTCCCTCCGATGGTCGGCCGGTAATCTTAACCGCATTACCGAGGAATACAGCTCCCCTGCCGCGGAAGATCTCGACGCCCTCGTAAGGATACTTTTTCTCACTTTAGATTATGACGAGCGTGTGTAAGTTTGTATGCGTGATCAAATTGAATTTGTACGTGGTTGTAATTGAAGGATCTCGAGGAGAGAGAGAAATTGGTGGGGCACATGTGGGATGTGTATACCAATAGCCATAGGAATGGTATGACGAGTTTTTGGCAGGATGCTTTCGCTGCTGCCTATGAGGATTTGATCAGCGAGGTGCCTGAAGTTAGAGAGGCCGCCATTACGGAGATAGCTAGGATGTCTGTTCACTATCTACCATTTCCACAGTCGTCGCTTTCTTGGTCAGTTGATCTCTTTAACTTTGTTTGAATATTGTGAGTTTCAGTAAGCTAACTTTTCCGGTATAGCAATATTTATCTAAGCTGGTTAAATCTGAAATTCTGAACGTGGCTTCATAAAGATGTAGCAAACCTGTGTTTGTAGAATCAATAAATGTAGCTCACTAGCTTATGTGCACAGGTTGCATATCTTTCATTTTTCTGACTTAGCACCGTGTTTAAGTCCTCATGCGTTGGCCGGTAATCATATTTCTAAATTTTAAAGTACTTTGATGGCAAATTTTCTAGTATTGGGATTTGATCCTTCAGTTTGTAGTAGAAGCTATATTTTGCTTAATTAGTTTCATGATGTGAGATGAATATTTATTGAACTGCAATTATAGAGGGAGCATTATTTCTTACATCAATTTTGCATAAGTTATTAATTGCACTGGTTTAATGTATGTTGGTCTTTATGACAACTTCGTAATCCTTACATTATGTTTAGGAAAAAATTTCAAGTGTTTTTAAGCTTTATTCTCTATGAAATTACTAGGTTTGCATACAAAAGCTGGTTTAATGTTCTATGATTACAACAGATAGATGTGGTTAATGATTCCTGACCCTGACTCAGAATTGGTTAACAACATTACAATACACACTGATCTCCAATACAGGGGAATGTATGCCATGAAACATTGTGCGATATCTTTAGAATTATGGTTATTCGCATAACCACAATCATGAATACATGATCATGTTTCCATTTGCCATAATCAGATTGGTTCCCTGTAATGCCAATTTCGAAACCCCATTTGCCTTTTTATCTGATGCGAACACAAGTAATTGTTAAGCGGGTTCAGATATTCATTCTTGTGACAATAAATTGGTTGGAATTTACTGTAGTAGACATTCAGGTAATTATAATTTGACTTTGTGGCTGTGATTATTGTTTTTCACTATGTAGTCATTAATATACCATTCATTAGCGCAATCGTGGCAGAGTTAAGACACGGAAGGTGTCAGATGTTGTAACCAACTCTGGAGACGGTGGTAAATTGCTTGTGCTGATATGATGTAGTTCCAGAGAGAAAGAGAATGATGGCAGGGTGTATGAAAAGAATATATAACTGTTGTCGCTCTATGGAATGGTGCAGCAATAGAGGAAGACTAGGAATTTCTTGAGGCGAGATATTTTAATGTAATCATGGTATTTGGTTTAAGAAAATGCACGTGTCTAATTTTGAGAAGCATTTCTGTCAGTTATTTCAAAATGGTCACGCAGGGTCTGCAAAAATAGTCTGCACATCTTGGATATGATGGGCACTGATAGCCTTTCCAGGGTAAGCAATATAATATGTCTTGTTTGGAATGTGAGGAGAGTTTGCTTCTGTGGCCTGCTCTTTAGGTGTGATGTAGTGTAGACTGCTAGAAGAATAGAATTGGCAGGACTCAGCAATGGCTTTTTTTTTAAATGAGATATTATTGAAATAGATGGATATAACTAATGGATTGGGTCCAAGCTCCTAGATGTTCAAAGACGAGAATGAAATGAAAAGTGAAGAAAGAAGATGGGAGTTGTGAATTCATGGAGCTTGGAAAATGAAAGCTTTACCGTGCACCTTAAAAAATTAGCCATTACTAATCTCCACAACATTTGTAGAACTGACCAATTATTAAGGTGGGGTGACTCTACTTAATTATGTTTTACCTTTTACTGGAATTATGAACGCTTTAGAGTTTGGAACTGTACTAGCACTGCCACACATTGTTCCTGTTGCCTTTTCCTGGTTGTGTATTTGATTTTCTCTTCCTTCGAGCCTGGGCTTGATTTTCTTTCCTTCTTTCTTCTTCTTCTTTTCCTCTCTCTCTCTCTCTCTCTCTCTCTCTCTCTCTCTCTCTCTCTCTCTCTCTCTCTCTCTTTGTAGTGATTAAATTTGAGCACAATGAGCTATGACATACAGTTGATTTTGGCCCATCAACTATGACCTATACTACTAAATTGAAATCTTGTTGAAATATTTGATCAACTGTTGAAGAAGTGCCTTTTATTCTCTTTATCCATATTCATTGCATGCACAGAAAAGAAATGTGAAGCAATTTGTTATATAGATCATAGTTGCTGCTTCCCATCAGTAAAACTGGTATAGCTTTAGGAAAAAAATTATGTAATTTTCCCTTTCTCCATCAAAAGCAATGTGGCAGTTTAAATTAGCCCCTTTGTGGCTAGTACTGTGTCTGTGACTTTATTTGTTCAGTATATTGTTGCTTCTATTTTTTCTTCGAAAGTATATAGGGCACCACCAAGTTTGAAATTTGGAATTGTTGGCACAGAGAGCCATTTGTTTGTGACCTCATAAATTTAAATCCTTATGATTTCTTTTTGGTGGAGTTAAATGTATGTTATTGGTACAATAAAGAGGAGTTCGTTAGCAGGAACTTAGTAGATTAGGAGAACATCTGTCAAAATGTTCCAACGTCCTTAATATGGGGCAATGCATCGGTCATTATTCATGAAGTGTAGGGGTTAAATTTATTTCTTCATTCCTTACTCATGAAATGTGCTTTATATTGATGCATCTTTCCATGATCTTTAATTGAACTGCCTTTCTGTATTTCTCAGAGCACATCCGATTTGAAGTTTAAACAAGCGGTAGTCACCAAGAATGACCTTCAAGAGCATCATAAACATGGAGTCATAGGATCAAGCCCTGCATTTACTTTTGTCCTCGTACATTCCATCTCAATGAAGGCATGTCTGCAGACGAGTTGGCGATGTTGATAAAGTGTTGAACTTTACCCTTCTATTACCTCGAGTGGAGAAAATTTGTGTTTTAGTAGACTAGAACCAAGACATATTCTTTCGATTCTTTTTGTTCTTATTTCTTTTGGCATCCCTAGTTCCAGTCCCTGTACTTGAACTGAAAATTCATTATTTTGGTAAGGATAGGATCTCATCTGATCATAGGCAATCTTACATCCAGGTGTAATTGTTCTTTTGTTGCACAATTCAGAGTATTTAACATCAATTGAATTGCTGAAAGTTTGTGTTTTTATTTTCAGTAATTGGTATAAAATTTTTCGATATTTGGTATTCAATAGTTTCCCATGCATGCATATTTCTGGGAGAGGTAGCTCTTCAATGCCCACCGGCCACCAGATCCTCAAGGAATTAGTTTTTGGCCCAATGTGGCTTGAGATACCCAGTTTACACCAATAGTTTCCCGTGAAAAAATGCTTGCAAAATTTTTATCCGTGCTGGTCCAAGGGGAAAGTATCTTTGTAGTTTGTTTGAATGTTTTGTGTGCCTCAAACTAAAACAACATCATTCCCTCACCCCCAAATCATAATAAGTTCAGAGTACACAGACTGAACACCTTTCATGTTTTACAAGAATTCTTTTTTAAAAGAAGGAAAAGCTACTATAATCTAATACTAGTATATCTTCCATAAATTGACATCCATATGTGGGCATAAAGTCATCATTCCTTTATTAGCTTATAAATTTCTGTTCTCTTGACAGTGAAACCAATACTACAATAAGTCAGCCTTAGAACCCAATATTGAAATCTGAAAACCTAAATCAATCTAATTATCCCTCCATCTAAAATACTACCTATCAAACTTCAAAATCTGCCCTACCTATTTTTCACTTACATTTCCCTCTACTCCTTTCATTTTTGTGAAACTCTGTTGGTGGCATGAAGAACTCAGGTTTCAAGCCCCTGGCATTGAACCCTACTTCCTCAATTTTCCATGTTTCCTGGAGCTCCCTCTTGTGGTTCGCCGACTGCTCTCCGTATCTGAAGACCGTGAAACTCGTCTTCCCGCTGTGAGCAATGTTCACTCCATCGACGTATTTGTAGTCCTCGATCACAGACTCGGAGCTCGTCTCCCAGAAGACATCCCCATCTTCCTTGCTGGTCTTCACTGATAGCAGCCTGGAATCCTCAAATTTAACCAGGAGCCCCGATCTCTGGCTGAAGTACCCCCAAAGCGTGTGGTGGATGATTTCGTGTTTGGGGCTACTCTGCTCCTCCAGTATCGACTGGCTCGCATCCAGCTTCAATATGAAACAGTCCTCGTCGTTTATGATCTTTTCCCCGATGCATACAGCATCGATGAACAGGATGGCTGCTGCTCTTGGATCCAGGCCCTGTGGGAATTTGAGAATCAGACACAGGTTCATGAGGAATCTCTACACTTTTACATGACTACTTGTTAGCTTATCCCAACCTGTAAGAATCGTCGTAGGGGCCGGGGAGGTCCCTTGGAGATTGGCCTCTGCTGATTGGAGGACTGTCTCCAGGCGACCTTTCCGTTGCTTCCGGATATCACTTTGCACCCGGAAATGAGCAATTCCAGGCACCACAGGTCGGGATTCTGGTGCCACAAGACGAATCCCCCGGCCTCATGATTGCTCCTCACCTTAACGTGTTCGTCGCCCTGATGGAACTCCGACGAGCTGATCTTAACCTGCCCGACCACACACATGCTGCTCACAGCGTTCAGCGCCGGCTGCCCTCCTACTGCTGCAATGTACTGCTGGACAATGTACTTGGCCGTGGAAGCTTCCTGCACAAAGGTTTCAATTTCAAGACAGTTTCCATGACACTTCAATTATCGAAAAAATACTACGAAACAAACAAAGAGTGAGAAAAAAAATTGTCACTATATAAAGGAAAACTGTCGCTATATAGCGACAAAAAAATTGTCGTCACTAATTTATATAGTGACAATTTCACTTTATATAGTGACAATTTTTTTCGCTATATATAAACAAAAAAAATTGTCGCTATATATAGCGAAAATTTTCCTTTATATAGTGACAATTTTTTCCTCACTAATTTCTTTTTTTCTTAGTTAAAAATGACAGTTAATTACTGACGATGGAGGAATGCTTGACGGGACGCTGGATGGAGCGATCGACCTGGACCTGGAACGGCAAGAGAGGCGAACCGACAATGTAGAGGAGGAAGCTCATCTCATTGTACCTGCTGGCAATGATGGGCGACGACCACTTGTCGGGTGTCTGGGCCTTCATCCAAGTGGCCATGTTCTGCCATCGGTTGGCGAGGCTGTTTCCGAGGCCGGAGAACATCTCCTCCGGGACGGGGGACTCCAGGATGGTGTCCATTGCATCTTCGCGGTCATAATTAGGACACATTGTCCTCATCCCCGTCTTCTGCTTGCTCTTCTTGTCATGATGATGGTTGTGATGATGATGATGATGGCCGTGGGACATCTTGGCTGAGGATTGATCGATTGATTAATTGAGTGTTAACAGAAACTGGAAAAGGGGAAACGAAGATCGAAAAGGATTGGATTGGAGGGTGGAAGGATTGGATTAGTGAAGATCTTGATGGGGGGAATGGGATGGAGGGATGAGAGTGGAAGTAGGAGTCGTGTGGGCACGATGGAATTTTGGAATTTGTTTTTGGACATGTGCACCAAATTTTAAGACAATGAATGACTCTCATATGTAGTCTTTTTATTCAGGTTGGTTAATTAAAGCTTTCTTGCATGGTGTTTAATGTTTATTGTTTAGGACAATCAACGTTTTTGAATGTAAGAAGACACGACAGGGTTCAGTTCAACCCGAATTCTAAAATATAACACGGGCCACTAGAATAATTCCAAAGTTAAAATATAAATGTGTCCACACATTCTCCTCTATGTTCAAATTCAATATAAAATGTGGTGTAGTATTTAGTTGTGCCAAAAAAAAATGTGTCTACTTTCTTTTGGACACGGTAATTTAGGTGATGGGGTTTAATGGTTAAAGTGGTGTGGGTATTTGTGTTAAAAAAATTTAATGAATTTTGACTTTGTTTAATTTTTAACTTTGACTTAATACTATTGTAATGATTTAATAGAGAAAAATAGTCAAGTATGATCTTGTTAGAATCGTCTAGTCGTCTAGTTTGAGAATATATATTTTATATAATTTTTGTTTGTACCTATTTTAAAATATGAAGAATTAAAGAAATGCAAGGGGCTTTGTGTAGAAAACTAAAAGTGTATTGAGAGTTGTGCAGAATAGTAAAAATAATTATTTTTAATGGGATTTGGAAACCATTAAGATTCTAATTATATTTATATTAATTTAATTTATCTAAAAATGGAAAGTGACCAAATTTTGCGGGACACCCCTAAAAGGAATACTGACCACATTTCGTGGGACGGGGAGTAATGTCTTTAGTCGTATATGTATGTACTTTACAGAGGGAGCCCTCTCCCCAAATATTGTTTGAGTCAATGCCTCCCATAAGATATAGCCCCTAATAGGTTTGGTTACCACATTCTTAACATATTGGTTAGCACATGTTCCTTTTTTTTGGTTACCATACATCTAAAAGTAGGTTACCCCATGCTATACCTGGTATAATAGTTACCATATTCATTGTATATTAGTTACCACATATATATTATGTTGGTTGCCACATACTATATAGGGCCCTTCATGCTTCAATTCCCATTCCCCAAAGCCTATGTTACATTTTCTTCTATCTCGTTTTGGGCTTTAATTTGGACCATTTGTTGGTACTTGGTTTCTCTACTTGATTTCTGTTTTAACTACTTATACATAAAAATGTAGTTGGAGCTCATGACGTACGCCAAACATCTTATTTTATTGAGTTAATGAATGGGATTCAAGAAAAGAAAAATCTGTGAATGAAAGAAGCAAATTAAATTCAGAAAATAACGGGTTTAGATAGGGGTTGAATTAAGACATTCAGTAGGTACTGACGTGTTGACTAATGAGATGTGTGTGTGCTGGGTGTTAATGAGGTGTGTAATGAATATTTAATGGTGTTTGGACTTTATTAAAATACTCAACACATAAAAAAACACTCATTCAACACTTTAGCCGGAACTGATTCAGCTCTCAAACCAAATCCAAAAATCACCAAAACAAATACTAGTAAAGAAAAGGAAAGTGGCGAATTAAGTAATGATTAAAGGAAAATATGAATATGATACCTAAAAGACCTAATACCAAACAAGAGTAATTAACTAAACTTGGGTCGGGAGACATGTACAGCTCAGTACATACTCCCTCCGTCCCGGCCAAGACGTCCTGTTACTGTTCGGCACGAGAATTAAGACATAATGGATTAGTGAGATATAATGGGGTCCACATAAGTTTAAAAATGCTTAATAGAGTCAACACTTATTTGATTTATTTGACAATAGGAGGAGATACAAATTTTTCCATTGTGTGGGGCCCACAACTTCCCACCAAAAAAATTACAGCACGGTTCAATTTCCTAAATTTTAAATTTCCCACTATAACAAGTGAGGTTTTCCCCAATAATAAAAACAACAGCGTTCACCCCTCTGCCCCAGCCAAAAAGAAAAAAAAAAAAGAACAGAGAAAGAGATGGGGAAGAAAGAGTTGTCCACAGAGCAGAGAAACAATGTCGTTCAGTTTCTTCTTCAACACAGCACCAATGGGAAACCACTCAAAGGAAAGATGTCTGAAGCTGCCACAAAGTTTTCCATCAGTACAAGAACAGTGAGTCGACTGTGGGCTGCTGCAAAGAAACAACAAGAACAAGGTCAGATCATACATTTAGTAAGTAAGAAGGTTAATCGATTGAGACAAAGAAGCTGTCAAATTGATTTGGAATTAATTGCTTCAATTGACCTCCATAAGAGAAGCACAATCAGAAGTTTGGCTGCAAGTTTAAACTGTAGTAAAAGTACAGTTGGGAGGTGGGTATTGAAGGGATTGATCAGGGCTCATACAAGTGCTCTAAAACCTGATTTAACTGCCCCGAACAAGCTGTTAAGACTACAATTCTCTCTTGAAGCATTAGAAGTGAATAGAAGCCTAAACTCCATTATGTTTAGAAGTATGAACAATACCATACACATAGATGAAAAGTGGTTCTATATGACTAGGGGAACACACAGATTTTACATGGCTCCCAATGAAGTTAACCCATATAGAACATGCAAGAGCAAGAAATTTATAACAAAGGTGATGTTCATGTGTGCAGTCTGTAGGCCAATGTATAATGCAGATGGAAGTTTACTGTTTGATGGAAAAATAGGCATTTTTCCTTTTACTAAACAAGTGCCTGCACAACGGCGAAGCAAAAATAGGGCTGCTGGTACACTAGAAACAAAGCCAATTGATTCTATCACCAAAGATGTGATCAAGGACTGTTTGATCAATCAGGTATACCAAACAGTTGTTTTATTTTATGAAAAAGCTATGTAAGCATACCTCATTTAGGATGACATTACATTAGAATATTTATATTTCACTTTTTCCTTTATAACTTTTCATTATAACTTTTCATGATTTTACAGAATAAAAATTTTGTATTAACACTCAAATGTAAATTACAGATTATTCCAGCCATTAAAGCTAAGTGGCCAAGTTTCGCAAGCAAGGTAATCTATATTCAACAGGATAATGCAAGACCTCATATCAAAGATGAGGATCCATATTTCAGAATGGCAGCAAACTCGGATGGTTTTAACATCAGATTAGTGCAGCAGCCACCTAACTCTCCTGATACAAATATCAATGATTTAGGTTGGTTCAGAGCTATACAATCACTACAAATTCAGAGGGTGGCTAAAACAGTTGATGAGCTAGTAAATGCAGTGGTACAATCATTTCAAGAGCTATCACACACAACTTTGAATAATGTTTTCCTAAGCTTGCAAGGATGCATGATTGAGATTATGAAGCTTAAGGGACATAACAACTACAAGCTGCCACATTTGAAGAAAGGCACATTGATTCGAGAAGAAAGGCTTCCCATTAACTTGGAAGTTCCTGAAAGTCTAGTAAGAGAATGCATTCAATATTTGATCAATGCTGCCAATGTTGAAGGGATAAGAGGATTGATGCAAGACCTTGGGTATGATAGAATTGCATGATATGTCAGTAAGTTGTTTTCAAATACTTTTGTATGGTTACAAGTAAGAAACATGTTCTATATTTAAACCAACAGGTTTCAAATGTAACCAATATGTTTTGAATGCTACAAGGTTGCATTTTTTGTAAATGCAAATGCATATGAATGATTAATTTCCTTTTGAAAGTTTATCGAAACAGTTGCATACCATATTTCATTTTGAATTTACTGGCTGCTGTAGAAATCCATCAATCTCAGAAACTCATGGTTGTGTATCACCCTTATACTTCGATCTATCTTAACAACTCCTGCAATGACAGGGGGAAGACAGTGGATGGGTGCCATTTGTTAAATAATTTTCCAGGGTATAAATAATTGCAAATTTATGGTGGAAGAAGATCAAAGTTAAAAAAAAAAAAATGGATTAGACGAGTGGGTATATACCAGACATTGAAAAAGTTGCAACTTATTTGCCACTGCCACTTACCTAAATGTTTGTAATGTTTCTTGTGCTTATTATTTAAGTTTGCCTTTACTACAGAATTTCCATGAACAAAGGGTTCTTGGCCTTGAATCAAGCAAAGAAGCCAGCAAGAATAAATTAAACTACGACATGATGGCAAGAAGCAATTGCATATTTATACACAATGAGCAAAATAACAAATCAAGAGTAAGGTTAAACGGGTATCATTCTGGATTAATCAAAGATTTGGTCTTCCCTCATTGGAAAGCTTCATTCAATGTTGATCTATAGCGAGTTCAGTACGTTGTTGATAACTTCAATACTAAATGGTATACCCAAGTGATTATCAACAGAAAGAAATTCATGTATAAATTGAATCTAATCCTAATTCTTAGCAGAGGAGAATTCTAATTTTGGTATTGCATCAGTTGTGAGATTTCTGCCATCCCCTTCAGTTGGATCATCTTAGTTGTTACTGATATTTTCCTTATTTTCACATCTATTCGCCAGTAGAAGTAGGTAGCTATTGTAGAATAAACAATGAGAATATCGAATGTTGACCTCACTTCCTGGTTCATATAACTGATTAGAGCAAATTTCAATTATATAAGAAACACACAAAGGGAACCTACATCTCATTGAGTACCTTTACTCTGAAGCAACAATTGGAAAAAAAAAAATACTCCTATAATATAGGCAATTCAATGTCTCACCTCACATAAGAGCTCTTGATTTCCATACTATGAAGGTATCACCACTGCCCCATATTCCTAATGCCATTTGTCGTATTTTCCCCAAATCAATCCTCCCTTGAATACAACCAGCTCTTCCCTGAATGCAGAGCACCTCAATGAGCGTTGTCTTTTTCCTCTTGCGCGCCTCCAGCCGTCGCTGTGCCGTTCTCAGTCCGGCCGACCTCCACCCCCATTTATAGATCTCCGGCGCCGTGGTTGATTGAGAGTTGGGAAGATTAGATTCGAATTCAAATCTTAACTGCGTGGACGAAATGGTTGGAGTTTGGAGTTGGAGTCGAAGGGTGGCGCCGATCTGGAAGAGATGTCGCGAATCGAGATGGTTGAAGTTGGAGAGTCGAAGTGCAGTGCCGATCTTGAAGAGATTCTGGATGTTGGAGACGAAGATGGAAGCTCGAGAAAGAGTTAGGTTTTGGATGTGCAACAAATCTGGAAAAATTGGTCGTCTGATTTAGGAATAGATTATAGACTTTGATTAGTTGTTAATTAAATTAATTAATTGAATAATTATTACTATTTTGGGAAATAAGACAAGTATGGTGGGACACCTATAAATAGAAAGCAGGACAGGATAAGTGGGACGGAGGGAGTATAATATAGGAATTAACAGGATCATACTACCCCATAGTATTAAATATTCAGATTCTCATTTGGCCTTTCATGGTCAAACTTTTTGGATATTGCTAAATTTTGGTGACGTCACACACCATTAATAAATTTTGTCACAGAAAAGAAAATGTTAAACATATGTTATGTTACTGACACAATAAATTGCCATATACAGTATACTAGTTGCTTGATACGTTGAAAATGTTGGGGGTGACATCACGCACCATGAATAAATTTTGTCACAGAAAGTGTTAAACATATGTAGTTATTTAGTATATTTGCTTGATACGTTGAACAATTTTGAATTTTATCCAAGGCAATTAATACCTCGTATATCATCATATTATCATATTATTTTTTTTTCCTTTTGCTAATGAATTGAAAATATTATTAATCATACGATATTAACTGATAAAAATTCTTAATACTAAAGTAATCTTCATTTTATATATCAAAATCTAATTATAAATATATGTATGAATGAAAATTAGATGGATTCATAATCCATACAAAGCGTCACTCGCTATCAAAAGATTGATAGTAGTATACTTCCTCTGTTTTTTTATAATTGCTACGGACCCACACGGCACGCAGTCCAATGCACATCTTAAATCATTGATAATTTAAGTTCAGTACAAGTAAAAATTCTAAAAGTTCGATATTCAAAAGGCTACACGGCGAAACGAATCTAACGAGATCTCATTTGGCTATATTTTAATTTGTATAACTATAATAAAATTTTACGTCAAAATGTTTATGTGACCAGTGTCACATTTCCAAATGTTGCAATTAAAAAAAAAGGAGGAAGTATTATTTAAGAATTTTAAAATATTATCCAATTAGTTTATTATTAATCATTATTACTGTTTCTTAAGACCATGCATGGGCGATCATTATCAGTACAATGGGTAAAAGTCAACATTATCTAAGCAAAAATAAACATAAAAAAAACGCATAGCTGTAATTGTTTACTAAGATTGTCTTATAAACTAAAATATATTTACATGATTACATCAATAGCCACCAAAACTTCACATCACAATTATAAACTAAAATCATTATTATAATGTCCCGTGTTTGGATTTATTGGACACAAGCAGGACAATACATAAATTGCCAAAGCCAATTTTCACGATCAACATAAACATTAAAAAATAAATAAATTATTAATAATATCAATTTAAGTCAAGTTTGTCTATATATATATATATATATATATATATGCCACAAAACACTAGCTCTCATGCACCCCATATGCATCTAATTATTGATTTCTCACATGTATTTTATATTATATGATCGTCATGTCACTAAATTAAAATATCTCAGGTTAGCATGCGGTTCAATCTTCATTTTCCGATTTGGCCGGCGGTTCCGATCCTATCAAAGCCGGCCGATCCTATCAAATGGTGGTACACGTACTGACTGGTGAGGTTTTAAAAAATCGGCAGTTTCAGTTCCCATTTTATTTCATTTCAATTTCGGTTAATTGTTTGGCATGACCTTCCGCCACTTTTTATTTTCTAGTTTCGGCTTAGCAAAAAAAAATCGGTTAAATCATTTTTTTTTAAAAAAAAAAAATCAATCTCTACCTAATTTGCATTTTGGAGAATTATTATATGATGATGATATATTTTTCAAAACTTAAAATTGTTTGTAGTTTGTACTATTATGGTACTCCATCCGTCCCAGCTAACGTGTCCTGTTTGACTTTTTGACACTGTTCATTGTTCAACTTTGACTCGATTTTATTGCAAGTATATATATTTTAAAAAAATAGTCGAGTTGGGTCTTGTTAGAATCGTATAATCATGTAGTTTTAAAATATATAGTTCACATATTTTTTTGTTGTATATATTTTGAGATATTAACGATTGAAAATGTGCATTGAATTATGTGCAAAAGTCAAACAAAACAAGTTAAATGTGACGGAGTGAGTATTTGTCCGTGCAAAGTAAGTCAAGTGTAGAAACTAGCTACGCAAAACGAATCAATTTACTGCAGACCATATCATCAAATTCGTCGAAAATTCTTGAAGCAACACAAGAAATATGCACAACAAAATCACAATATAATCTCCCAAAGCTCATAACCACAGTTAATTAGAATTGCCACACACATTTCACAACTCCCATGTTTTAACAACATTTACTTTTTACCACAAGATCATGTTTCCTCATTCACCACAACTTTTCCCCCACCATGCTGATGCTGATGCTGGCCCCTTAATTGCTCCATTTGCACATTCCCCCTATTATTCTCATTATTCCCAATACTATCCCCTTCCTTTGTGAAAATCTCGTCCATGTCCTCCAGCCTCCGCCCCTTCGTCTCCGGCAGGCAAAAGAACACAAACAGCCACGCCACCACCGCGACGCTCATGTAGAAAAAGAACGCCCCTCCGTACGTTATCGCCTCCGCCAACGACAGGAACGACATCGAAACGGTGGCGTTCATCACCCGGTTCACCGCCACGCTCAGGCTCGCACCTGCAGCCCGCAGCTTGTTCGGGAATATCTCGGCGCTGTACACCCAGCACACGGGGCACAGCCCGATGTTGAAGAACATTATGTACGAGTACACGAAGATCAGGCTCAGCACCAGCGCCCATACCAGTTTCTTCTCCGAATGTCCCACGATCGTCAAACACGTCCCCAGCCCCGCCAGGGACAGCACCATTCCGGATATGCTGAACAATAGGAGCTTCCGCCGCCCGACCTTGTCGATGATGAACGTCGAAATTGTGATGAAGAGAAGCTTCACTAGGCCCACGCCTACGGTCGCTTCCAGAATCTTGGATCGTTTTGTCACTCCCGCCTTTTTGAATATCCTCGGGCCGTATAGGATCACGGCCTCGACGCCCGTCGCGTGTTCGAAGAAATGCACGCCGACGCCCGCAATCAGCATCCTGCGGACCGTTGGCGTCGGCTTGATTAGGAGCTCGCGCCACACGGTTCGGGCGCTCTGGTCCTTTTGCTTTTGGACCGGTACGACGTCGTCGTGGCAATTCTCGTCGATGCCGAAGGTCTTCTTGATGTCGGCCAATCGCTGGTCGGCGTCGGCCGGTTCGTCGCAGACCTTGTCGAGGACCTTTTTCGCCTCCCCCACGCGGCCCTGCATCACCAGCCACCGCGGCGATTCGGGCATTTTTAAGACCCCGACGGCCAGAAACAGGGACGGAATGGCGGCGATGCCGAGCATGAGTCTCCAGCCGAGCTCGAGGCGCAATCGGGCGAATAAGTTGTTGGAAATGTAGCCCAAGAGTATCCCGACGCTGATTCCGATTTCCGGCAGCGATGATAGGAATCCCCTGGAATGAGCGGCGGATATCTCCGCGGCGTAAACCGGCGCGATCATAAGGGCGAACCCGACGCCGATGCCGGCGGTGCACCTCCCGGCGATGAGGACGGCGTAATTGGGGGAGTAGCCCATTAGGATGGAACCCAACATGAAAATAATAGAGGCCAAGACGATGGTGTACCGTCGGCCGATGTAGTCGGAGGTCCGGCCGGCGCAGAGAGATCCGACCAGGGCGCACAGGTTCAGAATCCCGGCGAGGACTTCGATCTGCGATTCCTTCACCGTGAATTCTTCCTTGATGAAAATCATGGCTCCACTCATCACTCCCGTGTCTGAAAAAAAAAAAGAAAAAAAGAAAAACACAAAAAGAAAGCAACTTTTTCCTGTCAGAACCAAATCCAACAGTCTCGTCACCAACTTTTATGCAATAATAAAGAATCCAAATCATATGTACTTTTTCGACCCAGAACTAGATTAAATCCAATAACAAAAATCACATCAATTGAACAAAGAAGTGAAAGGAAAATGAATCACCATATCCAAAAATGATGGAGATCATAGAGCCCACAATTGCACAGGAACAGGCATATTTGTTAAGCTTTTTCTTGTCGCCGGCGATGTTTTCTGCGTCCACCATCGTTAATTAGTTTCTCCTCAGAAACAAAGATAATGATACTGTACTTGTCTGCAGAAGACCCAAAGTCCCCAAACTCACAGTAATCGACGTGTCTGTACTCTGTACTGACAAATACACACGTAGTATATATAGACATAGACTGCCAGACAGGCAGATAGAAGGGAATCAAATCGGGGAACTGTTAGGTGTAATAAAAGTGAACGGGCAACACTCCACTACACACTACAGACAAAACCCTAATTTTTTTAAATTCAATAAAATCCCAGTGAAATCAGGACCCAACCCAATATTCAACTCATGCCTAAAATACACCACAGAATAAAAAAAAAATTGAAACTTTTCCCCGTATGCTTCAGTGGACAAGACACGATTCAGACTCAACAAGAAGCTGAGTATATATATATACTACTGTTTTCTAGGAATAGTCTATTACAGGTTGCGAGTATTCCGACTTCCGAGGGTTAATCTCACATATACACAGGACACCTTTTCTCATTATCCATTTCACAATATATTAATTAACTTGGAGCGACAAGACCCATTGAAGACTAGACTGATTCAAATAATCCCAAAATTGTAAGAATTCAGATTTCTATTACAGAAATTTGCGGATAAGGTGTAACTTGTCCGTTGTTTCTTGAATTTTAGTTAACAGTGCGTTTCAATTGGGCATGAATGCAGGCAAACCTGTGGCATTCATTCAATGTCAGCCGAGATTTTGATCCAAGTTTTTTGTTTTTCCTTTTCTAATTATTGCTAGGATAAGATGTAGTAGTAATAGTTTTGCTCCATTGAAATCGGACCATTAAGATGGTGAGAGATTTATGAAGTTTGGATAAACTCTTCCACGGTGGAGGTGAGGCATTTTGGGATTAATCTGAATTCTTTTTTTACAGTGTAATTTATTTTTGTATTTAATTTGAGATTATGAATTTGGATTATCGGTAATTGGTAAATTTGCCAGCTGACGTTTTTAGAATATTTTTTAGGTGAATATCAGGGTATCCCCAGGCCACATTGGACCTAAGACTAATCCCTCGAAGATCTGCAAGGGCAATTAAGGGCGCCTCTCCCAAAGCAGTTTTTTGCATACACAAGGCTCGAACCCGAGACCTTGCTTAAGCGACTAGAGCCCCCATCCACTCAAGCCAACTGCTGCTGTTGGTTTTTTTTAGAATATTTTTAATGTTCTTTTTTTTTGTATTTATATTGCCATTCTAAAAAAAATGTTCTTATATTGCCTAGTTATGTGTTCGGAATATATACTCCTTTCCTTTTATTTAGTAATTTAATGCATTAATTTTATTAATTATTAAATTTATACTCCAAATATATTAATTCTATCTATTTAGTTTTTTGAATTCTTAATGAGTGCAATTAGTTTATGTAACTAAAATTAAAAGGGAAAATGTTGTAACTGATGCGGTGCCACATCAACTAAGTACACTCATTAAAAACGTGCATACATTCCAACATATTGTTCGGGTTGGATTTCCATCCCGCCCCTATGATCCCACCCGTGTAATTTATCCCACCCGTGTAATTTCTGTGAATTGAGTTTTCACGCACCTTTATCAATACATAGTTGTCGATGTATTAAAGAAAATATATGATTACTGTTATAAATGTTTGATAAAGTTGATATCTTTTGAGAGAAAGCGTTTAAAAAAGATAAATCTGAAAATCTGAAAAAAAATAATGTCTTTTCAGATTATAATTATACACCAATCTCATTTTAATTTAGAATATATGTAATGCTTATCTCAAACTGTTCAAAAAAAAAAAAAAAAAAAAAAAAAACTTGTAAAACGTAGTGCACGTGATCTTTATGTATGGATCGTGTTGTAAACTTGTAATACTGAGTGTGATATAGAATTTGATTTGAGTTTTTCTCTTTTCATATTCCAATTAGTGATTGTTATTTCCTTCTTTACAATATTGTTCTTTAATTTTATTACTATATATATTTTTCTTTCTATTTTAAATAAGTGGGATTTTAATATTTTTTGCAGGAGACAGAGTAGAGCCATCAGAATTTCCTATCAAGGGGGATAAAATTATTAGTATTTACCAAGAAAACATGGATTGACTGCATTTTCAACGTGATGAAGTATTTATTTTATTTTATTTTATTATTTGACTCCGATGGTGTGATAGTATTCAGTCTAATGGGTCAATTAATCTGAATTAATCTCACTAGTTGTGAACTTCATGTTTATCAAAATGATTGCATCTCAACAGTAATGTTTCAAAAACCATTCTCCCAAGCCTAAAATATCACAAATTAAAATTAATACTCATAATAATGTTATTTAACATTTCTCAAGTACTCTATCAATTTAAAATATCATCATAAAAATACACTTTAAAAATAAATGTTGAAGAATAACAAAAATATAGAACTTTCAAAACATTAAAAATAACATATAATGAAATTACAATTTACAAATAATTTATAATTATCCAAAGTCTCTGTCAAAAATACAGGGATTGCAATGAGTCGGCGTCTGGACGACCATGTCCTACAAGACCTCAAGATCCAACTCGAGGCTGGATGTGTCATGTTCGGTTCCGTGTCAGATCCTCGATCCATTAATTTCTTTAGGTATGTATGGCAATGGATCGTAACATGGATATCGATCCATGGCATATCGGATCACTGCCGATCGATTCCTACAGCCCAAGCTTCGATCCAAACCTAGATCTTATTCGGTTCTCGAATGTTCATACATGCAGTTTATAAATAACATAATTAACCAAACCCAAATTTTGTCAAAAATACACATCGAACTCCTTGTTCTATTTGGCCTCTGTCGCTCTTACTATGAATTGTCTTTTAAGGCATGCATTATGAATTTCTCGCGGAGATTTGAAAATCACCACTAAGGTCTTTGGATAAACTGCAAGAAGAAAAATCGCTTGATTATTGCATTTTTAAAATACAAATAATTAGTTTAACAACAAAAAAAACTGATTCAAACGCAATAATATATAATCAGATAATGTGATTCATTTCGCTTATCCAAACAATCCTTATTATATATAGATTTTAAATCCACTCCCATTCTATCCACCAAAATGCAAATTGTATATTTTCGTGGGGTAGTCCATTTTTTTGGAAGGGACTTGGAGTTCTTCTCTAGTCAATTGCCCTCCATGTAGGGTTGGTTGGCCTTACCCATTCTGTGATTTTTGTCCCCTCGAACTCAATATTCTTATGGATAACACATAGCTAGTACAGCTAGCTCGTTAGTTGTCCCAATCTATTGATAACTGCCGATATATAATATAATAATTCCAATATATAAAGACATCATAAAGGTTTAAACTTATGGACTATTTTTGTAATTAGGAATTACGTTGGTGCTTGAACCTACCTGTATTTCATTTTTCTGTTTTCGTCATATATTAGGCGAATCTCATATTTAAACATGATCTTGGAAAATTGAATATATAAATATAAATATATATATATATATATACACACACACAGTATATTAGAATAGATCCCAAGAGTTCGATTTATATTAAGTTTTATTTAAAAATTAATATTATGAATGTGAAGGTATAGAATATGATGAGTATATGATAAATTGACAAGGACTATTAAGAAATGCAGATCGACAAGGACTATTAAGAAGACTTTTTTACACCCATGTATATTTGACTTTGGACATTACTTATAAAACTTAACATGCGTACGAAAAAGAAATTGTGAAATTTTCTACCCTCAATTTTGGAATCATGCATGCATGATGCATCTTGCATTTCTTTGTGGATATACTCAAATTAGTACCTTTACTAGGTAGTCAATTTATATATGCATCAATCATTTCTTTTAAAGAATTACATAATCAACTTATCAATGGTTCAAATAAATTAAACATAATTCACTATTAAATAGGGAAACACTAGTAGTGTTTTTGAGATTATTTGTGGGTAAAACTTCAAAATATCATTTTTTTTTTTGTTCTTATAAAAAAGACGAGACAAAAAATATATTCATAAACTGATAAAGAATAGTCTAGAATTTCTCTTAAGCTATAATTGATGATAGAACTAGCTAGATTACCGATTTTTATGGGCACTTAGAAAAATATCTTGTTGCAAATGGACAAGATATAATTAATATTTGAGGAATCATTCATTACTTACGGGAGCATTTTGGATTGTTGGATTCTCTGTATTCCTAAAATTCTGAAATCTTGGAGTATTAATTGATTAATTCAATAATAATAATAATAATAATAAAGTTTGTCAATAATATTAGACTTTTAATATTTTATTACGGGTTCATTCTCTTTTATTTTCCCGTCTCCCTAAATAATTGAAATACTCCTATAAATTTGCACATTTGGATAGAAATAGTAGATTATTATTATATGAATTGTTAATTTTACTGGGTACAATTGAATCAACATAAATAATTATGAGTTGGGCTAGTCATCATGTTTTAAGGTGGTAATAATCTCGTCTCGTGGAGGTATTATTCCGCTGTTATTTGGGTATTAAATCTGCATATATAGAATTCATATTACATATTTTGTTCTCTCTCCAATCAATGTAAAATACATATAGTCAAATGGTAAAATTCTGCTCCACTTAAAGGAAGAAAATATTCATATGTATTCAAGTCTACCGTCAACCACACACTTAGAGGGTGTTTGGAGGTGCGTTTTAAAAAGTGCTGTAGCGTTTAGAAAACGGATAATCAGATAATTGCTGTAACAAAACATGCTGTAGAAAATTAAGTGTTTGGATAAGCTTATGCTGTTACAAATCGCAATAATCATATAATCATTAAGAAGTGTTTGGATTTACATTTTTCATAGGCAATAATATGATAAAATCTATTTTTGGCTAAACACAATTTTGTTGCCGCACCAAAATATAGCTGCAAGAAAATAGCGTTTTCAATCCCTCAAAACGCAAATAATAGATTATTGGAAGTTAGTACACAAATAGGATTAACTGATTATTTGCGTTTTGCAAACGCAATAATCAAATAATCTGTCCGAAAATGCATAAACAAACACCCTCTTATTAAAACTAAAATATCGAGTTCACTTTTTATATACATTGTTTTACTATTAGTTTAAAAAAATGGATGCAAATGTTGCATTTCTTTGTTGTTTCGTTTGAAAAAACACAAGAAGAATGAAAGGGGAAAAAGATTTTGGGCTTTGGGATAAAGTGACAATTAATTTTTTATTTGAGAAATGATATAAAGTATTAAATAAAGGTGTGTATTATTTTATTAAATAACTAGATATGTTATATACGATCAATAAAATCAGAAAGGTCTTTACTAAGAGAAAATTGGTTTATGGAACTTATATTAACTAGTAAGTAACCCGTCGAGACTCGACGGACATAATTATATATTTTATATAATATAGAGGTAATAACTAAAATATACCACCAGAAGGAGTCATTTCCACTTTTGGGCCACGATATTTTGATTTAGGAAAATAGGCCACCAGAAAGATATCGGGCCTGAATTTAGGCAATTGGGCTGTAATTCGGGCCGCGATGGCCTAAAAGTGGAAATGACTACTTCTGGTGGCCTATTTTAGTTTTTTTCAATTATTTTTTATTTTATGTAATTTAAATAAATAATACTAATTCTGTGTCATTATTAAGTCATAGTTTCCTTTTTTTCTTGTTTCAATATTTTTATTTCATTTTCATTTTAAAAATAATTAAATATTAATCGTCAAACCTACCCATCACCTCACATTAATAAATAAATATATTAAACTTTTAAATTACCACTACCATTAATAATTCCAGTCCACCCTATAACCACATATCAGTAAATCACAAATAAATAAATAGATTAATTAAAATTGTGGGGTTCAGCACTTACTCCAGTGGTAAGTCCCCCCAACTCCAACATATAGGTTGGGGGTTCGAATCCCCACCTGGTCCCCTATCCCTCCCCTTTGTAATTTTATGGCCTTGGGCTCCACCCGTTCCAGGCCTTCAATGGCTCCTCAAAAAAAAATTAAAATTTTAGCTCATTACAATCACATTATATAAATTTTTAAGTTACATTTTTTAACACTATTAATAGGACGGAGGGAGTAATATAAGAAATAAAATAAATATTAATTCAAATATATTATAAAATAAGTAAAATAAATACATATTCAAATAAATTATAAAGTAAAAATAAACATGTTTTATTATAAGTATCCCAAAATTTTCGGACATGGTATTTTATGTAGGAATAATTAGTATTAAATGCAAGGAATTTTTCGGACATAGGTATGTTTGGCAATTAATATTTAATTATTTTTTAAATGGAAATGAAATAAAAAATGTTGGAACAAGAAAAGAAAGAAAGTATGATATAAATAATGTCACATAATGAGTATTATTTATTTTGATTACATAAAATAAAAAAAATAATTCAAAAAAACTAAAATAGGCCAACAAAAAGAGTCATTTCCACTTTTAGGCCATCGTGGCCCGAATTCCAGCCCAATGGCCTAAATTCAGGCCCAAAATCCTTCTAATGGCCTATTTCCCTAAATCAAAATATGGTGGCCCAAAAGTGGAAATGACTCCTTCTGGTGGCCTATTTTAGTTATTACCTCTATAATATATATACTTATATTATATAAAATAATACTTCCTCAATTGACTATGTTTTATTTTATGTAATTGTGTTAAATTGAATCAAAGTTACTCAATGAATAATAACAACTATGGAAATGTTACAATTATGCAAAAACGGAGGGAGTAATAAATTGTATTTGAGTAATGAAAAATGTGTAATAATTTTATATATATTCGAAAGAGAATGTATATGATGATATAATTTAATTATACCGTCTTCTTTAGCTTCCGTGGCTTATCCGCTACAATCAAGATTTTTTACTTTCATGGTTCCCGCAAGTTAGTTTAACTTCAATTTTATTGTTCCGCATCTTGGTTACTATCAATCTACTTTCATTGCATAATTTATTCGATGGATTATATTACTAAAAGCATTACTATGCAACTCTCATTCAACTATATTTCCTGATTCGGTAATTCAGAACAATTGATCGTGTTTAGATATTCAATTAAATTTATTCATTGGCATTATTTATGTTTCATCCTCTTGACAAATATTGTTAAAACTGGTATATACTCCCTTCATTTTTTTAATTCTTGTCCCATTGGCAATTATGTTACTGTTCACACTTAAAGTTTTATCATAGTTATACAAGTTAAAATATAGCCAAGTGAGATTTTGTTAGATTCGTCTCGTCTTATAGTTTTTCAATATTGAACTTTTAAATTTCTATTTGTACCGAAAGTGAGTATTAATGGTTTAAAATATACATTGGACTGCATGCACTGTGGGTCCGGAGCAATGATAAAAAAATGGAGGAAGTATAAATTTTTATTTGCAGGCATAAGTTACGTGATGTAATCATTGATTGAATCAAACAATCTCATTGGTAGGGATTAGTATAGCATTATCTTTAAAAATGTCTGGATTTGAAGTGGTGCAGTTTATATTTGTATAAGTACTCTCATCAATTGCCGCTACAAGATCGTCCGTAGAGTTTATAAATCTATCATATGAAAATGCAATATCTAATTGCACATCTCCAAGATCAATATCAGCTTTACCAATTACCATCTACATGAAGTATTCATTGTGCAAATTTCTGTCATATATAATTTTCAATGTAAACAATATTTTTTGTAGTATCTCGAGTTAATCAATCTTAGTTACATATTAATATTTCGAGTCTCCTCTTTCTAATGACACGGGATACTGCAACATATCACTGACATATGGGTAAAAACTGATTATTGAATATAGAGTTCAACCTTATTTAAATATTGAAATTGACTGTTTTTTTTTAATAATCACAATGACACAAAATGCGAGGGGAATGTTTTCCTCCGAAATCGAATGGCGAATTTGGTTAATTCAGACGGGCTCATAATCATTCTATCAATCAAGAATTTTCATCCCAAATAATGAGCTTTGTTTTAATGAGAATAGAGGTTAAATAATTTTCTAGAATAACTTTTTTGCAGGTAGAATTCTCGTCACAATCTTATGGAATAACAAATCTAGAAGCAGTCATACCTCTTGGAAGGAGTAGGGATGATATTCCACTGGATGCTACCGACAGCACAATATCACATCTTCTATAAAAGGCTAAACATAATGTTTTCTAGATAAATTATCGATAAATGTCTTGTCAGTTCCACGACGTAAAGAAAAAATAATCAACCCTCATCACTATCAACTATATATATTATTTTATTATAAACATTCTTCTAAACATCGATCAACAAAGATAATAGCTTATCATAATCCATCTTCATTTATTCCTTATTATAAAATGCCTCTTCTAGTATCAATAGATTATTTATTTTAGACTTTAAAACTTCATTCATTACCGGCATTCTAGAGAAAAATTTTAAATTTATAGAATTTGTCGCAATTAGCCTTTCAACTTCTAACAAATCTGGATATATCTTTAATTTGTTCTTCGTCAATTACAAATCTGTTAAATATAGATTAATAAATTACTTCATCCGTTTGTTTCTTAAGTGTTAAACTTTCTTTTTTTTGGGTGTTTGGAAATAATTGTTATGTTACCATATTTGGAATGTTTTGAAGGTTAATAATTTTTACTAATTATACTTAAATTATTAATTTTTTGATACTAATTAATAAAACTCAAAAGGAATAAAGTCAAATGTGACTCATCTTATTTAATTTATTTAATTATTGTAATTCTTCAACTAAATATTAGCTTACCTTAAATCATGCGACATTCCTAGTGTTACACTTATTTAAAAATAGAGGGAGTATTTAAAAAAAATTAAAATTTGAATGGAACCAAAAAGCAACATTCAGTTTTCAAACAAAATACGGTAAAAGGATATGAAAGAAGAGTAGGGCAATGGCCGCCAAAATTTGAATGGAACTTATACGCACAGGGATGAGTGGTATTTATAGGCTCAAAAAATAAATAAAAAGTAGGGAAGAAAAAATGCAAAATCTAAAATAAATAAATAATATATGCAAAAATTGAAGTTTCAAATCTAAAGTTGCATAATTTCAAATGGCCAAGAATTTGGAAGTGATGGCTATATGGTGTCTATGTGATTTCTTGGTTGCGGTTAGATTGATCAACTCTCCCATTAATCATTTGCATTGGCTGGCCCGCGTCTTGATGCGAATTGAGGAGCTTCGATCACAGTTTCAGTTTTGTAGAATTAGTCACATCCTTCGCGAGGGGAAATGCAGTGGCTAATTTCCTTGTCAATACAGGTGCAGATAGTGAACACTTCTTTACTTCGTGGGCTTTCCCCCAGTCACGCCAAACCTCATCTCGCAGCTGATGCTTCGGGCACGTAGTTCCAGAGGGGTTCGGTTATGGTGCAATCATGGAATCCGCAGCACATCAAGGCATCAATCATAGCCATTCAAAAGCATCCAACGGTTGTAGGTTAATAAGGGTATAATTGTAATAACACAATAATAGTCCATTTTAATAACAAATTATTTCAGCGACAAGGCAAGTATTTTAGACATGTTATCATATCTAATATTTGGTAACTCTACATTTAGTATGTTATCATATTTATTATTTGGTAAATCATATCAAATATTTGGTAATCCATATCTAATATTTCAAATAATATCTTTTTATGATCAAAGATACGTATCAAATTTATTAATAGATTATTTTAGCGATCTTACCAAAAACAATTAAGTGATGCTATAAAATATATTTCAGGGACCACAAGTAGAGGAATTCAGCAACCGTATCTAGCATAATTCAGCGATGGTACCAAGCAGAATTCAGCGACGCAACCAAGAATGATTCAGCGATGCCACCAAAAAATAATTCTGTGATGCTACAAAAAATAATGAAGGGATGCTATCAAATATATTTCAGCGACCTCAAGTAGAAGAATTCAGCGATGGTACCAAGCATAATTCAGCGACGCAACCAAGAATGATTCAGCGATGCTACCAAAAATAATTTTGTGATGCTACCAAAAATAATGAAGGGATGCTATCAAATAAGTATATTTCAGCGACCTCAAGTAGAGGAATTCAGCGATGGTACCAAGCATAATTCAGCGACACAACCAAGAATGATTCAACGATGCTACCAAAAATAATTATGTGATGCTACCAAAAATAATGAAGGGATGCTATCAAATATATTTCAGCGACCTCAAGTAGAGGAATTCAGCGATGGTACCAAGCAGAATTCAGCGATACAACTAAGAATGATTCAGCGATGCTACCAAAAACAATTCTGTGATGCTACCAAAAATAATGAAGGGATGCTATCAAGAACATTTCAGCGACGCTCATTTCCGTTACATTTACTTTTACGCAAATTTACTATTTTAACCTTAAATTAATCTCAACCATCAATTTACAAAATGCATCAACGGTCTAGAAGCATCCGCAACACATCATGTCGCGGCACCCTAACGGATCCCGTTCCAGAGACGTTAGTCTTCAGTAGTCGATTTATTTTTTGATTTCTTATTTCACTTTCCCTAGCCTGTATAGGCTGTGATGCAAAAAAAAAAAATCAAATCTTTTTAAAACTGATATAGTGTGAATTCCATATAACTTAAAATCATATCTTTTTAAAACTAAAAATTGGGTAAATTAAATATTGTGGGATAAAACAATGCAAAAATATAAAATAAATAAATAAATGCAAAATTTGAAATTTGAAATCTTTTAAAATCTAATAATTGTTGAACTTTCATATAACTTAGAAAATTTATATCTTTTAAAAACTGAAAATTGGGTAGAAATAAAAATTGTTGTAATAAAAGTGCAAAAATCTAAAATAAATAAATTTAATAAATAAAAAATGCAAAAATCTATAAAAATTGGAAATTTAGAATGGAGACACCACATTAAATGTTGACTTGCTTGACCACTAATGGTTTTAATAATAT